>CM056994.1:249482559-250957559 GCA_029891345.1 Dryococelus australis
ACACGGCACCCAAGGAGTAGGAGTAAGTGAGTACTAACCAACACCCCTCTCCTCTCGTCGCCTATCTAACTCAATCACCCCGATTTTGGTCTAGTGGACACAAACCTCGACTGTCGTGATCATTATTCTAACCGGTCACGCGTCGATAGGTTTTCTGGTGCCAGCATGCGGCATCAGAGGAATAGCTGTGAGCAGTAAACTAGACCAACCATATCACGAGAACTAAGGGTCAAAACGATCAGTCACGCATACTTTGGGGAGTCCTCAAAACACCCCGTGGCGCCCTTAACCATTACCATGTCAGAAGCCAAAGTCCACGCCGCCATTGGCGAGAACACCGACAATGAATCCAACGTATCCAACGTGCAATGTAACCATGCCGACAGCCCAGACCATGGCACGCTAAGGATAGAATACACCTACTGCACCAAACTCTTTCATTATGCTTGCGTAAGCTGGCCTGAAGAGACCCGAGCAACAGACAGTTTAGAGTACCGCTGTGCTACTCGCCGGCAACAACCAACAAGTCTCTGTAACAATGTTACATGCCCCGGTCGCGGCATAAACCGCATAAGGTGCAAGACGTGCAGTGAACCCTATCACCACCTATGCATAAGGTGGCTCGACGAATGCGTCTCTATGCCCGGGATGGCCTATCAGTGCGAGAGATGCCGAAGGAAGCACATCCCTCACTCCCGCAGATCCAAGCCTTCCCGGATATATATCCAACCTGGAACGGCACCTGGCCACCCAGCTACCAGTAGAGATGACGATATTCAAATAACCGACTTCGCCGTTCGCCCACACGACAATCCAGTTGCATTCACGCAAGAATGCAAGAAAAAATTTAAAGAAACAAATCTGCCACCGAAACAATGGGTTGACCGGGCCCAATTTGCACTTGAAGGGCCTCGCCCTAACATGGTGGGAAAGATACTGAGAATTTTTAACGAACTGGAAGCAGTTCAGTAACCGGATAGCGGCGGAATTCACGGGCAAGGAGGTGTTGGCTAGGCTAACGACACAGTTTTAGAGTCAGATCCAGGTACTTGACAAAGAAGCAGAAATCTTCATATGAAGAAACGAACAAATGTTTCAACGTGTGTTCCCTGGAGTCGAAGAGGCTACCGTCATTCGTTCCACTGGTCAAATGTTACTACCAACTCTCCAGAACATAATCTTGACAGCAAGACCCACGACCTTGGATGAATTAGTAGACCGAGCCCGAGAAGCTGAGTAAAACTTTGCGGCTGAAATAAGTTTAGAAAAACCAGTATCCACCAAAACCTCTAAGGTACAAGCACCTCCTGTTGCGCCTCCTAAAAGCATACCAACCACAATCCCTCATACAGCATTCGTACCATAATGCTGATTCTGTCCGGAAAACCACTAGAACAAGGACTATCCTCAGAAACCAGGAGCAGCCATTCCACCAAACTGAGTTGACAAAACCAGATCAAATATTCCAATATGACCAGTTGGAAAACCAACTTCTGGAACCAAGCCAGGAAACGCCAGAGTACGAAGTGGGCCCCCACCCCAGATTTACAAGGGCCCATTCTCCAGGGATTAAGTGAGGAAGCACCAATTCCCGTAGCCCCACACATAGAGGTAGAGGTGAATAACAACAAGGTACTAGCCTTACTTGAATCTGCGGCTACCGGAAATTTTATTAGAAGAAATTAGTTAACGCCAAACCAGCTCGCCGAACTAAGACTGCAAAACAAAATAGTATGAATGGCGCAACCCGATACCACCCTGGACGTAACCGGCTGAATTACCTTGAATATAAAAATTCAAAGTATTGTTACCCCAACAGAATTTATTGTATCACCAACCATGTCCGAATCAGTAATACTAGGATGCAACACGTATTGGAGAGGCTCAAATTACATGGAATGACTTGTAAGCTATCAAAAAGCTTCTTCGGCAAGTCATCCATAGATTATCTGGAACACGTCATATCGCCCGAGGGAAACTTCATTCAACACAGTTCAATACAAACAATTGAAGAAGTGGAAGAACCTACGAGTAAACGACAGCTTCGACAGTACCTGGGTCTGTGTAATTGGTTATTAGACTTTGTTCCAAACATTGCGGGAATATATGGCCCCGCTACATCTACTTCTCGAGAAAGACACCAGTTGGAGATGGGGCCCGGAACAACAAAGAGCATTTTCCAACTTGAAGAACATCTTCAAGAATATTCACCAACTCCATCGGCCACAAGGAGACAAGCCCTTAGTACTGCAAACGGACACGTGTAAAAACGGCCTAGGCGCAGTATTATACCAGCAACACGTAGGACAACCCCATGTGATAGCGTATGCATCAACCTGCTTAAATGTAACAGAGCAGCGCTACCACATTAATGAACAGGAGTGTCTGGCCGTTATCTGGACCGTGAAGAAATATCAGTATTATCTCGAAGGGCAACACTTCATTCTACGAACCAAATCTAAAGCCCTCCAATGGCAACATGAGTCCCGGCCGGTGGGACATGTTCCTCACTGAGTTCGACTTCAAGGTCCAAAATTGTCCAGATAAGATAAATGACCTGCCAGACACCCTGTCTTGTTCCCCGACGTTGGAGGAGAAAGCTAAAGAGGAAGAGGAGGAGAAAATGTCCCCCCTGCCCCAGATCAAAAGAAGTCCGGAAGAACAAATGCAACTTCTTCAACTGCAAACAACCCGCCAATAAATAACCTTAAGCCAACAGGAGGATCCCGACATCCGATGCCAACTACGGGAACAGCATCAACAGTTCGCACTACGGGATGACGTTGTATGGACGAGTAGCGGGCAACCCAATGCGCAGTGAAAGATCTGGGTTCCGCCGCAGCTACGAGCTGATATATGCCAGCACCATCATGACCATCCCCAAGATGGTCACCCAAGTACTAGGGAAACCCTACTGGATATTAAAATGCGTTACAATTGGGACGGGATAAGCTGCGATGTCCAACAGAACATCAGAACCTATGTCACGTGCTGCCACTGCAAAGCATACCCAGTTCCCTCTCCCACCGTAAAACCACGGAGACCCAAGACTGCCTGAACCCACATCGCAGTCGATCTGATGGGCCCGTATCCACGTAGCATGAAAGGAAACTGCTACCTACTCGTGGTAACAGATCAATTTCTAGGTGCGTAGAGGCATTTCCTCTGCCCAGCTAAGAAACCACCCCAATTGAGCGGAAAATGGAGGCAGAGATTTTCGCACAATGGGGTTATCCGAAATCAATACTAACAGACAATGGCACCCAGTTTACGAGCCGTCAATGGCAAACCGCCTGTCAAGAGCGGGTGTTAGAAAACCTGGCCACCCGAGTTCAGATACGACCATACCCAGGAGACATGCCAATACTTGGGGATGACGACGCTGAAGAAGATACACCTGGCCAATCAGGGGATTAAGATGAACCTCCGATCAAAAGAGTAGTACACGAAACACAGCCAGGACCTTCAACAAGAACCGAACCAACGCCCATCATGATTGACAGGGCACCTAGTTATATCGTGCCATGAAAGCCAGATGTAGAACAAAGCCAAGGTGCATTCTCCGTCAGATCAATGCCCTCGACGCCATGCAACTACACCGAGAAGATAGCAGCCAAAACGAACTCTAGCTGTTCAGAGTTATCCTGGTGGAGTCCCCGTGACAGAGAACCCCGTCAAACACCCCGCCGATCAAGCCGCATCAGTGAGCAATCAGAAGCACCTTCAGTGAGAGGGGTAGGAATCACCCAGGCGCCTATCTCTACACCTGGTACAACTATGGAGACGGAAGTTGAGGCCATCCCAACCTCAGCGAAGTCGTCTTCCGACGAAGAAATGTAGGATGCCACTAGACAACTGGAACCTGGGACATTGAGCTCCGACGAGAGTGCTCCGCCCCAACCACCTGCCATGCAGGAAGACCCGCTCATCGGGACGTCGAGCTCTCATGCCGGAAGTGTTCCGCCTCAAGAACCTATCACGCAGGAACTCCCGCCACCCTGGACGTTGAGCTCGGACAAGAGTGCTCTGTCCCAGCCTCTGCTACCCGGGGCATCGAGCTGCAACAGACGTGCTCCGTCCCAGGGTCCTGCGATGCAGGAATACCCGCAGAACCAGGCATCGAGCTGCCACATTGGAAGTGCTCCAGCCCGCCATCTTGCTAAGCAAGAGACAGCTTCCGTCGAGAACATTGATGCCACCCACTAACCCTCAACAGGCACATTACCCACAGTGGAGGTACCGAGGTTAATCTCCCTTCCACTGCCTCGCCCCAGGACCTGACCACTGAGACCGTCGATGCCGCCCACAACCTGGTACGACTAGCTATGCTGCCCGCAGTCGGGGCGGAGATCTTTCTCCCCCGCACTGCCCCATCAGAGAAACATACTGCCCTATGGGTAGGAACCCGTGCAGTCAGGATGGAAGACTTGACACTCCCCCGCACTGCCTCAACATCCCTTGAATGAATGCCCTTCCACTTTGTGTCAGCAGAAACCGACGCCACGATGCCCCAGGCAGCTCCACGACGCCTGATACCCTCACGTACCGCCAAGGCTGCCTACACACCTGGCCAGTACCGGGAATTGCAATGGAGCCCCACAACCAGGTAGATAGATATATATATATATAAGTGGCCATACCCTCTGTACGCTGCCCTTCGTCCAACAGGGAGGCCCATTGAAAGTGAAACCGAAGATCGCCAGTAAGTGCACAAATTTTAAAAACAGTGTGGTAGCAGTAAACCGTTACTATGTGCACGTGGCAAAAGGACTCGTTATAGACGAGTCACTTGCACCAGTTAATTCAGCTGCAAGCCAAAGACAGTAACGTAAGCAGAACAATCACATTTACGCTGTACGTCAATAGACATTTTACACCTGACGGTTCATGTGTTTCAGTGGCCGACAGCCCACTTAAGTAGGTTGCATTACGAATGGACACTCACTACAGTCACAGTAATGGCTACCATAAGTGAATCACTTAAATACGCTCACCACAGTGCCAGTGATTAAGTTGAAGATAGAGACTTCAATATTACAATGACATTTTAGCTTTTTGTATTTTTTTATAATGATCATCCATAAATCTGACTTTAGGTAAACCTATATATGTCACCATACATTTTGAAAGTATTTATATGAAGATCGCTTAAACGAAGAATGCCGTCGTGTAAGAGCGTGTTTTCAGCACAGACAAAAGTGAGCATTCCAACGAAGATACACAGTGTACATACTAGCTGTTAGACCTACGATATAAGATGGACACCCACAAGGGATAGCTAGGTTAGTTTTTTTTTTATACTTTTCAGCATTAAATCTGATTTGATGTGTAGGCAAACACTTAAATATTATCATACGTTTTGAAAGGGTATATGTGAAGATCGCCTACAAGAAAGAATGCTGTTTTGTAGGAGGGTATTTTTATGTGTATGATTATACGTACATTTGTTTGCAATATCTTGTGCACCTACTCAGTTATAAACCAAAAACTCTGAGCGTTAAAGCTCCCCAAATCTGGTGCAAGATATCTTTAACTTAAAAAATTGAGGATGTATGTGTATTGTATTCAGTGACCAAAGTGTGCACAATTTGCCACAATAGTCATGCGTGTAGTGTACTCGCTTTGTATTCATTTAGCCGGTCAACCCAGGTATTGAAGGGCCTGTGGTTGGCCACCTTGCAATCTGTCACACATAACTATTTAGCTTGCTGACAGACACAAAGGTTCCCTGGAAAGTTTTCCCTTTTCTTTCTAAACTCACTGCAGCAAGCTCCAGGATAGTAGTGGCATTTCCCCGTCTTCCGCGAGTAAGGCTTGTACATATTATAATTATTCTTACTTTAATCCCCTCGTTTTGACGTGCCATTATTTTATACAATTTTTTCTTTCAGGTCGTTATGTACGATTCCAATGTAATATCCACCAGTGCTATGTTGGTTTTTGTTAACGGTATGCATATGAAATGTAGACCGGTGGGACACCCGACACATGCGGTTTCCTGACCCATAATATTTGCAACACGGGGGGAATACACATTCTTGCTGCATCAGCAAAGCCCAATAACCAGGACGAGGGGCAGAGAAGGATGCTGCCCGAAAGAGAGAGAGACTCAAGGTCACCAGCCGGCCACCGCCACTCCAGATGTTCCGCTTCACCGGCCGGATGACCAAAGCACACAGAACACGTGCCACTACAGCAATCAAGCATCCTACGCTAAAGGGTCCCACCTACCTGTCTACAAACATTTTTTTTTTCCATGCTATCTACTTCTTCATGTCTACCGATGCCTACCCAGACCTTCTAGACCTTCCAGAGAGGGGACCTACGCCTTTCTTCACCACCTTTTCCATGATGAGTCTTCATCGCAACAGAGAGGGGGGCGAATTGACACACGCCGCTTATACATCTAATCTAATACGATTACGATTCATTGCCAAGAGTACCTCTTCCACCACTACAGGCATGAGTAACACGTTGCCTAGCCTACATGCAGCAGGAATCTATAAGCATATTTTCTCACCTGGAGGATACGCAACCCAGCAGGCTTACATCCCCCCCCCCCCCTTCCAAGCGCTGAGAGCCTACAAGCTGCCCAGACCTCGGGCAAGGCCGAGCACCACCAACGAGGCACGAAGCAGAAACGCTGACCAGAGTATTCCCACACCAACCAGGGCAGGAAGACATCATGTCTCCCCCATGCCCCACACCGGCAGCCTACAAGCTTCCACTATATAAGTCAGACTGCTGCCGAGCTCAAGTCATTCTTGTTCCATCTCTTGCATTTTCCCACAGCACTGCTGTCAGTGCTGGGATCGCCCGAGATCTTCAAAGCATTGAGTACATCCCCTGCGGCTACTTCACTGTCGACGACCAGTCAACCTATCAACAAGCGAATACGCTTACCAATACGTTAAATTCACTTTGTCTCCTCAAGACATCTTTACTAGACAGTTTAGAAATAATATATATTTTCTCATTGAGCTAATTCTTTCCCATTTCTCCATTAGAACCAGGTAGCCTACACCTGGCCAGCGTAGTAACCTTCAGCACTCAATTGCCTGGTAGGAGGTAGCACGCGTCACATGTTTATTGAGACTTCAATAAACATACTGTTGTTTCCTACTTCTAAGCTTTTATTTCTTAAGCGTATCTGTGTGCCTGCTAGATACAGGTTGCTATGTACACTTTTGACAACGACTGGGGAATTTATAACTACTGAATTAACTTCGGCCACCAGCGCCCTTCAGGGGTCTGTCATATTTTCACACACAAAACAGCATTGCTTCCAGTGCTGGTGGAGAGAAACAGAGAAGCCACAAGCACTAGTAACACCTTCACCCAGAGAGGGGCAACAGTCTCAAGTTATTGCCTTATTCCAGAGCACTGCTTCCAGTGCCGGAATAAACCGTGGCTTGAGACCTGCCGTCCATTCCTGTGTGGACGCACATCCAGTGGTGGCATTGGTGACCCAAACGGCTCCCCGTCTCTGATCAGCCCGCCTAGCGTGAGGGATCAGTGGAGACTTTACAGAGCCTGGTCAGCAAGCCAAAACCGGACTCACACTATACCTGACCGCACGCTTTCCACTTATTTATTCATTCAGGCCAGGGGATATAAATTGCCCCACGGTATAACAGAATCCACAGTATAATGGGCCACGGTATTTCAGGCTTCCACTGTATTTGTAGCCCTCATTTAAAAAACGTGACTGATGTAGTGAGGCAAGTTCATCAAATTCAAGACAGTGAGGCAAATTCATCAAATTCAAGATGGCATAACAAAATCTGCTCTCATAAAAATGTAAGATCTGTATATTTCCCCTAAGAATACAGAAGACTTATAAATATTGGCAGGTATTTACATATACTATGTACATTACCTGGCGAAACAATGTTATGGTGATTTCTTGAATGAAGTAAATGGGAATCGAACACCATAAAATGTTGCACCTTATAAAGCATGGAGATTGTGTTTATTGTTTGCCAAAGAAGTAAAAACTGTTACTGAAGTGTATTTTCTGGGCCTAAATACAATAAATCTACGAAAAATAGTGTATTAAATGGTGAGCATTATTATTTCAATAAAAAAATCGTTATAACACATTGATATAGTGTGTCTCATTTAAAGTTTCCAAAATTTGACAGCTACTGCTGCCAACGTATTTAAAGTGTAATACAGTAGCATCATATTTGAAATAACGAATGTCAGCTGACCGCCATGAAAAGCAATGGTGGTATCCCTGAATTACATGTATTCTTTCTTACATCAGTGAAAAAGAAAATAGTACACAGTACAAATAAAAAAATAAGTAAGCATTTCAGAATAAACGTAAATAATATTACGTTATAGTATTCTGTATAAGGTTATTAAATGTGTTTATAGATTCAAATTTGTTAACTTGCATAACAGAAATAATGGAAAAGGAAAACTGTTTATCTTCACCAACCAACAAATGGGCGCCATGTTGTTATTGTGAGATGCGATTTTTGTGTTCGGGCGTAACGGTTTAGTAAGTTTTGAGTCGAAATAGTGAATATTGTGTGATCAGTTATTTTTAATGCAGCGACTTAAAAATTCGTCATGCAATCGCCAACGACAGCAAGACATTGTTTGTGTTGCCAAAGGAGTCGAAGACATAATTCTAATGTGAGAACTCAAACATCGTTCTGTGCTTGAAACAACAGTCCGATTGCTTGGAATTTCTTCAAAAACAGCCGCAAAGTAAGTAGCGATAAATTATGTACGTGAATATTTGGAGTGTGATGTATTTTGATGGGGGAGTGAAAATATCTTAGATAAATGTTTGTTAGTTCTTTTATAATTACGGTAAACATGTTAAGTTTGTGTGCGGGTTTTTAGCAGACAATATTTAAATGTTCAGCATTCATTTCTTTTCTTAGAAAGTATGTTAATGTTACAGTTGAATTCATTTTTGTTTGGTCAATAAACAACAAATAGTACTTATTGACTTCACCAAAACATTGAGGTTACATTGCTCGCCTGTGTGTATAGACCAAAACCACGAATGCAGTTGTAATTAAATACTAATTATTTTGACCTAATTACGTTAAAACTGAGATATATTGTTTTGTTTGTCCACAAAAACTATGTAAAGTACTTTTTCTTTCTGTGGTAAATTTTTTAGCTATGGTAATAAATACTAATCATATAGGACAAAAAATTGTACTGAATTTTCTTTTGGGTGACGATGGGCATGTATATTAAATATACATGTTACTGTAATAGTATATATGGCCAATTGTTTGAAGTAATTGCCACTATAGGCAGTTCACGGTAAAGTGAACACTTTTTTAAACTGTTTTATCACACACAATAACCAAAAATTACATTTCATTGTGGCCTCTAACTTTTGGTTTTGGGTATAGTGAATGTATACAGAGTGTTTATTACTCAAATGGCAGGATTTACATTAAAAAGTGGTAGAAGGATATAAATTGGTTGAAATAAAAAAGTAACTAGGGCTTCAAAATTGCTCACTTTACCGTGAACAGCCTATCGGTTTCATTACTTAATGATCACAGGCCTAACAGTCTCCATTATTTGTGAGGAATGTTTTCTGTACAGGCTTATTTTATTGTAATTGCTACAAATAGATTCCGTAATTATTGATTGTAGATGGCTTTGACAGTTCTAATTAACTATTTCTGTGTATGACTTGACAGGCCTAACTCTTATTGTGTTTGTTCACTGCATAAATGTAATTTTTTTTAAATACTTGAAGACAGATCCAGAAAACCTGAAAACTCCTGGGAAAAGAAGAGAGAGAAAGTATACAAAGAGAGGAGAGGTCAAGGAGTTTGGTCAAGGATTAATTAGTAGAATAATATATGGCATGTATGACAGAGGTATGTGTATGTATATTATTGACTTTAGGCATGTACTGGAAGATAGGTGTCTAATAAAAGTTTTGTGAAAGTAATCAGGGAAATTTTTTATGAAAACAATGTGATTTTTACTTCACAATGTAAACAGTTTTATAATGGGCATGGTGCTGCCCAGTTAACATGTACCAATTTTAGGTTAGATTGGTGACCACAGAAATTTACCCTTTTTCCTATGTTAGTTTCAGTCAAGTTATGAGTTTATGTATATTGAAAGCAAAGAAGGAAGATAATATGTAATTTAAAAAAGTAACGGACACAATGTTGTTAGTATAGTGCTTATAAATGAATGCTGTGATAGTTATAGATATTTACAATCCCTGTAGCAATTAGGTTTTAAAGCTCTATATTTACTCTCCTGGCTGATATACCACATTATACCAAACATGCTCGCTAGAATCCAGACCGTTACTGTACTACTTTTTCTAATTTAAAAAAAAATCTCATCACAACAATTATTACTTTAAGTTTTACTGTTACTTCCTCTGTGAGGTAAATAATTGTGTACAACGCTATGTTAGTGCAATTCCAGTTTTCTGTTAATAGTTCAATAACACTTGCACAATACATAAATATTTTAATAACCACATTCACTCTTTTAGAAAAAGCAATTATTGTAGCATACCTAACATAATTACCGTGAATTATGATCTATTTCAACACACTAATTAAAAACCAGAAATGAAATACTCGTATTTTTAAAAATTGTCTGATATGCTTACATGAAAAGTATTTCTACACATTTTTTATACTGGCTAAAATTTATTCTGCAGTCAATGAATTTCTTGTTTCAATACAGAAGAACACTTAACTTTGGACACTGTTCATTCAGCAGTAATTGGAAGTGGACAAACAGGTTTCAGTGGAAGCAGGGCAACATTACAACACTTGCTTAAAGACTTAGGATTTTCGTGGCAACATACTGATGGCAGGAGAGTTCTGCTTGAAGATCCTAATATTGCTACTAGCAGAATTACATTTCTGATGCAGTACAACCAATTTAAAGAAGAAGGCTTCCACTTTGCGTTTCTCGATGAAACATAGATCTTTTCAAAAGGCAAGTGCAGCATTATTTCCAAATGTGATTAAGTAGCATTAGTAAAAGGATCATTTTCATGTGTATGTGCATAGTTTCAATTTTTCTTCTTTCAGTTTTTATTTTGTGGTCTTGCGCAAATAACAGTTATCTACTCCTTGTAGGTTTTCCGACGAAGACATGCCAGGATAAGACAATGTCCACATGTAAACGTAAGAACCTAGATGAAGGGAAACAATTTATCGTGCTTCACGCAGGGTTGCAAAATGGGTTTGTTGATGGTGCCGACCTAGTATTTGCATCTTCAAATAAAGATGCAGATTACCATGGGAACATGAATGGAGACCTGTTTGAAAAATGGCTGCAAAACAAACTGTTGCCACTGCTAGAAGAAACAACTGTTGTGGTACTTGATAATGCATCTTGTCATAGGGTCCAGGTTGGTTGAAATAAGTACATATTTTGTTTACGTTAAGTTCTTCAACTGTTTTTATGGTTTATGGAAAATTCCAGTACAAAGATAATTTTATCAATTCTTTTTATAATGAACAGCAAATAACATCTACTGTGCACAAATTTTTTTCGGAAAGTTTTTAGTTTAGTTTTCTTGGTAAAATCATAAAAATATTGTTGTGAGTCTACTTTAACATTTGATACTAATTAAAATGGGGTCACAGTTAATTTATAGTTTGTTAAAATGATTTTCATTTATTTTCTAAAATGCTTTGAACATAGTTTAATTTTTGAAATCACTTTGTGTAACGTGGCATAATTTCTTAACTCAGTTTGTGTAACATGGCATTTGTTTTAGAATGAGAGATTACCTACCACAAGTTGGACAAAACCTGAATTGATTAAGTGGTTGGGGGACAAAAATATTCAATACCCAAAAGAAGCACTCCGAGGATAATTATTGGGTATTACCCTGCAGTACAGACCTCAGAACAGAAAAGTATAGGTAAACTAAATTGACAGAATACTCTGGTTGCTTATTTTACTTCAGTGATTACATTGAAAGTGGGAAAAATTTATTTTTAGGTACAAGATAGACATCATACATGAAGCTGGTCACCCAGTATTACTTTAACCTACATAACATTGCTATTATAATCCAATTGAAATGGCATGGAGTGAATGCAAAAGGTATTATGTGGCTCATGCTGGGAGAGGAAAACGCTACGACGATAAAACTGTTCTTTCTTTGTGGGAGGAGGTAACTCGGAAAGTTACAGCTGAAAATTAAGTCATTGTACCAAATATGTGCATGTATTTATTTACCATATTGTGATTGGCTTGGACTGGTTGGAATTCCTAGGCAATGTTTTGATGATGGGACAATGTAATGCTTAAGATATACTAGATCATGGTTTGGTAACTACTTTCCCCAGTGTTTGAAAGGATAACAGCACATCAAGTCTACACCAAAAATATTTAGGCCTACAACTTCATATTATGACTAACTTGTGTTTTTTTCCCATGAATGAATTAATTTATGTTGTTTCATTTTCCAGTAGTAGTTTTACTAGGGTTTTTGCTCCTGATTACTGAAAAAATATTCAAATTGTTTTTTCAGTTACAGTGCTAACTCGTTACAAATATAGGATTTAACAAAATATTCGTAATTAGATAATATTGTAAAACAGTTTCTAATGTACTATGTGTGTTTTCCCCCTAAATATTTACTGTGTTTGCTAGTGGACTGTTAACATGTTTGCATATGATTGGTTTGATCTGAAATTGTCTGTTCTCATACATCACTCCTAATACACACTATTTCAATGCACTTTAAATTCAGAAGTAAAAAAAAAAAAAAAAAAAACACATATATATATATATATATAAATAAAATAATAATACTTGAATTTAATTACAATTTTAGCACCATTATCACATCTCGCAATTATGATATTCAGTAAGAATTTTGTTGTCCACATTAACATTGAAAGGTGATTTTCTTGGGAGAGAGAGAGGGGGGGAGAGAGAGGGGGGGGAGAGAGAGAGGGAGAGAGAGGGGGAGAGAGAGGGAGAGAGAGGGGGAGAGAGAGGGAGAGAGAGGGGAGGGAGAGAGAGAGGGAGGGAGGGGGAGGGAGAGATGGATAGAGAGAGGGAGGGGGAGGGATAGAGGGAGGGAGGGGGAGGGAGGGGGAGGGGAGGGAGTGAGAGAGGGGGAGGGGGAGGGGGAGGGGAGGGAGTGAGAGAGGGGGAGGGGGAGGGGGAGGGTGTGTGTGTGTGTGTGTGTGTGTGTGTGTGTGTGTGTCTAAGATGCAATGTTTGCTGGATTGTTAAATATTTGCTTAACAGTTAACTATTTAATTTCAGGTGGAACAACTATGTTTTGTATGCTGAGAAACTTATTTCGGAAGACTGGTCATGTGAAGTAATGTGGGACAGTGGCACTGTAGTCGAACCAATCATCGTCAATATTGGGGATGATGATGATTTGTCACGTGACAATTACTGTGAAGCACTGACATTAACATTGTAAAGTGATTCAGAGCCTCTGGCAGTACCCCTAGATGATAGTATAGAACCAAGATTATCAGATAATGAAACAGAAATGTTTAGAGGATTTGTATCTACAGTGTCAGCCTCAACCTAAGTATACCTTCTTATAAATTTAATATTTTCAGACTCAAAGCTGATGTAAGTAAAAAAAAAAATAACAATTTTTTAATGCATTATCAATTTTTTAGTGTTCCTTCAGCTAATTGGTGACGCCTTTACACAGAACTCCAGCAGACTTTTTTTTTCTCATAGTTCATTTTACTGCTCAGTTGTTGCGAATTACTTATGTTTTTTTTTCTGAGACTCAAATCGGTTAACTGTGTGAGATTCAAATTCTTATTTTAATAAATTCATTAAATTTTTCAAGAGGCTTACAAAGAAGATAATTCTGATCATACTTCAGGCCAGGTAAGTTTTTGTATTCTCCATTTAAATTATTTGACTCGTGTGAATTAAATTTGATTACAGTGTTAACTGTAACCAACATCAATGTCTTTCTATCTTGCCTAAAATATTTTCCTGTTGTGAGAGTTGCAAACTTGAAAGTTCAATAAAATTTCTTGATTTAAAATATATTTTTAAGTGTTTGTGATCATTGATTTGATAGTAATTAATAATATCTGTTTAATTAATTGTAATAATATGAATATATTTTATTGATAGTATTTTGATAATACAATGTAAATGTTACCATCAGAAATTAAAAAAATTCGTGAAATCACATATTTTCCTCAATTATAGTTGACATGCTTGAAATGTCAAGCAAAAATTCACATGATGTTGAGATGTTTTGACAGTCACATGGAAAGCACATGGTGGTGGAAGGATACGTAAGCTATTCAATTTGTTTACAAGGTACTACTTTCATACAATCTGTCAAAATCTGGAAACCTTACACGAGACAGACTATAATATGACCAAATCACTGAATATGATACTCCTTAAACATTACTAATTTATTTTTGTTAAAAAAAAATAAAAAGTTATTTGTCACAATTCTGATGGACAAAATCCTTAGGAATAAAATTTAATTTAAGTCATCCTCTTTGTCATTAATTCTTGGCAGTTGCTCACTTTTGTCTTACAATGATATTATTTACTTCTTGGTGGATGACTGAAACATCACCACTTTTTACCTTACAACCTACTGGCACTTAATTTGTTTTACCCTGCGCTTTCATGTGCACCAAACCAGTCGTACACACATTAACATTCCAAGCGAAGTAGAACAGTGGTAAACCACGCAATTTATAATCCCAGTCCCACCATCCCGTTTCCGGTTTTCCACGTCTTCCTTAAATCACTCCAGACGAAAACTGGGGTGTTTCCTTAAGACTGGTCCTGGCTGATTCCTTCCCAGTTCCTCAATAAAGGGTGGCTGCGGTGGCTGAGCAGTTAGACTGCTCACCTCCCAATAAACCGAACCAGATTCAAACCCTGGCTGGGTCACTCCCAGATTTTTGCAAGTGGGAATCATGCCAGACCATGCCATTGGCCTGTGAGTTTTCTCTGGGATCTCCCTTTCCTCGACCCTTGCATTCTGATGCTGCTCCAGTCTCACCTAATTTCACTCTCATTGGCTCTCAAGACCTTGTTATTAAGAGCAGCCCAAATCTCTCAACCTATCCCTCAATAAAATGCTCCATTACTAACACCTTGTCACTTTTCAGGGGCACTCCAAAACACAAAATAAAATAATAAAAAAATTTATAAATAAAACACATGCATGACAAGAATATGCTACATATCAAAGTATATGACAATCAGCAATATGGCTGTAAACTTAAAACTGAAAAAAGATACAGAGATTAAAGGTACAAAATTACATTAAAATAAATGAAACAACCACAGGAAATGCATAATGCATCTAAACCTTTCCTGAAGCAAAACAGTTATACACGTGTATCCTTGTAAGAGATTAAAGGGTAAACTGTAAAATTTATCAAGTTAAACACATTTATCAATGCAATCCAAAACTTGTATAAGAAAACAATATAATGTAGCTACTGCAGGGTATAATAAGTTGACAAGGGGTACACACTGTAAAGAACCAAGTTAAGAATATTTAAAATGTATGCCAAACCATGAACCATGAGATATTATGAACTTGCTACTGCAGGACACCAAATTTGCCCCCATCAAAGCTAGCAACGCAGATATAAGTACGTTTGTGCATGCCAACAAATTATTTTGTAAAGGAGCAAAAAATCATCATGCCTACACACCAATATGTGCAATAACTTTATAAATTCCAGTAAGATTTAGAGAGTGCATAATAAAATTTGCACTTAACTTATGCGCACAAATTTACAAAAAATTATGGGACAGAAAACATGTTGACATTAGGAAGACCTGGGATCATGACTCTCAAGAGAGAAACTTTTACCAAGCCAGAAATCACTTATGCAACTGGTACAGGAGATAAACTGGGCACGTGAACTGCTTTGGCCAAATGAACATGCACTCTATTCCAATAACAGATTTTGCAAAACAACACTACTAGCATATTGTACTTGGCATAGCAGAAAACTTAAAGGGCTGAGAGCCCATCAACCAGGTCAGTTGTGGCCATTATGACAAAAAAATTTAGAAGGTGAACCATACAAAATTTATAAAAGGTTTCAAAACATATATGGTACTCAATCACTACATCCTAATTTTACCACTAGTCACAAGCCTGGATGAAGTTCGAGGCAAAAAGATAGGAACTGAGACGGAGGTAGGGCAAATAGAACACAGTCTAGAATAGTAGAGTGGAGAGATTTGGGTGGCTCTCAACAAAAAGGTCTTGAGAGCCAATGAGGGTGAAATGAGGTGAGAATGGAGCAATGCTGGAGTGCAAGAATGGGGGAATCTGGAAATCCCAGAGAAAATCAGCCGACCAGCGGCATAGCCCGAAGCGATTCCCGCTTGTGAAAATCCGGGAGCGACCTGTCCAGAGATTGAACCCGGTTCCCCTTGGCATAGAATAGTGCTGACCATGCCTCGTGAGCACATGGGCACCACCATCAAACTTTAAGTTTTCAAACAGTCTCAAGCACTGCTGAAGCAGTGCATACCAACAAAGCCAGAATAAATACAATGCAACAGGAACAAATTTCTGGATTTCATTACAATAACTGCTCGTAAATGTTATGATCAAAAACATTTTTGGCTTTTGTGCCTCAACAGAATACAATAAAAAAAGTCAGGGTGTACTATTAAGACAATGCCATATTATTGTATACCAATATAAGAAATGTTAAAAGTGACCTAGCATAATAACAGAAAGTAATGGAAGACACTTATTTAATACTCACACACACATCCAGATATGATGATAGGTTACGAAACTGGCTCTCTTCCTTTCCGAGACTTTCCAGCTCTGCCTGTTTCAATTTAACAGCATGCTCTTCTATTTTTTTCTTGAGATTAGCAGCTCGACGTTTCTTTAGGCGGCTAAAGTAACATCAGAACAGACATAAATGCTACAGTAGAAAATCATATACAATTAAGTGGACACATATTTCAATGATATGTATAAATAAACTTTTTAACCTCACATAATACTAAGAAATAACTTCAACTATTTTGTCTAAAATATAGGATTACAAACCCTGAAAAGGCTAGTTGACAGATGTTTGTCTGAAACTTTTAGTCATATAGTGATATATAAGAGAGGTTCAACAGGATTTTTTTACAACACAGATAAAATTACTAGAACACACGTAGCAATGCACCAGACGAAAAAAATTTATGTATTCATGAAAAAAGAACCACCATTACTAAACAGCCTGTCTTATTACTTGTGTCCTAAAGTTATGATATGAAAGGAACTTGCAGCATGTATCACAAAATGAATAATAAGTATAGTCATACAAAATTTGTGACAGAACATAATGACTGACTCCAGTCATATTCAGCATAGCACAAATAAATTCCAAACAACAGAAAAATGTATTTAAATACATATATTTAGAAGGCAAATTATAATAAAATTTGAATAGCTTAGGGGTTAGGTGCAGGACAACGGAATAACTAAGACTACAATACCTAGCAGTGTACTCACATAGCTGATACAATACATATTTTATTTAGATATCAAATATAATTAAAATTCTTGTAAGCTGTAAAGTGGTTAGGTGAAGAACAACGGAATAACTAAGACTACAATACCTAGCAGTGTACTCACATAGCTGATTCAATACATATTTTATTTAGATATCAAATATAATTAAAATTCTTGTAAGCTGTAAAGTGGTTAGGTGCAGAACAACGGAATAACTAAGACTACAATACCTAGCAGTGTACTCACATAGCTGATACAATACATATTTTATTTAGATATCAAATATAATTAAAATTCTTGTAAGCTGTAAAGTGGGAAAGAATATAGCTAAGAAGCACAAAAATAACATTACATGTAAGTTGCAGGAAAACTGGCATTGAACTTGACACAAATGCAGAGCTGTGTTACAGAAATTAATTAAACAAAAAGATGAACTGTCTAGGATGGATAACACAGATGAGCAAACACAATATGTCTTACCAGCCTGAAGTGCATAAGTGGTCAATATACCTGGTCCATCACTATGCTGTGCTCGGCAGCATCCAGGATGGGGGGTATAGCTAATAACACAGCACAGCAGTGTGCAAAGTCACAAAGTCATGAGGCAAAAAAGAGACTGCTGTTTTGCACGAGAAAGATAGAAGCATGTGGCTAGTGGCATAGCGAAGAAGTTGATATCATGGGACCACGTTCCATGCCTGTTGGCCACTCTTCATCCAAGTCATCCTTGTATTACCCAGCTTGCCCTACCAGGAGATGCCATACAAACACAGAGAAAGGGCAGCATTGTGTGTGTGTGTGTGTAAGGATACACACACACACACATTATATATATATATATATATATATATATACACACACATGCACGCATACCCATCCACATTCACACACATCCACACACACCCCTGCATGCATGCATGCACCCACACACAGGATGTCCCAGAACACAAGCATAACAACAAAACCACACAAATCCTGAGCAAAAATGGAGACAAAAATGTTAGTGGCAAAATGTATAATTACATCTTTCGTGCACAATGTGACAACACAGCACAAAGTTAATCTCCTGTTGCACTCCACTTATATCATACTTAAACTGGCCTGGTCACCATATAATGGGTGCTGGTTCAAATCCTGCCCAGTCCTAACATTTGTTCAACATTTATTTTACATAATGTGTTGAACATTCTACAAATGAAGGGACTAACTCGTGTACATCCACACTCTCTCTCGCTTTCTCTCACACACATTCTCTCTTGAAAGATCTCTCTCACACACAAACTACCTTTGTCTTTCTCTTCTCAACCTCTTTTTCTCTCTCAAGAGCACGATTCTTGCAATCCTCACATATAGTGATGAACATATAGTGATGAGCAGATCAATTCAGCTTGATGAACTGATTAGTTTGGATCAGTTCAGTGAAACAATCTGTTCAAACAAATCATTAATTTAATTCTTTTCATTTCCATGTACTGCAGTTCTTTATAGAGTGTAACACTCTACCATTTTGGTATTCTCTGCTTTTTGTTTCTGGCTCTTGCTCCATTTGCTTAGTTTATCTGTTATTCTTTTAGTTAGAACATTCGCTAACGGACTTATTTTATTTTCATGGAAGATTTTATATACTGGTATGTGAACTATAAAATTATAAACTACTACTTGGCGTTGTCGGGAGTCAAGTTACAAAATTATGTACATGCAGGCAGTAATTATGAAAAGAGATAGTAATAACACTATACTTGTTGTGAAGGCCATCCCCTCTCTTCCTGCCATTTGTACAAGCTCTGATCACTCTCGGTTCCAGATTATTTTATAAACTAAACATTCTTTCAGCTTATGTTTTACTTTTAAATCAACTGAAAAGAATCAATTCCTTTCATAGTGAACCAATTGTATGATTTCCCGCTCACTCAATTATTAATTTAATTTACACTAATCGTTCCTGACTAATCCACCGCCAGGCTACCTTGTGCCATAAGGGTGGGCTAGAATGTGTAAGGAAAAGTCAACTATCAATTTATGTGCTTAATCAAAAAAAAAAAGCAGGTTTTTTTCTCAACAATTTTATACCCAATTTTCATGGTTACCCCAACTTGTTATATAGTAATCTACTCAGTATCATAAAAACCCTATTCTAATTTTTATTCAGTATATTCCAAAGGTAGCAATCCCAATGTGGAAAATGTAACTAAGATACTTAACCAACACAAATTAAATTAGTATGAAAATGTTCCTTCTGATGTAATTGCACCTGGCATGGAAGCCAAAGTCACCAGTCCAAAATATTATGATATCACCTGGTGACCATTTTGTGATGTTATTGATGCCAGCTAAGAGCCAGCGGCAGCTATGGCATAACGGCACTCGCCTTTAACATGACACGTGGGTAAGCATGTTGGTGTGGTCACCATTAGCCAGGGCTGGCAGGTGGTGCACGAGAGTCTAGGATGGTGCGACCTCGGCGGGCCAGCCCGGCTGTTTGTAAAACATCCCCCGCCAAGGAAGGTAATGAGGCTGGGCAACGCCCTATCTAAGGCTGGGGCGATGGCGGCTCGCAGCCATCTTGATTCTGGAGGACGACGAGACAACTTCACTGGGGACCACCAGGCCGGTAATCCTACTTTAACTCCAGCTGCTGCCACTGTCGAGTAGGTCTTCACATTGGCGACGATGAGACATAGCCAGGATAATTATAATCCCAGTAGGGCACCCTAGGTCGTGCAGAGTAAGGATCTTCGTATAATTCCTTAGAATCCCTCTCAGTCATGAGCACATTAATTATAGTCAAAGCTATCGTGTTGTAGAGACTATTAATTGTACTGGATAACGACGGAGCAGAGATATATCGTTAATTGTAAAGTAATGCAGATTGCAAGTTATGTGTGAAATTATATAGGAGCTGTGAGTTTAATTAACCTAGTATTTTGTATATTGCATGCTCTATTCATCTAGTTACAACTATTCCCCTTCCTTGCGTGGCCTGATTCATCCTCAGGACAGGTCACAACAAATGGTGGAGGCAGCCAAAGATTCCAACCTCCCCTTTAGTGCACTCTCAGCTTAAAGCAAAAAAAATTACAGTTGCAATCGGTGGAAGATGGGATTTATATTCTAGCCGCAGAATTGAAGCTTGGTAATAATTAGAAACGCGTGCCAACTTCCACCAACCCACGGAGTTCCATTCCCTGGCAAAAACATGCAGGTTATACAAAATTAACTTCAGGAGTGAGCAAGCATTGAGGCAACGGTGTTATTACTTTCATTTCAAGTCATTGTATTGGTATTTCCGATTAAAATCAGAATACACAACTGCCTTATAATCCCTGCCACCCAGGGTTTTACCCCCTGTCAGAGAGTATTAAACCAACGCACTTCAGTAACCTAGAGAGAACTGCAGTAAACAGTAGTATAATCGTGAACTTGTCCCAGTCTTTCAAGCCACGAAGTGTTGCGCTACTCAGCAAATTTCAGCCATGCCAGCGTGCATGGGCAAAAGATCCGCATTGCAGTTTCCCCGGCATGCCAAGGCGCCCATTCTAGTGTAGTGAGTGTGTGTGCACGCTTTCGCTTGGTTAAAAGTTAATGCATGACAATTCACGGCCACTTTTCAGACAGTTTCAAATGCAAACGCAAGAATTTCCACAGGTCTGTTAGCAGTGTGGAAACAAGTACTAAAGCTAGCTTATGTGTGTGCATGTTAGTTATTAAGGCCACAAGTTCTATTGAAAGACAGTCCCCAACACTTTATGATGGATAAAGCCAACACATTTTTGAACACAGCTCACAGTATAATTAAACAAGCGACCATTGATATGTCTGACACTCAATAGAAAGTATTTGTGCGCAACACAATAATTTCAACATTTAATTGAGTCTACAGAGAAACTCTTTCAGAAAAACCCTTAGCTATTTGACCAATTTAATACCACTTCAACACGCATTACACGGAGCCTCATTACAAAGATCTCCAACAGCGGCCTTTTGCCGACAACATCTACAAGGCCAAGCCGATAAAGATACAAATTGTCGTGCTTGTGACACATGGCACTCCTTGCATCGCGGAAGCGGCGGTGTGCAACAAGCACAACAGCGACGTCAAGGAGACAAGGACAGCGTTCATCAGGCCGCACTCGGAAATAGCATCCACGTGCGCACCGTGTTTGTACACAAATCATAGAACGGACAATTGTCCATTGTTCCCCAATCGGGAGGTCCCATTTCAAACAGATATTGCGGCGCGGTTACGGAAATTTAAACAAAGATTCGGGATCGGTGAAACATGAATCAAGTTATAGCACACGGGAACGCACAGTCCAGTAAACAACAACACGGAATCGGATGGCAGTGATGAAAATCATCAGCGCAATCTGAGCCACCGGTCGTTCTTAGAATCATTCAATAAAGAGACCATGCCAGTCACCAAGGACGAGTGTCACATGGGTTATGTCAAAACATTAAAACAGCGTGTCCTTGTGAGACTTGCTGGTAAAAAATATAATGCTTCACTGGATACAGGTTGTTCTCGTTCCTGCATGGCAACCACCCTAGTGACTAAGATAAAAGAACCCTAGTCAAGGGAATATTTTCTCTAGTGGGCACAACTGAGGATATTGACGTACCTCAATTTAAAACCAAAGTCAATATAAACATACATGGCCATAATTTTTCCCAAGAATTTTTTTAAATCAATAATTTAAAGCTAGATATTATTCTTGGAGTAGACTTTATCAAATGCTATGAAATTGTTCCTGCTTTAACAAAAGATATAATGTTTGTTTTTGCGTCAAATAATGACAAAATATTTGAAATACCAATTCCTTTGAATATGATCACAGTAATTGCATAGAATATCATATTAATAAAATTGCCACAACAGAGGATACTGTAACTGAAAAGTCGTTGGGTCATATTACTCCTGAACCACCACTTCATCATATAAAACTAATTCAATTGTTATTAGAAGAATGTAGCAATAGCTTTGCTAGTTCGATTCACGAATTAACAGAAACGAATGCTTACAAAATAAAGCTTGAACTAAACACAGATAAGCAGATCCACACTCGGCCATATAGAATAAACCCCAAACTGCGAGAGGACGTTTTAAAGCAAATACAACAGATGTTAGAATCGCGAATTATCACGCAATCCGAATCAGCTTACGCCACACCGAGACTAGTTATCTCCAAACTGCAGGGAGGAATCAGGTTCCTTATACATTTTCGATTGCTGAATCAACATTTAACTAATGTCCAATACAAAATTCCTCAAACTGAAGATATTAAAACAACGCTACAGAATTCAAAATATATAAGATCCATTGATATGTTTAGCGGATTTTACACCATACCTGTATGTAAGGAAGACAGACACAAGCTAGCATTTAGTGTATATGGAATCTGACATGCCCGTATGCCTATGGGCCTCACCACGAGTCCAAATTACTTTCAAAACTTTGTAGATACCATGTTAGGACCATTACGATGGAATACCACGTTGGCTTACATAAATGATATTTTTATTATCGGGAATACGTTCCCTGAACATTTAGAAAACATCCAAAAGGTTATGGAGCATCTGAAAAAATTCAATGTCAAAATCAATAGCAAGAAATGTAATTTTGCACACCACGAAATAAACATTTTAGGTCACTACATAACACCCCAAGGAATACAAACTGACCCGGAAAAGATAATCACTATACAACAAATGGTGCCGCCTAAAAATGTTAAACAAGCCCAGACATTTCTAGGATTTACATCCTACTTGAGGCGGTATATACTTAATAACACCCAGATAGCGGAACCGCTAACGGAATTAACTAAGGAAATTACACCATTCAAATGGGGCAGCAAAGAACAACTTGCATTTCAAAAGCTGAAAACAGCATTAAGTAACCCGTCCATATTGGCAAAATTTGATGATAAACACCGAACAATACTCGTGTGTGATGCATAAAAAAATGCCATAGGTGCTGTGCTATTACAGGAAAACACCATTTCCAAGGAACGTGACATAATACCTTTTGCATCAAAAAAATTGTCCTTAAATGAAAAAAAAATGGTCAGCTACTGAGAGAGAGAGCTGTCTGCTATTAAATATTTTGTGGTTTATTTTAAACAATATCTTTATGGACATAAATTCATTATAGAAACAGACCATGCCAGTTTAAGATATTTGAAGGCCATGACAGAACATAATATAAGGATCCAGAAGATGGCCATTGCATTAACCGAATATGACTTTGAGGTGAAAATAGTCAAAGGTAAATAAATACACTTGCAGATGCCTTGAGTTGCATACCTACGGTAGGAGTAGATGACACTACACCAACTACTGTCAACAATGTAACCTACCAGGTAAAAAAGCCAGTTACTGCAATGTCCGTCATTTTACACAGCATTAGCTGAGGCACTACTGCAAGATCCCACAAAAGACACGGAAATAAAAGCCACTATAGCCAAATATATCACCAACAACTGGGCTGACATTAAGGAAATGATTAAACATGATCTCCACACTACAGATAAGGCACGAGTCACTAAACTAATCACAAACGAAGAATACTTACTTATGCAAGCAATTGCAAAAAACTGTCACTATAATTTACAATGTCAATATGGAAATTATTAAACAAAACAATATCAACAAAATCTCGACTACGTTTTGATCTGCAACTGCATTATCGTATACTTATCACTTATGATAACAATAAAAAGTTTCCTGTTTACCTGTATATATCCATGAGCAGGAATATACCAAAGTAGATGACGACACCCACCTATTATTACTACTCCTCATTAATCAGCCGGCATCGCCATTTATAGCAGAATACGCCAACAAACCCTGTATTCAACAATTAAAGTTATCTCTAACAGACCCGGACAACGTTACTCCAAAATATTGCCGCCTCACTAGATGATACGCCATTTCCGGAAACTGCAAAATTTATATGAAGCAACATACACCATCCAGGAACGCAAATTGACACTTTTACCCAAATATTACATCCCTGAAATTATAACAACCCACCATAACAACCTGTTAGGCGGAGAGCATTTTAGTCAGTTTAAGACGTTGAAGAAAATTAAAACAACTTACTACTGGGATACAATGAACAAAGATGTTAAAGAGTATGTAGAGAACTGTCCCACATGTCAGTGTATAAAAGCACCTAATCAGAAGCCTATAGGTCAGATGATACCCATTCCACCCCCACCCCCCTCTCCTAGGTCATGGTGTCTTGACGCAAAAGGGCCTTTACAGGCGACAGCCCAAGGTAATAAATATGTATTAGTTATGACGGAGTTTGCCACTCGATATGCCATCGCCCGTCCCATAAAATTGATTGATGCATCAACTTGTGCTAATTTTGTTAAAGACATAATTTTACAATTTAGTTGCCCAAAATCCATCCTTAAGGACAGAGGTACTTCATTTAATAATGAGATAATGGCGGAACTTCTGCATAAATTACAAATCAAAAAATTACAAACCACAACGTATAACCCAGCTTGCAATGGTTTGACTGAGCAAGTTAATAAAATTTTATTCCAGCATCTAACTTCTTGTGCCAGCGATGATCCAGCTAACTGGGATGAGTACGTCCCATATATAATTTTCAACTATAATGCGACTATAAACCGCAGTACAAAGCTCACCCCTTTCTTCCTTTTGCATGGGGTCGAGGTGATCCAACCGTTGCATGTCATCAGTCATTTGTATTCCTCTAACGCAAACAATTGGTGTGAACGTCTTAAAAAAATAAGGGCGCCAACGCACGTCAATTTAGTTGCCTCCCAACAACAACAAAAGCGGCTATTTAACACTAAACACCGCCGTAACGAATTAAAAGTACGCCAGTTCGTGTGGGTGAAAACACATGCTAGACATAAGGCATTCTCGTTTAAATACCAAGGGCCCTACAGAATCGTTGAAGTACTCGGTCCCTCTACGATTGCCGTGGAAATACGTAGGTGAATCATAAATAAAATAAGTAAGCACTTGAAATGTAAAAATTGCCAATGTACGACAGTAACACCCATCCTTATGTTACAGGGGGAAAGGACTTTTGAGATATTCCAGCTCCAGGATGTACCAGGCTGCCCACTGTACCTTGCTACTGTTGCTGAGCCTTGCAGAGATGGTGAATGCAGAACACTGTTCAAGACACACCACTGCGTCTACTTCAGCCAGCTGATGCCGCAAATTCAATACCAGGAAACTGTGTCGCTACTGTTCACGCTGCCACTACAGTAACCGCGACCTCCAGCCAACATTGACACATGGTTCCACAGTGCCTGTGCCATTCGTAAAACTCAACAGTCTGCAGAAACGCCGAGACACTTAAATAAATTTTTTATGTGACTTCTGTAGACATTGTAAACCAACTCCTTTTCCGAAGTCTCCCTACCACAGAGAAATAAACTATCCCTGACCTTCATGGGAGATGTGGCAACATGGTGTTGTGACATTCTAACCATATGCCATTTGCAAGGGTTATTGTCTAATGAACAGATGTTAGCAATACAAATAAGTGACATCGAAAATAATATTAGAGCACCTATCAATGATCACTTTTTAATCAAAAAAAAATGTCCAAAATTATTATAAATTTTCTGCTCAAATCCTGAAATGAGCAAACCCGATTTCAGGCTCTTTGAAAAAGCCTGAAAATTAGCAATGAGAATTTGAGGCTCTTTGATGTACGAGCCAAAATAATTTTAAAATTACCAAGGCTGACTAATGGCCCAGCGAACATGAAAAACAGCAATCGTATTTGTTTACATTATGGACCCCAACTGCCACATTTGTTTACATTATGGACACAACCAATATACACATATTCATCACTTAGCAAGACTAACTTGTTCCTAAATATGTGCATGTTAAATATGATACGTGACGTCTTTTCTACATTGTTAAATAGACTTCTACTCAATAGTGCACAATAATCCGCCGCATGTTTTCCACTGAGTTTGATTGCCAATACAACAAGGCACTGCAAGAATCGTACTGTTTGCTTTGATAAAGACACACATTCACGCCCAAATATTGTATTGTTGACCGGCCAAGCGGAGGAACCAGGAGCTTAAGAAAAACCTCAGACTAAGTGTGAGAGACAACCACAAGCACTGGGACAAGTACATCCAGAAAATCTTGTTTGTCTTAAGATGACACACGAACGAGGTGATCAACTCCATCCCCAGTCAACACCTCCTGGCCCAAAGACTACAATGCCCAGGAGATTGGCAATGGGATAATGCACCCACCGGAATGCCTTGTCCTGAATATGTCCGACTCGCCACCCTGGCCTGGATAAATACGAGGGATGCCCAAGAGGCTTAAATCATAAAGAAATATTCACACGACCACGTACTAGTATCTCAGCCTTTGGCATGGGCGAAACCGTCCTCTTTAGAAACCAGCCCCTGAGCAAAACCAGCCACCAGATAAGCGCGGGTCTAGTCTAGAAGTGGGAGGGCCCTTCAGAATAGTAGGGCATAAGGAAAACATGACTGGGTTGAAGACCACAGAAAATGTATCCGAAAAGTCAACAGAGGACAGATACGGCTCTTCCCCAAGGATTCCCTCGAACCAGAAGTACACACCACCGCCTCCATGCCTCCAACAGGCCGGACGACATAGACGAGCCGGTAACAATTACTACTCCAGTGGTAGGGCAACCACATCCCAGCGAGCCAACATGTGAGAAGCCAACCAGTCAGGGAGCCACCTACTCAATGCCTATGGGAGTAGGATTCCTGAAACGTAAAGCAGCTGAGGCAGTAAGCACGCTGCCTTCGACTCCCGTGGAGTTAAAACATAAGTTCGCCAATCGACCCAGGAAGCGGTCTCCAAGCACAAGTGAACAGCCTTGGTGAAGCTCCTTGGACAGAGATCCAAGCCTCAAACTGCCTCATTCAAGCCCCATCGCAGAGACGATTCAAGAATCAAATGCCATTGAGCTGACAGCACCCCAAAAGCCATCATTTCGACGGGCAACTCCAGCACCACCAGCTCCAGCAACCCCTCTCAGCAAGAAGACTGCAGCACCAGACATTGTTGCAGCAGCCGCCAAGAGACAGCCTTCCACAAGTGAGGCAGCTACCAGAACTGCCAGCCAAAATGCAGCCATCACCCAGCTCTGAGGCCGCCCGCATCCAAGTTTCGGCACCACCCCGCGCTGAGGCCGACTTCCAGGCCCCACTTCATGGATGTGAAGGAGGACCATTGATAGGCGCTGTCGAGACAGAGGTCACAACCCGACCTCTATCTAAGGCGTCTCCAGTCGGAGGAGCAGGCGATGAGGTTCTCCCACTTCTCCACATGACTAAAGTGGTCCCTATGTCGCCCAACACCGATATCCACGACCAGAGATAGCTTCACAGACATGGGGAAACACTGGTCCAGTCACCAACCGGATGGGTAGAAGAAGATAACCAGTCAACGAGACTACCTCAGACACGCCGAGGTCAGACTGTCACCCAAGGCCACGGCCCGGCCATTCTCACGGCCACGCTTCCGAATGAAAGGAAGTCATCAACGAGTCTCCAGCCGGAGGGGCAGCACAAGATAGTCAGACAACAAGTCTGCCTCAGACAATTGAAGAAGACACATCAGCTCCGGCCCCAGCAACTGAGGGGGTAGGCGACAAAGCCTCCAGACTACCCCTGATGGCCAGAGATATACGACACCGGGATCAAGCGTGCCGCAGAGCTGGGAGTCATGTC
This sequence comes from Dryococelus australis, assembly GCA_029891345.1. Lineage (NCBI taxonomy): Eukaryota > Metazoa > Arthropoda > Insecta > Phasmatodea > Phasmatidae > Dryococelus > Dryococelus australis. The sequence goes on from CM056994.1 coordinate 249,510,781, forward strand.
TCGATCTCCATCTCAGGCCCAACCAACCAAGGAGGTAGACAATGCAGCCTCCAGACTACCCCTGATGGCAATGCAGACCCTAGATTAGCACAACGATGCAGCCGCAGATCGTCCCCCGGCACCTAAAGGTCAGCCCTCTACCATTGCCGGGGACGGTCCCTCCAAGATGGCCGAACTTCGAGAGCAGCTGCCCTGCCCTGCCAGGCCAGCTCAGTACCAGGCAGATACCGAGAGGCTACCTGGAGGCCAACCAGCCACTTCACCTGGCCGTATCCACAACATGCGGCACTACATAAGCAGAGGCAGCCACCAATGATGAAGAGAATGCCGAAAACTGTGAGTGAAAGTGTCATGTACGAACAGACTTAAAAACTGATATCAGTCCTTGTGCTATTCCCCTTTGCTTTACCAGTAAACATGTACCGCCAACAGTGCAGTTATGTAATCATAAACTCTTTCTGGATGCTTACCCTAGCAAGATGCTCAGAGGAAATTCGCCTTCATACAGCCATATCAGATGTTCTTATCTCTCACTAATTGTGTAACTGGCAAGTGAAAATAATGCCTCGTCAATTGCCATTCATAAAAATAGTTTTTATGTGAACTTTCTAGAATAACCCTTGGAACCGGTGCCACGTAACAAATGTGTAAGAAGATATCACATGTGCCACAATATGTAAAATAACCAAGTTCTTGTTGGAAAGACTATGGGCAGAATGTGAAATTTCTGAATATTGTTCAATGATTTTAAAGACTCTAATAAATTTTGGATTCGTAAAGCAACTTAAACTCAACGTTATTTTTGAAACTTTTTATTTGTGTAGAAGCACTTCAAGAAAACATCAAGCCCAACTAATAAAGTCAAAATAATATCAAACGCAAGTATCATACATTGCATTGTGTAGATTCGCCTCAAGAAACATCACACAAACAAAAAGACATTCTAAACCAAAGAAAAGTGTGTGAAACTATGAGAATATGTCAAATTTATTCAACTGATCTTGTTTTGAAGGGTTTTCTCCAACCATTTATCTGTTACTTGTATGGTGGTATGCACGTCAATGTATTATAGTTAACTTCTTTTGCCATGCACTGGTTTTTGCAAAGCTTAGCCAGTCAACAGAGATGGCGGAAGATCACAGTTAGAATAGAACCCTTAGCTTTCAACTACACGTAAAGTTTTCTGCTGTGCAACTGTCCCGTTTCAAATACGTCACTACTTTATTTTGAATACATCACTTTTTTTTACATGTGTTTTTAAAATGACATTAAGTCCCTACATTTTTTTTAATGCGACCATATTAATGTTTTAATTATGTCACCATTATTTGTCACTTAAGTATGCCTTTATGATTTTTTTTCTATATGCATCTCTATAATTATTAATGTCCCACTATTGAACTATTTTGAAAACATAATTTTAAACCTTTTGATCAGTTACTGCTATAAGTTATTGAGTTTTATCATTGTCTCTCCCTCTCTCTGCTAATTAACTTAATTTTAATTATTGTCACTATTCAAGTTAATTGCCTATATTCCGAGTTATGAAATGTCTTGTTACTTTTATTGTTTTTATTGCGATGGTAATACCTTTATTCTCATTTTGAACTACTTTTGAGTTATTTGATTAATAACTAAAGTCTATTCCTATAGAATATATTTAATTATTTCAGTTTCCATTTTAGTAAAAGTATTTTATATATTTTAACATTTTGTTTAGCTAGTGATATAAATCAATTAATTCTCTTATTTCAACCTTATGGGTTTATTAATATTTTAACTTTTAAAGCTTTTTCCCATAAGTTTCATTTCTATACTGTTCCAGTTAGTACATTCAAAGCTTCGCTCTCGATCTCGTTAGCGGCGCCCTGGACGGTATTTCATGCTTTGTTTTCCATTTCCACCACACGTGCTGGTACTACATAGCACATTCCTTTGTCTCGCCATCCGAAGCTCCCTTCCACTCACTTTATTTCTGCTGTAGTTACTTCGGCATTTTCTATTGCGTGTTAGCTACCAGCCACGCAGTGTTTTGGTCCTTTTCATACTCCTGATACCATCTACCGTTGATTCTAATACTAAGCGTATGTACCCATTCCTCAGCCTTCGTGCTCCTCCGAGCAGTTTATAACCTCACTCTTGGTCTTGACTTGTTGCCGGGATGGAGCATTTGCAGAGTCTGCAACCGGGATGGTTTTCTTTGGGACTTAAAAGTGCCTAGTTAAATGTCTTCCGACATAAACATCCCATAGAGTAGTAGTGAAGATGATGTTTGTGGTGTGGGGAATTAATTTTTCTGTTGGTGTTTCGGCTTGCCACTTCAACATGTAAGGATAATTTATTCTACCCTCCTCTGGTGAGTACTGTTTGAATTAATTTTTTTCCCAGCTCAGGCTCCCATTTATATTTTTTACTCACTATTCTGTTTCATTAATTATGTTTTAGTGAGGGTTAACGAGTTTCCATGATGCCCGTCTGCACAGGCTTAACTTCAGTTGTGTGACTTGCCCCAACTCATGCTTCTCTGAGCTCTCCTGTTTTGTACGAGTCCACTTTCTCAAGCGACTTTATTTTTCCTTCAAGTCTCTCAGCCAAGTCTGCCACTTATTCTATAGGCTCTTTGATCAACATAGTTTATTCTACGCATTACAATGCCTTAAATCTAAGTGGATACGAACTCATATTTCTTGATTGTTTGCAACAGCATTAATTAACATTTTAGACACCATGACACTACAATTTGCAAGAAGTTTTTTTTAAATTAATTTAATTTTTTTTATGTGTTACACGTAACCGTTTGTAGTAATACTCATTACAATTTAATATGTACAGATGCATCCAGATACTTTTAAGAGATATTGTTAATTTAATTGTTTTATCATATTTTAATCCCTCGTTAATGTAAAAATTAATTTTGAGTCTTTTGCTGGATCATTGATGTGTTCTTCAGTTTGATAATTATTTCATTTATCTGGTCTTTCAAGTAAAGTTTATTATTGAATATTGGATTTTCCCGTTAGTACAACAACTAGCTAAAGCATTTTATATTATTAAAGCATTTGAAATTATTTTTGATATTATTGTGTGTAATCACGTCTTATTCCTGAACAACATATGTTTCTTGTTTTCATAATAATATTTTTATTTGCTATTGAAGTACTCAATAAATTCACAAAAAATATTTTAATTAGCACACCACCACAATTAACGAGTTTTTATTTAACTCAATATGCTTTCACCTCTGGAACCACAATTTATTGCATTGCCAAGCAAGTAATAAGTCTTGTTTATTATATTTATAGGATATTTATCATCCTTTTGTGCCATGTACAATTCCCAGCATAACTTATATATTGTTTACGCCACTGCTTTTATATATAATTGTATGTGATTTCTTGTTCAGTCCTATCCTTATGCTTTCAGTAGCCACTTTATTAAAATATGTTTATGTGGTAATTTATTTATATAAAGGGCTGATTTTCTTTTTTTATGAAGTGGACTTGTATTATATTATATTTCCTTATTATCGTACATCGGCACACAACACGTAGGAAGACTCTGGTAGAAGTCGTCATTCTCCAAACCAGGCGGCTACAGCCGAATAGATAAATAACACATGCCTTTATGAGTGAGGCTTTGGGCAAACTTTTATTCTTTTATTTAATTCCAATCATATAATTTTGATGTTCCAAGGGTCAAATTTTATTCTGTGTGCCATCCACCATGTCTTGCATTCTTTCCACAGGTTCAACTCTGTATTGTAAGCACCCAAGCCTTACAGCTGATAATGTAGGGGGAGGGAGGGGCACACATTAAAAAAAAAGGATTTGCACTGCACCGTAACCGGATACCTTTCGCGACACTAACCTAACTCAACCCAAGCGCCACATGAAAAAGTAAGACACAGATATTCATTTGCAGTCTTGGCACAGCTGCACAGCAAGGAGGGGAAAAAAAAGCATGCCACTCGCCATGCAACAGAGAGAGAGACAATGTCTAGACTAATCAGTCGCTTCTAAGAAAGCAAATAAAAGAGTCAGCTACAGCCTGCAGCCACGTGCCATCCATGCAGTCAGCTGGCCACACTGTTTAAAGCCGAGCACAGAAACGCACTGACTAGGAATAGTTACAGAAGCCAATGGAGAAGGAAAAAAATTTTTCTTGAGGGGAAAGTTTGACGTTCCCTCAAAAGAATTTCTTTCTTGTCTCATTCCTTTGCACAGATGAGCCTATGTCGCAATGGAGAGGGGCAAACTTATGCATGACGTATTTTCTACATTGTTAAATCAACTTCTACTCATCTATGTGCATGAACCCGCTGCACATTTTCCACAGAGTTTGATTGGCAATACAACAAGAAACTTCAAGAATTGTACTGCTTGCTTTGATAAAGAAGCACGTTGACCGCAGAGCCATCGAAACTATGCATGGAGATCCTCAAGCACGCCGCCCTAGTAGTACAATCACCAAGACATGAAACATAATCCAGTGCCAGCCGGTGATGTCACGTCTGAGGATCTATGACATGCTGCTACAGCTGTCAACCCCCCTCCAAACCTTGCCCAAGGGGTGAGCGATGGCCAGAGTATAAATAGCAGACTGCAACCCTTGGACGCCAGCCTTTCCTGTACATTCACCGTGCTGCGAAGTGCAGAAGGAACTATCGACTTCAATGGTGTTCACCGCACTCTCAGATGCCGAAGATCATTCCTCTACCTTTCTCTTCACTACACTCCTGGTGCTGAAGAGTCCTGCCTATACCAGCCTTCATCACCGAAGAATTCACAGTCTCATGTCGTCAAACACGAAGAGACATACAGAGCCCTTCCAGACAACATTGTAGCAATAGTTAAGTAAAAGTTATTTTCATAGCCACTTTTCTACCCTACCCTGTTAATCTAGGAGCAGATAGCATTCACCTATATTAACGTACAGTTACTACTTCTAGAAGCTCTTGTTGATAGGAGGTAGTGCCATACCACCACTGTTTATTTCTGTCATAGGAATAAACACGATCTTTGCTCACCTAAAGGATATAATTCCAGTAAACCCTAGAACCTTACCTAATAGACATCGGTACAACCGAGGTACAGCACGTGATCGGGAATTGTATTTTATCACAGCTAAACTCAAAAAATATACTGACACCAATTGGACAACCCACCCGTTCTCTGCACCTGGGTGTAGTGAAGGGTAGAGCCCAGGCACTAGAACTACCTCTCCGTAAGTGTTGAACTGCCAGTCTAGGGTTTACTCTTTCCACCGCGCTTCTGGTGCCAGAAGGAGTACTTCCTCAGATATGGGGGGACCAGCTCTTCTGGAGACACCTATGCTGCAGTAATTGGATGGCCACCCTTTCTTTGCACCCCTGGTGTAGTGAATGGCAGAGCCCGACACTACGTAATGCTTCCCTTGGGTCAGCTTGTCGGCCTGGTGCTTGCCCTTTCCACCATACTTCTTGTGCCGGAAGGTGCATTCCCTAGGTCTGTAAAGACTGGTCCCACAGGGGACAACACCCACGTGTAGGCACAGTCAGCCATTGTAACCTGACTCCCAGTACTCACCGCGTTTCTGGTGCCAAGTATTGGGATAGGGCATTGCATTGGGTGTCAGAGGCTGTATGTGGAAGTACACAGTAGAACACACACACACGTTACCTGCCCCACCTCCACACTTGATTGCAGGAACTCCGTCCTCACACCCTATTCCCGTCGTATTTGGTGAGTTCACATTAATAAAAATTTTCCTTCACTTATTTGAGACTTGAGCAATAAATTAATATAGCAGTAATTAAATTTGAGCAATTAAAAGATGTTCTAAATGAGGGATTGGTGTATTGAATTTGAAACCATGACCTTGACTCCAGGTAACCTTAAACCAGGAAAGACATGAAAAATCAAAAACCTCATTAAAAAATATTAAAATTGGTAAAAATTTCATTTTGATCACAACCACTACTTTGGATTTCTATGATCTTGACCTAAGGTAAATTTGAACCAGAAAAATCACAAAAAAAAAAAAAAACACTAGAAATTGTTTTAAAAAAATTTTTAATTGAGAGAAAAATACATTATTGACCCTGACCGCCACTTTGGATATCCCTGACCTTGAGCCCTGGCAAATTAAAAACCAAAAACTTAAAAATTACCCAAAAAATAATAAATGCTAAAAATTTAAAAAAAAAAAAAAAAAAAAAAAAAAAAGATTTTTTTTTATTAGAACTATTTTGGATAACAATTTTAAAAGACTTACATGCAGAATTTCTAGGATTTGATTCTTGTAATGATGGAGGAGCACACATTCTCCTGACATGACGACCACCAAATGAGTGACCCCCCCACCACTATATTTAACAAGGGACCCCCACCACTACGTTTCATTAGACTGCCACCAACCAACTATCTTCACCACCCAATGTTTGGCTTTATGTCAACACATGTTCGCAAGAATTCCCACGACCATTGAGGTTACACCATCTCAGTGGGCTCTTAAATTCATAACGCACTCGCTAACATTTTCGATACCCTACAGTGCGTTTCACCAATTGCGAAGCACTTTGCAAAACTTGCTGTGAACAATTTAATTATTGTATGAACTCGCACTCTTGAAACACTTTACGCAACAAATCACAAACAATCCATCTAGTTGAACAAACATTCCTGGTACTGCTCTAGTAAGTACCTCAGCTTATGCTTACATTCACAGAATACTTTCTGTTACACATTTTAAATGTAAAATATGGGAGCACTCTGAGATAACCCACATGCGCTGTTTGCATGAGCAGATATCACAGATAATTGGTAAAAATATACTGATGCTGTCACCTGTACTCATATATATAATATAAAATTATACATACAAAATAATTTTGTATCTAATTTTTTAAAAAAGCTTTTTATATATATTATACTTATTTTATGAATTTTATAAATGATACATGCTTATTATATTGAATGTTTCAGACCCACTGTACCAGTTCTGTTTTTTTCAAAACTGGTGCGTCCGAGCCTTTTCAGAAGGTAAAATGTGTTGTAAGCAAACCTATAAGGATGACTTGAATGGTGAACCGTACAGTGACTGGACTCTGCTGGAAACCGGAGGAAACAATGTCAACTTCACAATTTCAGATGGGAAAATGGTACAAAATTGGTATAGTTGAATAGAACTTGCAAAACTGAAAATTTTTATCTGGGATGTTTTTTGGTATGTTTCGCCGTTTTGAAGGTATCAAAATACTCTCTGTCAGGTACACTCAATGTTGCACTGTGCCATGCCACACCAGTCCAAACGAGGCAAGCAGAAACTGTTGATGCTAGATAGCACTATGTGTATTTCCTCTCTGTTTGTGCCATTCCTCATGTAGAACAAGAGGTGTTTTGGTGGTACACGCACTGTGAAAGGTTTTTAGCATGATTTTTAATTTGTTTATGTTATTCTTGCACTAATGTATTCAAACGAAGATACTTTTGACATACTTATGGTGCTTGGCGAATGTTACCAGAACTACAGACAAGCTGAGCACGTTTATGCAGGGAGGTATCATGGTCGTCCATGCCGGTCACGTTCATCAGCGAATGGAGGCATGGAGTAGCAATAATGTCCAGGTGCAACCATGTTAGAGAGATGAGAGAAGTGCAAATATTCTTGCTATAGTGAATCTGGACCCAGATCTTTATACTCTAAGAATAGCACTGGATTCCAGGATGAGCAGAGGTACCACCTGGAGAATCCTACATGCTAGTGGTTTACATCCCTACCACAAACACATCCATCAGGCATTAAACAAAATGGATTTCTAGACAAAATCTCCTTCTGCAACTGGTTTTTGAATCAAAACCTGGACTATCCGACTATTGTACTGTGGACTGTTAGGCCACATTCAAATCTAATGGGGATGTAAATATCCCCAGTGCTCACAACTGGTCAGCAGAAAACACTAATTGGTTACATCAACAAGACAACCAGCACATTTGGAGCCTAATACCTAATGTGGACTCACCCATGATCAAGTTATCAGACCTTATTTTTTTGATAAACAATTAAATGGTAAGCCGTACTCTGAATTTCTGCAACATGCTCTGAATGAGTAGCTAGAATATGTTCCACTAGCAACATGGTTGTTAACGTGGCTGTAAAAAGATGGATGCCCAGCCTATTTTTCCTTGGTGGCCAGGCGTACTTTAGATCGATGTTTTCCTGGTCGATGGATTGGGAGAGAGGGGGCTGGTGAATTGACCACCATGGTCGCCAGACTTAACTCCATTCAATTATTTATTTGGGGGTGCATTAAAAGTGCTGCGTATTAACAGTGTTCTACAACGAGAGATAAAAATCAAAGACTGAATTAGAGAAGCATGCTGGCCACTGCCAGTTGCAGAGATACTTTGGGGTAATCAAAATTGTGCATGAAGACGGGCAAGAATGTGCTTAGAACAAGGCAGAAAACGTTTTGAACACCTATTACAGTGAACAGAAACAAGGAAATGGGTTCTCAATTTCTAAATAAAATATTATTTCTAATTTAAATATCAGGAATTTTTGTACTGTTAAATTGCACAAATTGAATTTATTTCAAGCTGGAAGAGAAAGCAAAAGTTTGTTTCCTCACTGGCACTCAACATTAAACAGGTATTTTTATGCACATCATCTAGTCAGCACCACAGAGATTTTTAATATAATTTAATCAGCGGCACATACCAAAATACTTTCCAGACAAAAAATTTTTAGTTTTGCTAGCCTTATTAAACAATAATAATTTTTTACCATCTTCCAATTTGAAATTCTAAAGTTACCTTCATTTCTTCCAGTTTACAGCAGATGCTGGGTAATGTAGAGTTCACCATTCAATTTGGCCTTAAGAGTTTACTTACAAAGCATTTTACACAAAAAAACTTGGATGCACAGTTTTAAAGAAAAAGAGCTAGTATGGTAGGTCTGGGACATCCAGTATATACATTATTATATGCCTAAAAGCATAATACATTGTACAGTACTATAAGAAAACATGACTCTGCATATAGGTGGTTTATCCTCCAGCATCCTGCCCTCTGCTGTGGTACTTTGTTGGGTAATAGCAATGGCGGCTAAAGGAAGAATTTTAAAGGAGGGCACAAAGTTAAAAATTATACAATACTTTATTGAAGATGCAAAAATACTAACAAACCTCTAAACACACCCGGCTTTTCACTTTTAGTAGTTTCATCATGATTTCTAAAATTTGAATAAAAAATACATAAAATGTATTGCATTACTTAAGAGATTATGCATCTATTATTTCTACTAGTTCATTGTGTTTTTTAACTGAGCTGTATACTTCAGCTAACTGGTTTCTTATAGTATCTACCTGCCCCAGCATTACTGTTTTAATTTTGTTTTGCAAATGCAGTTTGTATACTAAATGTTTTTTTTATCTCATTATCCAAATATTTTAGGCAGTTAATACCTGTAGTCGCTCACGTAATGTCAAAACCAAAAAGAATACAACACAAACAATAAAACGTGGTTTTACCATTGTATCCTGCTAACCAAATGGCTTTATAGATTTTTTTACTCAAATTACATGTATAATATCTTTTATGGGTGTGATAGGTTCAGTTAGAATAAGTTATGGTCTTGGAGGGCCAAGACTTTTAATTTAATGCCTGTAGTGATGCACTAACTTCTTCCCTCAAAATATTTAATTCTGTTCACTGTTTTTGGGGCAACGGTGGTTGAGCGGTTAGCTTGCTTGCATCCCACCAAGGTGATGCGGGTTCAATCCCCGCCTGGTTCACTCTGGATTTTTGCATGTGGGAATCGTGCCGGACGATGCCGTTGGTCAGCGGATTTTCTCGGGGATCTCCCGTTTCCCCTGCCCCTTCATTCTGGTGCTGCTTAATACTCTTATCAATCACCTTCATCTGCTCTCAAGAACTCAATGTTAAGAGCCATCCAAATCTCTTCACTTCTCTCTTCACTGTATTTTTTTTTAATGAAGATGGCATGTTACAAGTAAGTTTAGAAACTACCTATCTACAACTGTGCTATACCAACCTGTGTCTTAGGACAAAGGTATTGGTGCATGTGACCTTCTGACATCATGACGCTGTCTCAACCTCCCGTGTCCTAAGTCAATCTGTGTCCCAAGTCAAAGCATTCAGAAAACTCAACTTTTGTCCCAAGTTGTGTTATAACATAAAAGAAAAAGAAGACTACAGATACTTTTACACGCATTCATGGAATGTTCACGTTGTAAATGTAAACAATGTACTTGCAAGGTGGGTTTTCTCGAGATGAACGTGATGAAATGCTAATAAGTGCAGTCTGCATTCTGTCTGAACTATTCAATATGAAAGATGAACATTTAAGAAATTTATTTGATGTCAGTTGCCCAGCTTATCTATACTAATATTATAAAGAGGTAATATGAGTTTATTTGTTTATATGTCTCGGGTATCTCAGAAACTATACAACCGATTCTTATAATTCTTTCATTATTAGAAAGCTCCATTCTTCCAGATGGTCATAGGCTATGTTAAGTTCAAAAATAAAAAACATCCTTGAGAAATTTGAAAATTTGTAATTCAAGCTGGAGAAAAACGTGCTATTTCGCTGCTTTCTAAGCAGGGCTGATTGTTGTAATTATTTCATTATTAGAAAGCTACATTCTTCCATATGGTCATAGGCTTTGTTGAATTTTAAAAAAAATTCCTTGAGAAATTTCAAAATTTGTAAAACCAAGTCTGAGAAAAATGAGCTAATTGACTGCTTTCTAAGCATGCACTACCAAAACTACAGGGCCGATTCTTATAATGTTAGAAAGCTACATTCTTCCAGACGGACATAGGCATATATCAAATGGGGCCACAGAGGCCAGTGGATAGAGTAATGCCAAGTGCAGCTGCAGTGATCCAGTGGTTAGAGCGATCCCAAGTGGGGCCACAGTGGCTCAGTGAATAGAGAGATATAAAGTAGGGCTGCAGCGGCTCAGTGGATAGAAAGATCTCAAGTGGGGCCGCAGTGGCCCAGTGGCTAGAGCGATCCCAAGTGGAGATGCAGTGGGTCAATGGCTAAAGCCCTTTCAAGTGGGATCATAGTGCTTCAGTGATATAAATATACTAAGTGGGGCCAGAGGCACAGTGACTAGAGTGATCCAGTGGGCAGCAGTGGCTTAGTGGATAGAGATATCTCAAGTGGGCAGCAGTGGTTCAGTGGATAGAGAGATCTCACGTGGGCAGCCGTGGTCAGTGGCTAAGGAACACAAGTGGGTCGCAGTGGCTAGAGCAATCTCAGTGGGGCCGCAGTAGCCAGTGGTAGAGTGGTAATATTATAAAGAGGTAATGTAAGCTTTTATTTGTTTATATGTCTCGGGTAATCTCGGAAACTACACGGCCGATTCTCACAATATTCTTTCACTATTGGAAAGCTACTTTCTTCCAGACGGACATAGGATATGCTTACTTCTAAAAAAAAAATTCCTTGAGAAATTTCAAAATTTGTAAAGCCTGCTGTTCAGCTCCTGCCAAGAAGGTAACAATCTAATAACTCACTCACAAGAGAAGAGTGCTTCATCACCCATTACAACAGATACTTTGAATACTACCCAGGAAGGATCCATAGACTAAAGATCGGTTGACCACTTATTTGTCTCCTGCGCATGTACCCAACATTGACCTAGCCCAATCCTACAGAACTATCAAAGTCGCATGGTCAACAGTGATGAACATGTTTGCTTACATCTTAATTTTTAAATGACAAGCACTATTATATTAATAAGATACTTTTCCAGTTTGCATGTAATCAAAAAGCATTACAAATTGATTAGAGGAAGTATACATTCATCTCAAAGCATTTGTTTACAAATCAGTTTTCTAATATAAAATTCAAACCACACCATTTTTACTACACATGTTGGCAGAAAAGCACTTCAATGTTGGGACATGGAGATTGGTTGTACGCAGCTAGCGAGATCGGTCTACCTCATCTTTAGTCTATGGAAGGATCAGGAGAGCAATCCTAACCGATACCAGTACCTGATGTGAACCCATACAACTCGCACAACTCCCCATTACAATAATGCAGTGATGTAATGTCATGTGTTGTGTGGGTTACTGTATTCTGATATGTTAAATATCTGTGTGTGTGTGTGTGCACGTGTGTGTGTGTGCACGTGTGCATGCATGACTGTTCAAATTACCACATATCTATGAATTTATGTGCATGACCAGCACTGCTGCTGCCAAGCTCACCATTTATCAAAATGCACACAGCCAACCTTCATTTCCATTATGTCAGAGGTTCCGATGCATACGATAATCCACATATCACTTTCCTACACTATAACTATAAAACACATTCCCTTGTAAACAGTTTTTAGCTGTCTTTGTAGTTAAAATGTTTTGCAAATTCTATACTTTAAAATCTACAATCTCAAACTCAAGGTCAGTCTGGCACACCACTAGCTTGTAAATGTATTGGCACTTCACAATGGGAGGTTGTAAGGGCTTGTAATTATTTTCCCCACCTGTCACAAGTTTCTTTCCCGGTACTGATAGGACCTGTTTTGACTGCGCAGCCTCAACTGCCACAATCTTCTTTCCTCCTCCTAGAGTATGAGTACACCCTAAGGAAGTTGGAGCATGCAAGAATATTAAGACATCTCCTCCTATTGACAGATATGATGCAGTTAATGGGTCCAAATGAAGCTGCTTGTTGTGGTCAGTACATCCAGGCTGTTGGCATTAGAGAAGCATATCGCAAATCCTCTCCACTTGGTGGTTGAGATGGAGAAGTTGTCGGATAAAAACAATGTCACAACAAGCCCTGATCTAATGTCTGAAGGTAGCATGCCACAGTTCTCTGTCCCAGAATAAATAGAGTTAAAAAGCATGGGAGGGCATGAATTGTAAGTGGTGACGAGAAAAGTGGCACCGGAAAAAAAAAAAGGAAAAAGAATATCTACTGGTCAAAACTTCATTTATTTAATGTGAGTGTGTGTGTGTCACACATATATATATATATATATATTATATATATATATATATATATATATATATATATATATTTTATAATATATATATATATAAACGGCTTATTTACTTAGCCTTGGGAGCTGTCCCTAGTTTGCCAAGATTAAATCCTTTCATTTTAGTCCTGTGATAAGATGGTGCCTGGAGCAAGAAGGTAGAGAGGTAACCAGATGCTCGGCCCTCCTTTCTCCATCTGGAGATGTGCAACATGAGTGCGTGCAACTAGGGAAGAGACAGACGATGGGTCTTGCCATCTGTTGCTGGGTCATATAGTGCGGGTAGTATCAATACCGTTAGAGGCAAACCAGCAGCCAATAAATTTGAAGAATTACGTTCTTTCCTTTGCTTTCAAATTAAATACGTAGGTAGAGACTGAATGGGGGTTTTGATGTCACGCAAAGTCTAAAAGTTGGAATGCATAGCATTCAAATTTCTATTTCAGTTTATGGTGAGATACTGCAAAAAAAACCTGTTTAATTAAAAAAACTCTCAAAGAAGGTGGAGTAAAACTTTGTTATTTAACTATACTTAAATGTATATTTTGTGCTAGGTTTCATGTCTTGAGTAACTTTTGTCAACAAATCTAGACACGTGAGCTGTGTGATGTCAAGTCTACACCGCCAAGACTGGTGATTAAATCACAGAAAGGTGTAACAGAAAAAAAGCAGCATTCCACAAAAATAAATTGGAGAAAGCCCTGGTCTTACTACATAAAGAATATGAAATATTGTATACTGAGTTTGAGCAAATAGGCCTTTTCAACAGAGAAATGTAACAATTAATTACATCTTTGCAAAAGTACAACCAGCAACTCAACGAAGAAGTACATAGGTATAAGACTTACAAGGATGCAAAAGAATGACAAATTTCAGTAGTGATTAACAACAGGGGTCTTCAACATAAATGGAGGTGAAGTAAGGTAAAGATGGAGCAAAGATGGAATGCAATGGTCAAAGAATGAGAGCATGTAGAGAAATCCCAGCAGCCAATGGCAATGTTAACCACATTTCTCTCATGCAAAACTAACTCAACTGTGACCCTGCTCGGAATCAAACCGAGATTTCTGTGGTGATACAAGACCAGAAAGCCAACAATGAAATGTCCAAAGTGAAGACAAATCATAGATATACATAGGTGAAGTCATCATGGTGCAAGAGAAGTTAGTCATATTTCACAGAAAAATATCACGGGCTGGACCAGAGGTGCCTGAAATGTAAACTGCCAAATTTCTTCATCTGTACTGCAAAAGAGAACTCAGCTCAAAAGATATGAGAATCAGGGAGTTTGTATATCAGAACATTTATCCTTCTGGAAGATGACCACTGGGACACTATGAGAGATGACTAATATGAAAATGAATTTAAATAAAGAAGATAATGTATGGAACAAACTCCTGGCCAAACACCTGGCAAGGGACCCAACACTAAAACTGTAATGAATATTACATCATTGAATTCTGGGTTCCAAGGATTTCCCATAAGTGAATGAGTAAGAATATCCATATGAGGGAATCCATTTCTGCACGTAATGCCAAAGATAATGAGTCATATAAACAAAGAGATGGAACCATGAAACCTTCTCGATTCAATAATAACTCAAAGAGCCAGGGAAGGAAGGCCTGCACCTGAGGGCATTCAAGAAACAGCACACGTCCACTTGAAAACAAAAATTGAAGTCACTGGCTGGAGATGATACAAATGTTGTGATGAGGCGTAGAAATGCCCAGGCAGATACAAGAGGCCTGGAGCAAGCATCACATAGGCCTATCACAGTTTTAAACAATGATATTACATAATGAAATTAATAAATGAAAATCTGTAATCACCTCTGTGCCTGTGTAAGAGGCTTCTTTCCTCCTGGAAGTGGTGGCATTGTGGATCTGGTTAAATCTCCTTTATGAGCTGCATTTTCACTACAGACAAAGTCTTCAAGAAGCTTATTCTGGAGTTCTGCACCATCCAGTGGGATATTGCCAAGAGCACCGAGAAGTTCAACTTCCTGAAGCAACTCGTTCTTGTCAACTTCTTCAAAGACCTCATTCTTGTCATCCAGTAAACTTTCTATTTCACTAACAATACCCAATTTCACTTCAGTTTCTTCACTAGCATCACTCACCATCTTCTCCTGCTGCACCAAAAAACTTTCCACATTCATCTGTACATCAAAGCTGCAACTGTCTATAACAGATGAAGCAAGACTGTTCTCAATTCTGGTCACCTGGTTTTCTGAATTAAGGTTCACCTTCGGCTTTGTCTTTTTCAACTGATGCAACTGAGACAGGTTGAGATATGGCTGCTCCACAATCATTGAAAGATGCTTTGGCTTCAGTTTGCTTACAGTGGCTTTCGTTTGACTTGTGGCTCCTTTGGTTACTGTAATCAATGAAGAACGATCAAATATTATAAAACATATTCTTCTCAAAATATTTTCAAAATCTTACCCACACTACGTATTGTAAATAATCTAGTGTCTGTGGTGCTACACTAATAAAAATGCGTGTGCATAGCAAAATACATAATAATAAAAAAGCAGCTAAAAAAATAATAAACTGAGGCAAACATTTAGCAATTCTTAACGCTACCATGAAAATTATGTATCACTTCTTCACGAGAGAATTTTATCATGTCCTAGGGTATAACAGAAGTGGCCTTTGCAATTCTATAAAGGTGGTAAAATTATGAAATGAAAATCATGTGAATGCCTTCGTAAACAAAATGGGAATACTGTAGAACAGTACAGAACACCTATTAAAGACTATTTGTATTCAGGACAGGGTGGTATTCAACAAACTAACTTCGTGAGATGATTCCTTATGAAAAATCTAGTGGAAAATATGCAGGACACTTTCTATCCCAACTAAATACTAAGGGAAATATTAGCCTTTGAAAAATAAGATTTTAAACTGTAGTTTTGCAGAATATCATAACCAAAATTACATTAAATTACAGTTTCTTAACAATTGTTTAATGTTATTGGGAGCTTTAACCTAAGAGCAAACTCTCATTAATACCTCCCCAGTAATGAAGATGAAGAAAGAAAAAAAAAACAGGGGTGGCCACACTCTTGTTGCAGACACCTTTTTACAGTCAGGATTATGAACGATTGATGTTCGTTTATTGAGCACTATGACCTAATTAACAAAAACGGTCCTCCTAATGCAACTGCCAAGGACACACCATTTTCATGTTAACACATACACAAAGCTTTGGCTCCAGTGATAGTCCTTAGTACATAGGCAATACTAGCCACGTGTCTTATGGTATGCTGGTACACTGCTATGCCCACTGCACAGACGATAGTGGAGGACATTTTCACCAGTACTGTAAACAACATTGATGCATGACTCGTCTCCAGTGTTTAGTATTCAGACGACCTCAGCTCCATCCCAATGTTAGAATTATTGAAATAGGAATTTATTTTACAGTTTCTTCTCCATGTGAGCTGAAATTGTTCTATCTACTCCCTAGCTTGTTCTATTCACTGGCCCATAGTAACTATACGTGCAGGACACGTTCCTTCTTTTCTCACCGCTAGATAGCATTAGTTACATTATCGTTCAACTTTGCTTCCCATTCTCCAGCCGGCCAAAGACATCACAGCTGTAGACCATGCCTTCAATACTTCCCGCTCTTCTGTCACCCCCTTGCACTCATGACCGTCGGCCAATCAACGAAGGGCAGCGGCATGAGTAGTATAAAAGGAGGTGCCGTTTGCACATCCACAGCAGTCAGCAGTCTAGCACTTGTTGTGCTCGGCCTACCTTGCTCAATTTGAATTTGTCTCTAACACTCGCTGCTCAGAGCAAGTCTTCGTCTATTCCAGCACCTGTTGCTCAGAATCAGTTAAGCCCTTTAATCATAGCAGTCTGCCCACTCAGCGACATTATTCAGGCGACTCTCCAAGAAGTTCCGTGCTAACTCCCACCCCCTTACTTAACACGGAAGTGTTCAAGGCAGGAAAACCTCTTCCTTCAGTTCTCAGAGCTATTCCCTCCTCACCTATGCTTAGTTTCCCTGCATCGTACACAGCACCAAGTACTATCATCAGCATAGGGAATTTCGGCAATAATAGGCAAGACCAGTTTACAAGCCATATTTCACTCACTACAAACCTCTACCGGCCCCCAGCATCGTACTCCAGTTTTCCAGCCGATTATTCATGCCAGCGTACAATTGTGAGTACGTCACCACATTCATTCCATTATAGGCATAAAACGTGAACTGAGCTTTAAACTTCGAGATTTACCATTCCTGTAGACATAGTACCTAGCTCCCAGTTGTCTCAAGTGAACGCAGGTAATCCAGGGGAAGTTTTCTCAAACGCTTTACAGACTCCAACTCTTTACCCACATACACCTAGCTTGGCTAACCTTTCCCTCCAGTGAGTGGAACAGCGATGCCACACAGGTACACTGACTTCAGAACAGCTTGTCACTCTGGTGTCTGCAAGCCTCTCTACCATGGCCCGCCAAAAGAGACAGGCGTTCACATTCACAGAGACGGGAAGACTGAACCCAAGCAACACCCACATGACTGACTTTAACCAGTGTAGTCCTACTTCCAGCACCCACTGCGGCCTTCGCCAGGTGCCTGAAGTGGGGTTTTCCACTGCATTATCGCACATTCATGGCTCGACACGTGATTTGAGGTGAAGAAACCAGGAGCCTAGTTTCCATTCCTCAACGGGGGTGGTGTATTGTGTGAGTACTCATGCCCTATTCCAAGAGACAGAGTATCAAGGACAAGGTAAAGTTGACCCTACTTGCTTCTGGCCACCAGCATGCATACTCCCCAGCTTTGATGGCATCCATAACCAGTCTTCAGCAAAGAGAACAAACACAGGCACTCTGACACTTGCAGGATCCAGTGACGCCGGAGATACCCAAACACCTCTTAAGCAATCCCATACATACAGGACCATCAGAGCTGCCCCATTGAATTGCAGGACTGGTACACCTTTCATCAGTACCACAGACTCCTGTTGTAGCCTTCAGGGTTCCAGATGTTCTGCGACCCATGTCTACACCTCAACCTACTAGGAACCCGAAGCCACCAACAGTACTACATATTGTTGCATGGTCATTTCCAGTGGTCCATCGCCCAGGTATACAAAAGCCAGTGATAACTCCCAAATGCCACATAGTGTTGAAAGCTACGGACTTCGTGCCCTGCAGACAGCCAACCCGGCCAATTCTGTACAACGGGAAGATCCCAGCAGCCCGAAAGAATCTGAACCCACCATCCATGCAGAAGCACTCGACTTAGCCCTTGACCAAAAAGACTCCCTTTTGGTACAATAAGTAGGAGTCTACTTATAGACTACTGGTCTTGCGTCAACATGTAGCGTACACTAATAAGTTTACATAATAAGTTTACAGCACTGCAGATGCGTTTTTTCTGGCAACAGTCCATGTGAGATTTCCTGCACAAAGTATTGGTATTACCTATGCCCCTGGAACTGTATTGCTGCCACCAAAAGTTCTGTCCACATTTTACACAAAAAGGGTGGGTCTTGGACAGCTGCAACACGAGGACAATTTTTGATAATTAGGTCATACTGCTCTATAAACCAGTATCAATTGTTCATCATTCCTGATAATAAAAATGTTGTTTGCAATAAGATGGTGGCCACCCCCATTATTTTCATTACGGTGGGTGGTATTAATGAGAGTTTGCACTTTAGTTGAAGATCGTGATAACAAAAAACAATGTTCGGAGCACTGTAAATCAAATCAATTTCATTTCTGATATTTTGCAAAAATACAATTTTAAATCTTATTTGTCAAGGGCTCATATCTCCCTTAATGTTCAGTTTAGGCAGAAATAGTCCTGTATATTTTCTTCTTGATTTTGCATAAGCAATCACCTCGTGAAATTTGTCGGTCGAACTCTACCCCATACTGTCAAAGTTGACTAAGAACTCAAATGCAGATCTAATGACTAAAATGCTCCCCAGTCTTGCCTGTTATGCAAACTGCAAGTGAATGCTCAGTAAGTTATGGTACGACTATGTAGGAAAATATTTGGTACTTCAACCAGTCAGTCAGCTCAAAGTACAGGATACAAACATGATATTCCCTGTGAAAATGAATTGGAGTGTTTCTAATTTGTAACCAACTATTGTTGATCCTTACACTGACTTATCAACTATATGAATGGAACCAAAGAGAGAACGATTGTTTAAGTTTGTTATTGATATATAATCTAGGTTTTTTAAATATTGTAAATAAAAGCTACTATATTTATGAAAAAGTAAGAGGTAGTTTTGTACAAAATTTTAAGTCAGTTTTGATTTAAAAAAAGAAAGTATTTATATATTTTTTATTTTTTATTGCCACTTTGAAAAATGATATTTTATGTTTTTACACACAATTATTGTATTTATTTGGATTTATTAAATTTAAAGTTTTTCTGCACATATCCTGTTTTATTTCTAAATTATAGATACCCCCCCCCCCCAAACCCTTTAGGAATTTGGTTTAATAACTATTTCTTGAAACTATTTGTTTTTGATTTTATGATTTTCATTTATGAAATTATTTACTTTTATTTGATTTTTTCTACACTTGTCAGTGTCCTTCCTAAAAATTGCGTACTACATCTTGCAAAGATTGCTGAGTGTTACTGCTCTACCTGAAGTGAAATATATTTTAATTGGAAAGTAAAAGGCCTCAAGGTCGCCCCTTTTTCAAGAGCCTTGTAATGGACACCCCCATATGTTAGTGAAGATAGGTTGGAGATGTAGGAATGAGACGTTTTTTCTACAGTGGTTTACAAAGTTTATTTGCCGTTAAAGATGAGCTGTAGTATTACTTGTTTTTGTGGAATTGAGAGTGTGTGTCTCAACATTTAAGATGTTTGCCTCTTGATAGCGAGTTCAGGGGTTTAGTAGCTGTATGTTTCCCCACATCTCCCTCCTCTTCCTTGCGGCATTATTCCAGTCTAGTCCAAAACCCACCACATTTGGTAGAGGTGCAGGGTAATAGTAATTTTGGTCTACAATTCTTCAAGCAATTTTTTAAACGTGTTTTGTACTTTTTCTAAATTCCATTTTTTTCTAGCCTATACTAGCCAGCAGCAGGAGGCAGGTTTCACTGATGTAAAAGTCATACCTGTTTGTTTATTAGCTATAACCAGACTAGTTTATTTTTCACTCATGTAATTTTTTTGTGTCCATTTTCAGTTTTGCAATTTGCGTAGCCACAGATATCCTACTGTAAGCCCATTAGAAGTAGTGTATTAGCGTATCTGGAATGATTGGTAGATGTAGAAACTATATATTCATTAAGTTGGTTGCAAAAAGTATATTAGTTGGTCAGGTTTTTAGTTAGTGATATTGCAGCTAAGCAGTAACCCTTGGGATGAGTAATAATTAAAGTTTAGTGTTGCGTGTTTAACGTATTTGTAGACCAAGGTTAACAAGTCTTTTTTTGGGCAGAAAATTTGGTTTTATAAGGCAACACAGAAAAGACTAGGTCAGGAAGTCACCTGGTATATTTAGTTCACGATAACTTTGTGTAGCACAGTGTCAGAGCTGTGATGATGCACTCAAAGTGGCAGGTGCGATAACCTTACCACATGTAGTTCAGTAGCATGCCACTAGATGGCATTAGTTGTAATAGGAATTACAACTTTTTCTTTTGGTGCTATACTAATGTTTAGCTGCCATCAGATTTAATTAGGAGATCTTTATTTTAAAAAAAAACAGATAGGGAAAATGTTTTCTTTATTTGAAGAAATAAGAACCTCAGTCTGGCCAAAGCTTTTCTGTATGTAGTCCAGTCAAAACAGTCGATTGCAGTGGTCGGACGAGCCATTCAGCTGGAAGCAGACCTGGAGTGGCCGTGACCCAGTCGTGACAGGCGATGCATGACTGAACAGCAGGATTTCCAGACAGGACCAACCAGAGGTGCGTTGGCCTGAAGGGGATTGTGGGCTGAGGAACCCCATGCCCAGCCGTGGTCGGAACGGGATCTGTTCCGATTGTGAGAACAGCCAGTAAGGGTGACCTGCCAAAGAAATGGTGGTCGTTCCACCTAGGCTGCCACGAGACAACAGGGTGTGCTGAAGATTACGTGACCACCCCTTTTTGCTGGTTCTGTTCTGTTCATCAAAGGTAGTTACAGATGAGAATAGTAGAGGGAGACTTGTTTTTGCTGTTACTTAGTTTATAACAATTTCAGTCTAGAATTCTATTTCAAACTTTTATTTTTAACATGTTTTGTAATTTTTCTAAAGTCTTTTCTTTTTCTGGCCAGCGGTAGGCAGGTTTCACTGACGTAAAAGTCGTAACTGTTCATTAATTAGCTATAACCGGATTGACGTCGGCTAACAGCCAGCGGCGCTAGAGCCCATGACGGCGCTTAGCACGCACGTGTCACATGTCCCACACATGCGCAAAGAGGCCAATAATTTTGAACTTTCACATAAATATTATTTTTCAGTGTAAAATGTGTTATATTGTATTTGCAGGGTTTCATATTTCTTAAAATGTCTTAAAGTGTTTGTTGTTAATTTGAAATTGTTTGGTTACAAAATTCAAAGCGCCCGCGGCACCGAGATTAAGAGCACTGATATTACGGCATGAACGCTGTCATAAAAAGAGACACTAAATTAATATGGAAATTCATAAGAAAATTATAAAAATGTTAAACAATATTTAATTTAATTTGTGCCATTCTAATTTAAATAATAAAATATTTTACTCGGCGTGAATACCACTTCCGCATATGTGAACACCATAGGCGGCCATGGCAGGTCCGTGTGATGCCTGTCTCTGGACAGTCTGTCAAGGAGAGCTGGCATTGTAAGACATTGTCATGTACGCACTACAACTTTTGTTCAATGATTTCAATTTCCATACTCAATTTAGTTTACCGGTTAACCTTTGCTTCCATACGTTTTCGCCAGACATTTTCCCCAGCATTATGCTTCCGCTTTATTAATTTATTGCGCTCTTGTGGGATTTTTAACTTAATTGAGGAGGAAGAATAGAAAGATGTCGGAGAGGTCATGCAACCCGCATAACTTGAATCAGGCGCCATCTGCCTCTGTTTATGGTGTTTCATTGTAACTTCTGCATTACTGCTACGCACAATTTCAAGGGCTTTGTTTATATGTAGTATGTATTTGAGGGTATTTTCTATGTTTGAATATTTACGGCAACATCACACATAACCACATGGCCGATTGATGCCAAGTACTTGTAAAGGCTGTTCACGATAAAGTGAGCACTTTAGAAATGAACCTTAGAAAAATGTCACTGCCCCTGCACGCATATATTTTAACGGGCGCACTGAATGACATTCGCTATATAAAGTTGGTAATGATGGATGGAAAGTAGTTCCATATCTTAACATTGAATAAAAAGTGTTAGGTAACCATTTGTGACAACTTAAACACTTCCTGTTTTTTAAATGCATTGAAGTGTAAATATGAGCATATTTCTAAGGTAATTACTTTCTTAATAATTTCACATTTTCATTTGACAGACGCACAAATAAAGTGATGAGTCCCATAGCAATGTTGATTTTATATAAGGCGGAGGAATACACAATTAAGCAGGGTTTTGAAAAGTGCTCATTTTACCAAGAACAGCTTACATACACCATTGTTGCGTTTTGAGATCTTATTTAAGTAATATTGTATGTGCAATATTTTACTAAGGGTTCCGTGTTAAATTTTGACACGGTTCCGTCGGCTGTCGGCCCTCTTCCCTTGTGAAGGCTGTGCTTTCACACACCTCAGTGAGAGCATCCATCTAGGCGTGCGCTAGATTAATTGTGGGCTGGGGAGCACCCAAGTGGAATTGGCTACTCATGACCGAGATTATCATAATTTCATTAGCACGTTGATGTGTATGCATAGTAACAATAAAAACAAGTCTTACAGTGAACTTACCTCTTTCATTTGTAGTGACAGTGTCCTAGCCATACGTGTTTTTCAAGTGAAAAATTTGTTTAGTAAAATTTTAGTATTGCCTGCGTGTTTGTAAGTACACACATGGGTGAGATGGACACACAGAACCCACAGCATCCCTGAGAACCCTGAGTCTCAATAGTGCGGTGATTGGGAAGCACCACTGACGCCCAAATTACCAGTAAGTATTTGTGTTATCTTTCGTCTCGTGTCTCACCCGACGGTGTCATTTGGCACCCAACGTGGGGCCAAGTATGTTCATCCGTGTTGCATCATCCGCGAGAAGATGGCGGACACCATACCTGATCAACTGCGAGAAGCCCTCAAGGCATCCGCGACACCCGCAAACTATTTGGACATGCCGATCGATTGATCGATGCGTGCATTGTGGAAGGGTGGGTGAAGTCAAACTGTTTAGTGAAAATCTATGCAATCAGCCGTTATGTCAATGCACGTCCAACACCGTATCCATGCCATCAGAACCACGCATGTGCGCGTGCACCGGATGCGACAGGGAGGGAACGAAGTGGGTGCAGTGCCAACAGTGCAAACTGGGCTCACATTTACGATGCATAGGGCCTGCAGAGTTTACCACCTACCGCAATGGTGTTATAAACTGTGACGAGTGGCGTAAGACGAACTGTGCTGAGATCATGCCACTGATAACACCAGATGTGAAACCCACGCCGCCTCCAGTTGTTACATACATGCCACAGGGCTTAACCGGACCGGACCGTAATGTGTTATTGCCAACTTTTGCGGGACAAGACTCCGAAGACCCGGGTACATTTTTTGCAGTGTGCAAGGAAGAGTTGAACCGACACTGTGTACACCAGGAGGACTGGACTGAAGTCACCGCCAACCAACAGAGGAAAAGCAGCCACATGGTGGAACCTTGTAAGAGACTATCGTGTGACGTGGGAGGAGTTTTGCGATAGGTTGTTGGGAAAGTTTGATACTGATGGAGATGCCATTCAAGCGCAAGCGCGGTTGTACCATGATCAGCAATGTGAACGTGAGGAGTTTATACAGCGTAAGCTAGGCCTGTTCAAGCGTTTGAACCCAGGTCAGCCCACACGCGGAATCTTACAGATCATTTTGGCTGTGTCAACATCGGACATTAGGCTGTTGTTGCGCAGAGCCAGCCGGGAGAGTGTGGAACTGTTTACACGGGAGCCAAGTGCCTACGAACAAGATAAACAGGCGCAACTAAGAAAACAAGTGCCGGACCGACAAAGTGAACCCCCTGCGCTGGTTAGTGATGTCACGTGACCGCCACCTCTTGTCAGGCAAATCACACAGTCGCCACTGCAGAAGGAAAACCCACCCGCTATGCGCGCAAGAGTGTTGCAACTGACTGACAGTACAGTAAAAGCACTGAGAGTCTGTGTAGAACTTGAAGGGAAAAATGTCACAGCCGTAATTGACACTGCCACTAGTCACAATTTTGTGAGTGAGGGTTTGATACAAGCGATAACAACTAGGGTCCCACCGAGGCACTTGCAATTCACTAACACACACAGACAGGGAGAAGCAAATAGTGTTATCCATATAACGGTAGGAATCAGAGAGCTGCGTACCAAGTGTGATGTCTACATTGTGCCAGACTTGTGCAAAGAAGTGATTTTGGGACTGCCATGGCTTGTTGACAATCACGCCATGATAGAACCGCACCTGAATCGTCTGCACGTGGGGACATGCGGCCGATGGACTGTTTACGCCGTGGAAGCAACACCACCAACAACAACAACTGCTGGGCCGCTTGCTGACTTCGAGCATGAGGTGCCCGCCACGCATCAGCAACATCTGGAACATCTGCTGGACCAGTATGCCAGTATGTTCCACACTGAGGGGAAGCTGCAGCGCACCAACATCACGGAGCATGCGATCGTCACAATGCACGAGGACCCGGTGTACTACAAGCCACAAGACCCAGGTATTTTCTTTCGTTGTGTCATCAACCAGCAGGTATGTGAGATGCTCAATGATAATGTTATTGAACCTACACAAAGTCTCTATAATTCAGGTATTACCCTTGCTCCAAAGAAAGATGGCGAATGGCGATTTTGTGTTGATTTCTACCCTTGGAATAAAATAACAGTAAACATGCCACACCAGTCATAAACACGAAAGATACTTTGTCAACATTAGGACCAGCTACCGCTTTCACATCACTTGATTTAAAGTCTGGATATTGACAAATGCCTATCCGCCCACAGGACAGAAAGAAAACAACCTTTACTACCCCAAATGGAAGTAGATTTCAGTTTGTAATCATGCCATTTGGTTTAAAGTGTGCCCCTGCAACGTTTCACAACTTAATGGTTAATGTATTGGATGGATTTATTGGACACTTTGCGATGGCGTATTTGGATGATGTACTTGTTTGGTCTAACAGCTGGGAAGAGCAGTTTCACCATTTGAGCCTTGTGTTTGAACGGCTCAAACTTAATAAACTTACGTGCAAAGTGGAAAAGTGTAAGTTGGATATGGGTAGAATGGAGTTTCTAGGACATTATGTAACAGCAAACGGACACGAATCTGAACAACAACACACACAGTAAATTCAAGACAAACCCATACCCAGATCACATAAACAAGTCAGGAAGTTCTTTGGCTTAATTAATTGGTTAAGGGTATATGTCCCAAACTTTTCCGTAATCATCGCACCGTTAACTGCTTTGTTGTATGAGAAACGTAAATTTGTCTGGACACCTATAACCAATCAAGCATTTAAAGATGTTAAAATTGCATTTCAGAACTGTAATCCGCTGTCTAGATTCAACCCAGAGTTACCCATTGTCGTACAAACAGATGCCAGTCAAGAAGGCATTGGGACCGTGTTGTATCAGGAGGGAACACATTGGGAAAAATATATCATAAATTACCACAGTACAAAGTTCAGGAATGCAGAACGTAAATATCACGTTAACAAACAAGAATGTTTGGCCATTGTACATGCATTGCGGAAGTATCGTCCTTACTTGCTAGGAAGGCAGTTTACACTAAAAACTGACAACCGATGTATTTTATGGTCAGAGGGAATGTATAACGGGAAAAGCAAACTTGCCTGCTGGACGCAGTTATGCAGGAGTACGATTTCATGGTAGAACACGTGGTGGGGAAAAAACCAACGAGCTCGCGGACGCATTATACAGGAATCCTTGTCCGAATCTAACGGTAACTAACTATGCGGATTAGGAAGAGGCGTTACCACCTTGCCGTGCAATACCAACTGCAGAAACACAAACTCTCGTTGTACAAAAAATATTTGTCACACCACCTGGCGAACTTGTTTCCTTGAATGTACATGACGTGTTAAAAGAGGTACATACTGCACAAGACAATTCCCCACATGCCGCGCAACGCCGACAACACTGTGCCACACGTTACACAGAACACTGGAGGGTAGTGGACAGAGAAATACAAACCAAACCACCTGGTAATTGTGCTAAATGGTGGACGTATGTACCGAAAGAGAAACAGGAACTTGTGTTAAAGTATGCACACAACAGTTTGGAGCACGGACACCCGGGATCTAAGCAAACACGAAGTAATGTGCAGAAATTTTCCACTGGCCAGGGATTCAGGGAGATGTCCAGAAACATGTACAGAGCTGTATCATGTGTAACACCCGTAAGCCACGGAGAGCAGACGGCGACACTCCACAACAGCAAGGCTGCCAACCGAGCCATTCAAAACAGTAGCTATCGACATCATAGGTCCGTACCCACGTATGAAAACTGGGAAAAGATTTCTTGTTGTTGCCACAGATTTGTTTACCCGTTGGACAGAGGCATTTCCCGTCAGCAATGTCCGTGTGCACACGGTCGCACAGGTAATGCAGAATGAGTTTTTTCCGAGGTGGGGACACCCCGAGTATTTGTTGACACACAATGGAATAGAATTTGTAGGGTGAAAGTGGAGAGAGTACTGTACCAGGTGGGGAAGAGAACATCGTACCACCCCAACATACCATCCCAGGGCTAACCCAACCAAGAGACGTAACCAAGACGTAAAAATCCAATTACATGTCTGGTTAGGCGAAGATCACACTAGGTGGGCCGAATTGATCCTGGAGGTAATGTTTTGCTCATGGAATAGAGTGAATGCGACAACCGGGAACACACCCGCAGAGATGGTACAAAGTCGCGAACTCTGTGCCCCCGGAGCACACCGTGAAACCCGCCCAGACCACCTGAACAAATTGTCGAACCCCAGGTGCAAATACATGAGGAAGCCAGGGTGAACCAGATCAATTATTGTAATGTGTGGGTACAGGAAAGCAAGAGGCCGCCACCCGAACTTGTACCCAGGATGATAGAGAATCCGTTATCAACTGGGGCGAAAAAGTACTGTGCTGGACTGGCACCTAGATGGACAGGGCCAGTGAGAGTAGTGAAAAAAATGGGAAATTCCACGTATCTACTGAAGTTGGGATCAAGACATGTCACAAAACGGCACTGTGACGACCTGCGTATAGCCCAACCGCCTGTAGGGAAGAGAGGTAAGGAGATGACGTTACGCCCCGTACCACAGCGAGTTCGGAGAATTTCACAAGGGAGTACACACGGAAATGTCACCACGTACACTGAAGAGAACAACAACACTAACACGGGAACACCTAGCCAAAGTAATGAAATGTCATTTAAGGGTTTTGCACCAACAGAACACTCAACACCTAGTAGTGAGGAGGTGGAAGCAAGTAATCCGCAACACCATTTCTGGGTTTTTCTGTTAATGCCTGTAACGACACAACAAATCAGAGTGAATTTAAGAGGGTTTCCAAGTGTACACAAAGAAAGTGGTAACATAAGTGCATACGTAAATGTCAACACAACCAGTACCAGTGAGTTGACTTTTAAGGGGTTTCCCCAAGGCACAAGTGAATCCAGTTGTAACAGAAGTGTAAATATAAATTTTAATACCACTTGTGAAGGTAAGACACCTAGTTGGGCAAGAGAGTTTAAAAGGGTTTGGGGAAACTAGTAGGGCAGTGAGCAACACAGCACTCGCAAGAGGCAAGCTGCATCACCACCACGTACGCACATTGCTGTTCCTGCTTACACCCGCACCCCCTGCAAAAGCCAAAAAAACAGACAACCTCCGAGGCCATGTTTTCTTTGCCCTCAATTGGCAACACTGCTATTCTGGCATGGATGCCATCATAAAAAGACACTAAATTAATATGAAAATTCATAAGAAAATTATAAAAATGTTAAACAATATTTAATTCATTTTGTGCCATTCTAATTTCAATAATAAAATATTTTACTTGGCGTGCATAGCACTTCCGCTTATGTGAACCCCGTAGGCATGGTACGTCCATGCGACAATTGTCTCTGGAAAGTCTGTCGAGGAGAGCTGGCGAGGTAAGACACTGTCACATACGCACTACAACTTTTGTTCACTGATTTCGGTTTCCATAGTCAAATTTAGTTTACTGGTTAACCTTTGGTTACGTACATTTTTGCCTGACACATTTTCCCCAGCATTATGCTTCCGCTTTATTAATTTATTGCTCCCTTGTGACATTTTTAACTTAATCAAGAGAGGTCACGCGACCCGTGCAACTTGAATCAGGCACCATCTGCCTCTGTTTATGGCGTTTCATTGGAACTTCTGCATTATTGCAAAGCACAATTTCAAGGCTTTGGTTTTATGTATGTATTGGAAAGTATTTTCCCTACCTAAATATTTTATGGCAATATCACATATAACCATGTGGCCGACCGACGCCAAGTACTTGTTGTATACGCCATCGTTGCATTTGGAAAGTCTATTTATGTAACATTGAATGTGCAATATTTTACTAATGGCTATATGTAAAATTTTATCAGTTTTCCGTGTAATTTCACATAAATTGATGCTTTTGTACTTGAGCACGTGGTCATGTTAATGTTTGATTTTACCATCAGGCATGTTACAAGCCTGTAACCCCTTCAATCGTAAAGAGAATAATTTTCTCGCTCATAATAATATTTCGTCTGAATTAAATTTGCTGTTTCCATGAAGGAATATTGCATTTTCACCGGCACCACGTGGTCCGCTACGAACTTCATCCAACAGCATCAGCGCCATCTAAACTTGTTTTCACACATGTGTGTGTTTATTGTGAATTCCATGTAATTTTTGAGGGTTTATGTAAATTTGTAAACTGTGTACGGTGCAATTATTCCCATCCTAGCCAGCTCTGTGTATACGCCATCACCACACTACCCACATGCTGGAGGGCAAGCTCCAACGAGTTTGCATTAGTGATGCCAAGTAATCACATGTGTTAATATATATTATCAAGGGTTTCATTTGTAATTCAATGTCCTGTCATCAGGGAAAAAGTCTGTCCACCCTAGCGGCTGTCGGCCCCTCTTTCCTTGTGAAGCCTGTGCTTTCATGCACCTCGGTGAGATCATCCATCTAGGCATGCGCTAGATTAATTGTGGGCTGCGGAGCACCCAAGCGGAATTGGCTAGTCATGACTGAGATTATCATAATTTCGTTGGTACGTTGATGTGTATGCATAGTAACAATAAAAACAAGTCTCACAGTGAACTTACATCTTTCATTTATAGTGACAGTGTATTAGCCACATTTGTTTTTCAAGTAATAAATATGTTTAGTAAAGGTTTAGTAATGCCTAAGTGTCTGTACGTACGCATGGGTGAAACAGACACACAGAACTCACAGCATCCCTGAGAACCCCGAGTCTCAATAGTGTATCGATTGGGAAGCACCGCTGGTGGCCAAATTACCAGTAAGTATTTGTATCACCATTTGCCTCGTGTCTCACCCGACGGCATCAAGATCAGTTTTTTTTCACTCATTTAATTTTTTTTAAGTGTCCAATTTCAGTATTGCATTTTACGTAGCCATAAATGCCTTACTGTAAGACAGTTAGAAGCAGTTTATAAGTTTATTTGGAATGCTTGGTAGATGTAGAAATTAAATAGTCATTAAGTGGGTTGCAGAAAGTATATTAGCAGTCAGGTTTTGAGTTAGTTATTTTGCAGCCAAGCAGTAACCCTTGAGATGAGTTTAGTGTTGTGTGTTTAACGTATTTGTAGACCAATGTTTACAAGTCTTCTTTTGGCAGAAAGTTTGGTTTTGTAAGTCAACACAGAAAAGACTAGCTCAGGAAGTCGCCTGGTGTATTTAGTTCTTGGTAACTTTGTGTAGCACAGCGTCAGAGCTGTGATGATGCGCTCGTAGTGGCAGGTGCGGTAACCTTATCACCTGTTGTTCAGTCGCGTGCCACTAGGTGGCATTAGTTGTAATAGGAACTTTAAATTTATCTTTTGGTGCAATACTAATGTTTAGTTACCATCAGACTTAATTGGGAGATTTTAATTTTAAGAAAATAGATAGGGAAAATGTTTTTTTTTATTTGGAGAAATAAGAACTTCAGTCTGGCCCAAAACTATTTCAGGTTACGGTATGCAGTCTAGTTAACATGATCGATTGCAGTAGTCGGACAAGCTCACAGACAATAAGGTGAATATTATTTTTTCCTGGACTGTTTAGTGTTTTTTTTTTTCAGGCACCACACAACATAACAAGCTTGTGCCCACATGTAAAGGTTAACGACTTTCTATTAGGTAAACTCTGAAAATTTGAAATGGAGAAAATGGAAATTTTGAAAAGAAAACAAAACAAATAGAAGAACAAGCGACTGTTTTTTTTTTGTGTGGTATTTTACTTGAGTTTGGTTGAACCCCCAAGAGGAATAATTTTTTGTTTAAATTATTGGAGCTTTCAAAATTGTATAAATGTGTGATTTTACAAAAAAAAAAAAAAAAAAAAAAAAAAAAAAAAACTCATTGGTGGTAAACTCATGACTAAACGGTGTAAACCTAAATATTTTTTTAAGGTTTGGAATTAAGATAGCCCACCTTCAATGTGTTTAGTTTTAATTTGCTTTGTTGTATAGGGACTCTTCAAACCCCTCCCCAAAAAAGGTTATGGGATTTCATAATTTTTTTTTGTATTTTTGTAACGTTTGTCTTTTTTTTAATGTTGTGTGTTTTGTTCTGCTTTTGTTTTGTTTGGAAGCTTTTTAGGAACGCACCTAGGTAGGTGTTGAACAGCAGTATTTCCAGACAGGACCAATCAGAGGTGGGTTGGCCTGAAGGGGATTGTGGACTGCAGAACTCCATGCCCGGCCTTAGTTGGAAAGGGATCCGTTCCAATCACGAGAACAGCCAGTGAGGGTGACCTGCCAAAGGAATGGTGGTCGTTCCACATAGCCTGCCACGAGACAACAGGGTGTGCTGAAGATTACGTGACCACTCCTTTTTGCTGGTTCCCTTCTGCTCATCAGAGGTAGTTAGAGATGAGGACAGTAGAGGGAGATTTGTTTTTGCTATTACTAAAACAGTTTGCTGGAATTTACTTCGTTATGTTTATTATTTGTCTTGAGTTAATCCTTAGTTGGTTTTTTTTTTGTACTATTGTTCACTGATGTTCCCTATTAAGATTCTTCGTTATGCTTTGTTTAAAGGTGTATTTTAAATCTAAATCAATGTTCATCTCTAATAGGTTTTTAAAACCAGTTACCCTTCCAAATGTTGCAGTCATTTGTGTTTTTGCTGGAAGTCCGCAATTTATTTTGATGAGGATCCCTGTTTGTGGGTAATAGTTAGATGCCATATTACACAGTGCCAATAAATCAGTAACAAGTAAATAGATTTAAAACTTGTTAGTTAAAAACTTGTGAGTTATAGAACTCAAAAACAAAAAAAAAAAAGTATTATTTGTTAAATGAGTGACTCTCGGGACAAGTACGCAACCACAAATTAATTATTGTTGTGTGGCAGTCCCGAGAAGGGGATGGTGAATTTGAATGATGTTCATTTTGCAGTTATTTTTTTAACTCCTTTTATTGTTGTTTGAAACAGCATAATTCTTTGAATAATTAATAGCAGTTAGAGCCAAGAGATGGTCCAAATATAGCACTGTTTGTCAAGTTGTGAAAAACAAAAAGTGATTAGAGTCAAATAGAAAAAAAAATTTGTGCTAAAACTTCATTAACAATGGTGGGGGGGGGGGGGGAACCCTTCTCTAAATAAGACTATGTTAGTGTGTAAGACTAGATTAAGTGTATTGACAGATAAAGAGGAACCGCATAACCTTTGCTTCGAACAGGGTATTGTAAGACAGTTAAAAAAGAAGAGTGGAGAAGGCCTCAGACAAAGCGAGAGAGAAAGAGAGAGCCAGTTAAGGTGTTGACGTGTCAGGGGTTGTAGAGAAGAATATGAAAGAGTTGACCCTATCACAAGTGTTACCTCCTTTTGATATTGAGGCTAGGAGAGTAAGCCAGCCAAAATGGACAAGAGCTGAGTGAGAGAACCACCTACTGAGGGCTTATAAAGCCAAAAAATGTTTTTGTGAAGTGAAACTTTAAGACCTTAAAAAGCCATTGCTGAAAGTATAGTCTTATTTAGGTTAAGAGACCTTTGTTTAAGAGATCTTAAGAGTACAAGCATGTGACACTTTCAATGTTAGTTTTCTTTGTGAAGACCCCTCTCCAAAGCAAAAGTTACATGAATGAGATGAGAGACTGTACTGGGTCAAATAATTTTAAGTTAAGGTTTAATCTAGCATTTTAAGTTTTGTTTGATGTTTGATGCTAAGAAGATGGTTCAGTTTAGTGTTAGATAGATGAGGTGGGATAGGAGGAGGCCGGCCTGTCTTTCCTTAACCCCCCCCCCCTTTTTTTTTTCTTCCCTTAGTGGTTGAAGAGAGGTGCAAGTACTGCAGGAGAGAGAAATGGGACTATCAAAAAAGTGTTTGTGAGGATGTGACATTTTGGGCACTCAAGGTAAGTGTCAGTTGTGTGAGTTTGGGATGTTCCGCAGTTGCAGTTATGCTACAAAGAACTGGTTGATGCTGTAACCATTGTTGTCGAGGTGCATGACTCCCGGTCATTTTTGGGGGTTTGCAAAGGTTCCCTCCCCCCTGAAAACCACATCATGGCCAGTTGAATCCCTTCGCCGAGGTGGATGACCCAGCCGCCAGCTCCTGTGGGTGGTCATCGACAGTGTGGTTTGAATTCCTAGCCATTCCAGCAAAGGGGGCTTGTCCTAGTTGTCTCCTTCCCCCCTTGCCTGATGTGACCAGCAGGCCAGTGGAGTCCACCACCAATAAGTCAAGTCCAAGAAGTATGAGCGCTGAAGGAAGAAGACTTAATGGCCAAGGCACCAGGAGAGTGGATGAACTGTCGAATACAAGGTGTTTGCTGGCCACAAGCTCTTCGTATGGACAGTATCCCCCTCCTTCCCTTTTCCAAGTTGTTCCTTCTTTTAGTCGTTAAACCCCAAATATCTGAAAAGTTCATTGAGTCCTAGTTGTTAGGGTCAGCAGTTAGCAATAAGTTATTTTATGGGAGGTTGTCTTTTTTTGTACAGTCATAAAATTGTTGTTAATTTTATGAGGATTTGAAGTACAGTGTCTCAATCCTTTTTCATCTTTTCATACATATATCTGATGTTTTTTTAAGAGAAAAATTTTATGTCGTAGCGGAATAAGAGAAATTATGTTTTACATTTGTAAGGTCAACTATGCATGGATGTTAAGTTCTTAACTGTTTTGTTGACCTGTGGCTTGCTGCTTTCATGTTTTTGTCTTAGGAGTCCAACCACGTGAGCGTAAAGGTCCAGAGTTGACTTGAGAGTGGAGTGCCGCTGGAGCTTGCTGCCTGTTCAGGGGGGCCAGTCTTGGTGTTGGTCGCTGAAGATAGTTTAGCTGTGATGGTTACAACCCCCTCCCTTCCCTCCCACCAAACCCCAGCCCACTTCAAGACACCTGCTGCAAGCCATCGCCGTACATCTCTCCAAATTATTCAGATAAGCCCCAACAGAAATGGTTTCAATGTGATAAACTTGAATTGGTATATTGAGGACGAATTATGTAAAAAAAAATTCAGAGATTCCAATCATGACAATGTATAAAAACAAAAGTTCTTTTTCTTATGTTGACGCAGAATTACAACAAACTATAAATGTAATAATGCTGCAGAATTTGCAACTGGGAAATGAGATTAACTAAGCCACAACATAAATTATTTGTCTCATTAGAATTTGTTTTTGTATAAACTGACTAAATTAGGGCTGTAAATTTTTAAATTCAGAAATTGAACTTGCTGCTGGCGTAAGATTCAGAATTTACAAAGATATGGTAGTAATAGAAAAATATTTTGTTTGTAAATGTTCAAATAATTTGCTGTGGAGACTCTTTTAACAGAAAGTTGCTTAATCATGGAATGATTGTAGGCTAGTACAAAATAAGTCAAAGACGAGCCTTTTAGAAGAAATTTTTTTGATGAATAAGAAAAAAAAAAAGACACAACTTAACAATAGTGCACACAAATATTTACAAATCACTGATTCTGCTTTTTTTTCCTATTTATATAATTTGCAGTAGTAGAGTCTAGAAACTCCCTGATAGAAGTTTTGACATTCACCAACAAGATTAACCAATGTTTCAGGCTAGTGAATTGGATGTGTGTATCAACTTAAAGGTATTTTTCAGAAACCGGGCATTTAAGTTTTCTGCAGTTTGAAAACTAAGTTGATTATTTGGAAAATTAAAGTTATGTCTTGCAGCCTTTAACCCACGTTCTGTGAGGTGCATGTCTTAGGAGAGCTGATATTCTGGTGAGTAATACTTTTTGTTGCATACAGAACTAAGAGCACCTGGGGATTCTCACTCCTGTAATGCCACTTTACAAGGTATCTACATGTTTTATATCATATTTTAATAAGATAATTATTTTGTTACAATCATAACTATGAATGTAGATGTAGTTGGTTTGACATACTATCAGGCTTATTACTGGCACGCAAGATTACACTAATTTAAATAAAACTGTGTCTTGAGTCTATAGTAATCAGTAACTTTGCAAATAAAACATGGGTCTTTCAAACTCTTACAATAAACACTCCCTTATTCACGTGGCATCCCAAACTTATATCATAGCTGCTATGATATTTGAATATATTATTTTCATTCTGACACACCTAATTGTCTGAATCAGAATTTACATTACCTGAGTCAAAATTCTCATTTCCTGAAGGAGTTTGCCATTTCCTTATTGAGAATTGCCATTTCTCCAATGAGAATCGCCATTTCTTCAATGAGAATTGCAATTTCTTCAATGAGAATTGCAATTTTTTCAATGAGAATAGCCACTTCTTAAATAAGAATTGCCATTTATTCAATGAAAATTGCTATATCTTTGATGAGAATTGCCATTTCTTAAATAAGAATTGCCATTTCTTTAATGAAAATTGTGATTTCTTCAATGAAAATTGCTATATCTTCGATGAGAATTAATATATCTTCTGAGGGGACTCCTCAAAGAATTATACATACAAATTACAACATAATTCAAAAGCCCAATAATAAAATTTAGTTAGACATATCATTAAGTACAAATGGGACATATTGCAATACAGTATTACATTTTCTCTCTTGCTCATTACTGAGCTACCACCGAGAAACTATATTTTGTACTTCCAATAAATCTAATTTAAATATTCTCCAAACAAACATGTATTAAGAATTGGGCAGACAACATTAAAAGATATGTTAAAATATAATACAATCCACGGTGCACCCGCACAAGGGGTCACCAAAGGACGTGAACTAGGAAAATAACAGAATTACATTAATTTAAAAATATGCGTAACCAAAAGCTTGCCTGTATTACAAACTTACCAAAGGGCATTTAAGGAACACAGCTAAAAAGTTATAAATTTAACACACATATAAGAATAATATAATCAGGTACTTAAGGCTGCCACTATACCTCCACTTTGAATTGCCAACACATGATATGAGAAGACAATCTCTAATTTTCCAGGACCTTTCATTTATTTATAACACTTTAAACTTGACAATATATTTTAATGATTCTATGAAGCCCTCTTTAAATATTACCAACAATTTTAACAACAGCGTGGGTCTGGCAAGTTGACACTCAAGACACAAGGCAGGTGCCGTCAAATGGATCAACAAGAATTTAAACATTGGTGATGCAAACCAAATTTCTTTAACATAATTTAAGTGGGTTCAAACCAGCAATGAAAACTGGGAACTACTAAAACACTTCTTAAATACAAAGCAATGATAAATTACCAAGTACATGTTCACACCGGCGAGGCAAACCAAGAACAATTCCAAATTCGAATGCAAACAAATTGATTTCAACTCTGTGATGTTAAGCAGGCAATGCAAACAGGAGGTAAATGCATCTATCCAAGTTCACACCAGCAATGCAAGCCAGGAACAATATGGCTAAAATTTACGCTCACTGCCTCGCTAAAATTCACACTTTGCAAAAGGCTGACAGATATCCAAATGTAAAACTGAAAATCCCAAATTTGCTCCAGTTTAAGTTATTACCAATGTCAGCTGCCAAACCCACCTGTGACTGGGCGATGCCCCACATCATGCAATGTTGAAGGCATTGCTCAAAAGATGAAGACCAAGTAGATGTTGCACATACGGCGGTCAGAGGAGAACAGGCCGATACAATTTCAATCTTACACTCAACTAAAAATGGAGGTAAAGGAAGGCTGGCCAGTGTGCGGGAGTGGGAGGGAGGGAAATACACGAGGTCACAGAATAGGAGAAGAGATATGGACATCAAGAATGAACACGCAGAGTAGCGGCAAGCAAGAAAAGAGTGCATTGTCATCGCGCTGCAATTCAGGGCACTTCAATGAGAATTGCCATTACCTGAATGAGAATTGCCATTACCAGAATGAGAATTTCAACAATCAAACTACAACTAATACAGACAGATTCTTCCATGGTTGTGGGAGGTTGGTAAATTTGTCCAATATTCATAGGTTACGTAGCAGCTGCAATTATTTAGGCCTCTCATTTTTATGGTGATAGGACCAAACTGGCCATATTACAAGCCAAAACTTTGACATGGATCATATTAATTTATTGGAGCTGAATCCAAGTCATGTGGTTCTGAGTCCTTTAATTTTTGAGACCCCTTCGCAAGTCATTTAGTGTAACACTGTGTGACATGAAACCCTACTTATACCTCTACCCCATACTTTAGTGATATCTTAAATTACTAACTGGTAGACCTACACCATGTACATGTAGATATTGCAATTTATAAAACTTTATTCATTGATCCCCATTTCATGTTGGACTAACAACCATTTCAAAATTGATGTACTGTGAATGAGCCAGTAGCCATTAACCTACAATATCCCCATACCATTCGCATTTATATAATTGCAATTTCATTTTGGTAACATCATTTGATTATAATTACAGAAATGAGAATTACCGGAATCAGGAAACATGTGCTTCGGAAGTCTCTGAAATTTATAAGACAATATTCACTGGAATTTACGCATGTTAGGTGAAACCCTTCATCTAAAGAAACTTAACACGTGTACCAAATAATATGAATGCATTTTTATTTTATTACTGTTCGCATTACCGGAATGAGAAACAATTAAGCTACTGACAGTAGTTGAAAGTTGTTTCTTAATAATACCCATTTAAATATAAATGAGAGCATGTAACTTCCCATCATAAATTCTGGTGAAATCACTGCCACTTCTATAATTAGAATGATCCCAGCCAAACTGTTATAATGCAGTAGAACTAAATGCAAGGTGTTAGCGAAATAAAATGAAAACTTGGCGACACCAGTTCGTCGCGCCGCATTAACAGTCGCAGGAAGCATACTCTTGACACTATTATTTATTTTTTATTCCCTGACCACCTCATTATGCAAAACAAATACGAAACTCAAAATCTTCGCTGTAAAACTTGCTTAAAACAGAGCACATTACTAGCTATCCAGGGGCAGAGACCATTATCCAACATGATTATTATTGGCATTCAGGTAAAATAAATAAATATAAACATTTATTGTGAACATTATTATTCAAATAATTTAATGAAATTCACCTGGTACTACATTGTATACAGGAAAGCTAACAAGGATTTACTACAATGCTTAAATAAAATGCTAGAGACAGTTTTTGGCCAGTTTCATGAAAAATACCCATAGCAAGATATCAACAAATATTCTAAATATATATTGTATAACAGTGGCTATACCAGTGACATAGACTATGAAAAGTGGGCATTATTCTCAGGGAGGAAACTATAGCATAAATACCTTCCATGAAAGAACATTATGGGAAAAACTTAAGAACCTGAGTTCTAATCCCATGTACGCCATAGAAAACACAATAATTCTAATAGTAGGTTAAGAGCATGTGAAGCAGGTTGTTCCATTATTGTAAAATGATCTTGATGAGAGAATATTACTAGGCACCAATATCAATAATAAATATGTTTAATAATAATTGTTAGAATATTTATAAAAAAAAAAACAGATACATTTTAAACAATTTGCACCACACAATGAATTGTCACCAATCTTGCAATTAACATGTTACAAAACTCTGTGAATTCAAATATAGTCACAATGCATGCAAGAGTGTTAGATCAGAATAAAACACCTAGCATCAAATGTAGCTTATTGGAACATTTTTTTTTGCCACGTCTTCACAGCCTTACGTTCATTTTAAAAAATTTTGAAACATTAACATTTGTGATTCTGGTTTATCATATCCTAACTGCTTGAACTAAGAAATGAAATAGGGAATATGAAGAACACACTCTTCCTACTTTGTACAACGCAGCCACTATCTGCTTACTCTGGTAAATGCACAGACCAAATACACATTGTGTCCACAAAAATTATTAACTTGCAACCATTCAGACTATAGGACTACAAAATGAGAACCGGTTGTACTATGAAAAAATTTCCCATCAATAATCAATTATGGTCCACGAACATAAACTACTGATAAAATGAAATCTGTAATTCTG
Organism: Dryococelus australis; assembly: GCA_029891345.1. Taxonomy (NCBI): domain Eukaryota; kingdom Metazoa; phylum Arthropoda; class Insecta; order Phasmatodea; family Phasmatidae; genus Dryococelus; species Dryococelus australis. Next base: position 249,549,581 of record CM056994.1, read on the forward strand.
GTATGCAAGGCCCAAACCACCCATAACAACCTACTGGAAAATGAGTATTTTCATTGTCCCATTCAAATAACATCTAGAAGGTTAAATTTTATGAACATACAATGACTACACCATCGTAACAAATCCATGTCCAAGAAGATAATTTTCAAAAAAGTAACAAGAACAGCCAACTTGGACGGATACATTTTATTGGAATAGAAAAACTGAGTTACAGTCATAAGTTTTTTGTATAGTAATACCGCCAAATAAATTATAATGCATTGAATTTTCAGCAAAAAATTAAGTTACAGGTCAACCTAAGTTCCAATATAATTGCCTAAATCAGTTTTCATTTTTTTTTTTCATACTTATTTCACAAAATCAATTTGCATTTCATTACAGTATTTGGAAATGTATTTTTAAGGGCTATTTCTGAATAAAAGCCAACTGTGTTGAGATGTTGTTTTCAAATAGGAGATTTTGGTTGTTTGAACACTGCATCTGACTAACTATTCTACTACAGTGCACTTAAATATACACTGCCAGACAATGAAAATAGCACACCATGAAGAAACAATGCAACAACCAAAAACAATATATATAGCGAGAGTATGGGTTGTTATGCACATAATCCCATGTTGGAGCATTTTCATTTTACCACATACCCAACAGTGGCACTACAAGCACGGACCAGCGGTTAGTACACACTGGCATGTAGTCAAAGACACATTAATGCAAGAAATAGCAGACAATACCAAGCACAAAAGCTGTCCCTTTCCACAACTGACAGATTTCAAGAATTGACTAATTTTCAGGCTGAAAACTGCACGGTCATCATATTACCATATAACCCACCGTATGGATCGGTTAGACAATATTGTCAGATGATATTGGAAGCAGAGGATACGTGGAGGCATCCACACACAGAGGGTTGGCTCAGGACAGACGCGGTTGACTAAGAGTCAAGAGGATCGACAGATTTTGTGTAATGCATGGAGGGATCCCATGGTGACCCAGTCCAAAATACTGGCTAGTGTTGTGGCTCCTGTGTGCCCAGAAACCATTTTATGATGCCTCGAAGAGACAAATCTGTGATCCCAGCACCCATTAAATGTGCTGTCATTAACTCTGCAACAATGGGTGCTCAGTTTGCAGTTATGCCTGGCCAGAGCAATGTGGAATGCCACAGACTGGTGTAACACCCTTTAACTGGTGGCATAAAATGTTGGTTTGTTTGATTATTGGTGCCAAATATTAACCTTCTATAAACATGTTACATAAAATTACTGCCCTACTGTTAAGAAATTTTACCATTGCTAGAGATGCACCATTGTACTTAACATAATTTGCAACAAATAAGTGCATGCAGTACATTTAAGATAGGTTGCCATTTACAATTATGCCACACATGATAAACATAACTTAATGGTGGAATGACACTCATGGTGTCTATCAATATACTATTCCACCAAACAGAAAACCCATAATGTAAATTCCGTTGATCCACAATGATGAGGGATACAATTACCATAAGTTAATGTCTTTCAATGCACACCAAACCAAAATCATAGTCAAAGAAACTAACCCATTTATTAGGTAGGTATTTATATGTGCTAGCCAATTAATACAATAAGGAATGCAAAACTGATGTTGCGTAAAGTACTACAAAATATTATTATTATTATTAAAATAACACACTTATTAATTTTACACAGCTTAAGCGAACTCACATTAATACACTTTGACCGTAATAAAAGAAAAATCTATAGCCAATTAAGAAACGTGGTTTGTATTTAATTTTCCCTGCGAGGCCAAACCCTTGAAATGTATGTCAAAGGACATTTGTTTGTTTTTTGGCAAGACAATGAAACTACAATGCTACACTGTGTGACATGAAACCCTACTTGCAAGCCAATCTTGGAGCTGAATCCAAGATATTACAAACATACTGTAATACAAACAAGTATAGCTAAGTTGGCTCACAGATTTTCTGTACATTCCTGTACAGCAATGAAAAAATCCATGTACATCTGCAGTTTCCAAGTACTCTTAATGATGCTCACAGAAAAGTACAAAACTAACATTATTAAAAATAAGATGCATTTCCTCATTATTTCAAATACAGTTCACTCAAATACATGGATGGATAATGCTTAAAAGAAACATATAAATTTAATCATTATGTACCTGTGTTTGCAAATATTAACATGTTGCACATAAAACAAACTTATGGTCTGCCTTTTCCACTGCAAACATCTAATGCAGTGACAATATAAGATGGGATGGATATTTTTACTACCGGTAATAAATAAGTCAATACTGGTAGAATAAAGTTTATTTAATCAAGTGCACATATGTGAAATTTTTTAGTAAGGGGAGAGAAAATGTTAATTGTTCTAAACTGCATATATTTGTAAAAATTCAAGTTTCAAGTTCTAATACTAGGCTATATTTTACACAGCCAAGCAAGACACAGGTATGCAAAATTCTTAGCATTGCAAAGTACAATGCTGAACAGAAATGGTAGCTATACTATAGCAAATATGGGTGATAGATGTAGCATTAGTTCTTTAAGGTGGTGAATAATCAGGAGTTGGCAAGTATTTCAAATTCGGAACTGAACAAAGCGTTGAAACTGCATACTAGGCCAAGTTCGAACTGATAATTTTGTCATTACTTAATTTAGGATTTCTTTAGTTTCAGCTCAGATACTATCTGCTTACTAAGCATTCAAACAACACATTGTATGTAAAATTCTGATAATTTATTAATGCAACAGTAATTATATTCCTGTTACGTAACAAAACAACTGGCATAGCAAACGGCTGCTTTGTGTAGGCACATCAGGCGGTCGTATACGGTGACACACACACTGCCACCTTTCAAGTTTGTCGACAGGCAGCCGCACGTAACAAGATATGTCAACCCCCCACCATCTTAAAACATTTTACGTATACAAACACCCGTGCTGTCACGCTGGCGTTTCCTGCCTAGTTAATTTTTTTTTTTACCCGACCTTGTTTATGGGAGACATGAAAGAATGAAAGGTACCGTACAGAAGTTTTTGTCATAATGTCCAGGACATGGGTTTAAAGAAAAATTGCTACGCTAAATATTTTGGCCTGGAAGAAACTTCGTTTGAGTGGTTTTGTGTTGAATAACATGCCTTTGTAACGTCTGGACAGGTATCTAACACTCAAAACAGCATCAGAGAAAGGGTGCAACTACCACTGCCCATAGGGATACTGTGTGTAGTATTTCCACGCAAGTAGTTGCCAAGCCGCCTTCTTTTTTAGGGAGGCTTGGAATGGTACGGTTTTACTCCCCCGGTCAGCTGACAAACAATAGCCTGGAGAAGGAAGGGGGGGAAGAGGAAAAGGTTTTGACAGCAGCCAAGCCTAGGGAGGAAAAAAAAAATGTGAGGTGGAAGAAGGGGGGGGGGGGGGGCTCTCTTGCGTGGGGATTATTTTCAGTATGTTTGTAAGACAGGAAAAACTCATAGTGAAAATTTTCTTGTTTTACCTCCAAACCAAACCTTTAGTCTACATCGTATTTTTTTTTCCCAGTACCACCATTTTGTGCTAAGTTTCCATGAAGTAAATTTAATTTTAAAACTACTACATTTCTTTTTATATTACATATTTAGATTGGCATTTATGAAACTTTTCATGTCCGGAGATTTCAGTTATTTCAATATCAGTTTTTCGAAACTGGGAATAGTAAAAACTAGTGTTTTTAAAGTTGTAGAGGCTGTGCGTCTTTATTATTACGCCTTAAAATTACAGTCACCGCTGGAAGCCACAGAGGGAAATTACAGATGGAAAGACTGCACACCAGTTTTAGTGCTTTGTGCATACAGCGCCATTCTGGAGGCCTTACTTTTGAGAAAAAAGTTGCAAGAGGCACGTGGGTAAATACTGCATATACTAGTATTTAAAATGTGCAATGCCACCACTGTTTCCTGAGGAAAATACCTGTTTCAACAAAAGAAACTAATAAAAAATCTTTTTAAACTCAAAATTACGCGATTCGAAGTAAAAATTTTGGGTCCTGGCATTTTGAATTATTGAGGTTTTACTTAAATGTTTATAAGCATTTATACTTTAGAATGAATATAACGTAGTGCAAGCCCTGTTACACAAATATTATCGTCTGTTTACCATGCGTTAACAGATTATGAACGTAGCTACCAGATGGATACACTGTAACAGTCACAGTACCGTACGTTATGAAACACTGTTGCATGCAGACTGGCATGACATAGCCCGCGGCAAGCGACCACAGTTGAGATTGGGCGAGTCTATTCGTCCGACCGACACGCACGTATTTTGCTGTGCGTTATCAGTAGCAAGCGACAGGAGCAGTCAATATCACCAGTAAAATATCAGTTAATACATAGAAAAGAGAGTCACGAGTGAGGCCACCAGCCACCAAGCATTTTGGCTTTCATGACAATATAGACTTTCGGAGAGGAGGAAAGGAAACTAATTCCCAGACATTTGACTAAAATCCCGTGCAATTCCCGTAATTTTCCCAGGCAGTAGAATTCCTGTACAATTCCCATTTTTCCTGGTTTTCCCTATCAGTAGAAACCCTTCTAGAAGTCAAATATTTTATGAGTACTTGAAGTTTTAGCCATGTTCAAGTGTTTATCTGTAATGTGCTTGCCTTTTCTGAAGTCATAGTAAGGTTGCATCAACATTTAGAGATAAAATCTTTTTTCTACTTTTGTATATGGTTTTTCCTTTGAGAGTGTTCTAGAAGTTTGACTATTTTTAGTTGCAAAGCAGTGTGACGTAGCGTGGGGAGGGATTTCGGGCCATGCCCTTAGTTGGTCACATTTTGGCACAGTGGTGCAAAGAGTGGGGGAGGCGCATGTTGAGGTGAGCACCAAGTGCCTGTTGCCCAAAAACAGTCAACTATAAGCCATGAAGGAAGCACAACGTGCTCGTAATTGTCTTGTGATGCGAGTATTGGAGTGACATCCATTATTAATGAACTACTGCGGTGCTGTTTGGTTTCGGCTGTCTCGTTAAACTGAATGTTCGTAACGCTGCATCATTGGAAGCTTGTGAACCTGTTATTTGGAATTTAAAATAAAAAGGAAATAATCCGAGACTTGAACTCATTTCTTTTTTTTTCTAATTTTAATATTTTGCCTTTTAAGTTTCACGTCTGTATCGATTGAGTGATACCAAGCTGTGATTTCCAGTCATCATTTTTGGTGGCTGCGACGTTACAAACATGGCTGGCCTGCCGCGGGGCTCAATTAAACACACCTGAAGATGTGGGGTTAACAAACATAGTAGCACAACTACTAAAAGTCAACAGCAGTTCTCAACGAGCCAGAGAGCAAAGCTACGCAGCAGTGTTCCAGTGTTTCAGATAACAGCAAAAGCTCCAGGTACTAAGACAACAGACTAATCACCAGCACTAGAGTACGAAGGTATTTATTCATCAATCTATGTCGGGAATTCAGGACTGAAGCCACCAGTCAGTACATTCATCACATTTTAGGTGTTTATTTTAAGGGATGTGTTATGTCGTGATACTTACTGTTTAAAACAGAGACTTGAAACCTTTCCTTTTTTTCTAAATTTAATATAGCACCGTTTTAAGTTTCATGTCTCTACTGATTGAGTGACAATGAGCTGTGATTTCCAGTCATCATTTTTGGCATCTGCGATGTTACAACTCTCAATATAAATTATCACATATATATACTATTTATGTAAATACTAAGAGTTGCACCAAACAGGTCTTTCTGTAATTGCTCCAAATGCATCCTTTTTATACTACTTGAAACAGATGTGACCTAACAGTCATAGTAATAATGTCTAGCTCATGTTAATTATAGTGACCTGCTGTGTGTAGTGCAGAATAACACATATCCCCACTAATATTCATGGTAAATCCTTAATACAATTAACTGAAGTAAATGTGGTTTCGACATGCCGCAGTTGGGCACATAATAAAAATGATGCAGGTTACCTTGAAGCAATTTCTCATACAAATTGTACATTGGGCTTCCTCCCACCTGGTCGATTACTGCAATTGATAGGACATCAGCTAGGCTCCCTTGCAGGACTAGCCATGGCTGAAGCAGGAACATTGCAACCACAGTGTTGCACAGTTGATAATGCGTAGAAACATGGTGCCTCCCAAGATGCATTTGACCAGCCGCACACATTGGTGGCTTGGACCACATCGCATTTATTATCCCCAAAATCATGAGTCACTGGAGCATAACAACAAATTAATTCTCCTCATATCAGCCCTTTACTAACACCCATCAATTCTGAAAGATGTGTCAGCAGCATATTTACTTTCATAAGATTCAGTTCAATGAATAACTTTTTCAGTGCAGAGGATAAGTCCCGTGCTCATTAAATGCCATATTAACTTTAATTGCGCAAGCAATTCCCTAAGTACATTATTCCTGTTAGCTTAGCATTACTGCTTGTTGCGCAGCACCTGCCAGCCGAAAATCTATTCTCTCAATACGAGACAAAATATACACTGATCCATGCTATGACGCATACACTCGACTGCCACACAGCAGCTTTACCCTGCAGCACATGTCTACATCTCAATCACTGTCTAAGAAGGGGAGGTCTGGAAACATGCCTGATAAACCTGCCAAGTTAATGTCGCCATAGTTCGCGAGGTAGCCACTGCAGCACTACATGTCTTGTAGTTGAATGTTGCCATAACAAGGCGTTGTGTTGTTTACGTTAATTATAGTTTTAATATACAGAAGAAGCAAAATAATAGAGTTAGCAATAAAATGCAATTATAATCGTCGCGAAGTCAACTGAGGGAGTCTTCTCTGGTGATAAATGTTAATAAATGTACGTATAAGCCATTTTTAGACCTTGCGTGCAGTCGACATAGTTTATGTGTATGTTGTTATAGTTTCAGACCTCATATTGCAAACACGTTTAACTAGGCCTGTGTGAATATTGAAATTTTTGAATACCGTTTTGAGTAATGGAAGAAAATAGTACTCCAATGCCAGTGAACTGTGCTCATGTTTATCATGTTTATTCGAGCTCCTTGTTGGTGTTATCAGAAATTTTAACGGTACTTAGTTAATTATTTTTGTATATGCTTTGATTAAGCATGACTGGTTGTAGGTACCATTTTTACTTACTCAAAGTATTTACGTTTCGAAGGTTTTAAGTTTGTTGGTTTAAGGAAATGTGAAGTGTTGATTTTACTGAATGATAATGAAAATATATTTTTTCAAATCAGTGATGGACAAACATTGTAGTGAAGTGTTTGTGCAAGGATTTCCATATAAAAACAAGTGTTCAAGAGGTTGTGAATTACTAACAGTAAATAAGTTTGCATGTTTTGTAAATAATGTAATTGTAAACCGTCACTATATGATATGCACGTGGTTGGAAAAAGCAGCACTTTCAACACTTTTGTAGTGGGTAAATAATAATAGTTTATTTGCCTATATCGTGAATTCAATGAGTGTATGATTAACATAGGCCAAAGTGTGTGTGTGTGTGTGTATTGCTGCATCTGTACGAATATGAACAGTTACGTATATATCACGTTTTGTTTTTTTTCATTGAAGTTAAAATTTTCGAAGTCACAATAATTTGAATGCTACTTCCATATGAGCAAAATTATCCACTGCTCCATCAAAACAATATGCAACTCAAAACACCATACTCTCGTAAGAACTGCAATACAATGCAGTCTCACGAAAGATGTTAAACTGAAGACCCCCCCCCCCATTTTTCTCCCAAAATATACAATAAATAGAGCCCCACCAACAAAAATTAAACATGTTGGAATGTCAACCTAGCTTTAATACTCTACACTGATTATTGGATGGAGGTTAGCTAACGTGCCATAGCTTCCACAAGACCTGTTACCTGAGCCTGCATACAAACAATTACACTCAAAATACAGCCTTTTTCTGTTCTGACTGCACCTGATAATTTGTTTTGCACCCTGGGGTTACACAGTGATTAGGCATTTTTGCTATTCAATTAAAACGTTTCCCGTATTTGCTTTCAAATTCAGCATAAATATAAAGAAATCACACATATCGCATTTCGTGAAGAATTCGCTTGGTTGTTGCGATGCGCGGGATAAGTAACAATCATGAGTTTCTGCCACCAATCGAAACTACGGAATCAAATAACTGATGGAATGATATCTAGACACATGCAAGATACAAATTCACTCTTTGCAAATATGCAGTTTTAATATTAAATAGAAAAAAAATTATTTAAGTTTCTCTTAACAGGGAATTTTAATTTTTCACTACATGACATGTAGCGCTCGGCAGACGGTAGAACTATGTGGTGAGATTAAGTGAGTCACTTTTGTATGCTGGCTGGGATAGTAAGTGTCCAGACCTCCCCTTCTTAAACGGTAGTCTCGATCAATACTGTCCAAGACACTCGGCCCGTGAGCAGCTGCTAACCTTCGCAGCACATGTCACATCACAATCAATATCTCTCCCCAACTCACAGCTCATCAACCCCTCTAGCCTGTCACTAGACCGCAGCACTGCATGCAAGGCACGCACAACTCCTGCAACCACATGGCACAGACATGAACTACCGGCACGCATAAACAGATAAGCCAACCCAACAAACAAGCATCTCCTATCAGTGCAACCACGTATTGAAATTACACCAGCTTTATACACAATGTGACATAAAAACATCACAATGGTGATATGTGGTATTTAGTGCCTGGGTGTGGAGGGCACCTGGTAAATGCCACAATCCCAATCTCACTATCAAGCAGCACATCCCATGGCAGGTATTATGATCTAAGGAACTATAGCATACGATAACCGATCCACTCTCGTCATATTACGTAGAACAATGACGGCCTAGTGGTATGTGGATGAGATCCTATGCCCCCATCTGTTCCCATTTGTGGCCAGGATTCCAGGTGCAATGTTCCAGCACGATAATGCCCAACTGCACATAGCACTGGTCGCCCAGGACTGTCTCCATCATGTCCAAACACTACCATGGTCTGCCCACTCCCCTGACACGTTCCCAATTAAGAATGTGCAGGATTAGTTAAAACACCAGATGCTGCCATGCTACAGTATCTGGGATTTGGAATATACTATTTAACGATTGTGGGCCCATCTGCCTTATAACAATCTCTGATATCTGCTGGACTCCACGCTAGACTGTTTTGCAGCATGTATCACAGTGTGAGGGGGTGTGATACACCTTTAAAGATGATGACAGCATACCACAGCTCCTGCTGCTCTTTTTTTGTGATCATGTGTATTACTCATCCGTATCACTATCGTTATAAGTTTCAATACCATCCAATGCATCCTTCTGTGTGTGCTATTTTTACTGTCCAACAGTGTATAGTGATTTTTACTATTCCTCACCCTACATACATACACAAAAAACAACCATTCCCTACAAGTCACAATTTTCACACCGGGCAAATTTTAAGTGTATGGGCTTGTTTACATGGAAGATGTTCTGGATTTAAGCATTCCTAGCAGGGCATACATACACATGAATAAAGAATAAGTGAAACATACAAGATAATTCATCACATCACAATTCACTAATAATTTTAAGGCCAGTTTTATCTACTTGTGCACACCTTCCCAGTGGATGAGAAGGACTTGACCCAGCATGTGCAAATAATGTAATAACTGAATAAGTAATACAAAAAATGTAGCCTTCCTGCCCAAAGTTGATTCAAGCACACCCAGAAGGGGTTAACACCATCATTGTGAGGTTAATCTGCTGCTCAGCCAACTGTGAAACTAAAATTTATTTTAGGTTCACATTATGTATTTTCACCTCAGTCCATTCACAACAATAAAATGTAAAGCTACGGAATTGCTTGTTTTCTTACGTTGTACATTAAGTATCAGTCTTGTGTTGGGTATTCTTGAAGCTGAAATTTCAGATAAGCTAAAGAGGTGCATCAACCTCTGGATTATGCTACCAGCCAGTGTGCTGACTACCATTTTATCCATTCATGTACTGACTCTGTGCATAAGAACTGCCACACAGCAATATTTCAGCTTAAATTATAGGAAGGAAAAAAGAAACACTCTTTCTTTTGACTTACTTTCTAAGACTTCTGCATATTTCTTTTTGATTCTTTTTATTTTCTTCTTTTTATGGAGCATTCCATTCTTTTGAACAGCTCTGTAAATACTTGATGATTGAAATCGGACTGTCACAGTATTACTTCCAAGCTGTTGCCCTGCAATAAAAATGTTGAAAGTACAGTACTGGCAAATGGAACATTTAACATGTATTAATATGTGTAAGTGCGACAAAGTTTTTTAGAAATTTATCAACAGTAAATGGCACTACCATAATATGTTTGTGTTCCAACTGGTGGCTCATTCAGATGAGGGCTACTGACATGTGGCCAGAGGTTCCTGGATTCAATGCACTAACATACTGGAACCTCCCATCTCCTCTTGTTATTGATACCTGGGGCACATTTGCATCTCTGACTGTGATCTGACACATACCTATGCTCCTAATGGCTTTTGTTGAAACTGTATTCAGAAAAAAAAAGAGTATTGAAAAATCCACCAGACTGCTAATTATGACTTTATTATCTCTCACAACATGTGCACAAAAGAAACTGAATTGTTAATGGCAAGTCACACAATCAAAATGTTAATACTACAGGAAAGGCAAAATAAGTTACTTTTTCCATTGAATTTTTGGGATGGAATAGAAGTTCAGCAAACTAAAAAAATATAAAAATACATATATTGGTATCACTATAGAATAAAAATTTTAAAATAAATTTAAAATATACATATATTAAATAGTGCATACCACATTCTTGGTACAATCCTAAGAGTGTGTTTACACACTTTTTGAACCAGCATAAACAGTAATATTTTACACATATCCCCTCCACCCCTCCAGAATTTAATATTATATATCCATTTAAAAAACGCTGGCTCTCTTTACTGAAGACATTTTAATGCTTATCACCATCACTAACTCTATGCACTGCATTGAGAATAAATTAATGATTTCTCTAAATCATAATGGAAATGGAATACAAAGTAATTCTGCGTTTGCCATTTGTTTGGTGAATTCACAGTTTACAAAACATCATCACCCATCATCACAGCTTACTGTAGGTACACAAGTTACGGTGGGCCTGATAATTGGACTGAAAAAAAGAGTCACTGTAATTTGTTTCTTCACCAATTCTACAATTTCTTCTAGAATTGCATGACGTTTAACTTCTGTTATGTAACACCCTTGGGTAGAGAACTTGAGCACCCATAGGTATTCTCATTATAATACAAGGATGGCACATCAATGGAAGGTTGGATCTAGATTCCTGTGAAGAGTAAGGTTTTACTATTAAAAGCATAAGTCATGGGCATGCTCCTGGTTTACTTATTACAAAAGAGGTATATAAATATATAAGATAGAAGAATTTATAAGATACACTGAAGGTGTAATTGAAATTCTCTTCTGTGTTTGTTTTATAATCAACTCATATTATCAGGTACACATATAGTGTAACTTAAAATAATTGCTTTTCTATCCACATATCATAATATCAAGTTATAAATGGACTGTAATTGAGTTGAATGTTGCTGGTTCATGAGTGGAGGTGTGAGGAGTGTGCTGAGGGAAAGGGAATAGTGGCGGTGGTAGGAAACAAACTGGCGGTGGTAGGAAACAAACTGGCAGTGGAAAAGGAAATACAAATAGATGGAATATGGAAACTGGATTTGGGAAAAGCTGAAGGGCAAATTTGTAGAGGATACATCAGTGACAAGGATGGAAGTGGCTAAGAAGAAGAGGTGGAAAGGAGAGATGGTAGAATTGCTGAGCAGGAAAGAGACGGAAATGATGCACAGGATTGAGATGATGGAGGAAAAGGTCAAGAATGAGATGGGTAAGTGTAGTCTAGCAATAAGGGTGGAGAAGTTAGAGCAGTTGGAAGGCATAAAGAGTGTGTTAGGCAGAATGCATACTGGTCTACAGAAGGAACTGCAGGAGGAAAAGCAGAGGTGAAGGAAGGCAGAATTAGGCAGAATGCAAGCTGATCTACAGAAGGAACTGCAGAAGGAAAAGCACAGGAGAAAGGAGAGCAGGCACAGATGGAGGTGGTAAAATTGAGAAGAATAGAGGAGCTGGAGACAGTGGAAAGGGATAAGGCAGTAAGTAGGTAACACTAGGAAGCAAACAAAGATAGAGGAGCAGGAAATAGTAGCAAGGGATAAAGTAATAGTAGACAGCAAGAAGCAAACAAGAATTGATGAGCGGGAAACAGTATGTAGGGTACAGGAAGTGGTGGAAGGCAGGAAACAATATGTTGTGGCTTGTACAAGAGGGATTAGCAAAGACCAGCAAGTAGGAAAAAATGGACAGCTCATGGCAGGAGAGGAAAAACAAGAGCTGGTCAAAGGGAAGGAAACAAGGGTGGTGCAGGAAGAGACTGTTGGCAGGGATCATGGAACAGGTGAAGTAGACAAGGGGAGGCAGGTGGGTGGAAGGGACAGAAAGCAGGAAAGAGTTGTAGGAAATGAACCAGAGATGGTTTTTCCAGGTAGCTCTATTGTAAAGTGGGTGGAGTTGTGGGAAATCAGGAAAGGAAATACATATAAAGCAGCATATGGTGGTGCAACAATCAGGAATTTGAAGGAAAGAGTTAATAGTACCTATGAGAGGTAGCATCATGACCTGGCTCGAAAGGAGGTGGTGGACACAACCACCACCACAACAAACAGTTTGCAACAGTGGGGCTGTTGCAGGACTTATCCATTCATCCATTTACTGGCTATGCGGCGAGCTCCTCTGCCAACTCGTTCCCCTTCCCCAGTTCTCCTTTCATTGCCTCTCCTAATCCCCTCCTTTTCCACCCCTAACCAGGTTAATAAAAGCCAATGTTTGCCCCGCTCTACCTTCTTCAGTGTCATACCTTCTTAGGCTACATAACCTCTTAAGCTTCGGACCTTCTTAGCCTTCAGCTACCTCGTCTACTGTTTGAATTTAATATCAAATGTGATTTGGTATAGTGTGTGCTGATGTCGACGTAACGAGTGAAGAATTGGTCAATGGAGTGAATATACACTTGACGGCGGCTCATGTTGGGTTAATATGGGCGTAATGAATGGTGGCCCACTGATTCAACTTCTTGACGGGCTGGCAGAACATCCACTGATGAGTTACAGCAAACGGATGACGCATCATTTTGTGGACATTTTGCTGGGGATTTAATGCAAATGAAGTGGTTTGATACCGCTTTCATGGATAGATATTGAAATTTATAATTTGTTTTTCCACAGTGTCCAATTGCAGCATAGTATTACGGTAGACATACAGTCATTGCGCATGCTTAACGAGTTGGACTGTTTGACTGCCAGAGTCACTCCTGAAGAGTGGTGGTGCATGAACGAGAGCAAATAGTCACATTGAATTTAAATATTTTAAAACAGTGTGCTAATTTCTTAACTATTTTTGAATGCACGGTTTTTCAGTAGCAAGGAAGAGTCCAGGCCGGCTCGCTAAAGGCTATGAAAGGACATTCAATGTTACCCGCGGCAGCAAAGCAAGAGTCTTTAATGTGCCTCCCGCATTTTTTAGGAAGTGATGGAATTTTGGTTAAAAATGAATTTTTAATAGTTCTATTCATGTATATTCCCGTCAAGTGAAAGTTTGTTTAATCTTCTTAATTGCTAGTGCTTGGCTTTACTTCTCTTATTTACTTTGCTCAAGTTCACTTTCGATTTGTGCACACACATTCAGGGCCTTTGCTAATGGTGAAATTACACGCCACCCAAAGTAAAACACCTAGCCAGTGGTGGGTTAGCAAAGTATTTTAGGGCTGACTCCATGGACATTTGGAATGCAGTGGCAGCAGTCAGTACTGTCACGCAACTACAGCAACAGCAGTTAGAGTTCACGCTGACATTTTATCTGAAAAGCCTGGACTGAATAACTTGTATCAAGCCAAGATCAAATTACTGCCTGGGCAGCCATTCCACAAGTGCTCCTATTCCATACCCCACAGGTATGCAAAGGAGGCTGAAGAATTTCTCAAACAAGTGGTAGATTGGAGGGTTGTGAGTAGACAAGCCAATCCCTACTCAAATCCAATTGTATGTGTACGCAAGCATGATGGGACTGTTAAGATTGTGCTTGGACACAAGGGCCCCCAATAAGATTACTGTGATGGACCAGGAGGGTCCAACAGTCACGTGAGATCCTGAGATTGTACCAAGGGGTTGGATAACTAAATATTACCTAGATTTTAAAGTGAGCTGATACATGTTGGAAGGAATAAATTCTGGAAACAACACAGTTTTAATCAGAATTTTGCATGCTGTAATACTTACAGGTCTAGCTGACGCGCATGGCCTCTGTTATTCTCTTTACGCCTGTTGCTTGGAGGAATGTATTTTTCCCATGATTGTCTCAGTTTTATTACCCACTAGTGATCCGACCCACCTTTGCCTGGGTACAATTTATTTTTTCCTGCCTGCTTCAATGTGCAGGGCCATGCACTCGCCACACCCCACCCCACGTATAGGTCCTTGTGCACGTCTCGATTTCAGAAATTATTTTTTTTTACAAAACTTTTCACAACTTTTAAATAATTGTATGCAGTAAAGAACATTTCTTATCAACATTAAACATTTTAAATTATGAATTAATTAATTTTGATAAAAATTTAGTTCTTTATGGTTAGAAAAGACAGTGAATTTTAAGTTTATTTTTATTGCGCAATTGAAATTGTAAATACGCTCATTACTACTTATCTATTAAAGATAGATATAGCCTATGTAACCACTAACTTTTTTGTAGATAATTTAATTTTACATAATTCTTTATGTGATTTTGTTATAGCCCATCTCTAAAGTATTAGACAGCATAGTCCATGAGACACTTGATTCACTAATACCGGTAATGCTCAGTTCCTATAAATACTAGGGAAATTTTTAATACACACAAACCTTCCTCGATAAATGCAGATCATAACAGTAAAAAACCACATCCAAATCCGTTCAGTGGTTCTCGAGATTAGCGCAGTCATACAGACAGACAGATGCCAGAGACTTCCTTTTCTACTATGCAGTGATTTCCTGGTAAGTCCTAAGTTTCAATAAAAAATTGTTTTCCTGAATAAATACTACAACCACTGTTCACTTAATAAAAACATTTAAAATTTCATGTACACACAAAAATTTCATATGACAACCATTAGTATTTCTTGTAGCAAGGCAGTAAATCCCTTTTACATAACCTAAAAGTAGCATGGTTTCTATGGTATTACTGTTCAATCAACTGTTCATAATTTTCATGCTGAATTCTAAAGTAAAACGACCTTTCCTGTTTGAATGCGTGAAAAGTGGAAAGAATCCAATCCACTGAAATTGGTATGGTACGACTTCTCATTAAGGATAGACACCCGGTACTGACACTATCACAATTTATACTTGTGATGCAGAAGGGTGAATTAATGTGCAAGGGTACTGAATGTGAACTAACTGGTAAGTGGATGCTGTCATGACACTCAGCCAGCAGTGCACCGGTGTTTATGGGAAACATTGTCGTATAAACTTATTACAATTAATCTGTTTATGTTAAGACTCCACTTGTACAAAGTAACACATAATCAGCTTATTGTAGGACAGAGCAAGGTGAACTGCAGTACCAATGTCTTGATTGATGTATGTAAAACCACCATGCACACTACACTATTTCAAATAATAATATTCAGACCAACTGTGGTTGTTTCAAGTTTGTACATGTTCGTAGGTAACATACAAGCTAGCCGACCACTTATATTTACCAACCACACACACTTGTGTTTAAATTGTGTCACACACTTCTATTAGCACACCATAAATCCTTCAATAATTTCAAAACAAGGTAGATTAAATGTAAAGGATAAGCAAAGGTAATGAATGAGGCGCAAACTGTGAGGCACAGTATGTAAGGAAGTTCCGGGGAGAAAAGGAAAGGATGGTAGGACTGTGACAAATGAACATGAAAAATCAGAGATGCTGCAAAGCCAGTACTTGTCAGTGTTTGAGACAAAGGAAGATGGAATAGAGATGCTAATAGGGATTGGGGGTTGTTAAGTAAGTTTAAGATGAGGAAGTGGGAGATAGAAATGGTAATTAGGAAGTTGAAGAGCAGTAAGACAGCTGGATCAGATGGAATAGGGCACACAGCACTTAAGTTTGGTGGGAGAGAGTTAGTGAAATACTTGGAGGTGTTGTATAGCAAGTCCTTAGGGCAGGGTAAGTTACCACAAGGTTGGAAGGATGTGTTGGTGGTACCTATACACAAGCAGGGGGAGGATAGAGAGAGGCCTGGCAGCTACAGACCAGTGAGTCTCACATCGGGTACAGGAAAGGTAATGAAGAGGCTGGTGTTTCAGTATGTGGTGAATGTTATGAATAGGAGGAATTGGTTGGAGGAGTCACAACATGGTTGCAGGAAAGGATACTCATGTGAGACACAGCTGGCTTGGCTGATGCAGACAGTCGATCAGGGGAAACTGGTGGATGCCTGCTTTATAGATTTTGAGAAAACATTTGATAAGGTGCCCCATGGGGCTTTGAGGAAGAAAGCTGTTACTGAACAAGAGGGTAGTGGAATGGATTGAGGACTTTCTCAGGGGGCGAAGACAGAGGGTGAAAGTGGGTGAGACAATATCGGAGGAAGTAGAGGTCACGTAAGGGATGCCACAGGGAAGCGTGCTGGGTCCTCTGTTGGTTACCAAAATGGTAAATGAACATGGGTTTGGGGATTACTGGAAAAATAATATTGTTTGGAGAAGATTGTGTTTTATATGCAGAAATGATGAGGGGGGAACTTGCAGGCAGATATTGACAGGATATGGTTGTGGACCATGGAAAATAAAATGAAGATAAATTAAATGTGGTTTACAAGAAAGAAGGTGGTAAGCAGGGAGATGTATAGATGGAAGGGGCAAGAGATAGAAGAAGCAGTAGAATATAAGTATCTAGGGATTGTGTGCATGGATACCTCAGATGTAAAAACCAGGTAGAGAGGGTGGTTGCAACGGGAAGAAGGGCTCTGGGTATGTTGGGAAGAGTGCTGAATGGAGTCAGCTGTGAGGTGAAGGAGAATATATATGGCACAATGGTACGGCCAATGTAAGAATATGCTGCAGTAGTATGGGGCCCACACGTGGAGAAAGAGGTACGAGAGCTGGAGAAGGTGCAAAGAAGGGCAGCAAGATAGGTGGCGAAGGCAGGGCAGGATGGTGAGGATGAAGGTATCTATAGGTCATCAGTGATGATGAAAGAAATGGGGTGGCGCTCATTGAAAGACAGGAGGAAAGTCGAAAGGCTGGTCAGAATGTACAGATTGGTGAATGAAAAGGGAGGGTGGGGAAGGTTACACTGCCAGCTACGTAAGGGGATGTTTAGAGGAAGAGGAAACAATGAGAAACTTCAAAGGAGGTGGAGGAGAATGGAGCGAGGTAGGCAGTCTATGTTTGTGAGGTCTGTGAGGGAATGGAATGTATTGCAGGAGGAATTGGTATCTGTGGAGGGGGTTCGAATGTGCAGGAAGGGAGTGGAAGAGAAGTTTGTTCAGGTAGGGGAGAGGTGAGAGAGCTCGCCACCAAACGGTAGTTTAACTGCGGGTGTGTTAGTTATTATTATTTGAAGTGTGCTACATCTCTCTCCATAAGACAGTTTGTCCGGCCATGCACTTCACGTCACCGCAGCAGGGCTGTGAACTCTACTGATGCCACCAGCGCGCATTGAAGCAGTGTACAAAGAGTGCGAATGCAGATCAGGGCAAGCAGTGCAGTGAAGCATCTAGCATGCCATGAAAAATGGCATCAACCCACCCTTTCCCAGAGCTTGCATCACCTGGGGAAGTTTCATCACTTCAACATAAACATTATTGGTTGATACCACCCTTTTTGCAGTGTTACCGTAATGGCCAGTTAAGCCATAGGGCAAATGTAAGTTGCTTCGATGAAGTGTTAAGTCTCACTGAATAAATCCATCAAAGAACTGATTTGTTTGCAATTTATTTCAGCAGCCGCAAGGCATGTTTAGGCAGGGGCCCTCAAAATACCCTCAAAATTTCAGCAACTGCTAAGTGAATGGGCGTGTGGTCAACCCGAATAGTCCAGTTCTTTGTGTAAAAATTCAATAGGGCCCTAAATATATGGCAGCCTAAATTTTCATAAACCTCAGAGGCGTGTAACCAGTCGATAGGTTACCATTTAGGAAACTACAAGTAACGGAATAATAATCATAAGTACAGCAGCACAGGGGGAAGGTTACCACAACAGAAAGTTACGCCCGGGCGATCGGCCCACAGCACCCAGGAGTCGTCATGCTACTTCACCACCATTATTGACGCCGCTCTTGAGCGACGTCTGGTGCCTCGTCTGGTAAAATACACCATTCCAAATACCTCACCTCACACCACCCCTGAAAACCAAAATTTAATCTCGTACAAAAATTTCCATTACGCCACATGTCAAATGGCTTGCCCAAGAGTGTGGCGAATTCCTACAACCTCTTTCACTCCAGTCACACGGTGTCGAATGGTGCCCAACGAGGCGCAAATTCCTACAACCTCATTCACTCCAGCCTCACAGCATTAATTGTAGCCCTTCCATGTGGCATAAATTTTCTGCCACAATTTTTCGCAACTTTCCTGGCTAAATCCTCCAGAACTGAGCTACCTCCACAACATCCCTGCCAACCCGCAGCGAGGGGACAACTGGAGCAACAAACAACGGCAACATCAGCATCATGATGCCTTCCGAATGCCCTGTCATGTGGTTCAGCACGGAAAATCGCGCCAACAGCAGAGCGTCCTCCATTGCTGTAAGAAGGCAGGCACGTGAGCAGAACGCTGCTATCTTGATGCGCGTCACATTGCACACCATTCATTGACCCTACAGCGGGCGCAGAGGGACAGCTGCACTGTGAAAGCGCTAACTCCCCTCAAACCCTGTGTTGCACACCCGTGAGCCCGGTCACCCGCACCACGAGCCCGTGGTAGTGTTGTCAACAATGGCTGGCAGGACATCTGATAGCGCAGTGGTCCCCGAACTGTTTAAGGCCAATTCCACAGGATTTTATATCCAGATACGAACGAGGCAACACCAACTGGCAATGCCACCGACAGTCCAGCCCAACACCCAGCCGCGTCGCGAACGGGAAATAGCAAAGGACATTCAGGACCCAAAAGCATCAGTGCAACCAACAGTGGAGATGGCCGAACTACCAAATTATTGCATAACCAATTATTGTGGAAATTTGTTATGCACCGATGAAGGTGTTATAACCCTACAGTGCACGAAATGTAAAGTCGGTTATCATCGCAATAGCCTCAACGCAGCAGAATTATGCACTGTGGTAGAACTATCCTTCAATTGTTTAGGATGTAGTCCAGTGATAAAAAAACCCAGGCGTAACATACAGAGACTGTTTATAGAGGAGGAATTACCGATCACAACAGTAAGTGTAGCAATGCAGCACAATATAGCAGGGAAAGCACAGATGAGCAACAGTTATGGAATGGAGGCGATGCCACGGAATGGGAACTTGGCAGAAAGTGTAATCACGCAGGGCACGGGCTTGTGGTGTCACAATTGTGTAGAGGCCAAGCAGAGCAGTACGGAGTTTCCACATGCTAACCCGGTGCACATGGTTGTGACATTATGCTGTAATATTACAGATTATGAACGTGTTTATATTTCATACTTTACTCTTGCTTGTTTGATAGCAGCTATAGCCTATATTTGTTTATTTACTCTACAGCACCAATTTATATACATATGTATATATTTAAGTCCTGATCCAAGCTTGCTTACACTCAGAAATATTTTATTTTATTTTTCCACAACAGAATTTATGAATTTATGTTTGTGTAATAATTTCACAATTTTTTTTTGTATGGGCACTTATACCATTTGAGCTCAGTCAGTTTTGGAACAGACTCTTTCTTCTACATATGTGGTATATGGGGATTATTAAGCATCTGAACTAGCTTAGGCTAGTATTGAGACGTCACGGGAAGTGAGTATTATGACATTTCCGTATGCAGTTTTTAAGAGGAGTGTGAACCCCGGACTTAAGTAAGCTCTGCCGCCATAATGTAATTGAGCGGAAGTTGATCATTTAATCTCCAACTATATCAGACTAATCTTGTGGTCCACCAGCCTAATTTATGTTAATTAGTCCGGCAGAGCCAAGCGTGAATTAGATTTTTCACTTAAGGCATGATAAGAAGAGGCCTAATTACAACCTAGCTTTGTAGTGCTCCGTTAAGAAGTACGCCTCCAGCAGCTGGTCAGCTAAGTATTTGACTGAATCTTGGTTGCCGTGTGTAGGGTTTTTTCCTTAATGTACAGAGCCTATCACTCTCTGAAATTTGTGTTTTGTGTAAATTTTGCAAACTTGTATCAATAATATGTACTTTCATTAATTTAGTGGACCTTACATTTCTCAGAGGTCCGGAGATGCGGAACAATCTCATGTTAAAATCTACCTGAGCATCCGCCGGGTATTAAGACATCTGAACATTTAAAGATTATTTTATCTAAGCCAATTTCAATGGACATTTAATTTTACCCATTAAAACTTCACATTGTCTTAATCTCTAGTATTGTGGATGTACTTTAATATAACTACATTTGCTTGGACAGTGAAACCCGACGAAATCACGCAGTTTCTTTCAATTTAATTTAAAGAACAAGAGACTATGATCTAAACAAATCACTGTAAGCTTTGCCTAGTGTTAATGCGTATGTATTTTGTGACCATTTTCCGAGTTGCACAATTTTATTCGCCAGCGATTTTATTGAGTGAATATTCCGTTTTACCTTCACTATTACAGAAATAAGGTGTTGCTGTAATCAAACAAATTATGTTGATAATTTTCTTCCCTTATACACAAGCGGCATCAGGAATTCGCTACGTCACCGCCACCTCCCTTACCTTCCCCTCTGTCGCCAGGCCTAGGAGCTGCGTAGTCTGTGAGCGCGACGCCTCACATATGATTTAGTGATTCTCATTCCTCTCTTTATTCCCTTACGTGCTACTACACTGATTAGCTGGTGGGTCCTCGCAAATATTTTAATTACTATGTAAAATTCTACTTAACTGTGGTACTGCTTAGCGGGTGCTATTTAAGTAATATTATTTATTTATTTTTCTATCCACAGACATGTTTTTTTTCTCACAAACACCCTAATATTTCAGCTACATTGTGTACTATTTTAGCTCTTGTTATTATTCAGTCATTTAATATTCATACAAAAATCTGGCTCTCTCGTCTCTCCATATTCTACAACAACAATCTTACATGGTAGAAGCAAG
Organism: Dryococelus australis; assembly: GCA_029891345.1. NCBI lineage: Eukaryota > Metazoa > Arthropoda > Insecta > Phasmatodea > Phasmatidae > Dryococelus > Dryococelus australis. Next base: position 249,570,906 of record CM056994.1, read on the forward strand.
CAAAGTATCACCGTCCACGTAGTCAACACAGCAGTTACCCACCCTAACCAGGACACCTATCCCATTTCCACCATTGATTTATAACTACCCACTGCTGCAAACTGTATTTCCTAACCCCTTGTGTACTCCAATGCTACAGCCAATCACAACACCATTTCCAAATTTGCAAACAATTATGGTGCCGGACCATGCACTACGAGCGGAACCACGGAGTCCAAACAAATGAATTCACTGCCAAGACCAACTACAGTCAAGACACCAGTAAGATTCAAATTTTTGCCGACTTTTGCAGGAACTTCCGTCGAAGATTCAACTGCACTCTTAACGGACTGCACTTTACGGCTCACGCGATATGGTGTAAGCCAAGAAGAATGGGCAAGCTTTGTCGGAGTGCAACTCCAAGGAGAAGCGTGCTCTTCGTGGCACTCGCTAAATCACTATGGTCTCCAGTGGGAGGAGTTTCAACGCTCGTTTGAAGGCAGATTTAAGGGTGCGTTTACCTCTCTTCAAGCTTGGAGTAAACTCACGTTAGAAGGATAGCAACAGTACAAATCACTGATAGCTTTAATCACAAGGAAGAGTCATTTGGTCCATCGTTTTCGCCCGCATTTACCGGAATGAGAGGTGACGGAGGACGTAACAGAGACGGCACAACCGGAATTCAGAGCAGCACTAATACCATTACTGAATGGTATATTAGAAGATTTGATGCACACCGCAATAATACTGGAGCACAACTGCACCACGATTCGAATGTCATGCAATGGCGCCACGAGCAATGGGATGGGAGTGGCAATGGACATCGCAACACCGCACAGCAACAACAGCAGCACCATTTCCAAGGACAGCAACCGGGGAAAGGCTTTGTAAAAGGTTCGGGATTCACACGTTCAACTGGGTCTAGTGGTCAGAGACAACAAGACAAAAGTGCGACGAACAGTGCAAGTAATTCAGGGTAAATGTGGAATCCTAACTAGACACCGCAACGTCCGTGTTGTTATTGCCCAACCGAAGTGTACCAATGGCATAGCCAATGTTCTAACAACCCGCACCTAGATAGCGTGAAGGAGGTTGCACAGAAGAAGCAGGGAAACGGATCCCAGGGGTGAAGGGACCTGACGCTTCTGACATCCCGCCAGCACCGAAAAAAACACCGGATTTGACACCACAACAAGTTTTAATACAACAGGTCAGTAGTAGCCAGTCCCAGTTCAACCGAATTTTGGTCACAATCAACGGTAAATTGTGTCATGCACTTATCGATACAGCCGCGTCGCACGACTTCGTACGCCCTAATTTTGTATATGAACAGGATGTGACACTCACTAAGCAGGTAATTAGGCTAGCTACCAATAAACATTGCAGTACCGCGATTGGGCAAGCAACTGTCACAGTAAATGTAAGCGATATTGAGACCATAATAACATAATTGTAATTCCGGAAATACATCAAGATGATATTCTGGGAGTACCTTGGCTCTCGGAGTAAAAGACAATAGTGGAACAAGCAGCCCATCATATTCATTTCGGTGCAAAGGAGAGATGCACAGTTTACAATTTAGACAGCTGTCTGACAGGTAGTCTATTCAAGGTACAGCTGGGAGATTTTGATACTCAAATACCGCTCAAACACCAGGCCGCATTCCAGTGCATAATTAATGAGCAAAGGAATGTGTTTGCAAAACATGATGCATTACGGTGCACCACGGTCGTAGAACACGAGATCCCCTTAATGGAGGAAAGACCGATTTGCACTAAACTGCAAGGGAACTTGCTGCACCAATCATGTATTATCAAAAAGCAGATTCGGGAAATTATGAATGACGGAGTAATTGAGCCGTGCGATAGCCAGTACAACTCCGCAATTACATTAGCACCTAAAAAGGACGGAACATGGAGATTCTGTGTGGACTTTAGGCCGATCAACCAAGTCACATGTAGCGCGCTCCCGCTTTACATAAGTGTAAAAGATACGTTGAGTTCACTGGGGCAAGCAAAAGTTTGGACATCCCTAGAGCTGAAAAGCAGCTACTAGCAGGTGCCAGTGAAATTAGAGGATCACGAGAAAACTGCATTCAAAGCACCAGATGACAGGTAACTTCAGTTCTGTGCCATGCCGTTCAGTCTGAAATGCGCTCTTGGTACTTTCCAATCGATGATGGTTCGTGTGTTAGGCAGCCTTATCGGAGAGTATACATTAGCGTATCTAGACAATGTCATTATCTGGTCGAATAGCTGGGAAGAACACATGTCAGTTGTTTCAGAGAGATCTGCAATCAATGGTCTGACATGCGCAGTAGAGAAGTGTCACGTAGACAAGACGAGTATCGATTTCCTAGGTCACATTGTTGATAAGGAAGGAAACAGATCAAACAATTAAAGTAAATTGACATTATCCGCAACCGCACACAAGAAAACAACTAAGAAAGTTTTTTGCTCTCATAAGCTGGTTAAGAGAACATATAGAAAATTTTGCAAACATTACAGCACCCTTAATCAATTTATTTTCACCGCAGAAAAGGTTTCAGTGGACAAAGGAAGCTGAAAGCGCCTTCACAAAAATAAAGGAAAAATTCCAATCATGTAACACCTTAGCACGTTACGATGCCGGCAGGCTTTGTATTTGCGGACCAATGCAAGTCAGGAGGGAATTGGAGCAGTATTATATCAGGGCGACACCAGCGGGGAAGACAACTTATTGACTTTGCTAGCGCCAAGCTCCAGCAGGCAGAGCGGCGCTACGATGTTGATGAGCGAGTGTGTTTGGCAGCCATTTGGGCCATCAAAAAGTACCGCACCTATCTCGAATACCAGAGGTTCATGCTGAGAACTGATAATTGATGTTTGGTATGGTTACATAGCATGAAGGAAGCGAGGAGTAAATTAACTAGATGGGCATTGCATTTGCAAGCATTTGATTTTGTGGTAGAACATGTGCTAGGCAAAGAACGAATTAGTGGACGCGTTGTCATGCGCCGCTAGCAGGAGCAGATAACAATGAAACATTAATTAGTAATTTGTACAGAGTCGTAACGCAAGCCCAACAAGCATGTCAGTTTAAAGAAGTGAAAATAAACAAGTGTGCACAAGAGCACATGGGTGGATGGCAAGTGATATATGGCAGGTTAGAAACTTGTTCCGTGCAAAAACATGGGAGGTGGTGAGTGTTTGACCCCACGTGTGCGAGGGAACAGATACTTGCCTATTCGCATTGTGGCAGCATGGCGGGACACCTCGCTGTGGAGCAGATGGTAATAAAAGTGCGCAAACATTTTTTTTGGCCTGGTCTCAATAAAAATGTGTGCCAGTACATATGAGCATGTGAAACGTGCAATTTGTTTAAGTCACGCAGGTCCGATGAAGAAAGAAAGAGAAAAAAAACCACTGTTACTCGCAAGCCCTTAGAGACGGTAAGCCTATACCTTATAGGGCCATATTCAAGGTTGAAAGGGGGAAAAATTTTTAATTGTAGTAATCTATCATTTTTCAAATTGGACCGAGGCATACCCAGCAAGCAGTGCACGAACGAGTAATATTGCGCGGGAACTAGACAAGCAGTTTTTCCCCCTGAGGCGAGGTTACCCTAAAAATCTTCTCACCACTAACGGTACCGTTTATTGGGAAAAAAGGAAAAAGTGGAGGGAGCTGTGTACCCAGTGGGGGGTACAACACGTTACAACAGAGGTTTTCCATCCTAAAGCTACCCCACAGAACATAGTAATCAGGAGGTGAAGGCACAATTACGACTCAGTGTAGAGGAAGAGAACGCTACATGGGCTGAACATATACCCACCGCCTTGTACACCCTCCGACATCGCGTCAATGCAGCAACAGGCAAGTCATCTGCCGAAATATTACTGGGGCATAACCTCCGCCTGTCAGGCAAAGCAAAATGTCCGCAGGTCGAAGACAGCAGTGAGGTGCCGAGTAGTGAGGCACAGTGTCAACACATTCGTGAGGTAAGAGAACAGCACGGCAGATACAGAGCAAGATGTCTGCCAATCAACGAGAGACCGCAGCCGGAATTGTAAGTGGGACAGGCTGTGTACGTAAGGATGCACCCACAATCCGTGACACGCAAAGAGTTCTGCACATGTTTAGCGCCAAAATGGAGCCGCCCACATTGAGTGATTCAGAGGCATGGATCAACCACCTACACGGTCTGCATGGGGCGATAGAAGGTGGGGGTACATTGGGACGACATCCGGATCACACCGGGTGCCTTCAACGACGAGGTCAGTCCCGATGATGCTCAGCACCACGACAGCGATGGCAGTGCCGAGCTCCCATATATACGAAGTGAGAAGAAAGGTGCAGCAGCACCTCTAGCGAAGGAACCTGCACTGGCTCCACCACAGCAGGATGTAGGAGGAGAATCACCCGGGGTGAACCTTGACTGCAACGTCGCTGCCGAGCTCCCTGGTCAGGATAGCGAGGGACGAGGTATCACAGTACACCAAAAAGGAGCAGGAGCAGAGGGGGAGAATTAACCTGTGTTATCCGGCGGCACTGCACCTATCAGGGAGCATTCATTAGTTTGCCCAAACCACAACAAAGGCGCATTGCCTAAAAGCGCTACCATTGCATCACCAGCATCCGCACCGGCGCTAGTATCAAGGGAAGAGTAAGCATCTACTGACACCACAACACCAGTCGAAACCACACAAACTTCGCAGGAAAATGTGCCCACACCAGGTGTTGCACCGGGACACCCAGACACCATGACGATGGCGTAAGGGCAGCTCCCAGTGTATCGACTGCAGGCGATGAATTGGACACGTGAACACATGAAGCAAGAGGGGAGACGTAGTCTAGGGGGACAACAGCGGGTTATAGGACCTGCTTAGAGACTGTTTGCCCGGGTCACACCCGGAAACAGAGAATTTTGCAAGACAACAAGCAGAGCAGCAAGGAAAAGAGCGTGAGTAGTGTTGGTGGACGTGAGGGGAATGGGTCTGGTGGCTCATCCCGCCTCCGACGGTCAGGTCGGCAGACACATCAGCCACAGCAGTGTCACGTGTGCTGTGCTGGCGCACCAAGGCACGTTGAGCACAGATGAAACCTTTACAGTTGCAGCAGCATCCCAACACAGCAGGCAACAACAGGAGCAAGGAGGCCCAACAACTTGTGGCCTCGGAAGATGCCAAGAGCCCGCAGTTGCTGTTGAGAGCAGCATCCGGCCTACAGTCTCAAAATAACAAAGAACGGGGGGGGGGGGTGTTGCTAAGCCTCTCCCCTAAGACAGTTTATCCGGCCGTACACTTAACGTCACAGCAGCAGGGATGCGAACTCTACTGATGCGCATCAGCATGCATTAAAGCTGTGCAGTGAACGAAGAGCGCGAGTGCAGATCAGGGCACGCAGTGCAACATCTAGCATGCCCGGCAGAATGGCCAGAACTCTGTACGTGGGGTGATATCAAAGAATTAATAGGGCACTAATGCAAGATTAAGGATTTGTGGCACGCACCGTACCATAAAGTGTTACGTGTGTAATAAAGACAGCAATACCATCTCCTTTCTTGTGTAAAGTAGTTTTGCATTGTTACCGTAACAGCCGGTTTAGCCATAGGGCAAATGTAGGTTGCTTTGATGAAGTGTTAGGTCTCACTGAATAAATCCATAAAATAACTGATTTTTTTATAATTTATTTCAGCCACTGCAAGGGATGTTAGGGCATGAGCCCTCAAAATACCTGCCAAATTTTCAGCAAGTGCTAAAGATGTTTCTCAGAGTCATTTATCATGTACGTGTAACTGCAAAGGGAAGTAAGCGAATGGGCGTGTGGTCAGCCCAAATATACCACAGCCCTTTCAATAAATAATTTGGCACCAAAATTTTCATAACCTCAGAGGCGTGTAACCAGCCGATAGGTTACTGTTTAGGAAACTGCAAGTAACAGAATAATAATCATAAGTACAGCAGCACAGGAGCAGAGGTCACCACGACGGAAAGTTACATGTGGGCAATCGGCCAAGGACACCCAAGAGTCATCATACTACTTCACCACCATCATTGAGCGACGTCTGGCGGCTAGTCGGGTAAAATACACCATTCAAAAAACCTCACCTCACACCACCCCCAAAAACCAAAACCTAACCTCATATGAAAATTTCCATTACACACAAAATCAAATGTCTTGCCCAAGCGTGTGACGAATTCCTACAAACTTATTCACTCTAGCCACACGGCGTCACTTGATTATTATTAAATAACCTATATAATAAGTTCGCGTAAGTTACAAAGTACAATATAAAAAACACTATAGAAAAAACTTAAAATAATAGTACATAATTTAAATGCGAGATACGGCAATTCTACTTACAATCTGAAGAGCTTAGCTCAGAATTATCCCCGTGCTTGCAAAAGTAACAAAATGTCCTTGGTTGGGACGCAAATGATGTTAATTTCTGAGCGTTACGTCGATAAATATTCTGCAATACTAATAACCGGTACATTTTAATTCGCATCACATTAATACTTCACTCACAACAACCGTACTTATTTCCACAACAATTAGCATTCGCAAAAAAATCGGCACACTGTTCACAACCATGTTTTCTCTGTTTTGTTTTAGTTTTGTTTACCTTAGATATGATTTATTCTACCGTGCAGTGTTAACAAGTGAAGCCAGTTTATATCGTATAGTTGGCCATTTTCCGTTACCTCCACAATGCGAAATATGCGCAGTGAAGTAGTTCCAATCCTTGAACATCCGCATCGTCGTACCAATTACGTCATTCTGCTTCCGGCCAAACTCACGCATAACCTGCTCGAGAAAAAAGTACAAATGCTTCGTGCACTGACGTCAAAGTGGCGGAAAAATGCCAAGTTTATTGGTTTTAGGAAACGTTCGCAGTGTTGATTGTACAGAATGATTCTGCAACTAATTTATATAATGCTAATGACCAACAAACGTGTTTTGGTGAAGTAAACTTCAAAAGGTTTTTAAGATGTTGCGAACTTAACTAAAAGTAAGTTAGCGTGTTTTGTAAATAATGGATTTGTAAACTGTTACTATATCTATTGAAATGCAAGTGACCTAAAAAAGTCGCACTTTCAACACTGCAAAATAATATCTGTTTCTTGGTCTATTTGGTGAATTCAACTAGTATAAGGTTAAGAGAGAGAGAGGGAGGGAGTCCCTCCGTGTGTGTGTTGTGTGTCTATATATATATAATTGTAAACAAGTTATCGTGTAAAATCGTACGACAAGATCACGAGTTTACCATCGTCGTATATGTAGATGTATTGCCTACATAAACAAAAGCTCAAATTACGCGCCGAAAATAGAACATGGAAGTTGTTCCGTCCCCCAGTCGGGAATTACACTCATGGAATACGGAACAACTAGCGGCTATGCAGTTGGTCGCATCAGTGCAGGGAACAGCACACATGGTTGTTTTCTGGTCACGTGATCAATTGTAGCCAAAAACATTGTATAAGATGATCTTTCTCTCGGATTTTAAATAGCATTAAAATCTACGGGGGTCGATTAATTTTAAGTACCTAACATTTGCACTGTCTCAACGAAACCCAAATAAAATTCCGCAGCACTAGTACCCATGACCACGGGAGCAATTAAATACCCCGAACGCAAATGGGCGGTACTCTTTTGGCCACACATTTTCACTCCCATTGCCCGAATTACAGTGGCCAATGGAAGAATTTGTTACAAGGTAATCACGGTCACTTTGATACATAAGCTGCAAAGGATTTTACATGCACTACAGTGTTTATAAGTGGCAGTAAATAACGTTTTATTTTTTTTTCGTACCCAAGAGTTATTGATATTTTGAAGTAGTTATTACCCAAATGACAACTGGTGAGTGTTATGTTTATACTGCGACATTTGGATGTGGAGAGCTGCTTATTTCACTTATGATGAAGTGTGACGATTGGTGATTAATTCGTGGACAACTACGGTACATATTTTAGCAGATAAGAAATTAAAATATTTTTGATGCAACATAATATCAGATACCCTTGAGATTGTGTGTTTGATGTTATTTACCTTAAAGAAGAGACGTGATATCAAACATAATAAGCTTTAGTAAGATTTGTTACTGTGTTCGAAGTATAACCGACCTAATATTGTGTTCACTTGTTTTGTTGTTTGGAAAACAAGCTATTCTTCAAGGCATTTTTCTTCTCAGTTCATTGCGAATTTCCATTTGGCTGATATTTTCTCCACAAATGCAATCGGTGCAGTGTTCAAGTTAAATATTTAGATTTATATATTGTTCTCAGACTTCTATCGATATTAATGTTTCATGTCATGCCATAAGCATTTTTATTACCAATCGTCACCACACCCTTCGACAGTTAATGCAACAAGACTCTTTTGTGTTCCATAACAAATCCCCCTCCAAACTATTAAGCTAAATATTTTAAGCACTCTAGTAAAAATATTTTTTTGGATTGTTTTGAAGGAAATAAAAGTGTTTCATCTGATATGAACATTTAAGCCAGAAGCACCCAAAGAAAAAAAATCCTTTTTCCATTCTACCCACATCAATTTGTTGTTGAAATAACTGTAATGTAGTAGTTTACACACTTTGCTACCGTAGTAATTTACACACTTTGCTACCGACAACATTAACCTAAATGTATTTTTTGAAAATTACAAAATGATAGCCATGTTGCACGTTAGCTACATGTGTCGACAGCGCATGCACAGCAAGAGCAATTACACTTACGCCTAGGTATTTGCCTGGGCGCAGATTTCTCTGCATTTTGCATTTATGTTTAACTATTTGTACCTGTGTTTTTTCATATTTAATTCGATTTTGGTGCAACGGAAGTACAAATTTTGTGTTGCAACTAAGGAAATGTGTAATTAATCGGCCTCCAGGATTCGGTGACGAGATTTTGCAGTGGATGGATGAACTTGTGTTGTTGTTTTTTTTATTGTGGGTTGTGTTATGGGATCCATTGATGGTAATGTGGGTCATTTGGGTTTCGTGTTTTATATATATTTGGATCCCAGGTAAGCTGTGGATGCCGATGACCATATTATAAATAAGATAAAATTGTCAGTAAGCCAATCTCACGATGGTATTCGGCTTACAAAAGTATGGGATGAAGGCTCCGTAGTGTTGTCCTCTCCCTTTCTGAGTTCAGTTAACCCCTCACCTTTGTGCTACCATCCAGACAGCCCCAGTCCTTTTGTAGTATTTGTTGGATCACATGATGCCAATATTGGTAATTTACATCCTATTTCCTTAGGCCGTGCGCTCCATTCTAACCGGAATATCCTGCATTTTCGATGTGCAGGCTAAACCAAATTAAAAATTACATTTCATTCTGGACTTGCAGACAACCAGTTTAAGCATTCCGAAATGCCGGAACAATTGATTGTGCTGTATGCTACGTTCCCCTTCCCTAACACAGTTAATTCGACCGAGTACCCCACTATCACCGCAGCTAGTATGTGCACTCTGCAGACGTGCAGAGCTCACCAAGTGTTCTCAGTGTGTGATGTGTGCAAGGGCAACCTAGGGCATGTCAGAGCAGTATAACCAGCTCCTGCCCTAAGCCAAGTAGCCAGGTCTCTGCAGGGCAGAGTGATACAGGAAAGAGAGCCATACAGCATACTGAGTCAAAGGGCTTAAAGCTCACACTGTTACAGCTGATACTTGTTATACTAATAAAGAGTCTATTTGGCTGTCCTATTTGTTTCGCCAGTGTTGTATTGTGTTCTTTTGTAAATGTGTATTTTCCATTTTCATTGTTATGCTGTGTTCGTGTTCATTTCACCAGTGTTATTTATACGTGTATCATAAAGGGTTAATGTGTAAGTTAATGTAGCATGTAGACTTAAGTTTCAGCAGGTAAAGCAGGAGTTAGAATGGCATGCAGGAAGTATTCCCCATATTGGTGTGCAAGCCAGCCTTCGCCCGCTCTCACATCGGGGTTGGAAGTTAGTAGACAAGGGTGGTTACATATGTCCGCAAGCTCCGTGTTTCCAGCGCACCAAGCAGCATGTATTTATTTTTAATCTATCACTTCACTTCCATAGTTTAACATCTTAAGAACCGTCTCGCTTTCCACCGCCCAGTACGCCACCCTCACTTCCCCGTGGTTTGCATTGCCCGGAGAAGCTTAAGAGTCCATAATTCTGTCAGCATGGCATGTCAGTTTTTAGCAGTGTTACTGTGATGACCGGTTAAGTCATCTGCGCATGTCAAGTGTCTTCCTGAGAGAAGTGTTCATTCAGACCAAATAAATACCCTGAGAACTGATCAGCGAGTAAATTATTTCGGTAGCCACGGTGTGTTTAAGGGGACGAGCCTTAACAACACCTGCATTAATTTGCAAGTGTTTTCAGCAGGGCTCAACATAAGCATATGTCAGTGTTAATCACATCATATCAGTATGGGCATATGAGTAGCCCCGATAATCCACATCGCGAGACATAACAATAATAAACTGTTTGTCGCCAAAACATCACTGCAAGAGTAGGGCATGTAATCAGCCCATGGGTTACCGTGTAGTAAACACCCAGCAATAGAATATCTAATGCCTCAGCCATGGAAAGGCAGAAGTCAACAGTTCAATGGAAGTTTTCGTCCGGGCGTACCCTGAGGTCACCGAGAGTCATCGTGCCACAGCATCATCCACCATCATAGAATCGCCTTGACGACTCCTGGTGCCTAGTCGGGTAATTCCCACATTACACAGACCTCACACTTCATCGCCTTCAAAATCCTTTCTAAACCATTTCCACGCCACAGCTCGCTGTCAAATGTGTCTGCCTCCATACCTACTAGTTTAGTGCAACACCAAGGATTGATTTAAGGGATACCTCTAGACCTGTCGGCCAACGAAATTCGTTGAGGGCTTGAATGCGATTTGAAAGTTATTTCCATTGAAACGCTAACTAAATGTGAACTTAATAGTTCTGTTTCTGAACATGTAACTATCCGCCTAGTCAGCCTAACCTTTGAAGGACAACATCTCACTGCTGAATATATCATTTATAAATAGCTTTTTTAAAGTTACTCCATGGGTGCGATCTGTATTGCATTGCTTTCGGTGCTTTTTCTTTGGCCATGTACAAAATCATTGTCGTGTTAAACATGCTCACTGTTGTGGCTGGCTTTCCCACCATAGATATGCCAAATTTTATGCATTATTCTTGATAGCATCTAGCTAGTGACAGAGCCAAATGTTGTGTTTGGTAAATTGAATAAGAGGTTAGACGTGTTATGGCATGCTATAATCTCTCATATGCTGAAGCCAAATCTAAGGTTCGATTTTCTTTTCAGGCAACCCAGTTACCACAATCACAACCTTTGTCTCATATTATTTATCCTCCAACCTCCCTGGCTTCTTTTATGCATCTGCACACGCCACCTGTTTTTCCTCCCACTGCATTGTCTCCAGCCTTGCAGACTAACAATTCACTTGTCATAAAGGGCTCCACCAGACCCACCCACATGGCCCCTGTTCGATCTGATGGCCATACAGTTTGTTATAAAGTGCTGCATCCTGTTACATCCATTGCTGCAGTTCCCCCATTTAATATCCATGATAATTATGTGCAATTTAAGCCAGATGCTGTGACCACTTTTCTTCCCTCTGTTTTTACACCATTGCCTCCCCAGGTCTGCTAGCAGAGGTATGTGAGGTTCCTCGACTCCACAAAGACAAGTTGAACTCTCTGATGGACACAATTGAACATATGTTCTCTATCACTAAAACTGGCATGATTGATAATTTTGATATGGAGAGACTGGTCCAATCGTTTCTCCAAGTTCTCACATAAAGGATGTGGTTTATTGGAATGTGTATGTTCCCTTTTTTGTTTTTATTATTTTTATATCTTGTTTCCCCCACGCTTTAGTGCTATTAAATTTAATGATAGGTCTCTAATATAAAACAGATATCCTCTCCTTCACTATTTGGTTGCTCTATAGGATCGATATAGTTCTCTTGACTGAAATTTGTTTGCTATGTTTCCACCCTCTATATATAAGGTAATTTCATCCTTTCGTTTCCACCAGAGATGTCAGAGGGATGGCCATATATTTATGTAACAATCATGCTGGTGCGAACATTAATGTTACTTTTCCTGTTTGTTTCCAAGTCGTCGATGTGATGGCAATTCGCTCATTTATTGACTGCCTTCATGTTACTGTAGTATCAGTTTATGTACATCCCCACTTCGGTGTTCTGAGCACGATCGGGCCTTCTTCTTTCCTCAGATTCCGATACCAATCCTTGTGGGTGGTGATTTCAACTGCCACCACAGTTTGTGGGATAATCCCTTTGAGGATGTTTCTGGATGCCATTTGGTGAAATTTATATTTCATTCTTCCTTTACTCTCCTGAATGATACACGACATAATCAGTTATGTGCAAAATTGTGTCACTTGCCAGGAAGCCCTCAGTGAGGAGATGGTCCCTTTGAGGTCATAGATGTATGTTGCTTCTGACCTGTTTCATTATAAAGGAAAAAACTTTCTTCTTATAACTGACTCTTACTCTAGTTATTTTGATTTTCACATCCTACTTCCTCCACCAGCGATGACGTAATTAAGACGTTGAAGGTGTGGTTTGCCCAGTGTATGATACCCGATCAACTTCATACAGATGGAGGACCACAGTATGCATCGCACTAGTCCAGAAGTTCAGAGCGGAATGGAACTTCCGGCATAGGATATCGAAGTCCACACTTTCTCTGGTCGAATGGTCTCGCAGAACAATTCGTATGAGAAGCAACAAATCTCCTTGTGAAGTGTGAGGAAGACCAGTCAGACATTTGGGTAGTATTGTTGCACCATAGAAGCACACCCAGATGCAATTTAGGTTCCACAGTGCAACGACTAACGGGTAGGAGAACGAAAACCACCCTGGTGTCTAGCACAAAGTTTCTACAGAATGCATTGATTAAAAGGTTCGCCAAAACCTTACCACATGTTGACAGACTGAAATAAACAGTGGTATCAGAAACAGACACAAGTCTGCTCCTCTTCAAGCAACTCAAGAACTATTATTGAGAGAATGGCATAAATAATGGGTCCCAGCAGAAGTTATACAAGCTGTACCAATTTCAAGATCATATATAACTGGCTCGCCCAGAGGGTGATACAGGCTATACAGTCAGCACAGGATAAATATCCTCGGCAGGGTTAAAAAATCTGGCCTCCAAGGACTCCTCCAGGAGGAAGATTCCCAGAAATATCAGTCAGTGGGGGTGCGTGTTATTCCACCCCAGAAACTTAATTTGTGACATAAGTGTAAAGAGTGATCAATTACTAGTGCAGAAGACAAGAATACTACAGGTGAAGTTAAAAGGGGAGATGTCATGTAAGTTGGTAATGAACCCGAGGCAGTATGTTGACATGACGAGTGAGACAATGATGCCGGCCTTTAGCAACAACTATGTATGAAGTAGTGACATACAAGTGCGTGTGACGTTTATAAAATAAACACTATAGTACACACCCTACCTGGCTCAGTCCTCCACACTGCAGATCGACTGCAATAGTTTTAACTATTGTTTCTTTCAACCTTGCAGGATACTTAACCTGGTCTGTGTATGACGATACTTGGAAGTAGTGATCACTTTCCCTTTATAATTACGTCTTCCTTAACTCCGCAGTTTTCTTTCCCAGCATTTTGTTGCTTTCGATTCTTGTATGCCCAAACTGATTGGTGCAAGTTATCTTCTTTAATGTCGACCGCCACTGCTTATTTCCCAACTGTCACAGCTTTTAATATCAATGTGGTTTATGGAGTCTTTTAGGCTTCACTTTTGGAATATGCTAAACGTTCTAAGCCTTATCTCTCTTTTCATATTGGTGGTCGGAAAAATGGTTCCTCTTGGTGAGATGTACAGTATCATAAGGTTAATCGCTTTGTTTGGATGCTCTTCACATATATAAATGTCAGGCTACATTGTCTGCAACTTAAATAATTGACAGCTTGCTGGATCTGGACCATTGGGAGGATGGTAAGGTAATGTGGATTGGAATCTAGATGTGAAGATTGCTCGGGTAGGTGCTAGTTCACAAAGCTGTGAACACGAGACTGCAAGCGGTGTCGTGCAGCCGACGTCCAGCGTGGCTTACACCCAATGTTCCGCCGTCTGTGGAGACTGACTCCAATTCGCTGCTGAAGGTCACATAGAGCTAAAATTCCATCTGCCTAGGCTAGTAGGGGCTGTAGGCCTCCCCTAAAATGTCACTCACTCCCGAGGGATTATTCTGGCTATCCCACACATTTGTTTAAGTTCATGTTAAAGTACTTGTAATGTGGGACGAGAAGCATCTCAATAAATAAAAGCTGGAGAGTATCATTCATCCACACGTTCTATTCAATAAACCTTCGTATGAAGCACTTAGGACACAAATTCTCCATTATGCAGGAGAACGTGAATGATGCACAAAAAGGCACGAAGCCTACATTATTAATTGTGGTATAGTCATGCACAAAACGGCCAGACAATGGTGCAGCTCTCTCCCCGGGCTGATGCAAAAAGAATTACTGTTCCAGATTAAATATGACACTATTGCAGTTATATGATTGATGACCCAAATGGTGAAAGGCCAGGGGAGGCTGTGATGAATGTCTGCACCACATGAGTACCGGTAGACTACTAAAGATGGCCAAGAGGAAGGGATGTCGCCAAGCATAAAACCTTCCCGTGTTACCCTATGAGAAAAAATGATAATGTGAAATAATCGAAAATGATAAGAATTATGTCAGTTAAATGATGTGGGCACATAGTAATTTACACTTCCTAAAATAAAATATAAATACAAAACCTTTAAACACAATAAATTACAGACCACATGACTTTGTTATCCTAGCTGTCCTTCATTCTCTAGCCCTAAATCTAAAATTTTTGTTTATGTTGAGTGTATGTGACTTTTATGTTGCATGCTCTGTCCCACATTTATCTGTGTATGCAATTTGTTACCGTCTTTTTGTTGATGCTATATTGGTTTTACATAAAACACTTAAAAATATAAATTGGCAAAATCATCATATTATACTGTAAACTGATACGTCTGTTGATGTACCATCATAGTTGGTCGCTGTGGCCTGGCCTAATTGGCCAGAGAGGTTATGTTTGTGATGTTAGCCGAGCTCCCAGTCCTTAGAACGTTTGCCCACCATCACCAACACCTGCAACATGGAGGTGCACTCTACCACATGCGGTAGCACGTCAGTGAACTACACGACACAAGGGCAAGACAGTGCAGTGTAGTACAGTGCATGTGTACGGTGCAGGTAACCCACAAAAAAGGGGAGGACAATGGCCTGCCAGCCACATGCGCTCAGCACAAGGATACAAGAAATAGAACCCCGGGTATTATTATTTCCAAGTTATTACATAATGGTGTGTGCCAGCATCCAAGGCCGTTCTCCCTGTCTATGGGACTAGCACTCATCGGCCACGTGGGCTGTCACCAAGAGAGCCTATGCATCCAGCGCACATTCCATGTGTGGATACTTCATGCATCGGTGTAGTGATCATTGCGCATAAATTAAAAGCATAGTAAATAATTGTTCTTTGGGTTGATGAAAGCAAGTCAGTCAATAATAGTGCAAACAGAAGGCTAAGTGTCATTTGGGGGTTATGTTTACATTTGACAAATATGTTCGAAAATAAATAAAAAGGGTTAGCTATATTGTGTCTTGTGGAGACACGTAAGCATTTTTCTAAAAGGGTAATATGTTTGTTGGTATTGTTTTGATTGCATAGAAAGTGTTTTCAAATATGTATATTTCTTGTTGTGTTATTGTTCCGAATTATAATACAAAATAAAAAATTAATAAAACAATTTTTTTGTTAATAAAGTAAATTTTTTTTGCAATAAATGAAACTAGCAAATAATTTTTTTAACTATTGTAAAATGTATTATTAAATTACTAGTAGAACCTTGTGTGTGAACCTGTAATCATTTTTTTTAGTATTCTAATATTAAAATGTATAAAATTATCCACATGTAAAAAAATTAATGTTCCAGAGTCCAAGGAAGTATTCATTTTTTAGATTGTTCTTGTAGTATTAAAATTTTTTTTTTTTAAAGAATAATTACATTTTCCATTAAAGATAAAATATAAATTCAAATATATATATGGAATTAATTTTCCCTATACTTAAAATTATTAACTTTTTAGAAATATTAATTTATTTAAAGGAGTTTGACTTACGCATTATAGTACTCTCACAATATTACATACCTTTTAAGAGATTAAAGGCATAATATCATTAGCTTAATACAGTACACCTGAAATTAATTTCTATTTTAGTATAAAATTATTGATATGATCAGAATTAAATAATGATAATGCATGCTATCAAGTTTTTAAGGAAACTAAATGATTTTATATATAAAGTGTAAAAGTTCACACTCAATAACAATTTTTTTTTAATAAGAATGTAATATTAATTAAATTATATAAAACAGTTATCACACTTTTCAAAATTCACTTTTTGCTATTTATAATTTAAAATATTGTTTAATAATTCTTAGTTATTCTTTCTTTGATATAATAATAAGTTAGCTTCTGACATACTAAAATAACACAATGTATTTTACTAGGCATAAATAATTTAATATCAAAACATATTTGTATTAGTTTTACTTTTTTACAATTTTAGTATTCCTATATGAACCATTAACAACATACATCCACATTTTCGAGCGGTCGAAAATAAAGTTTATTTTTTTCATAATTTGTGTAAGATTTTTTATGAATTCGTTAAATCTTTAAAAACGGAATACGATTCGAAAACAATACTTTCATCAAAATCAAATATTTTCATTAAGAAATATTTCATTTACCTATCTTAATATAACTAAAATGTTTTTTTTTTCACATGACAGTGAAAAAAATAGAAGCATCTTCATCAAGGTTATGACTTTGAAATGCTATAATAATAATAGACTCTGGCAGATTGAATTAAAGACTAAACAGAATTTTATATTTATGAACTTCTGTTTCTAAATATAGGTGATATTTTAGATTCAATAGGAATAACAAAATTTTCGTGGTTTCTTTTTTTTTTTTTTACTTTGTATTTCGAGAGTTTTACAGGCTTCTTACTCAACAATAGGTCGCATGATTTGTAATTTTTCACTAAAAATATTTTCCTTATTACCTGCAGGTTGTTCATCAATAGCAATATATGTTGTTTTTATTGAGAAAAAAAAAAACAAATAATAATGGTTATCAGAAGAATTTCTATAAAATGTTCTTTTTAACCCCCTTCCACTAGACTTAATTATTTCATGACAAAAAAATATGTCAAAGGATATGTGATTTCATGTGGATCAGAGGCAATATTTTTAATTTCATATTTATTATAGCATAGCTAATGTTTTAAATAATTTAACTCGAGGATCTTCATAACATTGTAATTAAAGTAATGCCAGGATAATCGACAGCTTTAATAATTTCACCACAGTTCAAAATCTCAATTTTTGAAAATTGAAATGGAAAGAATTACAAAACACATCTATGTTTGTAATTTTAATTATCAGCATCAGTATTTCTCAAGTCTAAATTATTCATCTACATAGCATTATTTGTGAATGAAAAACCATTGCCAATTGGAATATCAATTTTAATTTTACAATAACGTATTTAAATTTTGGCTATTTTATTCTACTGTTGGAAAAGTTAGTCTTTGAAAGCTTTAATTATTTTTTATAATTATTTCAGATTGCAATAATTATATACATGAATAAAAATAATCCAAAACACATATACTTTGATAAATTACTAATGCAAATATTTAAGGATTATAAAAAATGCTTATTAATTAGAGTATGAAAGAAACATAAAGAAATATTTCTCTTTAATTCATGAATGTAAAAATAGAGACGGAAAAGTTGATAAATTAATACATGAAAATAAAACTTCCATTGCAAATTTTATTCCTTTTGCTGTTAAAAATTTAGATCATCAACCAGCTCCAGGAGAAACTGCACTTGAAAAAAATAATGTCCATCACTGAAATAAAACCAATAAAAAATAGAAATTACTGATCTTGGTGGAAAAATGTACTTAATTTGAATAATTGAAATTTTAGTATATTCTGCATTTTTGGAGGGCATATAAATGTTATTGGTGATTTCAATTTTGATTTTGATTATGGACATATAATGAAAGTAATTGATGAATTTTTTAAATTACTTACACGAAAACAAATAAACCAAAAATATTATAATCCAAACTATAATTTCAATATTGATAAACATTTTAATAATTATGAATAGTTTTTAATAAATGCTAATGCTATTCGACAAATCTTAGATCCAATTAATAAACAGTAAGGCCTATACAAAAATCATAAACCAAGTAGTAATAAATAAAAAATTAAAATAACAATCATTTGGCTTCATTCTCAGAGTTGTCGTTCATTTTTAAATACTCCTCAAAGAACTGCTATCACAGAAGGAATAAAATATATAATAACTAATAATATTCTTAAAAATCTTTTTATATGTATGATGTAAGAATTTTAATTAATAGGTTATTAGTTATTCATGATGAAGAAAATGGTGGTAATAAAATGGTCATATTTGGAAAGTTAGTATTATGAATATGTAAATAATAAATGTTCTGATTTTGTGATTAATAATTTCACAGGAATTTCATATTTAATTTGAGTTTAAATATTATTCCTAATATATTTTGGACTAAATAACATCAAAATAACAATTTTTGATTGGGTCTTAGAAAATTGGAAACTACCATAAAGGCATTTGCCAGGATAGTCTTTGTGGTCCAATTACAGTGATCAATTTTATGAAGCTTGCAAACAACATGTTATTGCTTATAGAGATAGTAAAGGTTTATAATTCAGGCATAAAGCTGATAAAATTGTACAGAAACAGGCTAAATAAATAATGGTAAATAAAGAAAACCCAATCAAAGGAAAATAGCTTCTGCAGTTGTATGTGGGACTATATTTGCATTAAAAAAATGTTGGGCATTAAAAGTCCCAAATAGTCATTTATTATTAGAGATTGAAAATTGAGGTATGATTTAGTTACAAAATAACAAAAGTAATAATTTTTAGAACAGAAAATAATGACATAATTTAACGTATGAAAATTAATTAGTTGCTGGACAATGAATTAAAAAAGGAAAAGAAGATAAAAGGTTCTTATTATAAATGGATTTATAATATTGCATTGAACATAAAAAATTCGATGATTTTTAAGAAAGGCTTAAATTTTAATGTACAATTCAGAATTATGGTAATAACAAAAAAAAATTATAATTTAAATGATTGTATTATTCCTGGAGCTAAAACTACATTAAGTGAATTTCATTCTAGCATTGTAAAAACCTTTGCATTTAAATCTAGTTTGAGTAAATATGTTAGAAACAATAATTTTATTGTTTTTCAAAAGGATGTAAGTTTTAAAAATGTAATTAAATAATTATACTACAAGTAAATATTTTATGCTCTTGCTGAAATAAAAGAACAAAGGAATATCATACAAAAATGTTAATCAATACTATTCCTAATAAAATTAATTAAAATCAATACATTTATAGTAAAATAATAAAAAATCTCATTTAAATAATTATGATTAGGTTTTTTGTAATGTTTTTCTTTGAAAATAATAGCTTTATATATTAAAAGAAAAAATTTCATTTTTTAAAGGATGTCCGTAAAAATTAAGTGACTTATTAAAAATTAAGAAATTGATGATTATGCTGAAAGAACAAAAAATTGTCATGCAAAAAGTTTAATAATCTTATTCATAGTAAAATTGATTTGGGCTTATTTGGTTACAACAACACTCTGAAATCTAATTTGAATAATTGTGTTTTAAAATCACAATTGAATAAATGTATAAAAATAATAAATATGATAATTTTTAAAAGGATGTTTTAAGACATGAATAAAGTGATTACATTAAAGTCTTAATATAATTAAATATTTGGTTGCTTACAAACATTAATTAAGTAAATATGTTAAATGAAAAGATTTGATAATTCTATCATATATGTTTTAGCCACAGAATGTAATGATTGTGTTACAAATATGGCCTCAGAAGCATAGTGGTTCCACCACTCGCCTAACAGCTATCTGAACCGAATTCTATTATTTCCAGCCATGGCTTTTAGCACATGAGCAACTTGGCAGACATTGTTAGCTGTTGAAATTTCTTGTGAACTTCCTTTTACTAGGTCATTGCAATCTGCCACTGCTCTATCTCCATGCCATTTCACCCTCAGTTATTTATTTCATTTTCATATATATATATATATATATATATATATATATATATATATATATATATATATATATATATATTATATAATATAGTTTGTACTACATGTAAAATTATTTATATTCATTTTATTTTTCCACCATTTTTTTTTTTAGTAAAAAAAGTTCCACCTACAACAGTAGACACTATTTTTCATTTAATTAGTGTTTCTTTATTTATCACTATTTATTTAGCTTGTTTCTGTACAATTTTATTAGCTTCATGATTTATTTCTAAATATTTAGTATATCTACATTCAAGACTGTAATATTTACAAGCTTTATCTACTTGATAAATACCTTTATTTTTGTAAACTAATCTTCAAATTTTGTTAATAGATGGCAAAGATTATATTACGGTAAATCATTTGTGGTAATTTACAATTTTTTCAGACACAATTAAAAATTACTTTTTCTATGATGTTCTGAATTCCGAAATGAGTATGGAATATCATTTAAAACTCAAATTAAATATTAATTTGTGTGGAATTATTTACCACAAAATCTTAAAACTAATTTTTTAGCATATTCATAATATTAACTTTTCAATTATGACAATTTTATTTTCTTCATGCAAATATTTTTTTTAGGAATATTATTAATTCCTATATATTTTATTCCTTCTCCGATAGCAGTTTTTTTTAGCAGTATTTTAAAATTAACTAGAATGTTTAGAATGAAGCCATATTAGTGATATCAAAAATTTATATTAATTACCATTTAATTATTTAGGATCGTTGTATTGTTTATCACTGGGATCTAAGCTTTGTCGAATAGCATTAGTATTTATTAGAGATTATTCATATTTTTATTAATACTAAAATTGTAGTTTGGAATATAATATTTTTTATCCATTTATTGCCGTGTAAGTAATTTTGAAAGTAAATTAAATTTTTGTTTTGTATATGTTCATAATCAAAATCTAAATTTGAATCACCAATAACATTTTATGGCCTCCACGAATGCCGAATATACTGAAATTTCTGTTATCCAAATAAAGTTATATTTTTTCACCAAGATTTGTAATTTTTATTTTTTAATGGCTTCTTTTAGGTTGAATATGATTCTTTCATAATTATCTATAAATGTTTTTTCCCAAAGGAAATTTCTTCTGGTGATGGTGGAAAATCTAACTTTTGAACAGCAATAGGAACTAAATTTTCAATTATATTGATGTGTTACTCTTTCTGTTTTTCCCCCAAAATGTTTCTGATTTTCAGTTGTCTGATCTAAGGTAAGTCACATATTATTCTTGTTGCCTCATTTATACCTAGAGTGATACTTTTTTTTTTTGCAATATCACTGTTTATACAACGTATGTTCGCCTGCAAATATAGGTCCTTGTTGTTTCTTTCGGTTTGATAGTTTCTTCTGTGAACCACTAATGCCGACATGGCATCCGATCGCGAAATGTGGCCACTTTTCCCGATATGTGGCCATTTTTCCTGACAGTTCATATTTAATATGTTTACCCCAATGAAAGTTAGTTGATTCCATATTTAATGCATAATACTACAGATTGACTTCAGGATATTATAAATCCTTTTATATACAAAGCTAACATCCATCATTCTGTCCCTCTGTAACAATTTTGAATTAATTAATTAATATTATTTAAATCCGTCACTGTTCTTTTATATTTGGCCTAATACAAAAATCCGATTGAAAACTATATTGGTATTGTTTTAGTTACTAGAGCCTCAAGATACTTATAAAATATATCCGGAAATCAGAGCAACAAGCATGGTATTCTGTTACGATGGAAAATGCAATTGCGGCGGTAAAGAATGATAAGATGCCTTTTTCTACAGCAGTAAGGCAATTAAATTTTCCACATAATACGCTGAAAAGAAGAGTTATAGGAGAAAATAGAGATGCAGTTGAAGGTAAAAATGTTATGAGAAACTTAAGGAGTGTGTACAACGAAGAACAAGAACAAGATATCCTTAATTGTATTTTTGAAATGGAAAAGCGTTTTTATGGAATTACAGTGAACGACCTACGAAGATTAGCATTCCAGTTGGCAGAGCGAACATAGAAAAGTTTTTCGATATCCTTAAAACAGTGCAAGACAAACAATATCATCCTGCTCATTGCATTTATAATATGGATGAAACCAGTCTTTCGAGAGTTCAGTCCAAGAACAGCAAAGTGTTCGTGCTTAAAGGATGATGCCAAGTCGGTGCCGTTACTTCAGACGAAAGAGGGTTGCTGTCCACTTTCGAAGTATGTATGTCCGCAGGAGGAAATTTCATTACCCCATTATGTAGGGAAAAGTGGCCACTATGGAAGCCTTCAGAAAAATGCATATAAGTCCTATATATTATCTTTTTTTCTTAATTATAAATATGATGTGATACCTTATAATACGTAGATTCAAAATGTATATGAGGCAAGCTTATATCAATAACCATGGTTTGGCAAAAATTCAATTTCCTTTAGAGTGGCCACTTTACCCCGCCTTCACTTGATAATTAATATCATATTAAAACTATTGTTTCTGATCCACATAATGAGATTACGTGCCCTTTGAGACATTTATTCAGTTTATTTTCAAGAAAATAATTAAATATATTGGAAATGGGTTGTAAAATAAAACTTAATAGAAATTCTACTGATGACCATTATTTGTGTTCATACAATGAAAAAGAAATGGTACTGTTGATAAACAACCTGAAGATAACAGGGAAAATATTTTAATTGAAAAAATTATAAATCATGTGGACTTTCGTTTAGTAAGAACCTGGTTTTTCAACTCTTGAAATACCAAAAATTTGCAAAAATTCCGTTATTTCTATTGAATTTTAATATTGCCAAATTTATAAAATGAAGTTCCTAAAGGTAAAATTATGTTTAATCTTTGATTCACTCTGTCAGAGCTTGTTATAATAGGATTTCGAAATAATAGAAAAAATTAATACTAACCTTGATGAATATGCTTCTACTTTTTACCACTGTCATCTAAGAAATATTTAAATTTTGAAATTGGTAAAAATGAAATATTTCCAAAACAAATTAGGAATTTAGATTTTGGTCAAGGATTTATTATTGAAATGTATTCAGTCAATGATGATTTTAAAAATTCTGCAAAACAATTTAAACTAATTATGAAATGATGAACTTCATTTTCGACTACTAGTAAATATGGATGATAGCTATTCTTTCGTTTCGAAAATAAGTTTGAATGATATTAATTGCTCACAAAGAACAACAAAAATGGTTTTAAAAAATTAAAAAATATGTTTTGATATTAACAAATTAGGTATGGCTAGTCCAACATATAATATTATTTTAAGAAGTCAGAAATATCTAACATGTAATGATATGAAATAATAAGTAAGAATTTTAAGAAATATTTAAAATTATAAATGGGAACAAGTGAATTGATTTAATATATTGATAGTTGAATTCTGTTATTAAGATTATTCCATAAATAAACTTTAATGTAGAAAATATTTTATATGATTTTATCTTTAGTAAATTTTTAATCAAAAATATTGCTTTTTTTTTTAAATGAAAATCCTTTAATTTTTTTAATTTTCTCACAAGCGTAAAAGCATCTATATCATCATTATTTAATTCAGAATACAAACAATTTTAAACTAGAAGGTAAAATAATTTCAGGGGTACTGTATTAAAATTATGATAACCTTTTATCTGTAATATGTTCCAATTATTTATTGTTGTCCTAGTAGTTAAAAGGCTTTATATAAAATCCTTTAAGAAATTTAATATTTATAAAAAATGTAATAACTTTAAACTAAGGGCAAAATTAATTCCAGATATATTAAAAATAATTATCATGTGTTATATTAATTTTTTTAAATTACTTGATAGTCAATCAAAGAAACTAAAACCGAAAAAGTATTTCAATGTGGTGGATTTTTATCATTTATAACATCATTAGCAGCTGTTATTAGTGATTTTATTGCCAGTGGTAAATCTATACATGATTCAGTTAAAAATAATGAAAATAAAAATATGTTATGTATAACAACTAAAATAAATTAGTTATTGGACAAGTAATAAAAAAAGAAAGAAGAGGATCCAAAATAATATTTAACTTATATATTACCGAATGCTTTTTTTTATAATAATTAATAATTTTAGATATGCTTCTGCAACCTACTGCTACCAGCTCTGAAGAGTTTAAATTGAAAGTTTTACTCAATAGCTGAATGCCATATCTTGTACATTATTCAATTTCAAGTTTAATTGTATTCCATACACTTCTCATTTGACACATTTCGATTTCTGTGAAAACCTCAAGTTCAAACTTTGTAATATAGAGTCTTAAACGGGATAATGGGTGAAGAAGTTGATATCGTGTTTGTAGGTATTGATAGAGGCAGCTGTGCCAGCATTTTTATCCAAGAGTACATAAACTTGTTTTTTTCTTGTATCAGGTACTGAAATACGGTTTATTATTACAAATGTTTTCAGCTATATCATACATCACATCAAAGAGTTCTTCGTTTCTGAGTTCAGGTAAAACTTGAGATAGGCTCTGTACATAATCCATGGTCTCAGGTACATGCATTGTTGATGACTTAAGGGTTTTTGCTGGTTTTTAGTAATTGTGAAGTACTGGCTCCATTAGACGAACTCTTAAAATTCAACGATTGCAATTGCAGTAAAATCAATTTGCCGTTGGCTCTTTCTTCGGCGTCTGCTGTATTTCCAAGAGCCATTTATATTGCTTCATTAAATGATGTTAGCATTCCATTACTAGCGAGTAAAGGAAGGTTCCTTGCTCGAATTGTACAGTGTACTGTAATCAGAGGCGAATCTGTGGGTACATAGATTAGCCACTTTCCCTTCACTTACCCCGCCCCTCCACATTTTTTTTAAAGCAACAGACTTTGTCCTTCCTCCCTTTACATCCCATCACCCACCATCTCAGTGATCAAACACAAACACACGTGACTTTTTTTTTCAACATTAGGCGGTGTACAATTAAAACATGTAAGCAAAATATTAACATTTTCTAAAATAAAATAACCCCTACCACAGGAGGTTTTTTTGTTATGTAAAAGTGTCTGTATCTAAATGTGTAATGAATTTTACGTTATAGGTACATGTAATTTTTTTTCGACAGTAATTACGTGTTTACAGAATTGAAATGAAAAAACATCACAATTTTATTTGAGAATCGAAAGATATTTTTGTGATTAAAGTTTTCTTTCACTTCAATATTTCTATACGCCAAATTATTGGACATGTTATTAGCTAGCCTCTGTAATTAGCTACTACATCTAAAATTAGTATATGAAAAAACCACATGCCACATAGTCTCACGAAATCCCTAATACACATAATGCACATTTTTACAAAAAGAACTGTAGGCCATAATTAACTGCAATTAAGTCGTTTCATATATAAGATTATACAATTAAACTTGGAAAACTAATTAGTTTTTGTCAATGTATATGCATTCCTATGTATTCAGAAGTGTTTATAGTAACTTTAACAACACTGAAATGTTTGAACTTGTGTAAAAAATAAATATATATGCAATGCTAATGGGGGAGAAGCCTGTTGTGGACTCTGCCGGGAGGCGAGCTGCAAGAGTTCCCCGGCAATTTTTTTTTCTGGCGAGCCCCCAAATCCCGTTACGGCAGCGTGAGCATCTTCACAGTTCTGTGTGCCCTCTAGTATGCATGTTAGTAGCTAAGACTGTTGGAGAATGGGATGGGATGCGTCTCAGAGCAAGCCCTTTGTGCCTTAGGTCGGGTTTAATTAATAAAATGGGCGCATGCATCGCGGCTGTAGCAGGGTTGGCTGGTGCCATGGCCGCGATTGTAGCCATGGTCACACTCCCAAGGAAGAAGGATTTAGATAAGGGCATTGAAAACAAGGCAAAGCGGAGAGGGCCTGGGAAAAACTATGCAATAGTCGCGAGGGATAAAAATAATTCCTTGCCTAGAGTAGGGCTGGAGAAAGTAGGGTAATGATAGTAAGCGAAGATAGATTTTGTGAGTTTGATGTAGGGTGAAATGAAACGAGGTCGGAGCTGATTAATAACAAGGGTCGCGCTATACGGCCCTGGTGGTGGGAGGCAGAACTGAGCCACCCACCCGATAGATGCCAGCCATCTCTCTGTAACACAGGAAAGAGTATTAGTATGTTACAGACGCATATAAAGTGTAGGTATGCTACTCCACAACCCCCACCAGCTGCTGCAGAGAGCACACTACTCCAAAGCCTCCTCAGTTTTTGCTGGTGACCTGACAAGAGGCTGCCTTGGAATCGGCAGTGGCGACGGACCATACATACAAACAGCTATCGGATGAGAGAAGCTTTGAGCACATGTGCGCGCGCGGTGTGTGTGTATGTGTGGTGCTATGAATGCAATGTATTGTAAATAATTTTGTCAAATAGTGTATTTTATAATTAAATGTGATGCAGCACTACGGGTTTCCGAGATCAATTTTAGTCGGGTGCATGGCTGAGGGCCTGCATTTCTAATTTCAGTGTTTTAAGGCGGCCTGTGAACCAAAATGCTTTTAGGCCGCTCATATTTCTGAGTCTCGTCAGAATCACAATCGCCGAGACTAGATATTTTCGGGTTGGCATTTATGGCACAATCACTATAAAATTTTTCCGCCATTATGACGAAGTGCTCGTCTAGTTTTTCAATTTTAAGTTCGTTATGCAGATCTGTAATGGGACAGTATCTAGGAGCATCTGCCGCAATTCGCAGGCATTTATTTTGCACAATCTACTGTCTCTTGATATGAGTTTTGGCTGCATGAGCCCAAATGGTCGCAGCATAAGTTATAATAGGCCGTATAAGTATGGTAGCCTATATAGCAATACTGCTGTGTTTCGTGTTATGGCACTTCGTCTATTAAATATAGGATATAGGGCGGAGAGTCTGGCATATGCACTTACGCATTTGGCGTCTATGGCCGCATTCCACTTGGCACTGAAAGAGCTGATCAGTACTGACGAGTGTTCCTTTAGTTACTGATTCTGCTGATCAGTAACGGAGGAATGGTGTTATGGCGTATGGGTTGGAGACTATACTTCCGGATGAAACTACTGACGTGCAGAAGGTCAGGCAGTCTTAGTAAAAGCAGACGACGCAACATGGCGGCGACGTATAACGAGCAAGTTACGTTGTTATTATATTCAGAAGTTGCAGGTGGAAAGTATATTTTCACGTTCTTTGATCTCGACATCAATTGATGAGATGAAATCAAACGAAAATGATAAGAAAAAATATAGAACTTTATGTATAGTTATTTGTAAAATGTACTTTTGTAAGTCATGTTTATATCCAGAAGCAACTGGCTTCATATTGGATATTTGGAATGTAAATGAATCCATGTTTACAAGATGTTTAAGCTTACCATTGCAACATCCCGACTAGCAGACGCCATTATTCCTGCTGAAAACTGCTGACGAGTGTTCCAGTACTGAGTGCTATTGGAGTGCGAAATTTTACTGATGGCATTCTTTTTGGAAAGCTTCTGGTCAGTGCTTTCAGTGCCAAGTGGAATGTAGACTATAAGTGCTTTCCAGGTAAGCTTTCGATCCATATGTACGCCTAGATATTTAACAACATCTTTATGGGGTAAGGGTTCGCCAAATAATGCGATTTGCGGGCGATTCCCAGCTTGGGGTAGTGCCCTGCGCGTAAAACCGATCGCCTCGCTTTTCCGGACATTGATTTTAATCCGCCATTTCGTGTTGTACAATTTATGAAAGACTGTTAAAGCAGTTTGTAGACGTCATGTTGCTAAGCCGAGGTAGTGCGAGCGACTAAATATAAGTGTCGTAGCCATAACAACCGAATTGCACCAGTCGGTGGTCTGGTTTCGACAATCATGTATATAAATGTTGAGTAAAACTGGGCCAAGTGTCACTCCAGATTGAATGATTTTATTTTCAGATTCCACCCCTTTGCATTGAACAGAAAAGGTCCTGCGGTTAAGGTAGTTGGCTAATAATTTAATATAACAATCGGGGAATTTTAATTCATATAATTTATAAATTAATCCAGCATGAAAAACTCGATCAAAAGCCTTTTCAATGTCGAGAAAAACTACGACTACATAGTCTTTCCAGTTGAAGGCATGGTTAATATATTCAGTGATTCGTACCAGTTGATGTGTTGTGGAGTGCTTTTGTATAAAGCCAAACTGCTTTTCGGGAAGTAAATTATTATTACTTATATGAGAATTAATCCGTCTTAGGATTATATATTCCGCCACTTTAGAGAGTGAATTTAATGGGCTTTTAGGCCTGTAATTTTGTGCTAGTGTCTTATCCTTCCCTTGTTTGTGAAAAACGATAACATCAGCAGTTTTCTATTCGTTTGGGAAGTATCCCAGCTTAAGCATAGCATTAAAACATATTGCTAGATACTGGAGGGCCAGTTCGGACATTTTCTTTAATATAATATCTCGAATTCCATATGTTCCTAGAGATGTTCTATGGGATGCATACGGCGAATTGCAAGTTTTATTTCGTGCGACTGTGTAAGTTCGGGTTCGTCTTCAGACAATTTTCTTTGATTTATTTAAATTTCGCGATAAATTTGTGTTGAAAAATTTTTATCACAGGGGTCCTAATTTGACTGAAAAGTATTTTCCACCACATTTGCGAAGGCTTCTGTCTTTGCTTCAGGGGTGAAAACAAATCGTGTGTTAGTTTGCAAGGGCGGGATTTTATCTGTTTTATTTAAGAGGCGTTTAGTTAAGCCCTATAAATTATTTTCGCGTGGTGTTAGCTTAGCTACTTATGCATCCCAAACACTGGCTCGCCATAGTGTTACTTCCTCTGAAATGACAGCCTGTAATTCATTAATCCGCGCCTTAGTTTGCCGATCTCGGCGTCTGAAATAATGGCGTCTTAGGCGGTTTTTCTGCGTGATTAGATCCCGTTTATACTGCGAAAAAGTATCAAGTTTATTTGTGTGTGTCTTTTCTGGAACGCACTCAGCCACGCCTTGCTGTATTGTGCTTGTAAGGACGGTTATAGCTTCATCAATATCCTGTGTAGTTACTAGGGAATCGTTATTTATTTGCGGTAAATTTTCTGTTATGAAATCCGAGAAATTCGGCCAATAGACCTTGGAATAATCTTTAATTTTTCTCGGGGCATTAGCTTATGTGGAAATGTGATAAAAATCAATGTGAACTGGGTAGTGATCGGAGGAGAGATCATGCTCAACTCGTAGGTCAAACCCAGTTGTAAACTGTCTAACTAGAACAATATCTAGTATATCAGGATGTTGATAAATATTTGGTGGATTATAAGTAGGCTTAATTGGGGTCTTAACTTAATAATATCTATTCGCTTGGTGCCTTTGTAAGAGCATCCCATTTGCTGTTCTCTTTCTAGAATTCCAGTTGGGATGTTTGACATTTATGTCGCCAAAGGCGAGATAAATGTTGCCTGTGTTCTTATGTAGCAGGTCCAGGTCTGCCAGTGTTAGCGAGAGTCCTGGGGGGGGGGGGGGAGGGGGCATAAATTGCTAGTAGCTTAGTGCGCTGTTGGCCTAATTTTAATTCATTGCCAACTGCTTCTAAAATAAGAAAGTCTGGCAAGTTAATTTCGTGATGAACGATGGAATGATGAACTATAATTGCCACTCCTCCTCCTTTACTTATTATCAAAGGTCTGTCCTTTCTATAAACGGCATAGTCCGTGACAAAAAAGCGAGCTTTAGGTGTAAAATGTGTCTCGTTTATTGCCGCAATTTTAATTTCATGCCGAGACAAATAATCTATAAATTCGTCCTTTTTTGAGCTGAGGTTTCGTGCATTCCAGAAAAGAATGGAGTGTAGGTGTGTTTCGAGTGGATTTAAATTAGCTGCATTATTTTGTTTTGCCAGCATGGTCAAAATTCTTGACCAGCTGAATGGATGGACCGATTGTCGCGTTTATTTTGTCTTGGATTGACAAATTTATCGTCCAGATTACGATCATAGCACAGAGGGGCTGCAGCACTTGTGCCAGGTCGGGATATTTACTGAAATTGCGCGTCCTTTGTGAAGGCCGCGTTGATTGCAGCCATTATTTAGGTTGGTTCAACTGATTGGCGGAGGGGGAAAGGGAGGGGGGAGGTGGTCAAGAGCGAGCATGCCACGTGTGCAGACACAGGTCTGACGTCCATGGCCTGTGGAGGCGCGCTGAGCGAGAGTTTTGTTGAATCGCTGGCGCGCCCTGATTGGCCTAAGCTTTGCGTAGTGGCAATATCGTAACCAATTAAGGTTATCTGAGGTGCGATTATTGCTACTTGAAAACTTATACCATGTTGGCCATGGCTGCCCAATCCCTCTCTGCTGCGATGCATGCCTCCTTGCATGGATTCCCTCCTCTGTAGGCGTAAGGGGCTCAGCCCTGAGACGCAATAGTTGCAGTCCTTACCTCGGACTTACAACACTTAGATTTAGGGTAGGTTATAAATTAAATTAAAAACTCTGATTGGCAGGTGTGGGCGGGGCCTGGGCGGTCACCCTCTGACTTTCGCAGAGCTGAACTTCATGTGCACTTGTTTCTGGGTTTGCGTGATCCCTTTTACGTTCTTTTTGCGACTTTTTGTTACTTTTCCCGCCCTTTTTGCCCATCGGGTGTGGTTTCATGCCCCAGATGAGGGTTGGATCGCGGGGAATTGGGTCGTTGGCGAGAGCTGGAAAACAGCAGTTTCGCTGGAAAAGCAGTACTACCGATTTTGCGTGTGCACTGGCTGTGGCTGCTAATATTGAGCCCAGTAAGGCACAAAAGTATTGCGGAGCTGCCGTGGAGGCATCATTTGCAGCCTTTGAGGAACATTTTGTGGTGCAGCTTGTCGCTAGGTATTGGCTCGTACATTAGCCTTGATGGCTTGTTTTGACTGGAGCTGTCGAAATTTTCTCTCGTCCTCAGGGAGGCGGCTCCATTTCGCTGCTTTGTATCTTGTACACCCGCGGTAATTGGCGTAGTGATTTTCGCCGCACTGCGCACATTTGACCTTTGTGCGGTCGTTTTCAATTTCACAATCGCTGGCGAGGTGTCTACCACTGCAGCAGCGGCATTGTGGTGCGGCATTGCAACCAGCTGCAACGTGATTAAATAGCTGGCATCTAGAGCACTGGGAGGGACCTGAGGGGTTCTAGAAATCTTTCACGTTGATTACAAACCCTGCGAAGTTTGTCAGGGCGTAATATGGCGCGGTATTAGTGCCATGGGGCAGTTCAATTACTAATTTGTTTACTAAGCGCCAATTTCTGTCCGAGATGAACCAGAAGCGCATTACTGGCATTCCGACCCTGGAGAATTCTTCCTGCAGAAAGTCGGCTGGTGTATCTGCCGCCACTCGGTAGAATACCAGTTTTACTGGAATTTCGTTCTCTTGTCGCAAGAGGCTGTGTTCATATCCCAGTGATTTTACGACGTGCACCGCGTTCGTGTAGTCCTGGATGGAGCTTGTATGCACGCGAATGCTGCCTGTTCCCACACAGACAGCAATCCATGGCAGAGTTATGCGTGCGTCTAGTTCGCGTTTCAGTGTTGGATATTTGCGCTCTTTTGTTAAGTACACTGTGAAGGGCTTAACTGGCAACTTCTTTTGTTGTGCGTTGCCCTACTGGGACTGCTGGCTGCCCTGAGGGGGCGGGGCGCTGCCCTGCAGGGGCTGTCATGTTTCCTGAAGGGTGGAGTTTTCATTTGATCGCTTGAGCTTTTTCACATAATATCTTTGTGCTTCTTCGCTAGCGGTTATCATCTGCGCAGTTGCGGAGGCCTGTGTCTCCATGGCGTCAGTTGTACTGGCCATTTTCGTTGGTCACAGACAGGAGAGAGTGCTTAAATGTGTACCTACTCTGCGTTGTCTGGTGTGCGTCGTCCAAAGCCCCTCCCTCCGATCCTCTCCCCTATACCGGAGACAGGCCAGGGAAGTAGGGGGCGACTGGCGCTCTGTGTGCTTCTAACAGTAAAGAAACTTTATTTTTGTATTTAAACCTAACGAAACTATAGGGAATTTAACTTTCAATTGGTGCGAAAGTTCTAAATAGAACTATCCGCACTACCTTTCACTGAAAAGCAAGTAGTTATAACAATAACTATTCGCCAGCAGTATCTGAAGTGCGCTGCAGCTCCTCCTTCCTCGCCGGCTGCCAGAGAACTCCCGTTCCCCGGCGATGCGCGGCGGGTGCAAGTTTGATTGGTCTTTCCACCCAGCCAATCCCCGGCCCGGGCCTCGTCCCCGACCGGGATTTGGGATTAGAAAACTTCTTTTCCTCACAGTATTGCGGGGGCTGTCGCCCGTAAGGCCCTTTAATTATATGTGTTTCCACTTTTATTGCACACATTCACTTAGCATATTTCGAAGTTCCCCCCCCCCCCCCCCAAAATCAACTTAAACAAGAATTCCTTTTTCCTTTTCCCTTTAGTTATCCTTTTAATTTGTATATGCCGTTAAATGTTGAGGGTTTTGGTTAGTTTACCTCCTTTTTAACCCAATCAACTTGTTTATTTTATTTTTTATTTATTAATTTTTTTAAGAATCAGTTGCTGGCAGAAGAGTGCAAATGCTGGAAATTTACTACTGTTCCGTTATTGTTTCACTGATTTGTATCTCTGGTTCAGTTTCAATAAAAACATTTGTCAATCAATCAATAAATCATTGATCGCCGTATATAAGAGGCCGAGCGCGTGGCGCCCCCCTCCTCCACCCAGGCGTACCAATTCCAGACTGAGAAGCCAACCTCGCTGCGAGTGCGTCGCGAGGTGTCCAGGGTCGACGCCAGCTGAGGGTCAGCACGACACCGCCATACCGAGACAGGAGGCCCAAGCGTTCGACTCCGATACGAGAGACTGCTCACCGTTAAACAGTGGTTACGCAAAACATGATGAAACTGCCAATAAGAATATTGTCGCTGCTCTGCTTGTTATAATATATCCTGCATGTCCACAGCTGTTCCGCACCCACGCAGGCAGCTACTGGCAGCGAGTCTACACCAGTCTACTATCAAAGGTAACCTACCGCTGGTTTAGTGGTTTAGAGTACCTTGAATGTATAAAAACGTATTCCAATCAGAAAATTAAATGTAATAACTTTAAGTAAATCTTACTAAAAAGCAAGGTTTACATGTTCATCGGGCAAGCATGTTGAGTGCGCGCGCGCACACACACACATATAATTTTATATATATATATATATATATATATATATATATATATATATATAATGCGTGAGGATAGATTGTAGTATTAGATTAAACTTCGCAAGAACGAACGGATACACTTCTACAATATATATAGGAAACGCATTGAATACAAAGTGGAAAATCATGCACGCGACGTTTTTAGAGTTAACCAACGTACGAAAAATCGAATTACGTTCCTGCAGCGACACAAACTAAATTATTCACATATCTAGAATAAGAGCATTACAATTACCTTACGGTAAAGCATTTTACTGTTGACACTAGTCATCATAGCATTGTACGTCAAATTACTTAGGGTGGCATTCATATTAAGTTCTATGGTTGATAGCTCCTAAAGTAAAAGAAAAAATCATACTATTACATTTTCAGTAAAACAACTCACCAGTGTACTCCAAATAAAAATCATTCCAGCACGTAACGAGTGACGGTAAAGGGTAAATAGACACAGGTAGCAGCCGAGTTTGTCACGCAGCTAATATGAGTATATAGTATGGATGCACATACTAACAATAAACTACATTAGCTCGTAGCTAATATAACAAGGCACATAGGGAAGTACACTTGTACAATGCGTAGTTCACTAACGTGCATACAGCACGTTACCGCATGATTGCGGACGTGGTCCTGCACCAAGTCTCTCGATTAACACGCGTTAATAATCAGCACAGAAAGACATGTTGACGAGCGGTAAAATGAATTAGTACAATATGTAACCACACGTCGCGCTCTCGGCCTCTAATATACTGCAATCAACCTTACCCTGGATTCTTCTTGCACCCTGTTACTAAAACACCTGGGTTTCCCGCCATGGCGCCTCGCATTGCCGGGGAACTTCTCCAGCTCGCCTCCCGGCAGAGCCCACAACAGGCCGCACACTCGCGCACCTACTGACTGCGCCTATAGGTCTGCTGTTCCATGACAATTTTTGCTCAGACGGGGCAGTATTCCACGACACTGATGCAAGTTTGAAAGAAATGAAATCGAGGAAAAAGGACGAGTTGAAAAAATTGAAGTGGACAACTAAATGTAATGACATCACAGGATGGCTTCGTCTCGAGTGTCAACAGAATGTTATTCGGAACTCTGCAACAGGTCTAACATTGTCTACTTTCATGGTTCGATGGCGCCTGCTTCACAAAGAAATGCATAAATGATTTTATTTGCAGAGGATTCCCTGGAGCTTGAATAAATTATGCTTCAGGCTACAATGAACTCATTAATACGCCCAATAGCTTTCCGAGTGTAAACATGTGCTTTCGAACGGATTCTGCTTCAAGTTGGATTTCAACGATGACCGCAAACGCATTCTACGATATCAAGGCAAGCACCATTTTCCAGAAAGTATTGCTCAGAGTCATACTACACAACCATTGGGTTTGTTTGTTTGGGGAGCAATTGAGTAGACGATCTCAACAGCAACTGCTACATCAGGGAAGTTGTGGAGGCTGAAGTCGTATTCTTCCTTCAACATACACCTGAAGCCATATTCCAACTAGATAACGCCGAATCACTTGTCAGAAATGCCCAGGCCGTGTTAGAAGCATGGTAGGTACAACTTCTTCCCTGGCCTACATACTCTCTGAATATTGTCACCTGTTGAATATTCTGGGATATGGTCACGTGACAACTCCGTCATTATCATCCAGCAGCCAATTGCAACGAACTGTGAACTCGGGTAGAAGCTGTTTGTCAGGCGATTACACACTCAAGACCTGTTTCATTCAATGCCATGGCGTATGGAGCTCTTATTGCAACTCGTGGAAGCTCTATAACATACTGGAATATTGTTGCATTTCTTTGAAATTGTAGTATATTTTAATAGTATTATTAAATCGTGTAATAATTTTCTTTGCAGTGTGATAGTTCCTTCGTGATGTTGCATTTTTCACAAACATCAGTGTACGTAAATAAGACATTATGCAAACATTTCAATTCAACTCACCTGCATAAAGCAAATAATATAACAGTAAACCTATCACAAGCTTTTATCGAGCAGATGAGTTTGCTGATACTACAGGAAGCACTCGAAAATCCCCTTTTAAATTTCAGAAACGGATACGTAGGGACACCCGATTTTTGTGAAAATATTACTTGGCTAGTTGTATTTTAAAACACTTTAGCTCATATCGTTGATCATGAATGGTTCACTCTAATTGTTACGTGCCCCATGAAACTGCCTAGGCGTATCTCGGCCACCTTGCACGATATCGCTTTCAAACAATAAACACGTTGTCCATATTTTCCGCATATACACAAGCGTGCAGGCTACCAATTAGGTTGGCAGCGATTTAAGAAAAATAAATCCATGTCTTGAATTTGTATTCT
Source organism: Dryococelus australis (assembly GCA_029891345.1). Classification (NCBI taxonomy): domain Eukaryota; kingdom Metazoa; phylum Arthropoda; class Insecta; order Phasmatodea; family Phasmatidae; genus Dryococelus; species Dryococelus australis. Next base: position 249,606,643 of record CM056994.1, read on the forward strand.
TAGGGCAATGTTTAAATTGATGGGAAATCAAGTTGGCATGTTATTGCGTTGTACACATTAGAGTACAGATTGATACGCAATAGCAAACCTAGACCTTCAGGGTTTTGATTGGGGGGGGGGGGGGCATTGTCCTACTGAGTAGGCGTAGGTCAATACTTTCGTTTCGGAGCATGGGGTGAAAGAGGGGGTTACTTTCTCATAATTTTAGGAAGCTATTTTAATTAATCCCGTAAAATCTATATGGTAAATAACCCTGATATTATTTCATTTCAGTTTTAAAACAAACACAGGACAGTGTCATATTAATGTAAGCTTTAATTTTTTTTGAAGGGGTGGGGTTTTGATTCCCGTGACCCTCATTTGGATCCTCCCTGGCTTTTGCAAGAATTGACAACGACGTATCCTTGCAAAAATATTAATTACTTAAATTAACAGGAATATAGAAATCATTACAAAACTGCAATAACAAGAATAAATCGTGTACCTTGTATCTCGTAAGGCAAAGAGTATTTTTTGTTTCTTCTCCCATACTAGCAGAACATAACTATTAAATCACATTGTAAACAGAAAAGTATAAGTGCTTCGCATTTCAAACGCATTTCAGTAAAATCGAAATGTTTCAACGATATTTCAATTCCTTTGTAACAAAAGATTTTTCCACTGACAATCAATAAAAAAATTACGAAATAAAAGGTTGCAATGAGAAAAAAAGTTTATACGGTATTGAGAATGAATGTTTGCACTAATTCTATAAAAAGTAATAGCCAGGGAGATAAAGACCTATGTTAAAAAGAATGAAGCATTCATGCTATAAATTAAAGAATATGCACTCTTCCTTTATTTCTGCTACTCCGGCAACAAAATATTATACCAAAATGAAGAAAACATTTTTAAAAATAATAATGCAGTTATAAACCTCGCAATAATTGACAACGAAAATGTACCATAATTTTTACCCATCATAACAGTAAATATGGTTTTTACTCAGACTAGTGGTAATAAGTGGCAGCAATATGGTTTTTCCGAAACCATCAAATTCACTATTGTATTCGCCGCGTGATTTCAAATCTGTGCCGATAAGAAACAAATGTTTTACTTTGTTCGGCTGCATACTCTTTCTGTCTCCTTACTTAGTGAGAGCAATAAAAAGTTCGGAAAATTTTAAACAGAACATTTTTATGTGTATGGATTTTCAAACCCGTGACAATAAGAAAACAAATATTTTCCTTATGCCTACTCTATCTCCCGTCATACAATCGAGGACAGCAATATTCTGAATTTAAAAAATAAATTATTTTTAATTAACGTCAAATTTTAACCCACGTAATAATAAGAACAAAATACGTTGACGAATACTCTCTCTATCTTCCTAGACGTTATTACAGCCATCAAAATTGTCCTGAACTGAAATTATAAATATGACTTTTTAATATCATTGCAATATCAAAACCCGTGGCAATAATAATAAAACCTGGCTATTTTAGTTTTATTACTACCAACAGACAAGGAAAATTACAAGTATTTTGGTTGTTAACTTTTGTATAGGCAATCCACTAGACATTTCTTTTCAGTTATGGCAACCGGAAAGGCTGTGAATCCAAAATCATCTTCATATAGACAACCTACACACATGTCTTCCTTGCAGAGCATCTGCACGTACACCCCAACACCGTGGCGCCAGGTGCAGATGGGCAAGAGAGCACTCGGACCTTGGCAGAATGGCGTCAGGTCCTCTTCACTGATGAGTGCCGAATGTGTCCGACGCTTCATAATCTTCGGAGGAGGTTTGGAGAGAGATAGAGAGAGAGAGAGAGAGAGAGAGAGAGAGAGAGAGAGAGAGAGAGAAAAAAAAAGAGAAAGAGATAGAGAGCGGTAACGCGTCCTGTACACTATCTCACTGCTCCAGCAAGGAGGCGGATCCATTATGTTTTGGGTCGGCATTATGTATGGACATAGGGCTCCTCTTGTCGTCGAGGGCAATATGACACGTGAACAATACCGCGGCAGATTTCTCAGGCCCATTGTTCGGCCATACCGACATCATATTTGCGACAGATTCGTTCTGCTAGATAAAAATGTGCGCCTGCACCACGCCCATCTTGTTAGTATCTTTCTCAGGAAGGCCCGAATCAATCGAATGGACTGGCTTGCGGTGCCTGCGGACACGAATTCAGTGTAACATGCCTGGAACCAGCTGAAACAGGCAGTGTAATGACGCAGGAATCCATCTCTCACCCTGGCCGACCTCCAGAGGGCTGTTGTCGAAGAGTGGGACAGGGTAGAACAGGACAGCCTCAACCCCTCGTGGACAGCATGCCACAAAGGGTCAGATCATAGTACACCGCACGGGGTGGCGTAACACTATCTGAGATGCAGAGTATGTGTTCCGTGTTTGATCGGCGGATACATGTTGACAAAGAATAATGTTTATTTTTCTTATTCCTTCGTGTTTTCTTCAAATCAGTCGTATTATTCTTTCCAGATAGTGTGTATTTTCACCCCATACTGTCACTTGAGTCTTAAGCAACCTAGTATCTCAGCACTCCAGGTGGTGCAAAAACTTTTTGAGGTGTATAAAAATGACAGATAAGCTGTAACAGTGATTTGAGAGACGTAATTGTAGATTGCAAATTACTTCTGTTTTATAAATTCTCCACTTCAACTCGGTTTGCCCTTGGTAAACCTGATTGATCTATTGCTCAGCCCAGCGATGATTATAATGGCCTTCAAAGGTTTTATAAGATCCACATTTGTCTCTGCAAAGGACAGTAAATAATTGTATTTAATTGGCCGAGCTTGTGTAGCAAATTCCTTAAAGCAAATAAATTATACCAATATAGTTTTTCAAGGTATTTCTTTTAATTGTATAATTTATTATTTTTTTCTACTGTACTTCAAGTCTTACATAATTTTTTTTCCACTTAATTTTATGCAACGAAATTCTCTCGTGATAAAAGTTAAGCATTACCCTGTCTGGTGACTTTCTTTTAATGCAGTTATAATGATCTTTGCAATTTTATTGTTATTGTGTTGTGTAATTTAGTATATACATGGTTTTAATTGTCACCAATTATTTAAGGTGTGTTTTATGTATGTCCTGTTTTGAGTATTAACCGGGCCGGGCAAGCTTTTATATACCTTTTAACATTTCGTTCGCCTTGCAAGTCTTGCACATACTTTCTTGCCGCTCTGTTAGCAGCAATAGAGTTTGTATTGTAAATATCGTGAAAAATTTCGATAATTTCTCAATTTAAATATCTTGGCAATAATAGACGTTTCCTGGATCCACTATCTTTCTTCCGAATGCGGCAGCAAGCAAATTTAGAATTTTTAACTGGAATGCTTAAGAGCTGCCCCTTTCAAACCCCACGGTCGCAAGAACAAGACATAAGTTAATAACACAGTATCCTTATTCCTAACCCGGTGCTGCAACATATTTTCTCACATAAAATTTGAACAGGTCTGTTTAATTGCCACTTTTTTTTTACATCCAAAGCAATGAGAGCAAGTAGGTAATTTTTGTTAGGAAAATGTTTTTTCCTAGTCCTAGGATGGACACTTAGATAAAAACATAGTAACATTCTACACGTTTGTAGTAATATACATAATAGACGATAACAAAATGTAACTAGCTATATTTAAAGACAAGAACTATAAACTGCTTTTTTTTTTAAATATATTTAAAACTGAAAAAATAACTGATATAGTAGTAAACAAGTCTACCTGTCGAAAAATATTCTTTAGTTACCATGTATGTTACCTACCACAGTTAATAAGCAGTATTCGTCTGTTCTTTGCAAAATTCAAAGTTAATGACAATACAATAATGACAAAATATTTAACCTTACACAGCTATTTACTGTTACAACGCGAGTCTAATTTAATGATCTTCACTTGTGCTGTTTTAGATAAATACTTTTCGCCTCCTCGTTTTGTGAAACTTCTCTCAGACGATGTTATGGTAATGGGAAGTGTTACGAAAATTTCACGTGTAGCATACGTCAGACAGTCTCGACATATTGCCAGTCAGTCAAAGCAGAAGAAAAAGATGTTTTGCATAATTAAAAAAAAATCTTTTATCATGTTTTTGGCAAATTATTACTAAAAAAAGTATCACTTTTTAAAAACATTAACTTCCCTATTATATAACAGTTTTCGTAATCTATGCAGAGAAAAAATGCATATTGTGTTAATTTCATTTGGTTCCAACTCTTTTTCAGAAATTGTCAGGCTAATTATCTTGGTTTACGAGCTGGAGGTACGTCTTGCTGGTACAGGGAGCCAAGATAGTCAATATGATGTTGACTTCTTCATTAGTCTAAGCATGACAGACTCACAAGTGATCCGTGTTTGTGCTTGACTATCTCTGTCGCGGTGGTCACCCATATTCACTGGAAAAATAGTTTGCACGGAAACCGCCTGGCCGAATGTATTTTTGATGTCTGAAGGATAGAAGCGCTGAAGCGCTAAGGACGACCCCGGCAAGCGCATAAATTGTTTAAACGTCTCTTAATACACTGCACTTTAAAAAGATTATATACCGTTATATTCACACCTAACAACGATCGAGAACATATCGGTTTTAATTTTCACTCTAATAAAAACATGCATTAGAAAAACATGGAGGAACTAAAAAAGTAAATAAACGTATCGTAAAGATTCTTAAATGCTGCCGTAAGCAGACATACTTTAGACACGTTGAACAGTTTTTGGTTAAAATGTTCTCTGCTGATGCTCTGCACACCATTTGGCGGCCTAGGCAAACTGCCATCATAACATACCGCAATTACGTCTAACGAGTATTTTAAAAGGTATGCGTTGAACGCATCAGCACACACACACATTTTCATTCTAAGAATACTGAAGCTTCTTTTTTGTGCAATGGACTACCATTAGTAATTAAAACGCAAAGCGATCTTCACATGTAAAATCGGCCAAGCATTCATGCACTGCAGACGTGAGGCACTGTTACGGACAAAATTTTTCGTAAATCTCAAAAAATATTCTTATACGAGCACGTGAAATGGACTCGGAATAATTAGATTTCTTGTCTGTCAAGAAGCTGATTGAAATATATTTAAAGGTTTGTATAAATCATTAAAACATTTATAATGGCTTCAATGAAGGAATTAAAGGGTTGTTTCTAAATCTAAACCTACAGCTAGCAGGTTATGTCATAGTTAATAAACGATTGGACGTATTCAGCCGCACAAGATTAGATAATTATTTCTGAAACGCCAAAGGGGTTTAATAGAAGCACTAATGATTCAAAATTAAGCAAGTATTAATCCAGTCTTCTGCGTCTCATGTCAGTAAATTCAAGGAAACAGTAAATATGTCTTGACAATCGCATCTATACTCGCTAAACGCGAAGAGAAAATTGTCTACACAATTTTAATTACCGCAGTGTAATGACGAACAAACTGACAGGATAGATAGATTGCCAGCAAAACGATTTTACTGAAAATGATACAAAACTTTTGAGCAGGTCGGAAAATAGAAACTTTCTTTACTAATAGAACAATTCCTCGTCAAAACAAATAATGTTTGCAAAACCGTCCTACAAAAGAAAATGTTTGCAAAAAAATGTTGCATGAAGGACATTTAACGGCCCCGCTTACCGGCAAACAGGCTATACATGTCATGGAAACATCATCGCAGTAGGGAACTTCTATAACATTCAGTGCACAACTTCATCATGTCGATATAGTTCAGTTTTGGGAAATGAAAATTATGATATGTTCCAGGAAACCATAAATATTTTCTTTTGCAGCCTTGATAATATTTTGCATTTGAGATTAACTTTTGATGTATTTTTATTTAAAATTCTGACAGAAATAAATTTCAATTTGCCGAAAGCACTTTATCGGAATACATGAGGCTCTCATGCCGCTGATATCCGGCGGAGAGCGCGGTAGTTGCGGATCTGGAGTGCTTGTCTCGGGTGACTCGCTATATCTGCGCGGCGTTGCCAACTCGTCAGTTCGCCTGGTCAGAGCCGTGATAGCCGTGGGGAAAAGTCGTGGTAAGCGCGCCCCCTCCCGGAAATCAGCCAGCCAGCCAGTTCATCATTTCCGCCCTGCGCTGTTCCGAAATTCATCACTAACTATGCCAGATGTTAGTACACAAATTATATTTTTAGCATTCCTTATAGTTTTAATTTTCAAATAGTTGGCAAAGACAATCAAACATTTAGTTCGTTTTCAATGTCATGCAGCAAGCATAACTGGCCAAGTCACTTTTCCAATAATTGTTAGCATTGTCAAGTAACTTTAAATATTCATTCGTGTGTGACTACCCTCGTGTTTGCAGCTCTTCTGCTTTAGTTCGTTCTTATCAGTATGTTCGATAGTCCATGCTTTAGCATACAGTAGCTGTAGTAAAAATTTCTTTTGAAGGCGTTTCTCTGCTCGAATGAAAATGATTTAATACACTATAATTTTTAATAACTTTAATAGCAATTTAATTTACGAGCGATTAATATGTTAGAAAATTGTGTAGTGTGGTTAATAAATTCCATATAAGTTAGATCTCTTTCTATTTGGATAGAAACCCCCATAAAAAGTTAACGATTATGAAAAATGTATTGTAATTGGTTATTTACAGGAAGTTTACACTGATAAGCACAACATTTTCACCGTAATTTCTAAGGAATACTCGATTTATTACTGAAAAATTAAATAATGACAGTTTTATAAGAATAATAAGCGAAACGAGAATGCAATATGGACAGGCACCACCTGTAAATACAAAGCAAAATACTCATCACAGAATTGAATATTTATACTACCGTATCGATTACAATTCTCTTCACTATAATACAGTACATGTTCCAATGCTATCACAGCAATATTAATGAAAAACAACCACCAATAAAATTCAAAGTTCAAATCTTCTGTTTACCCAATATTTACATAGTAATCCAAGATTAATTTTTAATTAACATAAATTTACACTATATACATTTTTCTTTTAGCTATTCAAAATTGTTGCGTATATAGTTATAAACAAAATATATACACATGCTGCAAACAAACACAGGTGTACACTGTCTCTACTTAAGTAATTCTTAACCTAGCAAAACTAATAAAATGACAGGAAAACAAGACCATAAATTTGTATAACATATGGTATTTACTCGGTAATCAATTATGTACTATTAATCGACATGTACCTACACTGGGTATTTTCTCTTGTGAGTGTTAGGACAAATTAGTTGTGATCAAAATAACACAAATGCAGAAAAATATTCTACCCACACATGACTTAATTAATGTTAATTTTGGTCTGTTTTTATTCGTTTTTCTTGAGCTTCTTCTATGTAGATGGGTTCGCATGCCTTCAAACCTCGTGGAATGAGGGAATCTGCTATTCCTGGAAGCATGCATTCCTCAAAAAATTGTTTCAGTTTTGAAAGCATGCAGTTCTTCCACATTTCTGTGTCCAGCCAAATCCGTTCAACGTGAAAATCATTGTTTGCATAAACAACAAAGTCACAGTATTTTTTGTTGCAGATATTTAGCTGGAAAAAAGTAATTGTAATTTATTTTTAGTTGCAGAATTCCATAAATTTCCTTTAAGCATATATTTTCCTTTTTGGCGATGAATTCTTTCAGTTTGTAGTCCCCAGCTGAAAATAAACATTTAATTTCCAGTAATCCGGCTTCGCCTGCTAATCCGTTTGGAGACGCCCCGAGAAATGGGCATTGTAGATGTACGAAAAACCCGCATTAATCAACTTGTAAATTTTTCCCTTGGAATACAGTTCTTTTGCAACCTTTTCGTTCGTTCTTCCAAAATGTATGGCCTTAGAATTTATCTCTCTGTGATACAAAATTGACTTCACTAAGCAATGGCAGGAAGTGTGTGCTTTCCATTTACATAAAGGACCGAAATTTGATGCTGTAAGTCTGTTTGAACGCGTATCCCTCCATCTGATGTTCTCATGTTGACCAACAGTATTTCTTTCCAGTTCACGGATTGTTTGGGGTGTCACTGTATCACTGGTCAAGTCTTCCAAAACTAATTAAATTTTTAAATCCAGTTCTTCAGGACTTAACATGTCTTCCTCGGCAGCACTTGGACCATACTCCATATCAGGGCCAGCATTGCAAACTCTTCTTCTTTTCTTTGAAGGCCTTCTTCGTACTGAAGACAACGAGCTGGACGGCGTTTTCCTCTTCTTTTGAAAGCAGATTTGAAATGCTTTCCTGTACTTCGACCAAATTTGTTCTTCCACGGACTGGAATGCCAGCTACTGCCACTAACGTGCGCCAATCCAGCTCCCATGCAGCATGCATAGTAAGAGCCTCTTTTAGCAAAGTTTACTCTTTTCCCACCTGTAAATTTAGCTACCGTAGTCATGTACCGCTCAGCCTGATTTGTAATTTTGTTCATGATGAGCCTGTCAGCTTTCATGACTATTGAATCGAGTGCCTTCTGAATAGTTTCCATTATCTCTGACTCTTTCATTGATGGCACGAAATTTCCGTCAGTTGTGCCTTTCTTTTTGCAGTACTGTTCGCGGCAGTTTTCGTGGCAGCCGAATACATGGTAAGGACCATTTCTAATGTCCTGCTTCAACTAAACCACAGCTCTACTTTCAGTTGACTTCCCAGCACTTTCAATTGCTTTTCTGGCACCAGATTTCAGCCTTACTATCCGTGATTCAAGCAGGCGTCGCGCAGGAACTGGAAATGACAAATTTTTTGAGATCTTGTGTAAATGGTTTCTGTAGTTTTAACAGAGTGGTTCGTACACTCAACTTTGACGACTTCCCTTCCATACGGAACTCTCTGCTTGATTCTCGAATAAACACTCGAGTCCCCATCACCAATATAGAATTTGTACTTCAACCCATGCTGTGCGATGCTCATGCAGAAGCCTTCTTCGATTATGAGCTGTTCCATGCCAGTACTGGGCCCACTGTAGTTCTTAAAACAAACATGTTCCTTGACTTTTGTATAATTAGTTTTTGCAAATTCATACAGGGAACAAAATTTTCCTTTCACTCCCAGGTACAGCAGTTGGTTCATTTCAGCTCCAATGATGCAAGCCTTCGGAAGAAAATACACTTATTGTAGTTTGTATATAAATATATATACTATAATAAAAACCTATAAATTAACAAACATTTGACAAAATTATCTGGATTTTTCAATATGTTTCATTGTAAAACTAATGTAAGACAATTAATAGAGATGTAATTTTTTTCGCAAAATAACAAAAGTGCTCCTTATATTTCAGCATTGCATCTTCACGTCTGTAAGTTTACTGTACTTAATAACTGTCAAATATATGAGAATCTGTCTTCTCATTTGACTTTGCTAGTGATAAAACTACCATTCTAATAGTGAATTCCCATGATTCGCCTGTGAATAACTACTGTAAACAAAAATATGGCAGCCATTTTTAGAAGTACAAAGCAGCTAAGATATTACGAAAAATATCTTGCCAAAAAATTTTCCGTGCAAACATTTACATCTTTATCAATTACACGTTATGTGCTATAGTAGTGTGGCTGGAGTCAGTTACTGCAGCTGACTCTTAATTTATTTGAATAAAACACTGGTTTGCATAGTACTAAATATTTAGAATGCATGCCAGCTGTTATCTTTCAGCATAGTTAGGTGTAAGTCAATCACGTACGAAAACAAAATACTTAAGTACAGACTGCAAAATATTATATAATAGCGACGACGCTACTGTTTAGGGTAGGCAAATCCTCATATAAGTTTTCAAACGCAAATATTAATTGTTTGCACCAAAAGAAGCAGGCAAACAACAATTTGGTTTACTTTTTGTTATATTAAGTTTTGTAAATGAAGGGTTTACCATGGTTTGTTTAGTTAAGTTAAAGCTATTACCGCTAATGCAGTTGTAACTCTAGAATAAATTGATCGTGAATTTATCTTGAATTACTACTGCTCCAAACTAATTTCATTTCACCACGTATAGTTATTCAGATATTCTCAGTTCCTCTGGAGGGGAACTCCACGGATCCGGCTAATTACAAACGAACCATAACTATTAAGTTTTTTTCTGACACAAACATTTGTACATTATAGTTGAGCCAGAGACTGCAATAAAATAAATATTACTCACTGGTGTAATTTCGAATCAATTGTCCTCTTGCCTCAAATAAAACTATATAAAAACAAACGAATATACTATGTTTACCATATATTTATTACCACTTGATTTTAAAATCTAACGTACTTCCCCAAAGCAAACCAAAAACTCTGTTAATCCAATTTATATACTATTTTCCATAGAATCTGTTTCCCCAGCGGGGAGTGAAGCCTAGCCTTGTTCGACTTACAACTGGCTCTCTGCCGTGGACAAAGTAATTACCTGAACGTTCAAAAGATGAATTGAACAGTCTCTCAATGCTATTAAAACAACTCCAATACGTACGGAAGAAAAGACGCCGTTACATATTTCAGAACGTAATTTAATATTGTAGCAGTTTAGAAATTTTGTATTAACTACAGATAGCATAAACCATGGTTTATTATATTCGTAGTTAATACAAAATTTATTGCAATAAAGTTAAAATTGAATCAATTTTTTTTATTATTTGCTTGTTGTTTTTATAATTTCGTATTTTCAATAGAGGCTTCATAAATTTTATTTTTATTCGCCTTATTTTTCCTGCAGTCTAGACCAGGAACAACTCAGTTAGCATTAACGTTCTATATAACTAATTTACAAAAACCTTCACATACACTATAATCACACAGCGTCTTCGCTCCTATATGGTTCTTGGCATTCCCAGCGTACTTGCTAATAGGTTGGTTCTACCCAGTATTCCGCACAAAGTATTAGGGAGTAGCAGTTGGCTAATAGCGTAAGTGCAGACGTCTTTCAACGGCCAAGGTAAAGTGAAGCACCAGTCGAAAATATCTCGTCGCCAAATGAAACTTACTTTGGAGAAAAATTAAAGAGGTATATTTGTTAATAAATCGATTAGGAGGTATGTATGACGTTAGTCACATGCTGTGCGAAAGTGTCCCAAATTTATTTCATACTAAGGAAGGATTTTCCCTGTCCTTGCGTCCTCCGCACTTTCACTTGGGGGTGGGCAATACCCCTTCCCCTCCCTGCCCTTCATAATGTTGATATATTTGGCTATAATTTACCCCGGAACATCGGTACAAATACAGAACTTTTGAATATGAATGTCAACTTTAAATAAGGCATAAATAACACCACCTTCGGTCCCTCTCACCACAACTGCTGACATGCTGCATAAGGATATTTACGAACAGCGCCGTGAATACGAATCTTCATAACCCGGTACAGCCGGTGTCTTCTCCAACGTTTGTCTGGTTACTCGTCTAATGAGTAAACCAGTCATGCAGTTCATTGACCGCGAGAAGCAGGTAAATAGTCACTGAATCTAAGTAGTGTTCTTACCGAAATACGACATATTTGCAACATCCACAGTTGCAAAACTGCGAGGGATTGAAAGGGCTGGGAATTACATGAAACATCTGTTAGAAATAATTGAATCTACTTACTTTCCCCATGGAAGTTTCACGTCTGTGAAATGTTTCTCGTGCCATCATGGGAATGTTGAGTACTGACATAAGTTCCTCAACTTGTGAGTAACCAATACCCACAGAAACAGAACCCCACACCACAGCTTCATTTACTTCTTGCGAGCTGTCAGATGTAACGTACTTACGGGAGTCACAGTTGTCACAAAACAAAACTAAAGTAAAGAATAATCCACGATATATTTCATTTTTAAGCATATATGAGCCCAACGTGCAGAATCGGGGATGTTCCCCAATTCCATAAGTTGCTTAGTTAAATGCGCAATATCAACTATTCGGCGGCCGTTAATTAAGCTGTCTGTTTTTTCTGTTTCCACATTTAAAGGAGGAAGATCAGTAGGATCGACACCAGAAGCCTGTACATTTTCTTCTAAATTCTGGTAAAAAATTGTATATGTATAACATGTATAGTTTAGAAGTAGCATTATTTTGCACTATACTTTTAGTTTATCAAAATGTTATCTGTTATGGCATTTAAACTGGTAAATTTTATTTCGTACTAGCAACGACATGCAGCTAAACTACTAGTGAATTCATTGCCCAGGGTTGAAAACCGTAACGACTGAATCTTTGGAAAACTAATAAATTACATATTTTTTTACTAACAGAAAAATAAAAAAAATGTTTAGAAAGTAGAAGTGCTGGTATTTCACCAAGTTGTTCCATTTTGCAGGGTGGAACGCGGTCACCTCTTCGTTTTTTTTTTTTTAATCTCTAATACGTGCGCCTTACAGCTTCTCCATTTTAAAAACTGGATTAATGTCATATTTCATAAGTAGTAGTTTCAGCAAACATAATGGGACCATCAAAAAGAACATTTCAAATATGAAAGAAATGTGCGTATTTTAGCATCTAATTTTGTAGCAAATCGGTAAATATTTAAACTATAAGCATGTATCAGTAATTTTCGTCACAAAACTATTACCGACTGTTTATTGGATGATCAAGGGCAATGTTTATAATTATTAAAAATTTTTTGCAGACGAAATTTGTTTATATTATAAATAAAAAGTTTATATTTATTAGCTGGCTTTCATCTTGAGTTTTGAAATCAGGAATCTTTATATCGTCGCCGCTGGGCAGAACGGTCAAGTTGACTGATCTGCTGGCAGACAACATTGTTGCTAGCCGACTTACCGTAAGAACTGATCATAACGTGTTTTGCCTATACTTCACATGAAAAAAATCTCAAGGTCATATATTAAAAAATTCTGATTTACACATGGAAGGTAATCGAAGCCGGAATTGGTAGTATACTTAAAATATTAAATTCTACAATATATACTGCCTTAAACTTTATCTTCACATTAGTGTTTCTAGTACTACACACTAATCACGCATTTTCACATAGACGGACAGTCTAACCATACGCAAAAGACTACTTAACAACATTCGACGACGGATACACCCATTCATATCCCCACGGGGTCTCGACTGGTAGGAAAAGCATCATAACTATAAAGAAGTCCTTATTTAAATTCTGCTTGTGTTATCTGGTAGTCTGTCACTGAAAATTGTAGTTAAGAAATTCATTGAGCTGTAAACACGAAAATGTAAACTTTACACCTCCGGAGTAAGTTCAATTATGCACTTAGAATCGGTTTTTTTTTCAGTACGTAAAATAATAATAATAGGTAGGGCCTATATCCATTACAATAAATCATTTTTAATGCGGTATTTTGTTTTTCGGCATCTAGCATTTTCTTAGTGTCATTTGAGATCTTTGGTGGCCATGTTCGCAATATTATGCTCATATAGCGAAAAAACAGAATCAGCGATAATATCAGACCTGCCAGCATTACGACGTGGTTCGGAGCACACACTGTGTAGGATGCCACATCGCATTTGCATTTTCTGTACACAACTACACAACGTAAACCCAATACAACACAGTTTGGTTCAGACTCGTCTCAATATCACATTCGTGTGTATTGCAGAGATTATCAGCATGCGAGATAACCAATGATAAACGGTGCGACTGTATACAGCATTGTGCTGACAGCGAAAAATAATACGTGAGGAGTGAAGGTCAGTGGACGTAGGCGGAAAGCTAAGACAGTAGCACAAAGTGACATGCTGGACATCGAGATCGAGACTACCAGTGAGTTATTACATCTTTAAGATTTCTCAATAATCATGCAACGTATGAGACTATCAGTAGCAGAAAACAACGTAACTCCGGCTGTAACCAACCATTATACATGAGACGGGAGTATATGGTTTACCTCGTTTACATCGGGACTAAATTGAGGATAATATATACAATACATACATTCCACGTGTATGAAAACGTATCTTACCTTTCTGCCACAATTTTTGCTCTTCGTACCTTAGCCATGCGTCTCAGCATGGATTTCCTTCGTGCCTGAAATTATACATTGGTACTGTTCTTCTTAGGCATATTTATTCCTGGAGCACATTAGATCGTACCACTAGAAGAATACAAGCACTGAACAGTGCGACAATATTGACCTGGTTCTGGCAGGCAGAAAACTAGCAACACTGTGCCCAAAGGCGCGCTTTCACGTGCAAGATCGGCGTATGTGAGCCATCTCGGAGCCAGGAACAATAGCAAAAAATGCGCGATGCAATTTATCTCTTTTTGTTGTAAAGTTATGTCTATGACACAATGGACTTTTTTAATCGTCATCAATTAACGTAAAATTTAGAATGCTCAAAACTTTTGTATGTCTTATAACCTGTACTACAGACGAGTGTTTAGATTTTACTACATTTTAAAATCATTAAAAAATTTTGTTGCGTACAAAAATATGGCTTTTTGCCCCTGTACAAATATTTATGTTGTAAAACTGAAACGAATGATACTTCTACGAACATTGCATGTATAAAACTGTGGAAGATATACGGAGTGAATTGTAACCTTTGATTCTATATCTTAGTCTCATGCCGGGGACGGCTTTAAAGTAATCCATTAGCAAATATGTTACGTATAAAAGTAAACAAGTCAAGTGACCAAATTGAGAAAATAAATCATTAGGGCCTACAACGTAGAACGTATACAATTAACGAAGTATCCTTAAAAAAAGAAAGTGATTGTTTACTATTCATTTTGCGTGGGTGTTGTGGGGGAAAACCCCATTACTGATAAGGTCAAGTAATGAACAGTAAAACATTGGTATGTTATTTTGCAGTCATTTCCTTCGTGTTGAGATGAATTCTATTACATTACGTAGCAGATAATCTTGGAGTACGCAGATATTTTAATTCCTTGCGAAATCAATGCACTCTTGGATTTTCGAGTTACGTTTAGCTAGTTTTAGTACGTTCTGAAAAATATGCGCTGGAAATAAATGATCATGTGTAAGTATGGACACAATTAAAAATTGCGCCCACACTTAAAAAAAAAATTGTGTGGCAAGGGAGAGCGCAGCTATGATATGACAACTATGTAGACTATAAGAGCAGAGACGTAGCGAAGGGATGCGGTAAGCTAGGGTTTTCTAAATTCTGTTTTTCGCGTGTGGTCTAAATTATCTTTTGGTTAACTAATTCTTGCTTGCAGTAGGTTCGTTCTTTGTTTAAATACTTTAACGTGAGTCCCATTTGGCCGGCCCGGCCTTGTTTTGTCGAATCTTGCTCGTCCACAACTCGCTACGTAATTTATTTTAAATCATTACTTATCATTACATTTTACAGCTGTGTCACTTTGACTAGGGTTATATAACCGCTGCCCAGCCGAGGATACGATTTTTTAACGTACATTTTAAATTTGTTTTAAAGTGTGTTTTTAGGGTAGGAATGCTTTGGCAGAATTTATTTATTACGTCAGTATTAATGAAAGTACCTGTTTTTAAAGAGATTTTCTAGGGTCACTCACCTTGTGATAAAACATTAATGGATTATTTAATGCGGGCTGCTTTGCTGTGGAACGCCCAGTTGTGTTAAATGAGTTGGCCTTTTTTACTCTTCTCAAGTGCCACGTTTTAATTATTGGTAACTAAAATCAAGTAATGTCATTTAAAGCAAATACATGGAATGTTTTGGCGCTTTAGGTGTTTTAATACGAGCCATCCCTGAATAACGATTCTATTCAGCTGTGTGCTGAACATTCCAGTATTGAGATGTTGTGTAGTTTTTAGAAACGCTCATTGTGACGAGCTTACTACTCGAGTTTTCATACGATATTGTTTGTTCTATTCACCAATATTGATAGTTCATTTTAACAAGAATTTTGCAGGCTTTCGGGGGTTTTGATGTGTATAATACGAGTCGCATGTGTGTTTTTATCCCCCCCCCCCCCCAGCTGTGGCAATTCATGTGAATGAAATTATAGCTTATATTTTTGAAGGCTCTCTTTATTTTTTTTTTGGAGAGAGATGATATTAATGTCAGTCAAATCAGTAAAGTGCTGAATAGTAAATTGAGTCACGCAAAGATTTATAATGGCTCTGTTTTTTTTTAATATGCGCCGCTTTAATGTGTTCAACTTGTTACGTGAAATTTTAATCTTGTATATTTTATGGGTGTCATTAAATAAATCAATCGAAACGAGTTTATGTGTATAATAATTTGTACAAGAACAGTACATAGGAATATATCAAGACTTTGTGGGTACCCATCAAATTGCCCGTACTGTTTTTGTTCCATGAAGGAAAGTCACAGCTGGCATTTCAACATTTAATAATTTTATTACAAAGCCAAATAAATGATTCGGTTGATTAGTAATTATAATTGTAAAGTCTGCAACATTGGGTCTATAAGTAAGTTTTTGAGATTAGGGAAAATGTTGAACCGCCTTAGTTAACTCGCAATAAGATAAACGTTTTTGTTGATTGCGTCATACTGGTCTACAAACTAGCATCAAACTTTCGTAATTCCTGACAGTAAAAAAACTTACCGACAAAAGGAGGATGGCCACCAGTGTTATTTCATTACCATGGATTAATAGAGTTTTTCTTTGGTTGAAGATCTCGAGAACATTAACCAATTTTTTAAGGATTGTAGTTTAATTTCACTTCGTTTCTGATATATTGCAAGAATGAAGTTTAAATTAAGAGGTTCAATGGCTCATATCTCCCATAATGTCCAATTTAGCTAATTTCTATTTGATTTTACATAACGAATCACCTCACGAAGTTTGCCGATTGAATTCCGCCCCATTCTGTATGTGGAAATTGTATTATCTAGTTGTGCACTTGCGCCGGCTTTTGAATTGCCCGCCGCCTATAGTTGTGTGTTCTGCCTCTAGTTCATCGCGCACTTCTGCGATGTCGGTGTCGCTCGCGCTTCTTGATATCGTCCACCAGCGGAAAATGTCCGAGAATATACTGTGTATTGTACAGAATTGTTAAACTGGTTGATGACTTCGATATTTTTACGTTAATCAAAATGGTTCGTTAATTCACGTCTTGTTATTGAACAAGCGAAATGAGAAATTGTGTAAATGTCGCTAGGAATGGCACGTTTTTTTAACGTCAAGAATAAAATAGTGGCGTGGTACCTTTGTCTGTAATGAACTGACCTTGGAGAACCAGGTGTAGTTGTAACTGACCTACGTCACATACGCAATTGGCACTGTGTTGTGCAGATCAATTAAAGGTATTGCGCACATACAAATCATGATTTGAAATGTGCGCTCCTAGACTCACAAAAGAATTAAGAATTGTGCAATTGGGTGAAGTTCTGCCTTTGCCAAGGAGCCTCTGATATTACGGCAACATGTAGCAGAGGTTGTGAAGCTTGAACGCTTTAATTCTCGGTATTACAGATTGTTTTGCTAGACGTGGCAATATTCTACCTAATTTTATATTTTTAACCACGAGGGACTATATAATTGTGGAGCATTGATATAATATAATGCATCAAATTATGCATTGTTTAGGGTACAGTGTTTTTATCAAGGTCTTAACTATACAGTGCTAATTATTTGAGTACGATGCATCTGGCGTTTTTATAATGTTTTTTGGTGGTAAAAATAATTTTTATATGGAATATTGTGAAATTAACCAGCTCAGTTTCTGTTTAATAACAATAAAGATGTTATCATTCGAACCGATGCAGTTTGGTTTTTTTTTCCTTCATGTTTAATGTGGTCATGACATTTTGCTGTTTCGCCTTAATGTTTTTTTTAATGTAATATTGTGGTTTTGGGTCGCCACATACTCAACTGGAAACAATGTTCTTATTATTTATAATGATATATAAAGTGCTAATGTATTAATTTTCTTCTCTCAGCCTTTGATATGATACACTATTTAATTCTATCTGTTGTAACGCCTGCATTTTGCATTAATTATGCGCGCAACGACATGTTATTTTGACATGCAAATTATAGTCATAAATGCTTATATAATAAAGAGGCAATGTGAGTTTGTTTATTTGATTATTGTAACGGCTACTTTCGGAAACTACAAGGCCGCTTCTTATAGTACCTTCATTGTTAGAAAGCTACATTCTTCCAGATGGTCATAGGCTCAGTGGGAGAAGTAATGCCAAGTGGGGCCGCAGTGGCTCAGTGGATTGAAACATATCAAGTCGGGCCACAGAGGCCCAGTGGGTAGAGTAATGCCAAGTACGGCTGCAGTAGCCCAGCGATTAGAGCACACTCAAGTGTGTCTACAGAGGCCCAGTGGCTAGAGCGATCCCATGTGGAGCCACAGTAGCCCAGTGGGTAAAGCGATCCCAAGTGGGGCTGCAGTGGCTCAGTATATATAAATATATCAAGAGGGGCCGCAGTGGTTCAGCGGATATTAATATTATCTTAATATTACAAATTCGCATGCAGTCGCAGGTAGTCGCAAGTAGTCATGGGTAGTCACGGGTATTCGCAGATATAGTCACGGGTAGTCGCATATATAGGTATGTATTTCAGTAACTCCATAACGCTTCTTACACAATAGAAAACTGTAACATTTGACTTTACATTTCCGTTACTTTGACGAAACCACCAATACATAATACCGTTATAAGGTCAGAGGTGAAAACAAACATCGGTATTGCGAGCTTCGTCAAAATGTGTATCTTGTTATATAAGTCATTTTCATATTATCCAGGTAAGCATTTTTTTTTTTGTAAAAATAAGCTTAACATTTGTGTTAAAAGTGTGTTTAAAAACAAATCTCACTTGTTTACTTTATTCAAAAATGTAAATTAGCTTAATTATTTCCACTTAAAATTATATTCGTTTGTCGTATATTTAATTTAAGACAAGTTCTGTTTAATATATCGAGATTAAAATCGCCTTACAATACAATAACACACTTTACACATAACCTTTGTTAGATTCTCGGCAAAATGGCTGCTTAACTTTGACTTTAAATTTCAATTTTTCGAAATCGTGAAGCCAAGAGGGCTTGACTTTGCCTGTGACAGTTCCATTGTGTAAAGTTCCATAAGAAACAACATGTCGGAAAGCAAACGTAAAGTCAAATGGTAAAGTCAAATGTTAAAGTTTTCAATTGTGCAAGGCCCTTAAAACCTGAGCGAAGTGTTGGCGGGCTGCTAGTCACGTAATATTATTTTCTATTTGCATATGATTTGTTGTGGTATATTTAAATGTTATTTTCGTTCTACTATTCATCAGCTTATTTGTTTTTGCAATGTCTTTTATTGTATAGAATATTTTCCATACCTTCTGCATTTATAAGTGTTTCCATTTGTGTAATTACATTTATATGTAACATGGCCTTTAGCTGAACGCAACGTGTTGATGGCTGTTATGACAACGAGGTGACATAGTCAGTTTCCTTGCTGTAGCCACCTTGTGATTGGTATTTAAGGGAAGCGTCATGTTTTAAGACGGGTTGCGTCGTGTGTCGCGGGCCCGGCAGAATATTTTAAATATATGTTAAGGGTATTGGTTCGAGTCCCGATTTTGGAATAGCAGACTGCCGTCAGGCAAAGATGGGTTATGAAGATCGAAGTAAGTCTGCTCGCGCGTCATAGGTGATAAATAATTAAGGTTTAGTTAGCCACCCACGAGAATCGTGTGGTATATTAAGGACTGTATGAGCGTGGACCTCAGGTCCGAGTACCTGAACAGGGAAGACGACGGGATCGAACCAGGGAGCTTTCACAGCGAAGAACTTCTAGATACAGCTACCCCAGAACATCATTTGTGAGTTACACGGTATTAAGTATACCTGTTCGAGTTATCAACAGCGATGGCCGAAGATTTAATTTCGAGTATGACGCCAGTCACTTACGCCGTCTTGGAAATTTATGCAATTATTCACTACTGAATTGTGCCCACGTATACCTCACAGAAAGATATCTTGTGCTCCCAATATATATTGGTGTGAGTTTTTCAGTATTATTAATTGCATATTTTACTGAAGAGCATATTAATTTTATTGGGCGTCAATCAAGGACTGGATCAAGTTAAGGGCCACTTTATTCAACATCACTCTCTAAGTATCTCAGAGCTATGTATGAAGCAGAATTATAAGTATTTTAATTTCATAACCAAGTATTTAATTTCTTTGTCTGAGATTCACAATATTTTCAATAAATTTCAATTAATTTGTTATTTTTAAAGAGAGTATTATTTCAGTATGTAGTGTGGTAGAAATCTTCTTCAGTGTTTCAGGATGTTGTGTTATGTCCCTATAGCAAATACTAGACATCTAGTGATACACTCTCATGGTGACTATGGTTCAAGCCACATTCTATTGAATGGTATTTGTGAATCCTGTTTTGTCTCATAGGTGTAAAAACTACTTACTACTACTACTACTACTACTACTACTACTACTACTATATATATATATATATATATATATTATATATATATATATATATATATATATATATATATATATATATATATATAGGGGATCTTCCAGTTTCTCTGCGCTAGTTACATATGTTCTTAACCTACTCACTTCACAAGACGTGCGTTACGTATTCTCACACATAACCATCTATATGTAACACGTAATCATCATTACGTTACGTTTACTTAAATAATTTAAATTTATGCCCTTACGTGGGGCATTGCTGTTACTCTAAGATTGTATTTTGACTTTTTCAATATCCTGAAGCCACCTTGGCGAACTAAAGGATCAACGGAATGTAAATAAATAAATTCATATAATCAGTTTCACTTTGTGGCGGCAAGAAAACATCTCACTGAAATTATGCTGTCAAAAGTTTAAATTGCCATACAATTAACACAGTAGTAATCAGAGGGGAAGCAGAGAGGAATAACGCAAACTGAGTCACAGTTATGTTAAGGGGGGAGGGGGCGCTAATTTTCACAAGGTTTTTATATTGGGAACAAAGAGAAGCGGGAAAACAGGACAGGAAGCCAAATTGGAAATTTATTTGTTCGGCAATTTTACAGAAGAGCGATATGTCATCTATGCGAAAAATTCATTCTCACTGCAACCACAGACTTGAAGTACATTTTTTCTTATGTTCTCAGGAGTTTGGTAAACGCCGCAGCTAAACCCGGCAATATTACTAATGAGGGAAGAAAATTTGTACTTAATGATTTTCTTCCAGAGCTGAAGTATCACTCTTTTGCAAAGCCACGAAGCAGCATTAATTTTAATATATCGTATTTTGCTCCGAAGCTACTCTACAACATCACAGTTTTTAAAAACATCATCAAGTCCAGAAATTGAATGAGAAGCGAATTGTCGTCAACAGAGTGAAACTGGAAGGTCACTTCGAATGGACTAGTTCCTTAAAAAAAACGACATACCTGCAACCATAGAACTTCACATAATTTCATGAAAATGCGTTAAAGGTTGCAAGGCAAAGACATTAAGATGTAAGAAAGATGATCTCAAGTTCCTTTGAAAATTATAGTACTGTATATCGTGCGTTTGTCTCTGTACTTATTTCCCAATAAAACCTCGAGTATATTTACTGAATTAAAACAGTATTTGGTCATTGGTTTTCTATGTAGTTTTAAAATATTATTCTGTTATTACTACATTAAACGTTATTAATTACAAATTACAAATTCGTACTCTTCTTCTACGACGGTATGATATGTGCTTTAAAAAAAAAAAAAAAAAAAAAAAAGTAACCTATATTAGTCGTCATTTCAAAATCTTACCTTGAGATACAGCGATACTAAAATATGTGAAACAGAACTGTGAGTTTAACAAATACCGGTAGACCTACTATAGCTCATAAACATCAAGTTCTAGATAAAACTCATAGTACCACTTTTGTAGAATATTACAGAGATTAATTTATGCAGTAACAATTTTTGCTGCAGTTTTGTGTTAGGCACAGTAATTGCATTATATACTGATTTTAGCCATCATTTCTTAAAAATGACCGCTAAGTCCAATGTTTTAAAGGATACAAAATATATCGTAGATAAAACTTTTAGCCTTTTCAGTTATAGATAAATATATTCTTTTAGCTGTTGCAACGAACAAATTTTTGTTTGGAACGTGTCCGTGTTTAATTTTTTTTTTTTGGTACGAGATTGTTTTGAAACATCCACCACCAGTCCGCAATGTTAGTAATGCCACAGATAGATAATATCACAGGTACAGGCTGTTCACGGTAAAGTGAGCAATATTTAAGGTCCTTCTCAATGTTACTTTTCAGCCAATTTTTGTCTGTCCACCATTTGTTGGTATAAAATTGACATGTTAATAATAAGTAAAGTATATTCCATCTCAAACCACAATGAAATATTTTTATTTGCTATTAACACTGTTGTGAGATCCTTAAAAAGTGCTCACTTTGGCGTGAATGGCATAATTTAAACGACCTGTGTATAATATTCACCAATAAAAATCATTGTCAATACAGGCACTGTTAAAAGTCACAAAATCTACTTAAATGCCCTAAATATAGTCAAAAATTGTGATCATAATATGCTCTTTTAAATATGCCAGAATTGTTTGGCGAC
The DNA here is from genome assembly GCA_029891345.1 of Dryococelus australis. NCBI lineage: Eukaryota > Metazoa > Arthropoda > Insecta > Phasmatodea > Phasmatidae > Dryococelus > Dryococelus australis. The sequence goes on from CM056994.1 coordinate 249,629,044, forward strand.
AGCTGGAGAATGTGAACAAAGCATTTCGCAGTTGAAATATTAGACGTTACGTGGTATAGTTTTTGTTTACATGTAGCAGAGTTTCAGGAAAATACAAACTTGACTTAAGTATTAACCATTAATTAGTTTCCCACCACGCACGAGACTCCTTTGGACGCTGCCTTTTGCTGTGTACAGTGTAGAACATTAAATTAGCTTCCAGTGCACTATTCCTGTACATCTTCACCTTTAAGGTTAACAAGAGAATAAACGTGTTTCGGTTTAACTTATTATCTGTTTGCCTTTACGGCCGCCTTGCTTACTGAAGGGCTACATTCCACTTGGTACTGAAAGCACTGACCAGTATCATGCTAAAAGGAACACCATCAGTAAATATTCGCACTCCAGTAGCACTCAGTACTGGAACCAGGTGGAACACTCGTCAGCAGTTTTCAGCAGGAATAATGGCGTCTGCTATACGCAATGAAGCAATTATAGGCTTAAACATCTTGTAAACAGAGATGGATAGTTTTCCTTTTCATTTTTGTCTGATTCAGACTAATCAATTGATGATGGGATCAAAGACTGTGAAAAAATACTTTCCACCTAAAATTTCTGCCTATAACAACAACATAACTTGCTCGTTATACATCGCCGCCATGTTGCGTCGTCTGCTTTTTCTAAAACTGCCTGACCTTCTGCACGTCAGTAGTTTCAACCGGAAGTATAGTTTCCAACCCAGACGCCATAACATGATTCCTCCGTTACTGATCAGCAGAATCAGTACCTAAAGGAACACTCGTCAGTACTGGTCAGCTCTTTCAGTGCCAAGTGGAATGGAGGTCTCGCTTTCGTTCACTAAGACCTGCGAGTGGGAGTAGTAACATTCTTCTATCCAGTTACATGCTTGTTTCTCGTAGACGGAATAGATTCGTATTTTTGGGCAACGTACTTCCGACGAATAAACAGTTTTTAGGAGCTATTTTGTGCTATAGGCTATTCACGGTGAAGTGAGCACTTTTTAAGGCCCTCCCAACTGACAATGATCAGTAATAAATATATTTTATTGCAGTTGTAGATGTTTACCTTTGAGATTATTGGAATGTATACACTGTGTTTATTAGCCACATACCAATATTGATATTTAAAAAATGGTGGCAAGATAGAAATTGACTGGAAGGAACAATTTAGCAGGGCCTTAAAAAGAGCTCACTTTACCGCGAACAGCCTATAACTGAGTATTTGGAGAAATGGTCATTATTTCTCTATGAGTTCCGGATCTTAGGTGCGTACTAAATTTATGCTAGTGCTTGTCAGAAAATGTTGGACTGTGATTATTATGCTTAGGGTTATCAGATTGTGTGGTGGTACAGTACTCAAAAAAAGGATACTGGCATTAAACAAAGAGAACACTTGCAAGAAAATTATAAGAAGAAAGCGGACGCACGATTTTACAATGGAAATACACAAAATCAGTATATTAAGTCGTAGGTCAGTTGAAAACGTAGTACATGAAAATTTGTATCCAAAAATCAGTTCCCTATTGATTTATAGTAATACAAAAATTTGTTATGCAAACAGATGAAGTGATAATCATGTTCACTCTGAATATGACAGTAAATTCAATTTAGTTTGTGGGCACTGCCGAATATTTAGTAAGAAAGTAATATAGAAGTATTCACTCAAAACACAGTTTCATATAAGGACTGAACACAACTTTTATAATTGACAATTAATCACTTTCGCAGAGCTCAGTTTCAGATACATTTCTATCATATTTCTTTGCCAATTTTATTTGTTCTATCAGGTTTCTATTTCATACAATTTCTATTTCATACAATTATGACTCGATTAGGCACTTCTCAACTCAGACGCGTAAAACAAAATAAAAAACAGCCACGGAAAAAGATATGATTGTTGATAAAGATAAAAGGTTTACGTAATATTCTCCGAAAACTGTACACTTATGCAGGAAGTTCCTTGGCACCGTTACTAATGTTTAGAAGACATGAAAAAAATAAAAATTAAATAAAAATTAAAACTTTGCTGTCTTCCACTTACGGCATTTCCATTTTTAAAAAACCCGGCTGGACAGTTTACAAGACCTCAGAAACAGGACGTTTACGGGTAAAAGAGGACATCCAGTGACTCTAATTATGATAAAATATCTCTTACTCAGGAAACTTCAGTAATTAATGTCGGGCATGTTTAACAGACGATAATGTTTTATAAATACAAATATTAAGGTACAATAGTGTTATTGGGCATGGAAAATTAGAAAATCGTACAAATATGTTCCTATAAAATAAAAAATTATTTATGAATGGTATAATATTTCAAAATTTAAACACAGAGTAACAGCTTGAAGACTTATTTCGCATAATAAATAATTTGGACACAGAAACAGATCAGATGGGGAATCGCGAAGGTAAGTTAATTGTTTGATTTAGTCTCAGGTACAAAATTTGATCGGTCTTTGCATAACACTATAATATAATAATTTAATTTTTTAAATGTATTTAACCAAGCGTTTTAAATTACTTTGCGGCATTATTTATTTTCGGATTCGTTACAAAAAAAGATTATGTTACCGGCATTTCCCCCCTTTTAATGTATACATTTATTTGATTTTCTACTTTTCTTTATTCAGTACTTGCCGTTAGCTTTTGCATTCCAATTTATTATTATTAATACTTCGTCACCAGTTTCTCGTGCACGTAAATTTGTCCACACGTCTAGAAAGGGGGAGCAAGGCAGCGAGATTCCCACGCGTGGACCTGTAAACGGAAGGATGAGAAAAGTAATGAGGACAAGGGGGGTGGGGGAGGGTGGTTAGGGATTGTATTATAGTGTCTAGGGGCAGTGGGTACTGCCGATTAAAATAATTTTAAGCAAGGTCGAGATGTTTCGATTTTATTTCACTGCAGGAACATAATTTCTGATTAATAATATGAAAAAAACTAGTTAACACAGCTTTACAAAACAAAACTTTCGAAACAAAAATAAAAATAAATTTATACTCATTATCAAGAAGTATGTACGACCGCTTGAACTCCTCTTATACAGTACTGTTGATATTTTTTTGGGGGGGGGGGGGGGAGGAGGGAGCGCAACCAAGCAGGGCCGTGGCCGGGAATTTACGTCTGTGTGTACAAATGGAAATTACAAATTTATATATTTTTTTAAATTTTTGAAAGCCATAATATTAAAAATTATTAGTTCAGAAATGTTTTACAACCAATAAGCTAATATAACGATAGCCACAAAAAGTTATATACATCCTTCTTGTTCAAGGGATGTTGCACCTTACTTATTTAGAAAAATATAATTTGCAGCGTAATTCATTTCTAAATTTTATTTTTTATTTTTTTATTTTCATTTGTCCCGGGGGGGGGGGGGGTGGTTGGTACATGTCCCGTACCCCCACCCCCCTCTAGGACCCTGCAAAAACGGATGTTTTCAGAATTAGTTTTAACAGCTGTATATTCCATACAGAAACATGAGTTTTGTCTTCGGACACGCATAATACTTCTAACTTTATTAATATGCCATAAAATATAAGGTCACCACTAATAATGTTCAGACGAGTCGCCGACTGAAAGACAGTACGTCAGTTGAGCGCCTTGCGCGTAAAGGCGACGAGGCAAGTGATGCGTCAGCAGTCATCCTTATAGCTTACAGGTCTCGAGACCTCGAACATAGCTAAATAGGCCACTTTCTACAGCCATGAAAATGTCAAACCTGTGACAGCGTAAAGACGTTTGATAAAGAAAAGGTTTCTTTTTACTGCGTGGACGGGAAAAAATGTCTTCCGAAAATACACAAGAGTCCAATTTAAATGACGTGTCATTTTAGATCGATGTCTATAACAAAATAACCTCCTTTTTTATAGCTACATATTATAATCTCTCTTCCGTCAGTGGCAAGAAAAATATATTATTTCTAGTGAAATTATGAAATCAATTGCTTAATAGCCGCGCCACTAAAAGCCCTTACTTAAGCTACAAAAACAAGAAAATATCCAGTCACAGAGCAGACTTCAATGCCACCCGTGGCAACAAGCATGCCGCTGAACTTCGTGGCAATAAAATCAAGATACTCAGGCAGAAGTTACGGGCTGTGTCAAAATCACTTCATACCGCGCCATTTGAAGCACACGACTGACATATTTTTCCTGCTTCCACTTCCCGTGGCACATGGCAGGAGACTCGATCTTCTTTTTATGGAAAATATTCTTTTTTATTTTATACCCATTGCAGCAGATATTTTTTCGATTTGTATTCATTCTTCTATGATATTTGGTGAATGAATCTAAAATAGAAATAGAAGTACCCTAGCAGCAGCCATTTTGTGTATACCTTGTACTACTTCTCCGACCCGTAGCAACAGACTCGGCCAAATTTAAAACACACATTATTGACATTAATTCCCTTGTGTGGGGGTGAAAACATGGCACTATACTCTACTCTGCATTCTAGTGCAGTTGAGGTGTGCAAACTGGCACGAGGTGTCTTTGATTGAAACAAAATGTAAATGTCAACAAATTATAAACATGACCCACTGCCCACTTATTTAATATAACTGCAAGTTTCCTGGACGAATGCCAGTCACTGTGCCCTGGTGGTATGGTTCACTCTAGTGCACTAAATGGAACATAAATATTATATAACAAATACAGCTGCCACATGATCACTCTCAGAACAATATCAAATACCAAATAATTAAATTATATGTAAACCCTTTTAAAATATTTCCTGTATGGGGGATAGTACGCCAAGTCCCTGAATAGGACAGTGCACCTTAGGGTAGTTACAGAGAAAATATCACTGATACATAACAAACACACTGTCAAAACGTAAAACATTATTACACTCTTATATACTAATTTTCTCTGTGTATCACTTGTGTACAAGACTTGTCTTACGGTAATATATTTACACAACACTTCTAAACACGTTTAATATAAATTGTCCTGCAAAATAATACATTACATTCAAATACAATATGAACACAAAAATAAACAAAAACACCAACGCAGTCGCTGCGGCACACACGTGACACATGATGTCAGAGCAAAATATTTTAAAGAGGCTATGATGGAAATACGCAATATTTCTCTGACACTACATTGCACTCGTTGAAGTAGCGATGTGGCGAACGGGCTGTGAAGAGGGGAAGAACGTGTGACGTGTGTAGCTCAGCGCTAGCCCAATCACCACACCTTCTATCAGCACTACAGTCAACACATCAGCACTGGAGAAACTTTAGCGCCATACAGTGCCCCGTGTTAATTGTTTGAGTTCAAGTGCTTCAGGGGGATAAAGTATAAACGTGTATTTTTCAATGGGCAAATTAATTATAATAGCGCAGTTTTTGTTTGTTTATATTTTTCAAGTTTAATAAGGTAAGATCCGAGCCTTGTTCCATGTTTCGCACATTGTACACGACATTGTACACAGTTTATCTGTAATTGTTTAAACCACTAGTTCACCGTAACAAGCAGAGGATGCACCCACGTGTGTTTATTTACGTTGATATGTCAACAGTACTTAGGGTTATGCATTGTGTGTTATTGTTTTGAATTTATATGTTTTACAGTAGAGCCACGTCTGTTTTCTGTGGGCACTGAAGTGCCACGCCACTACAGATTTCTTAGAATAATAATAAAGTGTAATTTGTGTTGTGTTATATACATTTATATTGCTATCAGTCAGAACACCACGTGTTCAGATCAAGTGATGTTTGTAAATAAAGGGCACTGTTGGTTCACGTGGTCGGGAGCAGACCATGTGGGTTTGTTGACATCTCGCAACATAATATTTCTTAGGTTGTGTGTGACATTTGCGAGGGAAAATGTAATGTGTGTTTTCTATAGATTTTATCCTTGCATTATGGGCATAGGTGTACCCAAGTCTCTGTGTATATTTAAATTCAGTGTATTTTGTTTCGAAGTTTAGTGTGTCTTGTAATTGAAGTGTTGCGTTTGCCTGCGGGGGCATTACGTAAGGTAACGTCATAGTGGTATGTCAAACACATGGCAGTTTAATGCCACAAATATTCAGAGCAGAATATTTCAGACTCCTTGGCATACACCATGTAAATATCAATTAATATGTAAGGAAATAAAACCATAGTCACAGTATTGAATACTGGCTCTGCTAGTAGGGTGATCTGTTAACCGGCTACCAAACTCCGCACCCAGCAACATGGCTACCACGTGGCCGGAAAACCTACAAAAGTAAGTACTAGTTGTTGAGAGTGTTTTGTAATTTTTATGTGTTTTCAGAGTGTTTTGTCAGAGTTTTTAAGGGTATGTGAATATTAGGCTTGATATGGGGAGACTCCCATGGAGCTACAGCTCCAGGATATAATAATGGCAAAAGTGTGGTTGAGTTAATTGTGGCAACTTTGCCACAATTAATATTTTCATTTATATATTTTGTGTTTTAAGTACTGTAGAGTAAAATTAATGCAAGTGTTTTGTGAATTACCTTTCCACTTGTTTCATTAGCATGCATCTCATTTGTGTGATTAAGAATTAAACGTGTCTACAAGTCATGTGACATGTGTTGGGGGGAACCAACTTATCAGCAGGCTCCGTACTAAGGCATAGGCTGTAGCATCGTAATGGTCTAGCAGAGTGGTCGCACATTTGATGTCCTTCCCTGACTTTGCAACTTTTTGTTCCAACCATGAATATTTAAATAGTATTTTCAATGTACTTTACTGGAACCATTCTCTTTTGCTGTCCAGGGAGTGAGCCCCTCTGTACCAGGTCATTTGTACATGATAGGGACTTAACACACCGTTAATTCACACAAGCCTCTTGCCAGTTTATTTTGTATAAGGGTTTACCCACTTCAACTGTGAAGTAATAATGTACGTGCCTCCTCGGAAGGGAAACATGAATAAATTAAGTATATGTGAATTACTCTTTTTTTTCTTGGCCACTTCAGGGCCACATCACCAGTAATGTTATCGACATAACCTTTAGGGTGTAAGGCGGCCTATAACAGCCCATGGGAGTGAGTACGAGCATATGAAGACAGCTCTCCACTGTGATTCCTGGTGCCTGTTCGGAAAATGATGGTAATATTTTTTATCCAATTCACATAACCTATTCTCCTTGATGGTCCAGCCTATGTGTGCTTCACGTCATATGGCTATCCCCAACAAGGGGTTTGGTCACATCAAGCCATCTCTTTTAATGTCACACGATACATGTCACAATGTCAAGCTGAAGTGCGGAATCTGTGGTCCGAATGTGAAAAGGCTAGCTGGCATAGTTTTTGTTCTTCCTTTCTTGACTAGTTCCTCTCATATATAATGGGGGTAAATTTCGAGACTTTCGCACCAGTAAAGAGGGAATTTGGTCACAGTATATGCCCCTTTCACTTGTTTCTGATTTTATGAATCATATTCCACCTGATATGGTTCATGAGGATTCTTCCGTTTGTGCTCCATTGCTTGTTTCGCATGCAGCTTCCCTGATCACCAGATATTTTACAGTTCGTTTACACTTGAGGAATTACATCATTACCTCTCAACCATGCGTAAAATCACCCCTCGTTTGGATTATATATCTACTGATCTTTAGAAACATCTCCTTAGCACTGTGTTGGTGTGGTTAGTTCGTTTTTATAATATGGTGAACTTTTTAGGTTGTATACCTGAGGTTTGAAGATAATTTGAAATAGTTCCGATTTTGAAACTGGCAAATTTCCCTTACTAGCAGATTCTTATAGGCTAATTGCATTGTGTTCCTATTTGGCGAAACTTTTTGAGCAATTGATAAAACATGGGTTTAATAGGTGGTTAGACTATCATGATTTATTTTGCCCAGAACATTTTGGTTTCCGTGTTTGTATTAGTACTCTGGATGCTGTTGCTGCCATTTTTTCACACATTCGCGATGCCTACTCTAAACGACATGTTTTAGGTACAGTTTGTTTTTTAAATCTGGAATCGACTTTTGATAATGTCAATCTTAAACTTGACATGTGTCGAACTCCCTCACACCTTAGACCATTTTTCAGCCATGCACAGCAACAGCGCAGAAGAGAACCACACTCTACCATGCATGATAGTGCATCGGTGACCATACTATGAAAGTACAATGTAAAAGTGTAGCAGTCAGCAAGGTAGTGCAAGCAAGCTAGTACAATGAGGTAACAGTGGTCAAGCAGCCACATGCGCTCGCATGCACGAATACACGGAAATAGTACCACAGTACTATTATTTCCCAACAGGGCTTAAAAGGGCAAGGTCATGTGTGTGCAAGGGAACACCCGTAAACATAATAAAGTGCCCTATAGTCAATTGCAAAGTGTTGTATTCATAGTGTTTGTAAATGTACTCATTCCCAGTGCGTTAATCCTCAACTCAATCCTAGTATTTTTCAATTGTATTACATAATCCATATTACATAATATTTTGTTAGCAAGTAAGATCAGAATTGGTAAGTGTGTAATATGCTTTTGCAAGTCTGACATAACAAAGTAGTTGCACATGGTTTGCCTGCGTAACAATGCTGGCACGTGCACCCAGTTGAAACTGCAGTAGATGCAAAGTACTTCAAGATGCAGGTCATGTGTACTGTCGGTCCATGGCGCCTGGGCGGCTATCATCATTTGCATTAATAATTAACTACAATAGACACTTTTAATTACCAGAACAGTTTTGTTTCTGCCATCCGAGACATCGCCTCTCACCTTCCCCACTGTTTTGCATTGCCTGGGGAAGTTTCAAGCACATTAAGTCACTCAAGGGTTTTCGTGCCATTTCTCAGTTTTACTGCAGCCGATCGGTGTATGTACGACTTGTTTGTATTAAGTGTTTCCCTATCAGAAAATGTAATGCAGTGCCTAATAAAATTCACAATGGAGAAACATGTGTTTTTATTCAGGTAAACTGTAGGACCCTTCAGGGTACGGGCCCTTACAATTCCTGCCAAAATGCACATCTGTACGACCTTTCAGTCTTATTATCATTTCAAGTGTTTTCAGGACTTTACAATGTAATATATTGGCGTGTGAATAGCCCTGATAATCCACCGTGTAGGACGCGTGTCATTAATTATTCTACAGAGGAGTGACACAGCACAGTTGAAAGGATTGTTGCCGACGGTCGTCGGCCGTACGATCCTGAATAAGAAGAGTCTGTTCTACCAACTCATCATGACATTATGTCTGGATAATGCCTGACACCCTGAGTAACACCTATTTCCCACCAAATACCATATTCCAGATTTCACCGCTCCTCAAAATCCAATTTACACTAAATCATCCGACACACCCAAGTCAGACTACTTTATAACAAAATGTCTCGACTTAGTTTGCTGTTTACTCTCATCTGCTGTTTATATTCTTTGCTTAGCATTCGTCGTTATGTGCCTAGAGATCCTAAAGGATACACTGTATGACATAAGGTATCCAATAGATTAGTACAAGGTAGAACCCTTAGTCCCTTGCAGTTTATCTTGTATATTCAGGATATAATATTTCACCTTGGCTCTCATTTTCGCTCCATTCAATATGCTAATGGCATTGTTCTTTGGGTTGAATGTACCTTGTATGATACAGCTTGCACTACTCTGACCACGTCCCTTGATTGTTTGTCCCTTTGGCTGGCTGACCATGGTTTTAACCTTTCTGTGGATAAGTGTCGCACTTTGTATTTTACACATAAACAATCTGCTTCTGTGCTTCCCTCCCCTTCCATTAGGAGTTCTCTTCTCCCCTGATTGCATAAGGTTAGATATGTGGATATATTTTTGGAAGCTCATGGGTAGATGAACTACTCCTGTTGATTACACTGTTAATAAATATCGTTAACAAATTAATGTTTTGAAGGCTCTCGCACATTTCCTATGGGGTTCTAGATTGTTTGCCCTTCGCTCTTTTATATTTCTACCATCTGATCTGTTTTGGAGTACGAACTCCCGCATGCTGGGCAGTTACCACTCTCTTTGATGACCAAATTGGAGACTGCACAAAATGTTTGTCTCTGACTTACGCTTTGTGCTTTCTCTTCTACTCCCATTATCTTTCCTGATGTCTGTCATTGTCCAACTGGTATGGACTGTTACAAGGTAAACATTGGATCCATACTTGTAGTGCTTGTGTCAGGAGTATTGCTAAGGCAGATGACAGCATTGACTATGTTTTACTGAGGGACAGCCCGAGACATTTTTCTATTGTAAGCGAACAATTTTTTGGCACTCCTTATATTCCCCCTCCAGCCCGGGGTAGAGGAGTTATGACGGCCTCCTCCCTGCAACCCCATGGTAGATTTTGAAAATGAAGGCTCTGGAAATAGAATTTAAGGTGTAATTTGGCTTAAATGTAAGGGTTATCGGTAATGTTATACACACGAGATATTATAAAATAAATCATGATACTTGGAAAATTTAACAAGCTTGCATGAATATAAGCTACATAAATCTAAAAATACACTCAGGCCTATGTAAAATTGTAAATTGCAGAAAGTCTATCAAATTCAATTAAAACAACCAAAAGTCAGTTTATAAAAAATCGAGGCAAAGCTTAACAACATAAATCATTACATCATTACAAACAGATTTTCCTGGTTTCATTTTTGCGAATGCATTGAGAATCAAATCTGTGTCCATTTCATTTAGCAAGTCATTTTCAACGGCCATTGTTGTCAGTCCACTAGAATGTTCTTGGGACAAAGTTGATGTTAAATAAATTTTATTAGATTCAACTTGGAAAAACTTATTTCATCACTGGCCGCTGAAACTGAGAGTTTCTGAAGCATTCTCAAAGTAACAAAAAGTTTTGGAAATGTATCCATGTAACCACGTTTTGTTAAGAACGACAAAGCTTTGGCTGGAGAGCTTCCAGAGCGCAGCATTGGTGAAAAAATTTGCAGCTCTCAAACGTTTCAATTCCGTTTATAATATCACATTATTCTCCATCACTTAGAACACTGTGAAGATTCGTACAGGCATCCTTCAGCTCCTGCCTATCCCGTGTCTGCAGATTTCCAATGTCATAAAGAAATTCGAAACTCTTGCTGTGGTTCTCCATGAGTTCAAACCTCTCTTTATGCGAGGATACTGCTGTGTCAAACACAACAAAGTAGAAATTAACTTTGAACGATGTTCTCCTAGCCTGAACAGGTACATCTTCAACCTCAAAGGAGAAATCCTTTTATTTTCCTTGGACAAACTTGGGTTTCTTTTTCAAACTCGGCAGCAACATCGACTTTTCTGCAACTTCTTTTGCATCTGTGATGACGTTATTGAGGCCTTCTTCTGATCTCATATTTTATAGAAATCTGTGTACACTTTTAACAATATCCATTGAACTTTGCAGGTCAGATGTGACTTTTTGCAAGGCCTTACTTAACATATTTATTTTAAACAAACTCTTATACCAAGTTACTAAACAACACAGAATTGTCATATAAAGTTTTAAGTGTTTCATATTCATTTAGGGCCATGTTCATCCATGTCATTTCATTTGTTATGTATTTTTCACGTAATTTATGATAATGTGATACGGCACGGGAGTCTTTGCCAGGAAGGCGACAGCTCGCCGCCATGTTTCAGTAGTCGCCTCTTGGTTACTGCATGGGACGGTCGTGCTGTGCGCCCTCCCTAAGCACTTCATTGCTTCGGTACTAATCATGTAGCTTACGATAGTTTCAACCTAATAAACTGGAACTTCTTGTTTATTTCTAGCCCGGGGAGTGCACCGTTCAAACAACCCAGTCCATTTGTAAATGGTCAGGACGTTATCACCACTATATTTTTAGGAAGGTATTTTACTGCCTTTTCCGCATCCCCTCTTTAGCGGGTCAAGTTTGTAAGTGCTTCTGTTGAAGGCATAAAGAAATAAATATTCATGTCGTGAATTGTCGAACTATGTTTATTTCTTTGGTCACCTCTTGACCGCATACCTCATTTGAATATCTTTCACAAGGCATAAGGTGGCCTATAACAGCCCGGGAGTGAGCGTTGGTGTATGGGAATAGCCCTGAAAATTCCCACTAGACAAGGCATTGGATATACATATTGGGATAACTCTTACAACTTCTACAACTATAATACTGAGACGTCGGACATCAAGCAAAACCCCTTTCTAGCCGTCGACAACATGCCCGAACTGAACTCGTGCTCTCTACTGAAATGCTGGAATCCCCCAGATGACATGGTGGTAATTTTTGCATTCTCGCGATGTCATGTGGTTGCGATTACTAACCTGCCTTGAATTTAAGTTCTAGCCTGTAAATTGCAGACTCGTCAGAGGGACAAGCACTTTTATAAAACTGCAGATACATATTTTTCTTAATGCCAATTTGTTATTTTAGTGTAGGAGTTTATGGGATTCATTTATGAGTAGCTAAGTCTATGAAAGTTTGTAGATTGGAGGTAAGCATTTCCCAAACATAACCTTTAGTTTTCCTCGTGATAAAATAGCTGTTTGTGGGCATTAATGGCAAATCATCGTAAACCAATACAAGGCTGCATCTTATAAATACTCCACTCTTACAATTTTTTTCTTCCCAAGTCAGCAGAGTTGAAGTGACAAACAAGAAATAAGCTGTTTATCAACACAAGAATGTACAAACTAATAAATTCTCATATGTGTGTGTGTGTGTATATATATATATATATATATATATATATATATATATATATATATATATATATATATATATATATATATATATATATATATATATATATAAAATAGCCATTGAGTGTAGCCTTCCTGAAGTGCAATATCCATGATTTCTTGAAGTCACTCCATGCAATTTCTGGGACAGCTCATTAATAACAGCAATGATGAATTACTTATATTCCCTTCATTGTGTTCTCCTAGTACCATTTTTAATGAACCTGTATTCTACAAGATATTAACTTAATAAAAATTAACTCGTCTGTTCAGATGATGATGTATTTAACAGTAGGCTGTAATTATAGCATATTACAATGTTTACATCTTATCATTTTCTAAAGGTAGATAAATTAAGAAAACTAAGATAAAGTCAATCTTTTCCTGTAACTAAAGTATCTGCAAAACTGAAAAATGTTGCATATTTTTCTTTAAACACTATTTCGCCTTTCTTAGGGATTTTCGAAATTCTAATTTTGAGGGCATTTATTGGACTGACGTGTGCCACATTCCCTCGCCACTTAGACAATTTGTCCGGCCATGTTCTGCAAGGTCACCACAACAGGGTTGTACGCTCTACTGACGAGCAGTGCGTGCGCCAGGTCGTGGGTTTTCAATCAAGATCACGAGCAGGGCAGTGCTGTTCCGTGTGAGGGAACACCGGTGCAGCGCTGCCAGTGGTTGCCAAAGACTTTTAAAGTGTAGATTCCGCAAGGCGGACTGTTACAAAAGTAGACCCCAACAATAACTGGGCCAGAGAACCCAGGTTCTATACATGGTATTCCTGTTACATGTTATTGAATTATTTATAATTTGTGGTTTTTCCTTGTTTCGCAGTGCTTGGTTGAGCATGTTTACATATTCATTTCTTTCATCACTGATCTAGCGTTATGTCTATTTTCATTCGCCAGTGCTTTGTTTTGCAGAGTATTTTATGTATTTTTCCATGTAAGTTTAGGTAAGCAGCACTACGTGAAGTGGGAGAATATGTTTAGTGGAAGAAATTAGTTCCGATCTGGTGCGTGAGTCAGCCGAGGCCCATCTATGCATCAGGCGGGAGAGTCAGTCAGTAAGTAGCATCGTACACGGGTGGTGCGTGTGTTGTGAGCTACAGCTTTTCCAGCGCACCCGGCAGCATTAATAATTTTTGGTATGAACACTTAACTGCAAGATGCTTTATTAACTTCAGGAACCCTTTTATTATTTTGTCTGCCTGGTACATAACTCTCACTTTTCATGGGAATAGTAATGCCCAGGTAAGCGTTTAGCACATTAATAGTTATATTGTTGTAAGACTGTTTGCCGCTTAACCACAGTGGCCAGTAATGATAAGCAGTAATGATTAAGACTAAGATAGTTCCTGAGGAGCTGTAGTATTAAAGAAAGTATATTGTCTGCAACAAATCACGTGACTTGCGGCGGGAGACCCAACCAACCAGCATGCTCCACACCAAAGTGACTTTCAGAGGTGTTGTCAGTGGCGGCTGTTGAGGTAGGACAGCAGGGTGCAGCCCTTCTAACAATATCTCAGAATGCATACCTCTACTTATCTGCTACTCAGTAAACAATAATGCGTACAGATATGGAGGTTATTTCACAGCTAATGTTTTTTTTAGATGGTGAAACTCTTGTCACAAGAGAAATGTTTTTGGAAATGTTGAGTGGTGGGGCGTCAGATTCTTCGGCCTGAAGTGGGTAGAGCTAGGAGAGAGAGATGACCATAACATAGGACTAGAGGTGCTGCGGGTGGGAGGGAAGACTTCAGGGGCTCAGCTCAGCTACTAAAACTACATGTTTTGTAAACACAATTTTGCGCTCCACTCTTTTGCAGTTGTTAAAAACATTTCTTAACTATGCTTGTATTTATTTCGAATATTTTTTATTTGTACATATCATTCAAACTCGTGCGAGCTTCAAATATAGTGTGTTATACTCTGAATAAGTGTGTTGTTAATTAATGATGAGCTATGGCCAACGGTCAGAAGCAGGGTTGAATTGTCGTTAATGTCGTGTTTTGTAAACTTGTAAATAATTGTTAATTCGGCGAGTGACATTTTAAACCTTATTATAACAAAGATTTTCACTTACGAGAATAAACTAGAGCTACAGAATCTGGGACCAGCAAGGCCAGTGTTAAATATAATTCAACAACAAAACCAAGGTAGTAAATGGTTCGTATACTAGAAAAATCGACGGAAGGACATACAATTTCGCAGACTGGCTATGCGGGTGTGAAGTTGAAAATGTATAGTTTTGTTAATTTTTTTTGCTAATGAAAACTAATGATGTTGCATGCACTGTCAGTATGGTAAAAGATTAAAATATTTGGGAGTCAAAGTTAAAAGGCATAAATCATGTTCGCAACATATAAAAATGCCATAAAATTTTCATTGCTTGGTAAGGTGAATATACATAGCCAGTTTGATAGCGCGTACAGGTTGACGAATTGATTTTTTAACAAATATATTAATTAATATATGCCACTTTCATCCTCTAATTTAAATTTGTCATGAATTTTGTATGTACTGTAGGCTATGTAAATTAGTATTTGGTTTTAAAAATTTTTTGTTTTAGTATATTTATGTTATTATCATCATTAGTATGGTAGAATTTGTATTATTATGTTATCTCGCATCGTCTTGTGTAATATACCACACCATGTAGGTACTGGTTGGAAGGCTTATAACCTAAACAAACTTAAAACAAATACATACCAGTGGTAGTTATTAGATCTGAACCAGCGGCCACAGTATGTTGACCATTACAAATCGGCGATGATACATTTTTCTTTAAACAACCATACTTATTTTTTGTATTAGCTACACAAGCCTCACTTACTCAAGCCTGTCATATGCAATATATTTATCAGTGTGCCTATTTAAAAAATGATATTTGTAATGATATGAGTTATGATCGATCCAGCCCTCCCAGTTTCAAAAGTCACCAGCCACCACTGGTCGCTTTACAGTCGCTTTGCCGTGAATATGACTATGTAAGCTTTAATGTGTAAGGTGGCTTATAACTACCTATTGGTAGCCTAGGCACAGTCGAATATTGTGAGTATGCACATCTACGACAACTGTAACTTCAGAGACCTCGGACATCGAGGGGGCCACTTTAGGCCATCGGCCACATGACCCAGCACTCTCTCGTGGTCTCCACTGAGGGAGCTGGCACCAGCCCGGAAGAACATCTGTAATTTTCTATCCTCTCAGCATAACTCTACTCCTCGATGGTACAACCTAAATGCATGAGACATTAAAATGTTAGGAATTTAAATAGAAATGCCAGGAAATAATCATTAATTCGTTGCTCAAGAACATGTTAACTTTGCCTTCCAGAAATTCAGCTAGGCTGCTGGTCACTATTTTGTTGCACTCATTACTGATATGCAACCTTCAATACATTACAACAGAAGCATGCTTGTTTTACTTTATTTAATCAATTATTCAAAATATAGTTCTCCACAAATCCTGATAAATGAGCACTATATCTAAAACACGTACTTATTGTCGCCCCATTCCTAATACTGGGCTGTGATATAACACACTCATGATCGGTATTTTTGAGGAAATTATTTTATTGCACAACTAGCAAAAGCCAATAATAAACTAGTTCAACTTCACACGTGAATTGTAATATATATTTATTCATTTGTTATCCTCTTTGTTCAATACGAAATGTTACGAAATTAAACTTTTCTCTCAGTGTCATTTCAATGTAAACACATTGTTTTAGGCTACAAAAGATGGTGGATAGAGCGTCCATAGTAAAACAACCATTCTCCAGTGGCTTCCCTCTTTGTCACAACATGCCATCTCCTGTATACTCCTAACTCCATGCTACACAGCAGTGGGTGTGGAAATGGGTTAATTAGGTTTTGGGGGTAGGAGACATCGAAAAGGTAAATACAGTCATCTGTCAGAATGCTCTAGCAAAGATCGTAGCGGGGTAACCAAGGATCATTTGCAACAACTGTATGCGATCGTCAACGGACCAGATATTTATTATTCCCCCATTCCATCTGATGCACACAGTGCGCAAATGCGCAAATGGGAGTCTGCGATGGTGCGGAAGTCAATACGATTGCTTACAGACTGTGTTTTCGCACATATCACAGACACTGTCTAACAGCAGAAGAATGTTCAACATGGCAAGAGCCGAATTTTATCCACTGAGCCCGATGTCAGCCTACGCAAATGTAACCAGACCTAATGAGAACCCTGCACATCAAGATGGAACAACTGCACGTTCTGCAGGATGTATTTGCAGTGCAGTCGGAGATTAGTACAGTCGTGTAGGAAATCTTCTGCAGACTAGAACAACCAAATATTAGCACATCACGACCATCCGTTCAGTTCCCACCAACAATGCAACCGACATGCTACCCATCCTTGGATGTGGCGTTAGCAACTTCTACACAGTGAGTGGTAGAGGGACCACTTATCTGCCCACAAGCAAAAACGACACCCATCAGGTTTCAATCTCTGCCCACATTTGTGGGGCTATCAGCGAGGCCCCGCTGGGATTTCTTCGATATTGCGATGATCGCTTATGCCGGTATGGAGTTGATAAAGCTGACTTGCCCAACTGTGCTTGAGAATGCCTATCTGGAGATGCCAAGTGCTGGTGGCATGGCATCGCTCATTACGGAATTATGTGGGACGAGTTTTATAGCTCTTTCACATGTAGGTTCGCCGAGACATTTACATTGTTTTAGTCCAGAAGCAAGAGAATGTTGGAGGAACAGGGCGAAGAAAGTTTGTATAATTTCGTGACTAAGTAAATAAAATCTTATCAGGACATACTACCCCACTCTAGCATCAATCCACCGATCACAATATCTCAAATAACAGGAAAATACAATCGCTTCATCCGCATTCCAGTGCGTGCTAACAGACACTCTTGCAGGGCGTTAATCAACACTGCACTGACAGGCTCTAAAAATCCATATTTAATAATGTTGCTTTTGAAAACCGCAAAAGCAATAAATACTCACCCCTATGTTATGGTTTAATGTATTCTTTATTTTCTCGATCCTCTTTTTATTTACACAGAACATACTAGACTTAAACAGCAATATCGACAACCTTTCATCTGCAATAACAAACACAAAACCTTTTCATCTCCTCCTTCCTTTAGACAAGTATAACAAACATTACACATTTGTGGCCTTTATAACTTAACAAATAAAACATAAAACATCAATAGTGACCAATACTTTCTTCTCTTAAAACAAAGGAATCCAAATATCATTAAACTAATTTCCATAATTTATCTTATCATTATTATTCATAATAAATTCGAAAATATTTAAACACGAGTTGGTAATGAATTTGGCATTATAAATCTTGTTATCTTCTAGGTTACCTGTTCTAGATTTTTTTTTTTTTGTTATTCTGATATATTTACTTTTTTAATAAGGAAATAAAAAATAGAGATATATAAAATTAAAGAATATAGACCAAATTCATTGATAAATATAGCCTTTGTTTTCATGTTTAAAATCGTCCCTATTTAAGTTCATTACCAATTTTAGTGATAAATTTTTCGTTATACCCCCAAAAATTTGACGTCTCTATTGGTTGGGATGCTATTCAGGGTTCCTTTCCAAAATTCAACTTACTTAAAAATTACAGAAAGGATACAGATATTTATATCGTGCAATGGCCTTTGTTTAAAAATTGCCACTTAAATATAATAAAATAAAATAAAATGTATCAGGTCAGCCGAATAAAATAACCTTTTTGTTAAACCCGAATGAGATTTTTTCCTAGTGTTAATTTTATTCCAGCAATTTTCGAAGGTGGCAAATTACTTATGTTTTCAACTTTTTTTTAAATTCAGTAAATGTGTGTAGCAGATCTTTGTGCAGAACAATAATTAAGCTAAAAATCAAGTTCCTTTCTCACTTTCGAGCAAATTTTGCAAAATCTTCTGGATACATCATTCATCTCTTCAATATCATTTTCAAAATCAAGCAAATCAAGGTCAAATTCAAGCCATTTTGACCAAATATGCAATCTAAATTAAGCAAACTTTTTTTTATATAACCCTGAAAAATGTAAATTGTTTGATATTGCTTAATTCTAATTAAAAAACCCTTCTCAAAATTAAAAAAAAATTCTTTATTTAGTATAAATTTCACTAAAAAAATCCTGCACATAAGTTTTTGTGAAAAAAAAAATTCAGGATTCGCTTAAATTTGACTTAAACAATCTTTACTAAAAACTTTTTGTAAAATAATTGCTTAATATAGCTTAAATTTGACCTTAAAAATCGCTGTTCAAATTTTTTTTGTAATATTTGTGTTAGTTAGGTTAAATTTGAGTTATGAATTCCTACTCATAAATTTTTGTAAAAAAAAAAGGCATTATTAATTTTAATTATAACAAAATTACCTGCCCAACAATTTTTGTAAGAAATAGCTTGATTTAGCCTAAATTTGTCTTTGCAACCCTACTCAAAATTTTTGAGGAAAATTCAATAGCGCAGCAAACTAAATTAGATTTAATTCAAGCAAATTAGAGCCAATATTTAGTACATTTGGCAGGGTTATGTGCAATAGTGCAATTGCGAAGCTCTCTAAATTGGTTTAAATTGCAATCTAAGTAGAACAAAAATCTAGTAAATTTGGCATATTTTGACCGGAAAAGGACCCTGCTCAACGGGGTTTGAAAAAGTTTTTTGAAAGCGAGAAATTTACTTGTTGGTGTAATTATTATTTTGTGCTACGATCCTCTACTCACTTCTAAAAAAAAATATAATTATAGTCTCACTACCTGCTACTAGTTTTTTTTTTTTCCATACATTTGCGTATTCTATAAAGAGCTGTCTGGTTGTCTCTATTGTATTTAATTATCTTTGGTTTGCGATCTTGAACCGACAGTAATATCGCGTACAGGACAGTTGGTTGGACGGTGCGCCTTAATTTCTTTTAATTTGTTATTATTTGTTTGGCATATTGAGACGTCTACACTGAACCTTGGTTTTGGTAAATTTAATATTTCAGACATACCACCAATCAGGGATTTTCATATGTCCATGTTTAAGTTGTCACATCCGGTTGAATACACCCTGTGGGCCTGTACGTAAGGATTGTATATTTGTCATAGCATTAATGGTTTTATGAGACCTGTATTATCGGAAAAATAATGATCTTACTGGAGATCAATAACAGAATAGTAGAAGAAACGCTGACGTTGAAGTTCAAAAATGCTTTAGCAGGGTGAGTGAAATGTTTTCTTTTTAAAAATCTGTTTTATACGGCCGGTAGGGGTGGAGCGCGCTTATTTACATTGAGACAGATGTATTGCAGAGAAGTATAATATGCATATAACCAAAGTTTATTATATTATTAAAGTTCAATATTTGTGGGAACGATTTGTGGACTTTGTTTTTTTGTGACAGTTATTTCAAACACATTAAATGAGCTTGTTCAGATCCTGACCTTATTTCTTGTAGGTTATGTGTAACGTATTTACTTATTCGGTTCAAACGGGCTTATTTTTACCTACATTTAAAAGTGAATGATTTGAATCCTTTTTTCAGACATAAGCCGGAGTCCACGGATATAACTATTGCAGATTTTGATGGAGTTCTATTTCATATATCAAATGTAGGTGGTGACAAGACGAAAGTTAGGGTATGTATTATAATTTTTATTCTGTCTGTTAGATGTTTATTTTGAATATTTTTAACTGTGCAGAGAAGTTTTACAATATGCACATAAAAACTGTGTTTGTATGTGTAACAAGATTCATAAAATGGGAAATTTTTTTGAAACAGTTAGTAAAATCTTTTAACATTGTTTTGAACTCGTTCAATTAATCATGTAATTTGACTGTACTGTTTTAATAGAGGCTAAATTCGTAGTAAGTTGCCATTTATACATCACATCTTATATTGTAGTGCCTATGTCTAGTTTTAGATTTGTTAAGATTCCAATATAAAGTCCAACATTATTCCACGTTTTCGGAAATTTACAAATTGATGCATTAGTGATGAATGTTCTGGTGTGTATGGGAGTACACCAGTTGAGAGAATTTCCGAATATCAGCTTTATATGTTTGTTATGAATGCAAATGAACAAATACATACATGCAAAATACAGTGAAAGTCCGGAATACCGCGGTTTGGTATACTGCGGATTCGGTTATACCGCGGGGCAATTTATATTCTCTGGCCTGAATAAATAAGTGAAAAGTGTACGGTCAGGTAAGCCTGTGGTCTGTTGGGGGATGGTCATGAGTTGGGGACGTTGATAGCCAAGGTGGAGGAAGCGGGCGCATGTTCAATTCTCCCTCCTTTAAGCGCAAAGATCTATTTCACAGATTCATTACACAAATATTGTATGGTTTTCCGTATATGCAAATAGTGTGTTCTTATATTACCATATTAGCGAGTTAGGCCATGTGCGTGTATATGCCACGTTAGAAGTTATTGATAAAAAATTTGGAATGATCAATATTTCAAGTAGACAGATCTAAATGTTTTTATATTCCCGTAAATATTGCCGGGCCTCGTCGTGCCAGTGCAGAGGCCAAAATGCTGCCTAAATTTCATAGAAATTCAACACACTGACGTGAATCGCATCAATCAGCATGCTTTCTCAATACTGGGCCGTATTGTACCGGTCCTGTAACAACGGCAGTGGTGGCGCCTGTCTGGCCGCCGCCTGCCAGAATAATCTTGTAGCGACCGACCGACAGCTGCCCAGCCCCGACGATCTAGGCATGAGCGACAACAGTAAGCCGCCACGTCAATCTCCTATGGGGTATAGCCCTATGTAATCACAATAATTATGATTTAGACACTCTGATTATAATGTATGCATACCGGCTATTTGGTATTTCTTCCTATTGAAAAAAAAAATTCCGAAATTTGAGGCGGGCCTCGAAATTCGTGCTTTGAAGTCATTTACAGGCCCATAATTGATTTCCTACGGGGTATAGCTCCATATAACCATTATAATTATGATGTAGACACATTGAATATAATGTATATATACTGGCTATAAGGCATGTCTTCCTATTTTCGAAAAAGAATTCCGAGCGGACGAGCTATTGTGGACAAAGCATAATGCAGAAAAGCCATCTTTCTTTGCATGCCACAAATAATTTGCTTTTTTTTTTGTCTTAGTTTTCCTTTTTAAAATGCAAATCATACAAGCAAACGACATGTTTCACAACACATGAGGCACTGATAGATCCCATATGCAGTGCAAGAGTGCATTTGACCTTTGGACATGAGCTTCTTTTCTTATTCTTACTTCCTCCCAACAGGCCCAGCAGTAGGTAGAGGGTGAACCCCCTTCTTTAACCGGCGTGACAAACAACTTGCAGCGAACACTGCCCTTGGTGGAATATGTACATCCTTTGCTTGGAAAATGCAGTATTTTTTAGTTATTCTTGCTTGAATGCATGTGACCCTTCATCACAGTGCGTTTCTCTTCTGTTTTTCTTCCTTGGGTGCTGTCAAGTCCAGTGATGCAGATATAAAGAAATGAAGTTTGGTTAGCAAGGGGGCTAAACGTTTCGCGAGTATTGGCGGTAAAGAACAACACTTGCTCCGTATTTGACAGATAGTTGCCACATCAGAAAACTGTCTTTTTTTCTACTGTACTCGGTCACTCCCAGAATAGCGCGGAAAGCTGTAATGCGGGTCTGAGTTATGTCCCCCAACAGCCACGTTATATCGGGCTTTTACTGTAACTTTATAATACGGGATACTTATATCAAACACAGTAATATTGTATTTTCTAATAAACATGCTCTTTCTTTATGAAATACAAATGAAGTGTCTCATTTCTCTGCTATGTTTGTGCAAATTTATAGGCACAAAATTTTTCCACTGCAATTAAATGTGGCCATTTGCCTTTCTTTGACTTTACTGTTTACATATGCTTTATTTATTTACGTGTGTTCGAAAATTAATTGGTTGATGTTCTGGTGCACATCTACCAGATCCACAGACGTTTTCAGGTTGGTTGAACAGGTGGATACATTGATTGAACCGAACTCGACCAAAACCTTAAGTTCAGAATGTCCAGTTCACATCAGTGGATGCACTGGTGACTTTCAAAAAACGTGGATTGTTTATTCTGTTTTTGGTTTTATGTCCACAGTTAGTTCATTATACTGTATGTACTTTTGTTTACATCTAGTAAACTGTCATCAATGTCATTTTAAATTTTGCATATCTGTACCACAATTACTGTATATACCAGTAAATGGTTAACATTAAATTAAAATTCACATACAGTGCAGTTCTGGTTATGAACACTAATAGTATGTCACCTCATTATAAATAACACCTCTTCAAAAATTAAGGAATGGAAATTCTGAAAATAGTCATTTTAAGGAAATATCATCTGCTGTACTTCCAAGTGTGCAATTATTTTTTTTTAAATTTCAGATAAGTATATCTCTAAAGTTTTACAAGGATCTTCAAGAACATGGTGCAGATGAACTGTTAAAAAGAGAATATGGCAGTCTTCTTGCTCCAGTTGAAGATGGTTAGTTGGACCACTTTTTTCATATTAATTTTTGTGTAGTGAAACTTTATTTTTGAACAAACTGTTTCATTGAGTACAGAAGTCATAATGGCATTTCAAATCTTTACTTTAGTAGTAGGTAAACTGCTATGGGTAATTTTTTTATGTCAAATTGTAAATAAAACTTGGGTTAAGACATTTAGCTTAGTCTTCAATTAAAAAGATGTAATTTTTTTTGTTGTAGTGATGAGTAAGGTGTGGTTATCAAATACCGGTAATGTATTAATTGAAGGAATGTTTAGTGTATTACTTGACATGGTATTGGGAAGTCTACAAAATGCTATCAGTAACATGTGTTTAAACTATTTCCTGACACACTTAAATATGTGTATTGCAAGTAAGAACACCATTTTAAACTTTCTAGCAAGCTGTTTTTTAAAGAACCGGGATTATTGTACAACCCGATTCCGCAGCGTTTACATGCATTTTAAGACATCACCAATATGGTGTCGATGACATGTATTTTACTATTGCCATGTCCCTTACGTATGACAATCTAACGGGGCATCCACGAGAAGGTGGGTGTTTTCGGACGGGGTCGATTTCAGCATTTATAGCTGTTATTGGGTAGTACACTTGAGCCCATCCACCCAAGTGTACTACACGATACCACACAGGGATCATAGTCAATAAATTACTATTTTGCCACCAAAATTACAGTACTGATTTGTAAGTGACGATTCACTATTTTCTGTATTTCAGCCACACCTTGTTTATTGCGAGTCATGTGTGGGCGAATCACTGTATTGGGTGTATATTTCAAACAAATATAGTCAATAAATTATTACTGTGCTACTGCCAAAACTAACGTATATCTGTAAACTCTGAGAATCACCATTTTCAGTACTTTCTGAGGGTTAGGTCATTCAAGGAGAGATTTGTTAGTGTATTTAGAAATATCTGCAATCCTTTTACTTTATCGCAAACCTCACATAACACGCAAAGTTATAGGCGAGTGCTGAGTTGCTGCAAGTCTGTGATGAATTCGCCATATACAGCCACCAGTTGGGTGCCTTCCCATTCAAATTGATGTGCGCACGAGAAACCTAGTGCTTCTTCGGAATTTCGTGAAGGCAAAATTCGCGCTCACATTCATTGATGAAAGTACAAAGGTATTCATGTGTTCTTGCAGTGAACTCCGGAAGTTGTGGTTCTCCCATGCATGTTATGTGGCTGCGTGATGAGGTCGGTCCTGGGTTGGTGGGTCTGTTCTCTGCGGCTTAATTACACATCTTACACTGATAGACTAGGCCTGGTCTATTTACTGGCTCGTCAGGCTATCTTATACATGTATGATGGAAGCTATCCCCCCCGCTGAGGATGCAGTGCACAGTATGGATCCCTCGTCCAGGGCAATTTATCCAATTACAGTATGCTGTCTGCCTGGTACAACAATCTTCACGTCGGTATTCCAACCCGTTGGTATACCATGACGTGTTTTCCAAGCCGAGGCAGGCGTATTGGTGCCAAAGGTGACAGTGGGCACATTGTATGCGATCAATTTCCGTTTAGGGACAGTTTTGACATGAACAGCGGTTTTGTCTTGTTGCAGCGTAGTTGCTCTCTTCAATCTCTGGCTCGCTATGCTTTGTTTGACATTCTAACTGGGGGATTTTCTGTGACTCCCCAAAGTGTGACTGTTCTGGGCTCCGTAACATGGAATGTACGGTCATGGCTGGCTCATCCGCACTGTCTTGTGCAATTTCAACAGTTTTCACGGCCCACGTTGGGTGCCAGATAAAGATTAATCCCTGCTACCCTTCTATTTGAAGCGTGACATACCGGGAATAAATACTCACTATATTGTCTTCGCAGAGGACAGTCAGGTCTTTTTGTCTAGCCAGGCGCTTCTGTGTGTTCAGGGGTTCGGTTCTGTTTGGGTGCTGACGCCTTCCCATTGTACAAAACTGGACATGTGGCTCTGCATGAAATTAGGTGTGGACAACATAATACTGCCTCTAGGTGGCACTATTGCTTTGGATATACCTGGGTGACGGAGTTTGGGAGCAGTACTAGAGTAAGTCGTGACTGGTGTGGACATAGCGTTGTGTTGATGAACTGTGATCTGAGGCTTTGGTGGAGGTGTGGGATGCAGACCAGCTGGTACTAGATACACAACTACTGGTGTTGGTGGTTAGTCGGGTTGACTCAGATGCTTGGCGATTCACTGAGGATACTCCGTTGGGCCTGTTTTCTCTGGTGGGTTTAAGAGATCTCTGGGTACCGGAACTTTCACTGTGTTATGTGGCTGGCATAGCGTTTGTGCCTGAGCTCTAGGTGTTAAGCTTGCTATCTGTTTAACCAGGGAAGACTGATACTCGTGCGTTCAACCAGATGCTGGGATTATCTGTTGCACCTTCGCTTTTATACCTTTCCTCTGGGAGTAGGGCATTGGGAAATTGACTTACCCTACTGCTACTGTACCACGTCTGCAGGCTCCTTGTGCAGTCTTATGTGTGGCACCTCACCTCATGCGGGCAGAGGACGGACAGACACTCTATTCCCAAGCCTGGCAGAGACTTTGGTACACAAAGGAAGTCAAGCGTCACCTTGTCCAACAACACACACGGGTGTGTGGCCATGTCCCAGTCTTCCCAACTTAGGGGACGACAGATTCTCCAGACGAAGTCCACAGAGGAGAAGCTGGAAACGCCAAGCTGACAAGCTATTTCCAGGACAGTGTAGCTGTGTGGCTCCTCGTTTCCTTCAATCCCGAGGGATTGATGGGAAGGGCTGCCAAAACTAGTATGTGTGTGTGAGAAAACCGTGTTTGGCTCGTATGAGTAAATTTCCCCGGGATCACCTGCAAACCTGTTCGTGAGGGTAAATATGGAAGGGTGCTAAGTCTACAAAAAATGTGCTCAAATTAAAGGCTGACCAACGTTTCATTTCGGTAAAGTAAATAAACACATGGTGAACGCACTCAAGCTCCTGGTCAACGGCGCGAATATCAGCCAGAAAGCTACAAGTATAAGTTAGGATGGCCGGTAGAGGCGACCAGCGTACAACCAAGGGGATGTGGGGAATGATGCTGAAAGTCTAAGCAACAAACTCATGCATTTTTGTATGTACTAACGCGTATAATGACATAACGTAATAGCCGACATGTAGCAGGGTGCTAAGGAAGGACGTGACAGGATTTAGGCTTGAAACAGACTTTAAGAATGGGTCCACTACAGTTACGTCTGTAATTGTAGGGTGACACTGAGTTTGCGGGGTACATAGCAGGGAGAGCTCCTAACTATTGTAACCTAACCCTATCGCCAGCGTAGCGTAAACGATGTGAACTAGGTGCCGTATCCGAGCAACGGGTGCTGGAACTAATGAGGAAAGGTGGATTCCTGAGCAGTGAGCACTAGGAAGAAGACTGTTACAATAAGCGAGGCATAAGGGATGCAGAGTGGTCATTATCTGAGTAACGAGTGCTGGACAGTTGAAGACTGGTATGGCAATCTGGTCACTTCCTCGAGTGGCAGGCGTTGGGAATGAAGAATGCTCTGGTGACGTGGGACTTATCCACTTTTATACTAATTTTCAGCTGCTGCCTGCTGCTGATTGGCACATGCCACTGGGACGAGGGGTAGTTGCAGAGCGGGGAGTGTGAATACATGGCTTGCCTCTGTGATGTCACCGGCCAGCTAGAAGGGGATGCAAAACAAAACAAAAGACAAGCAATAATAATTACTTCTAACTCTATCTAGCTGGGAGTAATAGAACTTGTTACCTTTAAGTATTGGTATGGTGGGCTGGTGAATAAGACAATCACGGGACAAAGTTAACTTCCAATTCCACAACTGACCTAGGGATGGAGCGGAAGTTGTTAATCTCCATTATTGAAAAAGACGTAATGCATAAAATGATTCAACTTTAAGACATCTTGCAGTAAATATGTCATTTTAATCAAATTTACTCATAATTATATATCACACACATGTTCATCCCGAATAGTGGTGTTATTCTTTCTGGTAAAGAAAATAAGTTTGATTTTACTTATGTTGCAATATGTCCTCCAATTGGCTGTTGTCTGACCACGCCACATCTCGCCGCCAACCAGCAATGGCGAGACGACTAGTATATTTTCTTCAGTGCTTTCTTCAGTACTTTGTACCCTCTAGGGAATAAATGAATGATAATAAAAAAATTATAATACGGAATATTATCTAGAAACAAATGAAATATACTTACACATGATCTCTATGTCAATAAACTATTAAAATAACCAAATATTATACAGTATTTTGTTTAACTCAGATAATAAAGCTGAATTTGGAAATGATATTAAATGAATGGGCAACATAAGCAAATACTCTGTAATCATATATAGTTATAATGTATGTGACTAACGGTAAATATAACCCTTGAAAATCTGCAATGTTACATTAGTTGTGCAATATTAAAATAAGAATGTTTTTGTAGGTATCACTTTTATCCACATACTACACGGGCGCCTTGTGATGAGATTATAAAATATTTGAGCAATTCCAAGGAAATTATAGCATTTTATTTTTGTAAACACACTCAAAAGTATACAATTTTTGTACATAGTTAAGGGTGTCGTACAGTGACACAGTGGCAGTGAACAAACAATACGAACATGGGCGTCATGCCATAGCCAACAACCATTTACATGGCCATAGCTCTGGTGGAATGTGAACTAACTGTGCTAGTTGTAGAGGGCTGTACCAGTTAAATTTGTTGCGAGTTACAAGCTGATCGCATGTGTTAACGACTCTACTTACGATAAACAAATTCTGTGACTGCTCAGGACCGTGGTAGCAAGAAATTGCAAACACCTACAAACAGTCTGCAGTACGTTAGCAAATAACACTGCAACTACAAGCACCAAACTGCAGTGTTTGCAGAATGTTCTACCAATTTAACCATGAAAATGTGCCTATTGAACTTCATGCCTTCACACATTTCGTAAGCAATGGTCACGGAAAACAAAACTGGATCATTGCTGAAGATAGAAATGCAAGACCAAGGAAATAGTTTCCTTTCCCTATATAAAGCATTTACTTTTATTGCAGAGAACATTGAGCTATTTTCTGATGACCAAAATGCATCTATATTCTTTCCTGTGGCAATAATGCATGCATGTTATCATAGTTTTGTCACAATGTATCTGTATGCTATTTCCATATTTCAAACAAAAATTTATAGTGCATTATTTATTCATGGTTACATTTTGGAGTATATTTATTAAGTGAAATAAGCAGAAAATCATATCTAAAATGATATACTGCACTTGAAAATTAAAGTACTGTATTAATTGTTTGCAAACTGTTTGTTGTGTGATCAGTGAAATTATAGTTATATCTAAAGTATGTAACTGAAATGAAATTTTTACTGGTAGCTATTTGACTTCAAAACTATTCGCATGTTATTCAAAAAAAAATTTGTGATTATTCAAAATCAAGCTTCAGAGTTTGCACACCCCTAGCAGAGAGGCAGCATGTTTTTGCAATTTTTATTCATATTTCCATTTAGTAAAATGTTGTTCAGTAGCTTGTTTCATCACAGTAATTTATTTGAAATGAAATTGTAAGAAAATTGTCATAATTATGCATTCAAACTTTCAAAAAATTGATTAAGCAGAAACTACTGCAATTGACCACTCAAATCTACTGCGTTTTTTTTATTTTTAAATTAGCCAATTGTCAATTTTACACAATTAGTCCCCCTCCCTTAAAGTGTTGTGTTTGCTTATTTCACGATTTAAAATAATTAATGCAAATTTATGAAAATTTCACGATTTTGCACATTGCAAAACAGGTGTCTCGCGCGTGTGTGTGTGTGTGTGCGTGTGTGTATATATATATATATATATATATATATATATATATATATATATATATATATATATATATATATATATATATATATATATATATATATATATATATAATATATATATATATATATATATATATGTTGGAATGTGCTTTTGGAAAGCTAACCTCAACCTGCTATATGGATACTAGCAATTCAGAGAATCTTGGATTTGACCATTCCATCCCTGTTTAAAATCCAATCAGGCAGTATAATTTGTGAAACTCCAGTCCCGTAGCATAAACTCTTCTGTTCAAATGTGTGCATGCATGTGTGTGTGTGTGGGAGAGAGAGAAAACACAAGTGAAAACTGAATTTAATAATAGTGCTTGCATTTGAGAATAATATATATTTATGTTAAGAAATTTCAGACAAAAATTTTGATTAATATGCTTTTTCTGTTACCACATTGGCATCAAATTGACCACAAAATTTAATGTGTGGCCAAACTTAAGTATATTAGAATGTGTGACATAGTAGCTATTTTATTTATGGTGCTTCAGATTCTGTACTATGAGTTTTCTTGAACTTGAGGCATTTTATGTTACGTGGTGAAAACTGAAGTTTGATGTTAAACATTGATTTTTTTTTCAGGTTACAATGTTTCAGTTCAAGTTGATCTGGAAAATGTCCCAGAGAACTGGGAAGAGGTAGTTAAAAAAATTGGCTTGTTAAAAAGAAATTGTTTTGCATCAGTATTTGAGAAATATTTTGATTTCCAAGAGAGAGGAGAAGAGGGTCACAAAAGGGCTGTTATCAACTACAGAAGTGATGAAACTCTGTAAGTGAATCGCCTCCTTGTAGAATTTGATATTTTTGTTATGATCAATACCTAATATTTGCATGTGTCAGTGTTCTTAACGATCCTTGAATCTTGAAAATTCCTTGAATTATTTTAGGGCTTGAAAATATTTGAATTTTCAGATTATAATAGAATACGTTATAAAACTATCTGCGTTACTAGGAGTGAAAGAGACATAATTTGCTGCAGAAACTGGACTAATAGGGTGTCCACCCACAGGAAAAAGTTGGGGAAGTGTTGGAGAATTTTCACCTGGGTCAGTGATAATGTAAATAATTGCTACTTTGCAAAGTTATTTGTGTGAGTGGAAGATAATGTAATTATGATCATATGCATTTTGAAATTTCAATTTTTAAGATTGTTATGAACGTGGTGGCATACAATATGTATAAAATATTTGTGTTTAATTTCTTAGCCAAAGAGTTTATTTACATTTTTAAAATTGATAATGTTTACATTTTTTCCTATATTAAATGACACATTTTTTATATTTAAAGTACTAATTAAATCATATTTTTTAACCACCTAGCCCTTTTATAAAGCTTGGCTTTGATGAATGACAGATTCTGATTCTGAGTGAAATAGCGAAGCGTCTCAAAGTAGCGACTTTGTTAGTGCCTGTCGGATGGCACTTTTGGGAGTGACCTGCATCTCAAGGCATAAACACTACCTGAATATATCGTGGGCCATGTTGGCTGCCGATTTGGCGCAAAGTCATTTGTTGGTTTTGCTATTGGTCTGCTGACTGGTGCTGTTGGCTTTCTGGCTGGGGTGCAGCTGCTGGCAGATCTGAACTGTTCTCACTGGCTGCTGCAACTGGAATTCCAACATCTGCTGTTGGACCTCAGCAGGCTGGGGTAGCATCTGGTCTTAAACTAGGTGTAGGCTACTCTTACTGGAACGTTCTCTCCTCTTTTGAAGGCGGCAACAATGATGGGATGGACAGCATTCGGAAGCTTCCAGATTGGCTGAAACAAAGATGGGGAGGGAGTCTGTGAGCTAGTTCCCACCTATTGGCCGGCAGCTTGAGCTCGTTCCGGGTTTATTTAATTTTTAGAGTGCCTTACTGGGTGGGTGCAACCCCAGGTAGACTGACAGGCAGTAGTTGCCTGTCGTTCCTTAACGTCCTCCCCACCTCTTGGTGAAGGGCTTTATGTTCAAATACCTGGGTCTGGGAGATAGCAGCAGGCAATGCTCGTTCTTTATCTACGTGAGTTTTGCCCTCTAGGCACACCAGAACTATGTTGAGTATTACCTTTACCCAGCCGGAAACACAAACGGTGCAGTGGTTGAGGAGCTGGTTCCCTTGGAGGCACTCCATTAGCTTTGTCGGATGAGCCCCTTGAGTGGACAGGTCTGACCCAGAGCCAACCAAGCACTCCCTCCGGCAACACAAACTGTGTGGTGGATGGGTGCAAGTTGGTATAGCGACTTATCCTCTCAAGCAGGGGTATAACTAGTGGTCGTGGCTCTACTGTTCAATACAGCGTGTGTGCCGGATGGGTGGTCGTCAAATGGTGTGTGCTATGACGTAAGAATTCTTCCGTCCAAAAGAACTCTTAGTCCTACACTAAGTGGCAACTGGTTGGCAAACCCAATCGTCTGCTCCTCTCTGTGGGATGTAGGTGTTTACTATGGTAATCTGGATGAACACAAGAGAAAATGAGAGAGTAGTTAGGTTCAGATTGTGTTTATTCTGTGAGGGATAAGACATGGTGGACTGAACAAACTGTCTCCTGTCTATCTAGAATTGACTGGAAGTAGTAAACCATGCAGTCCAGGTGAAGGGGACCTGGTGCTACACTAGCTGGGAGCATATTAGGCTAGGTAATAATGATGATTTTCCCTGTCCTATCTTTGTATGCGTGCCCTGATGGGGCTTAGGAATCCCATGTGCTGAAGGGTGCATGGGGTACCCATTGCCAGGGACAAGCGGTTAAGGGTGGCAGGAAGCTTTTGAAGACTTTGCAGGGGGAGAGCTTCAGAAGTATTGCTGTAGGGGGCTGTGAGCTGGCGATCCCTAGAGGGATAATGGTGGCGTCTCAGGACTCCGGGGAACGAGCGCAGTAGAGCTATCTGTCCAACTGGTGCAGCTTGTACATGAGCCGATGATCACCTGACTCTTCCGGCCTCTGCACTGGCATATATTCTGCTTCGGCTGAGGGCATGCCGGCCCGGTGGTGGG
Organism: Dryococelus australis; assembly: GCA_029891345.1. Lineage (NCBI taxonomy): Eukaryota > Metazoa > Arthropoda > Insecta > Phasmatodea > Phasmatidae > Dryococelus > Dryococelus australis. The sequence goes on from CM056994.1 coordinate 249,661,041, forward strand.
GTGTGCTATGGGCGCACATCTTGGGCAGAGCTGGGGGCGGCTATTGTTTTCATGCGAAATCTCTTGGTTCGCTCTTGAACTTATTTGGGGTAGCGGCAGGTGTCTGTTACTGTTAATCGATTATCTTTGTGAGGAGATGCAGCGTATTGCATGGCTGTATTGTTGAAATGCAATTCTGACATGTCTGTAATACTTCCCCGGTCCAGGGGAAAATCCTGTAGGCGCTCCAGTTAGTAATTCTAGCTTCCGAACCCTGTCCAATGTTGATTTGTATAGAAACGTGTAGATGAAGCGAAGTTGATCATTCAAATAGCCAGTAAGTGTCACGTGTTGACTCCAGTGTTGCCAACCATTGTATCTGTACTGTTGTGTATGGTGTAAATGAATATTTCAGGAAAGAAACTGTTTTGTGTTCAGTGTTCTTAAGAGACGATACCATGTACATACACAACATAAATTATGTTAAATTTTACAAGAAACTGATAGTAATGTTTCTGCTCTGGAGTACATATGAATAACCCAGTTTCTCCAAGCAGGAATACCAAAGAGAAAATTAAAATATTGTTTCCTTGGTTACCGCTGAATGAAATAAACATCAAATAATATTTCCATGAAAATAAAAGAATATTTCTCTCACCTTTCAGAATATTGCATTCAACCATTCAATGAGATATTTATATACCCTTTTGTTCAGAATGTCACGCATATGATAGTGTGTGAAAAATCTCATGCAATTATAGTAAATGAGACAAATAGCATGATATTCAACTATAAGATTCTTACCAATACTTAGATCTAATTGCAACTCTACACAAAAGATAACACATACACATAAATTAACGACCATATTTTAATGCAGTGAAGAACCTACTAAAATTAATCATATCAACACTTCATTTTCAAATATCAGAAATTCTGCTCAGGTAATTATGCAATCCAAGTATGTCTTATGAAAGGTTACTCTGTCAAATAATTTACGCCAGTATCTGTACCTAACAAGGGCCATAATGAAACATTATACTGACGCAGAACACTTCATCATTTAAATCTTTATACATTTTTCCAGCCTAGCTTTGATTACGAACAATAGACTCTTCAAAAATATTTAATATGAACGGCCTCTGGTTATGTCCGAATGCTTGTGGTTTAAGTTCAATTCCAATTTTGAAGAATTCAGTTTTAAATAAGTTCAAACACTTCAAATGGTTGATGAAGTTTCCAAGTTAATTTAGGTGCAAACTAAACTATCTACCAAATAGTAATTGGGCACCTGTCCACAATGTTTGCTTGGTGGTTGTTACCCCATTAGAATCTCGTAGGGTCACCTCTTGCAGCTATAACAGCAGCCACCATCTGGCATGCTCTCTACTAGTGTTTGCAGGGACATCCACGGGGCTTCGTCGCCATTCTTCTTGCAACCATTCCATGAGGTGAGCGATGGATTTTGGCAGTGCCTGAATTCGATAGGGTTGAGGTTGGGGCTCTATGCGGGCCAGTCCAATCTGCTAACATTGTTGTCGGCGTACCACTGCATAGTAGCCCTTGAAGGCACTTTGCATTGTCATCCTGGAAGTGACACTGGTCCTTTCCATAAAAATGCCACTATGTTGGGAGCATGTCATTATCCAGAATGTTACAATAGGCCTCTGTGTTCATGCTACCACGGACAAACACCAGTGGTCCTATGCAGATGGCCATGAAACACAAGTCAACTTATGTACTTAATTACCTATCTTCACTGGTGCCCAATTACTTTTTGGTAGATAGTGTACATTCAATGGCTTGTTATAAGTTTGAGGTGCTAGTTTGTCCAGTAGGAAAGAGCTTGCATGGCTGCGACTTGCTGGTAGGAACTCAATGAAAAAACCTGCCTTCAGGATCTCAGGAATCATTGTCTCGGAGTGGAATATCAAATGCCCCAGTACATCCTGGGAATTGTGCATCCAAAACTCCTGACATCTCGTACCAAATTCGTGCTTGCACGAACTAAATCAGGGACGACCCTCAGCTTTCCTCCAAACACGTCTATCTGTTGCCATGGCTTGATGTAGAAGGAAGCTGTCACAGACTTAAGCCCTTCTCTTTCCTTACAACAATTACTGTGATATCACGTCCATTTTCTGACGTCAAAACTTCTTATATAAACACATATTCAAGTAAAACTTCTTTGCAATGTAAAAAACTGTTCACTTAATCACAAGAGATGTGTACATTACTAATGTCTTTGAGAAAAGTTCACTTTAGCTAGCAGTCAGTATTGAAATTTTAAACGTTTGCAGAATTAACACATTTTCATCTCAGTATCTAAGCTGGACTCTACCTCATTCAAATCAAAACATAACAATGTCAGAAAATTAATAAACTAGTAAATATTATTTTTAATATCTGGAGGATGTAAAGGAGATTAAATTTTAAATCAAAATAAAATAATAAGTTTCTAAAAGACAACATTTCTAAAATAAACAGAAAATATTTAAGCATAACAATAACAAATCACTTTACTATACCATAGCGGAATTCCACTACGCATTGCAAAATTTAAACCTTGGGGAGACAAAGGCGGCGAAAAGTGATGCACACAGATAATGTAGTGACTTTATAGCATGCTTCTGGCATCCGAAAAGAAAAGCTATTGGTGGTTTAAAACTAATCGGGGCAGACGGATGTTTTCATTTTACAGGTTAAACATTATTTTTAATTAGCTAGAGTTTAATATTTTTCTAATTTTTTACACACATTTTTTGTGCAACAACCACATAATTTGATACCTGCCACTAACTACTGGCTATTGCTACCACCTCCGCGCTGGAACTGGAGGAATATTCAGAATTCATCTTTATTATGCAGTGAATGTCTGATATTTTTATACTCTTCCGATTTTATCACCTGTTGCCGTAAAGGTAAGTTTTTCTCCCATTAATAGTTGTGTAGTAGTCCTTCTATAGCCACCGCCATTGATGGTTCAGATTTTTGGACCTCTGCATCAGGGTTGCTATATAATTATTTTTTTTTTTTTTTTGATACTTTGTATTTTGAAGATTTTGTAGTTGTGTTTTTTCACACTTTTCATTGTTTTTTGCGATTTATTGTATTTCCGGCTGAACGTGCTTCATGCCTTAGGCCAGGCGCATTTTGTGCCGAATTTAGAGTAAAATTTTAAAAAATAAATAGTTGAGAGTAATGTAAAATTAGTTGTGTAGCGAGATTTTACTAGAGCTGTAGCGAAATTCTCTCTTTAGATTTTGGCAACGCTGGTTGATTCCCCCTCGACCTCCATCTGGGGTAACTGAGATTCATCTTCGGGATTCAATAGGGTTTCGTCCTCTCAGTGATGATGTAGAACTATCGTCCCTTGAAGACAAACTATCCTCTCAGAGATGATGTAGAACTGTCGTCCGTTCGAAGACGGCGGGGCGGTTGCACTTCTGCTTGGTGCTTCACTCTAGGCTGGATTCTGACCAAACAGCAACGCGTGCAGTGAATACTCTGGTTGGCTGGCTTGCGGGTGATTAGCGCTGTCTCTCACACTAGTTGGCTAGGCAGGCGGCTGGTGTGAATGACCGCTGGTGGTTGCTCCTCTTCTCCCCTGCCCCGGTGACTCAATGTGACGAGGAATAAAAGAAAGGGTAAAAATGTGTTTCACGGTGTTGGGTGATATGATCGCGGCCCTTAGTTTTTAAAGGGTACTGTTCACAAAATCAGCTGATGAACTTGGGTATGGGGTTACAATGTCTCAATTACAGTGATTTCCTGTTGAGAAAGAATGCAAGACAAGCTGCACCCAAAAGGTTAGACACGTTTGTGTGTGCTAGGCCTCACTCGTGAAAGGTGTGTCAGCTAAGAGTTTTACTGTCTGTGGCCACATAGTAAAATGGCTCTGCCAGGGTCATCCTATGTATTGCGTAGCTGTAAAGAATGTTACATTTGTAGTATGTCTAGGGTTTGCCAAATCAGAACCTTCCAACAACCTGACAGATGGGAAGCTAGCTAAAATCTCAATACAACACGAATGCACTGAAAAATGAAGTTAACTAACACAAATGTTGTACGGGGTGCACATACATTATTTAAAAAAAACATGAGCACTGAGTATTTACAAAATGTCTTGAAAATGCTATTTACAGCAATTCAAGATATAATTAATTATTTTGTTCATTGAGATAGTCTTTTATCTTTCGTATATCATCTGGTGGGTTTCTGAGGAACTTCAGGCCTTAGCCTATTGCTGTCTGCTTCTCAGAATTGGAAGTCTGTAACACAGGATGCACTGAAACACTGTTCTTGTTAATTTACATAATAGCACATTACGTTAGGCACTATTGCAGCAAACTTGGATGCCTGGATAGTTACGCAAAAATAGGCAAGCATAATAATTGTGGGTTGAAAGTCTGTTTTTGAAGTTCACTGGACATTTCACTAATAACCGAGCATGTATTTACTCTGCTATAACGTCACTCTCTTCACTGGTGTTTAATAGGCAACAATAAACGGTTGCTTAAGTCTGTTCATTCACTAGTTAGCTGTAGCAATTTGATGGCTACAGATTATAATGTTCTACGTGCTGTGGAATTTATATAATGGAACTGGACTGCAATGTGTGACTGCATTAACACTGTTCATGCGCTTCAGCTCATGACAGCTAGCGAAAGTTTATCACTCACTGGTTCTGACGGGATCTCTTAGAGTCTCGGGGACTGGGTAAGGCCACGCAAAGTGTCTCGGCCTCCATGGTGGGCTTCTCTGTAACGACCTGGCAGGTGTGGGCTACGACAAGCACGTGCTGGTGGCTCTCTTCTGGCCTGGCCAGTTGTCATTGGGTTGTCGTCCCCAACAGTGTTTGGCTCTTGAATGCTGGGTGCCGGGGGACGATCGTCTGCGACCTCCTCGAGGATGGGCGGTATCGTAGTGACCGGCGGAGGCAGTGGTGGCTCCAGCATCTCTGAAGTTGGACAGCTGTGGTTCTGGTGCTGGGTTGGCCCTGGTGCCAAGGGGCATCAAAATCGGCTAGGTGGCAGCATTGGCCGGGAAGGACGTGGCTGGTGGTATTGGCTAGGGCGAGGTTGCTAGGTTGACCTCGACCTCTCTGCAGTGGCATCCCTCTTGGAGGTGTTTACTCAATGGCAACTCCGGTGTCGTCTGGTGTCAGACCCTGGGTGGCCGACGGAGTCAGTTTCTTCAGATTCCTCTTCGGATTGCTTTACTTTCCTCTCTCTGCTTGGCGCGGCGCACAGTGGGCCAGATCGAATAATCATGCGACAAAAAATTCTCTTGCTATAACCACATATCTTTGAGTGTAATGAACAAATTTTCCATGAAAAAAAAAACTTATTCTGCAGTAAACCACTATTGTGGGGGAAGAGGAGATTACACGACATTGTTTTTATTATGGGCTCATAAGTGCAGAGTTTGTCATTCTAGACTAAACAGTCGTTAATTGTAGTTTATTGTGACAAAAATGGTTAAAACGTGGCTCTTTATGTACTTAAATTTTTCTAAACATTGCTTGAATTTGATGAGAAAGGGAAAAATTGAACATCCAAACCCCCATTACCTAAACACTTACTAAGATCCATAACAGGTGGGTTGTTAATTAGTTCTATCAAACTATGGGGAATTCGAATTTTAAGGGAGCTCGTATATTCATTCAATGTTATAAACCGTAATTTAAAAGTCAGTGAGCTATGAGTATAGCCCTGTAAAATTCGCGTTATTAGGTAGTTTAAGACAGACTAGCCTTCAAATACTTGTGCTTTTGTATTACGTTTGTCACTGGACTCCAGTTTTTCTGGTCACTCCCTGGAGCTAGTGTGGCAAATATTTTTTGCACCTCTGAATCTAAAACCTGCATCCTCTTTGTCGATTATCTTTTTAGAATGTCTCTTTTAATTGTGTTAGTGTCTGTCTAGCAAAACTATTTTCCTCTTTTTCATTTACTGTTTTATTACCTTATCAGAATTTACACCACATATGCAGATGCACCACAAATGAAGACTGGTTAATGTTTCCACACATAGCTTACTCTTCTTTCTTCTGGCTTGTAGCCTGCCTGACTTGGCTCTACAATCCTGTCATCTTGCAGCTTGGCCTCAACTGACCTGTGTACTCTTTCAGTTTGTCAAATAGTTTTTTGTCATACATGTCTAACTTAAAGATACTGCAGTTGAATTAAAAATAATACACTGCTTCAAACTTGGCACTTTATAAACAGAGATAATGGAAGTGCCTTCCTTATAGGAATTGTTATCCTTTGTAAGGTAAATTTTGAAAATTGTAGAAAATAATAAACCTGTTGTTAACCTGATGATACATTTATCATTGATGCTACTGCAGTATGTTGGTTTGTGAATGTTTTCAAAATTTTTGAAGACACATTAGGAAATATTCAAGGTCAGACTTTTGCTGTAACCATGAGAGTAACTTACTTAAAAACTAGTAACCATGTACATTACATAAGTCTCTAACATACACTACGAAATATTTTATTTCACCTCATTACACTATCACATTTCTAGCTTGAGTAACAGTCACTTCTATAATTAGGTACCTAGAAAATGGAAAATGATAATTTTTGAGACCTCATAGGTGAATGCCTTGTCATGTCATGAATTTACCTTTTATATACTAAGCAGTAGTCTTGAGACTATAGTTTTGAGTATACTAGTATGCTTGTGTTTTGATAGATATGTGGAAGCCAAAGCTGACCGAGTCACAGTTGTGTTCAGCACAATTTTCAAAGATGACGATGATATCGTCATAGGCAAGGTGTTCATGCAGGAGTTCAAAGAGGGCAGGAGAGCAAGTCACACAGCACCCCAAGTGCTGTTCAGCCATAGGGAACCCCCTTTTGAGTTGCAGAACACGGATGCAAGGGTGGGAGAAAACATAGGCTACATTACTTTTGGTAAGTCAGTCTAGTTTTGTAAGACATAGCTTATTTTCCATCAGCATTAAGGTGGTAGTTTTCCTATGCCACAAAACAATAGGTATAGCTTCAAGAAATGCTCAGTATTTGTGTGTCAGGACTAGTGAGGTTTGTTTTCCATCCACCCCTCATTCACAGATTGGTTAGAATATTATCATGACTACTAATGCACAGTGTAGCAGTTGCCCTTCCTCTTGTTTCCTAATTATCTCTGAATTCCATTAGATAGTACTTGATCCAACATTAAACACTGCAATAGAAAGTAAGGGGTGCTATGGGAGTAAACTCGCAATGGTAGCTAATAAGAGAAGGAAGATTATTATATTTACTATATATTTATTACAATAAACTCTAATCATTAGCAATTCTATACAAATGCTCAAGGTTGCAGCTACAATAGTATTCAGTATGTTATTTTACTGCACTTCTTGAGTGTAGAAATCAGATTTCTGTTTGCCCTAATCTTGATCAAACAAGAAGCATAATTGGAGTAGCTGGGCTTTTGATTGGTTACTTAGAAAGTAAATGAATTGTTAGTGAGTTGTTTTAGTGCAAGTAACTATGCCTATTAGTGTGTGTGTATGACTGGATCATAATTGTTCTACTGCAGACTTGAGTAGATGAATTTACCACTAACAAACATGCTGACAGAAAGAAAGGCCATAGATGGAACACCAAGCACGCCATAGTTGGGGTGAATGTGAATTTACATAATCAGCCAGTTGCAGTGAATGCAGCATCTCACAACCAGAGCTTTGACTCCCGTTACAAAACCAGAGTGATGAACGTGCTACCTTCAAATAATAGTACAGAGGTGCTGGATATTTGCACACCAATACATGACTAAATCTAGATAGCCACATAGCCTAATCATGAGATAACATCTTTGCTCCATTAAAAATTTACCACCGCACCCTAATTTGCATTCGGGCTGCTAGGTTCACCAATTGCTAACCACTACTTAAGTGGCTTGAAAAGACATCACCAGGAGGCCTGCTCTCATCAGCGTTACACACAGTGCATGTCGAGTCAGTGAACTAACCGTACGTCGACCAAGTCAGCAATGTTTGCTCTCACCTGACATCATTTAAACTAAATGTTGCCAAGTTACACTGTACTTTTGCATGTGACAGTCAGCGGTGTTGTGCTAGCTGTCCTCAGAAGGTTGAGGAGGAAGAAGTAAGACTTGTAGCAGTCTGTTGCACATTGCCAGGTATTATAGTCTCCGGAAGGAGGGAGGTCACACGGCTGTTTAAAATATGTGCTAGAGGCCCAATATATGCTGTTTGTAAATAGTGTTCAAGAAAAATTTCACGTGGTGGCAAAAGCCGTTCGACTATTACTTTAATAAAAACATTTAAAGTTACATCTCCATCAAGATTTGGATTTGAGGGATGAATTAAAAGGACTATTTAGGATTCGGATTCAAAAAAATGTGATTCAACCCATCCCTATTCGTGTATTGCTTGACTGTTACCAGCTGTGTTTTGGACAGTGCTACTTCGCATTGTTTTCAGAGTCATTATAAAAGTTTCATTAACTGTTTTAAATATAGTGAGTGTTTCCTGTGCAAATAATATAAATGTTTTTATGCCAACTGTATACATATTTGTATGTATGAAAATTTGCATGTAATATGATTTTCAGTGTTGCATTACAAAAATTTGAAACCCACACTAAATGTGCAAATTTCCTCTGTACACAAGTAGGTACTCTTACAAATTCCTGGTTTCTCAGCAGTTTTCTTTTGTTCCTTCCATTAATATTACTGTTGTTTCTTACGTGTGGTGATACATCAGTGATTTGCATATAGTAGTATTTTGCAGGATTAACCTAAGTATGCAAATAGTGTGATGCAAAAAGGAAAAAAATGGTTTCCTTATGACAATTTTGCAAAAAAGGATTTTTATAAATATTATTGATAATATAATGCATTTAGATGAACCCATAACTTATTCATACTAATTGCTTTCTTCTATTCTGCTTATCTATACCAATAAATACAATATAAGTGTCTGTGATTTTGGAACTTTCCACTTTTAATTATTTTTTCCTGTAGTATAATTGATTACTAAGCCATATCTAGTTAATTCTTTTCATGCCTATCTGTTCGACCGGATTTAATTTCAAAACCACTGAACGTATTGACATGAAACTTAATAGTCTATAGATAATGACACCCTGACTAACTTAGTCTTTGTTACATCAAGACTAACTTAGTCTTTGTTACATCAAAATATCTCAAACTGTCCCAAAGATATGATGGTGATCAGGGATGTACATAGGTACTGAATTAAACTTTTCTTAGGATTACTGAATAAAAAAAATGTATTCTTAAAAAAAGTTCCCTTAATTGTCCTTTCTTTTTTGTCTATGGGTTGCCCTCCTTTCTTTCCTAAGAGCCATAGTGGCCCAGTGGCTAGAGCTATTCCGAATGGGGCAGTAGTGGCTTAGTGGATAGAACTATATCAAGTGGGGCCGCAGTGGCGTAGTGGATAGAACTATATCTAGTGGGGCCTCGGTGGCCCAGTGGCTAGGTTTATAGGTATCTCCTTCATTAAAACCATAAAACATGTGCGAATCGATGGCAGGGTGTAATTTATTAATTTCATTAAACCTGAAAGAATCAATATTACTATTTTAAACATAAAACCTTAGTGAAACTGTGGCCAGCTTAATTTTAATAACTTCATAAAACAAGTCCTAAATTTCATGCGAACAAAGTCACGCTGGTAAGCTAGTTATGAATAAATGTCGGTGGCCCCAATTCCACCCATATAATACGACTCGTGGTTTGAAATGCTTTTTCCATGCTCCTTGGTCTATGTACATTGTGTGTGTGCGTGCCTCACACACACTAAAATAAAGAAATGTAAATACATTCCTTATTTGGTCACTTCAGTAATATTATTGTTTGATGTTCTAATATTTCACTATTTATTTTGATAACTGCAATACAATTTTTGTGTTTGCATGATTGAAACTTAGTAAGTGAAAATGGCTCCACTTAGTATTGATGGAAGTCCATTGGTCATATCAGTAAAACAATTTCAGTGACTGAATAAGTGACAGCTAACTGTGTGCAGCAAATTAAGTATTATTTGGTTGAGTTTAGCAAAATCATTATGAGAAAAATACATATGTTCAATAGTCACTGTTTATGCTGTGCAATTTGATACAATTAAAAAAAAAAGAATTGTGATGTTTAAGATTTGAACCCACATAATCCAGCTTCATAATTGTTACCTTACCAATCGTGCTACCAAGTCAATGTTGATTTCAAACAGGGAAATGTATGTACAATTTGTTTAGCAAAATTATGTGGCTTTAAATAGTTTGCTCTTTCTTTTTATTTTCAGTTTATTTGTTAACATTGTGATTGTTGAAACAAATAGTACATATGAATGCAATCACTTCACTACATGTAATGCAGTTTATGAAATTAAAGTAAAAACAATGAAAGACTCAATGTTCACGTAGCCTTTTAAAATAGCATTATAAAAGATGCAACTCACATTTTAAAAGTATTTTTGTAAGCTTATGCATTGATATTTTCTTTGATTCACGTATAGTTGTCATTTGATACACATTAACTTATCCATCAGTCCAAAAAAAATCACTGAAAAACTATTTTAAAAATTTAAGGTTTTGTTCATTAGGACAATAGAATTCTCTTTGATGATAAAAATATAACACTCAAGCGAGGTTTCGAACTACGAACCTTTTTGTTCCAGTGCAGGCCATTTACCAACTGAGCTGCTGCTAAACTTTATTGTTCCATGCAAATAATGTATAGCCTACATATAGTAGGTGGATGCATGCATGCCATACCTACAGTTTTCGACACTAACAGTGGTTTTACATGCTAGTTTTAATCATACATAATTATACTCACCCTTATTAATATTGTTGGAAAACTGCAGACATTTCCTTTTCTTTCGATGAGCAACTAGGTAAAGCTTATCTTTGTCACCCATTATTTTTTGCCAATCTTTCTTTTATGTTTAGAAATTGGCAGGAGCAGAACTATGTGGTGACATTATGGCCATGGCTCAGTGCGAGTATAGTAGTTTGTTACCACTACCCTGAAGGGCCACCAGATAGAGAGAGTGAAGCATTAGAAAATATTTTTTGAAAATTAAGTAACTGTGGTGGTAAAATTGCATCACGTGCAATAACTTCTTGTTTTAAAAATTCTAAAGTAAGTGTTAGTGTGACTTCTATAATGCTGAATTATAGATCTTATATCATAGTTTTCTTTCAATATGTTTTCTTTTAATTATGCCAAAAATAGAAGGTTTAACAAAATTAAAATTTGTTAAAAAAAAATGAATTAATGCCTTTTTTTTACTATCGTAGAAACTTTTATAATAGGGCTGTTCCGATACCGGTTATCGGCCGATATTAAGCATCTAGCTGAGTCACAAGTAATTTGTACCAGTATCGGTGCAGGTGTCAGGAAATGTATATTTCATAAAGTTTTTATTTGACCCAAAACACATGACTAATACTTAATTCACTTTAAAGCAGGGCCCACCAAATGCATTCAAATCTACGTATTTAAAGCAATATACTAATTACAACAAGATTCAGAAACCAATTAAATTAGTACCATTGAGAAAAGTTGAGGTTGGTGAATGGTACAAGTGCCACAGCGAGAGCTATTGCAAGGGGTGCGATCCTTTGGGAGTGATAGTTTGATTGGCTTTTGTGGTGGGCTGCAGCTTTGGACGAACCACAAATGCCAATCAAACTATCACTTCCAAAGCATCCCACCCCTGCAATAGCTCTCGCTGTGGCACCTTCACCAACCCTCAACTTCTTTCAACAGTAGACTCACTAACCACACATCCCCATCCAAGGCAATTTCAACTGTGCAACACAAAATCTGATTTATCAGATACAGTGCGCTGTAATGCAGAATATATCGGCTTCACCACCAACACATTCAGGCAAAGAATGAATGGCCACAGGATAGATACCAAACAAGTCATAGCTGGTAACATCAATAACCTACAGGACAAACCAGTTGCAGCACATGCAGCATCACACATCAAAGATTTTGATTTCTGCTACAGTATCAGAGTTTTGAGAGCCCTACCACCTTCAAGCAATAGCTCAGAACTCATACGCTGGGAATTAGCTCACCAATTTATAACTAAATCCAGGCAGCCACCTGGTCTCAATATAAGATAACCACAGCTCCTTACTATACCTGCAATTTTTTAATTTTCCCGCCCCACCCTAGTTCGCCACCCAGCCACTAGGTTTACTACTAACAGTGTCCTTCCACCATACTGCAGTGTCCTACAACTCACCGCCTGATGAAGCTGACTTAGCCAGTGAACCGTTGTGATCATGCAACCGCGTGAAAAAACTGTCTCATCCTACTTTGTTTGTATGCCTATCGATGTATTAACTAGACTGTGGGTACTCAAATTCATGTCCTTTATATATTTTTTAATAGCATAGCAGCCTATTTGCAATCTTAATATTGTAACAGCTAGTTTCAAATTACAGAAGTAAACTTTAAAACAGTTCACTTCAACAAGTATGCTAATTTAAACAGTTGCTCCAGCTAGCTTCTTATTTATACCATCAGCTGTCATACAGTTAATATTAAAGGGTCTTATAAGATTGATTTTTCTTTTAATAAAATTATTAACATAAAAAACGTATTAACTGTTTATAAATTAAATACTTTACTGATGAATATTTAAAAAAATCAAAATTTCAAATTACAACAAAATACAGTGTCAATATTAATGATGAAAAATTCTGCATCAACCAATTCTAGCTTCCATCCATAAATTAGTAGTAGTGGAGAGAACAACATTATTATAAGGATTACTTCAATAAATTAAGTTAACTACGTCGCTGATCCAGTTTAGTATTAATAAAGTTGTGTATGACTTATCTGACGCTACAACTTCAGGAATGGTAAACAATTTGTAGGCACTCTCTCTCTCCGACCTGATGGAACCTTGCGAAGCACGTCGTTATTGTTCTCGGGTGTGCAGGTGTCAAGCTTCGTTGATCCGCTGCAGAATGACCCCTGTTGTACAGCAGCTCACCAGTTGACTCTGGAATCCTCGATGAGATGGGACTTCCTGCTGTCAGGGATCTGTTCTTTACAATCTTGCATATTGTTAGATATTATGCAACATCTTCTTCCAAATATATCCGCAAGCTAAATCATCTTGCAAATTTCACGTATTTATAATCAACTTCTTCTTGTGGAAATACAATGTTTGTTTATATGTGATGGTGATTAATTTTAATTTTCCTTTTCAAAATAATTTAACTTTTATACAATGAAACATCACTTCAATATTCTTGCAGAACTTTCTATTTCCGAAAATTTTTACTCCTGTTCCATATTTTATTCCCAACAAACTTTCTTTTTAAACAGTCATGTTATTCACCGCTGTTAACCAGTGTTTATTATTCCTGCGAGCAAGATGTATGCTTAGTCATAGACAAATACATTAACAAAACACAAAGTCATCTCCAAGGAATATTATAATACTTTTAAAACCTATCTGAATATCATAAATTAACATATTGCAAAAGGAATGAAATAATTAAAATTAACTTATTCCTTAACAGAGAGCAAAAAAAACCGGTTGTTACAATATAAATGTTTATGTGTAATTTAAACCTGTGAAGATAGAGCGCATTTTTTAATAGAAAAACTTTAATATAATTGCTTATTACGAATCTATTACATATATTTAGGGTGGACACAATTCAAATAATCTGAACGTGAATTCCTGTGTATAACAATGTTGTTGGGTTTTTCTTTTTCTTGTTTAGGTTTTCTGCTCTCTGTCCACGCTGTTCAACAATGTTGCAATATAAGTGTACCGACTAGAATTTATAGTTCTTATGCTAGATAAATACAAGTTCTTGCAAACTCTATAGGCTTTGGTATTTTATAATATTATTTAATTTGAAAATGTTTTTTTTTTTCACCATCACACAATATTCAGTTAATGTTATAAAAAATTAAAATTCTTCTAAACCAGATTTCTGATGCCACTTTGTTTACTGTGTTGAAGGTTATTTTCATAGACATCAACACTTGAAACATTACGAACATACCAACATGGTGCACAGTCAAATGCCACTAGAACTTGCAGTGGCAGTAAGATTTGACTATTGCTGTCATCTTGATTTCTCAGCGCTTAGTGTGCTCTGTTTGTGATCCCGATCATGGCATACACTAGTCCTATTTGCTGTAGCATGAAGTTTCATTATTACTATCTCTGGCATTGGCAATGGTTTCGATGTTGATGTTTAGTATGTGATGTAAAAAGCAGGAACAAAATTCTTGCAAAATAATTTTTTGGAAAAGCAACACATTGAACTTGTGAGGAAATTAGTGGGGCCTGGATAAATGGTGCACAAAACTGGGAAATGTAAATATTAGGAACCTAAAATGGATTTCTACTGTATATAGTAATTTGTGTGTGTAGGCTGTACAGTAGAGCATTCCTATGACTCCATTTATGTTTTTCTGTCTATAACTCAGAATTTTTTTGGCTCATTCTGCATTAGCACAATTTAAACATTCCTTGAAATATTGTTTTTACTTTCCCTAAATAATGTCAACTTTTTCCTATCACCAAACCATGATTCATTGATACAGATTAGCTACCATCTAGTGTTTTGATAATGGAGATTAGTGTGTACATAGTACTTCTATTGTTTGGGAACTGGTGTAAGTGGTCATATTTGTACACTCACTTTATTTGTATTCGTCTAGGTAATCTTCTGGTCACTTATAGGAGAAGTCTAAATGTGGAAGAGTTTGGTAAATAACATTCACATTTTATTTTTTGAAGCTGTAGATAAGTTAATCATCTAAACTGTTTCTGTAATAATTAACATGACTGATACCAATAAAATTATCATGGTTTACACAGCCATTACAGCAAGAGTGTGAAGATAAAACTGCAATAAAAGTGACTTAGTTGCAAGCTTATAAATCAGTGGCTATTCTGAGCGACTGTTATCTAACAGTTCCATCTGAAACAGTTACTATTTCATTTAGACAATTATTTTTTTAAACCAAGAATATGCAGCCAGAATAATAAGTACTCTGAAGAATTAGTTTCATTAATAATTGTATCTGTTTTTTTTTAGATCTTCTGTTTATAATGAAATTGTACATATCATACCATAGTTTGTCATTCAGAATTTTTGTATTTGATATTTGTTCTCTTTCCCATGTAACTAGTGTGCAGGAAGTAGTGAATTTATAACAGGTTTGGCCATAGAGGAATAATATGCTATTTTTATTACTCTAAAAAGGCATTTTGAAACATAAATTTAAAGTATTCTGTAAATTAAATACTAGTGTTTAGATTGTTGACATCAAACAATGCAAGTCACACAGAAATTTTCAGTTCCACACTTTTGCATAATTTCTTGTCAACATCATAACTTTTCACAAAAAAAAAATTTACATTCACAAATAAAAAATTGTGAGCTACAAACATGAAGATAAACAGTTTTAAGTGCTTTTTATAACTATGTAATCATTTCAAAGAAAATTTTGTTTCTGCGGATTTTAGTATTCTTCTGTTGAAGCAGCAAGATGTTTTCTTGGACACACTTTTTTTATCTTACCACATTGTGGTCTGTTATCACTTCTGTTGAAAGCTGCTAGGGTGTGGCAATGGCATGTGTAAATAAGTGTGTGTATCTTGGGCTTTGTAATGATAAAAAGTTCTGATAACACAGTCTAAAAGAGTTGTATTTAAAATGCCTGGAAATAATAATGCTTCTGAAATAATTTTACATTGTTTGGAATGCCATACGGTTGCAGTACAGGAAATATTCAGTAGAAGCCTTTAAGGTGTTCTCTTATATATGTTGTTCATAGTAAACAAAGCACTTTTGAAAGACCTGCTTATGATCGATCAACTGTACTTGTGTGTGGCATCACATGCAATGTTATTATGCACCTACTTCCTGGGCACTTTGCATTTTTTTTTCTGAATGTTCTTATGCTCATGGAAGCTGAAAAGTTGCCATGTAATAAAATGTAGTGCATCTGACAGTGCTACTTTCCACATACAATTGTTCACATAAAGATTATTGAAATTAGAATAACTTATAATTAGGGGCTGGAAAAATTAGCATCTATTTAAGTAGATATTAGCATCTATTTTTTCAAAATTTAGCATCCATTATTTTTAAATTAGCATCTATTTTTTTGGATGCTAGAATTTTGTTAAATGTGAGAATTATTTAAAAAATATGTCTCATTACTTCTGGCGACAGAAAAAACACACTTTAAAATGTACATATTAAAACACAATTGACATGCCTTGCGTTGACATCTGCAATGCAAGGCAAAATATGTAACATAGTACAGAAATAATAAACAAGATTTAAAGTATTTAAATTTAAGGTAGCTAATTTTCAACTCTTGTGAAATGATTTATTTTCAGTAGAATAAAATTATTTTTCAGTTAAACATCACACTCATCAATTTAAAAACTACACCACAAGTACATTTACTTAGGCCTCATGCAAATAGAATTGCAGTGTCCCTAAAAATTAAAGTAACACCTACAGCTTTGTCAGTGACAATTACTACATCCAAAAGAAAGAGCTGTGTAAAGTTCAGCATTGCTCTCTTTCAGTTTTGTTCTTCTGTCTGTCACTACATTGTAGTGGTGAGACAGAAGTCTTTCACTATCCATGTTTGTGGGTGTCCACAGAAGTCTGGAGCAACACTTGGCGAATTCTGGATACTCTGCAGATACAGCATGTAGTATTCCTTCCACTTAAACTTTTTCACCTTTTTTTATCTGAAGCTCGGCAAGTCGATTTATTTCTTTGTACCCTCTAGAAATATCTGTCTGAGGTAACGCGGAAAATCCAGAGAGAATTTTCAGCCCAGCCTCCTCATCACTGTTGAATACTATCATTGTTGGATTGAATGCCTTGGCTATCCTCTGAAAGTTTACTTTCACTGGGTCAGCAATTTTTAACTTGGTAAGTTTGTATCGTGCAGAACATGCAGCTTTCCTGAAAGTATTTTCAGTGGAAGCTTTTTTCATTGCATTCAGTTCAGATAAGGCTGCTCTTGTTTTTGGGAGTAGCTTTCCTTGCTCAACCTCCTCCATAGCTGTACTGAGTGTATCCAATTTAGGGTACAGATGATATGTCATATATTTTGAACCCTCAAGGAAAGTTGCCAGCTGCATTAAATCTTGTGCATGCCCCTGTACAAATATAGCTTGAGCATGAAGACTGCCAACTTTATTTGTCAATTGAGACAAGTAGTTTATTCCACTCTTGCAGATTTCCAACAATTCTGGCAACTTGAAAAAACTCGATAACATCAGTGAAATATTCAGATAAATAGAAAACAGCATTTGACCAGCTGTTCCATCTTGCAAGCACTGGTGCTGGAAATAACTGTGCTGGTTTCTTGCCAGCATGTTTTTTTTTCCAGGTAGTTCAAATACCTACTTTTACATTTTCGAGTATTCAGGAAAGCAGACTTCACAGCTTTCAAAGTTTCAATACATAATGTCGTATAACGGGCACCATCACTTACAAACCCAAGAATGTTATCGTAACTGATATTGTACTTCTTTGCAAAAGCTTCCACAGTTTTTGTTTGGAAATAATCACTGTCCAATTTTCGGCGCTTCGTCGAGTTTGCAACTGACACAAGCGATGTTTGAATACATTGGTCTACAGAATTATTTTTCTTTAGCACATGCTTCACTGAAGTCACATGTTTCTCGATAGTTTTTTTTTTCCCCTGTGACACACTGCGGTTACAGAACTTGCAGAATATTGTATTTCCATCGGTAGCGTGTAACCCATGAATTTTATATTGTTTGGCCCTTTCCTGCACCGATACTCTGTTCCTTCCCATTTTACTTATTTGTAATGTGCTGTTGGATACATTACTTAAAATAAAAACATTGCCGAGACATATAAAAAATAACAATAGGTGGATGGTTCAACAGCAGGAACGCCAACTGAATAACTTAAATACAGCGGAATAAATAACGAAACCACAAAATAATAGTCTCCACGTCATTGTTACAAAATACTTGCATTTGCTTATTTGATAACCGAAAAAGTGCGCGAACAAATGTGTTCATTCTAAATCGCGGTTAGCTGTTGATGACTATGCGAGCATTTTAAATCTTGTTATTTTGACTAGAGTCTACAAATGAAAGTAGATAATTTTTAAGCTCGACAGAATTTGCAAACATATCTAGCAGCAACTCTGAAACTATGTACTGCAAGTCTAAGGAAAATTCCCGGGAAGACAAAGCGAATGACCTAATAATCACATATCCAAATCCTTTGAAAATAATTTAAAACCATCCTGAACAAAATAAAACTATAAAATCCAAAACCTTCACAAAAAGTAAAAATAATTACAAATGACTCCTAATAAAAAAAATTAAATGCCTGTGTATAGAAAATTAATAAAAAGAATTTAAAAAGGCACTATAAATTAAAATCCGAACAAAACATGACTTACTATTTTAAGGGTATAAAGATCCTAAGTACCCTATCATTATAACAAAAGTGAAACAACTTTCTAAAATTATAACCGAAACCTGAATTAAAATAAAATAATTAAATTACTACCAAAATACCACAAAAGAAACTCATCTAAAAAAAACCAGGATTGAATCAACCTAACCAGATCAACATAGTGTAAAACCCAATGGAAAATTATATAAATAACCTAAAGCGTGATAGCAAAAAATAAAGACCTTCCCAACAAAAAATGAAATCTTAAAAATCACTGGGTTAACAATACCTTCTAGGGGCAAAATTAACAATAACAATAGCAATTACCTTAAATTACCCCTACATCAACAAACTCTTGAGATAACCAATATTACAGTGCACCTCTTAAATCATAAAGTTAATCTTAATATCAAAATTATCTTTATCGTCACCACAACCAAATGATCCAAAACCAAAAAGGTAATAATAATAATACAGGACGAGTCATTTAAAAGAGACCCTGTGGGACATTATCGATGTCATCCAGCAGCATGTCCTCGCCTGTGCCTTTCACAACTTTTGGTGTCGTCGGGACACCTGCCTCGAGGTCCATGGTGGCCACTTCAGCACCTACTTTGTTACACTGGACCCTATTTCCTCATGTCCTTGCTCCATTGCACACATGTCCCATGGGACCTCTTTTAAAGGATATATATATATATATATATATATATATATATATATATATATATATAATTTCTTGAAAATCACAATATTGCATTTAACCCCCCCCCCCCCCCCCCCCCAATCTAGGTTTGGAATGAATCTGATGAATTTGGTCAAAACCATAACAAACCTAAGCATTGACTTACTAGAATTACTGCAACATGTTTTTTACACTTAATATCAAAAAAATTCACAATCATTATTTAAATGTTACAACATTACAACAGCATATTGATTAAAATAAAATGAAACTTTGGTTTACAACAGCACATTAAAAACGAAACAAAACATTGGTTTACAACATTGGGACTCATGATGTTACTTGTGTTTTTCCATCTATAATACTTCGCAAACTCAACATTTCTGTTTCAATACAAGAAAACAACCGATCCCTTCATAACAAGTTAATTTCACATAACTTGCATACATAATTCCGTGCATACCACATTGTTTCCTTATTTTATATCTCATTACATTTTATCACAACTATTGTTCTTATGCAGTATTTAACATGAATGTAATTCTGTTTGTTTATTATTAATCCTTTAGTTATTTAGTGTTAGACATTAATACAACTAAATTTACATTAATACACTTAAAATACAATTACCTTTTATTTGCTCTTTGAAAATAGTTATTTTCCTCATGACTGTACTTTAATCTTCGTTTGTATTTCGTTCATTACCCAAAAACAATTATCGTTACAATTATAACAACACTTTTCCCCTGTAGTATTATATTTACATATCTTTACATATTACTAGTTAGAAAAATTATTCCCGTTAGACATTTATTTTTACAGTTTGTTGTATATTATTCTGATTTCCAGGTTCTGAGTAGGGTCACATGTGAATTTGCATTTTTTATTCAATACACATTGTGGCGTACTCTCCTTTGTACCTTGTATGGACCTTCATATAGCAGTTTTAAAAAACTTTTTAATATTTTGTATTCTATTTGGGTTGATAGGTGGTATGTGGCTACTAAAACTTCATCTCTCCCCTTAAATACTACTGGTTTACAATGCTTGTCCCATCTCATCTTTTGCTGTTTCACTTTCAACGCCAGTCTGTCAATCACTTAACCTTTTGATTCCTAGTTTACATTGATTATCAGGATATGCAATGTATTCCTGCAATACAGTCTTTGGAATTTGCTTACCCCTTGTTTCCACTGGAGTAGCACCAGTACTTATAAGCCAGCAACAGTTTATCAAATTTTCCACGTCACTTCACTGTCATCCACATGCTGTGTTTTTTCTGACAGTACAGTCTGAACATCCTACCTAACTCTCTCATTACCTGTTCAGCTGGATTGGCAGAGGGATGATACACTGCTGTGTATCCTAATTCTATTCCTAATACAGTAATCAGAGTTTTCTACTCATTACTTTTAAATTGGGGTCCATTATCTGAGATAATTTTCTTAGGTTGCGGTATATTCACAATGTAGTTCATAATTTTTTCTGTTACCAATTTGGCGGTGGCCCTTTTGATAGGGTGTAATTTTACATATTTTGAGAAGACTTTGATTGCAACTAGGATATATTTTACACCCCCTTTCCCTGTGGGAAAATGTTGAAATAAATTGACACATACTAAGGTTCAGTGGCCAACACATGTCCCATGGCCCGTTGACACTTTTGATTCATCACTTTGGTTTGTGCATATAACAGACATGTTGCTATAACATTTGACACAGTATGGTACATTTCCCTGAATGTACAGAAACATTGTACTGTTGACGTGTGCCGCTTACACCAATATACTATATAGGACTACATCTCATCCTATGTGCTTAAACCAACTACAGGTAACAACTACAGAGACATGGAAGATACTTGGTTTCCCGGACTTTTCCTGAACTGCCGTTCTCTATCTACTAAGAGTGTTTAAACACATGAAGGAACAAACCAAGAACAGCGTGTTACGAATGTCTAGAGAGTGGGTTCAACTTAAACACACTTTGGATACATGGTCAGCGAAAGATATTTGAAGCTGCCACACAATGCGCCATGCCCCCCCCCCCCCCCCCCCCCTTGTCAAACCTGGCAGGCAGAGTGTTTTCACACAACCGAAGATGGCAGAGCGCCTGAGGCTATACCACGAACGCGAGAGGGTAGTTCTACCACCCCGTGCACTCCAGGCAGACGTCACAGGGACACGTCACACCTCCCACTCCGAGTTTGCCGCGCACTCCAGAGGTAGCCGTATATAAGGCAGTGCGCGGCCGAGGTTGGGAGTTGTCATCTCCTGCAGCTCGCCTCAACACTTCTTGTGCTGGGGCTCTCTTCTGACCACTAGGTTTTCACTGTCCTCTCCAAGAACTTCTAGTTCTCCAGCGGCTGCAGCCGCCACTTACCAGAGACTCCTACCTCCTCTTGGTATTGATGTCAACAGAAGCTTCTTCAGCTGAAGACAACGCACAACTTAACACTTTAGTTGTTGACACCATTTGGGTCTTCAGCTACAACTACTTGCTGGTAGGGGCTCCCCTGTTTAAGGTTAGGGCCTCTTCTAGGCAAACCCAGTTAGTGCTAGTTGCGACCAGTAAAGTAAATATTCCCTTGCATTTTAGTAGCCTAGGAGCGGGTCACCTTCACCCGTTATATGCATAGATTGAGTACTTCTGCAGCACAGACTTATTGATAGCACTCACTAGTCACCTAAGTATTTATTGTAGAATAAATACTTAATCTTAAACATATCCAAGAGTTCTGTGTTATAGTATTATAGCCTATCTACCACCAGTATTTGACCGACAAGTGGCAAGCAAGCAGTAGTGTGTTTAACCTAGAGTAGAACATCAGTCCCCCCTTCAGGGGCCTGTCAGTTATACACAACCTAATCATTCAACTGACACCCATTCTGTTCACCTTGGTGTTCAGATTCAGAATGGTGTAGCCTCCACCATTAGGACACACCCCACAGAGGCAGGACAGCCAACCCAAATTGTATCACTGACTGGAGCGCCTAACCAAGGTGCTGGCAGCGATAGCTGCTTGAGATTGGAGGCCCTACATCTGTGGTCATACCCGGCAGTGGCAGGTAGGCGGTCTGCGGCCCACATCTCCAGGTGCTTGCACTTTTAGGCAGCCAGGGAGCGCACCACCAACCATTGTTGGTTTACACACCAATCCAGGGATTGTCGATTCCATGTCACCTAGAGGAAATCTGTTATGCTATCAGCCAATGCTAATACCCATTGGGTAAGTCTACCATGTAACAGTTTACATGTGTATATGGCATAAGGTCTTATGATTAGATAGTACAGAGGTGTCTCTACCATATATGTATGTTCTAAATTTGGAGCAAGCGAATACATTACTTAATAACTCTTTCTCTTTTACAGTGTACTGTATTTCTGCAGAGTTATGGCTCTGCTTGCAAAACTAATTGGGAATTGTTTCCCTTTCTCGTTTACTTTTAAGAGCATTGCTCCTAAGGCCTTGTTTGTTGCATCAAATGCAATGTAGAATTTGTCCTCAATTCTACGATGGTGCAATAAAATTTCCTTTTCTAGTTCAGCTTGCAGTTTGCCCACTTTTTTCTCCTCTTCATTTCCCCATTCCCAGCTTTGCTCATTTTGTAGTAGTTTCCTGAGGGGTGTGCAAATTTTACTGAAAATGTTTATGCATTTCCTAAAATAATTAAAAATATCACATAAATCTTTAAAATTGCTGTCTTTTCTCAGGGAATGGATACTCTCTATTACTAAGATTTTGCACACTTGCCGGATTACCTAAAAATCCTATCTCCTCTTTAAGAAATTCACATTTTGCAAACGGTCAATCTGTCTCCCCTCTCATAATTTCTGTACTACTAGTTTTGAAACAAAACAATGTTCTTCAAAAGTTATGGTTGTCTACGTAAGTTGTAACCAGTTCTAACTAATACTTGGGTTCATAACACTTCTTCGAAACCCAAATGAAATGGTTTACCGATACATCTAATCCTAATGGTAATATTTTTAAACAATATGTTTTTTCTTGATGAATAAATACTGTTACTGGTCTTGACTATGGTGTTAGAGGAATTTTCCAGTATGACGTCACTAGATCTAATTTTGAGATATAGGAGCAACCCTAAAATTTTCGTACCATTTCGTCTAGGGCAGGGCTGCCACCAGCCCTGAAGCTGAAATCCTGGTTCCTGTATATTAAAATCCTCTAAAATCCTGGAATCATTGGGTAAATCCTGCAAAATCCTTGGAATAGAAAAGTATGGAAAATTATAGAAAAAAAGTGGATATAAAAGATGTTGACATATTTAATGTAGTCGTTTTGGTTTGGAATGTACCAACCATGGTAAAACTTTTCTCCACTCACACTTATACTTTCGTTTATACGACTGTATAGGCGATAATTTTAGTTCCTTCACCATTGTGATATCATTGCCAAATGCAAAACACAGTCACGAAATTCGTATTTCATGCATAAAAATGGCAATTTTTCGGCAAAGGTCCTTTTCAATATTGGCCTTGGCCTTTGAATGTGATTGATCATACAGCCAGGAACAGAAATATGTAGACAACTGTATACCTGCGCCAGTGAATAATTAAGCAAAATATTTTGGACATACACTATTGAAGCAATGGCGTATATCCAAGATATTTTGCTTAATTATTCTCCTCCATTGTAAGAATCTTTCAAACAAATGTATCAGTGAAAACTGACACACATCGCTGTGGGTGTCGTATGTACGTATCAGTCACTTTAAGCAAATTCTTTTTTTTCTACAGTGTTAAAAATCTGTAAAAACAGATCAAATCCGTTAAAACGGCAGGTCTGATCTAGAGACGTCCCTATCAGGCACTAAAATTTTGTTTAGTTTGCCACCATCCAGAGAAATTCCTAACCCCCCCCCCCCCCCCCCTTTTTTTTTTTTTTTTTTTTTTTTTTTTTCCAGTAACTACAGGATTTATGTATTCCAAACTGTCTGGGAAAATGATCAAACGTCTTGTGTAAATTTTCTGGACTTTTTATTTTTCTGCAATATTCTCCCCTTGTAAAATTACATAATTCTTCTTTTTTACTTTTAGATTCCTGGCCACGTTAGCCCCTTTTATTAGTAATGTTTGACAAAGGCTGTTCACGATAAAGTGAGCATTTTTGAAGTCAACCTTGGAAAAAAGTCACTGCCCCTACCTGTATATAATTTAAAGGGTGCCCTGAGTGACATGCGCACAGTAAAGTTGGTAATTATGGATGGGAAGTAGTTCCATATCTTAACGTCAATTAAAAAGCGTTAGGTAACCATTTGTAATAACTTAAAATTCTTTCTTTCACTTTCAATTTTTTAATGCATCGAAGTGTAAAAATTAGCAGATTTGTAAATAATTTCAATGTTTTACTTGACCGACCCATGAATAAAGTGATGAGGCCCATAACAATGTTAATCTCACGTAAGGCAGAAGAATACAGAACATGCATACAAGTAGATCTTAAGCAGGGCTTTCAAAAGTGCTCATTTTACAGTGAACAGCCTATAAAAGTAATACCACTCTTTGGACATAGCAGTTATTTCACTCCCTGAATCTATTAGAATATTGATCTCTTAAAACTTGAAGTGTATCCTTTTACGTAGAGACATACCCCTTTCCCTTGAGTGACTCTATCATGGGTGTTATTTTCCTCTGTTAGTGCTTCCGCTTCGTGCTGCCATTCTTCATTAAATTATGCTTCCCCCCCCCCCTATTAATGAGATATCTATCATTTGTCTGCAAAATATGACAATTGTTTTCATTCCCCAAAGTTTCTGCATGGGAGGCATCTGTGGATCACCCCCCCCCCCCCCCCCCCCTTATGCTATCCTTCCTCCTTCTCTTTATGGGTTTAAATGTTGTTCATTTTCCCTTTGCAGTTCCTCATTTTCATTTTGTTGGTGTCCCTGATCCCTTTGTCTCATTTTTCCCCTGTTTTCATGTCGTCCTCTGCATCCATCATTCCAATCATTCCTTCCATTTCTCTTATCCCTAGGACTATATCTTTTTTGTCCTTCTCTTTCCTTATTTTCTGATTCCCTTTCCCTCTGTTCCGCATCTCTTCTATCCCGGTGCCCTTTTTTTTCCCCCACAAACCTTCCTTTTTTTCATTCCTCGTATATACTATCAATTCCAGCAATGTAATTACATCTTCCACTGTTTCAGATTTGCTCCCTAGAATACAGTTCTGAATATGCCAATGAAAATTATTTGTAATATGTGAAATAAATTTTTCCTCGCTCATTCTATTATCTAAATACTTTGATTGTAAAATAATTTCTGCACAACTCGCCATAGGCCCATTCCAGTGTTATTTACCTGCAAATAGGTATTGCAGAAAATCATCTTCCGCATATAGTATACCCCAGTATTTATGCAAGAACACATTTTTAGCCTGTGTGAAATTTCTACATTCTGTTTTCCTTCCATCCTGCCCATCTGGATGCTGCGCCATCTACCTACTTGTGACTAATTCTACTGTCTGTTCACCTGGCAACCCCCCCTCTCCTGCTACCTTCTTTTACTTTCTAAGTTCAACGATATGGGTGTTGATTCCTGACTATCTCTAAAAAAGAATTTAGGCACTGCCCTTTAGACATTCTTTATTTTATCTAGCGATTCATATCCTTTTTTGCACATTTGATTAAATTTTACCGTACAGTGTTATTTACATTCCTTTCTAATTTCCTGAATTTCTTCCTTCAAATTCTCTAGATGCTGTCCTACTGCTACTGATGGGCTTCTTCTGAAAACTTTTTCTTCATTCCTTTACAAATTTTCCTTTGTTTTCTGAATTTGCTTTCTTAAGATTTGTACCTCTCTCTTGTTCATCTATTTTTAAACAAATTTTTCTTATTCAACTGGTGTTTTTGGAAATATTTTCATTGTGTTCAGCTACTCTTTACTTTAATGTGTGTTATTCGACCTGTGTGTAATTTAAATTTTGTTGCAACTATTTGTGATTTTGTTCAAACTGGTTTACCCTAGTTTCACAAGTGTGAATTTTCTGCAGCACTATTGACATTTTTGAATCTGTTTTCAAAACTTTACAATTTTTTTCCCAAATGCTTGAACGTATTATTTTGTTCTATTGTACCCGTTTGCATTTCTTGCCATAGTGTTGCTTCCAATTTTCTTGCAATAACCCAAATGTTTGCTCTCTAACGTAGTTTCCTAAACCCTACAAAATTGTTTTGTTCATCGCTATCACTCATGTTTATCAAAATTAAACAATTTTAATTACAACATACAAATTTACCTTAAATAACTCATTTTACCAAGTTGTACAATTTATTCTTCTAAACCTGTAAACACAAAAAAAAATCCCTCAGGGCATCGCATCTCCACTTTCCCAAATTCTCGAAGTGTGTATATAATATTTTAGAACACTGGACCCCTCCTAGCCTTAGGCCATCCCTGGGTTTTTGGATTCTCGTTTTGGGAATTCCAGGAGCACGTTCTGCCTCGGACCAAGATCCTTGGCATTCCATGCCCCCTTTCACCCATCAGAATATTCTCATTGGTGACTATCTGTCACCTGACCTACATTTCTCCTGTGTTCGGGAGATCCATCTACTACCATCATGGATATCTGGGCATATAGCCCAGGCACTCCCCACTGCCAGCAAGAGTCCTTCCTCAATCTGACCTCAGGACGCGAGAGGTAGTGAGCTTGGTTCAGGAAACAGTCTCTTTCTTCAGGACTGCTCCTCCAACCCCCTCTAGCTAATGAGATCTCTAAGGGGAAAGCGAGGTCAGCCCATGCTCCTCCTTCCTTTTCTCAAGGGTTCTCCACCTCGGCGTGCTAATACCCCGACCCGATGATGGTCTATTTCCATTGCTTGAATTTATTCACATTCAGACTCAGCTTTTGGGCCCCTCTAACCATAAAGGAGTTGACCGGCCCACCACCATGAACCACCATTACGACTGCCCATGATTCAAGCTTTTCATAGG
Source organism: Dryococelus australis (assembly GCA_029891345.1). Lineage (NCBI taxonomy): Eukaryota > Metazoa > Arthropoda > Insecta > Phasmatodea > Phasmatidae > Dryococelus > Dryococelus australis. The sequence goes on from CM056994.1 coordinate 249,688,129, forward strand.
TGACAGTTACCCCTTTTAGTAAACATGGCATAGGGAATGCCCTGGAGTTTCTCACTTTTGCTAACCTCTGCACAGAGGTTACCCAGTGGTACCACAAGGAAGTAGTGGGTTCCCTTGTGCTAGGAGAGGCTATAAGAGAGGCTTCACATGCCCCTTCTGGTTCACTCCAGCTTACTCTTAGTTACTAGAGCTGGCAATAGCTCCGACACTTCTCAGATCAGCTGTTCTCCAGTGCCACCGGTCTTCAGCCACGACCCCAGAGCAGAAAGAGGAAGCAAGCTTCCTTTTCGGTCAACAAAGCTCCCACCAGGCCGTAAGCATCCCAGCAATATCGGCAGAGACAGGGATAGACTAGGAATAGGCTTCCCATAGTTAACCATATTCCAACCAGGTCCTAGCAAGTGGCACTCTGGCGACCCCGAACAGGGCAGAGAGGAATAGTGCTTCCAGTAGTCAATACCAACCCACCAGGCAAAGTCTTACACCTATTACAGGCTGGTCCTCCACCCCATTTCCAGTCCTCCATCGCATCACCCCCACACCTTACACCCATTACAGGCTGGTCTCACTGCATCCATTGGCCGTTTTCAACTCCCAGTGGACAGCTAAGAGGTGTGTGGATCCTCCCTTCTTTCGAAGTGTAGCAAGACTATCTTTCTTGGGGGGGTGGCTCTTCCCTTTGCTGAAGTCCATAGGTTCTGAAGACTGTAGTTCTCAAAGTTCTTTTTGCAGCTACATGTTTGGGTTGCCAGTTGCAACATTTCAGTAGAATTATAAGGCTGACATTCTGGTTTCTTTTTTTATTGACTTTTTCTTCTTCTCCAAGAAACTACACAAAGATCGCTCATTTTACATTGAGGATGAAATATAAAACCTCTTGCAGGAATTATAGATGAACGGTTTGCATGGAAATTACATATTAAATTATCAATTTTATTACACGTGCATCCATTCTTGATGGTGGTTGTGGTATATCTGTTAAAGGAAAAAACTTTTCTTGTCACTTCTGTTACTTGCATTCTGATTGGCTGTCATCTGACTATGCCACATTACTCATCCAATCTTCAATAGTGAGACAAGAGCCACTCAGAACACTTTTCTTAAATTTCACGTGATTTACAAATTTCAATTCTTAGTACTCTTTAAGGACCAAGTTTACTAAATGTTTATCTGAATTAAACAATGCAATATTTCGTACTATCTAAGGGCAAAATGAATAATAATACCAGCAGCAATAATCTCTAAATCAACAATCTCGTGTCATAACTAAAATTTCAGTGCACTTCTCTAAAATCATATATTAAATATTAATTTGAAAATTATCTTAGTTAATTGTCATCATTACTAAATGATCCAAAACCAAAGGTTAATAATAATGTAATAATTATATCTGAAAAACATTAAAGTTCTTATTCAAAATATTATTATAGTGTGCGCGAATGCAGTACATTGTCCCTTTGGTGTAAATTTCTTGACTTGTGTAATCTTATTTTTATTTGCATGAGGCGGAGGAATATCCTGAAAGTAGAACTGCAGCAGGGCTTCAGAAAATTTGGAAGTATTAATGGACTATATGTAGCAGTAACAAAGAAAACTTAATTTTTAAAGGGATTTTATTAATTTGATTTTGAGATTGTAGATGTTTTAAATATATATTACATTACAGAGCTTGGTATGGCTTTGGCCTTGTTGACACTGCCTTAAACTTATTGCATTTAGGACCATTTTTCTTGAGGCTACAGTGGTGCAGTGGCTTGAGTGCTCGCTCCTAACCTAGTTGAACCAGGCCACTTCCTGATTTTTGCATGTAGGAATTGTACTGGGTGATGCTTCTGGGTTGGGGGAGGTTTTCTCTGGGTCCTCCCATTTCCCCACCTTTGCATTATGCCACTCTTCCATTTCCACCTTATTCACACTTAAGACCTAGTTGTTATAGCTGCTCAAATTTCTCCACTCCACACTGTACACTATTTTTCTTGCAAGATTCATTATATGTGTGAAGTCCTACACTCAGCTAACCATGCTTGTGTCTGTATAAAATTGCTCACAAATTGCACATTTATGGATTACGTTGCTATCTTTGATAATAGAAAATCATTTGACGATAGAAAATGTTTTGATAATAGAAATAGTACTATGTTTTCTGTAAAGTTAGTGGAACTCTCATCATTGAGGTCTTAAGAGCTGATGAAGGTGAAGCAAGATGAATATGGAGCAGTGCCAGAATGCAAAGGTTGGGAAAACTGGAGATCACGTAGAAAACCAGCCAACCACGGCATCATCTGGCACAATTCTCACATGTGAAAATCAGGACCCCACCAGGAATTACATTTAGTTGACCTAGGTGGGGGTTTATAGTCTGACCGCTGCACCACCGTGACCCCTGCCAACGAGAGCAATCAGCCTTATAATTTGGGTACAATCCACCTCTGTACTGAACTTTGGTTTTTTTGGGAATTTTTAATGTATGGAGAATAATTTTTAGAAATTCTTAAGTTTTGTGCTGAAAAGAGAAAGTCTGGACAACAAGCATTAAAAAAATTCATCATAAAATAACTTCTTTTGTCATGTTGATAATTTACCTAAAGCCAACTAAAAGCTAATTTTTGCCCTAAATATGTTCAAGAAAAGCATCATTGGAAAGCTGTACTATCATATACTTGCCATTATCAACATTCTGGCTCGGCAGCACTCACCCTTGTCGACATTCTGGCTCGGCGGCACCCGTCCTTGTCGACATTCTGGCTTGGCGGTGTCTGCCCTTGTCGACATTCTGACTCTGCGGCGCTCACTCTTGTCGACATTATGACTCGGCGGCGCCCGCCCTCATCAACATTATGGCTCGGCAACGCCCGCCCTCGTCAACATCCTGCCTTGGCAATACCTCCACTCAATAGTACTTCCCCTTAAATATATTGGTTTATTCAGGTCCTATCATTCTTCCTAGGTTTACAATGTATTAAATTTCAGCCATTTACACTGCTATCCAATATGGTTTCCCGTGATTTCCAATTTAGCCACTCCATCTGGTTAATAGAATTCATATATTTTGATCTTGTATTTTTAACTGCCAGTTTAAGATTGTGCTGACATAATATTAGCCTTTTTTCACTATCTTTTTATGTCCTTTCTTTTTTGTAGTATGCAATGTTGCAGTTTCCCAGGTATTTTACTTATATTATTATTACCTTTTTTACTATATATTATTTGGTTGTATTGACAATTAATCAAGATAATTTTGAAATTCATATTTTATTATATGATTTAAGAGAATTTCACTATAATTTTGGTTGTCACAAGTTTATTGATGTAGGGGTAATGTAGAGGTTATTGTTATTATTCATTTTGCACTTAGAGGGTATTGCATTGTTTAATTTCCAGATAAAGATTTATTGTTTTTATTCTTTTGGTCCTTAGAGGTTAGTAAATATTGAAATTTGTAAATAACGTGAAATTAAAGAAAAATGTTCTGATTGGCTCTTGCCTCGTTATTGATGATTGGATGAGTAATTTGGCGTGATCAGAAGACAGTCAATTAAAGTGCAAGTTTGATGCAAAAAACTTTTTCCTTTACAATAATGGTTACCACTACCAATAACTGATGTATGTGATAACAAAGAAAATATTGATAAAAATAATTAATAACCTACTTGCATAAACATTAAAATTGTTTCAAGAGGTTTAAAGTTTAATTATTGATTATGAAATTGATATTTATTTAATTTGTTGTGAGAAGAGGAAAGAATTGTCTAATTTGTTGGATAAGAAGAAAGTCAATAAAAAAGAACAGAATTAGAGCCTTTTAATTCTACTGAAATGTTACAACTGGTGATCCAAACGTGTGGCTGAAGAAAGAATGTACTTAAACTTCAGCACAATTTTACAAATAAGATACAAAAACACTTTTAAACAATTTATTACAACTGCCCAATCACTGTACATGAGAACTCGTGCGTACACCAAAAATACTGAAGAAATATTACTTAAAAATTGCATGTGTAATATTAAGAATTCTGTAGATAACTATGCCACAAATAACATCACACTACAATTCTGAGTAATTGAAGCTTACTAAAATGATTAAATATGTGATTGAAAGCACCTTTACAAAATGCTACTCACAAAACTCCTTCACAAGCATAGCAAAGTTTATTAAAACCCAGTTAATTAAAGGCTGATAATACTCAAGGTCAGTTCGTAGTATAATAATAATAATTGACATCACGTGAAATTGTGTAAACGTGATTCAGACAGTTGAACTCGCTGCTCTCAATAAGATTCAAAGCCATTTACAAAACTGCAATAAAATAGACAGTCAGACAGTCAGTGTGGTAATCAAATATTCTCATAATTTTACCTTCAATGTTGTATCCATGGCAAAATTTTGCAGTAACCTGAAAACAAGTAGCTTTCCTTCGTGAAGCGTAACACCACTTTGAAAATTATTTACCAAAGTACTTTGACCTTGTGCCACTGCACATTAAGTGTTACACAAAAATGTTTCCAACTTCTTTAAGATAATACTTGGCTCATATGTGCTTACTAGAAAATCCAACCAAGAAAAATTTAATAACTAACCTAACTGCGTCATTAAGGAACATCACTTTAAAAAAATATTATGTTGCAATGCCGCAGCCAAACTTGACCCATCAAAGGGCAACGCAATAAAATTCTGAATTAATATTATTATTAAAATTTGTTAATTTACAATGCGGCACTCGAAAATTGCGGTGAGCCGAACATAGCACCCAGTGGTAAAACAAAAATTGTGGCTATTAAAAACCCTGCCAAATTGGCGCGGCAAGGTGAGGACAGGTGATCACATACAAAATCTTAACTGCCGGGCCAGCCGAATGGGGCAACGAAAGTGAGAACAAACTACACATTTACTCTAGCAAACACGTATGGTGGCAATGCTCAAACATTATCGTTTAAAATAAACTATTAAACACATGCAACCAAGGACACAGAACAAGGAACTCTACAGATGTCATGCACCCACTACCTTAACACAAAAAACCAACTACTTTGTAGCACAAAAAACTAAAGCCCGTTTAATAATTGAACTGCCCACAACTCACCATGTCTTTCCATCTTCCTCTACCAAATTACACTGATGTTACGCTACCATAATCTTAAATATGAAAAATATTTGTGTCCTGTGCAGATATTACAATCTCTTAAATCACGTCAATTTTGATGGTGATGATTGTGAAGTGGAGAGGCTGATGTGGTTAGCTTCCAATCGCTAAAGCAGAATGATGGCAAGGTTACAGCTTAACAGCCCAGCTGATCAATGACCTCCCCCTACAATTAAGGGGTGATGCACCGGGAGGGGTCATAGTGGTGGGGAAATGAAAGGAGAAAGGATTCGGAATCCAAGCGGTGCGAAGAGAACATTTATAGCGCAACAAACAGGGTGGCAAATCATAGAACTAGACATGATGATGCCACAGCACTGTTGCAAGAACATTGAGAACTATAATCTTCACAAGCTCTGAACTTTGGCAGAGAAGAACCACGCCTGAATAAGATATATTTGTATTTGAAAGTACAGGAAAGCGGAGATGCTGTGTCCTGAGGGATGCAGATTGCTATCTATCTAACAGCTGAAATACATCTTCAGATGCTGTACGCAGTTTTCTGCACTGAAGGACATAATCATGGGTGCAACTTTCCGTGAACCACAAATGATGGAGTAAAAATTTTCTTTGCTTACATATGTTAAAGAAACAATTTGTAGTTATCTATTAATAGTAAGTGGTGTCCGAAGCCTAAATAGTATGAAAATAATATTAAAATTAAAAAAAAAGTTTAATGTTGGTATATTTGATTATTTCACAGTGTAACAAGTAGAAAAATTGTTTTAATTTCTAATCAGCATGTCTAATATGGATCATACATTTGGGTTATTGCTAGAAAAAAAATGGACGCCATCTTACAGAAAGAAATGCAAGTGGGTACAGTAGGACAAAATAATAGGTTTGATAATTTTGAAAAGAAAAATCAGACAATTTTGAGCAAAATTACAACCATCCAGAAATAGGACAAAATGTAAGGAAATGGTATGGACAAATTTTGCATATGCATATACGGTGAAAAGGGCGGGTGTGAAAAAAAAAATTAAAACATCACCAGGGTGTTAGATAAAAAAGTCCAAACATTCAAAAATTTTGCTGAGACACAAAAGTAGAAAAACAATGAGGAAAAAGTAAAGAAAAAGAAGCTTAAAGGCAAATCAGTAGGGAAAAGAAAAATAAGGAAATATTGTATGAACAAGGCCATAAGGTAAAAGGAAAGGAAAAAGAGATGCAAAATAAGAAAGGCAGGCAAAAAAATGTATTGTATGTATAGAAAGTTTGCAAATTAGCAAAATTAGTTTTTTTTTTTTTTTTTTTTTTTTCCACAGCAATAATGTAAGAACGATAATGTTTGTACAAGCTTTTATTTAACTTGCCTTGTTTGTTTGTACTGTAGGCATCTGTCCGACCTCTATGTACTGAACTGGCGTGTAGTCTACCTGCATCAGGTTGCAGGCCGAAGTGTAGAAGGTGTCACCAATGTTTAACTTCAAATTTTTAGTCTTTTTAGTCCCGCTAATTGTTTTTATTATTAATACATAGGTAGAATATTTATACATTCACGAGTCTGAATGTATAAATAGTCTACCTATATAACAATAACAAAAAAAAATTGGTGACTAAAAAGTAAAAAATAAAATAACTGTAAAAAAAACCTTTTTAAGCAACCTTTTATTTATAAATACACTAAAAACAGAAAAATCATTATAGTTGCCACAGAATTTATAGAACTTATAAGACGTGGTCGAACAGCCGTAATAAACTTTACTACAAATTTATATTTTTCTATCAATTTATATTTAGTATATAAAAGCTTGGTGGGAATAGTTGGGACCCTTATGCACAATATGTACATACTATGATTATTCAGATGAGGTATGCGTTCTATATTGCGCCAAGCTTTTATATATTAAATTGATACAAAAATATCAATTTGTAGTAAAGTTTATTACGGCTATTCGACCACACCTTACAAAGTTCTACCAATTCTGTATCTACTCTAATTCTTTTTCTCTTTTTAGTGTATTTATAAATAAAAGATTAGTTTTAAAAGGTTTTTTTTTGCAGTTGATGTCCTGTGTTGAATGTAAATTTTTGTTAAATGAAAGTACATTTAGGGTGAAAGTTGTAGGTTACAATATTATATGGTAAAGGATGCAAAGTGGCAGGTGATCCTACTCAGGTTATGGAAACACGACTAAAAAATAACATATGGAATTAATTGTGAAAAGGGAGTAATGTTGTTATATTTAAGGTAGTGTAAAGAAATATATAGTATATAACTGGTCTGTAAAGCTACAGGGGAAAAGTATGGATATTTCAATTGTAATGATAATTTGTATTTGGTACGGGCAAGAAATAATACATAAACAATTTGGAAAGCACCCAGATATTAAATACGGTCATGAGGAAAAGAACTGTTTTCAAAAAGCAAATAATAGGTAATTATATTTTAAGGGTATTAATATTAATTTAATTGAATCAATGTCTGACACTAAATAACTGAAGGAAAATAATTCTATTAATAAACAAACAAAATTACATAAAAAAAACTGTATAAGAACAGTTATTGTGAGAACATGTTTATATGTTATATAAAATAAGGATACAATGTGTTAGGCAAGGAATTATATAGGTAATTGATGTAAAATTGACTTGTTAAGAATAGCTCTGTTCTTTTCCTATATTGAAGTAGAAATATTTAATTTTTCTGAGAAAAAAAGACATTTGCGGAATATTATAGATGAAACAACAAAAGAAACATGAGTCATGTGGAAAATGTAAACCAATGTTCTGTTTTGTTTTCAGTGTGCTGTTGTAGTGTTGTAAACCAATGTTTTATTTTCTTTTCAATATGATGATGTAATGTTGTAACCTATAGATAATGATTGTAAATTTTCTTGAAATTAAGTGGTAAAAACTTTTTGCAGCAATTCTAGTGAGTGAATGCTAAGGTTTGCTTCAGTTTGGCCCTAATCATCAAATTTGTTCCAATCCGCAGGGGGGAAGGGGGGTTATGTAACGTTGTGGTTTTCCAGGTATTACATCAAATTTGTTCCAAACCGAGGGGAGATTATGTATTGTTGCATTTTTCCAGGTATTATGTTTATATTATTATTATTATTACCTTTCGGTTATTGATTATTTGGTTGTGGTGATGATTAAGATAATTTTCGAAGTAAAATTTAGTATATGATTTAAGAGAAGTGCACTGTAATTTTGGTAATGTTAAGAGTTTATTGATGTGGAAGTAATTTAATGTTATTGTTCATTTTGCCCTTAGCAAGTATCAAGTTTTGCATTGTTTAATTTACAGGTAAAGATTTATTGTTTTTATTATTTTGGATTTTAGAGGTTAGTAAGTATTGAAATTTGTAAATCACATTGAAATTATAGAAAAGTGTCCTGATTGGCTCTTGCCTCATCATTGATGATTGGATGAGTAATGTGGCATGGTCAGAAGACAGTCAATTAGAGTGCAAGTAACCAGCAACAGAAGTGTGATGCAAAAAACTTTTTCCATTACAATAATGAAGTCACATCTGCCGATAACAGATGCATGTGAGTGATAATGAAGAAATAATTAATAAAAATTATTAATAATATGTTTGCATAGAGATAAAAATTTTTGCAAGATGTTTGACGGGGTGTCGTGGAGCCTCAGTGGGTAGAGGCAGATTTTGTGGCGCGGTAAAGTCCGGAGTGAGGAAAATTTTAGAAAAGTTACCCGCCAGTCATTACCCAGACAATAATGCCGTGAAGTTCTTGGAGACCAAAGGCGGCAATCCTTCCAGTGTAGATTATGTGCTCCTCATAGTAATTAGTAACTTATTCAAGAGCTATGTAGAGGACTTTTTCACTTTACCTGTGGTGTCGAGCTTGATCCGCCAACATGGGTGAAACTGTGATAAAGGCACTAGGCCATGACAATTACATGAACAAATTAAACTTCTCCAGGCAATGCACTGGGGAAGGCGAGGGGTGGTATTCTGGGCTGCTAATGAGACTTAGGTTCCAGTATATTAATGTCTATTGTAAACTAAAATAACTAACTGCAAGTGATGAGGGCTGCCCGGGTGCGCAAACCGCAAGTCGCAACGATACATGTCACACCCCTCGAACTGTGAAACAATGACTGACTTTCTGGCTTAGCGTGCTGGCTGGTGTTAGTGGGCAGGCGGGCCAAGTCTGAACTAGTTTCTCAGACACCTTGTGCACAAAACCCTTCTGACACTTATCCTTCCTGCTGTTTAACATGATAATAAAAATACTCTACATGTCATAACATAGAGACACTGCAAAACAAAATGTGAAATTACATGGGGATGAAAACACGTGAAAATGTAAGTTAACACAAAACATTCAATAAACACTTGCAAAACTTTAAGGAATTACTGGGTTGTTTCAGAGGGTGTCTTTGGTGTGGGCGTGTCTTTGCGTAACACAACATTTGCTTTTAAGCCCCTTCAAATACACTTAGGTCCTATTTGCACTTTGTGTATCCATGCATGCCATGGAGCACATGACCATGAGCTTTGCGCTACTCCCGTTGCACTGCACTACTCTGCCGTACACTTCTCTCACTTGCATGAAGCATTCTGCATGTTACACTACTCACACTGCTGCACGGCACTCATAGTGTAGATGGCCGCTGTGTGGTTGGAACTTGGTGCTGCAGGCACACGTCAACCCCCCCCCACCCCCTCCACCCTCCTGTGAGACAGTTTGCAGCCGTACACCATCAAGCGCAGCAAAAGCATTTCTGCCCACCCTCTGCCTTTGACGTAACCCGTAGGAGTGCTTGATCGGCTCCTTACGACACTGCAACTGTTGCTGCTGTCCCACGTTATGCTACTGCATTGCGCGGAATGCCAGTGCGCCCCCGCAAGTTGTGCATTCTGGTGGGGGACGTCTCCACCGTCGTGGCTGATGCAGGTACTCCTAGCTGGGTGACTCGTCCCCACCATCATCCGCTGCTACTGCTGTTCCTGCTCTTCTCCATGCCGTGCTGCCGCCTGGAGCTGCCCGTGCAGGCTGCCATGGAGAGGTTGGTGACCACTGCGATATGACCCACCAGCTGACGCTGGCACTCATGCTCTCTTGCTGGTGGTGGTTACAGTAGCATTGGTAGGCACCTTACCGTCGAGCACTGCAGGTCTAGCCATTGGATGTGCCCCCCTGGCGCAGATGCACAGGGTGATGCTGGGCCCTTGGCACCCGCTGCTGGCCATTCTGGTATAAATGCAGAGACACCTTTCTCCATTACACCCCTTCCCTGATGCTTGACAGCAGCGTCGCTGTTGTGGGTTGCCAAGCGGTATGCTGCTCCCCCACATGGAGCCGCAGTTACAGCTTCAACTCTTGGTTGCGGCACTCCGTGGGGTTTGCATGCGGGTGATAGACCGCCGTCTTAAGGTGGTACAACCCTACCAGGTGCACATTTCCTGCCACTTCCTACTCATAAACTGTGTGCCGTTATCTGTCAATAACTGTTTCGGTTATCCCCCACGTGCTAAGAACTCATTTTGCAAAATTTATATTATGCCAGACACCCATGCATTACTCACGGTGTAAGCTTCGATCCACCTCGGAAAATTGTCTGTCACAACAAGAGTGAATCTTTTACCTCTTGCTGCTCGTGGGTGTGGTCCCTTGATCGAGACTGACTGTCTCAAAAGGCCGTTTTGGCAGCCTCAGCTGTTGCTGCTGAGCGCCATCTGAGTGGCTGGACTTAAAACTTCCGACACTGTTCATAGGTGCGTGCGTATGTATTTTCGTGCATCACGCGACATGCGGGCCAGAAAAATAGTTTCATATTACTTATGGTTTGCTCTGTTCTTGGGTGACCAGCCACGTGACTTGCGTGTGCATCCACTTGTTCGTGTCCTTTAGTGAGCACATTTGTAACCTATTGTTCATAACACACCACTGTTCAACAGTCTTGGTTGCACACTGGGTTTTCTTTGCCTGTGCAAATTCGCACGTTTATTGTGCACTCTCAACCTTGCGGTAAAATTCACTAATAATAATGTCATTGTTTACAAAATTAAGTTGGTGCAGTTTTACCTTGTAGAACGAGTCTGGTGGGATCGGAGGGAGAATGTCAACCCATTCAGAGTCGTCATAAACAACATTTGTGTTGGTGCTTTGGACAATGTGTCTGCTAACTCATTCTCTTTCCCGGGGCCGTGCTCTACAACAAAATCATATGCCTATAGAAGCAATGCTCACCGAGTAAATTTACTACACACCTTTTTCATGCTGCTCAGCCAAATGAGACACCGGTTATCTGTTTGCAAGGTAAACCTCTGATATTGTAGGTACGCTCTATATATCTTTATTTCCCAAACCACTGCCAAACATTCCCGTTCATTCACATTGTATCTCCTTTCAGTCTGGCTAAGTTTCGCACTTGAAAAATTGATCATGTGCCTATCTCCGTTGCCTGTGCATTGGTACAAAACTTCGCCAAGCCGTTCTTGACTGGCATCAGTTTGCAGGTAGAGTTGTTTTGTGGGATCATACCTGGCAAGTGTGGGGCACAATTTTAACATGTCTTTAATTTCCTGGAATCTTGTCTGATTCTTCTGTCCAAACAAACAATTTCTGAGGTGACAGTAGGTCAGTGAACGGTGCAGTTGCGACTGTGAAGCCTTCTATATACTTGCGAATCCAGTTGACTAACCCGAAAAATTTTTGCAGCTGCTTGCGCGTGCATGGGTGTTTGTAGCTGTCAATCAAATTCAACTGCTTCGGGTTTGGCTTGTTTCCGCTCTCACTTACCACATGTCCTAGGAAATCTAAGCTTGTCTTGCCAACATTACACTTTTTTATTGCACACGTGAGTCCATTTATCACGAGCCTTTCTAACACTACTGCTAGGTGATTTATGCGGTCCTCCCAACTCTAACCACACGACCACGTCATCTAAATATGCAAGCGTATATTCGTCAACAAGGTTGTCCAAGACTCACCATCATTGCTTGGAGTATTGTGGGTGCACACTGCAAACCAAAAGGTATAGCGCATAATTTAAAGCGCCCGTCCAGTGTGGTGAAGGCCGTTTTCTCGCTGTCCTTCTGCTTGACTGGAATTTGCCAATATCTGCTACGTAAGTCCAAGGATGTTAAAACTTTTGCTTGGCCTAAGTAATGGAGTGCATCGTTTACCCTGATGTAGGGCAGCAACGTGCTACACTTGACTTGGTTGACAGGCCAAATATCTACACAGAAACGCCACGTCAACTTCTATCCTTTTTCGGCGCAAGTGTTATGGCCGAATTAAACTTACTGCATGTGGGTTCTATGACACAGTCTGCTATCGTCACCTTTATCTACTCTTTAATTATGCATGCTTGGTGAGGCATATAACTTGGCGGTGCGGTGTAAACAGGCTCTTCTGTTGTGAGAGGGATTGCGTGTTCTGCCACTGTGGTTCTACGCAGTGTGTCATGCTGTGCAAAAACATCTTTCCTTTCGTTTAACAATCTCTATAATATGGCCTGATGATGTGGTGGAATGTTATGGTCATACTCCTCCAGCTGAATTCTAGGATTATTATCAGCTATGTGTTTGTCAATGTTTTACACAGTTGGGGTTTCTTTTGCACCGAAGTGGATACGCATGGTGGCAGGCTAAACAATTGTGTTTTGTTCTGCTAAGCCATGGTATACTGCCTCTTCCGTAATTTCCGCAGTTATGAAGGCGGTTGAAATAGTTACCAAAGTGCGTATTTGTACTGTCACTGTTGCCTGACCTATCGCGGCGCTACTATGTTGGCCTGTAGCAAGCCGGATTACATAGTTGGTAAGAGTGATGTCATGTTTGTTTACGAAATACGGTTGAACAAATCTGTGCGAAGCGGTGGTATTGATCTATGCGTGACGTGGTTTACTGTTAACACCAAGACCTGGATGAATTGCACCATACTTCCACTTACCTGATTAATCAATGTGTGTTATGGGTACTGTCGGTGCCATTTGATGGGACCGGGGCAGCAGAGGCGTCAGGCTCCCGTACCCTTCGTTAGGTGCGGCTCTCATGTAGCTGTCAAGATGGGGGTGGTTTGGGCATTGGCTGTGCCAATGGTAAACCTCTGCTGGTTTGCAATAGCAGCAGGTATTTTGTGGCATCTTGTTTTCATCCCACTTGACGTACTGCTACCCGCGTGTTTTACTCGCACTGTCACATTTGCTATCACTGCTTCTCCGTGCACTGTTTTCACTTGATCCTGCGGCCTTAAATTTTCCTTGGTATTGTCCAAAATTTGATTTCCATTGTTGATCAGACTGTCCACTGTGTTCTGCGCAGTAATTACAACGCAGCTCGTGCCGCCATCGTGTGGTGCTGAATTCGCAATGCGCTTGACATGGTTTGTTCTCCAGAATAATTGCTGCTCGTATCATTTCTTCAATTGTGCTATTGAGCAGTGGTACCATCGTGGCACGATGTTCCGGGAGAAAGGTTTTGCCAACGACCTCAAACACCTCTCTCTGGGAGCTGTGGGTGAAAACATCTTGCTAAGTGCACCTTGTGTGTGATGAACGTGGTGAGTGCTGGTGTGTGCTTCTCCTGGCTGCTGCTCTTGAAATGTCAGCTTGCTCTGCACTTGTAAAGACGTGAACACGCCCCTGAATCTGCTTTGGAAAGCATGCACAAACTCCGCCCATGCCAGTCCATAGTGGTTCAGTGAATTCCATCACACTTTTGCGTCACCTTGCAATTGACTTCCCACACATCCTGCTCATTCTTCTTCCCACACCCCATATCTCTGCAGGTGGTTCATGCAGTCTGTGAGGAATGCTGTTGGGTCCTCGTTAGGCGTATCTACAAAAGTCTGTAAAATTTGGAAACATGTGGGAGTCCATTTCTTCTCTGCGTCCTGATGTGTAGTGGGAGCCATTTCGTTTTCCGGGCCTTTGATACTGAAGTTGGTCCTGGTCCAGGGTGATTGGTTGGGAACAATGTTACTGGTGTTGTTGAGGGGAACGGAGTGGTTATGGTTGGTAGTGGTGTTTGCATATTCTCCAGGAAGATTTATGTGGGGTAGTAAGCTGGAAGTGGTTGGTAGGTATGGTGTAGGCGGTTTGAGGGGTAGAAGTTCTTTTGGGAGGGTTGGCATTGGCTGTTTTGACTGAGCACCTTGCAAATGAATGTTGCCATCAGCCATGTGCACGCTGTGGGCGTGTGACAGCTGGTCTGTGCTTCCCTTTGCTGTGCAGTCATGACACAAAAATTGCACTCCCTGCATCAACAGTCTCTCACTTGATGTTTGGCACCTCTCAAGTACCGTAATGTTGCAACTCGGGCATTTTTTGCTTACACTTCCACTTCCACCTCCACCCTTGCAGTTTGCCCTCGAACATGTGATGGGCAGCTTCAACTCCACAAATATGTCGTCCCAGTTGAATGGTGTACTTGATGGTTTTAATTTTTTACTGCAATGTTTGTACACATAATTAGTTCGTGCTGCTGTTTCCATTTTTTTTGTCGTTCAGACACTCGTGGTGACACTGGGTCTTGCACTGCATACAGTTGAGGATAAGGGTTCCTCGCCCTGTACATAACAGATTGTTCTGTTGTGGTTGATCATCTCTAATTTCGTTAGTGGCATTTTCCAAAAAGTTTGTATTGTTTGCTTTGCTCTTCACTTTCCCATTTCACTTCCGATTCACCATTGTTCGCAGTGTGGTTGCTCGATGGGCTAGTTTTGTAAGTGCACCAGCAATAATTGGTGCCTAGCTATCCTTGGCAATGAAATCTTGCGGCAGTGGGCACAGACAGTGCGGACACAAGAGTGCCAGCGTGCTCTCTTGAGTTCGGCTAGCCATGTTTGCAAACAGAGCCATGTACTTGCGATGCGGGTGACTGTGTGTTGCACGGCGGAGGAGTGGAAGTTGCCTCAAAGCAAAACCCCTCTGTGCCCACTAGGGGCGATGACTGGTCAACGGGTAGCAGGGTGGCTGCCCACATGACCAGCTTGCTGTGATTGATGGAACACCCAGCTCTGGCGGTGCTGCGGCTAAGGGGGGGATGGGAGCGCTGGTGCACTTTCCCCTGGCGCCGGTGAGGCAGTGAGTTGTCTGACGTCACTTGCTGCAGAAAAAGGACATGTGGATTTACTTCATTGCTATGTTTTAATAGGTAGAGACCAGAAAAATTAGCAAATGCGATAAATTGAAAAATATCGCGAATTTTGACATTAAAAAGAAAACTAAAAATTGTGATTTTTGAGAATTTCAGCTGTAATTCATGAATTGTACAAATTCCTGTAGTATTTTAGCGAATTATTATTGTTTTACATCACATAGTTGCTGCTTAAGACTTATTTAATGTGTTTTTGATATTCTAATACGAATGCATGCATAAGTTGGCCAGTAGATTTCTTAGATTTATCACATAAAACATGTTTACTTTCCAACAGGTGTATTTACGACCATAGATAACATGAGCGCAAGTGATGGTGTGTCACTTTGAGTAAACATTCTACTTGCAGCCCTGCAAAAGTTTGTTCGTTAGGAAAACACGCCGTTGTAGTGTTCACATCCATCAAGCACTATGTTATCTATGGAATTCACGCCTTATTTACATTCATATTGTATCATCACGTTTTAATCAACAATTCTTTATTTTTTACAAAGCGAGCTGTGTTTATATGCATTTACTTATGTAGAATATATTTGTAAATCAACTTATCAGCTATTGTAAACTTGTATTCGTCCAGTAAACTGTATTTTTATCATACACATTCTCTGTAAATAAATGCGGTAAAAAATGAGACTTTTGAAGAAACAAAAGTTTTGTTGGCGGGTCTAACGAAAAAATCTGTTCTTGAAAGTTTTGATAGTTCAAAAACGTATAGGCAGATTTCTGTGCTGTTTGTACAAGGTACTTATTATTATTTTTTAACAGTGCTTTTATAGATGTATATAAATTGTTTACATTATTCTTTTCATGAAACAGTATACCCTTGCCAGTGCATTGCGACAGCTTGTTGTTCTAGGTGATAGGCTGAATACAAAATCTTAAGTAAAATCTGAACTTGTTTTCATTGTTGTCTGTTGATAAACCGTTGTCTGTATTAAAACCATAACTGTATATTTCTCTGGGAGTTAGGAATTTTTGCACGGAAATAACAATAGATAGAAAACACAGCTGATCAATAGAAATAACATTGCCTATTTCAGGTTTTATGAATATAATGACATCTCAAATTATGTATGTCTCTATAAAGAGCACATTAAAAATTGGAGCAATTCTCATGCAGAAACCTGCGTTTTTGTAGCAAGAAAATAACAGCTATTTTTGACAAAAATAACACTCCCCCCTCCAACACATATTTTTGGAAAAAAAAAAATAACACCTACTTTTTCAGGTCTCTATTAATAGGTGCTTGATTACATACCCCTCAAGGAGGTCACTTTACATTTAGTGTTGGGCTTGATCCTCCGACATGGGCAAAACTTTAAACTGTTTCCCGGGCGGCTAACAAGAATCAGGTTCCAGTATATGAATGTATATTGTGAACTAAAATGACTAACTGCAATTGATGAGGGCCACCCAGCCGCACGAACCGCGAGTCACTACGATATTCGTCACACCCCTCAAACTGCGAAAAAATGACTGACTTTCAGGCTTGGCGCGCTGGCCGGCGTTAGCGGGCAGGCAGGACAAGTCGGAACTAGTTTCTCAAACACATTTTGCACAAAACCCTTCTACCAATTACCCTTACTGCTGTTTAACATGATAATAAAATACTCTGCAGGTTATAAAATATAAACACTGCAAAACAAAAGGTGAAATGATGGGATGAAAACATGTAAAAATGTACATTAACAGAAAACACTAAATAAACACTTTAAAACTTCAAGAAATTACTCAGCTGTTTCAGAGGACGTCTTTGCGTAACACATTTGCCTTTAAGCACTTTCGAAAAAACTTGGCCCGTGTTTGCACATTGTGTATCCATGTGTGCAGTGGAGGACGTGGCCACGGGGCCTGTCTTATCCCGTTGTACTGCACTCGTGTGGATGGCCGCCGCGTGGCTGGAACTCAGTGCGGCGGGCAAATGGTCTGAGAGAGGGTAATGCAGCACATGTCAGTGTTTGAAAATTTAATTATTGATAATGAAAATGGATGATGTTTATTCAATTTGTTGTTAGAAGATGAAAGAATTATTTGTCTAATTTGTTGGACAAAAAGAAACAGTCAGCCAAAAAAAGAGAACAGAATTACGGCCTTCTAATTATACTGAAGTGTTACAACTGGCGACCTAAACATGTGGCTAAAGAAAGAACTGTGAGAACTATGGTCTTCACAAACTGAACTTCGGCAGAGGAAAGAACCATGCCTAAGTTAGATATCTTTGTACACTTCGAGAAAACAGGAAAGCAGAGATGTGGTGCCCTGAGGGGATGCCCATTGCTATCTACCTTACAGCTGAAATACGTTTGCAGATGTTGTATGCAGTTTTCCACACTGAGGGATATCATCGTGGGAACAACTTTCCGTGAACTACAAATGATGGAGAAAATGAACTACAAATGATGGAGAAAAAGAATTTATTTTTTCTTTACATTTGTTAAAGAAAAAAAATTTTAATCATCTATTACAAGTAAATGGTGTCCTAAGCCGATATGGGTGATAATAATGTGAAAAACAAAAAGAGAGTGTAAGGTTAGTTTATTTGATTAGCTCACAGCATAACTTGTAGAAAAAATTGTTATAATTTCTAATCATGTCCAATATGGATCAAACATTTGGGTTATTACCTGAAATATAGAAGCCATCTTACAGAAAGTAATGCGAGTGGGTATAGTATAATAAAATCATAGGTTTGATAATTTCGGGCGGGGGGATTTGACAATTTTGAGCAAAATTGTAGAGTATTACAAAAAATTTAAGCTGCACAGAAGTACAAATATTAGAAAGGTAGGTTCGGAAGGGAAAAAAAGGAAAATTTGGAAATATATAAAGAAAAAGTTATCAGAGAAAACTGAGCAATAGGAATGTATGTAAAGAATTTGGAAAAAGAAATTAAGGGAATTAGAAAGGAATGTAAACAAACTTCTGAGGTAAAATTTAATGGATTGGGCAAAATAGATATGTATTTCAAAATGAAAAGGGTATCTTGTATTCAGATGAGAGTATGGTTGGTGAAAAATCCATAAATAAATGTGAAAGGATATTGAACATATTGGTGGGGTCAAATGAAGTACAACCATCCAGAAGTAGAGAAAAATGTAAGGGAATAGTTGTGCATATGCATATAAGATGACAAGAGCAGGCATGAAAAAAAAAAAGAAATCAGTGACGGGGGTGGGGGATGTGGTGTTAGATAAACAACAATTCCAAACACTCTGAAATTTTTCTCAGACACACAAAAGTATGAAAACAATGAGGCAAAAGTAAAGAAAATGTTCGAGGTAAATCAGTAAGGAAAAGAAAAAGAACAAAATATTGTATAAGGAAAGTCATAAGGTAAAAGGAAAATGAAAAAGAGATGAAAAATAATTATGGCAGGCAAAAAAATGTAATGAATGTACAGACAATTTGCAAATTAGCAAAATATGTAATTTGTTTAAGATTTTTTTGGCACAGAAATAATGTAAGGATGATAATTTTTTACAAGCTTTTGTGTACGGTAGTTGCCTGTCCAACCTCTATTCACTGAACTGGCGTGCAGTCTGCCTGCAGCTCATCACTGTTCATCAGGTTACAGCCCGAAGTGTGGAAGGGACCACCAGTGTTTAACTTTACATTTTTAGTCTTTTTAGTCTCACTAATTGTTTTTATTATTAACATATAGGTAGACTATGTATACATTCATGTCTGTGAATGTATACATATTATACGTATATAATAACAAAAAAATTATTGATACTAAAAAGTGAAAAAATATTAACTATAATATAAAATTTAAAACCAGCCTTTTATTTATTACTGCACTAAAAACATAAAAATAATTATAGTAGTTACAGAATTTGTAGAACTTGTAAGATGTGGTTGAACATCCATAATAAAGTTTACTACAAATTTATATTTTTGTATCAATTTATATTTAGTATATAAAAGCTTGCTGCTAATAGTTAGATTCGTACTTAATATATATGATTACTACGATTGTGCAAATGAGGTATACATTCTATATTGTGCCAAGTTTTTATGTTCTACAAATCCTCAACTACTAAAAATATTTTTCTGTTTTTAGTGAAATTTAAATAAAATGTTTTTTTGAAAAGTTTTTTTACAGTTAATTAGTTTTCTTGAATGTAAATTTTTCTTAAATGGTGGTACATGTAGGGTAAAAAAAAAAAGAGTAGGCTACAAAATTAAGGTACGTATAGGGTAAAAGGAGAGTTAGTTACAATATGTATAGGGTAAAGGAAGCAAAGTGGCAGGTGATCCTGCTCGGGTTATGGAAACCAGACTAAAAAATAACAACATATGGAATTAATTGTGAAAAAGGAATAATTTTGTTGATATATTTAAGGTAATGTAAAGAGTGTTATATGCATGCACACACACACAGACACACACACACACACACACACACACACACACACACAGAGTCCATTCATGACTGGAACTTTTTTCTTTAGACTAATATTTAATAACTATGCTAGAAACTTCACAGCAATAACTTAACTCTATCTAATTACTTTTAAAGGGTAACTTGTACTGCTGAAATATTTATTGTTTAAAATTAAAATCTTGACATTTATATTGTATCCTAGAAATATATAGGCCTATCTTAATATCAACAGTCATTAACTGAACTTCCATTTCAAAACTTCTAGGCTCTACAGTAAAAATTGCAGTATTAATAACATTAAGGAAAAAAAATATTTTATACTAATAGAAAGTAATTTGTTCACTTTCTTTTAAATTCTAACAAAAGCTGTTTTTCAAAATATTTATGAGTTAATCGGCCTCTCCTGTCAGATCAAATGCTCACATCTACACAAGGAAATATCAGAGAATTTTTATGTGGGTCAGGATAAATGTAAATAATTGCTACTCTAAAAAAAATTATTTGTGTGAATACAGGATGGTTTTTATTATAGGCTGTTCACATTAAAGTGAGCAGTTTTTAAGGCTCTGCCAAGAACCATTAACCCCTAATAAATATTTTGTATTGCAGTATCAGACGTTTACTTTTGAGAGTGATGAAATGCATACACTGTGTTTATTAGTCATATTGTGATATTTACATTAAAAAGTGGCGGAAAAATAGAAATTAATGGAAAGGAAAAATTTAGCAGGGTCTTAAAAAGTGCTCATAGCCTAAATGACATACATTTGAATATATTGATATTCCAATAATACAACTTAGCGACGTGGTGTAGGGCCTTATGAGTACAAAGTAAAGTATTTGTGTGTTTCTAATGGGCCCTCATGTTGGCCCTTTTTTTCTTGATCTCTGCAGTGTAATTTAATTCGACTTCACTGATAGCATATTTGTTCTGTCAATGGTGAAAAAATATGGTAGTGGAAGGTTTTGAGTACCTATTCCTAAAAAAAAAGGTCAAGGAAAATATGATTCTCTCTAGAAAACAGGGGAACGTCAGGGAGTTCCAAAATGGAGTTTCAGTGTGGTTCAATATACACTGAAGATCGAATGGCAGTGTTGTATTTTATTTTTCATAATACAAGACAGGAATTTCAAATCTATTTCAAAACTAAACATACTGAAACAGTTCAGTAAGAACTGTTATATGTATTTCCATCTTCTACAAATTGGAAAAAGTCTTCATTGTCCCACTTTCATTTTGGATAATGGTTGTGTTTCTTTCTTGAATCATCAATACTAATTTTGAATTCAAGTTGCTTAACTTGGTGTGCTGTGGTAGATTAGAACTAGGAGAAAGTAATGTGGAAACAATTTTTTCCCTCAGTGAACACAAATTTCAAATTTGATTTGCTAGTAATTATTTGCCAAAAAATATTTAACAGTTGCTGCCAACAAGCATTGTTCATTTTTGTTTGGAATTACACATTCCATGTGGTATACAAATGGGAATGTTAAGCCATAGATCTATAGATACTCTAGAATGGTTCACTTCATACTACAGCTTTGTCAAATATTGGATCAATTGAAAAATACATTTTCTAAAATGTTTGTTTCATAAATGCGCTAGATTTAAACTTCACTGCAAATTTGAACTTTTCAGGAAAAGTTAGTCATTAGTATTAACTAGTTAAAAAAACTTGTTATATTTTTGGCATTACGTTTAGAAATGTGCTTAATGAATTTTAACAAAAGTGGATACTGTTATTACTCAATTTCAAGCTGTACACCCCCCCCCCCCCCAAATGCAGCTTAGAATTAAGTAATATAAATTTTTTGGCCTAAAATAATTTAGTGTGATGCTACTGTTTATTTTATAATTATTTGTAGTTGCTACGGCTGTGCCATTCATAGGATATATCCCAATAAATTGAAATATTGATTTTATGAGTTTGAAAATAACATAGATAAGTTTAAAAAAAAAATTCTGTGGTGGTCTAGAATAAAATTATTTAGGTAAGGTGTATGTACTATATGAAATTAGTCAAGGAAGTTACTTGTTTTACAGGCAGAATCGTCTGCAAAATGTGAAATATTTGTTTTTTGCAATAATTTTGTAGCACAACATGTTGCATTCATGCTCCGTAATGAAAAAAACTTCCTCCACAAAACAATGGAAATTTCCATGGTAGTATGTTGGGCGGATGTGTCTTTGTGAAAACAAAATCTAGACGACACGCTGTATCTTTACGTGTAATGAACGGCGCACCCATTTAGCAGAAAGCAACTAAATGCTGGCAAAAAAGCGTGGCCATCAGTTGCGTTATTACAATTTCATGAGAGATGCAGTTTCTTGAAAATAGTTCACAGATTATTTTTTAGTGACAACAATCTGTGAATAGTATAGCTTAAAAATTTGAATTACAGTTGCAACATTCTTGTAAAGTGTAGTCAGTGATACTGTAAAGCAAATAATGCTAGTTTACATTCCAATTTGGTCAACACATGAACTATGGCTGTAGTTAACATTTCAAACGATTATGCGTGCATTGGCCATGCCGTAACACAATGTTTGATTTATGGTGACAGAAAAACGTGTGTATTGTGTTTATTTGTGCATACAGTGGAACCTCGTTAGTAAAAGTTTGGTTATTGCAATGAACTCATTGCAAAGTGCTTTTGTGGTCCCTTGAACCTGTGGTATGCAATTCCAAGAATTCCAACATGTATAAGCTGTTTAAAACGAACTGTGGATAATACGTATAACAAAGTATTTTTTATGCCCCACGTAATTATTACCCTTGAATTCCGTATGTTTAATACAAGTACATTAAAATAACACATTAACCAACTTTGGTTCTCTTAACAGTTCAGTACAATTAACCTCCACATTTAACAATAAATTTCTGTTAGTGCAAATTCTTCAGTCTTCCAGGAAGTGATTTAAATAACCACGTTAATTATATTTTTTTTCAGGAAATAAACTTTTGCTACTGTAATGGTTTTCTTGATCTCTGAGGTAGTTCAATACAATAGCTTGACAGTGTCAAAATTAATTTAGTGTTAGTCATAGATACAATGGAAGCGCTGCGCCATGTTACACATTAGAAACTACTGCTATGTGAGAGACTGTGATCACAACTGTATGTGCTCAGTTACAATGTGACCAACTTGTGAGTGCTGATATTGTTTGACTCTCTTGTGATGGTATTCTTTGTGCATACATGGATGAAAACGTCTGATGTAGTTAACCTTTGGAAACGTCCTGTTTGTGTGCATAGTAAACATTCATGTGTTATGCAGACTTGAATTCTAAGTTTATACAAAGTAATTATTCTTGCCTGTGGTTTTTCGGGATTTGATCAATTGTATTCCGTTGTCAAGTGCTGCTTCTATAGTGCAAAAACAGTTTAAACCAAAATATAAAATTTCTTGAAACAAAAACCTAAGTATGTAATGACAGCGAAAAAAGTGTACAAGTAAAAATCTTTTTGGGAATATTTTTTGGTTCTTTATGTAATGGAAGGGTTGATATTATTGAAGACTTAATCAGTATGATATTTAATAATTCAAGTAAATTTTTTTCCTTAGTAATGTTAAAATGAGTGTGACTTCTTTTGTTATTAAAGCTAAATTGTATGTATAAATAATAAAAATTTTATATTTTTGGACTTGTACCAACATAAAAAAAGGTCTGTGGTTTCGACCTAACAGAAACTTCATTATTACAAAGTAGCCAGAATTTGGTCCCTTCAGGTTTATATTAATGAGGTTCCACTGTAATATAATAGAAAAGCAGCGGCTGGTAAGTTATTTGAAATTGATGAATTGAACTTTGGCAACTGGAGAGAAGCAGACAATGCTATTGTTTGCTTCCAAAAGCTTGATATAATTTTACAGTGTGAAATTTGAAGGCAAAATAGCTAGGGATGGGTCGATACTACATTTTATCGATGCTTGATACCAGTTTCAATACCAAAACATTCTCACGATACTCAATACCGATACTATTCTCGATACCAAATTGAAATTGTCATGAACACAAAACAACTTGGCCAAGAAAATTGCTCATTTTACTAGTGCCATTGACACACACTGAAACTATATGAAAATCCACATTATACTGAAAATAAATGGTGGATGGCCTGTAACCCAAACGTCCTTAACCAATGATAAACCAGCACAGTCTCCTTCAGTTTTATAGAATCAAGTTTCCACAGTAAAAGCTATAATCAAAGTTGAGGAAAATGATAGCTCATGACATGCTTATTTTGCGATTTCGCAGTATTTTTATTTTATTTTAATTTGCAACTTCAAGGAAATTATTGTAATGTTAAATAAATATAATTATCTGATACACCCGCCGTGGCCTAGCATATGGAATACGCGGGCTGGGCCATGACAGGTGTATCAGATAATGATGGTATTTTTTGTTAATATTTAATACTGCAGTTGCATCATAGCCCACGGAATCCACAGGCTAGTCCACAACGGGTATATTAGATAATTATGGTATTTATTTTTGTGAATATTTACTAATGCAGTTGCATGAGATAATTATGGTATGTGTAGGAGGTACAATAACTACTCAATTTGCTCGCTTGTACCTATCGGCGCTCGCTCACAACGGTCTACCTGCTTTTATTGTACCGGAAATATATACCATATAAGTGATTAATGGGGTAAAAATGAATTAAATGAAAAATTTTGGTGCTGCATATAATTGTGGTATGTATGTATGGATGTACAATAACTACTCAAGTTGCTCACTTGTGCCTATCGGCACTCGCTCACAACTCTCTACCGATTTTTATTGTACCTTATTTATGTACCATAAAAGTAGATGTTAAAAAGCATTATTGCGGTATGTATGGGTTGCCTAAAAACACCTCGTGGTGCTCGCAGCCATGTGAATATTATGCTATGAATAAAATATGGTATATAATGGTACACTTGTGTTATTACAATTTAATAATTGGCAAACCGTTCGTCTGTTTAACATTCTGGCCCAAAGCCCCGCCACCTCTCGACTAGATTCTTCACTCCCATATTAAACAGCATGGACTCCACACCTGCTATCTCCTTTAGCATTTTCACTAGTGCTCCCACAAGTTTAACTCCTTTACTGTTGGCATGGGTTTTACCGTGTCTATGCGGATTTTACCATATCCCTTCTTAATGTAGCTTTAATACACATACACTTAGGGAGATAGGCATGGCCCCAAAGTGCAGGCCATGCCTACCCAATCCCTCTCGGCCACGATGCCCGCCTCCTTTGCATGCAATTCCCTCTCCTTTAGGCATAAGGGACACAGCCCTGAGACGCAATTAAAACCCGACCCTACCTTCGGACTTACACTTAACACTTAGAATAAGGTAGTTTAGAAAAAAAAATGTTTGTCTGATCTCGACCCGCAAAGGCTTTTTGGAATGCTTGCTGCCAGCCGAAATAATTACGGTACACATTTAAAAGTTGCTGTAAATTGCAAACCGTTCTACCTAAGTAAAATTTTATGGCTGTGTTTGAATGCCAGAAGGATGCAGATTAAATTATGGTATGCATTTCAAAAGTATCGTACACATTTTAAAAGTGATGGTACACGTGTACCATAATTATGATACAGTAAAATGTGTGTTAAAATTTGATACTTTTGGATAGTCACATGTGATACTCGATCGAGGTGAGGTATCGCAGTATCGAGGATCTGATCCCTAAAAATAGCTGTTCACACTTCAATTCAGTTTTCATCTCAAAATTGGTGGCTGTGATTAACATTTCAAGCAATTGTGTGTCCATCTCCCATGCTGTATTTGTTAAACAGTGGAATTAAAATGCAATGTATCATTTATAACAACAGAAAAACACGTGCATTGGTTTTGTTTCTTTGAAAAAATGTGATTAATTTTGCAGATTATAATATAATTGCAGTGACTGGTAAGCTATTTATAATCGAGGAATCAAACTTGGGCTGTTGGAGAGGAGCAGGCAATGCTATTATTTGCTTCCAAAAGCACAATATGTATTATCATTGTACTGAGTGAAATATATTAGTTTCAATGGAAAACAATTTCTTTTTAAAGCAAAATTTGAACTTCCTTCAGAATTTAAATTTCTTACTGATTTGTGGTTTAACCTATGGTCTCATGTAGACCAATTTTTTCCCAGGATTTTCCCCAAAAAACTTGGTGCGGTTTAGAATTGATCGCATCTTAGATTCAAGTAAATACTGTATATCATAAATACTGAAACACAATTTTGATGGTGGCAAAACCGAATTGTGCTTGCAACCAATTCTGACGGGATTACAACATGCTTCTGTGCCCAACAATTACAGCATGAAAACTAATACGTGAAGAGTTACATCTTTGAAGTTGTCTGAGGACTAAGAAAGTAACAGTACCTATGTACTGACAATGCAACACTTCCTGGCCAAGTGAACTACCCCACAGGGCAAGTTTTGGGGGGAAGGTTGAAGAGTATGGTAGGGATCTCTCAGTAAGTTGCTTCTGATGTCGGAATGGGAGAGTTGTTGGGCTTTAAAAAAATATTGAAATAGAGAGAGGGTTATTGTATATTATTTACCTTGACCTGCAGTACACACACAACTTCTGAAATAATAGTGTATACGTACTACAGCAATTTTAATATTCAATGACCATAAAATTATATTATTTTATTTTTGACATAATAATTTTTTTAATGTTTCAGTCAAGTGTTACATCTGTTTTAAAGAAATAAGTTAAATATATAAGGGATTTTTAAGACACTTCCTAATTTTTTGTTTGTAAAAACTTAAGTCCACAAGTAATACAAGAATCCAGTATAATGTTTTAGGCCAAGTCTTAAGTGAGTTTATTGGTTACTGTAATTGTCCAACTGTATGTAAGGTGCCAACTGTGTGTCAGGCTCTGTGGCATTTAAATACATTAAAACTCCCTTTAAGGATTTTCCTTTTTATGTTTTCCTGCTTAATAAGTGTACATAATTTTGCAAGAGGTATGCAACATAATTGAGGTAATTTGACCCTCTTAAGAAGATTTCCTGGTTTTATAAACCTACATTTTTCAGTCCTGTACTGTACATTCAGACTTTAAGACCATGCATAGAGTAGTGCTGATTAAACAGCACTGCTGCACAAGTCAAGTGTAAAGTACCTTGTATGTTGCTTGTTTTAGCATATTGGCTTCTTTGAATATCTACTTACACGTTATAACTTTCGGTGTGACTTGACCTTGCTGTGTACTTTTCAGTTCTTTTCCCTCGACACACCAACAGGGCAGCGAGAGACAACACCATCAACTTAATACATATGTTTCGTGACTACCTGCACTACCACATCAAGTGCTCCAAAGCATATATACATTCGCGGATGAGAGCTAAAACGTCTGACTTCCTCAAGGTTCTCAACCGAGCTAGACCTGAACCTAAGAATGTGGAGAAGAAGACCATCACGTAAGTTCTGCAGCATCAGCTTTTACATTTTATAATGCAGTCAACTCTTGGTAAAAACTCCTTCAAAATAAATTTTTTTTGTAAGTGATAAAAAAATTTGGTTGAAAAAATGAAGTAATTAAAAGAAAATAAGATTGAAAATAAGTTTTGATGCATTAATTTTGGTTATTGACCATTGAGATTGTCTTTGCCACTTATGTCTCAGAAGAGGGAAAGATCTAACAATAAACACCACTCACTAGCAAGACTGTCTGCACCTTCCATCAAGGTTACCAATATTTACCCACACATGCCTGCTGGCCTGCTGTTACATGAGTTACATTCCAGTTGCCTAGTCTAGAGACTACCCTTTGTGAGACCACATATTAATAAAAATACTGGACTGAAATACTGAAACAAGGAATAAATGCTATATTTCTTTGACAAGGTTGTGAACAAACCGATTAATTATGATACAAATTCATGTCCAGATACAGATTATTTTTTCATATGTGATGATTATGAAAACAGGCAAAATTAAAACTTTGTGCTATATTACAAATAAAACAATAGCTTAGATAACCACAAAGGTGCCACTAACTGTCTTTTATAGATAAAAAATCAGAAGCAAAAAGTTTTGCATGATACAGCAAGAAGGAGAAATAATATTGTCATTTTCCTGCATCTGGTAGAGGTAGAGTAAATCAATATTTACAGTACAGAAGGACCTCAAAACAGCAGACATGAACATAAATTACAACTGTCATGTTTACAGCCGTTTTATAAAAAAAAGAAAAAAAATACATAGTTGGCTTAGAGCATCCAATAGCATTAATTTGCTTCCTGAAAATAAAATAATCCCGGTGATAATTTATTAACTCTGACAGTGCATATTATGGAAATTAGAGGGTTCTATTTTTGCATGCATTCTCTATGGTAAAAGCACTAACACAATAGGTGGGTGGTGGTGATGGTGATAATTGTGGCAGTTATGGTAGTTATGGTAGTTGTGATGGTGGAAGGTGGTGGTGGTGGTGGAGGAGATGGTTGTGTTGGAATAGCTGGTTGTGGAGTTGGTTGTTGTGGTGTGCTGGCAGTGATGGTGTTGGTGGTTGTTGTGGCAGCTGTGATTGTTGTTATGATGGTTATTTTCGGTTTGATATGCGACAAGTTGTATGGCACAATAGTCATTGTTGTGATTGGTGTAAATTGTTTCGTCGCTGTGTCAACAGATAGCTGTAAAGTCTAAAGAGAGGTGCATCATTTGTTTTAATTGACTATTGCTGGAATTTTATTTATGTATCAAATTGAGCAAACAAAAGTTTTATTGCTGAGACTTTACGAAGTTTTTTGAAATAAAGCACACTAAAGTAACTCTATTTAATACATTATAAGTTATTTCCTTATGCTAAGAATTAAATGGTAGCATTTTATAAAAAAAGTATTATTGCTATAATTAACTCATTCTAGTTTGTAATCATGCAGTTGCTTTGTTAAAGTGTGCAAATTCGACACCAATGGTGTGCTATAACTGTTATGTTATTAAATGTTAAAATTTTAATATTAAATGTTGAATGCTGCATAACAGCGTGTATTAACTTTTTGATAAATATTTTTATTTTCACAATTATTTGCAGCTATTTCAAAGCTTGTCCACTGTCACTTGTTTTGAAACTAGAGAATTTTCCATGATTTTACAGTTAGTGGTAAAAGTTCAGTGAATTCCAACTCGCAACAACACCAACCACCAACAGGAAATGTGCCATCTCACCTGTGCTCCACTCTCCTTCAACAGCTGCAAACACTGATCATCAACACTAACAATCAACACCAATTGCCTATTGTGCACTATGTGACAACAGCTGAATATTATTGTATATAATTGCCTTTACTTAAAAGTATGGTAATAGTAGTGCCTGAATTAACATGAATGTACATTTAATTTGGTTTACTGGTTTAAAAATTGTACTTTTTGGTGCTGGATATAGAACAACTTCAATACTCAGAATTAATTCTGACATGTGATGTACCGGAAATATGTACTCGCATATGTCAGATGGCAGGAGGGAGCGTCCAATAATTTTGTAGAGGTGTTGCCTCAGGTTCTCCTCTTATAAGGGTAAGGGGGTTCAGTCCTGGGCGACGTTTCAGTACAGAAGTGTTCTGCTGTGTTGGTGCAACAGGTGTAGCTCGTTGAGCAGATACTTCCTGAAGTCTGTACAGTGTTGTATGGGTGTAGTATGGCTGGAGTCATATGAGCAATTATGGAGTCGGAGCTGGTTCAGGTTGTCTCAGATACGCCAATAAGCACTCAGGAAAGGCTGCAGGTCCGGAGCACTCTGACGGTGAGAAGAGATGCTGTGGCACTGGTATCTTTTGGCTCTGAAGATGACAAAGAGCTTGCACCTGTTCTCGTGGAGGAAGGCTAGCTATGTGTTTCACTAAAGAGGGTTGATGCAGCGAGTGTGGTCTTGACTCTCTCCTTAAATCCCCTCCTTCGGGCAAAAGGCATCAAGAGGTGGAAATTTACCTTTACACTAACTGTACTGCTTCTGCAGGTAATCTCTGCACTGAGTTGGATATCTCCTGACGTAACCTACCCTTCCGTAAGGGAGGTTCTGCGCGATACATGCTGGAACAGCGGCAACAATACAAAAACTTAATGTTTGAAAGAAAAGGGGGTGTGCCTGAGCAACGCAAACTGGACACTACAATCTGTTTAGTTCCCGAGCATCGGGTGCTAGGAAGTGAAGAAGGGCAAATTGGCAATCTAGTCAGTGTCTGAGCAACGCATGGTGGACAACTGAAAAACTGACAAACTAGCTTCAGGATGTGGGCCGTCTCAGTTTTTATACTAATTGTGGGCCGGTGCCCAACTCTTTTTGGTGGTTGTCACCAAGATGAGAGGTGCTCACTGAGCTGGGGGGGGTTTATGCGAATGCATGACTTGCCTCCGTGACATCACTGGCCAGCTGGAAGGGGATGCAAAACAAAATACAAGTGTTATTACTTCTAGAATGATCTAGCAGGGAGTAAATGATGAACTCGCTTGTCCTCTAAGCATGATTATGGTGTACCGTTAAATAAAACAATCTGCGAGGCAGACAGTACAATCTTATTTCCTAGCGTAATAAATTTAACCATCAAACTCTGTGCAAGGTACCTTAGGGATAGAGCTGAAGTTCTAAATAATTACTGTATCCAAAAAGCGTCGTGCATCATTTACTTCAATTTAAATTATTAGTGAAGAATTGATGGTATCAAGGAATCAAATTGATCCATAGTTATAACCAAAATTTAATGTGTAATACAATTTTATGCAGTGCTATTGAAAACTCACTTGATGTGCATCCTGTATTTCTGAATGCAGTACCATTCACAGAAACTAACACAACCGTAAAGTACAATGCAGCACATTTGAGAGCTGCATTTTCTGCACGTTACAGTCATCCCCATAAAAATTTATTTCATTAAAATAAATTGCAGTCATGTTAATGTGTTCATATTTGCAGTTCTGGGAAGTAAATTTAGGTGTAATATGTGTACATTAAAAATATTATGTATTTTGTTAGTGAATAATGTCTTATTTTCTACTAAACTGTAAACAAAATGTCTCGTCGGGTGCAGCTTCTGAGGCCCATTTGTGGTTCCAAAATCATGCTAATTTTTTTGGTAATGTTTGTTCATATTTTCTGTTTATAGGTTCTCCTGGGCTTTAAATATTGATTTACTTCATCCTTATCAGATGCCAAAAAAGAAGTTTAAACACAGCACCACATAACTTTTTTAGCAGGAATAAGTTTCCACCCTTCTGGGCGAGGTCGAATGGTTGTTTCATGTACAAATCAGATTCTATATGTATTGAGCCGAAAATGCTGTGGTGGTGGTGCTCATTCAGGGGCCGAATCATAACTATGTGTATTTTATTTATAAATGAATATCACTTCTTTGGTGCTTGAAAAGTAGAAGTTGTATTTTATTCATATCTAGAAAAGTTAAAAAATTATATTAGTAAGCTTGTACATTTATTTACAGTAATAACTTGATCTGTTTTAAGTAAATTTTGCATTGTTGAGCAGATACGATTATTGAATGATTGTTTTTAAGTAAATTGTGCATCACTGTGCAGATACAATTATTGAATAAGTCAAAATAAAATGGTATGTTATGCCTTAGACTTTCATACTGCATGTCGTAAGTTCACCTTTCCTCAAGTGGAAACTAGATGTATGAAATAACATTAAAAGGAAGATGTCTGCACTTTGTATTGATCAGTGCATATGCATTCATAATTAAAGCAAAAAAATAATATTTAAAAATCCATAGTGGTGTGTTATTGTGCCAAAAATTCCATTTGGAATGTGTTATGAGAAATGTATTTTTTCTAGCTATTATAAGTCTTCTGTAAATTTATTAATACATTTATTAATTTATAATCTTTAATATCAACATATAATACTACAATTATATCAGTGGTGTACGTATTTAGTTGCATTTTGTATTGATGTCTTTTGAATGAGGGACCTCACAAATTTTGACTTGATAAGCCATTCAACCCTGACAGGATGAAATGACATGTGGAATTTGGTGGGGAAGAAGTGAGAAAATGACCTACACCGTCTATTTCCTGTATGAAAAACTGCTTGACAGACCCATATTGGATTTGGATTGCTGGCTGGCATTAGCCACCAAATCATATAGGCTTTTATTTTTGGATGACATGTTTGGTGTCCTTTGTTACAGAGGGCGATCATTCGTGCGGAAGGAATGATTGGCCGGGTGGTCTAGCTCGTACAAGGTGGTGTTCCTTGCCAACATGCTGCGGCAAATGAAAATTCGTACCTGGTTGCCTGGAGCTTGTCGACTGAGTGCATCCCCTCATTGGTTCACCAGTGTTACACCAAATCTTACAATTAACCAATAACAGTCCAGGATACCAGCATGACGTGATGTGACATCCCCTGTCCGAGGGTTGGAGCATTTCCCGCCGGGCTGATATGTTGACCGGACGATACTGACCATCATGCGCAGGTCGCAGCTACTGACATGAATGCTGTCTTGCCTTCTTGTTTCCAGATATTTGAAATGCTCCAGGGCTTGCACAATCACTCACAAGTATATGTTTGTTGTTCGCTCGTCACTTCAAACTGACGTGGTGGCCGATCAGTAACTTGATGATGCTGCCAGCGTTACTTGTTGAATACTTTTTTAAGGAAATGAAATTGATTACTATGTTGTGAATATTGTAATTACTATTACTTGTGATTTAATTATACTATGTAAAGTCATTAACAAAGAAGTTGCAGAAGTAATTTTAATGAAAAATTATAAATGAATGCAATAAATGATGCACATAAGAATTTATTGCGCTGGCACGGCTAAACTCCGTCTTTGCAAGTGTTTTCTATGTGCATAGTGATAGCGGTGGTTTTAGTGCATACTTCTGTGCATCCAGAACATTGGTCAATGATAATGGGTTGCTTCGTTTTCACAAACAGACTAATGTTATCTTTTGTGAGGTATGATTGCTTTACAGAACAGGTTAGTTGGTATAGACATGTTTAAATTTGACTGTATTTGCTCATATAATTAATAGCATAAATATGTGGTTTCAGTGGCCTTTCTCTTCAATTAATCAAGTTGGCTTTTACTTATGGTAAAAATGTGTTGGTCAGGAATAATATATTGGAATATGTTAATTGAAGGTTCCATTGTTGTATCACACACAGAGTAGAGGTAGGTATAAGATTTGATTTCATGGCCAGATATCCTACATAAAATGGTGCTATTTTCGAAAGAAGAGTGATATAAAATATGTTGCTTTTCATTTATAAGCTCAGAGTTGTAAAAATATTGTTAGATACATAACACTTCCAGACAGCATACATTTATTTCATAATATTGGTGTAAGAGACAATTTCATTGGCAGTATACACATTGTACGCAGCTGTAACTTTGATTACTATGTGTATTTTATTTTATGCTTTTTCGTCTTGTAATTATTTCAGAAACCTTGTGATAAAGAGCAGATCACAGATATTATTTCCTTTTTGCAAATGTTCTTGATTTAAAGACATTTTAATTTTTATTGTGAACCATACTTCTTGGTTAAAATTAAATGCTATTATGTGAGCAAGTACAGTAATGACTTGTAATTCTTGTCCAGTGCCAGGTTTTCACTCCATTTAGATGAATTTTGAAATTTGCTGTACATCTTTAAATTAAGAGAAGCATTGTAGTTTTATTGAGGAGCACTTACGAGTTCTCTTCTGGTTACAGAAATTGCTCTCTGGTAAAGAGCAAAGGCTAATTGATTTGTGAATAATTTTTGTTTTACTTAGGTCTGTAATAATAATTATTTTTGTATTTCACTGTGATTTTCCAGGAATGATAGTTGATATCTGAAACTGCATTTTGTTCACTCTTTGACATGTACAGTATTATGATGATCTTAAGTATTTAACATATTTTTCTGCCACTGAAAACTTGTTGAATTTAAGATGAATTTCTTTTATGTTGTTACCATAGGCTGTGTTAATGTTGTTTATGGAAGAATTTGTCACCAATACTAAATTATGTTGACTTAACTCATTAATATGTGTGTGTAACATTAAGTGCCTGCTGCTGTATATCAGAAAGTATGACAGTTTTATTTTTAAAGATCTTGTTATAGGATAGTATTGTTTCATTACACATATTTGCTTAAAATCTTTTCAATGGTTTTTATTAGAGGAATTTTAATTCATGCTGTTAGTGTTATCATTTGACAGTAGGCCCTCGACAACGTATACATAATGTAATTTTTTTTTATAAGTGGCTATTTTCAACACCAAAAGTTGAGCATTTAGCTTATGTTTGAGGCAGTTTCAGTTTTGAATGAATGGTTATTACTTGATTTGGCTGGTTGCTGTGGTTTACTTTCTGTAAACTTGTATACATTTGTGAATTAAAAATGGAAAGTATAAACAAATAAGGTAAATTTTTAAATATAAAAGTAGGTCTGGCAAACTAATGTGAAAATATAAATCTCGAATCAGCATAATAGTACTTTTAACTTGGGACTCTTAATTATATCTGTATCAGTTTATGGTTTAATTTTACACCTGCTTTGGCAATACAAATGGTGATTACATTATTTTTTTTCAGTTCACCTTTATGCTATAGGACATAACTAATAAAAATGAAAAACTACAGCTGAAATTGTTTCGTCCAGTGCAGCCAGTTGGCATCAAACGTTTTTATAACTTCCCTTCCTTTGTTATACTTCATCAGTTGTAGTTTTTTGGGCACATTCATGAATATTATAAAGGGATTGTACTGTATTCTAAATGTGAGTGAGGTGTTTCAACCCATAGCTTTTAGTGGGATTTATAGTTTCTTTATATATAATTATTTTTGTGTATATCTGGATGTTTTGTCAACATTTAGATAATTAAAAACAAGACCATTCGCTTAGACATTGAGCAGGGAATGAATCAATCACATTCTGTGTCAACCTTTGTGGCATTCAACTACAGTAAATTCATAAAACCATGAGAAGCAGGTATTAGAATGGCTGGATCAGGAACTGAAGCTATGTTTATCCTAAAGTGAAGTATATCTTACAAGGCATTACCAGTGCCTACTTTCTCCATCTTTATTCATACTAGTTATAAATGAATAGTATAATTTATAGGTAAAATATCATTCAAAGTTCAATTTAATGGAAAATAAGGTAATTTTTTTTATGTTGTCACTAGTCAGAAATGCTGGTGATACAAGACTTATTTTGGAAACAACCAATCACATCATACATGGGGTGTTTTGTCAGAGTCTTTGATTCATATAGTGTGATGAAACTGCAAATAAACTATAATAGGAAACACTTCTGAAAAACATTTTCATTGGTCCGCCCATTTAGTCGTATCTGCATTGTGTTATTGCTTTTAATTTAAACGAAGTACTCTCAATTAGAGTTATTCTGAAACAAACTCTAATCGCTAGTATTTTCATATATTCGGCCTTGGTGGTTCTGAATAGAGTCAAATATTGAGTTACTGCATTATCGGGTTCAAAAATTAAGTTAATAAGAACCAGCTAAAACCAATGTTTAAATTATGTACTATTCTGGTATTTGGTGTTCAAGAATGGTATCAGGCTTGTAGTGCACTGTTGATTCTAGAAAATGAAATAACCATTTTAGAATATGCTTAAAACATGTGTTCATTACAAGGTGCACAGTATCAAAAACCTTTTTTGACAAATTTTGAGTATTTTTATTTTACAAATTTTATGTACAATTAGACATAGAATTTAAGAACTAGATCACCTTGCAAATGTCTGTTCCATTATAATATACCTTTGTTAGAATTTTTTGTAACTTTAACTGCATTACTTATAAAGCTATGGCTTATTGTAACATTAAGAAGACAGTGATTATTAGAGATGGGTCCAAGCCCTATTTTGCAGATATTACCGATACTTTGTGGCTAATCCCGCCGATAGTGCCGATACAAATAATTTCATTTGTAATTTTTATATTGTGTCTTGAGTAACCTTAAAATACCCCCAAACTTAACGTTTTGTGTTTACATTGCAGTTTAGCACTTTGGTCAGTTTATGAAAATACTTCCCTTTATCAAACTCTGAGGCACATTCTAAAACTGTAACTATTTTTGGCATTAACCCTTAGGGGGGAAAAGAAATTTTAAATGTTAACAAAATTGCAGAATCAATAAAAAAGATAATTCTTTGCACTTCATAGGCCTGCAACTACTAATAGAAGTCATTGCGTACTGCACGTTTAAGCTGGATTTGCAATAACCTGACAGTCCGACGACAAGATTTTTTCATCATCCAACCAGGTACATGGTCACCCAGACAAACTCGCAGCCCTGACAGCCCATCAAAAGTAGATTCTTTTTCTATTTTCATCGGACTCACTTGGCAGTAGGAAAAAAACACAAACATAACCTTGACGCAGTCCTCTGTTCGCCTCTCCACGTCATAGACCATTGTGAATGTGGTGGGCGGATAAGTGCTGATTCCCTCTGGAGTTGATTGGGTTACTCTTACGCAGTGTAATAATGTCTGGGTGGTGTTACTGCCCTGGGTAGCTTCTGTTCAGTTTCCCTTATGCTACTGGGGCGTTGATATGGGGCTAGCCTGGTAGGTTTTTGCACAGGGATGAAATCCATCAGGCTGTCATTGCCTTACGTTCGCGTCCAGGCTTTGGGGAATGACAGTAGTAAATGTAGGCTGTTCACAATAAAGTGAGCACTTTTGTAAATCAGCCATAGAAAAAAGTAACACCCCCCCCCCCCCCCCCCCAACTACATATATTTAAACGGGTGTCGTTGAGTGTCATGTGCCCAGTAAAGTTGATAATGATGGAGGAGAAGTAGTTCCGTATCTTAATGTTGAATAAGAAATGTTATGTAAACATTTCTGATAACTTAAATTATTTCTTTCGCGTTCTGTTTATTTTTTAATGCATCAAAGTGTAAAAATGAACAGATTTGTTAGATATATGCTTTTAAAATAATGTCACAGTTTCACTGGACCAATGCATGAATAGTGATAGAGCCCATGGCAATGTTAATCTAGCATAAGGCGGAAGAATACACAACATGCATACAAGTAGATTTTACATAGGGCTTTCAAAAGTGCTCATTTTTCAGTGAATAGCCTATACCTTTCCTGCGGCGGTACGTACTTCGCATGTTGTAGGAGGTGTATTATTGACGGGGCATGGTTGTGGCAAGGTCTTCACTTCTGGCTTGGGTTCAGGGTGTTTTAAGAAACTGATATGTTCTAGGTCTGTGCACGGCTAACACATCCCTAGCAACGAATCTAAGTATGAGCTGTAGTCGTCTGTGATGGGAGGGACTTCCTTGACCGGGTCAATCAATATTGTTATTGGTTGAGGGCAGGGTGGAGTAGGTGCAGTGTTGATTGGAGGTTGTAACAATGATGGGCCGATTTAACTCATGTTGTAGTGACCGGCGGGCAAGACATCTTAATCTTAGTTGGCTGTTGCTCCCACCTCTTTCTTGATCATTGGAATAATTAATAATAATCATAAAAGAAACTACTATTTCAATTGGCTCGTAGGAAATGCTGTTTATTATGATAGCGTGCTCATATCCTAGCAGCGGCGCTCAAGTCCTCCTAGGTTTCGTCTTACTCAGACGTACTGAGGTAATGAGCGTGTAAAGAGACTGGCTAGATAGGAGCATTTCTTGAGCAGGCTCAGGTGCACCGACATGCCTTAGGTGTTCCCAGTGGTGTTCATATAGCCTTATTCAGGCACCAGGAGTCCCAAGAGGTTCGGCCCACTTGTGTTTGATCCTGAGAGGTAGCTTGGTTTCTATTGAGCCACCAATTGCAATGAACCAAATTACACATACTAAAACAATTACAGGAAAGAAAAATAATTGTCTCACAAGAATTAAAATTTGCCACAATATATTTATTATATCTAGGTAAAAACACTGGGATGAGTGACTGTATAAATAAAAATATTTATTTAAATTTACGTTATGGCAGGTGGTTATTTACGTTATGGCTGCGTTACAAAAAATATGACAACTCCAAATTTCTAGTCTCAATTAACAACGCATTGCGAGGGGTGGTTGTCCAGAAGGGACGACGTATACTGCCTGCTACCGCGGAGTGCAGAGTATTGACTGGTAGTGAGGATGCAGGTGTAGGGACGTTGGGGTACCTGGAGCCTCCCCACTGGTTTTCTCTGCTACGGGGTTGGTGTTGGAGTTTCTGGTAGGTGGTAGGAGAGTCTTCTTCATACTGTTGGTGAGCCTTTGCAGTCTGGGAGAGCCTTCACAGACTGTTGGAAGAAAGTCTTGGCAGACTGAAGAGCCTTCGCAGACTGTTGGAAGAAAGTCTTTGCAGATTGGAGAGCCTTTGCAGGCTGAAGAGTCTTCCGCACACTGAAGAGAGCCCTCCGACCGTATTCATGTCGACGGGCCGAGGAAGACTGGTGTCGCTTCTTATATATTGCAAATTGCAGTTTGGCGGCTGTCCCAGGGATGCGGAGGTTGTGCTAGCCTCATGTCGCAGGGGTAAGATAGGGCAGTAGGCCGTGTCACACATTTCTTATCTCTCTGTCTGAATGCCGTAGACATAATTACCACCTCTCCATGAGGCTCGGGCGGCAGGGTGCTGCTCACCTCCCTCAGCATCCTTGCGAACTATCTTCTTTGTCGCTGGCTCGGTGGGTAAAACAAACTTTGACTTCGGAGGTGGCAACCGCATGTCCGTTTTAGGAGTGGGTAGTACAATTTCCATTTAATATCAGCGTGTCTGTAATCCGCAATGCATGAATCAATCCTGTAGCGACGAGATTCATTGCCTGCTGGCATGTGACTTGCCCCGATTTGCTATCATCGCATAAAAAAAACTATTATTCCGCAAGGTAATCATTTTTCTTAGCATAATTCAACTTCGTTTATATTCAGAAAAAATTATAATATGTTTAGTTTTTAAATTCAGCACTCACTTATTTTACTGAGAGTAAAATTGAAGCACTGCCAGTTTCCTGTTTATAAATGTTAGAATCATTGCTTTTAAAAGATTTTAAATACTGACTGTGTGTGGTGCCTGCAAAGCTAATTCGGTGACCTACAATACAAGCTGTAGATGATTATCTCCTAAAGTGCCTGTCACAGCAGGTGGCCACAGTGGAAAGGGAGCAGCATTTCTCCCCCCCCCCCCCCCCCTCCTCACACTTTCTTCTTCCTGTAGATTATTATCTCCCAGTAGTGAGGCATGTCCCTTCCTCCCTTTGCCATCCTGGAGCACAATTTATCAGTTTAGTGCTTGGAATAACAATGGCATCTGCTGACTAAAAATGGCAGCATGGTCATCACTAAAAAGAGGCCTAAATGCATTTATATCCGAAAATAACACGAAAATAACACGTGCTTCCTAACCCCATTCTTTTGCTGAAACAATTGCCAATATAAACAAGGGCACGCACCAATGAATTATAGCCTATGGCACATTCGCTTACATCATGTCGGTTCTATACCTATTCCAAATGTTTTAATGCATATATGCGTAGTTGTGAAAAATGTCTTTAGAATAATTAATAGTAATATAAGACACCAAACCCCCTTAAAACTACAGTATTTGTTAGGTTTCTATAGATTTTGCACCTGAAAAAATACATATTTTCGCTAACGCCGGCAAGTAATGTGAGCAGTCAAAGAATTGGATCAGCTTGCACAAGATGGCTGTTATAATATTGGCTCACTGACATTTAGTTATAACAGCGACATTGGATCAATACGAGCACGAGCAGATGATTGGTTGAAAATACGTGGAACAGTTTGCGGCGTGCTGTTTAGGTTTCATCAAAACTTTCTTGGACCCTGTGCGGCGTGTGGCTCAGGTTTCATTATCGCTAAAGTTTACAAATTATTTTTGATGTAATTTCAAACAATGAGTATCAGATAATTTTATAAATTATTATTTTTTCTTTTAATAAATGTTTTATTAGTTTTTGAACATTATATGTGGGTTATCTTTCTTCAACAAAAACTTTTTAGGTGGGATTTACTAACAGATAGCCAAATGGAAGAGATCTTAAGAATTAAAAACATCACTATTAGGCGGGAAAACTTATTATGCAGGAATGTCTTAAGTGAGTTTTACTGTGGTTGCAAATGCCGTATTTGTCAAAAACATAACCACGAAACACAGAATATGGGTACTATTTTTGGCATTCTTAACCGGTTTTGCGATAACCACAAAACACAAATGAGTAAAGATGGCAGTGTTTATAAATACTGGACGCTTGTTCAGTGCGTAAATTACATTCATCTGCTTTATATAAACATACTATTTACTTTCATCATATCACCAACATTTTTGGTTACAGATGTTTGTTTATAAATAAAATAAAATACTTGTAGTTATAATTCTGCCCATGAATGAGCGCCACGCCATAGTATTATTGGCTCAATACATATTGAATCGGATTTGAACATAAAATGATAACCATTTGAACTTGCTACTAATCAATTTATGAATTGTGTCATGCTGCGAACAAAATATTATTATATGACTGGGAGCGATAGATATACAGTTTATGTTTATGTGAGTGAAAGTGTACAATGAATATTATAGCGGTAAAACATTCTTTCTACAAATGAATTTTAACTACCTGAAAAACGGATACCAGTATTAAATACATTTTATCGTACGAATTTTACCAGGTATGGCTTAAGTATTAACTATGTGGCAACACCAAAGCCAGCCATATCAATTATCAGTTTTCCGTTTAATTTTGAATCACTTGTTACTAACAGATAAAATTAAAATTAAGAAAATAGTTTTTTGGTTGCAAAAATAAAATTATTTGTTTTTGAATACATGCCCTGCAAGATAACAAAGTGTTGTAGTTTTCATGGTGATTAAATCATTTGGGTTGATGAAATTAACTAGTTGGACCATGGCCAATTGTAACCGATATCGATTTTGGGATAATCAGACGATGCTTTGGTATAGGTATCGTTCCATCCCTAGTGATTGTCATTGCAGTTGCTGGTGTATTTACAGAACTAATTGGCTACCATGGAGGAAGAGTCCGTTAATATTTTGGCTTTAGGGATAATAGTTTTTGAATTTAGAAATTTTTCCTTTTTAGGGAATAATTTTTGCACTTGAATTTTTTAATATTTATATTAACCAGTATTTTTTTCATGGAGTTATATTTAAAAGACTGAGTAGCCTGAATCACTAATAACTTTTTTAGACTCACAATTTACTACAAAATCAAAAATTTATTCTGACAAAATTCACTTAAAATAAGTTGTACACACAGGTATGCAAGGGGGGTGCAGCTGCACCACCATTGCCTCATGTTATTAAAAGATAATATACGTGATGGGTTCTTGTTTCAGAGTAATATAGTGATACGTCTCAAAGTAGCGACTGGTTAGTACTCATCAGAGGCACTTGCTGGGGTGACCTACGTATCAATTAATGCCAGACTGGGCCATGACTTGAATTTAGAGTGGGTCGTGTCAGCTGCTGACTTGGCACAAAGTCAGAGCCGCTGGCTTATTCAGTCCGGCGCTAGGACGGCTGGCTGGTGTACGGCTGCTGGTAGCTCCTGACTGTCCCCACGAACTGCTGCGGCTGGAAGTCGAACTGCAACTGTTAAAGGACTTCGGCGGGTTGAGGTAGCATCGGGTCTTGATCCAGGGGCAGGCCGCTCCTAATTGCGTCTTCTCTCTTCGGGTGAATGCGGCAATGGCAGGATGAACGGTGTCTGGGAGCTTCTGTGGAGGCTGAAACAGAGAAGGAGAGGGGGCTGGGGAGCTAAGCTCCACCGTCTTGCAGGTGGCTTGAGCTTGTTCCTGTGGGGTTAATTGGCAAACTGGGCGGGGTGTGACCCCAGGTAGGCTTGTAGGCAGTAGTTGCCTGTCGTTCCCCAATGGCCTTCCCACCTCTTGGTGAAGGGCATTAGGTTCGAGAATCTAGTCCGGGAGTTAGCAGGCGACATGCATTCCCTATCTAAGCTTGTTCTAACGCCTAGGTGCACCAGAACGATGCTGGGTACAACCTTGTTGCTCAACCGGCAACACCAAGGGTGCAGTGGTTGAAGAGCGGGTTCCCTCTGAGGCACTCCATTAGCTTTTATGGATGAGCCCCTTGAGCGGGAAGGTGCGACCCAGAGATAACCAACCACTCCCTCTGGCAACACAAATGGTGCGGTGGACGGGTGCAAGTTGGTCTAGCGACCTATTGTCTCAAGCAGAGGTATAACTAGTGGTCGTGGCTCTACTGTCGATACAGCTGGTGTACTGAATGGGTGGCCGTCAGTGTGTGTTCTGAAGTATGAATTCCCCATCCAGAAGAACTCGTCCTACACTAAGCGGCAACCTGTGTTGGCAAACCCAGTCTCCTGCTACACTCCACGGGACACAGGTGTTTACTATGGTAATCTGGACGTACACAAGGGATAATGAGCGAGTAGTTAGGTTCAGAATGTGTTTATTCCGTACTATCTCCTGTCTACCCAGAGTTGACCGGAAGTAGTAAACTATAATGTCCTGGTGAAGGGGGGGCTGGTTTTAAACTGGCTGGAGGTAGAATCAACTAAGTAGCTAATGACAACTTTCCCTGTCTTATCTGTGTACGCGTGTCCTGATGGGACTTAAGTGTGTTCGCTTCCTGAAGGGTGTGTGGGGTAGCCAGTCAGACAAGCTGTTAAGGGTGGCAGATGACTTCTGGAAAAGACTTCGTGGGGGGATCTTCAGAAGGTCTGCTGCAGGCGGCAGTTAGCTGAAGATCTCTTTGGCGTTATAAAGGTGGCTGGTCAGTATTCTGGCGAACAAGCGCTGTGAAGTCATTTGTCCAACTGGTGATGTGGCTTTCAGAAGAGCCAACAATTAACCGACGATTCCAGCCTCTGCACTGGAATATATTTTGTTTTGGCTGAGGGCTAGCCGGCTAGGTGGTGGGATTGCGATGCGCACTTGTCTGTAGGCGGTGCTAAGGGTGGCAATTGTTGGCATATAAAATCTCTCGAAATGCCCTTGAACCACCTATTATTGGCATCTTCTCATGGAGATACGGTGCTTTGAATGGCTTACTGGCTGGCGGTATTGTTGAATCGTAGAACTCTGACACATTCGTAATCATCCCCGCCCAGGAAAAATTCTGTAAGGGCTCTGGTAGAAATTCTAAGCTTCCCAACCCTGTTCATTGTTACTTGTAGGGGAAGCATGTAGATGATGCGAAGTAGTTTATTCTGAATAGCCAGTAAGCATCACGTGTCAATAGAAAAAAAAGAGACTTCCCTATTTCGTATTTTCATTATAGACAGTCTGCGTGTTTAAAATGACCACTAATAATGATAGTTTTAATGTAGTGTAGACTATTTGTAATGAATATAGTATTGACCTCTGCTTATTAATTGATATGATGTACAGTATTAAAGTATCACTAATTGCATTAGTGTTTCCTGTAAACATGTAGAATGCATCAGTAATTTTATCAGCTCGCTTGGTATCTTACATTATGTTCTCAGCGTATGTTTTGTAGTGTTTACACCAGGTATGGCAGTGATATTATTTAAGTATGAGATTATTAATTGAGGTCGCTGAAAATTGTACATACATTTTAAAATATTATCCATTTAGAAGTATACTATTAATTTTATTTCCTATTTTTATGTGACAATTGGATTAATTCAGTGTTCACATTACAAAGTTACAATTAAATTTTTTTTTTAAGGTTAGGGAAGAAATTTAATTTAAGAGTACCTCATTTTTTACATAGTTCTGTCTCTTCCCTGCAGTTTCTCAGTGTTTACTTCAATTGCATTTCTGTGCAAAGGGTCATCTAAGAAAGGTGTGAACTTGATGTTTTGGCCATAGTTTTTATTTGCCTTGAGATATGTGAAAGTTTTTGGAACATTAGTCTTTCTGTATGGCACTGTACTCTGGTGTGATGTTTTACTAAGAGTACTCATATTTCTATTGTCATTCTTATTGTGCCACTGATTGTTTCACCCATATCACATTGTGGTTCATTTACGCCCCCCCCCCCCCCCATGCATTAGAAAGTTTACAATGTGTGGGACATTGCACACTTGATTGCCGTGGCCAGCTGGTTGCAGCGACTGTTGGGACCCCAAGAAGCACTATCCTGATAGGGGTGTAAGTGACGAAGATTGTCGCATCATGGTCACTGCAACAGATTGCTGTTTTTGTAGGCATGGTGACCACGGGTCACGCGGCCTGGCTGGCGTTCTGAAGTTGAAATACCTAAAACATTAGTTTGTGGGATAGTCATTACAACTGGCTGACACTGGTTGAGATTGATATTTCTTATCATTTCATTTCAGCTTGATGGGTGTTATAAAGCTGGTTGAACTAATTTTGGAACTAATGATGTGTAATTAATTTTTACATAGTAAAGTAAGCAAAGTTATGTTAGTTAATTATTCGGTATTAAGAGAAATAATTTTGTAGATGTGTTTCCGAACATTGTATGCTTTTTTATATTAACTGTCTTTGCTGAAGATGGGAAAATTGCATTTGTACATTAAATTAAGTTTATATGTATCTTTTACCACAGTAGTATACAGCTAGCAATTTTTAAATCCAATAAATGGAGTGGCAACCAGGGACTGGTCATTGTTGAATAAAATAATGACCAGTTTGTGTCAATTACCTCAATTTATTACTATGTATCAACAATACAGTACTTATATTCTGTTTCAGTTAAAACATTCCCATTTTGGATGAAGAGTGCACTTTAAGCAACTGTGATTGTTGCAGCCTGATGATAGCTGTAGCTAACTTGGTTTCTGAAAATATATGATAATATTTATAAGCTTGGTTACCATAGTTCATGTTTTTGTTTCGTACTGTAATGCAGTTCCGTGATTTATATTCTGTGTAGATCAGTTATGTCATATTGTTTTGTCCTTTTCATTTAATACTGTAACATTGTCTTGTTTGAAGTTCTATGAATTACATTTTATAACAGTGATGCTATTATAATTATTAATTAAAATATTAATAGATTATATTGTGTTGATCTGTATGTAATTTTTTAAAAAGAAAAATGAACATAAACAGTCTTCCTTAAAATAGGTTTTCTAGGGATTTACTATCACCTTTTATGCAGCAACTTAGTAGATTGTAATACTTTTTTTACAGACCAGACTTTGACATAACTTTATATATAACTGTGTGTAACATATGTTCTGCCCATGCCTCCCCTCCACTTTTAATGGTTTGGTTGCATGTTATATTAGCTAAAG
Source organism: Dryococelus australis (assembly GCA_029891345.1). NCBI lineage: Eukaryota > Metazoa > Arthropoda > Insecta > Phasmatodea > Phasmatidae > Dryococelus > Dryococelus australis. The sequence continues at coordinate 249,732,932 of CM056994.1, forward strand.
TAATGTGCAGTAAATTCAACAGCAGAATTGGTTTCTGTGTAGAATCATGATGGCCATTTTTATTTAAATTATTGCAAATCACAGCATCTGGAGTTATTAGAAAAACTGAATAACAATGAAAGAAAAACAAAAGCTGAAATTTTTTTGTCAGTCACTAAAATTTCATGTTACTGGTAGTACATATTTATTTAATACATTAGATAACTGAACATAGGTGCAAACTATAAATAAGTTTTCTCTATTCCAAAAACTGCTTTCAGTGCAAACTGCAATATTGTTATTGTTACAGGAAACAGTGGTTGTAGGGATGGGACATTAAAAGGAAAACATTGATGTTGTCATCGGTGACGGCATCTGAAAGTAAACATTGATGGCTTGAACGCATTGGTCGTGAACCATAAATAGTTTCTACCATCAATAGTATTGACAGCAAACATCAATATTTGCGTTTATCAGTGATTACGCCTGTTACAATTTTTAGCAATTATTTTAAGCAAATAATGCTAGGAAAAAACAGCTGAAATGACTCATTCATGCTTTGTATTAAATTCTGCATATTGGCCTCCCCCACACCCACTCACATTTTTATGGTACTAATTTATTTAATTTGCGAAGAGGAATTCAGCCTTGACGTGTGTTGCTTAGACTTAAGTCAATGTGGCTTTGGTGTGCGCTAGGTTAGGCGTGCTCTGGTCAAGAAATTATTTACTCTGAGTTGACTTTCTGCTAGAGGTTAAGACTGGTCAGGTTGGTTGAAGACTCGGTACAAAATCAGGTGTGGACGGTGCAGTTACATTACTGACCGTTACCTTAGTCCATTTAGGTAGGGCTGACTCACCAGTGTATTCAGGTACCTGTTTCTTGGGCTCTGGTGCAGAAGTAGGTAGACTGGGACCAACAGTCTCCTTGGCAGTGCTGAGCGACGAATTACCGTACAACCTGGTACGACACTTTTTGCTCCACTTGATGGCTGCACTGATGCCGAAGAAGGTGTTGGATATGCCCAACCTAGTGTCACTTCCAATGACCAGGGCACGAGCAGCTGGATGATAGTCGATGCCGAGCCTAGTGTGTGGTGAAGAAAACAGGGATGAAGGCTGGAGGGGAAGGCCTCTCCAGTTGTCAGGCGGCTTGAGCTCTCTCCCGTGGGGTTCCTCCGCAAGGTGAAGAGAGGTTAGTGGCACACTCTCGCTTAGAAGCAACGAACTTTGTCTTTTGTTCTTCCCTTTGATCTCCGTGCCTTTCCCCAAATAGCATACTATCAGAATTGACACTTAACTCTGTCCTAGTTGGGTGCAAGCAGTTGATGGTACCCTAAGTAAGTGTAAGGCTAACAGCAGTTGACGGTGCAAACCCTGTGATCCAATCAGTCCTGCACCTTGGCGCACGAACGTGGAGCGGTGGGTCTTCCTACTACTGTTACGTGTGGTCCAACAAAAGTCGGACTTGCTCCTGTTGGATGAGTACCTAGTGGTTGCGACTATCTTTACACCGTAGTGCATAGAACGGGTGGCCGTTCGAAATTGGTGTGTGTTTACGATTGCAGATTTGTGAAGGGGATCTGCGGTCCTACACTATGGTTCGTATAGTTAGAAAACCCAGTCTCTTGTTTGCTCCACACCAAGGTAGAGTATCTAGCAATCTGAAAGGATTTACCTCAAGAACAAGTCACACTTGGGATAGGAACAAAAGTGTATTTATTATATATAATTAATACGGTGACATATACTCTCACTACTAAGCTAAGTGCGAACGGCAGTAAGCTACACTTTACAGGTGGAGGTGACCTGCTCCTATGCTTCCCAAGATAACAATAACTTTGGCTGCTATGAAAATAACTTGGACGCATTTACTCTACCCTGTGGTTGTCTAGACGAGACTTTACAAAGGGGCCACTACCAAAAGGGTAGTGGGTGTAGTTGCCACTTACCAGCAAGTAGTGGCGTGAACCAAGAGGATCAACAGCGGAAGTGTGGAGTGAAGTTTTGCAGGCTTCTGGTGTTGAAGAGCTTCTGGTAAACTGTTGGTGGTAGGTGTTTAAAAGTCTCTGGTCGTTGGTGGTGGCTGCTTAAGATCTAGAAGACTTAGTAGGCAGTACTGAGCCCCAGCACAGAAGTGTTGAGGCGAGCTACTGGAGAAGATAACCGCGTCTTCAGCTGTGCATGGCTTTAGATAGTTCACTCGGCCGGCCCATGCCTGGGCTGGAGTGGGGACTGTGACGTCTACCTGGAGCGAGAGGGGTGGGAGAATCTACCCTCTGGGCTCAGCCATCTTTGGAAGGCTTCACTGGTGTGGCGACGCTCTTGTCTGCCAGGTGCGTCTGGGAGGCTGACGTGTTACTGCGGTCACTTGGAAACTACCTTTCCTTGGGTTACATAGAATTACATGAGTATTGTGAGAAAGTTGGGTCTGGAACATGAATTACCATGTCTGTAACTGTCCTTCCACAGGAAACGATCGTGTTGCCATCTATGGTTGTGGTTCCTGGTTTAGTATTAACGTACTAGGATGAGTCGTCGTGTGGTATAACTTACATAAGCTGCACGCGTCAACCTTGAAAATTCACATTTTTGAGCAAAGTGGCTACATTTAGAGGTGGAAATATGTATATACTTGTATATAGGCTATAAGTACGCTTGCAGATAAACAGCCTGCAGTATAATTAAATGAAAAAGGAAAATGCCTAGCTGACATTGTGTTAAATGATGTTCCTATAAATTAAATAACTTACTCGAACAAATATAATTCATTTCCACAATGTAAAATCTAGCAAAAACCTTATAAAATATTGTGACAAGGCAGGTTGTGGTTTGTTGTACACAATATCTGAAGGAGATAGTTCTGTCGTAAAAATGCTGGTAAAATGATAGTGTGAAGAATTATGAAAAACAAGGAAATTTTGAGATATATAAATGTAATAATAAAATAAAAAGTGTCTACAGTAAACAATTAAAAAGTTACAAGAATTTACTGTCCCTGCCGACTAAAAAGTGATTCAGCTTCCTCCGTTAAAGTTTTATTTATATTTTATTTTCAATTTCATACATTCTTTCCTGATATCTGTAACTTGTCTGTAGTATTGTGACAATGCAACATGTGTTTCAAACAAATGCTATTACTAAATGTTTCCTGCCCAATTTGACATCTGTACAAACCGGTTTCAGCTGACCAGCAGGTCGATTAAAGCTGGGTCCACAGCAGCGCCCTGCACGTGTTTTAGTACACTTTTTTCAAGCGATTTACGGCCATTTCCTGACCCTCTGGACCACAAGTGTCCTACATCAAATTGCTCGTCTCGGAGCCCTGTACACTGTTGTGTACAGTTGTAAACACTTATCGTTTACAACCTGTATATGTGTGTTAATGTTTCAACGTAAGTAGAAAAGCAATTCTCAGAAATGTTTTTGTATTTTTCAAAATTATGTGATTATTTTGAATTACTGAGCTGCATAATGCATGTGCAAAAGAAACTTAAATCTTTTAATTAGTTCTTATGAATTCTCACTTAACGATACTTTGTGTAGAGCGCGTTTCATTTTTACTTATTCGGGCCCGATGTCCGGGGGGGGGGGGGTTGTTTTGGGTGTTTGCTGGACACCTCCCGAATTTTGAACTTAATTATATTACGATGTCTGCCAGCTGTATATTCAGTATTTAGATTCCAAAACCACTTAAATAGCACCAATTTGCACTTCGAAATCCAAATTTTCCTGGGGAAGAACCCCTGGGCCCCCTGCTTTAATCTCCTCCCTAAACTTCTCTAAACACATCTGCATTATCATCTATTTCAACTTCAAATTCAGGGGCCATTCCACCTCCAGGCATTTTTACACATATATAACACTGTGGTAAACTTTAGAATACTGTATTATTGATTAAATGAATCTTTACCTTAATATGTTGTATAACTTGTAATATTTATTTATTTTTAAATATGAATTAACAACAGCGGGAGCAAAGATGTGTTGGCACGGCCGGTAAGAAATAATTCACATTAAAAATATTATTTTAACCTAGTTTTTTAGTATACTATTTGTAAATTAAACATTGCCTATTGAAATATTAAAATACTTAGGTAGCCCCGGTGGCAACATACCTCATTTTTACAGTTTACAATAACAGTGGTAAATATTGTGAGTAGGCCGTAATGGTACGTTGTTGTTTTATCGAGCGAGAGCAACTTTCTGCTAAGCGAGGCTTGTCGTTCTCTCTCTCTCTCTTTCTTTGTCTTTAACACACGGGAAGTTTCACTTCGCTAGTAAGCAAGGAAATTTTAATGTTTTCAATTGTAGCATATTTCATACTTATTACAGCAAAATAATGATTTTTGAATTTGTAATTTACAACTGAAAAGAGATTTTAATGTTTGAATACTTATTTTAGTGTATTTAAATATGATGATGGGGTAGAAACAAAGTGAAGTTGGCAGACATGGCGAGCCATGACGTGGCATGTTGCTGTTTTACCAAACGGAGTGTAAATTATACTTACTCCGAAAAATACTTCAAATTACCACATCACGTTTGTAGACCTTGTGTTTTTTAAACCTACCTAAGCAAGTTATGAGGTTGTGATAAATCTGTATTTCTGCAGCTGTAATAAATATACTGTTACGGTGTGTTTCGTTAACCACTGCATGTGAAATAGCGTGGTGTGGCTGCTTGGTGATCGTTACGCTGGATCTGTGTGTGTGCATGATTTCAAATATTTGATGTGAAGTATTTATATGTTTTAAATGTGAACTGTTTTCATGACTAAGTTATTGATTTACATCCACGTCTGTTTATTTATCACAACGTTGTACCTTTGCCCTGAGTGTTTGAAAGACAGTCGTGTAAATTGATTTACCACCTATCCCAACAAAATGACCAAGCCCAGCCCCAATAAATTTCAATAAACATAATACAGAGTAAGTAGCAATACATATAAATATGAGCGGAATAAAAGTTACTGTATGCTTGGGTGTGTGTATGTTCACTGCTATATTTTTTAAGTTTGACAAAAAATGAGCGACGCAAGTTGCGTGCTTGATTTTAGTGTCTTTTTTGTTGGACTGATTATTCCTTTGTTATTCGAACTGAGGCCATCCGTTTAAAGAAATAACCCAATACACATCAATAACAAAAAGTTGGATACTATAGTTCATTACCCCTGTCGTAGAAAACAAATATGTTAATGTAAAATAACAGTATGAACTCGTCAATTCAGGCATTTTTAAAACATCATAGGGCTGACCTAAATAATGTTGGAAGTCTAAACTGTGGATATTCATACAGAATTGTTTTTGGAATATGGCAGAATTCTTTGAAAAGCTGTAAACAGTAAACAACACATTTGACAGGTATGGAAGTAGAAGTCACATTTTAATGTTTATGTTTATGCATAGCGAAAGTATACGAACACATCTACACATGCAATGGTATGTAAACATTGATTTTGCTACATGGCAGTCACATGGCAATGTTTGTTTACATTTGGTGGAAGGATACGAAACGGGCCTGCAAGTAGATATTAGTAGGGCTCCGAGAAAGTCGTTTCCCGTGGGAAATTGACTATATATATATATATATAGAGAGAGAGAGAGAGAGTTGACTCTGTGTGTGTGACACACACAGAGTCAAAACTCGAACCATCAAAACTGCTTGAACGGAAAGTTTGTGTCCAACGAGCATTTTCTGTGGTCCCGACCAAATTCCTATGTAAACAATGCTAAAATAATGTTTGACTCAAAATTTAATTTAATCCGCATCGATCGAACAAAAATTTCTGTAGAATCACTCAAAATAGCATGCTCTGATCATTAAACATGGTATTAACAAAAAAGTATAAGTAAACTGTTCTCGAAGCATACGAATTAGGTACATTCAGAGTACATTATGTAAACATGCACAAGTAATACTAATATAAATTACAAATAAAATTAATTTTCAACACTCAATGTTTCGATTACGTCTTGCTGCTTTGCGTTTACTCCTATTTGTTTAATTTATAACTTCTGAAATAGCCTGTTGTTAGTCGTGATGTCGCACTTAACTTCTGTATAACAAAAATAACAGATGTCAGACTACACATTGTGTATTTATGTAGAGAGAAATACAAAAAAAATGTGGGAATACAGTACATGTGAATAAGAAATATGTACTGCACAATTTGATTAGTGTATCAATAAACAGTTGCGTTGTGTACGGTGACAGCCATGCATTAAATAGTGATATTTACAAATTTAACTGGTATTAAATTTCAGTTTTCTATTTACAGAAATGGTTTATAGTTTTGTGGCAGCGGTGGAAGGGAGAAGAGAGAGCCTGATACTTCAAAACCAACAGTTTCATAATTAAAAAATAACTAATTATAAAAAAGTAATTAAGTAAAGTTGAAAAGAGAGAAATAAATATCATGTTGTTCCAATCAAACTCATTCAGAAATCCAATAGCACAATGTTAAAAAGCCTCTACCACTGAACTGGTTAGTGGGTCGCCTAGATATTCGTAACATTTCCTGTCTTCACTTTAACTAATTTCCATAAACACCCAAAATACTAGTAACTCATTAAAAAAAAGACTGGACTCAACACTAATGACCAATTAACCCAAAACCTGATTTCCAAATCCTAATAATTCGGAATGAGGGGGAAAAGAAGGTAAAAAGGTAAAAGATGGAGGGGGGGTTAGGAGTGGGGTACTGGGTATGGGATCTTTTCATTGCTTCTGAAGCTGCAAGGAAGGTAACATAAAGTGCAGTTCACTACAACTTCTACTTAAATACCCAGATACCTCCAAATATAACTTAAGCTTCTTGGTCTTGTGGTCAATTGAGAGCTTCCTAACCTTTACTTACCAGAATATGCAGGAGTCAATTATGATTAATAACTATTATCTATAAACTCGTAAGCTTTAACAATCCAATAACAAAAATAACGGAGTAAATTTCACAGTCAACAGTTAATAAACTTTGATTAGTAAAATTTGATAACATAAAATTTTAAGACTTAAGGAACAGCACAAGAATAAGCAACAAGTATTGAAAGGCAATACTATTAAATAAAATTGTATAAAATGTATAAAATTTAGGTACAGATTGTATATTTAACTATCTGATTGCAGAAATAATTTAATCAAACCTTGAATTACTTTTTATAAACTTTATGCTTTTCAATGAAATTAATAAAATTTTGGCAAATTTGACTTATATAAAGCCTCATCAGCAATGGAATCATATTTCAGTCAACCTCAGTAATGACATAAAAAAATTAATGAAATTACAATCTCATTAAACGAACAGATATGTTCTAGAGGTTTAGAACAGTCATGATTACAATAGGGAAAACTATCTCTGAGTATTTTGTTTTTCAAATATCCTGAAGGTATGTTTGTAGTATAGGTTTAACCAGCATAAGCACCATTATAAACATCACACAATTACTAAAACACTCCAAAAACTGTCTTAAGTATTGACTGACTTCAGCAACTATACCAGAACTACTTTACCTGAAATTAAAATGAATAAATTTCCCAGATTATTGATAGGCCAAAAATTTTCAGAAAAACTAAAATAATTAACAACAAAAAAAAAAAAATAGAAAAATACTATGGGCTAAAAGTTACGAAACCTTAAACTAGAAACAAAACACACAACAATTGCTAGTGAATGGTTATGAAAAAGTCCACATCACAACCCAGTACCAACCTTTATGACCTGAAACCTAAATAAAATAACTTTTAAAGCAACAACAAATGAATAAAACAAAAGTTCTTGCATACTTCTAGGTAGAGATGGGCATTATTTAATGTAACTGTTATAAAAAACTGTTACAATTTGGTAACACATTACACAAATAGCACATTCAATTGTTTATGGCGTTATTTTTTGAACATCCAGGGTGGAACTGTTCAACTTTCCCAGCACGCCTGGCATTTTAACACTGCGCATGCGTAAAAGTTATTTTTTGGAACTGCGCATGCTCAAACTTTATTTTTTGAAACATCTCGGCTTGGAACTACGCATGCACAAACGTTATTTTCTGGAACGTCGAGGAGTCTTAAGTTCAGAACATTGTACAACTTCCCAAAATGTCTTGCTAAATGTTTAGAGTAAAACCCAATTAGCTGAAAATTGAGAAGTATCAGCATAAATAAGCTTCAATTTATTACCAATTAAATGCAGAAGTGTGTTTTAGAATTCATGTAACCATCTGTTGAGAGCTTTCTGCCGGATTTTCCAGCCAATCACATGTGCCCTTTTGCGTCTCTTAAAAATTTTACGTTTCCAACTAATTTTCTGATTTAAATCTGATAAAAAACAAAGTTCTGATGCTTATTGCGCTAATAAACGGCATATTAAAACCAGAGTCACTACAAAATAAAGCAATTACAGTACATTTCTTGACCTTTAAGCTAAATTTCAGCTTATTTGATATAGACACATGTACTCATCAGATCGGCATTCACATATAGCAAGAAGATAACAATAGAAGACTTATTTTCCTCATACATTCCTACATGACATCGTAGAGCAGATGGTGAGGTAGCGGTCTAGAAGCAAAGAATATTAAGAATTTGGCGTTCAAACCCATCCCACTCCAAAAACAATTTTACTATTTGAAATTACGTAAATTGTGTAATATAAATAGTAAACTATCGTAAATACCTTTATTTCACTTAATTATTTGGCTAGATTCAATAACAACAATATTTAATTCGCCAGTGCAGTTGGCTGTCACTTATTGAATCAGTAAAATTGTTTCACATGTCTAATTCAGTCAGTGAAATTTTTTTCACTAAAACAAACAGTGGTTTTCCACTGATTGTAAGTGGAGCCATTTTCACTGATTTGAGTAGTTGAATTTCACTGTGAATCTGTAGTTTCCCACTGATTCGAATATAGTGTATGAGCAGTGTTTGTGAATGCCATGCGCCATAAATTAACATCAGTGGAAAGTGTATATACGAAATACACTTTAACAATAACACATTTTAATGTTTACATTCAGTATATTATTTAAATGCTTATTTATACAATTTTTCGCAGCATGTTTATAAAGGTCATGTATACAAGACTTTCCCATGGATTCAATTTGAACCTCAATTAATGCAAACATATAACACCTTCAGCATTCCCAGCGTACGAGTAAATAAGCTTGACATTTCATTTTATTTACACAATGTTTTTAACACTGCTTGGCTGAAAGTTTTCACAGTTGGTACGTCGTTCCCGAAACAATATTACTTTGTGAACATTAGCGAGTTAGTCTGTTCGTTGAATTAATTGAAATGAGTAAAAGGATAAAAACTACTTACGTGTGGTCATATTACACTATTTCAGATTCAGAAAAGAAATTAGCGATTTGCAATCAGTGTGGTAGGACTTTGTGCTACAGTTCGACAACAACGAATTTGAAAAAGCACATTGACATTAGATGTCCGACTGTTAACTTAAGGGTTGTAGGTAATAGTACTGTGTCTGTGTAACGGAATGGAAATACTAACAATAGGTTGCCACCAGATACAGGTTTTCAGCCTGACGCGTGCCGCTTATACTACTAATCAACTACAATTACAACTCATCGCTCTTTACATGAAGTAAACACTTACTTCAACCTACATAAGAGTTGTCCACTTCAACCACCCACATGAGTTGTGCAGGCACCACTTTGCACATAAATTCTTGGCCGCTTAAATATATTTGGTGGCTGAGCACGTGGCCACAAGGTTACGCAACCAGCGATCACACCGTCGCCTCCCGCTACCCCTTCTGAGTGTCTACAGGCTTCAGCCACTTTGGGCGTGCCTGAGCACCACCGAAGATACACGAACCAAGGAACGCTGACAATAAGGTTCCCACCTCCCACGGCAGGACGTCACGCGCCTTCCCCGCACCCTGCTGTGACAGCAGAGACTTCGCATTACATAAGTCCATGCGCAGCGGGGCTCGACAGTCATTCTTATATCCTCTCTTGCGACATCCCGAGCACTGCTCAGTGCTGGGACCTCCAGATATCTACCATGTCTTAAGTACGCCCCCAGCAGCTACTTCCAACGACGACGGCCAATCATCCAATGAGCAGCGAACACACTAACACTCGTTAACTTCACTTTGTCTCTTCTAGACACCTACTTTCTTTAATACAGTTTAGTAGTAAAGTATCTTTCACATCTAGAATAATCTTTCCCTTTTCAACCTAGGACCAGGTCGCCTACATCTGGCTAACGTAGGTAACCTTCAGCACTCCACTGTTCAGTAGGAGGTGCAAGAGTCACGTGTGTATTGATTTTTCAATAAACATAATTTTGTTCTCTATCCTTAACGCTTTTTCATTTACAGAATATCTTTGTATTTCGCCTGCTAGGAACAACTCACCCCATGCATTGTTGACAGGAACAGAGTATTTTTCTAAAACACACCCATTAGATGGCCACCTGTTTCTTCCCAACCATCCAGCACTAGTAATGCTGGAGGGGAGGAATAGAAGACCCAAAACCACTAGGAATACCTTCACCCAAGGAGGGGCAGCAAGCCCAGGTTATTCCCTTACTTCGAGCACTGATAGTGCTGGAGTGACCATCGCCCGAGTCTTGCTGTTCAGCCTTGTCTGAATTCATATCCAGTAGAGGCATTGGTGGTCCAAACGGCTCAACGTCTCTGATCAGCCCGCCAAGCATGGGGGATCAGTGGAGACTTTTACCGAGCTCGTGCCAGCAAGCAGCTACTGGACTGACACTGTTAAATTGTTTCTTGTCAAGTTGCACTACGTGTGTTGTTTAAGCAGCGACACACTATGCCTTAAAAGGTAAGGCACAGCCATAGGCGTAGGGAGCAAAATCTAGCTTTTCTTGCTGCCAAACGGTGATCTGCACTCACCTCTCCTAAGCAGGAAAGGCAGGCAGAACGGGACCATGCCGCAGTACTAAGGCGCCAAGCAGTTGCGACTGCTCCCATGGTATTTGTATATTTTCCACCATATATTTGCACCAGCCAAGAGTGTCACCCGGTTCTGAGTGGACTGGTTTACAGGACCGAGGCTAGGTACGGCCTGGCCAATCCCAGGTTCTGGAGTCTGGAATCTGCTATTTTGTTATACTGAACCCCACGTATACTTTACCAAGCAGAAAAATGATTACCTCTGCATTGTTATCAGCTGAATATGAACAGTGTTTGAATGCCATGCACCACGAATTAACATCAGTGGAAAGTGTATGTCCGACAACAGACATATGGACCTCCAGAAATGTCGACAAGTATTTGAATGTAACAACACACATCATCAAAACTTTTGAATTAAAATCTCTATTACTCCGGTGTTCGTCAATGCCTGTTTCTCATACACGTGTTAGCAGAGGAAATAAGCATCACAGACAAATACAGCATTCCCAATAATGTTTTAGCAGTAGTGACAGATAATGCTAATAACAATTAAGGTGCAATCACTAACAAATTGCCATTTTGCTTGCTTTGCCCACTCAATTTGATTATTCAGGATGCACTGCAAGTAGTCAAACCCTTGATTGACTTGACAAAATAAAAACAAATCGTAAGCCACTTCAAAAGATCCTGTACTACTATGGAGAAACTCCTTTCAGCCCAAAACGTTGTGGGGAGCAATCCAAAAAAAACTAATGTTCTCACGAGGTGGAACTCAACGTGTTACATGGTCGAGCGGATTTCCGAGTTACAAGGTGTAAAAACAACAGTGGCTGTAATAAATAAAGGTATTCCAGTTTTTACAGAGAAAGAGTGGTTGGCCTGTAAAGACCTCACCAGTATACTGAAAACATTTGAAGAGGTGACTGTACAGATAAGTGGAGAGGAGTATGTGACTGGAAGGGAAGTAATTGTTCTGGTGAACAGACTGACAAAAGTCTGTGAAAAAATGAAACATGAGCAGTATATTTTAAAAGTAGTAAATGATGTGAAGGAGTTGCAAAAAAGTTTTGTGGCCAGAATGAAGAATATTGAGCACTTGCTTCTTTGCTTGATCCAAGGTACAAATTACTGGTCTTCAATGATAAAGTTGCTGCAAAGTCGGTAAAAATACATTGCACAGAATTAATTGCAGCTAAAGTATTTCCTGGAATCAGCACAATACTCTCAACAGAGGTGTCTAGCAAGATAAGTGATGCTGCTGCAAAAAGTGCTTGGAAGTTTTCAGTTTGGGAAGAGCGACAAGCTTGTTGCAGGTTCAACAAAAGCTACAGGAACTGATGCAATATTTAAAATATTCTGTATCATAAAAAAAAAACTTATATTTTCTAATTTTACAGGAAATTTATTTCAGAAAGTAATATACCAAATGCAATCATCAAAATCAATATGTATTTAGATGACAATTACCTTCAGAGGGCTCATGATCCATTCCTGTGGTGTAAAAACTGCCATCTGTACCCAATACTTGAAAAGTAGTAAGAAAATTTTTTGTTATTTTGGGAACATCTGTGCCATCCAAATTAATGTTTTCTAAAGCAGGCAATATTTGGACAGAAAGACATTCTCATTTGGGATCGAAACAGCATGGAAAAATTTTGTTTTTGAATGTTAATCCTCATTTGTTAAAATAGTAATTAATGAATACTGTGTATTTGAGAAATGTGTGATTCGTTAGTCTACATATTCAAATTATATTTTGTAAGGTAGTATCTCCTGTAGCATCAGCATTCTTTAAACTGCAATAACTATTTTTATATTTAACTGCTCTTTAAATCTGTATATGTAAAATAACTAGTTAATTATGCTTAGAAAAGTTTTATTATCGACTTATTAAAAAGTAACTGTTTAGCCAATCCCTAACTGCAAAGATGGCGCCAGCCTACCGTATGCAGCATTGTACGTTTGACGAAAATTTCTTGGGAGTTAAATTTAACCATGAAAATGAGGTTTTGTGTATTTTAAATCCCTTGTGTAAAACAGCTTAGCCCTACCAGCACTTTGAATTGGCATGGATTTAGTCGCAATGAAATTTTTGTGCTTGGGGAGGGGTTTTTTTTTATTTTTTTTTTTATTTTATTTTTTATTAATTCACCTATATGTAACCCCAAATTATCATTGTGTAACTACTCATGATACTGCTAACATGATCTATCATGCTAGCTGTACACAACTTTGTCAGCTGGAGATTTTATTTTTTCATTTTATAGGAAAGTTGTTCAACTCACCTCTGTTCATTAGAAATTCGAGTGTGTCAATACATTTTATGTGTGGGAGAATTACGGTGTCGACCTCCTTCCTTTTTAACCTTTTTTCCAACCAGTATTGGACACGCATGTTTCGATTTTGAATTTGTCACAAAATACTGTATGTGTGTTCAGAATTTGTTAATGGAACTGTACCACATAACAAAAATCAATCTATGTGCACAGTGTTTATATAACCATTTTTATCCGCTCTTTCAGTTGGGATGAACTAATGAGTTATTGAACAGATACGTTGAACATAATTCCTCTGCTACACTTATCCGAAATTTGTATGTGCCAATGAATAATATGGGTGCCAAATTTTATTTTAACGTATTCAGAAACTGATTTTAATATAATTCTACCTGTAAAATACTGAAATTATAGAAAAATTACGCTCGTGATATATGGCCCAAAAATATTCTTTAAAATATCCTCCCAGGATAAAGCTGAGTTGAGAAGTTGGTACGGCTCGAAGGTCCAGATATCCCCTGAGGGTAATAAGAGGTAGACATGGAGTACTGCCGCGCTGAATGTGAGGGCAGTGAAGAACACACATAACTTGCCCGCCAGCAGCATCGTTCGGCACAATTCCCAACAACAAAATCCGGAAGTCACCACCACCATCACTTTTAGGATCATCCATATAATTATTTAATTTGCCTATTATTCTGTGGGTGCAGTTAAAGCATAATTTGCCTTCTTTACCACTGAACCCATTCTACACATGAATTCATTATACATATAATAATTAAAGTAAAAATAAAAAGAAAAAATTACTCATATCTAGCTGTCATGACTAACTGGTAATGTAATGTACACTACGCTAATATAACACCCGATTATACTAATCCAACTATACCAGGGCTGCCACCAACTCTGAAGCTAAAATCCTGGTTTCTGTATGTAAAAATTTAAAGTGGGTGTGAAAGAAGTTTACATATTTATTGTAGTTGTTTTGGTTTGGAATGTACAAACCATGGTAATTATTTTATTCATTTCCGCATATACTTTCGTTTATACTACTGTATCGGCAATAAATTTTGTTTCCTCACCATTGTGATATCCATGCCAAACGCAAAATACAGTCACCAAATTCGGATTGCATAACAGCAATTCGCGGCAAAGGTTCTTTTCAATAATGCCTTGGCCTTTGATTGTGATCATACAGCCAGGAACTGAAATATGTAGATAAACGGATACCTGCGCCAGCAAACAATTAAGCAAAATATTTTGGATGTACACTACTGAAGCAATGGCGTATGTCCAAAATGTTTCGCTTAATTAACCTCCTCCATTATAATAATCTTTCAAACACTGTGGGCGCCAGCGTCGCAACCTTGAGCAAAGTGGGGAAAAAAAAAAAATTGTATTTAGGTTTTCCTAAAATATTAAATATATATATATATAAATATAATCAGTTAAAACGGCAGGCCTGAACTATACATATTTCAACAATTGCATGTAGTTAATTAATTGGCTCAACTGTACAATATTAAGAATAGGATGGTAGTATTAACAAATTTATATATCAAGAACATGTCACCCTAAAGGAAGACTAATAATAATTATTTATTTATTATTTGAGCTTTTTGTGCCACCCAACAGTGAGAAGCCATTAACAGGGTGGTACATATACAGAAACATTTAGACATCACAACATATAGGACATATTACAAAACCGGACTAGACACCACTAAATACAAAATCACAAATACAGATAATATATATTTAAAAAAAATTATAAAAGTAATAATAGATGACAAATAATTTTAACAATAGATAACAAATAATATTCACGAAGGGAGTCGTGTAGTTAAATTGAAATTAAAGTAGGTTTAAACCTACTGATTACCATAGTGTTTGTAGAGATCACTAAATAAATTTTTTTTTGTCATAAAAGGGATAAAAATTAGAAAAATATCTATTAAAATTACTTAACAGAAAGTGTGAGATGTTCTATGGGTGTACTTTGGCATTTTTAAAACTACCTTTTTATTAATTGACATATATGATAAATAATTAAGAAGTGTTAATTAAAAAAAGAGCATCTAGAATGGCTCGACGATTTGCTAGGGAAAGAGTTTTGTATTTTATTCATTCATTATTATAATTATACTCTATTTGCTTTGAAATTCTATAAAATAATACTTTAAAATCTTTCTTTTGTATGTTTTATATTCTATTGGAATCAGTTGCCGTAATATAGTTTAATACCACTGAACCATATGCTAATCTAGACTTAATTTAAGAATTATATAAACATAAAGAATCAGGTGGTGTAGCAGAAAAACTAATTAACTTAATTAGACCTAGTGTTTGATTAATATTACTTATTAAACTATCTATATGTATTAAAAAAACAGTTTTGTGTCTGGAATTACACACCTGAGTCTCGCATGTGGTCCACTCTTTTTATTAAAACATTAATAATATAGTATTTACGAAGTATAAGGATAGTTTTATTTGTAAAAGAAATACAATGAGTTTTCTGTGTGTTTAGTCTCATTGCATTATTGATGCACCAGTTATTGATTCCAGTAATATCTTTTTGTAATGTCTGTGCTACTTTTAATACATTTATAAATCTTTAAATCGTTGGTATAAAGAAGTGCACTGGAGTGACTTATTATGTCGACAATATAATTTACAAATATATTAAAGAGTAGCAGTGAAAGGGTGCTTCCTTGAGGCACCCCAGTGGATAAATTTTGAGAGATAAAGAAACAATTATCGAGTTTAACTATAAAGGTTCGACTACTAAAATAATTTTAGTATCAATTTATATATGGAGTGTTTACACTGAAATGTGATAACTTTTATTATAACGTGATATTGACAATCATCAAAGGATTTCTGGATATCAAAATATATTACATCTACTTGCTGTCTTTTAGAAATTTCAAAGTAAAGATTATCTACCAAGTTAAATAAATTGGTAGCGGTTGTTTTGCCTATTTGGAAGCCATGTTGGCATTTTGTTACTAGATTTTTTTGTGGTGAATGATAGATGTTTAATAATAACTTTTTCGAATACTTTAGAAAAAGCACATGATAATGATATTGGCCTGTACTTATTTACCTCTCATTTGTTACCTTTTTTAAATATAGACATGACTATGGCACATTTCCAGGAATTGGGATAAGTACCTCTTGCTAAACTAAAATTAAAAATATGAGTTAGTAATAGGGTAATTGTATTAGAACAACCTTTAATACTAAAATTTGGGGTATCATCCCAGCCGGTAGACTTTCTGCTGTTAAGCTTGTTTATAGCCTGGATAATAATAATAATAATAATAAATGTGTGTCCGATTAGCTAGGGCTGGAATATGGTTATGTGGTTTTGGTTGCACTTCAGTCGGTTGTACTTACAGGTTGACTTACTTTTATTTACGGCTTGATAGAGCGGTCGGGTACATGGCTCTATGGGTTGGTACAAAGTTCTCTACTTTACGAGTCCCTTTGAGTGGTCCGGCTTATGACTCGTATCGGAGCTGGTCATAGTTGGCGATGGGCGGGAAGTGCTAGTGGTAGGTGCCTTGTCATTGTGCGGGCGAGAGGTAGCTGGATACAGCTGATTGAGTCACTCGACTTCGGCTCAGGCGGTAGTGAGGGCACGACGTGATACGACTCAGAACTCGCAGTTCCAATCCTCAGAGCCCTTGCTTCAGAAGTTACTGTTTGAGAGGCGTAGCCAGTTCTTGGTCTGATTCAGTAACTCTTACAACTGGGTGGGAGGTCGGATATGTATGCGGCGGTGCTGATAGGAAAGAAGCTGGATTAGTTACAGTCAATGTCGTCGGTGCCAGTGACCAGAGTAAGGCGGCACAATCTCGTTCGGTTCGTCGACTAGCTGTGCGTGGTAAGAGGCCAGCCGGCTGCCTGGCAGCAAGGTGCGCAACTCTTTGCTCCTCTCCCCTTGCGCCATGCCTCTCCTTAAATGGCATGGAGCAGCTTTAAATAATGAGGACCTCGAAAGGAGCACCACGGACATGGATAGACCTAGATAGACGAGAGGACCACAGCCTGTGGTCCACCTTCGACGCCAGACGAGAACCCGTCGTCGAGAGAGCTGTGCTACTGCAGAGAGACCTTGGGTAAATATTGAATCCCTTGTAGGGTGACGTAAGGCAGTGTAGGGCGCGGGACTCGCAATGGTATAAGCTCCATGCGAGCACATTTTTAGCCGCAATTAACTAAAGCTATCCCAAGCTTAATTAATGCCATCAGTGCCCTGTTGAACTGTAGCTGCCATATATGACTTACTTTTGATTGATTGTATGATTTGATATCTGATTGTGAAGCCTATTTGAGGCTAGCTTAGTATTTAATAAAAGTAGTATTTTTGTAGCAGAGTGCTTTATCCTTGAGTTACCTAGTTAATGAGTGGCTTGCTCTCACAGGAGAGGTCACAGCAGCACAAAATAATGTGAACATTAAGATGGTCCCCAAATTAGCGAAACCACGAATGAAAGTCATTTCCATTTCGTGCTTTGCTCCTGAAGTTGATGAAAATGACATTATTTCGTATATAAATCAAGAAATATAAGTGAGTTATCTAAAGGTTCAAAGTCTCAAAGCTAGATATAAGAAAAGACTCTTATTTTTACATAGCTGTTGTCGAACTGACTTCGACTGCATTTTCAATACAATTTTTTAGCTGGCTGGGTGTATAAACAGCCCATTTTACAGCAAACTGCAAACTGAACAACTCTTCAGGTCACGAAGGAGTCTAATATTTCAAATAGCCAAAGCACTGAAGCAGTTGGAATAGCTGTTTCAGTAACACCTTAGACTATTTTCAGGTTATTGAAGGTGTTACTGTTAATAAAAGGTTATGCCCTATAGGGAATTTGAACTAATAATTTCACAAAATATTGTCAGTTCAAATTATTCAGTCTTACCGAAAGTTGGCTAAATAACTTCAATTTAAATGTAGATTACTTTCCTGACTTTTGCAGTGTTTTTCGCAAAGACCGTGATTCTAATTTATCTGATCAAAACAGAGGAGGCGGAGTGCTGATTGCGATAAATCAATTATGTCTTCCTCATTTTGAACAAAAATTTGAACTTCGCAGAGAAAATATAGATGCAATATGGGTTGAAATGATAAATAATAATGTAAATAAAATACTTCCCAGTAAACACAACCAGTCGGCAAAGTGTCGGCAAATTATCAGCCCGATACCTGTACTGTCGGCAACTGTCATTTCAATGCCAGAAGACAGACATCTGACAACGGCGTGACATCTTTTTTGAGACTGTACGTTTGCCGTTAGAAAAAAAGACAAAGGGCCGCTGTATTTTTTTTGGATAAAAATGGGTATCATCTAAATTATGTAGACATGATATTTCACAACCAACATGTCGCCAATAACAAAAATAAAATCGTGGCCCGATTGTGATATGGCATCTTTGTTTTTTCGGCAAGCTGGTCGTCATCTTATTTATTCCGAACCGCTAACATTTTCGAGACATGGCTCTTAATCATAATAAAGATACAAATATATATTTTTGCAGACAAACTTTTTGAAAGTGTTTTTTTAATAGGGAAGATGTTAGATATCTGTTATTGGCATGTCTTTTTTTGAGACCATGTGTTAACTGTTAGCATGTTTTTTGTCATGATTATATATATATATATATATATATATATATATATATATATATATATATATATATATATATATATATATATATATATATATATATATATATATATATATATATGTGTGTCACGTGGTAGCCCATGACATTTTTTATTTTGAATTTTTTTTTAATTTGTACAACCATCCAATAGATATATTAAAAACTAACAAAAACTGTTTTGTTTGCCAGCCTTTGAAGAAACGAAGAAACAGTTTTTAAATAATCAGTGGTTTAAAATTATTTGTTATAGTGTCATGGAATTTATACATTCGCTTATAATAATTTGTGCCATGTTAAATTAGATATTACTGGAGAGGAACAGCAAATTACCCCGTGGTGTATAGGTTAGCATGCTGGACTGTCAACTCAAGGGACGTAGGTTCGAATCCTGCACTCTGCAAACAAAGGATTCTCGTATCATATAATGTGTCAAGAAGTAAATTTAATGAATGTATGTAAGAAGGAAATGACAATTACTAGAATTTTTAGTCGAAAAGTTAAGGTTTTTCCGTGGTTATATTGCTTATTTCTGGATATCATGCCACTGCAGGCCCGGCATCGTAATTACATCCAGCCATCACAGGCCCTTGGTCTTGTCGCCATCCATCGGGTCGCTTCTGGCATAAGACAGCGGGCCGGCATCATTTCGCCGGTGTTTGTCGGCTATCTTTTACCGGCCCGTACTTTTTGTGTATGTCGGGCCGGAATACATTTTGTATCTTGCCATTAGCGGAACAGTTTATTTCTGACTGTCTGCAAACAGTCAGCAGCCAGTCCATATTTCCATCGGGCAGCTTCCGGCATAAGACAGCTGGCCGACATCATCTGGCCGGAGTTTGTCGGCTATCTTTTACCGGCCTGGTTCCAGCCCGTACTTTTTGTGTTTGTTGGGTCATCTTCCTCCACAGCTTTCTATTGATGATGTCAAAAATTATTTTATCATTCTGGAGGATACAATAGCGAATTATACATATCAAATCATAATTGTTGGTGATTTCAATATTCCGGGAATTGATTGAGAAACTTTTCATACTCTTCTCATACTCAAAATGTAACCTATAATGATAATCAAATTAAAGGTCAACTTTTATTGTAATTTATAAACTTACTAAATTTGGAACAGTGTAACACTGCAAAACCTGATTCTGAACTATTAGATTTTTCTTTGTTAATTTTAATTAAACAAATCATTGTAACACTAATAGCTACTTGAAAAATTTTCAAAAAGGAGATTATTTATCTTTATATTTAGCAATAAATAATTTTAACTGGCTTCCAATATTCCAAACTGACAATGTTAATGAAATGGTTAATTTTCTAACATGTAACCTACAATTGTTAATCAATTCTTTCATACCAAGTCTAAATATTTTAAAAACAAATATCATGTGTGATTTTCTCATAATATGATCAAATTGATAAAAAAAGAAAGAAAGAAAGATCAAAATCATCGACTTTTCAAAAAATCAAAGTCTGATTTTAATTATTCTCGTTTTTCTGAAATACGGAAAATTGTTAAGGGAGTGATTAAAATATCAAGGACTAATTGGGAAGCTAAAATTAATGACAATATGAAAAAAATCATCCAAAAAAATTCTGCAAATGTGAAAATTTAATGAAAAAGGGATACAGAGAAACTTTAATTCTAACTGTTATTGATAAAATGACTCGGGATTCAGATACTCTTGTTAATATTTTTGCTAATCATTTTGCCAAAGTCTATGAGTAAACAGTATCTAATATTAATTTGCAATCTAGTTCTTTTATAAATAATTTAGCCATAGGTTGCCCTTACATCACACAAGGTATGGTTTTATGGGCTATAAAAGAGCTCAAAAATAGTATGACCACAGGCTGGGATGTTGTCCCTAACTTTATAATCAAAGGCTGTGTGGAGATTCTTACACCCATTTTAACACATATTTTAAATTTTTCAATGTTAGTATTTCATGTGGCACATATCCTACATTTTGGAAACATGCTGTGGATGTTCCAATATTTAAAAAAGGAAACATTTGATGTGAACAACTATCACCCCATCACACTGCTATGTAGTTTCTCTAAAGTCTTCGAAAAAGTTATACATAAACATTTATCCTCCTTTATTTAAAAACTTTATTACTGAATGTCAACATGGCTTCCAAAAAGGAAAAACTACACCGTCTAACTTATTCAATTTAGTTAACGAGTTATATTCGGAAGTAACAAACAGAAATCATATATGTATTATCTTTTTTGATTTGCAAAAAGCCTTCGATTCCTGTCAGCATCAAATTATCTTACACAAATTACAATTAATAGGTCTTGATCATTCATACATTAAATCGTTCTCTGAACTATTTTTCAGAAAGAACTTTTGTGGTAAAATTAGAAAATTCATATTGCAATTCATATTCAGTATCTTCTGGTGTACCTCAGGGAAGTATACTGGCGCCTCTGCTCTTTAATATATTTATAAACTATGTTGTCGTGGTATTGATTCACTCACATGCTCTTCTTTATGCTGATGATTTAAAGATTCATAAAAAAAAGAGACAGTAAAGATTACCTTTTTTCGCTATTAGCAATTGGTGTAGTACAAATGAGATGAAACTTAACGTAGACAAAACTTTAATCATATCTTTTATTCATTTGACAGTCAAAATACAATTTAATTTTTGTGCATACTGGTTACAGATTTCTTGCAAGGTAAAAAGAAAAACAATAGATACATGAGCTGTTATTGATTTACATTAAAAAATCTATAAATAAATTTAAAAAAATGGGAGGGGGGGGGGGATTTTGGTATTTGGTGTTCTTGAAAACCATGCTAAATTTTTATGTTTACAAGAACTTTCCTCAGGTAAGTGTGACAAGATTAATTGTCATTAGTAAATTTTGAGTACCGTATATAAAAAAACCAGTAAAATATCTTATTCATTTGACAGTCAAAATACAATTTCATTTTCGTGCATCCTGGTTACAAATTTCTTGCTAGGTAAATAAATTATCAATTTATAGACTTAGTACATGGGTTGTTAGTCATTTACATAAAGTATTTGTAAACTAAAAAAAAAAACAGGATTGTTGCCAGCCTTTAACTGTTTGAACAGCCCTTCACAGCTTCTAAAAGTCATTTGGGAGGAGGTGCATGCAGTTTGTTTCCAAAAACAGGCAGTCATATATTGTTTGTTTACAAATACTGGCAGTCACATGGTGTTTGTTTGCAAACAGTCACCTTCCATGACAGTTCAGCTGTAGCGGAAGGATACATAGCCACCCAGATGCCACTGGCACTACTTTCCTAGAACTGTCAAATTTGAGACTACTTATATGAAATGGACTATAATGCATAATTTGCTAATAAGTTGTGTTCCTATTCGCGAAGCAGCAAAGTCTAAGAAACTCTCTATCGAAGAAAAAAATGGGAAACTGCAATTTAAAAAATCGCACTAGTATTGGTACCAGATACAGGGCAGCTTCACATAGCAGACAGGAACTTGTGTGATATAGTAATATATTGTGATAGTGGGATAACGACGAATTCTGGAGAAAAAATGTGTTCCCCAAGCTGCATAGATTTTATATAGAATGCTCGTTACCGGAATTGGCAGACAGTCGAATAAACAGAGGAATGCGTGTACGGGAGCCACCATACATACTGGAGGCACAAGAAAGAGCCAAAGGAAAGAAACAAGTAGGAATTAAAAATGTGACATTGTAAAGCTTTTTTACTAAGTCGCCTAGCTTAGAAATGCAATTAATACAATACCCTGAAAAAATTGGTATTTCTGTAAATAAAAATCGTCTTAGTCATTCGTTAAAATTATATTCTCCATAATTAGTGTTTTTGTAGGTAATGTAAAATATAAAAATTTATATTTTGCATTAGAATTAGTTAAGGAACGATATAACTACATTGTTTGATATGTATGGTTTTTTAATTATGGTACCTGATATAAGGCATTTACATGTATTTCGTATGAAGCAATAAATTATGGGTTTGGATCTCATTAAAGTAAAGCATCTTATTACAAATAACAGACAACAAAGTGGGAAGAAATTTTTTCATTGCAGTAGTGATGAGAAGTGGTGTTTGACCGGAAAGAGGAAAAAATTTACTTTGGTCACGACGTTTTACAAATGGTACACCATTGGCTAAACGATTTTGGTAGCTCTTCTCTATTTAATTTCAAGCCCCACTGTGCAGCCTTCAAACCAAAGGTAACAATTAACGTTGCCATGTACCTCATAGGCCTACCTAGAAGGCATAAACAAGCATATATGAAAGAGGCATGAAAACATTTTTAGAAACATAAATATATTTCTAGTATGCAAATTCTTTCTTCTAATGTGTTATATACATACAGGTACACCAAACCCCCCCCCCCCCCTCCCATACACACACACCAACACACACAAGATACAAAGTGATCTGATTTGCCACTAATTTAAACATCATTATTTTAACAAAACAGAGTCTGTCTGCCTCACTATTCACACAAAAAAATAGCACTGAATCATTAGATAATTGGAATGGTTTCGTAATGAACTTGGTATTTCGAAGGCTGGCACCTGATCGCCTAACCACTCTTGAGCACCGTGAAGGTGATTGGCCAGCGAAGTAAGCAATACTTCACGAATGGATTTCGCGAAAGCGGTTCACATGAGATATTCTGACAGGACGACCTATTTTGATTCGTTACGATGTGCTGATTATTAAGTCATGCCAACAAATCGCTTACAGCTTACTGTTAATATATATTGTGCAAAAACTGGGTGGCAATCCCTATTTTCATGATGACGGGAATAATATTACCAACCCAATTTTCATAGGTGTAAGATCTCCGTTCTACAATTGACCGATTTGTTGCTTAATCGCGAGTAATTCCTGAAATTATTTACTCAATTGTTTTACAGCCATGGTTTTTAGGGGTGCGTAGCTCCCTTAATAATCACATTAGGGAAAAAGTGGTTTTGACATTTTCGTCCTATTTTTTCATGAAGAATAACCTGCCAAAGTTCGTCGTCGTTCGGAAATAGCACTGAATCATTAGATAATTGGAATGGTTTCGTAATGAACTTGGTATTTCGAAGGCTGGCACCTGATCGCCTAACCACTCTTGAGCACCGTGAAGGTGATTGGCCAGCGAAGTAAGCAATACTTCACGAATGGATTTCGCGAAAGCGGTTCACATGAGATATTCTGACAGGACGACCTATTTTGATTCGTTACGATGTGCTGATTATTAAGTCATGCCAACAAATCGCTTACAGCTTACTGTTAATATATATTGTGCAAAAACTGGGTGGCAATCCCTATTTTCATGATGACGGGAATAATATTACCAACCCAATTTTCATAGGTGTAAGATCTCCGTTCTACAATTGACCGATTTGTTGCTTAATCGCGAGTAATTCCTGAAATTATTTACTCAATTGTTTTACAGCCATGGTTTTTAGGGGTGCGTAGCTCCCTTAATAATCACATTAGGGAAAAAGTGGTTTTGACATTTTCGTCCTATTTTTTCATGAAGAATAACCTGCCAAAGTTCGTCGTCGTTCGGAAACACGTCGTATATCAAACGTCTCGCTTATTTTTATTTGCAAATTTCAAGAAAAATAGTATCATAAAAAGTTTTGTATTGAAACGTAAATTATTTTCTGAATTTCTTGGATTTTTAATTTTATACTTCATGTTTTGCCTTATATAGAAAACTAGCAGCATAGCTTCGCTCAGGTTTTATGGAGTTATTAAAATACATACCTATATCTTTGCGATTACCCAGGACTACTTGCGACTACCCGTGACTACCTGCGATTACTTGCGACTACCCGTGACTACTTACTACTACCCATGACTACTTGCGACTAACCGTGACAACCTGCGACTACCCGTGACTACCTGCGACTACCTGCAACTACTTGCTACTACCTGCCACAACTTGTGACTACTTGCGAATATATAATATTTAGATAATATTAAGATCCACTGAGCCACTACGGCCGCACTTGATATATTTCTATCCACTGAGCCATTGCGGTCTCACTTGGGATCGCTCTAGTCACTGAGCCACTGTGGCCCCACGTGATATATTTCTATCCATTGAGCCACTACGGCCGCACTTGATATATTTCTATCCACTGAGCCATTACAGTCTCACTTGGGATCGCTCTAGTCACTGGGCCACTGCGGCCCCACTTGGCATTACTCTACCCACTGGGTCCCTGTGGCCCGACTTGATATATCTGGAAGAATGTAGCTTTCTAACAGTGAAAGATTTATGAGCATCGGCCCTGTAGTTTTGATAGAGCATGCTTAGAAAGCAGTCAAGTAGTGCACTTTTCTCCGACTTGGTTAACAAATTTCGAAATTTCTCAAGGTTTTTTTTAAATTTAACATAGCCTATGGCCATCTGGAAGAATGCAGCTTTATAATAGCGAAAGAACTGTAAGAATCGGCCGTGTAGTTTTCGAGATTACCCGAGACATTAAAAAAATTAATCAAACTCACATTACCTCTTTATAATATTAGTATAGATGTTAAGAAATGGAGTACAACAAAATAGCAGTATTGCATTCTTAACATATGAATGTCGATTCCAATTAAAACCTTACAAAATACTAAACGCGAAATATTTCCAAATCTATTGGAACATGGCCTCACTCACTGAAATAACCAATACATTTGAAATTTGGTTACCACTTCCCAAATTTATTTAACTGTCTCGTATTTTAGGTTACAATACTATTGCACGAGTTACTTCTGGCCGTAGTCTTACAACATATTATATAGATAATACTTTGCTGGAGGAAATGGGATTACCGCGAGAAAACGCACGAACGACGACAAATTCCGCCAGGTGTTCCACATGCGAAAATCCGGCACACACTTGATCACCCTGGTTGAAGGCAAGCGATCTTACTACTACATTATGTGCCCCCACGAACGAAAATTTTACGAGTTAACTAACTAGTTATGAAACTGTTGTAAATCAAAATTACTTATTTCCCGAATTATGTATTCGGGAAATAAGTAATTTCAATCTATACTATTTAAAAGTGGTAAACGGTATATATTAACGATTTAATATTTTTGTATATAATCTTAGATAATAACCAGGCATAATATAATGTTATGGAATATCCAGGCCGACCAATAGTTCAATTCGAATTACAGTTTCTAATACCTTTGCAGTATATGCAGAATATGTTGATCATTATCAATTCCCCATTCTGATCAAACAACCAAAATTGCAGTTTAGTTAGTGTAGAGCATGCGAAAAAAAAAGAAGATAAAAATGTTGATTTTCAATAAGATTATTATTTTAACGCGAGAGCTCCATGGAGCAAATGTTTATGCGGAATACTGATCAAAAGTAAATATCAATGTCAAACATCATTTTGCTTTTTCACGTTGTAGGCCTACCACTGCCATAAAATAACGTCGACTCAAATTGAATATAACCTCCAATGTTTTAAGTGTACCACAAATTAATATTACTTCTGTGAAGTGTACCGTAATTTCTTTAGCTTTTCTTATTAAAGATTATTTGTTATGAAACCATTCAGGAAGGAAGCAAATACATGCCCAAAGAATTCATGGGCAATACCGTTGTTTCCTGTAGCTACAGTTGTTGATAATAAATTTGGAGGGTTGAAGGGGGGTTGAAGAAATGTGAAGGTCATCATCAACAAGCATTTCTTGCGAACCATCGTGTTGTGTGTCACTGCAGGAGTGTAAGCACTTACGTGCACTCCCCCACCTCCTTACTTTACTCATCGTTGGCCACCGTCTACCTGCTGGTTTCTAACGGACTGGTCCATGTTTCTTAGAAGCGATACACGTGCCTTCCAATGAATGACGATTGTGTTTTGTTACCAAAGCGTGTCTCTGCTATTGCCATCTCTCGTCGAAAGGCTGAAATAACAGGAGAATGTTCAAGCTTCGTCACTGTTGTCCGTCAACAGGTGCGACACTTGCCAAATCTACCTGCCGGCCGCCAGGCAAACCAGCGCCTTAAGGCCTTTACATAATTGAAAACTTTAACATTTGACTTTACGGTTGCTTTCCAGCAGGTTTTTTTCTTATGGAGCTTGACACAATGGAACTGTCAAAGGTAAAGTTAAGCACTCTTGACATTATGATTTCGAAAAGTAGAAATTTAAAGTCAAAGACAAGCAACCATTTAGCCAAGAATCTAATAGAGGTTATGTATATAGTGCATTATTTTACTGTAGGGCGATTTAAATCTCGGTATAATAAACAAAGCTCGTCTTAAATTAAATAAATGGCAAACAAAGATAATGTTAAGAGGAAATATATGGATTGACATATTTTAATAAAGTAAACAAATTAGTTTTTGTTTTGAAATAAACTTTTAGTATAAATTTTAAGCCTATATCCATAAAAGGCGCGCAAAATGCATTGGATAATACAATAATTATTTAAATAACAAGATACACATTTTTACGAAGCTAGCAGAACTGCTGTTAAATTGTCTAAACACTGACTTTAGAATTATCGTATTGTGTATTGGTGGTTTCGTCGGAGGAAAGGAAATGTAAACTCAAATGATGAAGTTTTCTATTGTGTAAGTAGCTTTACTGATATTGTGATATGGCGAGAATCGCCGCATGGCTGTGATTGCTGCCTAAACGCATTCTAGTGCGTGGAAAAGGTACCTTGGCCAGGGGAATGCAGATGTGCTGCACTCTAGATAGTTAGATAGTGGTGTGCAGTGCGACCAGTGTAGCGGCTGGTACCATGTTGGCTGTATAGGGATCAGGGAGGAGGAACTGGGATCACTACAGTAACATGAGTGGAAGTGTAAGGAATGTGCTGAGGGAAAGGGTTTAGTGGCTGTGATAGGGAACAAATTAAGGGTAGAGAAGGAAACACAAATAAATGGAGAAGGTGGAAACTGGATTTGGGATATGCTGAGGGGAAGCTTTGTAGAAGGTGTGTCACTGCCAATGGAAGTGGCTAAGGAGGAGAGGTGGGAATGGGAGATGGTAGATTTGATAAGCAGAAAGAGAGGGAAATGATGCATAGGATTGAGAGGGTGGAGGAAAAGGTCGGGAATGAGATGGGTAAGAGTAGATTAGAATTAAGGGTGGATAAGTGATATGAGGAGTTGGAAGATGTAAAGGGGGTGCTGAGGAAAATGAAAGCTAGTCCACAGGAGGGAAAGCTGAGTAGAGAGGAAGAGTTAGGCAGAATGTAAGTAGGGCTGCAAAAGGAACTGCAGGAGGAAAAGCAGAGGAGGAGGGAGGCAGAGATAGAGGTGGCAAGATTGAGGAGGATAGAGGAGTTGGAGGCAGTAGAAAGGGATAAGGCAGTAGGAGACATAAGACAGCGAATAAGGTTAGAGGAGCAAGAAATAGTAGCAAGGGATAAGGTGATAGTAGTAGGCAGGAAGCAATCAGGAATGGAGGAATGGGAAACAGAAAGCAGGGAACAGGCAGTGGTAGAAGGTATGAAGCAGTATGCTGAGGCTTGCAAGTGTGCGATTAGCAAATACCAGCAAGCAGGACAAAGTGGACAGTTTAGGGCCAGAGGGGCGAGAGGAGGGCTGGCCAAAGGGAGCGAAACAAGGGTGCTGCAGGAGGCCGAATACAAGGGTAGGCAGGTGGGTGGAAGAGCCACAAAGCAGGAACAGGTTGTAGGGAGGGAGTCAGAGGTAGTTTTTCTAGGCAGCTCTATTGTAAAGGGGGTGGAGCTGAGGGATATCTGGAAGGAAATTACATACAAAGCAGCATTGGGGGGGGGGGGGGCGCAAATACCAGGGATTTGGAGGAAAGGGTTAGTGGTATGAGAGGTAGCAGGATGGCAAAGGTTGTTCTCATTCATGTAGGGGGAAATGACCTGGCTCGTAGGGAGGTGGGGTAAGAGGTGGGGCAGGTGGTAGAGTGGGACCTCAGGGGATTGCTGAGGAAAGTGCAGGAGAAGGGCAGCAGTCAGTGGCATGCTGGTTAGGAAAGGAGTATCCTATAGGAAGGCAGTGGCTGCGAGTGAGGTATATGAGAGGGTGTGTAGGGATTTGAGGGCTACATTTATAGATAGTAGGAAATGGGTAGGCTGGGAAAGTGTAGGGAGGGACCAGGTTCACTTGACAGAGCAGGGAAAGAGGCTTATAGGCGATCTGCTAGGTAGGGAAGTAGCTGGCTGCATGGAGAGAGTCAAGGCAGAGCAGCAATTGTTGAAATAGCAATCAGTTAGAAGCAAGGAAACAGAAGTGGAGAGAAATGGAGAGGATAGCGTTGATGAGACCGCAGGGGTGGAGATAGGAGGTAAGCAATGTAGGATGGTAAAGCAGAGTACTAGTATAAAGATAATGGTGGTGAACTGTAGGAGTGTGTACAACAAACTGGAGGGTTTCTGGGGGAAAGGTTGAAGGATATGGGGGGGATATAGTGGCAGCTGTGGAGACTTGGCTGACTGAGGAAGTACTGGACATTGAATGTAAGCAGGATAAGTTAACCATATTCAGAAGAGACAGGGATGGGAGAGGAGGAGGAATAATGGTGTGTGTAAGGAAAGGGCTAAAAGGGGCGGTAGAATGGGTTAGTGAGGATGTCGAGGTAATGGAAATTAAATTGAGTGGTATTAGTAATAGGAAAAATACTCTTTGCTGGCAGCGTATAGTCCACCAGGACAGGGATGGCAGGCAATTGAGATGATCAAGGAGAGGGTCGATAGACTAAAGGACAGACAGTGGGTTGTTGTAACAGGGGATTTGAATATGCAAGGGGTGAAATGGGTAGAAGGTGCAGAAGGAATGAGTAGCATGATGCAGAGAATGGCAGCACAGTTAGTCAACAGAGGATTAGTCCAAGTAGTAGAAACACCTACGAGATGGAATGAGGAGGGTGTTGGGTCAGTGCTGTATGTGGTGTTGGTCAGACCTGGGACTGCTGTAGTTGGTGCAATAGTATTGGATGGTATAAGTGACCATCATATCCTGGTTGTGTAAATTGGGATTGGCAGGATGAGAGAAGTGCAAATGGCAGAAAGGTTGGTGTGACAGTATGGGAGAGGAGACAAGAAGGGGGCAAAAATATTCCTGAGAGACAGGTTCAAAAAATGGTCTATGGAGGCGTGTGTAGAGGGGTTGTGGAGGGAGTTTAGAGGATTAATGGAGGTTATTTTGGAGAAATTTGTTCCAATGAAAAGGTTACGAACTGGGTTAGATCCGCCATATTATGGACAGGAGATTTTGAAAATGAAGAGGAAGTGCGGAAAAATTGCATGCCAAGTGGAGAAATGAAGTGTTGATAAGATCTAAAGAAATTATGAAACAAATGGGTAGGGAGCTTGAGAGGAAGATCAAACAGGCAAAGAATATATTTCTGGGGAACACAGTGGAAGAAGGAAATGGCAGGGAATGGGGGAAATTGTTTAGGTATGTTAAGAGGTTAAGGGGAGGAGAGAAAGGGATCCTCTGCTAACAGGTAGGGATGGTAGGCATGCGACAAATGACCAAGAAAAATCGGAGATGCTGCAAGGACAGTACTTGTCAGTGTTTGAGGCAAAGGTGGTTTGGAATAGGGGGACAAACAGGGTTCGGGAGGTGTTTAGTAAGTTTAAGATGAGGAAATGGGAGATAGAAAAGGTTAATTAGGGGTTTGAAGATCAGTAAGGCAGGGGGTCCAGATGGGATAGGAAACGCAGCACAAAAGTTTGGTGGCAGGGAGTTGGTGAAATATTTAGAGGTGCTGTTTAAAAAGTCCTTAGGAGAGGGTAAGTTACCACAAGACTGGAAGGATGCTATGGTGGCACCTATACACAAGCAGGGAGAGGATAGGGGGAGGCCTGGCAGCTACAGACCGGCGAGTCTCACATCAAGTACAGGAAAAGTAACGGAGAGGCTAGTGGTGCAGTATGTAGTGAGGGTTATGGTTATGAACAATAGGAATTGGTTGGAGGAGTCCCAGCATGGTTTCAGGAGGGGATACTCATGTGAGACTCAGCTGGCTGAGTTATTAGAGGATCTGGTGCAGGTAGTTGATGAGGGGAAGCAGGTGGATGCCTGCTTCATAGATTTTGAGAAGGCATTTGATAAGGTGCCCCATGGGACATTGATGAGGAAAGTGGAGGCGCTAATACAAGACAGGAGGGTAGTGGAATGGATAGGGGACTTCCTCAGGGGGCGAAGGCAGAGGGTGAAAGTGGGGGAGGCAATATTGGAGGAAGAGGAGGTTACGTCAGGGGTACCACAGGGAAGTGTGCTGGGTCCTTTGTTTTTTACCATAATGGTAAATGACATGAGTTTGGTGATTAGGGGAAAAATCAGATTTTTTGCAGATGATTGTGTTGTATATTCTGAAGTCGGAGAGAGGGGCGGAAATTTGCTGGTTGTGGACCAGGAAAAATAAAATGAATATAAATGTAAGAAAAACTAAGGCACTGAGGTTCACAAGGAAGAAGATGATAAGCAGGGACATGTACAGATGGGAGGGACAAGAGATAGAAGAAGCAGCAGAATATAAGTATCTAGGGTTTGTACTGCAGGGAGACCTCAGGTGGAAAAAAAACAGGTAGAGAGGGTGCTTGCAAAGGGAAGAAGGGTTCTGGGTATGCTGGGAAGGGTGCTGAAGGGAGACAGCTGTGAGGTGAAGGAGAAGGTGTATGGCACAATGGTACGGCCAATGTTAGAATATGATGCAGCAGTATGGGGCCTGTATGTGGAGGTGGAGGTGCGAGAACTGAAAAAGTTGCAGAGAAGGGCAGCAAGATGGGTAAAGGGTAAGTGAAGAAGACAGGGGCAAGATGGTGAGGAAGAAGGGAACTATAGGCCATCAGTGATGATGAAAGAAATGGGGTGGAGCTAATTGAAGGACAGGAGGAAAGTTGAACGGCTAGTCAGGATGTACATGGTCGTGAATGAAGAGGGAGGATGGGGAGGGCTACTCTGCAAGCTAAGTAAGGGGGTGTTTAGAGGAAGAGGAGACAACAGTGAAAAGCTTCAGAGGGCGTGAAGGTGAATTGAGTGGGGTAGGCAGTCCATGCTTGTGAAGTCTGTGAGGGATTATAATGTGTTGAGGGAGGAATTTGTACTGTGAGAGGGGTTGTTAAGTTCAGGAAGGGAGTGGAAAAGGAGTTGGTTGGGTGAAGTGAGGTGAGAGAGCTCGCCACCAGGCAGTAGCCTAATTGCGAGTGTATGTATGTATTGTGAAATTTCTACACAGATATTCAGCGCATCTTACTTTGTCCACTGAATTTCGCAATGTCTGCCATGCTACTGAAGTGCGTGCACCTTGCCGGAATTTGTTACCTGTGCTATTAAACCCACTGAATATATATTCATATCTCCTTACAACCTACGCCACTCCAGTCATGGGAAAAACTTTTTAACCGTCTAGTATAAATTGTTTTGGCTTTAAATTCCGTTTATTCTCACTTTACTGTCGCTGGACCTCATACAGGACATTAGCGACAGCCTTTAAAGCCCCGAATTCCAAGATTTCGTACCGATTAAATTAATTTTAAATTTAACTTCACAACCTACCTTTACCCCATACAGGCAGGGGAAAGGCAGGTAAAATCTGTCTTGGAAACAGCTCCCAGGTGCTACCCTGGAAATCCTGTACAATAATGTCTGCCTCGCAGCTTTAAATACTCCTGATGGGTGTGGAGGGGGAGGGGGTAAGCGTCTCCTTTCCTCTACAACTTAAATAAGAACCGTCTGGGTGGCCAAGGTCCCTCACAAGGGATCGATCCACCCCTGCACTGAGGGAGTAGCGTCCCTGTGTTGTAAAATGGCGGATATCTCTTTACAATCCACTTTGGACTCGGCCTCCAACTAAGGAAGGTGCGCTCCGCAATTTCTCGATGCATACGACAGTCTAACTTCGCGGCATACAGCCTGCACACTGTGGTCGGCCTGAAAACAGGTCATCTAGAACCTAGCTCCTAGGGGTCAGCAGCCTCAGTGTACAGCAGCGATCTAGGTACATTTCTAACAACACTTGTTCGTCAATTGCATACACCACATCGCGAATCGCTCCAGCTGGTCCCTTCTCCACCTCTACTCCCTCCCCCTCGGGAATAGAGTTGGACGGGGGAATGTCTGACTCGGGTGGACTCGCGAGAATACAGATTACAGAAAGGGGTACTGCCATTCTGAAGATGTTTCCGCACTTGTCTGAAGCATTCAAAACCGATCCAGGCAATTGCTTCTCTCTCTCTCTCTCTCTCTCTCTCTCTCTCTCTCTCTCTCTCTCTCTCTCTCTCTCTCTCTCTCTCTCTCTCTCTCTCTCTCTCTCTCTCTCTCTCTCCATTTAATTAGTCAAAAATTATTTGAAAATTCAGAATTTGTGGTTCTGTTCTGTTGCAAGTGATTTCATAGTAATTTAGGTAGTTGTTAAAGGAGTTTATAGCTAGTAGTTTATAATATTAGTCAATTTTAATTAAAATGAATACATTTATGTGTGCTGAAGGCTCAAAGTAGCTTTTATTTGCAAAACTACTTGCTGCAATCTGTTGGTGTTCTTATTGATTTAAATACGCGACTTGTTGTTCGGCAAAGTGCAGTTTAGCTGTAAATATTTTTGCGATCGCTCCAGTATTGATCATGGGTAGAGAGGAGATTTCCAGGGCGACACTTCACTTCGTCGCTGGACTACGGGCGGACAGCATCGTCTTCGGCTTTCTTCTTAGCGGACTTTGCGGCCTTCGACTGTAGCTCTCGCGACATAGGGAAACAACTGCCGGCCCGTTGCTCTGGTCAACGGGTCACCTCGAGCCTAGCCTGTTAAGGTCAGCGGTGGTTGTTTCTCACAGCGGATAGGAACACCAGACATTTTATTATTAAAATATAAATAATTAAATTAAAAAAAATATATATATATATAAATTAAAAAAATTTTACACTCACACACACTAACTAACCAACCTGAATACACGATCTTGGCTGACTCGACCCCCGGGGGCGGGGATGCGGGCTCGCTGGAGCCGGAAATAACAACACCAACTAACATACCACCCGGCGCAGTTTTATCCACACCCGAAGAAGGAGGAACAATACATTTTCACGAAACACATGAATCCCAGGCAGCCGTCATGGACACAACTGAACATCACGACACAACACAAAAAAACCTAATGCCTCACAATCTGACTGCTGAACAACAGAAGTCTTGGCTGCTGGCCAAACACAATCGCCGCAAGGCTTTGTTAGACCAGCAGTTCGAAAATGAAACCTGGATTTTGGAAACAAATCGCAGGAAAATATCCCGTGCCACACGAGAACCGCAGCCTAAGTCAATCGCGGTTCAAAACCGTTTCGAACCTTTAACCAACATGCCAACAGCTACACTAACTGATGCTCAAAATAGCACACCTGTCCCGTCCACCTCTCACACTGAGCGCCCAACCCCAAAAACTAATTCGAAACCCATGAAACTCATCGTGCCTGACACCTCCACATACAACCATCTAATAGCAAAAATACGCTCCATGAACATCACAGGCACACAAATTTCCCTGGTTCAAGCCGGCCTCCAAATCACTTGCACACACGAACAGGCGTATAACTCGTTAAAAGATTTCCTTAAAATCGCCAACGTTCATTTTTACACCTTCAGTATAACAGCAGAGCAACCACAAAAAGTGGTAGTCAGGCTCCCACGAACAACCCCTACTTCAGACATAAAAGAAGACCTTGAGGCACGCCACTACACTGTAATCGACGTATACCAATTTAAGAAAACGATCTCAGACCCCAACAACCCTTCACACACCTGGGACGAACCTCAAGACATTTTCTGCATTACAGCCGCCAGAAACGACACCCTCACTCCCCTTCTCAACCTCACTAGCATAAACATGACGGCAGTACAACCACGCCCGTACAAAAAGAGGATTGGGGACATCCCCCAGTGCCAAAATTGCTGGCTTTTCCACCATACTAAAAATTTCTGCAACCTCAGAACTGTCTGCCGTCACTGCGCCGGCCCCCACCCCCACACAGCCTGTGAGAACCTTAACAAAAACCCCAACTGCGTGAACTGCAAGGGGAAAGGAGTGCACGAAGCCAATTCAAGGCTCTGCCCAGAATACATCCGCCTGGTGCAACTTCGACAGGATGCCGCAGCTAAACGAGAATCCCGACGCCCCACACTTCGTGCACCCCCTGTATTCACGCAGGAACACTTTCCGTCCACAATCTCAACTAGGAACATTGTTAGGGAAAATGTTTCCTACTCACAGGCACTACGGCCTCAAACACAGCCTCGCAACACACAACAGTCTTCCTCTCCGATCTCAATCCAACAACCAACCAACCAGCAACCCATTCCACCCCTCCTCCCCACCCCACGCCAACCCTCCCCTCCCTCCATGGCCCCTCCCGATATGGGAGATATCAGTTCCACACTTACCGACCTCCGAGACCTTATGCGCTTCCTCCGGGAAGCGAACTTCCTTCAATTCATGACACACATGAAATCATACATTCTCCTGGGTAACTCCACACCTGACCCACAGATGAAAACCCTCCTGCTCCTGCAGGCCTTGACCACCTACTCCGGGTTCGATTAGTCATGGATCAAGCCCTCACAGATAGACCCTGTGTTCTCTCCATTCTCTACTGGAATGCCAACAGTATATTTTATCAAATTTACGAATTAGAAAGAGTTCTAGAAAATTACGGCGTAGAAATAGCACTAATTAACGAAACACATTTAAAACCTAGAAAAAAATTTAACATAAAAAATTACACGGCATATCGAACTGACAGAAAAACTAAAGGAGGTGGCACATTAATACTAGTTCACAACCGCATACAACACCATTTAAATAATGTCCCAGTCCTAGAAAATTTAGAATACACATCCATAAACATTCGCACACAAGCAGGTCACATCACTCTTGCGGCTATTTACAATTCCCCCAATAAACCGCTAATCCCAGCTGACTTAGATAAAATAACAACACAGCCATACCCATTTTTCCTAGCAGGAGATTTAAACGCTAAACATACTTCCTGGAATAGTAGAGAAAACAATCAAAGAGGCAGAATACTTGCAAATCATTCCAATCAATATAATTATTTAGTTACAGGCCCTACAGAACCGACATACTTTCCTGCTTGCACAAAATACCAATCAGATATACTAGATATTGCACTTACCAATTTAGATAATGTAAATATTTCATTTGAAGTCCTCACAGAATTAGATTCCGACCATTTACCTATATTTTGTCAGCTGGAAGCAAACATACTTAAACACCCAAACGCCACTCTTCTAAAAACTCCGGTAACTAACTGGGAGGATTTTAAACTAGACCTAGAAAATATATTTGAAACGCACCAAATAAATATTCCAACTAAAGATCACATAGACTCGGCAACTGAATTAATACAAAATACAATATTGAAAATAAATAAAAAACACACAAATTTCCTAAACCGTCGACAATTTTTAAAACACTCCTTTCCCGAAGCAGAAATTCTTTTAGCTGAAAAACGCCAAGCCCGCCATATTTATCAAAAATCTAGAAACCAAGGAGACAAACAAAAATATTATAAATTAAAGAAAGAACTACATAACAAACTCATCACATTAAAAATTAATAAATGGGAAACTTTCATGACCGACATAAACAATAATTACACTGATTTCTGGCGCGTTGCAAAAACCTTGCGAGGTCAAACTAAAAAACCCACCTCCCAGCCCATAAAAAACTCAGCAGGAACTCTCCTATACGTACCAGAGGACAAAGCAAATGCAATAGCCGATTGCTATCAGGACCAATTTTCACCTAATGCCGATCTAGGAGATCCAAATTTTTCCAGAGATGTAGAAGCCAATATTACAGCTTTTTTCAACAGAACCATAACAGCAAAACCAGAAATAATAACACTTAAAGAATTACTTGTACAAATTAAAAAACTTAAAGTCAAAAAAGCTCCAGGACACGACAAAATTACCTATAAAATTATTAAAAACCTCCCAGCTAATGCACTAATTGCAATACTCAACCTGTTTAATGCAATATTAAATTTCAATTACTTTCCTATAGCATGGCGAACAGCCAAAGTTATCACGATTCCCAAACCAGGCAAAAATCACTCTATCCCAGAAAATAGACGGCCTATTTCCCTACTCAACTCCCTTAGTAAAGTCTTCGAAAAACTTCTTCTAACTAGACTATTAGTACATGCAGAATTACAACATATTATCCCGGCAACACAATTCGGGTTTAGAGCCCAACATTCTACCACTCACGCCCTCACTAAATTCACCACAGACACCCTGACTGCAATGCAAAAACACGAAGTCACAATAGCCATTTTCCTAGACATTGCTAAGGCATTTGATAAGGTGTGGATACCTGGATTACTACAAAAATTAATTAACTTCAATTTTCCCGACTGCTACATACATTTACTCGCCTCATACTTTCAAAATAGAAAATTCTTTGTTAGTATTGATAATGCCAACTCTACTACTCGCGAAATTACAGCAGGTGTCCCACAAGGCTCAGCAATTTCCCCATTTCTGTATAATATTTTTACGTCAGACATTCCCATAACACATGCCTCAGTACAAATGTACGCGGACGACACGATCATTTACACTCACGACAAAAAACTGCCATACGCTATCCTCCTAACCCAACTTCAAATTAACGATTTAGAACATTGGTTTGAAAGATGGAAAATTAAAACAAATCCTACTAAATCACAAGCATTATTGTTAACACAACGCAGAATGCAGCCTTCACGCCAAATAACTGTCAATAATATTCCAATCCCCTTCACACAAAC
Source organism: Dryococelus australis (assembly GCA_029891345.1). Taxonomy (NCBI): domain Eukaryota; kingdom Metazoa; phylum Arthropoda; class Insecta; order Phasmatodea; family Phasmatidae; genus Dryococelus; species Dryococelus australis. The sequence goes on from CM056994.1 coordinate 249,770,502, forward strand.
CGCGAAATATCTAGGTCTAACAATTGACTCCAAACTAATCTGGACAAATCACATTTCAACAGTAAAAAAGGCAGCACTGTGCAAACTACCGCAACTTTATCCAATTTTAAAAAGCAACAATCTACCCAGACGATTAAAACTATTAATTTACACTGCAATAGTTAGGTCAGCCCTTTTGTATGGCAACGAAGTCTGGGGGAACTTAAATAAATTCCTTCTAAACTCTCTCCAAGTCATACAAAATAAATATTTAAGAATCATTATAAACGCAGCGCCCTACACTACCAACCTATCGATACATGAACGTTTAAAAATTCCTACTATAAAAACACTACTACTAAACCGCAATATAAATTATTACAATAAACTACTTTCGCATTCCAATCCCGCCATTAAACGGCTAGGAGACTACGAACCCGATAAAAACAGAAGAATAAAACGCCCTAAAATGCTTCCCACATAATAACTAACGTCTCCTAAACCCGTACACCCGGCCGAAATTCTCCGGTCGGTCCGGGACAAAAATACAGTCAGTTTAACAAAACTACCTGGCGCTAGCATCGCGCACATCACTCCGCCTTCTGCTCTCACAGCGAACACACCTCTCTCTACCTCACTAGCTTTTCCTCACCGAGCTGACTGATTAAATATTCTATCCCTAATTATGTCCCCCAAGTTTTTGACATGTTTAACTACTAAACACATACTAATTCAATCGCAGTGCTGTCTCTCTCGTCTGAAGACAAAAGCCCCGCCCTCGGCTGAGATACAGCCAATCAGAAAATTCCTTTAATATGAATGCCCGCCCACCGACATTAAACTCACTGTCCCACACAATCAACACTTTAAATATCAACATTAAATAACAACATACACACTCACACACACATACACTAAGCATATTTCTACAAAAAAAAAAAAAAAAAATTATATTATATATATTATTAACGTCATAGCTAGAAGAAGACCCTGCTTCCTCTGCCTCTTCCTGACATCTTGGTTAACTTCACGGGAATATTTTATAAATTAATAAAACCAACTTTTTCATAGATTTTTACCTAACTTTTAAAAGACCTACATTTTTAATTTTCAAAATTCCGTGCCAGTGGGGAACGGAACTCCACCGCCTTTCCACTCATTTTTGTAGGCAAAAATGAGCGGAAAAAAGATTGGAACAACCGTGGCTCAGGGGCTATACTGAGTCACAAAACCACTCCTGACATGCGAACACCGCGCGTGCCAGCTGAAAGTGCCTGTAATATGGGGGATCAGGGCGGGGTGGGTTAGCTACCCCTAACCATGATCCATTCAAATGACTACCGCTTGGGAAGACAAGGGCCTCGGTCTGTACTTCCCCCGCGCTGAGAGGCCTAGCCTCAATGATGATAAATCGGCGGTTTCCAGGGCGTAGCCGGCTTAAGAGGCTGCAAACGACGCCATGGCCTCGAGCAGTGTCCAGGTTCTTTCCTGCTGTCTGCGATAGTGCCGAAAGGGTTTTTTTTGCAGGTTTTTTGTGCCATTAATGTACAGGTACCGCTGTAATCGCTGCCTTCCGTGGGGAGTAATACCGCCCGCCATGGATAGGTGGCGAAACTGCTTCACCCGCCTGGGGCGCTGCGGCGCGCCACAGCTTCGAGACTTCCGCCGCTAGAGGGGAGCTGCCACGCCGAGGAGGTTCCGGCAACTGGACAACAGAGTGCTCTCTCTTTTCAACATCGCCGACGCCTGGAGTGCCGAGCAGGGTGGTTCCGGGGACGTCACCTTTTAGCTTGTACTTAGCTTAAGCCCCGCAGTACTGCTTACTGGTCTCGGGTGAGGGGGGAGTTTGGAATGGACTCCCCTCCCGTGACCCCGAGCCAGGGCGAAAACGGGATGATGTCCTCCGGGACAGGCATCCACCCCCCGCCCCCTAGCCTTTTAAGTCTACAGGGGGACAGCCGCGCCCTGCTCCAGGCGATGCGAGAGCTAGCATCTTCCAGCGTCACCTCCTCCCCCTTAGGGGGCGGTGCGGAGGGAGGGGTGGGCCTTCCCTCGGCGCCGCGTCCTCTGGGGAGGGGCATCGTCCCTCTCACCCCCCTCATCCTTCTTCCTTCACAACAACACACCCTCCCCTCCACCAACACCACAAGTTCATACGCCCCCTTCACCTTCTCTTCGTCCTCGCTGCCGACCCATTCAACCGCCGCCACGACTGCCAGCGTCGTCACCACACTCGCGACCTTGGCACGTGCGCCGACTCGCGTGACGCGTCGCTGCAGTTCTACGAACTTCCGACGCGTCACACCCACCTGCCGACAACAGCCGAAGCCGCCCGCCCCCTCATCCTCCTCGAAACTTTATACTTCTCTACCCCACATGCCGCCCCTCGACTCTCCGCCTCCGTCACTTTATCCCACCGTCACCATTACCTTACCCCCCGCGCCCCATCACTCCACGCCTACCAACCCGCTCGCCGGAACTTCGACGCCGATGGACCAAGATGGTTTCGTCGTGCCAAAAAGGACCACGAAGCGATCCCGATTCGTCCGCCCCTCCGACCACCTCCCGCTACGTAATAAATTTTCTTCTTTGGAATCCATCGCCGCGGTCGCGGACACGGACGACGCCCGCTCAGAACACTCGACATCACCTGCTCCATTCCACCGCCGCCGCAAGCCGGCCACACTCCGTGTTCCGGCCGCCACCGCTGCTCCCGCCGCCGCCCCCACCATCACACCCCCCCCCCCCCCCCCGCCGAAACCATCGACATTACGTATGCCACCCATCGCCTGTCTCGTGGCTATTGAGAAACAGCCGTTTCTCAATGCCAAACACCACCAGTCATTACTCACCGGCCCCCTCTCCATGACATCAGTTCGTGATCGCACATCCTTTTACACATCAAATGCCCGCGATCATGAATTTCTGTTTCATCACCTGTCAACTCTCGGTTTTTCACCATACACGTCGCGTCGTCCTGACGAACGGCAGGACCGCGTCGTGATCAAACCCCCCTCACCACCTCACCCGAGGAAGTGCAGGCAGAACTGACCGCCCTCAAGCTGCCTGTATCTTCCGTCACCCGCATTCTATCTTCTGACACCGCCGCCACCGCATCATTTCTCATCACCACAATACGGGTAGGAGAGGCGTCGCTTTTCTACCCGCTTCGTTCGATCGGCTGCTGGGTCATCTCCATCTAACCGTATCACGGCTCCACTCGCGTCCCCCAGTGCTACAGATGCCAAGGCCTTGGCCACTCTTCACATCGCTGCGCCCGCCGCCTCGCCTGCTTCCGCTGCTCCGGGGAACACTGGTCCCGCGATTGCGTCGCCAAGGACGCCGCCCCCAAGTGCTGCCTATGCGACGGACCTCACAAAGCCACGGATCCCGCCTGTCCCAACCACGTCCGATACGCCTAACGCCATCCTCGCCGCACACCCGCCAATACCTCCGCCGCCGTCCTCCCTCTTCACCCGCCTCCCGACCACACGTCCAAGCGTGAATTCCCCGCCGCTCCCAAAGTTAACCCTTGGCTCGCCCGCGCCCAAGCCTCCGCCCCCGCACCGGTGCCTGCTCCCCACGCTCGCCCGTCCGCCGCCCCCATTCAACCCCACGCACCCACCACCCACCCCGATGCCGACGCGCCCGTCTCTTCCCTCGCCGACTCCCTCCGCGATTTCATCGCGTTCATCCGTCAATTCCTCCCACTCATTCGTTCCACCATCACCGCCCTTTCCCGTGCCCGCTCCCCTACCGAGAAACTGGACATTCTCCTGAACGTGTTCCTCCAGTTTTTCGATGGACCCCCTCCCCCCTTAAGTTCCTACTCTGAAATACGTGTTCCCTCCTCCCCAAACTCTCCGACCTTCATTCCCTTCTCCATGATCACCGCCCCGATGTCGTGTTCCTAACCGAAACCTGGCTCACCGCCGCCCTTCCCCTCCACGTTCCTGGGTACGCCATCCACCGCTGTGACCGCGCCGGTCACCTCCTCAAGTCCGCCATCGCCCATCACCGCCGTAGCATCCCTACCCCGCCCGCGGCTGAGGCGGTCGCTGTGCGTCTGCACGGCCGCCCCTACCCGATCACCCTCGTCTCCCTCTTCCTCCCACCCAACTTTCCCTTCCCGACCAACGCCGTCGAGGCCCTCGGCAGGATCGATGTACACGTCGTTCTTGCCGGCGACTTCAACGCATTCCACCCAACCTGGGGCTGCCCCTCCACGAACCGCCGGGGCACCTCTCTACGTCAGCTCCTCCGCCGCTCCAAACTCCAAATCACCGCCCCCCACCCCCACCTATCTCCCCGCCCACCGCAACCCCAACCCTTCCACCCTCGATTTCACGATTTCCACGCACCGTCCCATCGTCACCGACGTCCGCTCCATAGCCGCCGGCCCATTTTCCCTCGCTTCAACTGGTACGCCTACCAAACCTCGTTTCACGAATCCCTCGCCCCCTTCTTCACACCCGCCGATATCGACCGCAATACCTCCCTCCTTTCCGACGCCAACGCCCACATTCCCCTCCTCCGCCCGGCCTCCGGCCCCCCTACCCTTCCAGCCCGCATCCGACACGCACTGTCCCTGCGGAACCGCTTCCGCGGCCGCTGGCAGGCATCCCGCCTCCCGCAGGATAGTAGCTCGTACCTCCTCCTGCGGGGCTGGTGCCGCCGGTTGGTCCGGAGGTGGAAGGCCGATCAGGAGACTCTGCGCCTCCAGTCACTCACTCACTCCAACGGCTCCCTCTGGACCCACATCGGCCGCCAGAAATCCGCCCCCACCACCATTCCACCCCTCTCCACCCCCCTACCTCCTCCGAGTCGGCCGCGGAGAAATCCGAGGCCATCTCGGCGTTCCTGCACACCACCTTCGCATCCGTCCCCCTTTCCGCCCTTTTCTACCGACTCTTCCGAGGACGAGGACCACCCCCCCACCCTCGCCGACCACGTCACCCTTCCTCTCCTGCCTGACCGACCACCTTTCCATCTCGCGACTCCGCGGGAAATTTTCCTCATCCTCTCTCGCTTTCGCCTTTCCGCCGCCCCCCCCCCCCACCCGGACACGACTCCATCCCGGCCCCCCTCCTCCGCGACCTCTCGTGCACCATCACCGTCTTCCTCACCCGCCTCGACAACGCCATCCTCCTCCAGTGCCATTTCCCCTCCCCCTGGAAGACCCGATCCCGAAACCCTGCAAACCCCCCGACCTCCCCCCTCATACCGCCCATCCCCCTTCTTTCCATCCTCTCCAAAGTGGCCGAGAAGGTCATTTACAACCGCCCTCCCTCACCGCCGGTCCCCCCCCGCCGCCGCCGGACATCCCCCGCCAAACCGCCAGTTTGGCTTTCCGCCCCCGCCATCGCCCTGTTGGGCGCCCGCGTGACTGTTCGCCCGGCGCCACACACGGCTGTGCTCCTCGACCTCGCCAAGACCTTCGATCCGTCCCGCACCAACAGCTCATCTCCCGCCTCTCCTCCATGGCCGTCCCGCCTCACCTCACCCGCCTCCTCTGCTCGTACCTAGGGGATCGCTCCTACCGGGTGCGGGTGGAGGGCACCCTCTCCGCGCCCCACCGCATTCCCGCCGGCGTACCCCAAGGCTCCATCCTCAGCCCCCTCCTCTTCTCCCTCCACATAGCCGACCTGAAAGTCCCTCCCGCCACCCACATGATCCAGTACGCCGACGACACCTGCCTCCTCTCCACCTCCGTCCACGAGCACATGCTCAGCGACCGCCTCAGCCGCGGCCTTACCTCCCTCCAAACCCAGCTCCACGCCCACGGCATCGGTCTCAACCCCACCAAGTCCGTAGCTGTCCTCTTCTCCCGCCTCCACCCCGCCGAGGATCACCCGCCCCGCCTTTCCGCCTCCGTCATCCCCTGGAAACCCAAGGCCCGCTACCTCGGCGTCATTTTCGATTCCCGCTTCAACTTCATCCCTCACCTCGACTCCGTCACCACCAAAGCCCGCACCGCCATGGTCCACCTCGCCCCCGTTCTCTGCCCTTCCGCAGGCACCCCACCCTCCCACCCGTCTTCCGCACCTTCGTCATCCCCATTCTCACCTACGCCTGCCCCGCCTGGTCCCACGTCACCACCCACACGCTCCCGCCCGCCTATCCACATCTTCTTCCGATCCCTTCGCCTCATCCACCGCCTCCCCCTCCCGTCACCCGCGACCAGGTCCTCGCCACCTCCTGCGCCCGCCACCTCACCAACCCTCTCATCAGCCAACTCGCCAACCCGCTACCCTTCACCCTGTACCTTCGTCGACCTCTCCTTTCGACGCAGCACTTGCACCCCGCCGCCGAGGAAGAAGAGGACCCAGGACCACCACCGAACACGTGACGACGGCCAAGGCCAAGGCTGACGTAGCGCTGCCCCCATCACCCCCGTCACTTTCTTCGCCCCACTTGACGTCCCATCACTTTTTCTCCCCCATTCGACTATCACACATAATCGCCCCCACCATCAAATGAAAATCATCTCCCCCTCATGCGTGCCCAATCTCCAAGGTAAGCACGCCCCCCCCCCCCAACAACTTGGTAAGATTTTCCTCCCCAGCAGCCTCCCCCTCACACTTTTCGCCTCCTCATTCTCATTTAAGCCCATATGTACCTCCCCGTCGGAGGGGCTTCTCCCACACAAACACTCCAGGGCTCCACACACAACACATTACACATCATGGAAAAAAAAAAATTTATCATACTTTAATTTTCGCGATACATTTAAAAGCTGTTCTCGGTAAATAACGATAGTGCTGCCATCTCTTCAGCAACTCTTAACTCCTAGAGTTCCCCCGGTCAGTCAGAGCCCTCTGGCAGACTTGCACTTTAACTTCGCACTCCTGACTCGGTTTCCAGGCTCTGCTTTCGAATTTCTACGAGTATTGTATAACAAACATCACGAATTCTTATTAAAAACTACTTTTACACAGTTTATTCATGCCCTCAGCGCCAAATATAACGACAATTCATTAAAATCAATCCCCGAGACTGCCGGAATTCTTCAATCGGTCTGGGACAAAAATTTCGCCCCTTTTAACACAGTAGTCATTTAACTCACTAAGTAACAATTCATTCTTATACCTCAGTAATAATTAATTCTCAATACTTTTATTATTATTTTACAACAAATTCACTGGAATAATATTCGCGCAACTTAACTTCACCACACTACAAGAAACTTGTTTATTATTAAACCTTTGCCACTCCAGTCATGGGAAGCAACTTTTAACCGTTTATTTTAACTTCATTTGGCAATTAACTTCCGATTTCCTTACCACACTGTCTCCAGCCCTCTCACAGAGGCTTGCGACAGCACAACAACAGTCCTGAACTTTAAAATTCTGGGCCGATTAAATTCACTTAACTTTACCACCTGCCTTTACCCCCGTACAGGCAGGTGAAAGGCAGGTACAAAATCAGTCTTGGAAACAGATTCCAGGCGCTAACCTAGGAATTCTGTAAAATAATTATTGCTCCGCAGCATTATGTATTTTTGATTGGTGAGGGAGAAGGGGGTTAGTTTCTTCTCCCTTCACAATCTAACTGATAACCGTCTGGGTGGCCAAGGTCCCTCACAAGGGATCGATCCACCCCCGCGCTGAGGGAGTAGCATCCCAGTGATTTAAAATGGAGGATATCTCTTTACGTAGCACGCAAGAAAGACAACTAATTCCGCATTTATGCACGTGTATTCTCATGACTTTTTAGCTCGCTTCACGCCTTGAAATGCTTTAACACAATTTGCAAAGTGCCTGTGTGCATGTGCTTTGCATTTTATATTGTTTCTTAATACTTGCACTTATTCCCCTGTAAGAGTAACCTCTCTTTTCGATTAGTAACTTGGAGGAAGCTAATTTAATTCCTGAGTTGCCTGCCCATGTGACAACTGTCTCATTTCATGGTTTTGCCTCTTTGGCCATATTATTAATAAGAATAGCGATTTTTATCAATTTATAATAAATACCTACAAGTGCTATTGTCAGAATTATGATGGCGGAACAGCTTATGTAATTGTAATGTTCCTGTGAGAGGATAGAGAACAGGTGCGTCTGGTGAATTGCAGCCCGGGGATTCCGTGTACGGTATAGTAGGCAGGTCCACGCGTGTTATCTGCCATAATTAATTGTGTCGTTTACTGAGTAAAATGAGATACCCTCACTTACTTTTAACTGCTGAGCTTCAAAGTTGTTATTTTTCAACCATTGTACAGGCAATATTGAGTGCATCTTTCCTATCTTAGGGCTTTTAATGTCACAAACGTGGGTGACTTTAAGTTATTTTATTAGATGTGATTTCACAGCCACATGGTACGGTGAGTTCTATGGTTCCGACCTTAGGGTTGGGAATAACTATACTGAGTGTTTTATTTGTGCATCTAAGTATAAGCTCACCAGGTGCGTTTGTTATGACATACTGATGGGGTTCGGTCGCGTGGCCATAGAGTGAGTTTTCTGGCTTGCATTTGAATTTACAATGTTCGAATACACTGTGCAAATCTTTGAGAAATATTGCGGCTTTCAGGCAATTTGTTCTCGGATTGTCCACGACTTATTTAGAGAGGAAGTAAATACCCTGGTTTTGCTCCGTGGTATCGTAAAGTTTCCTCGTTTCATGTGTGTGGCTGTCAATTGCTATAATGTTTGATGGTGTTCCCACTGTGCATGTTTGATTATAAGATTTGTATGGGACGTTCGTAGGTCTGAAAAATTCCCACGTACTTTTGATATTTTTCAAATGGACCTGTATATTAATTAACATTTGAGTAGGGGACAGCATGCATTCTGTTAGTAGTGATGTGTAATACTTTCATAGCTGGTTCGTTGGAATACTTAATTCTAAACCAAGGACGTGAATTTGTTCTTGCAACTTAAGGAGGTCGGCTTTTAACATTTCTTTACACACTGCTTCGAGTGGCAAGAATTTTTGTTTGTATTGCTGTATGTACTTAATCTTAGTTCATTGACAACATCATTTATTATTTCTAGCCCCATACTGGTAAGTAATTGAGATTTAATTTGAGCTGACTCTAATTCTTTAGTGTGAGTATACAACTGGTGTGACATCGCCCCTATATTGTGACTGAGATCATTTACCTTGTACTCGACCTGGCCTTTTATTTCTGATATACTATGAATAGTGATATTAAGGTTATTGTGGGACGTAATAACATTGTTTTCTAACTCATTAAGTTGTAGAGCTAAGGATTCTTCGTTAGTGAGGAGTGCTTTTAAATGTCGGGAAGTGAGAACGTCGCAACCCCATGTTGCGACATCCCCGAGGATGGTAACGCCACATTTTCTTTTATTTGACACACATACTTCAGATGATTAATTCTTGTTCAAGGTTTTGGGTAGTATCATTAAAGTATTGATGCAAGTGCTCGGCATTTTTACAGACTGTCGAATTTATTGTGGTACACGCGTGGTGATACCACACATCGATGTTGCTAGAAACTGCAGGTTGGTGAAGCGGTATGTTGTAGGCCAGTGGTGTCGTCTCTTCGTAAGCAATGTCGGGAGACAGTTCTTGGAAGTAGAACCCACTGTGGATCTTGAAAATGGGAGCTCCAGGTGATGCTGTCACCGCATAGTATGTGAGTAACAACAGGAACCCCACACTCGCATTTCCCATTGCAGTAATTCGTTACCTGTAACATACATTTTAGTGACAATTTCTTATATTCGCAACTTTAATATCTATCGTGTTAACTGTATCTATTTTAGCTAACCCTCACTTTTTAATTTCGATCCATATTGTCTACTGTCTCAATAGGTCCGTGTATCCTGTATGGTCCGTGATATTTGAAGGTCAGCGCCTTCTGCCAGGCATGATTCTTGACCCATACGTATTGTCCTATTTTTAGGTCGTTTGCGTGAAATCTCTTATCAAAAAGTTCTTTTTGTGATTCATTTAAATTCACTCGTGCCTGTTCACGGGCTTGGTGCAGCTGTTCACATCAGTTCGCTGCATGTTGTGCAACGGGCGTCATGGCTTGACTGAACGGCTTCTACACAGTGTAATAAAAACACGGGGAGTACTTTGTGCTTCTATTTATGGTTGAATTGTAATTAAAAACTATATATTGGACATATTCGTTCCAGTGTGCTTGATCCTCATCGGTGCATGCTGTGAGTTGTTGCGACAGAACTTTATTTACTTGTTTCATCATCCCGTTGCAGGATGGGTTGTACACTGTTGTTCGCAACTTTTTTATCTGTAATTTCTTTAGTAGTGTCATCTTCCACCTTAATATATTCCTGGTCGTGTATGTAAATAGAGCGGTATAGGGGTTGAGCATTCTTTATAGAGATGACGATCTTACAATGTAGTCTTGGGTCGATCCAGGTTGACTTAATTACTTTCTTGTCGCCTTCCCTTGTAATTTCAGAATTGGCTTGGTATATTGCTGTTGTTATTTTTGCTACCTCTTCAGGAGGTAGGTATCCCTCATTTATAATTATCTTTGCTATGCGGTTTTTGTCAGTTGTTGCGATTTCTGGTTTAATCAGATGCTTTATTTCCTTCCAATTATTGGTTACGTATTTAGCTATGTTATTCTTTACTTCTTCAGCTGTGTGCGGATTTTGTAGTAGAGTTTCCGCGAGTGCTTTGCAAAATGTTGTGCAGTTAATGTATTCTGGTTTTATTGGATGGTGTTGATTGTCTACCTTAATGTGAGTGATATCTGCTTTACCTATCGTAGGGATTCTATTCGTGGCGTCCACCAGTGTATTTAGCTTTCCTTTGACTATTTTGGGTTCGAATTCATACTCCGTTAATGCAATCGCCAGTTTTTGTATCTGTACATTATATTCGGCCATTGTTTTCAGGTTTCGAAGACTGGCATGGTCCGTTTCGATAGTGAATTTTCTACCATATAAATACTGTTTAAAATACATTACAAAATATTTAATGGCTGAAATATTGCGTTCCGTTGCTGACCATTTTTTTTTGTTGAGCGAAGGCTTTTTTTTTTTGGAGGGAATTCGATTATATTACGTTCTTTGGACCCTGGAATCTCTTGCATCAGTATTGCACCTATCACTGTCTGTGATGCGTCGCATTCTAGTATAGTATGATGATCGTCCTGAAACTTTGCTAGTACTGGCGGATTTAATAGGGCAGTTTTTAGATTACTAAACGATGTCTGGTGTTCGTATTTCCACGTGTATGGTGTTGAATCTTTTATATGAGATCTGTAAGTGGTTCCGGTAATTTGGCATAGTTGAGTATGTACCTTCGTAGGTATGATGTGTACCCTAAAAACATGTGTAATTGTTTAAGGTTTTTGGGTGGGGCCATTTGATTTATTGCCTCGAGTTTATCGGGGTCCGTTCGTATCCCTTTTGGTGTTATATAGTGACCTAATATGTTTATCTCTTGTTCCGCAAAGTTACATTTTTTTGCAATAATTTTGACGTTAAATTTATGTAGTCTTTCCATTATTTTTTGAATATTGTCTATGTGTTCTTGAAAATAATTTCCTATAGTGAAAATGTCGTCTATGTATGCTACTGCTGTGTTCCAGCAGAGGGGCCCGAGCATGCTGTCCATACAATTTTGAAAGTAGTTTGGGCTTGTGGCCAACCCCATTGGCATACGAGCGTACTCGTATAACCCGATGCCGTCCCTACTAAAGACCAATATTTCCTTATCCTGCGCCCTTACTGGAATGGCATAAAACCTGCTAAACATATGTATGGAAGAAATGTACTTGGAATTTTGCAAGTTATTAATTATATCCTCAGTCCTGTTCTGGGGATGTGGTATTGAACCTTTTTAAGATGTTGATTGAGTAGTCTGAAGACGGTTAAGAATCTGATGCCGTCCTGGCATTTCTTTATTACAAGGCTTGGCGCTGCGTAGGGTGACTCGGAAGGGGCGATTATCTGCGCATCGAGCATCCGCCCGATTTGTTCCAGTACTTGTTCGCGCAATTGGGGATTAATTCGGTATGGCTTGGTATGGATCAGTTTGGTTATTGTTAATTATAATTTTAGCTCATGGTCTTTTGTTTCAGTTAATTCTGTAATTGCGAATCGATCTTTATATGAGTCAAGGACTTCCTGTAATTGATCTCTCATATGTGCAGGCAATTTTTCATTTATGCTTGGTCTAGCCTGTGTTTCGCTTGTGTTATCTAGAGCTTCAATTTTGTTAATGTAATATCCTATACAATTATTTGATTCGTAATACAGTTGATTTGTATTTATTCGGATCTCAATCATGGCTTTGTTGTGGCATGAATATACATACATTATGTCTTTGGCGAGTACTGGCTTGATGTTGTATCTTTTGATAAAGTCCACTCCCAATATTATGTCCAGTTTTAAATTGCCAATGAGTAGGAAATCTTGGTTAAAATTGTATCCTGCTATATTGATATTTAAATTTGTTTTGTATTTAGGTATCTCGATGTCTGTTGTGGCACCCACTAATGAATTTGTTTTGGTGACTGGTTGCCGGTAATGTTTGTTAATAAGTGTAGTAGCTATGCAAGAATGCGAGCATCCTGTGTCGAGCAATGCATTATAAGACCTGCCTGCGAGCCGGACAAGGATGTGCGGCATCGATGTTTGCACTTATCGCATACGACATTCGTCCTTGCCAGTCAGCAAGGTTGGGATGATATTGTGGCTCAGTTTCTTCTTGTCATCATTGCCAAAGTTTTCCTTGTTTGTGTTATTTGTAGGATGTTGTGCGTTGTTTGTATCAGTTAACGTGATGCGTAGTTTGACTTCCGTTAATCCAAAACATCTTAAAAAATTTTCAATCTGTCCTGTATGTTTGTGTGGAAGTAATCTGTTTTATTCGGAAAGAGCGGGCATTGCCCGGCTCTATGACATTGGTAAAAGCAGAGCGCACACGTCATGGCTGCCAGCGACCGTGGTCCGATGAAGGCCGCACGTGCGCTGACATCACGATCGCGCTGACGCGTGCATTCCATGGGCCCGACCTTGCCTTTCCGTGCCACTTCCGCAGTGTCTACCATCTCGGCTTTCACGGGCGCCATGTTTTGGTGACGTGATGCAGCGGCCTTGTGTGTGGTGTCGAGATTCCTCTGTTTGTGCCATGACCTGTATTTTTGAGTTTTGAAGGCGATACCTAATGACCTGGTTTCGATGATATTGTGTTTGTCTCTTTGCTGTGTAACTTGACTTTTCTGTCCCTGGGGTTGTTGAAATTTCACTAGATGTGAATTAAATTTAGCAATTTCCGTGTACGATCGTGTCGGAATTATTTTACTAACAAGCGCCTCGCAGGCATTAATTACACGTCTTAATTTATTTTCTCGACTCATATTTATTCGTGATTGACTTTGTGTGGAATTTACGTCATTTGTATTTCTCTTTATGCTAGTATGGCCCCTGCCATTAATTTGAGCTAGGTTTGTTTCTCCGTATTGTGATTTTCTGTACTTGCCATTTTTCCTGCTTAAGGTCCCTGCCTGTTTGTTATTGCACTTTTTGTTTTACTACACCTTTTGTCTGCGGGGGGTGATGCTCACTGCCCCCTCGGGTAGGAGTTTTTTGGTTCCTTATTTTTCGGTGTGGAGTAGTACGTGGTTCGTGTTTGAGTGTGATTTTTGCCATTACTGTTTGTGGCTGATATTTACAGAAGTTGTTCATATTCTGAATTTTTGTGTTCTGAGCCGGTTTTCTGTTGTTCTGTTGTGTGTTGTGAAATCCTGGTGGAATCTATACATATTCTTTCACAATGATAACTGATAGTTTTTTCCGCCCGTACCTATTATAGTTTGCATATTTTGAATTCTGTGTGACGTATTGTCTGTGTTGGTTTCTGTAGTGGGAGGGCTTTTGATTTTGCAGCGTGAGATTTGCTATCTCTTCTGTTAGCTTTATCATTTCTGCTCGGAGAGAGTCCATTTCGGCATGACTTTGTTGAGCTGAGATTGTCTGGTTGTATTGAAACAATCCCACTTCGACTCTTTTGATATTAGTGAGGAGGTCGTCAATTGTAGCGTTCTTAAGCCCTACTATATTGTCAGAAATGGACAGGAGCAGAGAACGCCACATGATGCTTATGAAATCCATGTCAGTTACCGTGGGGTTGTATTTCCTTCTATAAAACAGTAAGTTTTCTATGTGTGTTAGGGCGCTTTCATGCAGTTTTTGCTTAGTAGAGATTGCGTAAGTGTTCTTCTTTGGCCGGTGTCAGGAAGGTCTTTTCCATTTTGGTGTGATTGTGTCGGCCCATGTGGCTTGTCCTGCATGACTCTGTAGGTAGTTATTTAGTGCGTTTTGGCTGAACCTGTGAGATAGAATTTCAATCTGCGTAATTTCTCTGTGTCATCCCAATTATTATTTTCGGCCGCGTGGTTGTACTGTTCTAAGAACTCCGACCATTTGTCGCTACCTTCGCCCGAAAATTTGTTAACTGTCATGGGATGTTGCACAATTACATTTATCAATGGTAGGTTCGCCATAGTGTATTCTTGTGCTGGTATTGGTGATGCCAGAGGTGAGTTCTGGTAAGTGTGTTCAGCTGTAACTTCGTGTAAGTTTGCATATTCGTGTTCAGTTTTAGTGTCAATTTTTACAGTTATTAAATAATACGTGTCCTGTTTTTCAATGTTTTCATTTGAGGGAGGGGGCATCGATGGCAGAAGGCCGCTGTATGTGATTTTACTGATGAGGCTGCGAATTAGCAGTGTTGATGTAGTGTAAAATTTGTCTACTATGGCAGGATTATCTGTTAATAGTTTTTCTGCCGACTCTATGGGATTCTGGAATTTTTCTATGCTGGATGTAGTTTGCTTTTGAAATTTTTTCTGCGATTCCGTTAATTAAATCGATAGTAGCGTGTTTCAGTATACTTCTGGCAGTTTTAACAAGATATGTAGTAGGTTTTTCTGACATGTAAGTTGTTTGTGTGTAGCATGTGCAACATTTCTACATTGGCCACACAGTTGTTGAAATTTTGCAAAAGTAAAAGGTACAATACGGTCCGAAGAGCGGATCCGTGTTTTGAACATGCATTAATTACTTTAGGTAAGCACACACACTTATTCTAAGGCACAAACTAGGCGACTGTTCAGCCTGGTAGCTTTTCGCAAATGTGGCAATTTTGGCCCGCGTGCTCTGGTGCGGCCGCGAATAAAGTGCTGACTGATACAACAACGCATGCGTAAATGAGTGCTTACTATTGCTTTCAATGTTTACACTCCGTATGCGTTGACCCTGACCCGGTCTACACAAGGGAACTCAAACCCTGAAGGCAGGTGGACGGCGCTACACGTTCTTACACATAGCTTTACTTTACATTATCCAATTTGATCTATCTTAACATTAAGGGGAGGGTGGGAGAGCTGAGCGCCTCCACCATTTGCTGTGACCTCTCATGTGGGAACAGGCCACGCCTTAACTGTGGGGATATAGGTAACTCAAGGATAAAGCACTCTGCTACAAAAATACTACTTTTTTAAATACTAAAAGAATTACCAGCTAGTCTCAATATGCTTCACAATCAGATAACAAATTATACCATCAATCGACAAGTAAATCGTATATAGCAGCTACAGTTCAACATGGCGCTGATGCCTTTAATTAAGATTGGGATAGCTTTAATTAATTGCGGCTAAACAGTGCTCGCATGGAGCTTATGTCCTCGCAAGTCCCACGCCATACAGTGCCTTACGTCGCCCTACCAGATATTCAATATTTATCCAAGGTCTCGTCGCAGTAGCACGGCTCTCTCGACGACAGGTTCTCGTCTGGCATCAAAGGTGGACCATGTACTGCTGTCCTCTCGTCTGGGCGTCTCATGGGCAGCGCCTCCGGCGGCAGCAGGCAAGATGGCGCCCAGAGCCTCCAGCGCCCTGAGCTTATATACGTCCCCTCTGACCTTGTGCTCGATCACCCAGAATTTGTTATTTAAAACAGAGGCTCAGCTGGCCGAGGTCGCCCTGTGCCTCGCCGCAGCACGATGCTGGGCTACCCTCGCAAGAGCTGGTCTCCGCAGTACACCCAGTTGTACATGATTTCTTGCTGCCATTGGCCTGGCGAGTCGCTTTGTGTTGGTCCCTTTGTTCCGCGCCTGCTGACAAGGGCAAAACCCTCGTTGTCAGCAGGTGGCCGCCTGACCTGGTCTGGCTTAACAACAACTTTTTCAGTCGTCACCATAGGGGCTCCTTCAGGTTGAACTCTGTTACTTGCAGAGATGGAAGTATTGTCAGAATTTTTTCTGACCGTTTCATTGCAGAATTTTTTTGCCAGTTTTTCTGCGTAACATGCGATGCCTCGGCACACATACTAGAAGCACATTTTTTTCTTTTCATAGTCTGTCTGCAGATTTTAAAAAAAAAGCACGTAATAACGTATTGTCTTCTTTTAGGTCCTTGACCTCTTCTGTAAGTTCAACTATTTTATTATATAGTAATACAAACATCGTATGAACATTAAAATCCATTGAGTCATCTATTTTTGTAGAACTGTCTTCTTGGGAAGAATCGTTGTCGCTTTCCGTAAGTGACACAGAAATGCAAGGTCTTTAGAACTGGTAGGCTTGTTCATCACAGAACTAGGTTTTTTTAAATCTTTTTTTGAGAAACTAAACATGTTTGTTTCAGCATTACAAGTTTTGCTTCAGCATAATACTAACTATAATAACAATAATCATTCAGTTAATCAAAACTTTAGTAAAAATTAGATTATAAAGTTCTACACATGAATCTTTGCACATTCTGTTTATAAACTTCGTACACAACATAACGACATCAGGTGAAATATAAAATAAATATAGGCACTAAATTAACTACGTAACATACAACGTAAGACAAATTGATAGATCACAATCTAGTACTAAGTTGTCAAATACTAAATTGCACAAAATAGTATTTTGCGCTTTTAATCCCTCCAGCTGATACAAAATTATGTTTACAAATTTTAGTACACAAAGGTGTGTGTGTGTCTATATATATATATATATATATATATATATATATAATATATATATATATATATATATACATACATACATACATACATACATACATACATAAGCTAGATACGCCATTTATATAGACAGTATAAGAAGTCCCTTCACATACAATAGGAAACACATCTGAATTTTGTGCATGATTGGCTATGGCTAGTATATTTGTGGTAAAGTGAGCACTTTTGAAGTCAATCTTTGATCAATATTGCTACCCGTCAACTGCACATAATTCAACACAAACATTCAGAGGCTTACTCCCAGTTAAACTGGTAGTGAATTAGGGAAAGTAGCTCCACATTGTATGTGCCACTTTGTCGGCGCATGAACAAAACCAATAGGCTCACTGCAATGTTAATTTATATATTGGAGTAGAAGGAGAAACTAAGCAGGGTACTTAAAGTGCCCACTTTAACGTGAATATTCTATCATTTTCTTACCAGTTCACATGATAGCAATGTCAGTATTTCATTATATTTCTTGACTGCAGCATGTAGCTATGTCCTGATTTCAGGGCAAACGTCAACTCTCAGTTCAATCATTTGCTGAAAATAGTTGCCATGAAGCAGAGGTGTAGCCAGGAATTTACTCCCCCGCGGGGGGGGATTAATAATTTTAATATTTAAATAATGTTAAAGGCAAATATTGTAAAAATTAGCTGAAAATGGTTTACAACCAATGGGCTTAAAATACAGAGACAGAACTACAAATGCTTTAAACCTCCTTCATAATCAAGGGAAGTAACAAATTTATTTGCATTGAAAAAACTATAAAATTTAAAGTTTTAAATATGTATATTTCAAAATGATATAAACAGAGATAATATACAGAGATGCAGATACTAAATGCTATAAACGTGTTTCAGATTTAAGTTGGATTACAAGTGTTTTGTATTTTTAAAAAATATGTAAAAATTAACAAATGTTTGGTTAAAAAAACTATTTTCTACTAATGGGCTAATATACAAAAATAACACCACTCAATGTTATAAAACTCCTTTGTGTTCAAGAAAGACCGCAAATGTCTTATATTTCATAAAAAAAAGTTGTACAATCAGTAGACTAACATACTAAGATAAAAATATTAAATGATGTAAACCTCATTCATGTTTAAGGGTGATTACAAAGTTCTTATATTTGAAAAAATAAAATTAAAAATATTACATTTTATTAGTTTTAAAAAAATATTTACGATTAACGAGGTAATAAACAGAAATGTAAACACTCTATTATATATATTTTTTAAAGTTATAATTTTGCATGTTTATAGTCCAATAAGCCGTTGGTTTACAATCATGTGGGCTAATATACAGACCAGAGATGGAAGAATCACTAAATGTTACAAACCTCCTTCATGCTTAAAGGGAATTATAAATGTAGACTAATATATTTGAATAAATAATTATAATTTCACATATTTTTAGCTAAACAAATGGGCTAACACACAGAGATAGAACTACAAAATGTTCATTAATCTCCTCCTACTTTATGATAGTAGTGTATTGAAAATATCTCAAAAGTTCAAACTCTTTTATCTTTATATATATAATTCTTCTGTGCGTGTGTATGTCACTGAACTCCTCCTAAACGGCGGGACCGATTTTGATGAAATTTTTTGCGTGTGTTCAAGTGGATTCGAGAATGGTTTAGATTCACAATTCGGTCCACTACAAAATGTTTTTTTAAATAAATTTTTTATTTATAAGTTATTGTTGATCTTGGAATGTTTTACTTTGTATCCGGCAGACAGCGCTGCGATCGCGGTGTCGAATATCCAAAAATATTTCATTTTACTTCCAGTTTGTCCCGATAGTGGCGCTGCGATCAGATTCAGGAGAATTTCGTAACTTTGTGTTGTTATTGTGTTAAAATAAATCGCGTGCTAATTGAAATATTACATTCAGATGTAATTAGTGTGTAAAGGGTTTTGAAGTGTAGATAAAAACTATACGTTGTGCAAATTCGGTGCGGTATTGAAGTGAGTATTTTACATAAATTCCTATCAAATTTACACGTGCGTTGATTAACAATCATCCTAACCCACAATTCGCTTGGCATTTGCTATCACCATTAATAAGTCACAAGGTCAAACAATGACAATTTGTGGCTTAGATTTAGAAAATCCTTACTTTTCGCACGGCCAATTATATTTTGCGTGTTAGAGGGTTGGCAAACCATCGAGTTTGTTTGTTTATACCCCTCAAGGATTAGCCAAAAATATTGTACATTCAATGGCATTACGATAAATTTATTTTTTGTACATTAAAAAAATATACCTCTTATGAAAATAGCTCGAGTTTTATCTTTTTTACCCTTTAATTAAAACAAGTTTAAGTTTCTATTCAACATAGCTTCTATATTCAACTTAGCTCATAGTTATATACATATTCACACGCAATCGATAGGTCGAATTGTGGTAACTGTACATGTGATGACGTCAGGTATTGTAATAACTTTTTTTATACAAATTTTCATTAAAACGGTCCAGATTGTTACAACTATTAAAAAAAATTGAAATGTTCGGATTTAAGACATATGTACAGGACAACGTCTGTCGGGTCCGCTAGTATATTATATAAATGAACAAAGAGAAAATCCAACTGAATATGAGAAGTTATAAATAGAAAAATTGGATACACTTATTTACAAAATTTAAAATATTTGAATAGAAAAGAATAAAGTTCTAAGACTTCTAAGTGTGAAATTTTTATGGACCACTCATTACAGGAAGAAGTCCAATCTGCGCATGTCACTTGCAGTTCCACCCAGCCGAGAAAACCTTCGTGGCCCATCTTCTTATCTCCAGTGACACTCGACACCCCACTAGACCCTGAAAGGATAATGGCTAGCAGAAAGGGAAGCATTCTAAGTGACACCATCTGGCATCTGAGAAGTGTACAATTCAGCTTGCTTACGCAACAGAGCACTAAGACACTGGATTAATCAAGAGTATCTTGCAATTTATCATTAAGAAATATTAAGGGATATTAGTGTCTAAGAATTCCTGGCCATTGGGTTTTTACAGTGCTTTCTTGCAATTTACGAAACCTTCACTACTGAAAACAAGATTGCATTATTTTGCTATTGACAGTTTTGAATATAACAGCTACAGTATAAACGTGTCGCACTACTCAATCTTAGAAATAAACTATTTGCATTCCGTGCATCATTTAGTCCAGAAAAGAATGGGTAGTTTTTTTTCAGAGCTTTCATAGGGAACACTGAAGTATTCTTACGCAATTTTGCCACGATTCCAGAAATAGTTCAACAACATAAATTACTTTACTTATTTCTTCGTTGCATGTTACTGGTAAAGAATAGTTACATTCGCCTAAACAGTCTATCCGGTGTAGCATATATAGTCCGAACATGGAATTATTATTTTTCATAAGCCGGTAAGCTTTGAATGTAGACATAGAATTTACAATTCACAATGAAAATCTGAACTTGGAAAAGTCATGCTTGCTTCTAATGGCCTTTGGAAGTATTACTAGGATGGACGGGTGTTGTGTGAATGGATGGGGGAGGGGGAGTGTGGTTGGAGGAAGAATGAGTGATTTCAAAATGGAAAAACTTTTACTGCAGCACCACTTAATTATTTATTTACTTAGCCATTTCACATTGTACCTCACAGAATGAAAGCAGAAGGGTATAAATTGAATAACAGGTATATAGGAAGTTGTAGGAGGATGTCACCCTGGTTAAAAAAAAAAAAAAAAAAAAAAAAAAAAATGGAGGGGGAACATCTCCACATTCAGCCGGATTCTACTTCAGTGCTTGGTTTTTGGAGTTTTGTGCTGCATTACTGCTAGTTGGAGACTGCAATTAGCGAAAGAAACCGTTGTATGTAATTAGAAAACCTCTGTTTATTGTTCTGAGGGTGGTTTTTAGTTTACTAAAAATACCGGGAGTAAAATGGCGATTCTGGGAGCCTGGCGTTCTAGCAGGGAGTCAGGGCACTGCAGCGGACATCTTGGAGCTCATCACGTGGAAAAAATTTCCCTCTTCGCTAAACAAAAAAAATGTCCAGAATCGTTAGATTTCCCCCCTAAAATTGCCCAAAGTTCGAAAACTTGCAACATTTCCCTCTCCCGATGGCCATCTTGGATTCTAGACTTCATGATCTGCATTCCTGTCGATTTTCTCCAGGTGCTCTTAACCGATATTACTGTTTTCTGCCCTACCGAAATTGCGCACTCCCGCTCACACATTCCGCATGGAAGGGGAGACTCCCATTCCAAGGCTCCCTGCCAGCCTCAGGCCAAGGATGACCTATGCACACATATAAGCATAGTTGGCTCTAATTTCAAAACTATGTGTGATACAACTACCAAAATCGTAACATAGGCATCGCCCCTGAAAACAACAAGGAGCGAGGGATCAAGTTTGACCTATGTCTACTAATAAGCATAGTTGGCTGTAAGTTCCTAACCGTTTGAGATATAACTACAAATATCATAACATAGGCATCACCTCAGACAGCGAAAAGGAGTGTGACTTATGTCTACTTATAAGCATAGTTGGTTGCAATTTCCTAACTATTTCAGATATAGTGGCCAAAATCGCAACATAGACATCACCCCTGACAATGAAAAAAAGGATTGAGGGGTCAAGTATGTCCTAAGCACATTACCTTAGGTCATGCATGACCAATGAGCACATATAAGCATAGTTGGCTATATAATTTCCGAACTATGTAAGATAGAATCACTAAATCCATAACAAGCGAACATCGTGCCCCATCATTCCAATGCAGGGGTACCCTCCGTGTGCTTCCACCCACAATTTTTTTTATCCCAGCAAACAGATGGTCCCAGATGCTGTTGATGAAATTGTAGAATTAAATCCCCCATTGTGTGGTCTAGTGGGGGCTGTAGGCCACCCCCAAATGCACACTCACT
The DNA here is from genome assembly GCA_029891345.1 of Dryococelus australis. Lineage (NCBI taxonomy): Eukaryota > Metazoa > Arthropoda > Insecta > Phasmatodea > Phasmatidae > Dryococelus > Dryococelus australis. The sequence goes on from CM056994.1 coordinate 249,792,343, forward strand.
CTCGAGAGGTTGTTCAGGTTGTTCAGGTTCAGGTTACGTCATTATTAAGTGAAAACCGTTTAAGCGGGCCAAATAAATAAACTCGTAGGAGAACATATTTTCAAACCAAACAATTTATTTACTCACCCTTGTATGAGGTACGTACAAAAGAATATCTCAGGTAAGCGGGAGGGTGCTTACACTGTGAAAAATGGTGCAGACAATAATATGAAATGCAGTAAAATTTAAGGTCCGGCTATGGAAAAACGGTCTGGACTGTGGAGCAGCGCTCTCCCCTGGTTAATGTAAAAACAATTTAAAGTTCCAGAACAAAATTTAACGTTATTGAAAACAACATTACCAGTGAACAAGGTGATGGGCCCGGGGAGGCCAACATGGACGTCTGTTCCACATGAGTACTGAAAGTGTACTGAAAATGGCCGTGGTGCTATAGGCTACACACATTACCCTTTCTTATTAAAATAAAACGTACTAAATACAAAATATATAAATTATAAATCATGTGACAAAACATCCCTTACACCTTAAGCCTTAACCTAAAAATTCATGCTTTTGTGGCATGAGCGTGTGACTCGTGTAATGCATAATTCTGGCTGCAGTCATTCACAGGTTTGCGGGATACACATCACTTTACTGTACACTATATCACTTTGAACGAAAACATGTTAAAATATAAAATAAGAAAATTGCCACGCTATATTTTGTTACTGCAAAAGGGTGTTCTGACGTGTTGGCCATGCGTGGCCTCTTACGCTGCACTTGAATGGCCAATAGGTCATGCCCGGTTGCACCAACTAGGGATGCTCGATTACGATTCGATTAGTAAGGTAATCGATTGTTACATTGCAATCAATCGATTATTTTTAATTGATTAATACCCTTTGATTAATCGACTATATCAATTATTTTCATTCGATTATTTTTCAATTAGTGCCCGTAATTCACAAACTTGGCAAATATCAGTTTAAAATTTTGGAAAAATATTTTGATTTGCGGGAACAAGAAATGTTTGCAGCAATTTCAATAATCCTTGAATTCTGAGTCGCCCTCTACGCCCAAGGGCGTCGGGGTTCTCAAAAGTACCTCACTCAGCCTAGTATTTCCAAATAACCCCAACATCTATCCATTACAAACTGGAGTAGAAAGCAAACTCGTGAAACAAGAGTATAGTAAAGCAGGGTACTTTTAACTTTAACCATAATACCTTTAACTTGAAAACATCCAATCTTAGAGCAGAGCAAAAAGTTATTTAAATAATTTAACTGGGAGACTACATTCTTGAACAAACACCGTGACACCAAATTCCTTATTGCAAACAATGTTCATTTATTCAAGGTTTAAAGCACAATCAGAAAATCTACACAGTCACCAAAGTTAATTTTCATCTTTAGTAATTCATACGGTGCTCACACATTAAAAACTCTAGTATGAAATTATTTTTGCAGGACACTGACAACATTAAAAAGGTACAAGCACCAAATATCAGCATCCAAAGACTTTGCCGACTTCGGGAGTTACGTGTGGCGCAAAAGGATACTTCAGGACCGCAGCGAAAGTCATATTTCCAAATATTTCGTCCCGACACCAAACGGGCATGTAAACGCGGTTCTCTCACACCTGGTGATTGATGAACCTGATGATTCTTCGGCGTGCGGGACACACATCGCCCTCGTACCTTAGAAGAAGCATACCAAACGTACCAGACAAACTCGTGCCCCAGATGACTGCTAGGCCCACTACAGTCAGCGATGAAACATCGGCACGTCTCCTCGCACACTTTAAATTAAGCGGCGTTAGGTCAGGATTTCCCACACACGGAATGTTACTGTTGCAATTAGCAGCGGCCGTAGTCATCCTACTCGCAGCATAGCTCAAAACCAGCGCGATTGCCCGGGTGAAAGCACGGGTGAAAGCACGTCTACATTGACATGCAGAAACGGCAGCGAAAACAGTTGAGTAGCCGTACTGATTAATAGTTCCATACTCAATCGTAACACTTCACTATGTTAGAAACGACTTATTAAGCGGATGCGTACTAGACGACACCATCCCGGCACAACAGGCCAGCCGCAATTCACCCCGACCGCCGACTTAATTTGCACGCGCTGCAAGCCGCACGACCATCGGCTCAAGACACACGCCATCCCGGAGCTCTGACACGACTCCTCTGCCCCTCGCACTTGCACGTCACCTACAGCTCGCGTCACACACATACAACATTAGCGCTGCAAACGTAATTACGCCTACCATAAAAGATAATATTAAACTAAAAGCGAGTATACATTCCAATACAAACCATGTTTAAAACATAATGAATCATTATATAAATAACCATAGCAACAATTGAATTTTATAATATGACAACACAACGGACCGGTCTGAAAGGAATGTTTAAAAGACTCACACCCGTTTACACAACCAAGTTGTTACCAACATTCATACCAAAAACTTACAACCATAAACTGTGACGGTAACACCGTCACAGTTTCTTCTTTGAAGTGTCATGGCATGTCAACAAGGAGTTGTTCCACCTGAAAGAGATTAATTTCAAACAAATTAGTTGAGCATTATGTTCCACTGTAACACATGTTTACTTTTTTTATTACTTCTTCCCCTATAAAAAAACTATTCTGGCATTCGGATAAAGAACTTATGCATGCATCCCCACAACAAGTCAGTTATCTGTCGTCTCAAGTTAAGAGTTTGATCAGCAATTCGAACTTCTAAGAGTTTAGGTATTTGCTAAGTGGGTACAATTTGTATTCGCGAAATAAGTATACTTCTTTTGTTGTAGTTTGTAGCCGAATTTCCAAGAGCAGAGAATTTCACAAGTCTGCAAAACTGTCGAGTGCCTCCAATAATGCAAACAGTAAAAATTCTAACTGTGTTTGGCATTTGTAACGTCTACCCTTTTTAACTCTATCTCTGACAACTGAAATAATTTATTTAAATAAGGTATTTCCACTATAAGGGAAGGGGAGAAACGTACTTATAAGAATGGGGCGTAGCTTATAAAATCATTACACTGATTACTAAATACACAATATTCAATCGGCTCGGTGACGTTAAGTCGCAATGCAGGTGAAAACCTCAAGGGGGGATTGACAAGGGTCTCGAAGCACGACTTGCGCCCTAACCGCTAGAACGAGGTATGCTCACCAATAACACAGGAGAGGACCTGGAAGCTCCTCCAAGCCTCGATGTATTGATGCTCACATTGCCAGCTCCGGCAACTAAGGCCGGCGCGGTTCTGGGGGGGGGGGGGGGGGGGGGGGCCTCAGTAGGTCAGCGTGATGTTTCACAATCAATCAAAATATACAGTTCGTCGTACCTTAGCATGTAATTTCGTGTGCAGCTCTCATCTGGCCGCTACACATTGGGCGTCAATAAGCAAGCTATTTAAATTAAAAAATAAATATAACGAATTTAAGTTAAAAAATGTATAGTTATCATTAAAATAAAATTTGTACTTTTCTCCTTTCGATACGGAAATTTGCGAAGTAAAGAACAACAAATTATATATAAATTTTTTTTACCATTTCACTATTTTATTTTCCGATTAAGTTGTGATATTTAAAACAAGAAATTGTGTAAGAAGTCACACTACCCCAACGACCACGACACGACAACTTCGACACGACGAAATCTGAGTAGCAGCCAATGAAAAGCAAGGTCACTGTGACGGCAGTCCGACCAAATCGCAGCCTCGACAGCCCAAGAAAAGTAGGTTCTATTATTCTACTTTCCATCGTGTCGGTCTCGTCGAGGCACGCAAAACATATAAATTCAACATTAGAAAACAAAATTTCGGGGTATTTCCCTACAGTAATAAATAATAAACTAACTTGCCGATACAGGAAGTTTGAGTTTGTTACTAAATACTTTTTATCTCTCGTATAAACTCAAATAATCTCAAAAGCAAAATAATCATTCACTTTATCGTGAATTTTAAAAAGTAAATATTGGATATTCATAAGATAACAGGCCATTTTAGAATTTTTCGAAATCCAACTAACAAACTTGTCGGGCAGGTTTCGTCGTGATTGTGTACACTGAATAAAGTTTGATATGAAATTCCGTCGAGCTCTGACGTCACATCTGTCTGTCGTGTTCGTCGGGTTATTGTGACTCCAGTTTTAGACTACGTTTTGCTATATCGAATTTACTACACACATTTTTAACAACATGCAAATATACTTCGTTATATTTGTATTCTACTACGAAGAACAAAGTATGATTTATGTTGGGTCTAACACAATACAACTCGGAAGATTTTTCCACAATATTACACACATTTTATGAAAACTGCAGGTTCATACGCGCAAACGAAGCTGTATTTTTATTTATTGGTTTCGACGCTCCGTCGGATTTCCACACAGATGATAAATGGCTGTCATGGAATGCTGAACACCCCAACACGTGCAGTAGTTGCGCCAAGTGCGGCCGGTGAACTAAGAGCCGTTATCACTTTAGGAGCATATGTGGGTAACCCCAGCGGGAAAAAATTCTGTTTCGAGCATTTTTCCAATTGTTCTTGCGCGTGCATTCGTGACCGCGTAGGCTTTCACTCGGCGTGACAAGTCCGTTACCACAACAAGAAAATGCTTATCGCGTGACGTGCGCGTTTAAGGTTTCATGATGTCCAATGCTATTGTTTCAAACACTTTGGTGGGTTCCCTAGTGCGTTGGTGTTGGGTACCGTCGGAGCGGTGGTTTTTGAACTGATTGCATACATGTACAGATTATCGCACGTGCACTGTCATGCCGGGCCAGTGAAAGGTTTTAAAAACATATTTCTTTGTTGGTGAAGCACCTGGATACCCTGAAATTTCACTCGTGTGTACATACTGAAGTACCGCTTCACGCACTGCGGCTGGCTCATAAACACACAACTTTGTATTGCTAACATGCGACCGGCTCTCCACACGACCATCTATGACATGCCACTTGTCTGTAGTGTTTTTCCCGCACTCTAGTTTCCACTTTTCGGAGACAGGACACTGTAACAGTGCATTCGTGATTGTTCGAAGTAGGATGTCGACGTTTCGCACGGGAGTAAACACAATTATGTTGCTGCACTGACCGAGTGATTTTATTGACATTAGCCTCGCGGGGTAAGGGGGACCACTCCTCGTCGCGGACAATGGCTTCGCCCCAGCGCGTGGTACAGATGTTCCGCCAGCTGATTGTCTTCGCCCGCTACATGGTGTACTTCGAAGTCGTATGATTGCAAATGGAGTGTCCAGCGCGTGCGCTTACTGCGGCTTTCCTTGGCATAGTGCAATCATACGAGACCATCGTCGCCCAGTTGAAATAAGACGGCACCAATTCCCTGCTCACTTGCATCCGTTTGTAAGTACAGATGGTGGGTCAGGTCGTGACGTACCAAGGCCAGGCACTCACGGAAACACCGTTTGAGTTTGGCGAAGGCTTTCTCCTGCTCCTCCCGCCACTGAAACTTTGCGCGTGTTGACATGAGTGTAGTGAGGGGTGCTGTGATGATCGAATTCTGAAATGTACTCACGCAACCAGTTAGCGAGGCCGAAAATTTTCGCAACTGTTTGTGAGTGGTGGGTGCCGGGTAGTCATCGATAAGGCGTAACTGTTCTTCTGTCGGCCGGCTTCATTTTTCGTTCACTAAGTGTCGGAGGAACTGTATTTCTGCCTTACCAATATGTCACTTGCGGTTGGCGCAGGCGAGACCGTTGATGACCAAACACTCGAGCACGAGGGAAAGATTACGGATGTGGTCCTCCCAGCTCTCTGACCACATGACCACATCGTCGAGGTATGCCAGGGCAAACTAGCCGATGAAGCTGTCTAGCACTGTAACCATCATATCTTGAAACATTGAGGGGGCACACTTGAGGTCGAATGGAATGGCGCAAAACTGATATCTGAGGTCATCAGGTGCGGTGAATGCCGTTTTATGCCGATCCTCTGTTCGCACTGGTACCTGCCAATAAGCGCTGTATAGATCGATGGTTCTCAGAACTTAAGCATGGCCTAAGCTGCTAAGGGCGTCCTTGAAGTGTATGTAGGGTGGTGGTACACTTTGCATAACTTGGTTTAATTTGCAGAAATCCACACAAACACGCCAAGTACCATCCTTCTTTGGCACTAATGTGATTGCTGAGTTGAACTCGCTGTTGGATGCCTCAATCATCCCGTCCTGGAGCATTTCCACGATTTGTTCTTTGATGATTCTGCACTTGTGAGGATGATATCGGCGTGGGCCTTCTTAAATGGGTTTGTTCGTGGTGAGGGTGGTGGAATGTTCTGCCACAGTGGTGCGGCGTAGTGGATCAGTTGCGGTAAATATGTTACGGCGCTCATCCAGAAGGCATTGCACAGTGTCAAAGAATTCAGTTGGTACAGCGTGGTCAATCTCATCCAGTAGTACAGGTGCTGGTTTTCAGCTAGACTGGGGTCCAGGTTATAGACCATATGCCGCTCTTTGTTGCCGAAATGGATGTGGCCTGCTACGGGTTCCATCATGGTGTTTCGTTTCATTAGCCAAGGAATGCCTAGTATCACATCTTCTTGGATGTCGACGGACATGTATGCTGTTGTATGCGTCTCAATGTCCCGGATGCTAACAATAATATTCACTTCACCCGTGACCTGGCTGATGTGTTGACGGGTAGCTAGGCACACAGTCTGCTATGTGGGCCTGATATCACTGACGTCGATGAATGTGGTATATACGAAATTATGAGCGGCAGCAGTGTCTTTTAGGGCTCTACATTGATGGTGGTTTATGAGTACGGAGATACGGATGTAGCTGTTGGTGGGTCCAGTGATTTGGGCAAGTAGTGATTGCTGCGGTGTCGGTCCAGTTGATGTACAGTTTGCCCTGGGGCAGGTGGCGTCGGTCCGCTCTAACCCGACGCCCTGTTTCCCGGTGGGTGTCGCCTCCTTTCTCCTGTTGCTGGCAGGTTTAATCGATTTAGACACTCATTCCAATGTGGTCTATCACACCATGTGCATGGCAAAGGAGGTACAAATGGCGGATGCGTGGTATGCGGTTGAGCGGTACACACATGGTAGATGGTCACCTTGTATTGTTGTTTGTCGTGGTTGTATTGTTTGTCACAAATCTTGGTTGCACTGCTGTACCCGAATTCTTCTCTCGTGGTTGTCCTGGCTCCCAACGCGGCTGCGCAGACTCGCGATCGCGACGCGGTTTGGCCTGGATACTTGAGTCGAGGAGCATGGTGGTCTGGATAAAATTGGATTCTGTGGCATGGATGACTGGTGCCAAAGCAGCACGATATTCATGGCGTGCGGTGCGGTGTGGTGTGTGGCGAGATTGTAAAGGGATTCTTCCTCTTGCTCTTCGAGAATCACACATTTGTGGGCTAGCAATGAAGTGAAAGTACCAGCAAAATGGCACATGAAGGTATTGCTAAACTCCACCCACGTTATGCCATAATGTGCGATGCTGTGCAAACATGCCCTGGCATCGTCTCCTAGTAGCTCGCCAGTGCAATTTGGCCAATTATTTTTGTCAACTCTGTAGCGGCAAAGCCGGTTGGCGCAGTCTCGAATGAATGCTATGGGATCTTCACTGGTCAGGCCTGAGTATGATGGCAAAGACTGGAAATGAGCTGTGTTGACATTCCTTCACTCTGCCGGTTCACATAGCACGAAAAACTCTGCTGCACCGACATCCATACCGTTTGTTTTTGATCGGAGCAGCGGTGTAGATTGATCAGGAGGCGTGGCCAATGTTGTCATCCCCACATACTTAGCTGGAAGTGGGCGTGGCAGTGTCAGCTGCAGCACTCATTGAACATGCAAAACGTTCCCAGGTTGTATTTCTCTCGCCTCTTCACTGGACATGCCATGCCGTCGAATGCTGAATCTGATGACTGGAAATTCTTCCTGATGATGCGAATATTGTGGTTGATTCTCACCTGCTGTTTCACTGTCACATCGAGCAGAGTTGATGAGAAAAGCTTCGTGTAGTGTGGCTCGTTCGTTGGATATTATGCACTTGCTGTGGTACTCTCGCAAACAGCGAGCACATGCAAGTGACACAGCTTAAATACCTTCACACCTACTATGATTGGCACATTTCCAAAAGTTGTGTCTAAAAGAAATATATGCGTGTCTTGAGTGTCATAGAATGCTAAACAACTGCAGAGAGCAGGCACGTGGACGGTGTTGACCAAACCCTGGACCCATAGGGGTCTCATGGACTGCACACACACGTCCTCCGAAGTGCCCGCAGTGGTTTGCAGCCATGCTTCGCGGCAGATCTCGGCGTTGACATTTTCCATCTAAGTTTTATGTGCTTGTATGCCATTCCATCTCCGCAGAGGCAGGTGTTGCCTTGAAGAAAACTTAGCAAGAACGAATCTGGCAAAGGCAAGGGACACACACACACTTCAAGCAAAGTTTGGAAGGTCGTTCATTTTCCATTAGTAAGTCCAGGCGTCCAGGATAGCCTATGCGATGCAGTTGACACAGGAGTTCCATATTGATGTTTGTTTACGTTTCTACTGTGACCACGTGGTCTGACCGGCTTGCTGCTGACACCCAGCGACGCGGCACGTTAGGGGTGATATGACCGGCATGGCGGGGGAGGGGTGGCAAGCATTGTGCTACCGCTCGGCTGCTTCCCCAAAATGGCTGCCATGGTAGATGTCACAGGCTGCGCATTCCTTCACGTAGGTGCCAAGATGGCGGCTGTTCTACCTTGTCCAGAACAATGGCAATTTTCTTCACTTCAAAATATTCCCTTGTCATTTTGGTGGCGTTTTCTGGCTTCAACTGGCATGTAGAACTTGCAAATGGATGGGAAACCTTGGGAAAATTCGCCAGTAGCGAAGATGAGTGGACCATTGGTCTGAAGGAGTCTACAAATGTATACACGTGAATACAAAGACAAATATGAAACACTGGAAAATACATGATGATAGTAGTGGTAGTGCGCAGGAAAGAATTTTCTGGGAAAATGGTAGTAGGTTTAGCAGTGGTTTATGGCCCATGCAGAGAGGTGCCAATTTAATCGGTGTGGTGTTTGGTTGGATCATTGGGGGAAGGAAGGTTACGTGGACTGGAATGATTTGTAGCTGTTGTAATCCGGAGGGTGCCAGTCCACAAGTCGGTGAACACGAGACAATGACGGGTTGTGTGGCACACGGCCCATGCGGCTGCCTCCAGATGCTTCGCCGTCATTGGGAAGTGGTCCCAGATGTTGTTGATGGAATTGTCGAATTAAATCCCTTATTGCCTGGTCTAGTGGGGGCTGTAGGCCACCCCCAAACACACACACACACACTCTCACACTCCCGAGAGGTTGTTCAAGTCACCTCACACTTTACGTCATTATTATAAGTGAAAACTGAAGTAGTCTGAGAAGAAGCGGACCCAATAAATAAACTTGTAGGCGAACTTATTTTCAAACTTAACAATTTATTTAGTCACCCTCGTATGAGGCACATGCAAAAGAATACCTCTGGTTAGCAGGAGGACGCTTACACTGTGAAAAATGGTGCGAAGACAATAATATGAATTATGGTAAAATTTAAGGTCTGGCCATGGAAAAACGGTCCGAACTGTGGAGCAGTGTTCTCCCCGGGCTAATGCAAAAACACTTTAAAGTTCTAGAAGAAAAAATATTGTTATTGAAAACTACATGACCGGCGAACAAGGTGATGGGCCTGGGGAAGCCAACATGGATATCTGCTCCACGTGAGTACCAATTCTACTGAAAATGGTCATGTGGGAGCGCTGCCTCCAAGTGCAGGCTTCCCGTATGACATTATAGAAAAAAAAAGTTAATGCTGAAAAATGATAAATGGACGAAATAGTGGCATGTAAATATTGATGATGCTGTAGGCTACTCATATTACCCTTTCTTATTAAAATAGAACATACTAATTACAAAATATATAAATTAGAAATCATGTGACAAAAAATCCATTACTCCTTAAGCTTTAACCTAGAAATGTACTCTTTTGTGGCATGATCGTGTGACTCGTGTAATGCATAATTCTGGTTGCATTCTTTACTGTACATTATATCACTTTGAATGAAAACACATAAAACTGTAAAATAAGAAAATTGCTATGCTATATTTTGTTACTGCAAAAGGCTGTTCTGACGTGTTGGCCATGCGTAGCTTCTGGAACTTCACTTTGGTGTGGTCACCAGTAGCCGAGGTCTGGCAAACGACATTCTAGAGCACAGGATGGTGCGACCTCGACAAGACAGTCTGGCTGTTATGAAAATATTCTCCCGGGGAATGGTAATGAGGCCGGGGTCTCACGTATATAAGTTTGGTGCAATGGCGGCTCGCGGCCATTTTTGATCCAGCCACCCGTGGAACGACTACAAGAGAGGACCACTAGTCCCGTGGTCCTGGTTCGATGCCAGACTGAAGCCACCGTCGAGGGGGTCTTCCCATAGGCGACGACGCGACCAGACAGGGTAATTTATACATCCAGTAGGGCGCCAAAGGTCGTGGAGACTTAGGAATATTCGTGGCATTAACTTGGAATCCTTCTGAGTCAGAGAAAACCTTAAGGAACCTAATGCTATCTCATGCCATAATTGAGTTTGATATTGATACTTACTGTTCATAAAGTAATGCAGTGGGCGATCTTTGTAAGAATCTGTAGTAGCGGTTGTAACTTGAATAAAAGTAGTGTGTGTACATCGGAGTGCTCTATCCATCTAGCTATCCTAATCCTCCATATAAATGCGTGACCTGATCCCTTCAGGACAGGCCACAGCAAATGGCGGAGGCGCCGGGCATTTCCAACCTTCCATTTCAAATAATTGAATTTTAATTCAACTTAAATATGAGCGTAAATCTCTAACATTCATAAGGAAATTTTGCCTCACTTTCCCTACCACCCCACAGGGTTTCACCCCCTGCCAATTCATAGCGTAAAGCTGGTCTGTTCGATAACCTGTCGACAATCATAGTACGCAGTCGTGACTTTGGTAATATATATTCAAAGCCACGAGGTGTTGAGCTACTCAGCAAATTGACGCCGTTTCAGAACGCGCGAGCAGAAACTGCCGCATTGTGAGCCATCTCTCAGCGCCCAGGTTAAGAGCCCATAAGAGATAACAGCAAAGGAAGTTTCCTTTTGGGAAAACGCCCCAACTGAGGGACTCTCAACCTAGCGCCAAAGTGCTCCAGGGGAGAACATGGAAGGAAAAATAATTCTCCGCTCAAATGCAACTCTCTGGTGTTGTAAATAAATAGGTTATATCAAACACAGCGCCCAGCCCAAAATAAATTTTCTCACATCCTTGCTGCTAAGTCGGGCACTCCTATGTAAAACCAACAACACTATAGCATGACATAGATAAAATTATTATTGGTTTAGTTATCAAGTGGTACTGTAAAAAAGAGTTTGTAAGTATACTTCAACTCACCACAGATGGTAATTTAAAAGGGGAAGATTACAAATAAATTACTAACTTATGTTAACGTTTAAAATTTATTATTTTTTTAATCATTTTCCCTCACCAGTTGAGCACAAATATCTAACAACAAAAAATAACAGTTTCATATCGCTAGTTGCCTTTAAGGGCAACTAGCGAAAGGCAGAAACAACCGCACTATGACACGAGTAAGACAAAATATCCTGATAAACCAGGACAGGCAAGGCTCGTAAAAGATACAAATTTCAAACAGCAATATATACGGAACATTAAGTATCAAACTAAAGATAGCATAAGAATGAAACCGAAAGTCAAGGTTCAACGCATAATTAACACATTGACTGCCATGGCAGACACCGGTGTTCGCTCGGCACTGTTGTAAAGAACATGCCTCTGGCGCCATATGGCCGCTCGAGCATCAGATTTAACCTTGTACTGTGGCCGCCGCGGCCTCAGAGGAAGCAAAATTAGTGTTGGTTTTTCTTATACTTCTATGATATTGTGTCCGCTGTGTCCACCAATGGCGTCGGGGGAATTGAATGGAAAAATAATAAATACTCTTTTACATTCAGTTTGTTGTGTATTTGCTTTACAATAATATATGTACACATTAAAAAAAACAAAATAACTCTCATTAGATGAGTCTAAAATATTTTTTTCACTACTCAAACAGTCGAAAATTCAGTAGCCTCATAAAAATACAGACAGAATCACAGCAATATTACAGACAGAAACATCGTAATATATAAAAATGCTTTCGTTTTAGTTTAATATGCAAGCTTCATTTTACTACACTTCTTTACATCTTATATATATTTATAATAATTATATTAATATATTTATCTTTACGAGTCCAAAATTACTTGTGCACGTTGTTGAAACATTCCAGGCAGTATATTGGTTCGCCCACACAATCGACGCAGTATGTTGTAACTTTCTTCACCTTGTTTTTTTTTTCTTTTAATTTCCCCTCTTTGTTCTCTTTCGTAGCAACAGCGACAGTACTTGCGACCTTCTCTTTGCAGAACCTTCCATTTTTCTGGAAATGTGTTTGGTCATCATTTTTGTATGCACTGTGGGTATTGTTTATGGTGCTGGCGTCTCATGTTTGTCAAGAAGTTCCGGCACTACATTGTCATCATTTGTTTTACTAAGGCTTTCCGGAAATTCGTGATCGTAGTTTTCTTCCCTGTAACTTGACAATAAATTATGTGAGCATTCACGACAACAGTTCCCAGCAGTAACTCAATAACAACTTTGCGGTGCCATTTCAATGATCTGCGAAGTGGAGTGCTGTAGCTCGACAATTGGTCTGACAAGTCAATTGCTGCCTTGTCCTTATTGTAATCAAATATTGCCTTTGGTTTGTTGACAATACCGTTTCTGCGACTGACTGGGACCATTTCATCCTCGTGGCACGTAGACAACACAAGAATATCTCTTTTGCCAGTCCATTTCAAGACTGTAATGCCGCTGTCATTTTCTTGAGCAACTATCTCACACCTCTTGAGTTTCTTGCTGATAACTGCTTTTGAAATATTTTTTCAGTTTGACCTAAGGGTTCCCAACAAATAAGTGGACTTATCCAGAAGTTTTTCAGCTAAGTCCATACTTGTGTAGTAATTGTTAGTTACAATTACACGTCCCGAATCCAGTAGAGCATCTCACAACTTAAGCACTACACTTGTTGGCACAGAGTTACCTGCATATTGTTGCTTCCCCCAGTAAATTTTTGTGTTTCATTGCAGCAGTGCTGCCCTCTATACTGGTTATTGCCACCGCCGCCGCTACAGTTGGTAGCGCCCAGAGTCATATTCTACGGCCAGCTCGGCTTCCACTCTTTGTTCCTTGGTTTCCCCCACCACATTCCTACTCCAGCCACGCACCTAAGTTTTATAATTTGTAGGCTTATTGCTATACCGACACTCCCTCTGTATTCTATGATACCGACCTTCCACCTGTGCACCTCGCCTCTCACCAGCTCGCCAGATGGAACATTCATCGGCGCGAATACTCAACAAGACGAGTCGTCACCAACGATTCTGATGTGCGGCCTAAAAAGTAATGGCGTTTCATAAATTAAGTGTGTTTAAGGGCAATGAGTGGTGGTAATGTTAGTTTTTTTTTTTTTTTTTTTTTAAATATGCACCCAAGAGGGAACGATAGGTAATGAGTGTGGACGGCAGTTTTAAAAATCATTTTGGACCGTAATTTGTGTTTAGAGGCCTGATGCATTTAGTTCGAGGTTTGTTGGAGGTTTGAGTGGCATTGATGGTAAATGGTTTGTTTGATTTTTCAATACGTTAGTTTGAAATATACGCATATTTCCTTGGTAGATATTTTTGAAGCTCTTTATGAATATTCCTTTAAGGTTACTTGCCACTGCCTCATTTGGTTGGCCCATTGCAGTTTTGTGCATCTAGACTTGGCTGTCCAGACTCGCACGGGAGAAGAGTTTTGGTATTTAATATTATTTTAACTATGTATGTAAAGTTTTACAGTGCGATGCTTTGTTTGGCCCAGTAATTATTTTCAGAATGTTTTTAGCAAATTATGCTGGGGCGCCACCGTACGGATTTATTGCTTTTATAGAGTTTTGAAGTGTTATTTTATTTGTTTGCGTCTTTAATGAGTCTTTTGGCTACAGCGCACGTATCATGTGAAGTCCTTGATTTAAATCTAACTAAAGTGTTCTTGAAAAATCGTATTTTCATTTTTTTAAAGTTAATTTGCGAGCTGTTCGTACACACGTGCTTTTCTGGCATTGGCGTTAAGGCCAATTTAAAGTCTCGTAGTTTGGCGCGATGTTGCTGCATGAAATAATTAATTGTCATAGTCCTACTGACCTGCGGGTCTTATGAGAGATATCTGGGGAGTGCATTACTGAATCTGAATTTATTTAAAGGGTTTTCTATCCCTCTTTAATGATGAGTTTGGAACATGGAAAAACTGGCGAGTCGACTTAATGTGTAGTAGGTGGCGAGATACGTTAAATTGTCTCAGTGTGAAAAATATTTGTCGAAGGCCAGTCCAAACAAATCAAGGTCATTACCACAGCTAGTTTTTTCTGTATTAAGAGCAATTACAAATGTTTCGACACTCTAAATTTTAACCTCAGACTTATACTCATGAATATTTTGCATTGTGTAACCATAGTGTTATAGTGCTTTTAATCAATTATTTAATTACTGATTACTATTTATTGGAAACTGCGATATTACAGTTTTTGTGAAAAGTGCCAAAAATCTGCTCAATAAAATTTTTATATAGCAATTTAGAAAATATGTGTCAAGTATATGTTATTTCAATTTTGTACAATTGCGCCCCTGTGTGGTGCATCGTGTATAGCCTTTCCCAAAGCACGCCTTGAAAATCTTTACCCCATACTTGTGTGTTTTCTGCTGGCAGTATTGTTTCATTATCAGCCTTCCTTTGAAGGACACAAGGGTCTCGCCGACGCACGCTGTTTCACCTGGGATACACACAGTCTGAAATTTTACGACAAGATGATCCACAACAACGCGAAGTTTGTACAATCTGTCATTTTCTGGCTGGGATTAGTTGTTTCTTAAATGCCACATTCTCAGAAGCAGTTCAAATTGATTCCTAGATATTGTTGACGGAATTGCACTTATTTAAAAAAATATATATCACTGGTCCAATAACCACTTATTGATGGCGCCTTTACAATGCCCATGTATGCAACTATACTTAGAGACTGCAGAATTTCTAGTTTGTTCGTCGGAACCCACATGTTCATTCTGCTGTTTGCTGGTATATCTGACTGTCTTAGTTTTTGGCTCGCATAAAGGTTTGTCTGTTTCACAAAAATGTTTAGCAAATCGTCCCTATTAAACAGTTTTATAACAGTCGAACTGGGCAGCATCGGTTAGCTGGGCTGACATTTCCGGATTCAACCTAAATTCGCCCCGGAAAAAGAATGTTCGTTTACTCCCTTCTCTTCTGGAATGTGCCAAGCATTACCAACTGCAACGGTTTCACTCAGCCTATTTGCAACATTTTCATGATTTTCGCCCGGTGTGGCCGCACTGTCTGAACCCCGTGTGTCCGCAACAATGTCACACTATACTAGAAACTGTTCTGTGGCAGGCGCAGTCGATGTAGTTGCAACGTCGTGTGGCGTGGGAAACTCTTCTGGTGATTCATTAGTACACATAGTTGAACGTGATGTTTTCTTTACACCAGTTTCATCTGACTATGTTGAGAAATCACTGACAGAAAGGTCGCTTTTTGAACTTGACGTATCATAATCTGGATCTTTGTCAGAGTCTTCCGTATTTGTAGTGGAACTTGAATCTGTAAAATAAAGTAACAGCGTGTTACTTTTGGATTAAGTATGAACAATGTTGAATATCTCGCTTCAAAACTTATATTTGCACTTACCTTCGCTGAGTTCATTCCACTTTCGTTTTTGCGTTTGCTTAATTGCTGCAGACATTAATTTCTTGGTCCGGTTTGAAAAAAAGTATCTTTTTTCACTGCTCATTTTGAAACAAAAACACGCACTCAGAAATGTTTTGTAAGGTACATCTGCTTGTCACCAACAACGTGAGATAAGCTGTATGAGAAAGTAAAAGTCATGAAATCTCGTCGCAGATCAAATGAAAAACTAGTTTCACTCTATGCCGACAGATATCTCGTTTTTACTGTCAACTCTGCGACACATGATACCGTCGGGAAGTGTGCCGACAGATGTTTCTTCAGTACTATCAACTAGTGATGCGAAATATAGTTCACTAGAATGAGCTAGGTCGTTCGGAACTAGTCACATGTGAGAACAGTTAATTGGGAACCGTTCTTTCGAACTAGATAGGTCACGGTCGAATGATCAAGCGTACTGGCGAACTACAGAACGCAAGTGTAGGTCGGTCCGACAACTAGATAGGTCTTTCTCTGTTTCCTCTTTCACAGTTCCATTTCCCCTCCCCAAAAGAATTTAAGCAATCGTGAAACGGAAAGAGAAACAGATAAAGGAATTGACCGCAGCTGTTTGTCACCCGAGCCAACCACGTTTCATTTGTTGAATGACAGGAAGGGAGGGTTAGTATTCAAAGGAACAGGACAAAGAAATAAGAGAAAATATTGATCGCAATGACTTGCAAACGTGGGAGGGGTGTGGAGGGGGACAAACGCTTACAGAAAGAAGAAATCGCCTGCCTTCTTCAAAAATATCCGAACTTTTGTTTCTGCATAGCAACATGAAATAATGTTCTTGTTTGCGAAGTCTGGTTTTCTGGATGTTAATCACTTCTCTCAATTTTTCAGTATTTTACTAAAGAAATAGTCTTTGTAACTTTCTTCATAGCTGACATAAGTGATGTTTGTAAATTAATTGCTAAAGAATTAGTGCATTATTGTGTGTAGACGAAATTACTTCTTTATTTTTTATATAGAAGTAAGATAATGAATAGTGAAAATATCTTTATACTGTGTTTATCCACGTCTATTTTGTGTAATATAACACCAAATTACTTTTGACACTGATAGTCATGACAACAATATTATAATAGGCTGTGTTGCGAGAGACAACCAGGTGTACAGTTAATTTTTCTGAGCAAAGCGTGTACAAACTCAACAAAAATGGTTCCGACAAACTGGATGTATTCGTACCAGTATTAGAAACATTTTAACAGAACTTTAATTACAAAAATAACTTATTTTGATATGATGTAAATCATGTCAAAAAGCCATATCCGAAGTATTGAGTGAATGCACTAGAAAAAAGCAGTTTTTCACTTCTTTATTTCGAGTGTGTAAAACTTGACATTACATTAATGAGTGTTTTTCTATTTTTTACTGTCGTGCCTATACTCGTATTAGTGCGGCTATCAGATGTCTTACAGATACGGGAATTTCTGTATGTCTGGCAACATCGCATTTGTAGTACGAGTGAGTGAGAGGGTTTTACGACACCATAACAGCGAGGTATTTAATGCCGATGAGGATGAGCAAGTTAAATGGACGACACAAGCATTCATACCCTGACTGGATTTCGAACCCGGAACCCCTCGCACCTCAGACCGGCGTACGACCGGCTACGCAATTGGGGTCGGCACGAGAAAGTAAGAAAGAACGAAAGATCGCTGCATGACCATAGGCCTGTCAACTGTCTGGCGCTGTGTGTCCTGCAGTTCCTGACCGATTTGCGACTTATGTGTCACTATTAAACTAGGTAGGTCTGCTATCCCTACAGTTCAAGGCAGTGCTGAACGAGCAAAAACAAAGATACCAATAGGATAGACAGAGGCAGATAGATAAGAAGTATGCACGTGGCGATGTGGCAAGTCATGGATGGAGGGATAGCCAATGGGAGGCATAGCCGGAGGGGGGAAAGCTGCAGGGAGCGACGAACTACGGATTATCTGAGCAAGACAGTGTCCTGGCGTAGTTACTGGCACTGAGATAATGACTGACCGATATCACAAGAGGCTAGTTCTTTTTTGTTGCGGTGAACTATGGACCTAGTTCTTTTTCAAGACCAGTTCAAAATGAACTGGTAGTTCGTGAACTACCCATCATTACTATCAACCACAGTGTCCACTTGCACGTCCACGAACATATATCTCTGCGATTCTTATTACCATCGCGAAGTGTGCGTCGTGTTCGCTCGTGTGCCCGCTGCGGCGCTAAGTGAATCAGTGTCCGCTCATGTGTCCGCCACGGCACTAAGGTGAAACATAGAATCGTTAGGCGCCATGGCGGACACCGGTTACCGCTTCAAATGAGATAGTAATTTTATCAATTAACTCATAGAATATGCTCATATAGAGTGACGAAAACTTTTGTTAATGATTCGATGAATAAAAATATTGAGAAATGTTTTTGGCGCAGACATTAATATTATACCAATCTTAATGGGAGTCAAGGTGTTAACGCCTGTGAGGCATTATTTAGCAAACGAGTACCAACATGGTCCTTCGCTGAAATCGCTAAGTTCAATTCCTGCGCGGAAAACTTTCTGGTTTTAAGGCAACCTACAAGTCGGCCAAAAGAAATCATCTCGAAATAAGTAAACACGGAAAAAAGGTCATCCTGCATCACATTTCGCGAAGCAAAATACAGGTCAGGGCAAATTCGCCATAATACTGATACCCACCTCAAGGACACTGCGCCTGTGAAAACCGACACCCCACATCTCACGTAAGCGGCGGCGTGTGCCAAGGCCAACCCAAAGAAATGTACGAGTCAGCGCGACGGTGATGTCAGAGCGGCGCGGGCGGCCTTCATCAGACCTCGATCGCTAATGTTGTCCACGTGTGCGCTGTGTTTGTATACAGGACACCAAGCCGAGACTTGCCCACTCTTCCCCAATCGCAACACGAAATATTTGCAATGGTCTCTATCCTGGCCTTTAGATATTACATAGGCTACGCCTTTACTGACCACATATTACCTACGAGACAGCCACAGTAAAACTAACAGGCTCATTATAAGATGTCTTTGAAATGTAGGAAAAGGCCGAGTGTGATGGAGTTATGATCATTCATTAGTGGCCCAAAAATGGTGCCCTAAGAGAGGGGAGGGGGGAGTTTATAACAGGATGTCGTGCATCCAAGATACAGCTATTCATAAATAACGAGTTCTGCTTAGAAGAGCAGTAACACAGACGAGTGGATTATGAGTGGGAAAAGTAAATAAATTTAAGAAAATGTAATATTTCACTGGACAGCAACAAAAATGAACGTACCGACATATTTAATACTTAAATGGCAAATTACTACACATTGGCGATTAGAGCTTTGGCAGTTACCATGTGGAAACTTATGTAAGCGTATTGCAGTAATGGCAATAATTGCTAACCCTACACATACTTAACATTCTCACCTATTAAATTTTTATTTGACAACTATATTGTGTATGGTTTGAAAATTACAGCAATCTATGCTTATAAGTAGACATAGGGTCTACTTGACCCTTCCACTTTTCTTGTCATCATGGGTGATGCACATGTTATGAATTTGGCAACTATATCTTAAATGGTTAGACAATCATGGCCAACTATGCTTATAAGTAGACATAGGATCTACTTGACCCTTATACCCTTATCACCATTATGTGTGATGCATATGTTATGAATTTGATAATTATATCTTAAATATTTTGGAAATTACGGCCAACTATCCTTATAAGTAGACATAGGGTCTACTAGACCCTTCTACCATTATCATCATCATGGGTGATGCCTATGTTATGAATTTAACAACAATATCTTACATAATTCGTAAATAATAGCATCTATGCTTATAAGTAGACATAGGATTTACTTAGCTCTTCTACCCTTCTCGCAGTCATGGATGATGCCTATGTTATGAATTTGACAACTATATCTTAAATGGTTCGGAAATTATGGCCAACTATGCTTATAAGTTGACATATCTCATAAAAAGGGATTTAGATTCATCTATGTTCATGGAATTATAATTTGACATCTCGTCACAAATACATTGCATTCAAATTTCGTGCCAGAAAACCCAATGTTTAAATCGCCGTAGGAAAAAAACGTAAATTTTTATTGAAATAATTCCTTGTAGACGTAAAATTAATGTAGCTCTTCACCACTCCTGACCTAGGCAAACAGTTGTTTTAGGCTTAAAACAATAATTATTTGCATTTTAAATCCACATTTATTTCATATAATCACACAGATGTCTATAACATCATACCAACAAAATGGCCTAGAGAGAGAGTACTCAGTCTATATAGGTAACTCTAATGAATAGCACAAAAGTAAGACATCGAGTGGGCAGCAGGCGAACCATGCTGACACGGATTTTTATGCTGAAAAAGGTGTCTCTTTCCCGGCCTTTGCTAATAGCATAGGCAATGGTAAAGGTCAATAAAATCTTTCCTATATCCTTAGAGTTATATACCCAGCAAATTTGTACTTAAATAATAAATATTTTGTCAATTACACACCTGAGGCAACCCCGTTAGCTTGGCGGATCTCCGAACATTAAAAGAACAGTCATAATTTAGGTGGGGTACAAACCAAAGACAAAGTCAACAAATCTAGGGGAAATGTGAAGAAATATAAACCTGGACCTGCGGAAATCTGATTGCGTGGATGTTCCTGCATTTTCAAAGCAAGTTTTTAGGCAATTACGTATTAATTATTTACAATATTGGACAACAGAAAAGACGCATAACTTTAAAACATTCGATAATATGTTTGTATACCTCGCATGAAATTAGAAATATAGCTTGGATGTTCCATAGCTTGCCAGGAAATAGTCATTCAGTTTGTATCTGCCTAAGGCACTATCGCACAAAAGAAAGAACCCCTTCTAGCACTCATTCTCAGCTAATGCTGAGAAATTGGCACTGACTTGAGCAACGATACGTAGATAACGACATACATTGATTCCATATATTATGTCACAAAACCTACTTGAGAAATGCCTGTACAGGGCAGAGTGGGAAAATGCCCCGCAGCGAGGTAATGGCCCGCAACCTGATTTCCGAGTCACAGTAAAGTTCCCGCAAACGGTAATTGTGCTTTACTCTAGCGAGAGCGGCAAGAACTTCTTAGAAGTTGGTTAAGTATCACGGAGTTGATTAGTGCTAGAGTGGCGTACGTTTAAAGGAAAACAAAGGTACGCAATCTAATATTTCTGTACACTTCCATGCTTCTTGGTAGAGATAAAATATAGAAGTTTAATATAACAAATATTTTTAAAAATTTCTTTCAACAGTAACGTATCTTTTGATACCTGAATCACTTGCAAAAGTAATACCTAACTACTATGTCCTATGAATCTGAACGGAAAAATGGCTGGAATGGGGTAATGCCCCACATAGCGCGGTACATTACCCCTTTCGTGCAGGGCATTGTCCTGCTCCTGCGGGCCACTGCCTCACATACTTCATAGATTATTTTGTGATGAAATAAAACACACACATACGGTACTTTTTAAAACACGTCATTTACTACCGAAGGCGAATTAAAGTTTTACAAGGCATATCAGCAAATGTTTTTTAAATCAACATTTTTAGTTTATTGCAGACTATTACCATGTTATTGCTTCAGGCTTGCAGGAGAATGCTAAAGGAAGGCGGAAGCAGCACTCAGAAATATCGACCTCCACTCCAATGAAAGGTGTGCTAGAGCTAGCGAATCAAAAAAGTTATAAGAAAAGAAAAACATGACTATGAGAAATCTTTGAAACAGACCACTACAAGAAATGTTGCTCAGAAATGTAAAAACACTGGCGTGCTTGCTAGAAGATAAATTTCAAAGAGTAAGAATGTTTGCAGGCAGCGCCTTAGGTTTGGCGAATCTAGTGAAGACAAGGAACGAGCTAATGATATGTGTGACGAAAGTATACAAGACCCGAACGTCATCACAACTAAAGCTTAACAAAATAACCTGTACTCGGTGTGCGGGGCGTGATAAAGAGCTATGTGTGTAATGTTTTCGAGTCGTATACGTGCAGAGTGTAGTGGCTATGACACAGCCAGTGAAATGAAAATAACTCATTAGTTATTTTATTTTAATAGTTGTAGTAGACATTCAAGTTGGTGCACCAGTTCACCAAAATGTTTTAATGTATACTAATTTTTAATTCTTAATCATCCAAGTTTTTCTTTTGATTTTTTGATCATTTGACAAATGAATCAAAGACTTCAAAAATATCTTGTAAAGCCGCAGTTACACGGGATGCAGAACTACTTCAGTTAAACAAGTTCAGCTATTGAAGAGTGAACAGTTTGCTTAAGTCGTTTCGAACGTCTTCCCTTCTCTGCTGCACTCCTATTGGCTGCTTCCAAGTAAACAAGCAGTATTATAAATATTGCTGAATTTGGTGGGAATTCCTGCGTTTTTTGAATTAACTTAAGTTTAAGGTTGAATGTACTAATACCCACCCATTATGCCATTGCAGTAAAAGTGTAGGTTTCATAAGAATTAAAATGATGAATAGTGATAAATGTTGGAGGCTATTATAATTAAATATCATACATTTTAAGTTCCATGTTTGTTGAGGTTAGAATTTCCATTGATTTCATTCTGCTTATAGTGTAACCGCGAAAACGAGTTCTGTTTTTAAACTTGTTCAGACATGGCTACCTAATGTATTTAGCTGAATGTGTTTAACAGCACTCGTGTAACCACGGCCTTAGTTCTGAATCAAAGTGTTGATCAGTAGGTGTTAAATTATCTTCTATGTATGAAATCATATCTTCTTAATTGGTTTGAAGTATACGTTAGCAAAAGTAATTTTTTATCATCTATTTTTTAATGCTATTTTTTTTGTTGCTTTTTTATGTTTTTGTGTGATTCATGTTAACAAGAAAGATTTTCACAGACATTTCTATTCTCTTATATGAAGTTATATTAGCTTGTTCATGGTCCCACTTGATTATTTGAATCTTTATTTTCGGGTTTATAAACTGAATGTTCTATTTACATACTGGATGCAATCCATCTCATAAATAATGTGATCATATGTGACAACATAGTTTATTCGATACCTTGGCCAACCTTTTAACTACACTTCAAATTTGAATTAAAAAGGAAAAGAATTGAATAAAATAGATTTTTTTTTTTTTTTTTTCTTCAAATTATCCAACATTGTTTTCTTTTGTGTGCATTTTACATGGAAAAAATTCATACCCGCCATTACCCCACACGGAGGGGCAATGGGCCACAGTGTCAATGTTTTTGTTTTGAAATGCTATTCCGCTCGATGTGCCATTTCGATGATGGTTATGAAACTAACTTGAATGGGAATGTTTATAGGATACAAAATCGAGTTCACGAACACAAATGGAATGCTTTTTACATTTTAATTTGACGATTTCTTTTAAATGCGGGCCATTTTCCCGCTCTCCCCTACTAGATGAACGCCTTATTTCTAATATCTTAATATCTACCGTCACTGTTAGTAGGTTGGCAAAAAGGTATGTAGCAATAAGCAGGTAATCTTTTCATCAGTTACTAAAATGTTTGTAACTGTTTTACAGAAGCGATGCAGATGCACGTGATAGACCTGCAAAACATCTCTTCTTGGAATGATGGCTCTGTGAAGGTCCACTTGTACAAGAGGTAGGTTACATGTGTGCAGTGTACTGTATCAAGATACGACACGACCTTAATTAAATTTTAAAATATTTAAATTAAGATTTAATATTTTATAAAAGTTTTTAAATAAAGTTATTTACTAAATTTTATTGTTATTTATATTGCAATAATTGTGGTACTAATAGTTTTATTATTTTGCTTAGTAAATATTATTTTATTTCTGTTCATTTTGTGGATTGCAAGAACCTTTACGATCATGTTAGCGGCGTGCCGTGCCATGTCGCAGTGCTTTGTTGAATTTTCACAAATTCCTCAGGCCATTCACCTTCACCACCTTCAAGCTGTGATGTCTGTCAGCATGCCCCACTCAATGCCCACGTGATAGCCAGCAAAAAGCATTTGCCTGTGCTAAATATTCTTCATCCCCCTTCTCGTGTGAAATGAACGTGGCCGTCTGTTTTGCGCAGCTTATGATCTTCTCACTAATCTAGTTTTGCCTTTGTTAACTTTTGCGCACTTTTGTTTTTTAATGACTCGTTGCATCACTTTGAAGACAACACGAAGTGTCTCCATAGTGCTTTGCTGTCGGCGGCATTTTTCGGCAATTTAATATGTTTTAGCTTTTTTTGTTTTCATGTAGTGGATTTAGAAGGTCTCTATGTAGTTTTATGGCTACTCTTCCAAACTAGTAGTTAAAACATGTGTGCTTCCGTTCTTCCTGTTTCCTCATGGCGAGTAAAGCCTACTTTGAGAACATTTTCCCCCTTCCCTTCAAAATTATTACCACAACGAATATTACTTTCTTAATTTTACTCTCTATTGTAGAGAGAGTCGACGAGTCCACTTTACTCGTCATTTTGGACGTGATTAAATGTAGTTCGGTTTTCTACTGTAGTCTGGGAGGATCCGCCGGTCTTGTAGTTGCCACAGCTTTTGGGCGCTATTTCGGGCTGCCTTTGGTGCTGTGCCCATCACCCAACTGCAGTTTGAGATGAAATGGTGCAGCTGTGTGCCACTTGTGTGTGCTTCTGGCGTTGCTTTCCATCTCCCGGTGGCAACACACATATTTCTCACGATTTCTTTGATCCTCGCCCGCTAAGTGTGTAGAAATATTTTGTTTTGTGTTTAGATAAAGTTTTTTCACACAGATAAGATAAAAGCGTAATAATGTATAATTATTAGTAATGTTACAAATGTCCTTTTCAAGGCCAATAATTTTAAAGCTTAAATTATGTTTTCTTAATTGCTTATTGTTATGAATGGACTTTAATAAAACATCCCACTCTGAACCTGGCCTCACACTTGCAGAGTAAAACCACAATGCCAGGGATTACATCAAAGCATCAAGACAAAGGCCTGCAATTATAACCCCCTCCACCAACCAAGGAAAGAGGTCAGCTATGTCAAAGCGTTAAAAAACGCACCGATATAAGCCGACTTGAGGCGCGCCGCCGCATCATTCCACGACCGACTAGACTACAGGGAAGATCGCAGCCATGAGTGTGTCCATCGTATGCCATCCATACAGAAAGAAACAGCATCTAGCATCACGTTTCAGGTGGGGACTGTCCAACATAGATATGAAGAATTAAGGTGTGCGGTGCTCATATTTTAAAATGTAATAATAACTTAATATCATTTAAAGTAGATCCCTGTTACAGTAAATCTTACAGTGTTGTATTGTTTGTGCCACATATCATTATTAAAACCCCTCATTTATAGATAAGCTCTACCATCTATCATTCATCTACAAGCTACGACCCCTAACCCCTTAGTTTATGAATATGGCCGCAAAGCATAATCATAACATTTGGTGAAGGCTTGGTTCCCTCCCAACTTTTTGCTGCCTTGCAGAGGCGGTATAGCTACCCCCTCTCCCTTAATTTCATTAACGCTCCCACCCATGTTAAATTAAGATATAGTAATATTTAAAATGTTGTTCCGTCCATTTCAACTTTGTTTCAGATTCCAGTTGCAATATAATTTATATGTTATACTCATTTGCTTTTAATTCTTATTCGATTTAATAATAATAAAGTTTACAACCCGATATCTCAACTACAGACAATGAGTTGAAATCTCATTACGACAATTATGAACCGCGAGTACCTAATAGTATAATTGTATATTGGTGGCGCAATTAACTTTACAGGATTTCAGTATGATTCACGAGTTTTCTACTGATATAAAGATATAAAATATTTGTGACGCAATTTACTTCAGAAATTATATTTCAATACCTGTGTGCATACTCTTAGAATTCTCATTAAAATTATTAGTGTGATGGTAAGTAATAATAACATAACAAGTGCAATTAACACAATTTAGCAGTATGGCTAATTAAATTTAATTAATATAGGATACGATACTGATGCAATATAGAAATATGCAGAGTTCACACTATAGTTTTTAATGAGTTTTCAGCAGTTGCCGTATATTTAAAGTTTCATAATTTATATATACATGTAAGAATTTAGTAAGAATTAAAATAGTATTAGGCTAAGAGTGCTTCATTGGTACGTCACAGGTGCGACCCAGTTCAGCGCTCGCGCGCGCTTATTCCACCCCCTCTCGCTGCCTTTCTTCCACGTCATAACCATGCTTCTTTCTCTCTCTCCTCTGTCACCATGCATCGTCGACCGATGGCTGAGAGTTCGTCCCTTCCTTTCTTCCCCTCTTCTTGCTCCGAACATGCGTCCCTTCTCTCTAATGTCAGCATGTGTCGGCAGGGGACCCAGAAACTCCTCCTCCTTCCCTCTGACGTACCATTTCATAAACTTAGCACATCAGCACACCCACGCGGCCCACTTGCAGCCGTGTTGCAAAAACAATGCGCTGTGCGCGCTTCGCAATGACTCATCCACTTTTCTCCATGCAGTACAGTTCACAGTCTAGACCAGGTTTACAACAGTGTGAATTATTTTACACACTTTCCACGCCTTGTTGACATGCGGACATTGGCTAGAACGAAGTCCATTGGGTTCTGTAGCGTTGTGATCTCTCTCTCTCTCTCTCTCTCTCTCTCTCTCTCTCTCTCTTCTTTCTGTTAGCAAACTACTGAACTCCAAAATGAGAAAGTCTCTAATTGTGTGAAATGGCAAAGATGTTTGCGGAATGGGAGTTATGCCAGTGACATACCCGTTTCGACTGCTTTTGCGCATGGGAAGTTTATCTACATTTCACGCAGTTGAACGAGTCCTTACAGCCAGGCGGTTAACTATTTTCGTTTCAGAGGAGACAACTCCTCCTTTAAGTCCCTGATAGCGTGGT
This sequence comes from Dryococelus australis, assembly GCA_029891345.1. Lineage (NCBI taxonomy): Eukaryota > Metazoa > Arthropoda > Insecta > Phasmatodea > Phasmatidae > Dryococelus > Dryococelus australis. Next base: position 249,819,062 of record CM056994.1, read on the forward strand.
GAACCGTTCAGGAGGGCTTTTCTTTGTGCTTCCTAGCCGTGACAGAATCAGGTAGGAGGGCGCGACTTAGCAGTGTACCTGAGTGTATTTAGCTGGAATGGGAGAAAAAAGCTCACTGCCTAAGCTGACAGTAAGAAAGTTGCAGATACCTGATTATGTTGGGAAATAACGCAGGAACAGCAAAAACACGACAACACCATTAACCACAACAATAAGGGAAGAATTATAAATAATTGCTTGCACTGTACTGAATCCAGAGTAAGCAAAAATATTTTCAAAAGTCATTGGCGAAATCGTATGCAAAGGAAGTGATATCAAATGTTGAGTTTGGTTCAAAATGTCAACTAAGGCCATTGAATTAAAACGTGCAGAGCATAACTTGCCATTGGCACTAGTCTCGATGGCATGCTTCAAATCGAACAATTATAGCCTGGCGCTAGATAAAGCTTCACTGACCCTCAGTAGTATAGTACTAAGGTCTAGCCTCAAACAAAGAAATTACAATCCCATCCCACAGTTCATGAGTAGTTTGATTTCAGACCGAAAACAACATTTTAAAATTGTTTAAATAGTGAGTAGCCAATTTCTGGATTCCTTTAGTAGTATTCAAAATATGGTCTTCGAGATCCTTAATTAAAATTATGTGGTTAGCAGCATTTACTGAAATTTTGTCTTGTTTATCAACATTAGAATTAAGTCTCTTTTCTAAGACGTTTAGGTCGTCGTCATCAAGGGGTTCTAAAAACTGTTTTCAGGATATTGCCTTCAATGTCTAACATTACCCTTTTTGTACGAAACTGAGGCAGTAAAGAGGTAAGCGTATGTAATTCTGACTTAAAGGCACTGAGGTTGTCCTCCACTTGCAACAGCGCAAAATCGAAATTTTGTCCTTTTTCAAGTTCATGTGCACACTAAGCCTGGCATTGAACATATGTCCGATTCGACACCTTTCTCGTGTAATTATCGAAGAACAAAGTTCAACATAATAGAATAGATATTGTCTGAGAAAGTAAGGTCTTCATTTTTTCAAAAAACAATACCAGTGTCTAAATTATCTACAGTGACCGACGAAACACAAATGAAGCTGGCAACAGTCAGACGGATCCCAAGGCAAACATGTTGGTCTAACTGGCAGAAGCTGAGAAAACAGAATGTGACCCCGTAAAGAGTAAGGTAACAATAAAACAGACTGTAAGGTGTAGACAGCTACCTAACAGAAATATGAACACAAATTACCATTATTTTAACCATACTACAATGGTAAAACAACATCAACTACTAAATATTCAAATTATTAACTGATGACTTACATATCAAGACCCAATAATTAAACAAGAGTATGTCACATCTGTAAAAGAAAAACAATTAATCAGGGACCTAACAACTTCAATCCCAAAACAAATACAAAATACCCAAATTGTTCAACTAGAATTATCACCAAATTAATTGGTCATTGAAAACAAAAAATTCCAAGAATACATACTCGTAGGGTATGGTATGCCCGAGGACAAACGGGATTCGGGAGAGGCGCGAGGCGCCAAGGTCACCAGCCACCATGTTGGGTTTTTCCCGTTTTCTTCTCGTATTTCCATCAAAATCGTATGTTATAGTCCAAAAATGCCTGAAAATGTCTCTTTTTTCCTTATAAATTTCCCGTTTTTCCTTCAAAATTTTCCATTTTTCCCTTTAAAAATGCCATGTGCCCAGAATGTGTAGTAGCGAACCCCCGAAAGGCAAAAACGAGCCAATTTTAAGATGTTGGGGGGCTAGCTTCATACTTCTAGCCTACATCGTTTAAAAAACATTATTTTTAAAATTTAAATATATTTTTATAATTAGAAATATTTAAAGGCGTAAGTATTACGTGTTATATATCACTGAACTCGTCTTTTGAAGGCTCATACGATCACGATATCGTAATAAAATTATTTCAATATATATATTTTTTTAAATTTATATATAGTTTTTTAATTAAAAAACTTAAAGACATAAGTATTAAGTGTTATTTATCACCGGACTCGTCTTTCCAAGGCGCATTCGATCGTGATGTCATACCACCGTACTGCCTTGTTTTTTCATTCTCTATCATTCCATGTTCTCTCAATCTCTCTTTGTCTCTTTCATTTCTCTTTCATTCTCTCGTTCTAGCTCCTTCTCTCTTGCCTCCCTCATTCAATATCTTTCTCTCATTCCATTCCTTTCTCCCTTTCATTCGTTTCTCTCTCTTTCTCTCATTCCATCTCTTGTCTCTCTTTCTTTCTCTAATTCCATCTCTTTATATCCATCTCTTCCTTGTCTCTCTTCCTTCCTCGCTTTCGTTTCTCTCCCTTGCCTCCCCTCATTCAATATCTTTCTCTCATTCCATCCTTTTCTCCCTCTTTTTCGTTTGTCTCACTTTTTATAATTATATATTGTAAAGTACGTTCCAGGCAGTACTTTGTAAAACATATCCTATTTTCAAATATTTATATTTTGAAAAACAATATTTTGTCTTAATATTTTACTTTATTCAATTCGTTTTTACATGTGTTGCCTAGCCCCTGTAACCACACGTGCATCACCATATCGACAGGCCCGCGACTCAGCTGCAGCAGGTCCACCCACCAGGACAGACGTGATGCAGCGACCTGCCAGAGTGACATCATCAAATAGTGGCGTGAAGTGACGTCATCCACAGATATCGTGCGAGAAACAAACAACTGCTTGCGAACTTAGCAATCGCGAGGCACTAGACTATTGGTCCTACCAATCAGACATCCAGGAATCGATGCATTAATGAATAAGTATAACTATTTAAACTTATTTCATTTGATTAATGCCAAAATCTTTGATAATTACAGTATAAATGTATTTTTAAAGCAAAATTGGTTTAAAAATAATAGGTTTGGTAAATTTTACACTTTCCCATGACAGCTGGTAACATTTAAAAAAAGAAAAAATATGCCCAGGCAGGATTTGAACTTGGAACTTTTGTACTAGAGGTCCAACATGCCAACCATTTTTTAAAATATAAAAATAGATTTATTATCACACGATATACAGAGGCGTTTACCCTTAACGTATTATATACAGTACATATTCAACCCACAATATAAACAATAACAAAATACTCAATAAAATATCTACACAATTCTTACATAGGGGCACAAAACGATATGAACATTTAGTGAACTGGTTTTACTGACAAAGTCGATGAACACATAAAAAATTATTTAACGTGAGGGGCAGCACACGGCGTACACCCCGATACGTGACACTGACTTATAACACTACCATCTATCGACGATTACTACTGGAACATTAAATTGTACACTTGTAAGGACCGAGGGGTGGGCAGCGCACGACGTACACCCAACCTCGGTAATATACACGCACTTCCTGTAGGCGTGAACGTCAGAATGAAAATAAAAAATTGCCGTACCACTGACGCAATGTGCCACGCCGCGCTATGTTCCACCTATCTTGACGAAGAAGCTGGACAAAGTCTTGAACTGTCACCGGTTTCGAATGGTCCACCAAAAAACCGATCGCATGAAGTATATACCAGGCCGCAGCTCTTTGTCGAACTGAGGGGAAGGTCAGTGGCGTAGCGTAGTGGGGGCGGCAAAATTTCAGAATAAATAATAAAATAAGCTGTTTTCTTCGTTAGATAGAGTCATTGTAGAAATTCGTGAGCGTTTTCAGCAGCTACAGAATTTGTTAGATAAGTTTGCTTGTCTAACGCCGGCTATATTACTAGATTCGGACGACACTAAATGTAATCTTGACTACGCATCTGCCGAAATTGACGAGCAGGACTTCAAGCTGGAACGACTTCGACTGCGGACTTTCATTGCTGCCACAGGCAACGAAAATAAATTAATTAATGCGGACTCACTTGAATTATTAAAATTTATTGTGAAATCCAATACTCTGCCCAATATTATAATAATGCTCCGAATATTCTTCACAATTGCCATAAGCAATGCCAGCTGTGAGAGAAGTTTTTCAAAATTGAAATTGGTCAAAAATTTTTTAAGATCAACAATGAGTACTTTAAGGCTAACCAATCTGGCTATCTTGTCTATTGAGCAAGAGGTGTGTGATGCTATAGACATTGATAGTGCAATAAAAGACTTTGCTCTTAAAAAAAGTAGACGAATAAAGTTTTAGTTAAAGACAGAAGTTTTGTTTTTAATTCTAACAAGTATATTATTTTTCAATAAAAATATAAATATTAACAGTATCGTTCTAGTTCTAATTGGAAGTCGATTTGCGTTTTATATTCAATTCGCTAATAACTTAATGTTGTCGATCATCAAGGTATAATCATAAGTGTTGTATACCTGTTATATCAATGTAAGTGGCATACGTGTAAGAATTTTTGTAATAAAGTGATTATTATATTGTAAAACACATATATATATAACTTTTTTATTTGTAACCTGTACAATACACAATAATGATGACTGTTCTTGCCGAAAAGTTCTTTAGAATTACTGTATATTATAGTCTTTTAAATTGAAATACCTAAATAAGAGGGCGGCAAAATTTTCTTCCGCCCCGGGCGGCTGACACCCAAGCTACGCCACTGGGGAAGGTGAAGAAATCGCAATGAAGCATGTGCGTGTCGCTGACATCTCCACGTTCATCGCGAATTATTTTTCGTACTCGTACGCGACACCACTGACAGATGGTAGCTGCATAAACACAGGAAATTACTCTATGAAGGGCCGTGTCGGTGTTGCCACACAGCGGGCATGTAGGGTCAGCTGTCAGGTGAATGCTGTATTTACGCTGCTGAGTTGCCACGATATTATTGTAGAAGCCGAATGCTGCAGCTCGAAGATCCGAGGAAAGGTTAGGATCGGCAAGTATTTTCCATGGGCGCCTCCAGCGGATGGTTGGGGCGCGATTCACAACAGATGGTATGACAGCCGACGTTTTGGAAGCCCGAATGTACAAATATCTCGCTGATGCGACAGTCCCTTCCGGTAAGTGTTCTACTAGAGTTGCGAGTGCTTCTTTTGCCTGACGGTATTGAAGTGGAATGCGTCTAACTTCAGACCACATCATTTTCTGTAATGCTGCGTAAATGTCCTCTGGGCCCCAAATTGTTGCAATTGCTGAAGACTGATATAAGGCCTCACACTTCAAAACGTGATTAATTAGACTCAGGCCTCCGTCTTGCAAGGAAAGATAAAGTTGCGGCCTAGATAATTTAAACATATAAGATTTCCACAACATGCGGCCAACAATCTGTAGTATTTGTGCACTTTGTTGACGTGGTAGTGGGAATATATATGACACATACCACAGCTTCGCAAGTAAGAACACATTTACTAAAGTAACCCTCTGTATAATATTTGTACGACGATAATTCATTTCTATTTGACGAGCACGGAGTTTATTTATTGTCATGTTCCAATTATAATGCAACATAAGAGTGGCGTCTGCGTGGAAGTATATGACCAATATTTTCACAGTTTCGGCCCTCCGAAAAGGAAAAACGTCGTTAAATGGTTCGCTGGTCGCGTTGAGCTCCAGTGCGGCAGTTTTGTTAGCATTCGCTCGCAGATTAGAGACACTGCGAAAAAGGTCCAGACATTCTGCCGTCTCTGTAATTTCCCGCTCTGAACGAACGACACATGTGATGTCATCAGCATAGGCATTTAATTTAAAGGACAGGTTCGCTACAGGGAATCCTTGCAAGCGGGCACTGAGCATTCTGCACAGAGGTTCAATGGCGATAGTAAATAAAATCATGGATAGCGGGCATTCTTGTCGAACTGAACTCTCGATTTTAATTGGTGGGGTAAGGAATCCGTTAACCAACAGCCGTGACCAAATTCCGGTACACACCATCCGCACCCACTGTACTGCATTGGCTGGAAAATCGAAATGATGCATAACATGAAGTAAAAATTTATGATCAACTCTATCGAATGCCTTATCCATATCAATACTCAAGATGGCCATTTTACTGTGTTGTATTGACGAAAGTAATTGAATGTCCCTTAGGGCAAGCACACCTTGTAAAATGGAACGTCCTGCAATAGTACATGTCTGGCTGATACCAATAATATCTGACAATCCCTTGGTTAATCTGGTCGCACAAAACCGAGCAATTATTTTACAATCGGCACATAAAAGTGTAATTGGCCTATAATCTGCGGGCTTAAGTGGACGAGATATTTTGGGTATAAGAACAATTATCCCTGCTTTATGAGACTTGCATAACTCCCCTCTTTCAAGCACATCGCGAACAACTTCGCAGAAGTCGGTACCAATAATATCCCAATAAGTTTTGTAAAATTCGTATGGAATACCGTCAATACCAGGAGATTTTTTTGATGGCAATTGCTGTGTTATTGTATTAACTTCCGCATCTAAACACGACGCCTCCATGCCCGTCTTGCTGTCACAGCTAACTCTGTTTTCACCAAAAAACCGACGGAAGCATAGCATCGTCCGTGTCTTGTTTCGAGTATAAATTTGCAAAGCAACTACAAAGCGTTTGCACTATTTCCGGCCGGTCCCGAACAATATCGCCATCACTGTCAGTAAGCTGGTTGATAACCTTGCATCGTATTTGATGCTGTTCCTTAATGATACTAAACATGCTAAATTTATCTTCTGCGAATAGACTTTTATCATTTAGCATGATATGATAAAAGCTTATGCACTCAATAAGTGCATAAGCTTCTGTTTCGTGTCTCTAATACGTGGAGTTACGTGTGCACCATTGTTTGCCTGCAGGTGAAGTTCGTGTAGCATACGTTCGTAGAATGCACGTGTTCCTCTACGTTCTTCTGCCAGTTGGTACGCATGCCCTTTAAAAAGCCTCATGTCGTTCGGTTTTACACACACATCCCACAACATCGCAACAGAGGGGAACTGGTATTTTTTGCTGTGCTAACGTATCCAATTAGCTAGGAAGTCCTCTTTTACTTCTGAGCTACTGTCTACTGAGCTACTTCTGTCTAATAAAGACGTATTTAGACACCATGTCCCTCTGCCAAACCGTGTTACATTCGCAAACTTTTCATACGTAAATATCACTGCAGAGTGATCGCTGAACGCTACCGGAAGAACGTCATATCGATGCACCTTATGTATATGCTGTTTTTTTCACGTAGAATGGGTCAATCCTAGACCGACTCTGTGAAGTCACATAGGTGTAATGAATTCCTTGGATGTTAGATGCAACGTCACTCAAGTCTAAGCGAGTTATTAAAGTAGATAGGGCAGCATTAGTAAGATAGATGCCACCCTGATGATCATGGGGGTGAACTATGCAGTTGAAATCTCCACCGAGTATGAACTGATTACTGGGTAGATGGAGAAACGGAATCAAATACACGGAGAAAAACTGATTTCTTTCATATCTCGCTTGGGAGCCGGAGGGAGTATAAACATTGACTAGCGACACATCGTTTATTCGTCCTGACATCACTCGGCCTAACGGGTGGTAGCACAGGTCTTCAAGTTCCAGCCCCGCACGTGTAATAATCGCTGTCCCCCGTCCCCGGTCACCAACGTTTGTATACACATTGGAGGTATGAAACCCTATAAAATCTTGAATCACTACTTCTTGCAAGAATGCAGTGTCAACTGCCTGTGTTCGAATCAATGTCTCTAGCGCCGCCAATCGCGCACTGGCCGAGAATGCGCAAATATTTAAAGTTAAAATTGTCAATAACTCTGTCATGTGTGCCTAAAAAATGTAGTGATAGTATCAGAGAGAAGGAAATGGAAAGGTGGACAAAAAGGAAAAGTGGACAAAGAAAAATGGGGGCCGGTAATAGGGCATACAGGTGAGGATGCACACATGTGCCGGTCGTAATGTCATAGCAAGTCAACTGCTTAAAACTTATATAGAAGTTGCAAACATAGAGACTACATTCCCTCGTACAATTAGAGAAATATTGTTAATGTATTTTGTAGTTTTTCAACCAGTTTATATATGGCTTATTAATAATATATTTTAGAAAAGTTTTGGTTTATGTAAAGCCATGCGATGTGCTGTATTTTAACATCTCGTATCTTTCAGTCGGTGTCTGAATTCTTAAGCTTGCATGTAATTAATATCTCATGTGTTCTTTTTAAAATAATAATGTAGCAAGTCGGGCGGCCAGTGTATATGTACAGACATTTCGGTAGACAAATATAATATGTGAACTTTTAGGAGGCTGGAGTCTCGCAAAATTAAATTATGGAAGCGCCATTTCTAGCTCCAGGAATGTATGTTTATGCCCTATACAACCATATTATTTTTAAGGCATAGGGTATGTCAAATAAAGAAATTATAATTTAACATATTTAAATTTTTTTAGTTTGCATAGAAATTTTATGTGAAAAAAGTTCTCCCAGCTATATTTCAGGACTTCTCTCTTCAAGACTAAAAACTATGCAGTGTTAATAATTATCTCAACTATTTTTTGTAGCATAACTTTCCTACTCCGATTTCGATTGAATGTATACGTGAATAAACCAAGCACCATAATATTCTCTATATATCAGGTAGAATACAACATCAGCAAGAAATCAAAGACTTTTTGTTATACATATATATATATATAAACTGGTCGACACCACCAAAGTATATACTAGTCACCATACCAACCAACCATCCATTATATAGCCTAAGTCATACCTGACCAACCTGCATACCATCTCCTATAACCAAAGAACAATTCAGTCATACTAATCAACTGCACCACCAAATCCACCAAACACAATAAGTAGGTAGGAAATGTTTCTTCTACTACAAGTGGTTCCTGCCTGTGGACACCCTAGCCGCCATATTGGTGTCCTGCCCGAAACTTCCTGCTCTATCATTTTGGTTTGACCTTGACCTTGAACTTTGGTGGTCTATATCAAATTTGGTTTCCAAACTCAAATTTAAATTCAAATTTAAATTTGAAATCCCAAATTTGGATTCCTATTTCAAATTTGGATTTCGATCCCAAGGTATTCGATTCCGAATTTGTATGTCTGTAATTTTGTCAGCCAGTACCGATTCACTGCCGCGAGATGGCGGCCATCAGTGGCTTCTGGTGGGGGACGAGGCAGCCATCTTGGATTATGTAACAAGGGGCTTTTTTCGATCCCAAATATGGTTCTCGAACTCAAATTTGGATTTCCCAAATAAGGTATTCTATTCCAAATTTTGATGCCGGCCATATTGCCAGCAAGTACCGATTCCCTTTCGCGAGGCTCTCGATAAATGCCTAATCAGCGAAACTGTCTTCTGGGATGGCGGTCAGATAGTATATGACTATGTGAGGCTTTCGAAATGTTCCTGTAATCTGATTGGCTACACAAGGCTCGCGAAACTGTCTTCTGGGATGATGGTAAGCTAGTATGCGGCTACACGAGGCTCTCGAAATTGGCCTGACTGACACGAGTTTATCAAAGGCTCAGGTGGCCATCAGTGGCTCCTAGTGGGGGACGAGGCAGCCATCTAGGATTATGTCACAAGGGTCTCTTACATTCTGCTAGGATGGTGACCTTGACCTTTGGTTCCAAATTAAATAGTCGCCAATGCAGAACTTCTTGCTCTGTCAATCCAGTCTGCCATCTGGTAAATCCTAACTGGCTCCATGCTGTGGACCAGGCACTGCCATCTTGGATTAGAACTTCCTGCTCTGGCATTACGGAGCATGGGTTCCCTCTGCATGCTGATGCACACTATTTCCTTACTAACACAAGTTTCTTGCCTTGTACTTCATGTTCGATTCCCAGACAATGGATATATGTTAATTTGGAAAGTTAAACTTCCTGTTCGATTCACAGGCAATGCCATTTTTGAAAGTCTTTTGAACCATTTCCTGTACATGATTCAGAACCCCGACGAGTGGATTTATGTTAATTTCGGAAATACCGGGTTCGATTCCCTGGCGACTCATTTAATATAAAAAATTGCACAACCACTTACAAGAGCAGCTCTCCGACTGATGCCTCACTGCCACGAAATCCCTCGCTCAACTAACATAACACACCCACTGCTGTAAACAATTACATGTCGAGAGGGGTGGGGGAAATGTATGACATAGTCGGCTATTGGCATAACCGGCGAGTGGACTCTTCTATGTGGTGTCGTGCTGTGGACTCATGGAGTGTCGTCCTACAGAAGACCTCATGGTGGCGGCCAGGGTAGCCATATTGTCAGTCAGTACACCATCTTGTCGACCAGTGACAAAACGTCCTACTCTATCAAGTCAAAATGGTGGCAGGAGGAGGCAGTGTTAAGGTCGTGTCCCTAACCCGAAACCACCTAGCACTGACCTGAATGCACTATCTAGCAAAATTATGCCCACCATTATGACTACCAATAGCAAAATTATGTCCAATGCAATGTCTATAAAATGGTGGACAATGCAGAACTTCCCGCTCTGTAATTCCGATTCACCATCTTGCAGTAAAACTACTACTGGGTCCAGGGGTCACCCTGGCAGTCATACCAGCATGCCTCCTGAATGTTCGAGTTCATAGCCTCCCTGCAACATCTCTCTCTCCCGATATAGTTAGCTGAAATTATCTGAAACATTTGAGATATAACTACCATATTCATAACATAAGCATCACCCACGACGATGAGAAGGGTTGAAATGCCAAATTGACCATATAAGCATAGTTGGCTGTAATTTCCGAACCATTTGAGATACAACTACCAATGACATTGAAAAGGACCGAGGAGTCAAGATACCCTATATCTACTTATAAGCATAGCTGGCTATAATTTCCGGACCCTTTGAGTTGAAACTACCATATTCATAACATAGGCATCACCCATGACAAGGAACAGGACCGAGGGGTAAAGTATGACCAGTGTCTACTTATAAGCATAGTTGGCTATAATTTCCGAACCATTTAAGATATAGACACCAAATTCATAACATAGACATAACATGTAATGACAAGAACAGCTGTAGGTACAAGTAAGACCTATGTCTACTTATACGCATAGTTGTCTGTAATTTCTGAACTGTTTGAGAAAATCATAACATAGGACATCATCCCAGACATCAAAAAGGAATGAGGATAAAGTATGACCTATATATACTTGTAAGCATAGTTGGATGAAATTTCCGAACTGTTTAATATATAGTTCTCAAATTCATCACATAGCCATCATCCACGAAAAGGGCACAGGTCTAAGTTTAGCATAAGCATAGTTCACTGTAATTTCCAAACCATTTGAGAAAATTATAACATAGAAATCACTCCAGACAGCGAAAGGACCAAAGCACTGCATTAGCACCACACACAGCACATTATCACTCGATTGCCACTGCATTAGCACCACATGTAGCACCATAGGCACTGTACTTCGCACCACAAGCACAATCGACACAGCAATCAGCACCACATCAAAGCAAGCCTTTGACCTCGACGATCATGGAGCTACATCATCACTAACTGGTTGTTGCCAGTGCCGATTCTATGATCAAGACTACACCATGCTCCTTTTTAGTTTCAGTATCATTTGTACTTGGAACATCAATGATGTATCTGCTTTGTCACTTCTGGGGTAAAGCATTCACAGCTCTTCACAGCATGCATTGACATGAAATAACGACCTGCAGTTTACATGGAGTGATATTTTGAAGATACATTCTAAAACTTGTAGCACTAGTTCTCTACAACATCACACACATCACACAGTTAAAGCCTCAAGATAGTAATGGTAACATACATATTATCAAGCAAGATTTTACCCTACCCATATGCATTCATGCTGAAGATGAAGATATTTCTCACGAATCACAGAATGGATGCCTATTTCCGAATACAGTGATATGCATCATCGCGGGACCATCAAAAATTGTATCCTACTGAGCCTTCTGGAAGAAGAGAGTGGTATTCGATTCGAGAATGTCTACCTCTATTCTAAATCGCGAAAGTACCTGCGGCTAGCACAAATACTTCAAACAGTGGATGGTCTACACTATTTCCCATATAGTGACAATGAAGATGTACTGCCAAGTGAAGCTTGGCCTAACTCAGTGTTTGATGTTGCATGTGAGAAACAGTTGACAATACACCAATATTTTAGCATGGGACACCATGCAAATGTGGACCTGGGATGCATGCCCAAACAGATGCTTCGTGACAATGCAAAAATGATGGTGCTGTTTCGCATGGACGATATGAATTCATGCCATGGTTACAATGACCATGTCAATACAGATATGTCACCATAAGATTTTAAAGATACATGTGCCTTGTGCTGAAAAGAGAAATATGGATTTTTGACAATCGTTAAGGACTGTCCGCTACATAATGGTAGGTACATGCGTGGGTTCGATCACTGTATCATCGTATGTTGAGAATGTGTTATAGAAGGTTGGAATTCTGAGCAAAGATCTGTTTATATGAACAATTTTTTTAAATAAAAAATATTATTATAAAACAAACCCTCTGTGAAATTCATGGAATACTTTTACCTAGCATCCTGGTGGGGACGAATCTCATGCTCTGTCATTCCGACAGGGTTTTCTCATATTCCTTCCAAGATCCTTTCACCTAGCATCCTAGCTGGGATGTGTCTCATGTCCTAACAGGATGTATTTATACCTTTCTCACCTTCTCATGCCATTGTACAGTTTGAAAATAGGTGAAAACTTAATCACAGATTCGGCACTGGCAACAACCAGGTTGGCCACATACAATGCTCGTGACAGAATCGTTAAAATACTAGCATAATCGTCATTCTATGTCACAACATGTTCGCGAACGCATGTATCCATGCAGTTTCATAATTAAACATATTTGTGTAGCATATGCTGATGGATAGAAGTACTTTTCTGTCACCGTTTTCATAAACCTCACTCAACATGAAGATTAAGGTGACAAATACGTGGTTGGAAAACCACTATCACAGTCTCAATTGGAATGATGGTGATGTTGAATATGATAAAATAAGCGATATACTTACCTCTATGTTGGCAGATGGTGTAGTATTCGTGACCGGTCCTGAGCAGAAGCAATGGCTGACTAACCATTGCAGTGCAAACGTATGCGATTTGCAGATAGTGTACGAATGTCCCTCTTTTTTGCGTACATTAAAGTCTCGATACACGACGAACCACGAGTGTAGGCTATGTCGATCATGTGCATGTTTGAATGATCTGTTGCTAAGGGCATGGACTGTGGAGGGGGCTCGGTACATGTGACCTCGACACCTCGGGTGTTGCCACACACACAAGAATGTGTGTGACGGCAATAAAGTCTTGGTACATGACGAATCGAAGGTGGGAGGTAAGGCTCAATACACCGACCATAAGTACTGCTAAGGTCTCATACTCTCGGGTGTTACCACATACCCAAGAATGTGTGACCTCAATAAAGCCTTGGTACACGAAGAATGGCAATCGATTGGCAACGGGAAAACGATGCATATGGTAGAGTTTTCATAATGTTAATTATCGCACTCCTCCTAGCGATAGGAACAAGTCGATTGTGTGGATCTAAGGGTTTGAGTATATGCTGACCGAGAAAGTTGACATCCAGACTTCTAAGAGTGAACATTGGCTGTGGATAACGCGCTCGATGATGGAAAATGAATGTAATTTGTGTCGCTACTGTAAGAAGACCTTTGCTAACAAAAACAACTGCAAACAGCATGAAACTGGTTGTCATCTGAATCCAGAACACACTGTGTTTGCATGTGGAAAGTGTAAATCACAGTTTACAAGTCGTAGCAACTTGAAAAGGCATCGTGCAGCATGTAAGGGTCGCCCTACACTACCTGCGAGGCGAAATAAACATGCAGGTTCATCTACAAATGTCGAGGCTAGTTCTTTGTTCCATCCAAGACATCCATGCAGCTATTGTGACAAGACATTTATAAGTGTATATGATGATAGGAAACATTAAAACAGTACTTGTGTGAGGAACGCCATATATAGGGGATCAAATGTGATAAGTGTCGAAGAAGATATGTACCATATAATGATTTAAATAGTCATTTGAATCTTTGTAAAGGAGAGACCACTGCTAATGTACCTCAAGATTATTCACCATCTCTGAAGATTAATGTTACTGGCTTTTTCCTGAAGCGATCTGCATTCAGAGAACTTTTTAAAGATTTGGTAGCACCGAAAATGACATTTACACCGCACAATGTTTGCTTTTTCCTGACAAGTATGAGTCCTAATATAATAAACCAACTCATCGATGAGGTAGAACAACATGGAGCTGTCAAATATAATATGTGGTTGGACTGTAGCTATACGAAACCAGAACCTCACGATGATAAGTATTGTACAAAAACCTTCAAGACTACGGCTGTAACTGTGTGTCATTAATCTACAGCAGAAGACGCGATTGTTGATAGTATACGCAAAATATGCCAAGAGGAAGAACAAATTATTGCTAAAGTTTCTGGTTGGGCCCTGGCTTCGGTAAATGCTATAGAGTTGAGAACTAGTGGATACTATCCAACTAGCACATAGACACATACTGAGAGAGAATTACATCAAAATGTCTTCAACCAACAGAATGTACATATAAATTACCATAGTTGTTAAACCCAACTGTATAACGATGGTACTGTCTGAATGTGGCAGTTAGAAGTCAGCTCCGTCATGAACAGAGCGAATGTACAAAGAAACCAACCTCCAGAATACTAACATGTAATATGTGTTGTGCAACATTTAGTAGAATCGATAATCTAAAGAGATACACTGGTACATGTAACGCACCTTTGCTTGACACGAGACATCAAGACAAGGCTAGCCTTCATGTAAATTTGCTGTGTAAACTAATGCTGATTAGAGCGCCCATAAAATGAGCTGGTGTTGCTGAAGATAGGGTCTACTTGAAGTTAGGTTAGAATCCCGGCTGCTGCTATCTCCACGACACCAGGTCGTAAGCAGACTCTGAAGACCAGGGCATCTCCAGGCGTCACCACCACGAAGGCTACAACATCACGGAGGTGATGAGAGAACGCCGTGGCGACAGAGCCTACAGCATGTGGGTTAACACAGTCCAGAAACCTGCCGGACATCACATCAATACCCGCAAACGAGGTGAGGCAAATACTGTGTGCAATAAAACAAGTGTTTGAGAGAGACATATTGTTCTTTTTTGATCACACACTCTCCAATGATCCAGACGACCATTCCGGGGAAGTCTAATTCGATAGCTTGCCGGGGGTAAGAGGTGAGGGGTACAATGTGTGACTAGAAGAGAGCAGCTTAAGACACACGGTATAATGATTTTTTAAATTAACTAAGCCTATGCGAGAGAGAGAGAGAGAGAGAGAGAGATTGTATGTATTCAAGTATGGTATGATGCATTTTTTATTATGTAAAATATATGCATCACCGAACATGCATAAGTGTGAAGAGAGCAAAAAAAAATGTATATTCATTATGACAAAAATAAAATGTATTTGTAACCATAATTATGTTTTTTATATTTATTTATATGGTTAACAGTACCCCCTGCCCGCTTAGCTGGGTAGCAATTTATTGTTCTGAAAACTTTTATTACCTTTAAAGATAACTAATTCAGGTATGGCTCCACTTGAAAAAAGAGTGCTCTACCCACTGGACCTCTGCGGCCGCACTTGTTATTCATTACGTCAAAATGTAATCATTTATTCAACAGAGTAACTATAAAATTAAAAAAAAGTGCTCTGGCCACTGCGGCCTTATAACAAGATGAAATAAAATTTATATTTTTATGCATAAATATATTCAACATTGTAATAAATTTGATTATTAGTACCCCACCTACTTCTCTGAACATCAATGTATTATTCTAAAAAATAATTTCAAATTTACATTTAAACATAAGTAATTCAGGTATGATCCCATTTGAAAAAAGAGTGCTCTAGTAACTATAATATGTAAGAATATATGAATATAGATAGTGTGTGTTTGGTATTGTCTGAAATAGTTCTCGTGCAACTGTATCTAATGACTTAGGCGCATTTGTCCTTTGGGGGTAATATTATAGTCTTTCAAGTTTGCAGGAGATGTAGGAATAGACTGGAAAATGCTTTCCTAAAATGTGCTCTGGTCATGCACACATGTCACTTAACCAGCGGAAGGCTCACATCAGGTAGGTACAAGTACGCTCGTCATACACTGTTGTTACAAGTGGATGTTGAGACAAAACACCAACGAGGCGGTGTTGTCGACACGAAATACTGTCGCCAGGAACAAAACGTACATGCAAGTACGCACACAGCATGTGCTGTTAACATCTCATAACCTGTACAACAGCAGAACATCACACATAGTGTGTTGTGACATCACTACTATGTGAGGGGTCAGGTGAGGGGGCAGCACCGTCTATGCCCTCTACGATACTGATATATGTAAAGGCACCTCTCGCTTGACTCGAGACGGAATAAAGCGTTGGTCTGAAACTCAATCAGTGACAGAATGAGCGCAGTTACCTGCTTGAAGTGCAGTCCCTGTTGGGTGAAGGACTAGCTACATTGACTGGAACAATGCTTAAATCTCGCTGATGTAATGTGTGTGTGTTAATAGGTATAGACCACAAAGACTTGACCTAGTATATATACTCATGCTGCCACTGAGGAAAGAACTTAAGTTTTGTTTTGCATAAAGATGGCACAAGCTGATACAAACCCTACCATAGAGCGTGCCTCTACGGATGTACCTTCCTCCAAGGCTGAAAAACAGTGTTCCATGCTCGTCGTCATGAGAAAAGCAAATGTGTAAAAGGACCGACTTCTAAATGTGATGCGTGTGGTCCAGCATTTGTTAGAAGCGATAACCTAAAGATACCCACTGGTACGTGTACATCACCTTTCCTTGTCACGAAACAGCACGACAAGGCTAGCCTTCCTGCAGATTCATCATCATGTAAACTAACGATAGTCCGAGAACCCATTAAATTACGAGAGCCTGCATGGTGTGACGAAGGAACTACTAGTTTTGTAGAGCATGGACCCTACAGATCGCCAGAAGTTGTGAACAACACCTCTGCACAGCTAACATGTAAAGTGAAAAACAAAGATGCTATCCAGGACGACAATGTGACCTCCAAGTCTCCTGAGAACAATAATGTGACCTCAAAATCTGCTGAGAACGACAATGTGATGTCTGCTGGTGATGATGCATATTCTACTGATGAAGACATGCCGACATCTGCAAAGCGAAAGCGTGTTGCTGAGACCTACTTGCAGTTGGGACAGGAGAAACCTAGTACTCCAGTCCAGAGGTACCTCACAACTCGGAAGGAGTACATAGATCGAGAACCTTCTGTAAAGTCTGGCTACTTTGAAGACCCCAGTGACCTAGTTGATAGACTACGGTGGCTGGTTTCATTGCAAAGCAGTGGATAATTGTCTGTCATCGGAGAGATAAATTCAGATATTGATGAACTCAGAGCTGGAGGCTTTATTGAATTATTTGAGTGTATGTGTGTTTGTGATGTGGTTATGTATATAAATAAATGTAAACATCAACAGTAAATTTGTTTTTTTTTTTTTTTAATTCCTAATGTCTAAGAAATGTACCTACTGCTATGTGTTAGCCAGTGTCTTTCTGCACTCACCTCCCAATGAATGACAAACCTTGTCTTTGACCTTCTTGTTATAGCTTATCACTGCGGGAAACACCGCAATGCAGTTATGTCGAACTGAACTGTCAACTTTCATGACGAGACTTGTACTAAAAGTATTTCCACAATAGTACCATTGATCTTGTAACGATGTTGGCAATGCAGCTGGTAAGTCTTCATGTGTTGTAGCAGAGAACATGATCGTGGCAGATGAATGTAGTCATAACGACCTGCTTTCCACTCATCATTTTTACATATGTTGGCTTAAATACTGTTCCTACTACATGCTAGTTTGTGTTACTTCCGTAGATGACTGTGTGTGTGTGGTGTAAAACGTCAACATGGTTGGTGACCTTATCCAGTCGATCGCTTTGCGAAGTTGGCCTCTTTACTCGTGTTCAACTCTCCACGTTTGAGGAGACTTAGTTTGCTGCTCGCTCCTGTTGTGTCTTACACCGGCTCCTGGTGTGTGTCTGTAACAGTAGCCAAGAATCTTTTCGTCCTGTTGCAGGTAAGTGTTTGTAGATGAATTTCACGCGAGAAGGTATTCTTTAGGCAGGCTATCACTATGTGTGTCGCAGTGTATTATAGAATTTACTAAAGGTACATACTGGTAATATTGATACTGTAATGTTTGTCAGGGCTCGTTGCTGTTGACGATTCCGGCAGTGTTCGTCTTCAACCGACGATTTTTCGTCTGTAGCAGAATGTAACTGTGTACTTCCCACCATGCTCGACGAGAAAGTGCTTTTATCACTACGTGATGACGGTTCGTGTCTCGTGTTGTCAAAGTGTGATACCTTTGACTAGTAGGCTGCAAGCAATTGTGATGACGAGTACACATAGGAATATATATATATATATATAATCCATACTATAGTAATATATATAATTTAGTAATATATAGGTTAGGAATATATAGATATATTACTATATATAAGATAAGAATATTCATAATTAAGATAGGACTATAAATATTACATGTTTTCTTCTGGGTGAATGTGTATTTTTTGGGTTTTCTGAGAGTGCTCCCAATTGCGAACGTTTTATGATTTTTCTGCGTATTTAAAATTTTGGTTTAAAAAATGATGTTTCTTTTTGTTTTGAATGGTAGATTTGAACATATTGTAAGTAAGATTACGATCCTATGACACCATCCAAGGATAAGGTTAAGAGTTCTTATTATACACTCTTTCTGAACTGATTTGGTTGTCAAGCAGTCCAGTCTAAGACAATGGATTTAATTCTAGTTTCTTGTAAGGGTTCGAGTCCTGGGCAATGCAATTAATTTTCAGACATATATTGAAGACGGTCGAGTTGGTCTCAATCGCAGTTCGTCTGTTGTTCTAGTAAGAGTTCTCTTTCTCTGACTGGTTCGAGTGACTTGAGACTTAGTTACATCAGTTCTAGACATATAAAAGCAGCGTGTATGTCGTCGCTGCAAATAATCCAAAACGTATTTATCTTCTCATGAAGGTATAGTGAAAATGATGGTTTGTTGTTACAGCAGCGAGATAAATTTTTATCGGCTAATGTGACATATGGAAAGCTTAAATCACCTGCCTTTGACCTCGATGGCTTTGGAGCCGTGATCTGCATCATAGCTAACTAAAGTCCTACATGAATGGTTGAGTCCTACACCACAGGAAAAATTAGAAGTCCTGACATGGGGTAGAATAGACTTGACTACGTTAAAAAATATTTTGAGTCCTACACAATATGAAAATATACTCTAGATCCTACACCAGGTGGAATGGAGGTGACTAAATAAGAAAATTTCTCAAAGTCTTACACGAGGGCGATCAGAGAATTCTGCTGGCCCAATAGTAGTGTAAATGTAGTTTGAATTAGAATCAAAACTCCTTGTTTTCCCTTTTATAGTGGATATATTTTTATTGTCTTAGATTTTTTTAGGGGATTTTAAGGTTAAAGGTCGCCAGGTCAAGGTCAAAGGCCAAGATCACCTGCATTTTTGGTATTTGGTAGGTTAGAGTAGGTTAGGATTTTTTGGGCTATAGTGCATTAAGTTATGCTAGTTTGACAGATGGCAAGAATGTTTGTGTTCCAGGGTTGGTCTGGACTATAAAGTTTGCTTCGATCATCTGGGTTAACATAGTTGGTATTTTGGGTGATATGTTTTTTTCCAGTTTAGCTGCCTTGTGATTGTTGGTGTATATCAAATGGTGTGACAGTATGTGTGTGCGTCGGCGAGTCCTATAATGCTAAGGCATGCCTTAGTTTAAAGTGTTTGGTATGGGCTTGCCAGTATATTTTGACTGGTGTCAGTCGACATGGTGGATGGTATGAGAAGTTGATTGTGTCGCTGGTATAGGATGTATGTTTGCTTTGTATGGTCTTTGTAGACGAATGGTTGATGTATGCTAGATTTATAGTGGGTAGTATGGTTGGTAGGTATAATCGGTGTTGGTAGGTAGAACAAGTAGAATAGGTGTTAGGTTATGGGGTGGTCTCAGCTGTATAGTTGATTGGCACACCTGAGTTATGATGGATATTGTGCTTGGTGTATTGGGTGGTGCAGTTGATTAGTATGATTGAATTGTCCTTTGATTATAGGAGATGGTATGCAGGTTGGTCTAGTATGACTTGGGCTATAATGGATGGTTGGTATGGTGACTAGTATATATTTCGGCTGGTGTCGACCAGTAGAGCAAAAAATTATAAGTAGTGAGTAAATTTTTCCCAAGTCGTTGTGAACTGAATGGCTGAGGAGTGCTTGAATTATAGTAAGAGATATGAACGATGAGTATATTTCGTCTGGTGTTGGTCGGTAGAGCAGATGGCATGTATGAGTTACAGTGGCTGGTGTGGTTTGTTTATATGCGTAACTGGGGAAGTTAGATGGGCTGAAATGGTAGTCAATATAGTTGACTGTTATGATTGATCAGTAAGTCTGATGTATGGGGTTTGATATGGTCTGTATTGTTAATAGCATGACTGAGGTATGCTTGGATTAGAGTGAATTACATGGTTTGGGCAGTATGTTTTTTGTTTGGTATGGTTATCTGCTGTGGTGTTTAGTTTTTATCTTCTAATGGTATAGTATTTTGGTATGCTGGAGGGCTGTCACCTCGCATGTTATGGTTGGTGTCTGATGGCAATGATGACATGACAGACATGCTGGAGTTATGATTTTTGGTATTTTTTTCTCAATTTTTGTTGTTATTCTTTGTTTTTGTAGTGTTGGGAGGTGGGGAGTTAAGGGTAGGGCTTGATGTCTAGGGTGCTGAGAAGAGTAGGAGGTTAACATGATATGTTCTTGGATATTTTGTGATTTATTTATTTATTATTTATTTATTATGTATGAGGTGTGGTGGTCAGCATTTTTATTGGTATGGATAATTGGTAAATCAGGTGGTTTATTTTATGGGTGGTATGATTTTTGGCTGGTGTCTGATGGTAATGATACCACGACAGACATGCTGGAGTTATTATTACTGGTACATTTTTTCTAATTTTTTTTTTTGCAATTTTTCTTTGTTGTGTAGTATTGGAAGGTAAGTAGGTAAGGGTAGGGGTTGATGTTTAGGGTACTGGGATGAGTTTGAGATTAATGTGATATGTTCTTAGATTTTTTAGATTTAAAAAAAGTTGTGATTTTTTTTAGTATTCTAGGAGAATTAATTTAGTATATTTTATATTTTTTTAGAATTGTTTTTTTAAAATTATTTTTAAATAATACATTTTAGGGATATTTTTTAGGCAAAAGTGATTTTTTAAGGTAAAAGACTTGATTTAAAGGTGAAAATGACCAATTTTTGAGGGAAAAGTAGGGGAATATTTCAGTAGTTTGGGTTGATGGTAGGAGAGAGTTATTTTGATCGAATATCTTTGTCTCTGAGTGTGAAGTGCCTGTATGGCTGTTAAACTGGAGGACAGGAGGTATGATGACAGGTGTGATGGTTAATATAGAAGGTCGAAATGTATGGCTTGAATATTATGTTGGTCAGACTGATAACAATATGAATTGTATGTAGACTTAACATTGGTAGAGGTGCTTTTAGAATGTTTACACTGTATGACCTCTCTGCATGGTTGTTATAGATAGTTTGTTTTTGTTATATTTTTTAAATGTCTTACTAGTATGTTTTTGGTTGGTATGACCTCTTGGAATGGCTCAAATGGATGTAGTAACATGATGGTATTGTCTGTTGGCATGGGCTGTCTGTATGGTTTTGGTTTTTTTATAGCTAGTACACCTTAGTGGTATAACCTATCGGTATGACTTGGTTGTACAGTTAGTTTCTTGTATGGTTGGTATAGTAATTATGTTGATTGTTATGGCCTGATCCATATTCGGTTGTTCTTTAATTTCTCAAGATCTTTCACAGAGGTAATAGTATGCACAGATCCAGAATCAACAAGAGCATTAACAGATAATGGGCCTAAATTTACCTCATCATGGGGTGTCTTAACCTTTTGATTTCCCACTGCATTAGGCAAATTTACTTGACATATTTCAAAATTTCTCTTTTCAATGTGGTCATAAAGACCGAACAGCTGTTCAAAATGCCTGCAAAGGTTCACATTTTGAAAAATGTGATTATTACAATAATCATTGACAAACTTGCCAGATTTGTGAGGAAGATCGCTCACTTTTCGTCCCCGAGTGACTTGTTTTTTAGCTTAAAACGCTAGTAAATAGTGTGGCCTGACATTTTGCAATACCTACAAGAAAATTGGTTGCCACGTGCAAGATTATCAGAGTGTGAAAGGGATTTGTCATCCTTCAGTTCCTGTGCCTGATCCTTTATATCAGTAACAGTATTCGTGGAAGAATCATGAGGCAGTTTCTTTCCATCAGTACTACGGAATGATTTGTGTGGCCTTAAGATATGATAGCATTTTTGGTCAGTGTGTCTAATGTTCTGGGAATATATACATGCCCTATAAAACTCTGCAAAAGAGTTGAGTTTCTAGAAGAACACTAAACGAGAACGCTCTTGAAGTTATAAGCCTTATAATATGGCATTAACCACTTCAGATTCTGGGAGATTTAAATGCAATATAGTGGCAGCCTCCTTAACACTGCTCACATACACAGAAAGAGCCCCCTCAGGTTCTTGCAAACGATTAAACATCCTTAGTTGTAACTGAGCATGCAACCTTGAGGGAATAAAAAAATTAAGAATATCTGAATGATTGACATCAAAGGAAACATGATGTGACATGGTTTAACTAGTCAGTTCACTGAGCGGACCTTGAGTGAAAGGGTAAATGACCTCAAGCAGCTGTGTCACTGGCGTTATTTTACTCTGATATAGTTTGACAATCACTTTCAAAAACTCTAAAAATTTGGGAACAATAAGACCATCAGTAGCAGGAAAATTACGCATGTTCTCAAGTCGGTATGTTATTTGACCAAAAACAGATGCATACATGTGGGAGGGTGGTGATGATGTGCCCAGATGCACTAAAAACAGAGTTCGGATGGAATGAGTATAAGGCTTGTAAAGGTGATGCAGTGTGGAGGGTTGTGGATGGAATGGTGGTTGAAGAAAGTGAGAAAATGGGTGGGTTGCGAACTAGGTTAACTGCAATGGGATGGGTGGTGCCCGGAACATGGTGGGATAGTGGACTAACACTAGCAAACTGTTAGGTGACTGAAGTGAGTGAGGTGGTGGGAACATCCTTGTTACTGTGATCAATAACACTGAGGGAGAGTGAATCCAAATTAGATGCCACCTCAAAGAAGGACTGGGTCATAGCAACAATGCTCTCAAGTGACTTAAACTGATTATCTGATAATTACTCACCAATCTTAGTCAAAATATTCTGAGCATGTCGTTTAAGGTGTGCTAAACAGTTTTGCAATAGGGGGTATGAGTAAGATGTATCATTTTTACTAAGAATATCAAAAAAATCTTGTAAAGAAATGATTATAATAGTCCAGATACGATACTCTGTGTCAATATCAATATCGGACAACTTGCCCAAAGAAACAGGGACATTTGTATTTAAAGCAGCACACAACATGCTTCTAATGCTGCTGTTGTGTTTTCAGGTGCATGTACACCTTTAATGGTGCACTCGTATTGACATATATCATTTTAAAGGAGTTGTGCAACAATACAAAAAGCCATGGTACCAGAACACTACAAAATTACACAAAGAAAACTTTACTTAAATGTAAAGGCACAGATCTCTCACCAACACCATTTGCGCATGCCTAAGTCTCAAAGGGACACATGTAACAAGCATGGACAAATAAAAAATGTCCAAGCTACAAACGGGAACCACCAACTACTGCTAACACATGTTATGTAGCACCTTAGTGCCGTGAACTTGAGCACCCTTAGATACTCTTGTTATAACACAAGGATGTTACATAAATGGAAGGTGGGATCTAGATTCCTGTACAGAATAGGGTTTGCCACTGAAAGCAAAATACATGGGCATGCTCCTGTTTTCCTTATTACATAAAATATATAAAAAAGTATTAGGGACACTCATGGTGTAACTAAAATTTTTACAATCACGACGTTGTAGCTATTAATTTATATATTATTGATGGGTGATTATTAAGGAAATACTAGGAAATAAAATACTTGTTTCCTTAGAACAAGAATTTTCCTATTCATTTTTTTCTATTCCCACAGTAACATATAAATATACCTATATAAAAGTCAATGAAATTTTATTTCTCTCTTGTGAAGATATGAGTATTTTCATCTTTTCATTGCTTTTAGAGTATGAGACAAATTATAGTTTTTTCTGAGTACATTATTTGACCATGACTATATTGACCGATACTCGCGATCGCTTCATTTGAAATTTTACATTACCGAAAAAAAAAAATTCGTAGTTGAACAGTCCAAACGATATTTAATTATTAAACAGACGTCGCGTCGGAAGACGGGACATGCAGCACGCAAAAAAATAATTTAGAGGTGACTTTTGATTGTGTATGCTGAAATTCAGACATTACATTACATTATGTATCTTTGAATTGGTTTAATATCATTATAAGACTCGCAGTGTGGACTGGTATGAACGATGCACTACGCCTAGTGAGTTGGGCCGAGCGAGTACTAGTACAAAGTTACTAAAATAGAATTTGATTGCTACTTGCCTGCACGCACGTTTTCACGAAACTACGCATGTAAATAGACGTTTCGTTCACGTAAAAGTTACACTCACGAAACGTGAAAATGGTAGCCCACATTTTTGAAGCACTGATTATAGATTACTAAAAACGGTTAGTACTGCACGTGGGCCTAATGATAGTCAACATTTAACCCCAGTGCTGCGGAAAATTATCTTGAAAAGAAACACCTTTCTCAAATTGACTCGTCCGCCTCCAAGCAGACCGGCCACGCACATCTAACCTCTACCAGGCTCATGGCTATACTGGCGCACAGTACTCGCGAGGCCGTCAGGTGCCCCCTCGTGCCAGCACCCGAAACTACGAATACATCTGGCATGTTCCATAAACTCCTTTTACTTTCTTACCCCTCCTTGATATTTTCAGCCGCATTTTGGGGTGTATAAATAAGCGCCTGCCAGCCTGAATAGTCGTGCAGTCTTCCTATACGAGTGACGCGGGCTGGCTGGCGATGGAATTATGTCATCAGAATTCGCAGTTTGGCTTCATGGAGATAGGCGCGGTAATTTTAAAAATTGAAAAGATAACTAGTTTTCATAACTGTGTTGTTTTTAGTACGTTGTCCTAGTAATTCGTGGGATACTTACATGTTGGGATGCTGTATTGTAGAAATATTTATGTCTTCTCTGCGTTTTGAAATATAGGTTTTTTTTTAAATAGCTAGTTTTATATTCTGGCGTCCCTTATGATATTCGAGGAGTGATTCTTCGCCGTCAATGTTATAAATCATAATTTAGTATTTCTATAGGTTATGTAAGAGGTGGATTTCCTTGGCAATGAATCACGTGTGGGCCGTTGAATTGTGTTTTTTACGAGAATACTTTTTGAAGAGTGGCAGCTGCCTCAGTATTCTATTATCTGTCAATAGAGGGAATTATAGTGATTTTTTCAAAATGTAAATGTTATAGTGAGGTTGTGTGTTATAGGGTCTGCTTGCTACGACTTTGCTCCTTTGCCTGTCATGGTTGATATTCAAAGAGTTGCATAATTTTTGGTGTGATTTTGTTGGACTGATTGAGACCGTCCTTTTTTTTATGTTGCAGTATATCTTCCTGCCTTCCCCCGGTATGGCAGCATCAAGCAGTATTATATTGGAAAAACAAAAATCCCTTTTGTGTAATCTATGGTTCGATATATGGGAATTGTTTT
This sequence comes from Dryococelus australis, assembly GCA_029891345.1. Taxonomy (NCBI): domain Eukaryota; kingdom Metazoa; phylum Arthropoda; class Insecta; order Phasmatodea; family Phasmatidae; genus Dryococelus; species Dryococelus australis. The sequence continues at coordinate 249,844,863 of CM056994.1, forward strand.
TCTGAATTTTTTATTCTCTTGTGTTGAACGTAGGTTTGTGTACCCTTTCCTGCCTTTCCTAATCCTTGCTACGTCCCAAAGAAGCGTAATACTAGAATTACATATACGAAGATACAGACACAGAAAATCAAACAAGAATATTTGCCAATAGGTAGGCCTACGTGAAGAAAATAGAGAACTGTGTAGTAGGAATTCGTTAAGTAAGCAGCAAATTAACGAAAGAATAACTAATTATGGACACGACAAACACAGTGGTCTTTTTGAGTCTAAACGATTCCTTCTGTAGAATTATGTGTTTTCATGTACCTGTTGACAACTTTTCCTGTTTGGTTTTGAAGGTTTGAATGTGAAATTCTAGTTTTCTGCTACATAATCTCTGCTACAACAGTGTATATACAAAACAATTTTATTATTTGTTCCATATGTCACTAATGAATACCTGGCGAATAGTCGAAACTGTGGGCGATGATGATGTCACTATTTCAACACTAGGGAACCCAACCCGTGACCTTTTTTTTTTTTTTGAATTTTCACGGGGCTAGAACAGTTACCATGTTAAAAAATTTGGCTATCATTCAAAGACTGAAAAAAATATTGCATAGATATATGTAGGTAATAATGAAATAATGTGAAGTTAACTCAACATTGAAGCGATTGTGGTCCCATTTGAAATTTCTCTATCCACTTGGCCACTGCGGCCCCACTTAACATAGTTCTATCCACTGAGCCACTAAGGCCCCACTTGGAAATAAACTCAACATTGAAGCGAGACATTTAAAGTAAACAAAAATGATATTCCATTACCTTCATATCTCTATGCAATATTCTCTGTGCATTAATACAAAACTTTCATAGGAAAAAGTAATTAAAAAATTAGTTTTTAGGGTAAAAGGTAATGATTGCGTAATCTGATGTTGCTTAAAATCGAACTTGGTCTGTATTTTACCCTAAGGATTCGCTCTGCAAAATTTGAAGAACTTCTTGTTGAGTTTCAAGGGATTTGGAGGTATTAAAGACGGACGGAGAGACAGACAGGCAGACAGACAGAGATCGTCTACTTATATAGGATTATCATCAGCTTGCCAAAATACTTACCAATGTTTTAAAATTGAGTAGATATATCGCAAAAGTTTTCAAATACCACTCGCAGGAATACTGATTTCTCTATGATTTTCTTTGATTTAATTTTCTTTTCTATATTTTTGTTTGTAAATCCCATCTCTTAATGATGTATGTATATTTGTGTGTAGGTGTATTGCCCCCTATTAATTATATTTGACAACTTCCAGTTTGTACTGATAACTAATAAAGAAACAAGTAAGTATAATTATAAAAAAATAAAATGCTGATGTGCAAAATACTGCCCCTCCCATTCAGAAACCAGATCTATGATAAGCTGGCAGAGAATTAAATCAATTGTTACAATATTTTTAAAAAATTCGACTTTGTAATCGACTTCACCCAAACATAACTGAATAAATGAGGTTCCTCTCCTCCCTCCCTAAGGGGGTCTGCAGTGGGCGAAGTAGTAGGATGCTTGCCTTCCACCAATGTGATCCATTTTTGTTTCCCCGTGAGGTTACTCACAAATTTTCACATATAGGAATTGTGCTGAATGATGCTGCTGATTGGCATGTGTTCCCGAGGTTTTCCTTTTTTCCCAACCCTTGAATTTCAGTGCTGTTCCAAATCTGCCATATTTCACCCTCATTGGCTCTCAGCACATTGGTTGTTGCAAACCACCAAAACCTCTCTCAACTCCTCCCTTTTTAAGGCGATGGACGCCATGGAGGTGTAGCGGCTAGAGTACTCGCTGTTTCACGAAGCACACTTCATTCAAATACCCATGATTAATCTTCATTATTAAAATAAACTTATGTCCAATTAGTGGCCCTCAAAATATTATAATTTCAAAAATCCTGAAGAAGGGCGAAATAGCATTTAAAGAAAATCACTTGGAGTTCTTCATTTTTGCAAATTGTGTAGTTACAGGAAAATATTGGCTTTATCAAAGATTTATTTATTTTGACTACCTTTGGAAGATGATCAAATATAAACATTTGTTATTTACTGTAAAGATTACAGCCTACCGTTAAATACATAAACCAAACACACGAGAAAAAAATGATTTTTTTAACTTAACATATTGGTGACAATTAAGCAAAACGAGAGCACACTCCAATATAAAAAAAATTATTTGGCCAAATCCAAATACATAAAAAAGGAATTAACAGATTTACATAGTGACAAGAAACAAGTGCCAACACAACTGGCACAGACCTTGCAGCAGGTGTTCGGGAATTGGGAACCCTCTAGGACGATTCTGCGAATGCAGTTCGCTGAGGTAGGTTGTCAGAGTGGGGTGATTGTGAAACAGCATTCATCGCCTTATCCGGGGAGTAATGGCCTACCTTTCACAATAGTTCCGCGTTACGACTGCCAGCGAACTGCATTTGGAGTTCCATTACCATTAGTGAGGAAGGGTAGTGTCCACTGACCAGCCTTTCACAGCATCAGCGGTCCTAGCGATAGGCAGCAGGGAGCTGTGCCTGCACACGGAAGTTTTAAGGTGTTGGTGATCAGTAGTCAAGGTCAGTAGGAATCACTCAGTCAGTGAACCAGTGCGCCGAAGTCGCGGCCGTGGAAATGAGAATGTTCACCGTGGTTAAGGCGGGGTCGCTGAGGTCGGCGGAAACTGTTTTTAGAGTTTTGGAGAAGCGAGGAACTAAGTCATCAGCCTGTTGGTCTGTTGGTCTGTTAGTACTTAATTTAATGTATATCAATCATGTTCCAATATGGCCGCCGGCAGGTATAAGCAATCATACTGGTGACTGGAGCTCGCTTGAGAGAGAGAACTGTCGTCAGAGACGGACGTGCAGATAGGCTCTCAGTACTTAGTAATTGGGAATTGCATTATGTACTATCACTCAACATACAAAACTTTGATTAGATATCCAATGTGCATAATAATACACATAATTAAATAAACTAATTAATTATTCAATCAGATTGTAGTCTCGATAACTGAAATAAATACTTCATTACTGCATATGCAAGGACGTACACACCCTACTCTGCATTCAATTGCGTATAATAAGATATTGCAGTTGGAAAATAGGTAACGCAAATCCTTGGGGACACTTGTAGGCGGTACCTGGCAGAAAATGCAAATACTTGGGGTGATGGGGGGGGGGGGGAAGTGCATTCAGAAGTGTTAGGGCTATCTGGAGGGGTGGGGCAAGCAAAAGTGCATTCAGAAGTGCAGCAAATGGGGTATAGCCCTTTTCTATTGGAGTTCGGTTGAGAACGAGGTGTGGTGCGATGCGGATGTGCACTTAGGCACTCATAATTGTTTATTGCGACATGAAATAATTAATCAATCCATAATGTACTCTCTCTGTCACATTGCATTACTGCATACCGACGTGCGTGATTAAATTATTGCATTTATATGTACATTAATTAATGAAATTATTTATTACATTCGCAAATCAATTCAAAACCTATACAACTGCATTACCTCCCCTCCTCTGCAACCGCATTCCCTCCCTTCCACTGCAAGTGCATCACAGATCATCCCATCGCCAGTGTCCGAAGTGTCAACATCTAAAATGGTCCTTGTGTCATTCTTGCTTCAACACCAAAACGACCAATCACAGAAGGGGTAAGTCCATTTATGCTGCTGCTCCCACCTATCACACCTTAGTTTAGTTCCTCCTCCCGAACCGGTGACATCTGTAATAACTTAATTACTTATTACAAAAAATAAAACATAAGTATCCCCTACAAGCATCGAACCAAGTATCGGTCGCTGCAACTCCAGCCTGTCGGTGAACGACTCGACAGCGCCCACCACGACACCCCTTCACATGTCCGGCCCCAATGAAAATACCTGCCTGCAGACCCCACATCGCCACTGCTGCTGTTTGAGTGTTGTTGGAAATGAAATGCAATCACTACTCGAGTGATAATCTCCCATTGTTCATGTAGTTTGAAACACGTGTACTAACAAGCAACCACTAACGGCACCCAAGTACGTGAGTTTATGATGTCCTACGTGCATGCGATGTCCGCATGACAAGCCAGTTCCTTTCGCCTTCGAGATATGCGACTTGTTGCACACGCAGGTACGTGAAGTTGCGGACTCCCGGCGCTGTTTAGCTAAATTCAATTTCAATTAAAAAATCCTAGATGAATTTTCTTCCACAATTATTTATTGTTTGTATTAATCCATAAATGCTGTGGTTGCAATTTTGGCTTGTAGTTTAAAAACAACTTGTATGTCTTTCTTCATAACCAACCCCTACAATGTGTGTGTGTGTGCTAATACTTATTGAGGCGCGTGGATATGGTTGTGTAATAAGAGGCTATGTTAGAAATAGTGATCTATAAAACACGCTTGTCGCAAGTTTTCATTAGCTGAACTTACGAATTATCGTGTGAGCTATGAATCTTAAATACAGAAGATGTGGTTCCGTAAGCGAGGACTGTGTTTATTATATGCATAATTCTTAATGCATAGTATAATCATGGATAGACGGTCACAAGAACATTGTAGACCTCTTTTCAAAAAAATTAATATTCTTCTGGTACCTTGTATTTACATTTACAACATGGCTACATATGTTTGGAAAAACATGCAAAGTTCTTTTACACAAAATTCACAGATCCATTCACATGATACTCGGCAAAAACAAAATATTTATATAAAACAAATAAACCATCAAGTTACTTATAACGCTGTCCATATTGAAGGGAGTAAAATATTTAACAAACTTCCAAAAGATATCAAAGGAATAAAGTGTCTAAAAAAATTAATGCAAATCGTTTTCGACTTTCTAATCAAAACATGTTATTACATAACAGCTTAATATCTTAATGAATAAAATTAAAATTTTAGAACATTATATCTGGACAATATAGGCTATTCAAACTTATTATATAAATGTTTTTTGTTTTGTATTTAAAGCATTTGGTGTATTTCTGTTAATATTAGTATTTCAGAGTAATTTGTATTTCTTTATATTTTTATTTCGATTTGCATTTCACTGTCAACTAACCTTTACATATAAAAATCGTTGTGTAATATTTCATAATTTCCCTAGTCATGCAACATTTCATTGCTTTTTGTTCAGCTTGTCTAAGTTTATGCGTAGCTTTTAACCTGTAAATTATTCATAAGTATCATAGTTTAGTAAGTATTGTTTTTGACACGTCCTATACCATTTATGTATAGTCTTATTGGATAAATAAATAAATAGATTGACAATTGTAAACCTACGTCAACTAAGTACAAATATAGGAAAATATGTGAAACTCCCCTCTCTTTTTTATCACTGTATATTTATCCTGTACCTCCTTTCCTTTAGTTCAGTAGTAGTGACGGGCGCAGCGCATATAGTCTATTCGCGGTTTCTTCAAATTTTACAAATGAACGCTTTGAAAAATCAGCCCATGTATGATGTGTTTGTTTACTTCCTAAATATGCCATGTTCCACAAGCTTTTATACCCGTGTACATAAAAGTACCTTGTTCTAGGTTAAATTGACTCTTTATTTATATCTTATATACAAATTATATTTCATTTATAGTAATTATTACTAACATAGGTGTTGATAATGCCTGCTAAGAAATAGTTCTTATGTAAAATATTATTACACTGAGTACGCACGAATGCGGTGCGTTCTCTCTTTGGTGTAATTTTTCAGATTAAGTTTAGCTTTTTTAAGTGTGAAGTAACCGTGAATGAGCCTTAGCTACAATCCTGCTACGCATAAACTGCAGACTGTTCTAAACTGCTGCTCTTAGTAATGCAGCTGTAGCTCTGACACCAGTAATGTTTAGTGGAGAGGTTTTGGTCGGCGTTTAGTATGTGAGAGTCGCTTCCTCCAACTGTACCAGATGCTCAAATAAAAAAAAGTAGTTCACTCACTACCTAATTTGTTAAAAAAAAAGTATGGTTTATGTTGCATGGAAGGGAAATGCATATTATTTGCAACACTGTAAACTATTTGCTAGAATGTACTTATTTACAAATTTAAAACCAAATCAATTAGTAAGAAAGTATTTTTAATCAAAATTTATGCGTTTTTTTTAAATATTTTGGACACTTTTGTAAGCATATTTAGCAAAATAAAACCCATCACCAAGATTACCATAATAATTACTCTGGTTTCATATAAAAAGTAATAATATTTACAAAATTTTTTATTAATTAACTTCATGCGCATCCATTTCAACCACAAAAGTTCGAATTTTTGAAACTAAAATAAACGTACATAAAATAAGTTTTTAAACTAGATAACGGAAGTTTTTGAAATTAGTACTAATATTTTTTAACATATAACCACAGTAATTAATATGTTCCCAACTTGAAGTTTTCATGAAAATGTGTTTTGTGATGCATCTATAATGGCAATACGTTCACATTTTGTTAAAACATAAACTGCTATCAACTGATATTTTTACATTTAAATATGTAAATTACAGCTACGTATGTTACAGTGTTACAAAATATATGCGTTCTTCATTCGTAAGCAACACAAATCTTGCCTGTTCTGACTACCATGGTAGTGTGCGTACTAGGTAAAGATGGAGTAGCGGTGTAATGCAAGAGCGGAGAAGCGGAAGTGCCCAGATAAAACCCTCTGGATATCGGCAACGTCCACCGCGTTTCCCACATGTGAAAGTCTGCGCAAGCACAGGCGCCGGGAGTCGAACACGGTTCACCTTGGTGCAGGAGGCGAGTAGTCCAACCCACGGCCGTAGAAGACAGGTCTGGACACTAGCATGAAAAGTTGACGCCCTTATTAACTCATTTAGTTCATAAACCCAGCCGCAGAGCGCTGCTACCGAAGTAGTGCTGTTGATATGGCTAGCATAAGGAGGGGATTCGCAATTTTTTCTTAAAATGGGAAAATGACGTCTGTATCTTTATGGTATTATCCCTATACCAGCAACGCTAAAAACATTATTTGCTTGCAGCAATCTGCGGCTACTGCATGAACTAAATCAGTCAGTATGGGGGTCAATTCGCTAACATTGTTAGATAGGCGAGTGTCCAGACCTGTCTTCTACGGCCGTGGTCCAACCACTACACCTCACGACCCGAGACGATTTGAGTGTAGGTGTGGTGTGTGTTATTGGGTTAGTGTGTGTGTGTGGGAGGTTGTGAGGGAACTGAACACTCATAGAATGTTTCCCCTTGTTCACGTAAGAAAAATAATTTCCCCGTGTTCAGGGAAACTGATTTCCCTGCGTGTGGAAGAGTAATAATGCATGATGATGAAATTACATAATGGGGTTTCATTAAATTTTTCTCTATCCTGGGAACGTTTGTGCGGCCATCATTGTTGGGTTACCTTACACTGCTTATCACCATTTGTACTGCCTCATACAAACAAAGCTTAACCGAGTCTATAAAATTTCGCCAAAGAGATAATGCACCGCATTCGTGCCCACCGAGTGTAACTAAATTTTAATGATAACTATGTATTACTAGTTACTGCCAACACACCAATTTTCTCTCTGTTCTAATTTGTAGATATCAATTATAAATGAAATATTATAATTTATGCATAAAATAAGGATAGAATTTCAATAAGCCAAATATAAGGTAGAGGCTGTTCACGGTAAAGTGAGGACTTTTGAAGCCCTAGTTACTTTTTTCTTTTAACAATTTCTTATCCCTTAACCACCTTTTCAAATAAATATTGTTATGTAAGTAATAAACACAGTGTGTATATTCCACGGTACTCAGTAATTAAAGTATAAAGCTAAAATAAAATATATTTAATGTCTATTATTCCAAGTGAGAGGGCTTTCAAAAGTACTCACTTTACCGTGAACAGCCTATACTTTAATATTAACACTAGTATAAGACGCGTGTGATATATTGTTTATTTAGGAAACAACCAAACACTTCATACTGAGTGTTATTTTGAAAAGGTTTGATTAAAAAAAGTGTAAAGAAACCGCGAATAGACTATACACATTTGATATGTAGTGCTGTTATCGAATATTTTAGCCTAGTATATATACAGTATTATTACTTTAGGTATCGTATACGACTTACAAGAAACTTAAATCTTTACAAACGATGTTCATGTAGTTCAGCTTTTAATTGGCCACGGTCGCTATCGCACACTGAGGAATGTGGGCTGCACTCAACCTTATTCGTCAAGGTTAATTATATGTCATATTATAGCGTTTTTCCAAATCCCAGGGAATTTTATAGATCACTAAAAAAATGCACCCCTCCCCCCTTCTCTCCGGCATCAGAATTTTTAATTAGCTCACTGTGTACATATGTGTAATACTATGACGTAGATATGTTCATATATTACATTCGACACAGTACTGTCAGATACACGCGACAGCAATGAATGCGAAGGGAGGTAGATTATAAGATATGCATTACCTACGTGCTTTTTGGAACGAACAAAATAGTAAGTGCAGGCATTTTGCTTTTCACGTTGAGCGCACGATGAAACGAACCATTGCCGCAACACAGAGATCAGAAAATATAATCAAGAAATGAACAAAACAAGACTTTGTTGCTACGGAAACAAAAACTAAACTGTCGATTCACAGCAAAAAAGGAGACCATCAAATAAAAAGGCGGAATTATTCATTTCGAAAGTAGAGTAGCGGGGATAACTGCAGAGGGACTGTAGAGTGTGAAACGGTGTCTACAATTAAGAAGTTGCTCTCTACATTGATAGAAAGAATGAAGAAATAGTCCAGAAGAAAGACGGAATCCCGGTTGGAAATCGTGATTGCAGGTAAGGATTGACATAGTGGCATGGCGCGCATGGCATTTCATATCAAGATAGCTGTCGTTCAGGGGACACTAAACTCACAATACGGAATGGTCCTTGTAATATTATAGCAAAAAAATAAAATAAAATTATATAAAACTTTAATTTATACTTGGACGAAAATATAGGTATCACCCTGCAGTTTTGCGGGACCCAAAATTAATTTATAAAACTAACATGCAAATAAGCAGTTACACTTAATCTGAAAGTGAAATTAATTCTTAAATTATTTTTCTTTCACGGAGTGAATGTTATTGCTGTGTGATCTAAACTGTCGACTCACCGACATTAACAGGTTCTTCACTCTTAACTCAGCACTTTCGGAAGACCTGCAGAGATTCTACTCTCTTAGTTTGGTATCCTTCCACCACATGCAAATTTAACTGTCATTAGACTGATAATTTCGTTCATAGATCAGTCAGGTGAAACCATGAAGCGTATAACAAAAACACCAACTTCAGTGCGGGCTATAAATTCAAACATTACATTTGTCAGTAATACGCCAAATGTCAAAAAAAAAAATCTATTTATTCCCTGCTGCAACATTATCTTGTAGCCTGCTGGTATAACCCGTGCGCACTGCAACATATTAGTATGTAGGTGTGCGCAGTGATTTTTTTTCACAGGTTTATCTGAAAAGTGCTCTCTTTACAGTGAACAGAATTCATATTTATTGGCTATTCATCTCTTTTTACTTATGGCTCGGGCACAATCGATACATGCATTTCGTAAAAATAACACGCTAATATACACACACGTTTAATGCAATTTAAATCGCAGACTATAATCACCCATAGCCGTAAGCACTTCGCTAAATATAGTATAAGTAACAAGAGGAGTTCAACTTTGCTGTGTGTGTGGGGAGTTTAGTCACTGAGAAGCCCCTAATGATCTACTACGTCATCAAGTGAGACATTTTTTTATGATAAAAGAATGTGTGTGCATTGTCTTTATTCTGTAGTCAGTTATTTTCTTTTGTTTATTTCTGAAGCTTCGCACTCACGAAAGTTTTGAGACGTTTTTACTTGACGTTAAAAGTGAAAACTTTAATGAAATTATATTTTAAAAATGTCTAGATTGTATGGAAAATAATTATTTTTGACGAAAATTATCACAACTAGACGAACCTTAATTTCTCCAACGCTGGGAGAAACCGCGTAAACAAACCAAAATTGTTGGCGCTGTATCAGTTTTAGCGAGGCTGATGTGCTTGTGTAGTGCGATGAGGTGGAAGCGTTGGAATGCATGGGCGGGGGATACAGGATATCCTCGCTGACCAGCGACATAGTGTGACACGATTACCATTTGCGGAAATCCCGGGAAGCGAACCTGGTGCGCCTTGGCGGGAGACTAGCACTCTAACTGCTACACGCAGCGCCTCGTCTCTTGTGTAAACTGTGCAGGTACAAGTCGTTGTTACGTTACCAGTATGTGAGCCGTGATATAGGCACACAAGGCCAGCACGTTACCATTTGGGCTTTAGTCCAGTCTATTCGCGGTTTATTCGGAATATTTAAATGAAATCATTCCATATAATATGATGTGTTAGGTTGACTCCTAAATGTGGCATGTATCGCAAGCGTTCTATACTTGTGCCAACATAAAAATTGCGTATTTTTTTATTAAATTCAATTTTGACGTATATTATATCTATAAACAATATTTAATTGAATAATTAATATGAATAAAAACAGAGAAAAAATATGTAGGCATGTTGGCAATGCCTAGTAAGAAATAGTTCTTATGCAAGCTATTATTATACTCATTGCGCACGGATGCGGTGTGCGTAGTAACTTTGGTGTAAATTTATAGACATAGTTGGTTTTGTCTACCTAAGGCGGATGAATATCCTGGAAGTAGAACTTTAACAGAGCTTCAAAAAAGGTAGCAGCAACCGTGACTGAACTTTAGATGGAGACTTGTCCTCTCCAGGTTCTGGATCCAGACGCTCCAGTAGGGCTGGAGAACATACGAGAATAGCAAGTCTGTTGTAACTGCGTTGGGCCATGTTGCTACAGTTTACATTTGGTCATGACTCATGAGTGACTGCTGAAAGATAAATTATTGCAGTTTTAGAATAGTAGAATGTAATTAGGTTTACACGGTGGTTTATGTGAAAGAATGTCTCGTAATTGCGTGCGCAAACTATCCCTGCATATTTATCATAAAAAAAATTAGACTATGGCCCTTGTTCTAAAATGCTTCACAAATGATTATTATTTTATAGAAATATTAACTAAACATTATCATAAATGTTTAACGTAAATTAGCGAGTGTTGTATTATACAATCGTCTGGGGAAAATCTAGGCCCATTCAGGGTAACTTTGTACAACACATTAAAATTACAAATTAAGTCTCTACAGCCACCACCTTGATGTCCAACTTCCTAGTTGACAGTTTCATGTATAAACAGCACAGTAAAGTGTACGCCATCTCCGGCCTTCATTTGAAGTCATATTTGGTAGATGGTTCAAAGTTATCCACGCTTGTGCAAAGTTAGTTAAACCGAGTGACTGTATGCGCGCGCAAGGGAATTCTCTCCCCTTCCTTCTCCTAGGTCTTGAGACGAGCTATTGTTCAACCCCCCCCCCCCCCCAGGGGCTAGTATAATATCTGGTCTGTACCCGTGTCTGTGTTCGTCAGCAGTGAGGGAACAGTCACCAGTAACCAGTACATATCGTAATTCTTGGTGATTCGATGTTCTTGGAATACTCAGCAGTGGTATTCTTTCAAGTGGAAGAAATATTAATTAAGTTTTAATTTCACTTTAATTTTTTCGTAACTTATTGAAAGAAGGCTTGTCCACATACATACAATTTAATTCTCGCAGAACTACAATATAATCTATTTTAACCTAAGCATAATTTCGGTTTCATGGTTATTGTTACGACACTGTTTTTTTTTTTGTGGAAATTCTAGAAGGACCATTTCGACCTCTAGATAAATGTGTGGAATAATTATTCCATAGATAAGCAATTTGATGGTTACCTGTATTATAAACATTCAATTAGTTAAGTTATCCTTTAGATAAGTATTCCAAGGTTTTGGTTTGTTTCTGTATATGTTGGTAATAAAAGTCAATATATTTTCTCTGTTATGGCTTATGTTTAGTTGTCAGTAATGAGTGCGAGATCTTTTTAAATTATATATATGCTTCTTTAGCAAAAGTGAATTAAATAAAAACTACGAACCATATTTCCAAGTATGAAACACTAGGCTTTATATGCTCAGGCAAACAACATATTTGTTCGTAATTATTATTGTCAAGCATCGCACAGCTTTCTTAACTTCATGACAGGTTGTCACAATGCGTGTGACTCGTTTCTTATCATTCAATATTGAGGTTGGTTCCTGTATTTCTTAATTATATTTTTCAATATTTCCAGATTGGCAGGGGAAAATATTTTCTTTCACAAATTTCAAGACATCCGTTTCCTTAAAATAACATTAAGCCTAGTACAAATATTTTTTCCCAATTTTTTTTTTTCATTAAAAATACAATTCCCAAAACTAAAGAAATACAATTTCCAAAACTAATATTCTGTGTCGTTATCGACATTCGCCGGGTTTACTTGTATTTTGCAGAATTTTCTCAATTCTTATTTTTATATAACCTCCAAAACCAGCAACATGCATATAAGCAAAACACCACCATCTGATGTTTGATACGCCATTTGGAAGCTTATCCAAAGGTATAAATGCTTGTCTACCCCTTAATGTGATAGATAGCTTAACCCCTTGATAACAGTTCTAGTTAACAATAACTAGAGATCGTAATAAACTATTTTGCACCAGCTGGAAGTTAACTTCTATAACCTGATGTGTAACTAGAGGTCGTAATACAGACTCAAAATCTAATATCCTCTGTATGTTATAACGCCTTTATAAAACACATACTGTATCTTGAATCAGCCGCTAATGTCTTATTTTACTAATGCCATTCGGCCTCCGCGAGCTACGGAAGTGAATGCCGTGTCCTAATGTAAAAAGTGTTCTCTGCAGAGAGCGCTCTTCCAGATCACCTCACGAGAGGGCTCTTTAGTGCGCTCTCGCACTTCTCGTCATCTTTGTTCGGGGCGATGCTCTCTCTTTTTAGTACACACACAGCATAATATGATGAAAATACGTGGAAGTTTTAAACGGCACTTTTAATAAGTGCTGTGCGAACATATGCGCGGACAATTAAAGCAATAATAATTCGTTTATTTTTACCGTGTTTCTGATTATAACATCATTTTTTCAGCTAAAATGATTTACCGCCAAATGCCCTTGGTGAGAGCAAGCAATACTTCTTGTTATGACCAAAACTGTTGCACGCCATCGCAAAATAAAGGAAAGTTAAAAAAAAAGTACTTTCATGATGAGGGAGTACGAATGTTTTGTGATAATTAACCTAAATTTTTGGAGGAAAGAGTCAAATGCGTGATGAACTTTACAATTTTGTCAAGTATCGTTCCTATAACTACAAATGAATGGGGAAAACTAATTAACCGACTGAAATATCGACGCCAAACTTCATCCGTTGGTCATAGAAACAAGAGATTTGGAGGAAACACTCATTATGTAATGTAGGCAGCCACTAAAAAGGGAATTTTTAATATGCAACACCTAATTAAAGGGGTAAAATGCGAGGTGGAAGTTTGCATGAAAAAAAAAAAAAGATTGTCCTATTAACACGAAACTTTGTGAAAGTACTGTAAAAAATAAATAATTAAATGCATGTTATACAGTTTCCTAGAAATAAACCCATTGTAAAAAAGTTATGTTAACTAGAAATGACGTAAAAGTGTTCTTGGAAATAAATAATTTCATTTAGCAAGCCATAAAATACTCATACGTAACACAAAATTATTATAGCCATATTGTTATATATCAATATTGAATAAGTTACTTTGTCGATAGATTGTGCTATGTATATTTTACATCGCGCTATCACTTAATTTTTGTTTGCTTCACCGAGATACAACTAAACATTTACCTATACATATATATTTTTTCGAATTCGTACTGTTGTATGGCTTGATTTTGCAGTTTATTGATATGACTGCGATAATACCCTACGTTATAAACGTTTGTTAAAGTTTAGGAAGTTATCAGGAATATTTTTACAGCGCTGTCTGCTGCAGTAAAGAGATGAGGGAGGCTCATAAACAACTTAGATAATTCCTAAGATCGAGGGAGCAAACCCAAGCTAAATATCAGCTCGGGTTAGAGGACACCACGCACTTGAGGCCGAGAATTATTTCGATGTGTAAATTTAATTTAATTGCATTAAAGAGTAGCTAGAGGAAGTAAACAAACATCTCAAAAGCTCTTGTTTACTAAACAGTGTTCTAACCTTAAATCCAATCCACGCCGTTTTTGCAAGTCGTATTGGCAGAAAAGCAGTTCAATGTTGGGACATGGAGACTGGTCATACACAGCCAGCGAAATCACTCTACCTCATCTATAGTCTATGGTATTGAATGGTAGTTTGTGAAAACTCTTCCTATGACATCGCAGTTGTAGATAGAGACTCTGAACGCTTCAGTGTGGAGACATTCAAGCTAGGACTGAAATACGGGCATATCCACGTATACAGCCAGTTATACTGTACATGTACCTACCCTTACAGTCGTGCTGCGACTATGGAGTAGAGTATACTTGTCAGTTGCGCATTAGTTATCTCTGTGTGCAAACATTAAGCTGATTGTCTTCTTACATAACCGTCAAAAATACGCGGATTATTCTACTAAGGTTAACGTTCTATTCACTTAAATGCTGTACGACGGGGTGACTTCAGCCCTTGGCTGTGACTTTGGCACAACTTTTAGTTGAGTTTATATATTGTACGGACTGTTAAGAGACAAATAGGCTCTATTTTTTTTATGTGGTTTATTTATCTGAGAGCAGCTAGAAAACAAAAAAATCGTTTTTAGAGCCAAAGTCACCCTGTCACATCGTACGTAGACATACGTCGATATGCTAGCACACCACTATAGACTAGAGGAAACACGATGTAATCATTTTAAACAGAATGTAATTTTTTTTCGTGAGGCTCGATTTTGTTGTGGGGCCAAGGTGGTGCAGTGGCCTTAACACTCGCCTCTCACCAGGTTCGTTTCCCGGCGGGGTCGCTGCCCCGGGACTTTCGAACATGGTAATCGTGCCGGACGATGCGACTGATTTGCGGGTTTTCTCGGGATCTCCCGTTTCCCCCGCCCTTGAATTCTAGTACCGCTTCTTACTAACATCGCTTCACCTTCATACCGGCTCTCAAGTGCTGCCCAAACTTCTCCACTCGAGTTTGTTGACAACACACACACATGTAAACACACGGTACATCACTACTGAAACACGCGAATTTGACAGCTAAGTTGGCATTTCTCGAGCAAGAGTTGGGATCAAGAGGAAAATCCGTCCACCTGACCTTTATCGTGTGGTCACAGTAAGGAGTCTGGCGAGCTCCGGTTGGCTGCTTCTTACCACCGTCACACGTGATTACTACCACCAGCCAATCACATTTGTTTTGACGAGGTCACACAAACTCATGCTCGGGATAGCAAAATAATTGTACGCTATTTAACCTCTTACATTTTATCATAATAAACCAATAGTTCGCAATAAACTAATGCCTCCAGACATGCTGACGCGTCATCCAGAGGCGTCGGAAAAGAAAAGAGGGAGGGGTAAGGGGGGCATTTTCGTTTCTTACTCAGCCTTAATTAGCAGCGCCAAAAACGCCACGAAAGGGAGCTACAAGAAAACATCAAATCAATGAAGATTGGAATTCGTACTTTATTAACAGTTACTAAAATGTAGATAAAAATAATATTAAATATTGTAAAGTGAATATGGGGTAGAGCGATCTAGCTGGTTGCACAGAACCACACTCCTTGTTGCAACATTGAACTGCTTTTCTGCCAATACGACTATCATAAAAGACGTGGCTAGGATTTGAGGTTTGAACACTGCTTAGTAAACAAGTTATCTGTGGTGTATGTATACTTCCTCTAGCCACTCTTTAATGTAATTAGATTAAAGTTACACATTGGTGAAATTATTTAATTCGCTTGCCTTTTGAAAAGTAAGATACATATAAACAAACACGTTCATCACTGTTAACCACGTGACTTAGACAGTTGTGTTGTTTGGGGTAGGTCAGTGTTGAGTACATGTGCACTAGACGAAGAATTGTTCTGCCTCATATTTAGTATGTACATATAATATTAAATATCGTACAGTATATATATATAAATAATATTAAATTTCGTCACGACAATAAATCGCAAACCATTACAGGAGGTTATTTGAACAATGTGATTTCAGTCAGACTGCAACACAGGGACATTGCAACTTACAATACAGTGTTGTGTATTCTTGGGTATCCCGGGATACACAAGCCAGAAATGAAAGTTTTCAGTCGAGTGCACGACTGGAAATGTGCTCATGCCCAGGGCGCCTACTTTTTTCAAAACTCGAGATACTCGAGATACTCGACTCACGTATGCAGCAGCACTGTGTGAGATGTATGTTGCTGGCAGAGAAGGTGACTGCGGCGGCGGAACGCAGAGCGGCGGTAGCGACGACGACGGCGACGGCGTCGAAGGCGATAAAACCACCTCGCACAGAGCGCGGGACGGTGTAGATCTTCAGACAGGTCGTGTGACTTTGCTGTTTCTCTGCTTGGAGGCGGCGATCCACATCGCCTTCTCTTCCACTTGGCGAGTGTCATCTTTTCATTTATTGTCCTTGCTTAACAGCTTCACAGCCCATGTAACAAGGGGAACATTTTTCAATTTGTATGTAGCATGCATGAAGTTGCCCCATACTTCCGTAATTTAAATTACGTTACTGGGAGTGTATTCGCGCACGCAGAAGGTACCAACTTGACACATCAAGTTTTCCAGAGTTCCTATAGAAATATTAGGCACGTTAAAATGTAAAAAGTATGTAGGCAGGAGCAGTGACCTTTTTATAAGGTTGATTTCAAAAGTGCTCACTTTATCATGAACATTTTAAAACATATATCAGTTGGAAGACGGCGGGATGTCGTGAGCAGAGGTTAAATAAAACTCGCCCAAGGATTCAACACTGACGGAACTCAGCTCTTTAGATATCAGAGTAGAAGCTTCACACATACGTTCGAGGTAGGAACGGGGGCTAATTGCGTCTCAGAGCTGAGCATCTTACGCCTAAAAGGAAAAGAAGTCGTAGTAAGGAGGCGTGGATCGCAGCAGAGAGGGAATGGATAGCCATGGCCACAGTTTTGGGCCACGACTGCCTCCCTAAAGTGTACCTATAGCTGTGGCTATAGCTATGACAGTTGGGAGGCGGGGGGTCTAAACCGGCATAGGCACCGTAAAAACCCCTTCCGACAGGAAATAAGTTTAAACTTATTCATGCATTACTGAAAATACTGCGGGAAACAGATAGTGTGGAATCCATACGCTTTAATGTGATGAAGAAAATCTAGAAGAAAGGGGCGGGGTTTGTGGGTGCAGGGGCCCTTGAGATTGAACTGCTGTCAGTATTTCTGCGCAGGCGAACTAGCACAATAATTTTGACAGCAGCAAATTGAATGTAGGGCCGCCCTGCTTCTCGTCGAGTGCGTCGGAAAATTTGGCAGCTCAGTCATGGCACCTACTCCATATTCGCTCTCCCGCGCTGACAGCAGGATCTGCACGCCGTGGGCGAATATGGGGAGTAATCGCCCGGGAACCACCCACTTCCCATCTCCTCCAAAATAGCCGTCGGTCTTGGGTGAGCTCTAATAAGAGCTCGACGGGACATCAGGGATGCTTCCAAGGTCCGATGCATTCCATTCCATTACTGACGCATCCGGAGTCAGCAGCCCGTAGAATCCAGCAGTGAGGTACACTACACTTCGCCGTTGTGGCAACTCGATATCCTCCTCCCCCTCCTAGCTTAATAGTTAATTGATAGAATTGCATGCTTTAGTTAACCTTGCTTCGTAGCCCGCTCATGCATTGATATGATGTGTTGAAAACTGACTACTAACGTGTACAGATGTTGCTACTACCCGGCGCCTCCACCAATGTTGCCTTTACATGCAGGTACAAAATTCTACTCTACTTGGATAGGGCAAGCTAGCAATTAAAAACTCGAACAATTTATAACATCAGTCTTTAGTCTTTAATAAATAATCCCTTTCTATATTATTTCTTAGCTTCTCAGTTAGTTCATTATATACTCCTGTAATAAATCAATATAAAGTTCTGACAAACACTAAATTCTTATTATTTGATAAGTCAAACTAGAATATCAACTCTGAACTGTTTTCTAGTCCTTGCTAACACCCAGACGGAATTGCACTTACCACTGATTCCTTAAATCTCGGCAAGGAGTCTAGCGGTCGGAACGCGCTTGGGCTCTCGCAGCAGCTGCTCGCAGAGGTGGCCCTCCAGCCACGGACCCCAGTATCTCGGCAGGCGGTGGTGACGTAGATCGACCCCACCCCGCTCCGCTCCGGTACTTTTATATGAGGCGATGTCCTCGATTAGCAGCTCTGTTTACTCGCCCTCTCAAAACACGCACACACGTCCCTTCTAGCTGGCTCCACCCTAAGCCGATATTACATGATACCTGCAGCCATACTTGGTTTTTTTACAAGCTTCTACAAGCCCTGGTGCACGAGCCGGTATACCAGCTGCTATATGAGCCGCCACGGCAGCAGTTTGCGTGCTAGCATTTGGCACCCTCGGTGGGTGCGCAGTGTGTGGTTTGTAGTAAATACGAACCCCATTCGCAGAACTGCTACCAGTTAGTAACTTGCGTTGGCATATGAAAAAAAAACTAGCTACCACATCTTAATATTGCTGTATTACTGTTCGCCTTTTACATAAATTGATTGCGTACCAGTATAGTACCATACATTTTCTTTAAAATGACTTGAAGCCACTAGAGTACGAGTGTGTTATGTTTAATTTTGACGAAAATTACTGACCGGTTGCGAAATATAGTTTCTTCTTTACGTGCCGGGATATTATCAGGATGTAAATTTAATGATTAAAAAAAATTGGGTCTTACGGAGTTTTCAGCTCACGGCCAAATCATACACTTTCCGTAGCGGACACTGCGACTTTCCCACTGTACCACCAATTCACACGTCCGGTTTCCACTTTATGTATAGTATATACGAAATATTTAAATTAAGGTTTTCATAGCGTAGGCAGTGTTTTAATACTTAGAACTGTTTTTAACAGTAATTGAAAGTTGCCATAGCCAATATCAATCGTCGTTGCCGTATTTTAAATCTATTTGAACGAGTTTCAAGCTCATGGCTGCAAAATCAAGATGGAGGCATTCTTTTCGGTTTCTTCATCAACTCGTTACAAGTAGTAGCCACGGGAGTGCTCTACGTTCTGAAACTGCGATGTGATTGGCCAGGTACGAAACCTGGCATGGAATCTGCCACTAAAAATAGGACGTGTCCAATTACCAAATCTGGTACGAAATAAGGCCGTACAAGGCGGGAAATGCCATGATGGGTGCCACGCTAGCCTTTATAACAGCCGCTATACCGGACCTTGCACAAGCTTTTACGGAATATGGTATCGTATAATATCGCCTTTAGGCCGTGTGCACAAGTGCGGACATAGACCGCGGCGACGCCGCAACTTCGTGTGCACTGGTACTTAGGCTGCGTCCATGGGCTCGTAACAGGCTGATTCATGCACAATGCGTTTTGCCATCTCGTGCTGAACTACCCAGATTCCCGACGTCCACAACGACGGCGCTTGGCGCACCGGCTAGTTGGTCCACGGGTTGGTATTGTTATATTCCCAGCCACCCGAGAGCCTGGGATCCCCTATCCGTCACCTGGGGACGCAGCGAGTTGCGGGATAGCTGCCGTACTCGCAGAAGCCCCTCGCCTTCGTTGGTCCTCAGGGGGCGGACAGATCCCAGCGAGAGAGCAGCCACGAACACGATGTTCACCCCACGACAGCTCGGCTCGTTAATGATAAGTGAAATAAGTGTATTGACTTCAGTTTTTATGGAGTGACTGTCTTTTGTTCAGTTTGTAGTGTGTTGTTACTTTGAATTAGTGGAAGATATAAACTGAAACTTCCCTTGTATACTATCGGCACAAATGGATAGTATAAGAGAGTTTCTATTGAACTGATGTTAATTGTTGAGATTTACTTACTACTAAAGAGACTTTCTATTGAACTGATGTTAATTGTTGAGATTTACTTACTACTATTGCGATAAAATCGTCCTACCAAATTAAGCAACGAAAATTTTTCTAGTAGCAAAGTTAGAAAAACAAACACGCATTACAAGTGTTGTGTTAATTTTAACCAGGTTGTTGTGCTTCTGTTCTGATGTGTGTATTCTTATAGATATCCCTTTGCTTGTGGTATGCTAATGTTAAATGTGCTAGGGACTTAAGCGTAGGGATGCCAACTTATGTAAGTTTACTACACCTGGCATGCTATTGACCTGTGACTTACGGGATTCCATAATGTTATTGATGAGACATCAGACTCTGCAAGCCAGCTTTCCGTGGAGGTCTGCATTGCGACCAGTCCTCCCCGCAACTCTAGAATATATAGGCTCTGCAGGGGTCGAAGCTCTATAGGGATTTGTGGGCCGCTAAATTATTAGGTAGAATGACTTCGCCAACTATCGAAAAAATGAAAATAATGCTCTTTGATTAAGAAAATTGTATATTTTATAAACAATGAAATTTTATTAAAAATATACCTAACTCACAAGTAAATTAAGTTTAATTATTCTTATCATCATTTATAAAATATATAATTTTTATGTAGGCATGCACTGTCAGCGCCTGAGCGTTGAATTGTTCACTTGTTTTGTTTCCGTTGTTATGTTCGTTGCCGGAGAAGGTGGACTTGATGTTTGCAACCAATTGCAGGAATTTGAATAATTGAGCTGTACTGAATGTTAAAATACTGATTGCCTAAGAATAAATGGTACAAGCAT
Source organism: Dryococelus australis (assembly GCA_029891345.1). Lineage (NCBI taxonomy): Eukaryota > Metazoa > Arthropoda > Insecta > Phasmatodea > Phasmatidae > Dryococelus > Dryococelus australis. The sequence goes on from CM056994.1 coordinate 249,865,632, forward strand.
TATTGATATCAGTGACAATGCCTTTTTAAAATAAATAAATATGTACAATAAGCGTCTTAATAAACGATTATGCAGTTAACAGAGTAGCCAACTTATGTATTCTCTACCATAAAATGTTAAACACACATTTAGTTCCATTTGTAAATACAGCATTTAAGTATAACGTTTTTACCAAATTGTTATTAGCAGTAAATAAAACGTATGTCTGAAAATTAAAATAATTATGTTTAAGAGTTGTACGGTTGGCAGCAAATTCTACGTAATAGCCAAAACATAAAGGAAAATAACGATCCACCAAAATAACACTGAGCTTCGTCTCTGAGCTATGTGGGCTCTGTATCTCTCCCTCCCTCTCTCTTTCTCTCTCCCTCGCACTCCCGCAAACAAGTCCTCTCTTCTCGCACCCCGATAATTCCCTTCAATACCACCTAATAACTCGCTTTAAAGCCCTACTAAACACAAAAAATATTGGGTTTTAAAATATTAACGCATCTCCTATGTATGTTATTCGGTATTGCGAGAAAATTTATTAAATTTAACAATTCACTTAGAGGCAGGAATTCGCAATGAAAACTAGCAAATGTGAAAATAAGATTATAGTAATTAGTTAGCATATTTAAAAATAATATGCGTTTTCCTAACCCCTAAACAATAGCCAACAATAAACATAAAATGTTACCAATATATTACAAATTGATTATATAGGTAACTATCATGGGCCAGACTTCCAAATATACACTCTTACCCCTCCCCAACACAAAAAACATCCCATCCACCCAATAATCAAAACCTATCTTCCAGACTGTGTGCGCGACAATATTTGATTTATTATAGATACTCAATACATATTACAATATAAATAAATATATATAGTATGTGAATCACAATACGATATTAAACATACACTTCTTATAGATAACGATAAAAAAAGTAGGAATTGTCGTCCACACAACTCGTTTCCCACCCACTGACAATGATATGAACACAGATCTGCCGCATTCTTTTTCCAAAACAACACAAGGCTCAAAATTATATTTAGTACAATAAACTACTTATCAATAATATACAAGTATTTATAATAATATGTTTTAGGAATTGTCCTCCACAATCTTTCCAGTCTTATCTCTACCCAGTACCCTGTCCACCCCCGCCCTTTCACTTTCCAACGCAATCGCTCGAAACGTTATAGAAATATAACAAAAAAAAAAAAAAACCTTTTTGTATTGAAAATAGGCCTACAGGTTTTATAACATTATATAATAGGAATTCTCCTCCACATTTCTTCCAGTCCTCACAATCCCCTGTACTTTGTCTATCCCCCCCCCCCCCCCCATCAAAGATCGCTTTTCCTGGCCATGTAAATAAATGCTTAAGTTATTAAAGTTTTTTTGTAGAATAAACCGGTTATAATATGAAATGTAATAGGAATTGAACTGCAATCTACTTCCAGTCCTAACACTTCTCTGTTACAAGTCTACAACCCCTTCTGCACTTGTAATTAAATATTCAAGTTTTTAAAGATATTTTATTGAACAAACAGGTTTTATAATGATATATGTATTAGAATTGTCCTCCATACTACTTTCAAGTCATCCCACTCACATGTATCTTCGCCCCCCCCTCCCAACACCAAAGCATACATACAAGGATTTTAAACATAAAAATATGAGGTTATTATGATTATTTGTTGAAATATATGTTTTATTATAATATGTAATATGAATTATCCTTCGTAATACTCCCAGTCCTCCCGTTATTCTGTATCACTCCATCTCCGCCCTCCCCATAAACTCTAATTATTCTGGAACCACTTTTTCTGCTTCATCGCGCACCTCAAAGTACACCTCCCTCTGCAATTTAATATTTTCTGCGCGTCCATCTACGCTTTGTTTCGCAGTATTCGCCAGTGTGCGGCCTTGTACCACATGCCCGCTTAACTGATCTGTACCATCACATCTGAGTTTCAATACTACTGGTAGGTATTAATATCTCAAAGTCTGTGTACGTGTACCGTTATTCCCGCTTGGCGGTAGTTTAAGGGCGACGACCCTACAAATCATATCTAACATGCCACGTGTTCCACGACCACGTAAGTTGAAGTGTCACATTTAAGTATCTGGAATTGTGTACGTCGGTGTTTTTGAAGGCGTGCTGTGCTACAATACCCCAATGTGGGAGTGTAAGTATCGCCGCATCTCCACCGCTGGTCTTTAATTGCTAAAGTAATTTCAATAAGACACGGGGCGCAGGGTCTAGTAGCACGGGCTTTTCGAGCACGGCTCACCTCACCAACCCCCCCCCCCCCCGCAAAGTCTTGTAGATAGGTATGCAAAAATATTAGTTTCTTTTTATTTCGGTTGAATATACTGATTTTACTATGATATGTAATATAAATTGTCCACCATAATAATTCAATTCCTCCCATTCCCTGTATCCTCGCTACACCCCTCCCCCACGTCTACAACAAAACATCTAACACAGGTATTGATGATATGTAATAGGAATTGATTTGCATAAGAATTCCAGGCGTCCCATTCGCCGGTATCCTCTCTGCTCACCCTCTACTCACGCAACACACCAACCACAGGCCTTGTAGATATAATATAGGCTAGGCATATATTACACAGGTTAAAAATTTATACAAACGAAACGATGTGACTCCAGAAAGCCGTCTATACCTTAACAATTACAATCAAACAGTGCTCCTCTTAATAAACCTATACTCGGACCCTCATAACAAAACCATTAATGCCATAAGGATAATAAAATCCGAACTATTCACTGCAATTAATTAAACGTAATTAACTGGAAAATAAGACTCTTACATCCAACTCACTGCCAGACTAAGTAATTCCTTTATAATTAAGAATTTAACAATTTAAAGTAAATATACGGGCCCGAGAATCAGTATGTAATACATTTACACGTGAACACCTTGAACAAGAAGTATTTCTAGAGTAACAAGCAATGAAAATATTTTTAGACATAACAAGTAATATCTCATAAATGACTGGAGTAGTAAAAGCAAACTGGATCATTACACAGCACCAGGGGGCGGCACATTTTACCCCATCACAGCCCCTGACAAATTAATGAGCACGTTAAAACTTTAATAAAAACTGAATTTAAAATGTTGATTTGCCAACGGAGGCGACATAAAGCCCTAATCAAGGCTCCGTTGGCTCAAAAAACAATGACACTGAACATGATTAAAAATACGAAACTCCTAGCACCCTACGATCAGGCATAGTAGTAGTAGGTGCGCAATTAACCTTCCCCACTATGGGCTGCAAACACCAGCTGATACCAAACACACATCAAGAACTAAGCAGCAGTCCGGAATTACGTTGACCAAGGGACAATTTTTAATAGCAAGCCAAAACCAAATTGAGAAAAATCCTAAAACAACTGCTTGGCCAGCCTGAACTCTATGACACTCCAAAAATTAAACACTTAATATAAAACAATGCATTTACCATTACTAAACCCCACTGCCGTAAATTCTCCCTTTGTTTACTTGTGCATCGCCGTAAATCTCCACCGCATGTTAAAAACAAGGGAATTAAGCACCCAAGTAGAATTGAGTATCACAATTGCATGTAGCTTATCGTCGTACACCGCGACGAGTAACACAACCAGCAGACGACGTTTGTGTGAGTGCTAGCAATCACATGAAGAGAAGCGAAGAAATACGCTAAAAGCAGCAGTGTGTTAACTTAAAAAGGATTGTCCCAGGTTAAAAGTCGTAAAGGAAGGAGGGTAATGAGGCAAAAGCAAATGAGGGGAAGCCAAGTATGCTCGCGCGAGTAGTAGGGAGATGGCGACGCTGTCGCAAATATATGACGTTTTATGATTTTTTTTGTTGAATATGCATGTTTTATTATTATATATAATATAAATTGTCCTCCATAATAATTCCAGTCCTCCAATTATCCTGTATAATCTCTGCCCCACCACCACAACCCTAGGTGGCAACAATTCTCCCCAGGGCTTGGAGATATATAAACAGATGAGTGTTTTATAGAAATTTGGTCCTGTATAATCTCTGCCCCCCCCTCCACCACAACCCTAGGTGGCAACAATTCTACCCAGGGGTTGTAGATATATAAATAGATGAGTGTTTTATAGAAATCTGGTTGAATATACAGATTTTATTACGATAAAAATTATAGGAACTGTCTTCCATTATACGCCGAGTCCTCCCACTCTCCTGAACCCACTGTACCACCCCCTCCTCTCCTAAATTCCACCTTCCACACAAGGCCTTGTAGATATATAAATATATGATTTTTTAAAATGATTTTTGTTGAGTATACAGATAATTTTATATGTTATAGGATTTGTCCTCCATAACACTTCCCGTCATCCCATTTCCCTGAATCCTCTGCATCAAACAAGCCCCACCAGCCTTGTATATATAAAAAAACATACGATTTTTTAAAATAATTTTATGTTGAATATATAGATTACTTTATAATATGTAATAGGATTTGTACTCCATAATACTTCCAGTTCTCCCATTATCATCAATCCTCTCCACCACCTCCTTTCCCCTGGTCAACCACTCAGGCCTTGTAGATATACAAATATATGAGTCATCTATAATTTTTGTTGAATAAACAGGTTATTTTATGATATGTAATAGGCACTTTTCTCCATAATACTTTCAGTCATCCTATTCGCATGAATACTCTGCGACACTGAACCCTCTCCCCCAAAAAACTAACATCTCAGATCTGGTCGATATAAAAATATGAGAGGTTTTTTAATGATTTTTTTCTTGAATATACAGGTATTTATGGTATGTTATAGTAATTGTCTTCCATAATACTTCCAGTCCTCCCATTCCCCTGAATCCTCTGTAGCATACCAACATCTACCCAAGACTTCGTAGAAATATCAATGTATGAGTATTTTTCATGATTTTTGTTGAATAAACAGTTTTTATATTAATTGTAACAGGAAATGCCCTCCATAATGCACATTTTGATCTGGATGGCAATAAAAAACCTGTATATTGAACAAAAACCATAAAAAAATATTTGTATATCTACATTGCCTATGGGGGCTGTAGAAGGTGGAGAGGAGGGGGTGGAGAGAATTTAGAGCACTGGGAGGAAAAATTCTGAAAACTGAATTTGGAATATTAAGTAATGATGATGATGGCACGATGACGATGATGATGAAGATTGATTATATGGATGACGATGGATGATAATTGATGGGTGATGGATGATCTTTGATAAACAATTATGATAGAAGAATGATAGATTTTTGGATGATGGATGGGAGATGGATAATATATGATAAATTGATGATGGATGATGGAGGATGGATGGATGATGGCTGGTGATGGATGAGTGATGATGTTTGTTGATAATTTATGGATGATGTATACTGAATGTTGATGATTGATGATTTTGATGGATTATGGATTGAAAATGGATGGATGATGGATGATGATTGGATGGACAATGGAAGGAAGTTTATGGATGATGATAATGATGATGGATGATGATGATGACAGTGATTATGATGATGATTGATAATGATAATATAGCGTGATGATTGATGATTTATTGATGATGATTGATGGATGGTGGATGAATGATGATGTTAGATGACTAATGATGAATATAAGATAGGTGGATGATGGATGATGGATGATTGATGATGAAGGATGTATGGAGAGTTTATGGAAGGATGATGTATGACTGATGATGACTGATGATTGTTGATCGATGATGTTGAATGAAGACTGATATGTGATTATGGATGATAGTGGATAATGAACAAAAATAGATGATGATGAATGGTTGATGGATGATAATTAATGGATGATGATAGATAGATGATGATGGATGAATGGTGATGATGGATAATGATGGAGGATTGGTGGATGATTCATTGAGGGATTATGATGATTGATGTATGGATGATTTGTTGATGGATGATATATGTATGATGTATGGATGATGACAATGATGGTTCATGATGGATGATATTTGATGGATTATGGATTTATGATTTATGGGTGTTGGACATTTTGATAATGGAGGGTTTGATTATAGATGGATATGGATGTAGAATGGATGGATAATGAATGGATGATGATGGAAGGATGATGATTCTGGGTGAATGAACAAATATGGATGATAATGTATGAAGGGTGTATAATGAATTGATGGATAATGATGAATGGTGGATGAATTGATAGTGTGTATATAGAAGTTGATGGATGAATGATGGATAGAAGGATAGATGAATGGACGAATGAAAGAATAGATGAATGATGATGGATGATGATTGATTGATGAAGGATTGATAATGGTTAATGGAGTATGTTGGGTGATGGACCGATGATGAATTAATGGATTATAATGGATATTACATTGGATGTATGAATGCTGGAGGATGGGTCGATAATGTATGGATGATGGATCGATAATATTGGATAAGTTATTGATGATGGATATATGGATATGATGAATGTTGATGGATGTTCATTGATTATGATGGATGCTGATTAATAAGTATGACTGATTTATAATTGATTGTGAATAATTAATGATGATTGATTCATGATGTAAAATTGAGTATGAATGATGGATGATGATATATAATAATGGATGATCTAATATAATGGATGATGTATTATTATGGTGATGATCATGTTGTTGATGATTAATGTTTTATAATGATAGATTGATACTGGATAATGATGATTTATGATGTATGATGGCGGTGATCATGAATGATGGATGATGGATGGATTATGGATGGATGATGAATGGATAATGGATGGTTAGATGATAGAATGATAATGGATGGATGATGGCTGTATGATGAATGGATGATGATAATGATTATGGATGGATGATTGTGGTGTCGATGAGATGGGATAGAGGGATGATGGATTGGTGATGAATGATGGATGTATGATCGAGGATATATGGATAATGGATGGATGATGGGTGAAGTTGGATGATACATGATGATGGATTATTGATATTAGGTCTTGATGAATGATCATGGATTAATACACATGGGAAATGGATGGATTATTGATTATATATTATATATTATATTTATTATGGTCTCTGATGGAATTTGGATGATGTTTGATGATGGAAGGTGGACGATGATTAGATTATGGATTGATGGTGATGTATAATGAAGTGAAGATGGTGGTGAATGATGATGATGTTGAAGATTATGACTGATTGTTGATGATTGATGCTGATTGATGGGTTGATGATGATTGACTGTTGATTTTTATTTGATGGTTATTGATATATGATGAATGATGAATTAAAATGATGGATGATGATGAAAAAGGGATGTTGATGGTTGATTATGATGGATGATGATCAATGGACTATGGAATTACGATGTATAAATCATGGATTGATGATGGATGATAGATGGACGATGGATAAATGGATAATGGATTCATGGGCAATTTATTATAGATGATTGATAATTTTAGATGATCATATCGGATAATAATGTGCATGAGGGTTGATGAAAATTGATTAATATTGGCAATTATTGCTGATGATTTATGATGGACTATTGATGATATTGAATGGTTATGAATTATAATCATGGACAATAGATGGTGATGGATGCTGATGAATGATGATAGTGGATGAACGATGATAGATAGTTGATGGATGGTTTATGAAGTCTGAATGATGATGGTTGATTGATATTGATAAATGATGGATAATGTTAGATGATAGTGGATAATGGATGATTGTGAATATGTAATGGATATATTATGGTTGGCTTATGGATTAACACTGGCAGGATTGTTGGTGATGGAAGATCAATGGATGAATGGTGGAGGATCGATGGATGAATAATGGAGGATAGATGAATGATGGATGATTGATGGATTATGAATGCATTGATTATTGATGGATAGTCAGTCGATGGATAGACAGTGAATGGATAGTGGATGGATGATGGATGGATGATGAATGGAAGATGAATGGATGATGATATATGTTGAAGGCGATGATGACAGTGATGATGATAACAATAAACAATGATGATGGTGTTGATAATGCTGATGTTTATGATTGATTGATGATTGACTGATTATTTATGGATGATGATGGATGCTAATGATCGATGGTGATTATAATGGTTGATGAATTACGATGATGGATGATTGATTATAATTGATGATTGATAATGGTAAATAATTATGGATGATTATGTTGATCATGATAATGATGATGATTGGAAATTATGATGATTGATGGATGATTGATGATGCATTGACGATGGGTGGACGAATGATGGATGATATATGTATGAAAATGGATGCACAATATATAGATGGATGACATGTATCAGTGATGATGGAGTATGGTGGGTTATAATGATGGATGATGATAGTTGATTATGTATATGATGAATATTACTGATCATGATAAATTATGATGCTATTTATTGATTACTTATGTATTTGGATGATTGTTAATCGATGATCGATATTGGTGAAATATTATGATAGTGTATGATGATTATTATAATGATGAGGGATAGTTGATGAATGATGGTTGGATGGATGATGGATAGTTGGATCATGGATTTATGATTATGGATGGATGGTGGAATGTTGGATAATGGAGGGATGGATTATGGATGAATGAGAAATTAATGGATGATTGATAGATGATGATGGATGTAAATCGATGCTTTTTGAATGGATTTTGGATAATAGATTATGGATGGTTGTTGATAATATATGCTTATGGAGAATGATGGATTATGGTTGAAGATGGTTGATGATTATTTAGAATTATGTTTTCATGATGTATGGAAGGATGATGGATGGAATGATGATGGATGGGCAATTGATGGATGATTGATATATGGATGAAGGACAGATGTTGGATGATGAATAGGTGTTGAATGATTTTGTTTTATGATGATAGATGGTATTAAATTATGAAAATTATAATGATGTTTAGATGATTATGGTTGATAATGATTGATGCTGATGATTGATGTATGATTTATGTTGAATGATGATGGATGATTCGGAAGATGATAGATGATGATAATGAATATAATTATAATTGTTGATGATTGATGATTATAATTATTGATAATGATGATGAATATATGGATAATGGAGGGATGATGGATGGATTGATAATGGATGATGGATAATGATGGATAAATATGATGGATGATTGATGATGTTGAATGATGAATGATGTATACTTGTTTAATATGGATTATTTCTGGTGATTATGAATGATAATATATGGAGAAAGGATGGATGATGGATGTGCGAATGATGAATGGATGAGGAATGTATGATGATGGATAATGATGGATGGTTTATGGATGATGGAATGGTGTTGAATGATGAAGGTTGATGATGAGTGGTGGTTAGTTGATGAATTGGTGGACAATGTATAGTTAATGGAGGATGGATGGATGATGATGTAAGATTCATGGATGGATGATGGGTTGTTGAATGATGGATAGATGTTGGATGAATGGATGTTTGTTTGTTGGATAGATGATGAATGTATGATTGATGTATTATGTATGGATGAATTATTGATGGATGATGGTAGGATGGTTTATCATAATGTATGATAGATTATGGATGACTGATTTATGTTTGATGGTGGTGATTGATGTTGGATTATTTATGTTGATGTATGATTCATGTTGATGGATGATGGTAAGCAGGGTAATCATAATGGATGATAGATTATGGATGGATGATTGATGCTTGATGGTGGTGATTGATGTTGATGGATTATTAATGTTAATGCTGTTTCATGTTGATGGATTATGGATAATAAAGATCGGTGATGATATGTGTATGATGGATGATATATGAGTAATGAATTATGGGTGATGGATGATGATGATGGATTATTTTGATTCATTATGATATGTATTGATAATGATGATTAGTGATGATAAATTATGATAATGATTGCTTTCGATGGATGACTGATGCTGATGGATTATTGATTAAGGAAGATGGATGACAATGATAATTATGATAGGTGATGTATATTGGATTATGATTAGTGATAATAATGGATGATGGATGGATAATGACTGACTGAACGATGTAGGATGGATGTTGGATTGATGTATATATGCTGGTTGATGGGAATTGGATCGATGATGGACAGATGGTTAATGGATAATGCAAGGTGATGTATGATGATGGCTGATGGATGATGATGGAGGATGGATAGTGATGGGGGATGTATAGTGATTTATGATGGATAATGAATGATTGATGATACATGATGTTTGGTGATAATTGATAAATGGATCATGGATTATGGATGGAGCATAGATGGCTGATGAATGATAATGGATAATGAAGATTGATTGATAATTAATGAATGTATGGTGAATGGAGGATGGATGGATGATAGTGGGTGGATGAGGGATGGATGGATGATAGATTGATGACTGATGAAAGATGTTGAATTATGATGGATGGATGATTGATAGATGATGATATACAGACGATGGGAATGTTTAATGGATAATGGGCGATGGAGGATTATAGATAATGATGGATGATGGATGATAATGATGGATGTTTGTAATATTGATAATGGTGGCAATGATGATGGTGGATGATGATAAATGGTGATAATGATTGTTGAGATTTATGGATATATTTTGTATGGAGGATGGATGATGTATGGATAATGGATGAATGATGGATAATGGATAGATGGTTACAATGATAATGTTTATGATGGGGATGGTGATGGGGATGGTGATGATGGGGATGGTGATGATGGATGATGGATGATGGAAAATTATCTATAATGGGAATGATGGATGTTGAATGATGCATAATGATGGACGATGTCGATGTTGATGATCAATGATAAATGGATGTTAGAAATGTGGATTATGGATGGACAATGGAAGATGATACATGGATTATGGACAATTTCACAATGGATAGGTGATGATGGGTGGATGATTGTGCATGATGGATGGATTAATTATATATGGATGATGTATGGATGATCAATGAATGATCGATGAATTATGAATGGATGATGGGCGAATGAAGAATGGATTATGGCTGGTTGATAATATATTATGATAATAGATGATGATAGGTAATGATGGAAGATGATGGACGATGGAAGGATGATTAATGGGTATATGATAAATGATGACTTTCTAAATAATGGACGATTTGATGTTGTATGGATGAATAATGATGGATATTGGATGTATGATGTTTGGGTGATGACAATGAGCAATGGATGGATGTTAGATGGATAATGATGATAATGGTGGGTTAATGATTGATGCACGATGGATGGATAATGGATATATAGTTAATGATGTTTAATTATGATGAATAATGATGAAGATGATGATTGATGATGTTGATTGATATAAAATTAGTGCATGAATAATGGATGATGGATGAATGGTGGAAATATGAGGGATTGATGATGGATGAATTAAGCATGGGTGAAGGATAGATTGGTGATAAATGCATGATGGATGGAAGATGTAGGATGATGGTTGTATGGTTTATATATAATGAATAGATAAATGATGGAAGGATGATGATAGATTTATGATGATAAATGGATAATGGTGATGAATGGATAAAGTTTGGACATTTAATGATGGAAGGATTAAGACAGATTGATGGTTGATGGACTGATTTATGATGATGGATGATGAATGTATGAATGATTGATCGATGGATGATGGATGGATGCTGTATGGCTGATGATGACAATGGAGGATGAAGATGGATGGTAATTATATATGATAATGTATGATGGATGATGTATGTTGGTGTTTGTTGAATCATGGATACATGATGGAAAGGTGTTGGATGTTTTGATGATGGATGAATAATGGATGGAGAAAGGGTAATTTATTGATGGTTTCATAAAGGAGGGATGATCACAATGGAAGGATGATCATGATTGATGAATTGATGATAAATGACGAATGATGATGGATGATGAATGATGATGGATAATGAAGGCTTATGGACGATGAAGGATGATGGATGGATGATGAATTGATGAATGATGTTAGATGATAAATGAATTAATAGTGTGTGTATAGATGATGGGTGGATTATGGATGGATGATGGATGGACAATGGATGGATAATGGATTGATGATGGATGATCAAGGATAATGATGATCATTGATGAATAGTTGATGAATAGATGGATGATGTATGGATGATTGAGGATGGATATATGAGAGATGGATGGATGATGGATACATACTCGATGGATGATATTGATGCAAGCTTATAATGATGGATATATTCTGAATGGATGATAAATCATGGAATGATGATGTAGAATGGATGGATGATGGAAGGATGGATGATGATGGATGATGGATGAAAGAGTTGCGATGATTTATGATGATTTGTAAGTATGTATTGATAATGGATGGAAAGATTATGTACCGATAATGACTAGATGGATGATGAATGACAATGATTATGGTGAAGATTGATTATATTGATTGATAATGATGATATATATGTGGATGGTGATGGATGATCTATGGATGGATGATTGATGGCTGATATATGGATGATGATGGATAATGATAATCGATTGATAGATTTGGATCAATAATGGGATATGAATGGTTAAGGGAGAATGATAGGCAATCAATGATGATTGGTGATGATGGAATGTGATTGATGATTGATGATTATGGATGATGGATGATGATGGTGAATTATTAATGATATTAGATTATTGACAATGTATGATCAGTGATGGGTGATGCTTGTTGATATATTAATGGTGGATTGATGATGGATGGAGAATGGGTGTATGATGAATGGATGATAGATGAATACCTGATTATGGGTGATGTATGATGATGGCTGATAATGGTTAATGATGATGGATTATGATAATGATTAGTGATGATGGCTGAAGATTGATTTTGATGGCTACTTAATGATGTATGCTTGATGATGATTGATGATGAAGGATGATGGATGCTGGATGAGGATTGGTGATTGGTGATGATGGTGGATGATAGATTGGTGATGGCTGATTGGTGGATGATAGATATTGGATGGATGGACAGAGGTTGGATGATGGAAATTGGATGGATAAGGGACAGATGGTTAAATCATAATGGGAGATGTTGGTTAATGTTGATGGCTGATGGTTGATAATGGACAATGATGTAAGATGGATGTTGAATAAATAATTATATATTATTGATTATGGGTGATGATGGATGATGATATTTTATAGATTTATGATTGATGGATGAGGAATGGATCATGGATGATTGATGATGATGGATGATGATAGATTATGGAAAATTTTGGATGATAATGATGCAATTGGATGATAAAAACAATGGATTATGGATTTGTTGGGTTATGGATGATTATGGATGATGGATGAGGTCGATGTTGATGATGATATCTGATGGATGATGGACAAGGATGGATGGTAGAAAGATGGATTGTGATACATGTACAATGGATGGATGTTGGCTGATGTGATAAAGAATGAGTGGTGATTGGTAGATGATTGTGCATGATGGATAAATGATGGATGGATAGAGTATGCAGGGATGATGGTAATGATCAATGGATGATGAATGATTAATGAATGATAGATAGATTTTGAATGATGTATGGTCGATGATTGATTGATGGATAATGGATGATGGATTGGTGATGGAGATGATGGATAAAGAATGATTGGTGATGATTTTTGGTGGTTGAGTGATAAAGATGGATTTTGGATGAAAGGAGAATGTACAATGGATGGAAATATGATGAATGAGAGATGGATTTATTATGGTTGATTAATGATGTGTTATAGATTATGATTGATGGATCATGATGATATATGAATATAAATGATGGTGATGATGATAATATATGATGGACAATGGATTATTATGTTGATATTTGTGGTTGATGATAAATTTTTCGAAATGGATGTTGATGCATGATGGTGTTGTTGATGGATGATGCTTTTGATGGATATTGGATTGATTATAGATAAATGGATGAGATGGTGTGTTAGATAAAATAAGGATAATGAATAGATAGTTTGATGGATGGATGTATCTGTGATGGTGATTATGGATATTGGCTGATGATTGATAATGTTTGATGATACATGGTGGGTGACAATGGGTGATTAATTAGGATGGATGATTGATATTGGCTAATGATGTATAAAGATAAATGGATGATGGATGAATGATGGATGGATTATGGATGATAGATGGAAGATGGATTGATCATGTATGATGGATGATAATGGATAAATATGGTGATTTAGGGAGGATTGATTGATGAAAGATGGGTGTTGGATGAATGGTAGATGTCCAATGGATGGATGATGAATAAATAATTGATGGACGATGGTTGGAAGAAGAATGGATGTATGGCAAATGGATGACTGATGGTTGGACGGTTGATAAATAGGTGATAGATTTATGATGATGGATGGATGATGATGGTGGATGTGTGGATAAAGTAATGAATAACAGATTATGGAAGAATGATGGATAATGCATGGATGGATGATGCCTAGCAGTATGATGACATGATAAATGATGAATGGATGATGGAAGAATGGAGAATTGATGGATAATTTATATATGATTATGGGTGTATGATTGTCGTTGGATGGATGGATGATGGTTGGATGTATTATGGGTCGATGATTGTAGGATGGATGTTAATTATTGATGATGATGGATTATTATGATAAGGTTGATGATGCTGATTGATTATGATTTATAATTATATTTTGAAAATGGAAGGATGATGAGTGAAATTATGATGGATGGATCATTAATAGATGATGGATAGAAGATGGATGATTATGATGGATGATATAATATAGATGGCATCATTGTATGATGATTATGATGCATATGGTGATTAGGGTTTACTATGTTAGTTGTTGGTGATGACTGATGCTTAATTGATGTTGATGGATTAAGAATGTTTATGGATGCTGGTATTTATGGATGAAGATAATAATTATAATGATGATTGTTGGCAATGGCATGATGATGCATGATGGACCAATGATGGATGGTTGATATATGATGGATGAATGGATAATGGATTCATGGACAATGGATTGTAGATTATGGATGATTATAGATGTGAATAAGTATAATATTATTGATGAGGGTTGATGATTGGTTATGATTGTTTTGATTGATAATGATTGATAATGATGATGGATGATTGGTGGTGATGGATATTAATGAATGATGATGAATGATAGGTGCTAAATGGATGATGGAAGGTGGATGGTGATGGTTGCTGGATAATGAAAGGTGATGGACGATGATGGCTGATAAATATATGATAGACGGATGAATGATGGATGGATGATAATTGAAGGCAGATGGAAGTTGATTGAAGGAAGATGGTTGTTAATTGAAGGAAGATGGATGGATAATAATGTATGATTAATGCATAATGGACTTATGTGGTTGAATTATGGAATGATTGTTGATGGGTAGTGAATGGATGGCTGATGGATGGATAATGAATGGAAGAAGGATGGATGATGCTGATGACGATAGTGATTATGATGATAATCACAAAGATGATGGTGATAATTATGATTGTTTGGTGATGCTTGAGTGATTAAGATTGATTGAAGTTTATTGATGAATGGTTACTGATGGATGATGTATGATAGATAATGATAATGGTTGATAATGCTAGATTATGGTTATGTTAGATGATGATTTATGATGATAATGGAAGACTGATGATAAGAGATCATTTATGGTGATTGAAGTTGGATGATCATGATAATGATAATGTTTGTTGATAAAAATAATGGTTGATTGATAATTAATGAATTATTAATTACGATGATGCATAGACATGTTAGGTAGATAATAAGTATGGATATGGATCCAATGATAATGATTGTTTGTTGATAAAAATAATGGATATGATATATTATGAATATTTTAATTAATATATAAATGGTTGGTGATGAGGAATAATGTAGATGGATGATGAATAAAGGTGATGGATAATGGTGAATTTTATGATGATATATTAATAATGATAATGAAGATGATATGATGTAAAATGATGGATGGTGATGATGAATGGATGCTGGTAATATTGGGATTTAGTGATGGTGATAAGATGGGTCAGTGTTTGATATTAGATTATGATGTTTATAAAGATTATATAATGAGATGATGATATGTAAATAGGATTGATAATGATGATTTATTGTTATATTGATGGATGATATGGCTGAATTATTAATTATGATAACATTATAATGATAATAAGATTGATAATGATTATATATGTCAATATTATAATGCTTGATTTATATATGATGGCTGAGGTTAATGTTGAATGATAATGATGAAATATAGAAATATTGATAATGTTCTTGATGTTAAATGATTTATGATTGATTGTTGTTGTGATGATGGATGAGATGAGGGATTGTGGATAAGATTGATGAATGGATTATTTGTAAATGGTTTATGATGGATTGTTGTTATGATGATAAGATAATGGTTTGATAAGTTGATTGAGATATTGATGTTAGATGAGATTTATGATAGATAATGGAAAGGCTGATGCTAAGATATGATTTTTATGGTGATTGATGTTGGATGACTATGATAAGATATTAGGGTATTGTTGATATAATAATATAATGTGATAAATAATGAATGATGGATGTGGATTATGATGAATTATGATGATGATGGATGATGATATAGATGATGATCAATAATGTTGATGGATTGTAGCTTAATGCATCAATGATGAATGGTGGATTACGGATTGAATAATGATAGATGAATGATGGATATTGAATTGATGATTATGGATGGATAATGATGATGGAAAATATTGATGGTGGAATGTTTATGAATGTTAGATGAATGAAATTGGAAAATATAATTATTGATGATGAACTATGGATAACAGATGCAAGCTTTATGGAAGATGGATGGACTTCTGATGGATGATGGATGACATATGATAATGATGAATGATGTTGAGGGATGAAGAAGGAAGATGATGTTTAATGATGATTGATGATAATGAATGACTGATAATGATTGTATTTTGTTGATCGATGATTAATAATAATGGATAATAGATGGATGATAGTTAAATAACTGACGATAGATGATTAAAATGATGGATGATGATGGATGTTAGATCATGGATATTGATGGATAATTTGTGGCAATGGATGATGATGGAGATTATGTATGTTGAATATCACTATAATTAATGAAGATGATTGATGTTGATAATAATGGTCGATGATAATGAATGACAGATAATGATGGATAATTATGGACGATGTATTGTGATGGATGATAGATTATGGTGGCTGTTCAATAATTTTTAATTTCGGATTATTTATGTTGATGGATTATGGATGATGTCGATTTTGATTATGCCTGATGGATGGACAGTAGAAACAGTTATTAAGGATGGATATATGATGGATGAATGATGGGTAGATGATGCATGATTGGATAATAGATGGGTGACGATGGGTGGTTGGTTCTGCATGATAGACAAATTATAGATAGATATATTATGGATGGTTGATGAATGGATGATAAATAGATATATGTTGGATGATAAACAGATGATGGATGGATTATGATTATAAATAATGATAATGGATAATGGGCGATGGTATAAAATATGACATATTATGATGGATAATGGGTGGCTGAGTTATGGATGGATTACATAAGATGGCTTGGTTTATAATAAATGCTTTGATGATGTATGGACGAATAATTAATGAATGGATGATATATTGATGATTATAATGATAATGGATGGATGATGATGAGTGTTAGATGGATGATAGATGGATATGGTGATTATTATTGTTTGATGATTGATGGCTGATGAATAGATAATGGATGAATGGATTATGATGAATTATGATGATGATGGATGATGATATAGATGATGATCAATAATGTTGATGGATTGTAGCTTAATGCATCAATGATGAATGGTGGACGAATAGTGGATTGATGGTGAATGGATTAATAATGCATAGATGGATGAAGTATGGATATTAAATAATAATAATGAATGATTATGATAAATGATGATGGATGATGATTTTGATGGCTGATAATTTTGATGGCTGATGATTTTGATGGAAGATAATTGCATTATGTATAAATGAATGAACGAAGCATTATGGATGAATAATGTGTATTGAAATGATAGATTGCTAATGGATGAATGGTTGCTGGATGGATGATTAATGTATGATAATATTTATGGGTAAATTATAGTGGTGTTGATTAGGCATGATGGATAGATGATGGATTGATGATGAATGATGGCTGGATGGTTGAGAATGTATGGATGATGGATGGATGGATGTTTTATGGCTGGTGATGGATGATGGGTGATGATGGATGGTAGGTGATAATGGATGATACATGATGATGGATGATTTGATATAGGATGATGATGGATGATTTATATAGGATGATGAAGGATGTGTGATGGATTCATTATGGATGATGGATGGATGATGTATGAAATATGATTCTGGATGATTGATTGATAACAGATAATGGATGGATGATGATGGACAATGATGATGATTGGTGATGATGATTTATGGAGGATTTATTAATGAAAGATGGATGTTGGACGAATGGTGAATGTATGATCTCTGTATTGATAATTGGTGGATGATAGTTGAATGGATGAAGGATGAATGGAAAAGTGAATAGAAAATGAATAATGATGCATGGATGATATATAATATTGATGAATGTATATGTCGGACGATGATGATGTTATTAATGATGATTCATGGGAAGATTGATTGATGATGTATGTTGGAATTAATTATGTATGGGTAATGGATGGTTTTATTAGGGATAGAAAATAAATGGATATTGGATGGATGATGGATGGATGGTTGATTGATTACAGGTGAATGATAATTGAAGAATGAATATGAATTGGATTATAATGCTAATGGAAAGGTATTGGATGAATAATGAATAATTGAACGATAAAGTAGAATGAACAGATGATGGAAGGATGGATGATGGCTGGATGATGGTAATGATGGATGATGATAATGATGGATAAGGGTGATGCATGAAGGATGATAATGAATAATGGATGTTGGGGGATGATTGATGATGTAGGTTGATTATGATCCATGATGAGTTATAATTATGTATGGATGATGAATGGAAAGATGATAAATGGTTGATGATGGATTTATGATATCTGGATGACTGATGATTATGATGGGTGATGATGGAAGGTGAGAGATGTATATGATCGATGATAATGATTATGATGATTGAACATGATTTATGATGATTATTTTTGCATGAATGATGTTGATGGATAATGCATGTTGGATTATTACAATGATGGGTGACAATGATGATTGTAATGATGATTGATGATGAATTATGATGAATTAAGCTTATTATTAATGAAAATGTTTGATAATGACGATGGATGTATGAATGATGTCTGATAGAAGGATGACGGATGTTTGATAGTGGATGGATGGATGATGGATGGCTGGTAGAAGGATGATGATAAAGATGATGCTGGATAAATAAATGATGAATGGATGACTTATGGATTATTGGAGGATGGATTGATAAAGGATGAATTAGTATTAGATGGATGATGATCGATGATAGATGTGCGATAGTTGGATAGAGGATGGATAATGGATGACTGATGGATGATGATGGATAATGATTATTAATCGATAGTTGATGTATAAATAGACGATGGATAAATGATGCATGGATGGTGATGGTTAATTATATTTATTTTAAATTGTTGAAAGGATGGGTGATGGGTGGATGATAGATGGATGATGGATGTCAGATGGATGAGAAATGGATGAGAGATTGACAATTGATGATGAGTGACTATCATGGTTGTTGAATATTGATGGATGATTATGATGTTGGATGATGGACGATTGATGATAATGGATGATTGATGATAGATGATAATGGATGATAGATGATCATGATGATCATGATGATGTATGAAAAGGATGATGATTTATAGCTGAATGATAATGATGCACGTATGAGGTATGGATGATTGATGGACGATAGGACAGATGTATGGATCATGGATCGACAATATATAGATGGATTTATGATAATTGATGTATGATGATGGCGGATGTATGTATAACATAATGATTGGCATATGATAGAGTAATGATGAGGAATGTATGGATGGATGTTTAATGGATGGATGATGGATGTATGGATAAAGTAATGAATGATGAATGATGGAGGAATGAGGGATATTACACAGATGGATAATGCATAGATGTATAATGGAATGCTAGATGGGGGATTGATGATGGACGATTTATAGATTGGAAATGTATGATTGATGCTTGATGGATGGATGATGTATGGATTTATTATTTATCTATGATGGTAGAATGGATATTGATAGTAGCTGCCGATTATGGATAATGATAATGTAGGTGATAATGATTTACAATGATTTATAATGCTTTTTTGATGATAGATGGAAGGATGATGAATATATGGATTATGGATAATGGATAGTTGATGGATGATATAAGATGATAAATTGCAGTGATGGATGATATTCATTAGGATGTTAATGATTAACGGTGATATATTTTGAGAGAAGATGGTATATGGATTATGATGGATCATGGATGATGATTGATGCTGATGAGTATGGATTATGCTAATGAATATGAATGGTAATAATTATTCTATCGATGCTTCTTGGTGATGACTGATGCTGATGATAATGATAGATTGTGATGATTGATATATAAATGATGGATGATGGATCTATTATGTTTTTATGACTGATAGATGTTGGATAAATGGATAATGGATCCATGAACAATGGGTAGGTAGATGACGTATGTTAAAGATGGTTATAAATGCCAGTAAAAATGATATGGTTTGATTATATATATGACTGGTAGTGATCGATGATGATTGATAATGTATGATTAATGATGATGGATGATGATGATGGACGATTGATGGTGATGGATGATAATGAGTGATGATGATGGACAATGTATGATATTGAGTAGCTTAATGGACGATGGAAACTGGATGATGATGGTTGGTGAATGATGATAGATGATGGTAATTGTATAAGTTGAGGGATAATGGATGTTGTTGGATGATTATGGAAGTATGATTTATGGATGATGGATGGTTGGTTAATGGATGAATGATTGTAGGATTGATGGCGATGGTTGATTAATGGATGCATGATGTATGAATGATCGATGGTGAATGATGGATGGATGATGAATGGATGTTGATTGAAGGATGTTAGATCATAATGGATGATTAATGTATAATTGATGTATGGTGGATGGATAGGGGATGGATGATGGATAATGAAAGGATGGTTCATGGATGAATAATTGATGGTTAATGGGTGGATGATATATGAATGAATAGTGGATGGATGATGGATTGATTATGGATGAATGATGATGATGGATGGATGATTATGGTGGTGGGGAGATATTGGATAGATTACGAATAATGGAAGGATACATATAATGGATGGATGATGGAAGGATGAATGATAGATGGATGATGATGGATGATATGTGAATATGGATGAAGGGTGGTGACAAATAATGAATTTTGATGGAAGATGTTGATTGACTGAAGGTTAATTAATGAATGATAGATTATGGAAGAATGGTGGATGTATGATGGATGGATAATGGATGGATAATTGATGGATGAATGGAAGAAAGATGGATGGAAAATGGATGGAGAATGAATAGATGATGGATGATGATATTTATGATCATTCATGATAATGAATGACTGATATTGATGGATATTTAGTGATGTATGATGGATGATTATGAATGTTGCATGGACAATGGATAGATAATGGAATAATGGTTTATGATTGGTTAATTGATGGTTAATGGATGGATGATATAGTTTGGATAATGGAAGAATGATGGTGATAAATAGACGATGAATGGATCATTTATGGATGATGGGGGTATGGATAAGCGAAAAATGAGTGACAGATAGATGATGGAAGAAGATGGATTATGATAGATGATAGATGAACGGTGGTTCGATAAAGGATGGACTATGGATAGCTGATAGATATTGATGGGTTATGATGATTAATGGATAGTTGAAGAATGGATATATTATGTATGGATGATGGATGGATAATGGATGATGGTTGATTGGTGGATGAAGAATGGATGATGGATAATGATGATGGTTTATGTTTAATGGTTGAATGGATGGGTGATGGTTGGATGATGGATGGATGATAAAGGTCATATGGATGAGAAGTGGATGAGAGATTGATAATTGATGTTGGGTGACTATTATGGTTGATGAATATTGATGGATGATGTATGATGTTGAATGATGGAAGATTTATGGTAATAGATAATTCATAATGATTAATGTTAGATGATTATGATGATAAATGAAGATGATGCATGGGCGATGGATGGACGATGGATGGACCTTGGACAATATATAGATGGATGAAGTTGATGATGACTGATGGATAGAGGATCATCGATGGATGAACATTGGAAAAATGATTATGGATGAATGATGGATAGACGATGGCTGGTTTGATAATGGATAATTGATAATGGTTGGTTGATGAATTGTGGATAATTGTGATAAACGGATATATAATTGGTGGATGATAGATGGATGATCAATGGATTGGTGATGGATAGATGATGGATTGATTATGATAAATGATAATGGATGACGGTGTTTGATAATGATGGACAATCAGGGATGATACATAACGATGAACGATGGATGATGGATAGTGATGATTGATGGATGCCTGATGTAAGATGACGAATGAGGAATTGATTATGTATGATTGATGGATAATTGATGGATGGATGATGAATTGTTAGTGGATTATGGGCGATGCTAGATGATGGCTGTCTGATTGATGGATGGATCATATATTATGGCTTGGTTTATGATAAATGCTTTGATTATATATATAGATAGATAATTGATTGATATGTGATTATATTGATAATGGATGGATGATGGTGAGCAATTGATGGATCATAGATGGATAATGGTGATTATTATGATTTGATGATTGTGGGGATGATAGATGGATACTGATTATTAATATGATATGATGATTGATGGGTGATTAATGGATAATGGTAGAATGATTCTGATGATGAATGATGATGATGGATAATTATGTAGATTATGATCGATGATGTTGATTGATTGAAGATTAAGCATGAAGGATGGATTATGGATGAGTTGTGGATTGATGATGGATAAATGATGCATGAATGTAGAATGTGTGGATGATATAAGATAATATTGAATGATTATGATGAATGATGATGGATGATGGATGATGATTTGTCATTATTGATGATAGTAAATTATTGTGATAATAGTAGTTGGTGATGGATGATGGAGGACAATGGATGAAGATATGGATAGCCAATGGATGATGGATATATGAATGATGGATGATGGATGGAGAATGGGAGGATGATGCATATATTACTTATGAATTTATAATGAATGGATCGATGATGATGCATGGAAAATGATGATGGATGGATTATCGTGGGATATTTAGTGATGGAGGGATTATTTTTGAATGATGGATGATGGCTTAATTGATGATGTAAGATAGATGTATGGAATATTTATTGATGGGTGATGGTTGGAAGATGTGTGGATGATAACGAAAATGATGGACCATGATGTATGATTATGGGTAATGATGGTTGATAATGGATGATGGATGATTTATGATGATTTTTATGGATGGTGGATAGATAATGGTTGGGTGATTGATGATTATAATTGATGATTTGATGATGGATGGATTATTAATGAAGAATGGATGGAAGATAAATATATTGCTATTGCAGGATGGGGATGGATTATGCATGGATGATTAATGGATAAGGGATGGTTAGGTGATAGAAGGATATTGGCCGGATGGTTGATGAGACTGATTATAGATGAATGATTGTGGTTTCATGAGGCAGGATGAATGAATGATGAATGAATGATGAATGATGGATGGACGACTAAGGATTATGGATGATATGTGGATGGATCGATGATGGATATTGATGGATGATTGAGATTAAGGATGCTAGTTGATGATGGATTATGCACGATGATGGATAATGTGTGATTGATAATTTATATTGGATGATGATGGATGAATAAATGAATGATTGATTGATAATTTATATTGGATGATGATGGATGAATAAATGAATGATTGATGGATAGTTAATGGATGATGGAATATTGATGTATGCTGGATGACAGATTATTGATGGATGTTTGAATGGTGATATGATTGATGGATGATGGATAATGGAGGGATGATGGATGGGTTATGGAGGATGATGAATGATGATTGGTGATGATTTATGGATGGATGATGGATGGATAATTTATGGATGATGGATGGAAAATGGATGAATGATCAATGGTGTATTTATGATATATGATAATTATGAATTATAATTTTGTTGGATGATGGTGGATGATTATGTTTAATGATGATACATGATAATGAATAACTGATGATTGATGTTTTGTGATTGATGATGGATGATGAATGATCGATTGATGATAGATGAATTATGATGGAAGGATGATTGTGATGAATAGATAATGGATGAATTCTGAATGATGGAAGGATGAAGTAGAATGGATGGTTGATGGAAGGATGGATAATGGGTGGATGATAATGAAGAATGGATGGTGAAGGATGAAGGGTGATGATGGATGAAGGGTGATGATGGGTAGTGAATGATGGTGAATGATTGACGATGTTGGATGATGATTGATGATAATGGTTGGTTGATGATGGTTAGATTATATATGGATGATTGATGATGGGTGGATGATAGATGATGATGGAAGGTGATGATGATTGATGGATAGTTGATTAATGGATGTATGTATGAGGAATAGAATATATATATAAATTATTGATGGGTGAATATTATGGATGATGGATATTTATCAATGAAATATAATATGGATGGTCATTGATGATAGTATACGAGTTGCCCATTTGCAAACAGTGTTATGTCCATGCTAAAAAGTTGTTGGAAAATCAGGAAAAACTGTCACAAACAAATAAATGCTCTTAGGTATGTAAAAACATATATTTAAATCTTAATGTAAAATATAGAGAAGGAAGTGCAATGCCATAATAATTCTGGTTAATTAGAAAAATTATAAAACCGAAAAAATGAATGAAAATAGCATGGCTTGCATCTGTAATGTTGACTTAACACATTTTGCAAATGAAATTGTGTCAGCATTTCGATTGAGTGAGGAGTGTTGTTAAGATAATAATATGCATTTTGTAAATCCCTTCCATTATACTCTATTAACCCGTTATAATGTCAAAAACATGGTTGTGGCACTCAAAATCAAGGCAACAATAACAATATTGGATTTTTAGCAATATACATCAATCTGGTGTAGTAAACCCAGAATCAAAATTATTGTCTTATTCTGTTCCTCATGTCTTCTTCATTGGCATATTTAACAGGTTTGTAAAACACATTATCTTTAGTCAAACACTGAAGACATATTACAAAAGGTTTTTGTTAGACATTGAAAATCATAACTAAACACACTTACATTTGAATTGCATCGTCATCTGGAACTACATCGAAGTCAGTATCATTGTCTTCAACTGCAGTAGCTTCTTCATTAGATTGTAGATCAGTTTTGTAATACCTTAGTCTTTCCACACTTTCCCATTAATCGCCAAAATATGTTGTCAGCAACCTGCATACTCCTTCCAGTTTAGGTTCTCCAATTTGAATACCCTTAGCTATGTTTGTCGGCTTTAGACTTGTTAGACGCTTCCCCTTCTTTACAATACTTTTTGGTCGGCCAACCTCTATAATGAAATTTGACTCTCCTTGGACTACAACACTCCCATCGTTGGAGTGTGTCAGATTAATCGTTTCCGACTCTTGAAATTGGAAATGCCACGAGGGTGGTGGTTTCAGAACATCATCCACTGCTGATTTACAGTCATACAAAGAGCAATCATCTCCTAGATGAATAAAATAACCGAATTTGCTAATCACAGATTCATATTCAATAGGTTCAACAATTTCTGGCATCTTCTTCAGAGCGCGTTCAATTTTTCCGAACACACAGTCGGGCGGGATGAACTAATGGCCTACTACGGGAAATACCAAAAGTACTTTTTGCAGTGACCAAGGGGTTTCCTCAACAAACCACTTGGATAACATTCCTATCAAATTATTATTTTTATTTTGTCCACCACATCAGCAAAAAGACAGATGCTGTGAATACCTCCCAAGTCAGTATTCTGTAGACGATGATACAAGGCAGATGCTATCTCGTTTGAGCCTTTTTTAAAGCTAACTTCTCTCCAAACATAACAAAACTTGTTCCTAACACTTTGAGAATCATGAGATAATCCGTGACAGATTGTGTAATTATACAAATAGAACTGGCGCGAGTAATACGCAGCTTGGTACTGAACTTTGAGCAAACCCAAGTTCTTCTGACAGTCATAGCTTTAAGTAAGAACACCTTCTTCATGAGTCTTCAATAATCCATAGAATGCATCGGTACACATTTAATGGACTTTAAGCTCTTTTTTCAGGTCATCTACTCTCTTATGGTCTGTACAATTTTTTCATTATTTCTTTAAGTTGTAAACAATTAGAACAGCAATTAGTTGCATGTTTTGCGAAATTGATGTTGTAGTCAGTAACGAATATGGATCTAAAATATTCATACGTCACATGTAGCTCTTCCTAGTGGTCCCCATTATATTGCTCCCACATTACAGTATTGCTAAAACAGCTAGGAAGATACTGCTTGCTTACAGTTTTTGATATGCTGTAATGACACTGAATTGGTTTTAATTTCTCAATTAGGCTCTTAACCGATTGTTTTCTGTCAGCATACTTCACAGAACGAGTGTCACCACCTCTTTTTTCTTCAGGCAAAACACCTTCCACCAAAAAAATTCTGAAGACGTGATCTTCCTATTTGCAAAATGTCTACGTACATCTGTTTACATACTTGAACGTTCACTGTTCGGCTTCAATGTTTTTTGGCAGATAACGTTTTGTTGTCACTGATTTGTCAAAAGAATAACTGCAGAATCGTTTTCGGGCTGGTGTTTCAACTGTTACATACTTAAATATAAATGCATTTTGTACATTACATACTTAAAATAAATGCATTTTGTACCTGCCTGTCGGGTTCCTGGTAAAATCTCTGGTTGCTATGTCTTACATCTTGGAGCGAAATTTCACAACATTTGAATTGTGAGTTTTGTGGGTGGTTGCAATTTCTATGCTTTGCGAAACCCTTTGCAGAATATCTAAAACAATACTGAACATAATATTACATTAGAAACAATTAAGACAATATGAGTCTTATCTAGTGTAAACTGTTCTTACAACAGGTTCAAACTGATATTAACCTCACTCTTTTAACTTTGTTTCTTCGCCACGATCTTTCATTCTCTCCCTTTTTTTCGCGACTTCCCTGGTATAGCAGGTGTTACATTACTTTCAGTGGCTGCCGATCTATCTTCCTCATTCATTCTTAGGCCTACAATGACCTATAACAAAATAAAGGCCAACAAACTCTCATTAAAACCACGAAAGCATTATCACAATGACATTGTCTTGACAGCTGATACACACTGTTGACAGCATAGCCACACAAAGTTTCTCTTCACACAATCATATTAAAAACACAAAATGTCTCTTCATGTAAATACGAAATATTTCCAGGACATTGGCATACGAAGAGAGTCTATCCTGCTCTATGACCAATTTAAAAAAAACAAGGAATACAATAAGGTCATGACACGATATGCAATTGTAAATAATAATATCAGTATGTTTTACATTAGACAAAACATGTTTCGCAAACATATTCGATGTTGGACAAAACACGATTAACTTCTGTATTGCAGATGGACACAACATACTTTGGATATGCGGGCCACTTTTTTACTGAATTTTCATACGGTTTTAATACACCTTGCAGCGAAATATCTTGCTTCTCTAATGAATGACTTGTCGAGGAATGTAATGGTGGGAAGAAAAACACATTTTCATTTTTGTGGACATAACACTGTTTGCAAATGGGCAATATATATGATTAATGACGATGGATGATGATAGATGTGTGATGATTATGATGATCATGATAGTGGTGATGATTAATAAGGATGACGATTAATAAGGATGATGTTTAATAAGGACGATTATTGACAGATAATGCATGGACGATGGGTGGACGATTGATGTATGGATAATGGATGTATGGATGTTGGTTCGACAATATATAAATGGATGATGTATGAATGGGCGATAATGGATTTTAATGGATAATATAATGGCTGATGATAGATTATTATGTATGATGATTAATACTGATGATCATTAATGATGATGGTATTTTATGATGATATTTTATATAGGTGGATGATTGGTAATTGATGGTAGATATTGGTGAAGTATTATGATGATATATGATGATTACTATGATGATGAGGGATGGATGATGTATAGATGATGGATGCATGAAGGATGGATGGTTGATGAATGGATAATGGATGGATGATGGCTGTATGATGAAGGATGAGTGATCGCAATGGATGTATGGATGAAGTAATGATAGATGGATGATGGAGGAATTATGGATTTTGCATGGATGATGATGTTGAAAGATGTATGGATGATGTATGAATGGAAAATTGATGGACGATCAATAGATGATGATGGATGTATAATTGATGCTTGCTGTATGAATGCTCAATGCATGTATTATGGATCAATGATTTTAGGATGTATGTAGATAAGATAAGATGATGGATAATGACAGACTATTATAATATTAATGATGATTGATGATGATTTTAAATATTGTTTTGATGATGAATGATGGTTATGTGATATATAATTATTATGGATGATATTCGATAGATGATTATGATGGAAGATTTTGACTATGATGTTGGTGATGATTGAGGTTGATGATAGATATTGATGCTGATTAATGTATTCTTGATGTTGATGAATTATGGATGATGGATTATTCTGATGGTGGTGGGATATAATAATGACTAGTGATTATTGTTGATGATGATGGATGGATGAATACTGGATGATTGATGGATGGATGGAAGATGGAAAGTTGGATGTTGGATAATGATGATGGATAAATATAATATATGATGGATGAAGCTGATTTATGGATTATAGGTAATGTTTGATGATGGATTATGTTTAATGATGGATTATATTGGTTATTATGAATTGCAATGGATGGATAATGGATATATGATGGATGGGTACCTGATGGTTCGATGACTGGTGTATTAATGGTGGTTGAATGATGATAATGGATAATGATGATGGATGGTTGATAGATGGATGGATGATGAAATTGATGATGAAAATTATTGTTGATGGATGGATAATGGATGTATGAGAGATGGATGAATGGATAATGAAGCTATGATGGATAATGGATGGATGATGGATGATTATAATGTAGGGTGGATATCGATGAGAAGATGAAATTCGGCCAGATGATTTAAAATGAATAGCTGATAGAATGATGAATAATGAATATATGATGATAATGGATGAAAATGTTATAATGATGGATAGAAGAATGATGGATAGATTACAGATTGTTTTTATGGACGATGATAAATAATATAATATATGGTGATGGTGGATGATAAAGATTATGACGATAATTGTGGTTAAGGATGATTGATATTGATAATAATTGATATTGATAATGGATGAATATATGATGGATGATTTATGATGATGGATATTGCTGATATACAATTGATAACAATTATAATGATAATTGTTGATGATGATTGGTGATTATAATGACTGGTAATGATGATGGATGTACGGATGATGGAAGAGGGATCTATGATGGATGTTTGATGGCTGTTGGAACCATGGGCAGTGGATTCATGGACAATGTGTGGTAGATGATGAAGAATGATTATACATGGTTATAAATTATAATAGTGTTGATGAGGATTGATTATGATCGAATATGATTAATGATATTTGATAATGAATGATGAATGATTGTTGATGGTGAATTGTGGTGGATGATTGATTGTGATGGATGGTTATAGATGATAAATAGATGCTGGATGCATGATGGAGGCTGGATGATGATGGTTGATGGATGATTGTAGATGATGGATGATGTTGGATAGAGAATGGATTGATGGTAGATCGATGTATGTTGGATGTATGATGAATGAATGATGGATGGTGATGTATAATGATAATGTTGATGGATGGTTGTTGAATGTTGGATGCATGTTTCTGTTGAAAAAATTGATGTTTGATGGATGGATTTTGCATGGATGCAGGATGCATATATGATGGATTAATGGAATGATGATAATTACAATTATGATTAGTTTTGACGATAAAGATGATGATGATGTGTGATGATGGTTGATAACAATGGATGATGAATGACCATGGATGATAAGTAACAGTGAAGTATGGGTGATGGATAATGATGGATGTCTGTTGTAAGATGATGAATGATGGATAAATTATGGATGATAAATGGATGTTTAAGGAATGGATAATTAATTAATAATGGTTGATGGATGATGTTAGATGATGTTGCATGATTGATGGGTGGATGATGGACAGGTGATGGATGTTGATAGTGGGTAATGATTATTGGTGTGTAGTTAATAAATGGTCTGATGGTGGATGTTTGATACAGGTTGGATGAATGAGGTATGAATGGATGATAAATTGTTGATTTATGTTGATGTATAATGGATGGGTGATAAATTGTTGATTTATGTTGATGTATAATGGATGGATAGTGATGGATAGATGATGATAATGATGAATGGATAATTGATGGTGGATGATAAATGGAAGGTGGAGGATGAATGTGTGATGTGACAATGATGGATAATTGTTTGGTATTGGAAGGAGGTTTTGATGGATGGACAATTAATGATGATGATGGATGATGAAGGATGATGCATGATAAATGACAATGAAAGATGGATGATAGATAATTATGGATGATGGATAATTATGGATAATTATGGATGATGGATAATGATGAATGCCTGATATAAGATGAAGAATGATAGATAGTATGTGGATGATTATGGATGATTGATGGTGAATGGATTATGAATTGGTGATGGATGATAATGGATGATGGGCGATGTTGGATGAGGGATGGCTGATTGATGACTGGATGATAGATGATGTCATGTTTTATTATATATGATTTAATAATGTGTGGTTGGATAATTGATTGATGGATAATGGATAGTCGAATTTAATGATAATGGAGGATCATGATGAATGATACATGGGTGATGGACTGATAATGGTAATTATTATAGTTCTATGATTGATGGATGATGAATGGATAATCGATCAATGTATGATCGTGAATGATGATGGATGATGATGTGGATGATCGGTGTCGATTGATTGAAGATTAAAGCATGAAGAATGGCTGATGGATGAGTGGTGGATTGATAATGTATGGATGATGGATGGATGAATGATGCATAGATGTATGAAGTATGGATGATATATGATTATGATGAATGATTATAGGTGACGATGTTTGGTAATAATTGATGATAATGAATGATCGATGATAATAGTATTTCATGATGTGTGATGGATGATGGATGAAAATGATTGATAATCAATGGATGATGGAGAAATGAATGATGGATGGATGATGTATGGAGAATGGAAGGATAATGAATGATGAGTGATTGATGCATGATGGATCGATGATGAATAGATAATAATGATGAATGGTTTATGGTTGGATATTAATTATCTGGGAATGATGTTGGATTGATGCATAATGGCTTGATTGATGAAGGGCGAGTATATGGAAGATTGATTAATGAATGATTGTTGGAAAACATATGGGTGATGATGACAATGATGGATGATGATCTATAGTGAAGGATAATGATAGTTGACAATGGTTGATGGATGTTTTATGATGTTTGATGTATGATAGATAGATAATGGATGGGTTGAATATGGATGATTAATGAAGAATGGGTGGATGCTAGATAGAATGTTGTTGATGGATGTGGATGTATTATGGATGACTGTATGATGTATGGTTATATGATAGAATTATAATGGATTGATGATTGTTGGTTTATGAGGCAGGATGGATAAATGATGAACGATGGATAGACGACTGAGGATGTATGGATGTTTTGTAGATGGAACGATGTTGCATATATGATGCATGATGGTTGATGATGAATAATGGTTGATGATGTATGATGAGTGATAATTGATATTTCATGATGATATATGATTGATTTTGGATGTTGATGGATGAAGATAAATGTACTATGGATAGATGATGGATGTTGTATGATGGATTATGGATGTATTATGGAAGTATGATGGATTATGGATGGTTGATGGATGATGGGTGGTGGGTGGATGATAGATGATGGATGATGCATGGAAGATGGATGGGTGATGGATGATGATGGATTATAATTGGGTGGATATGTGATGGAAGAAGGAAGGATGGAAGGAAAATGGATGGATGATAGATGATGGATGGATGGAAGAAGGGTGGATTAAAATGGATGGATGGTAGATTGATGGATGATATATGATAATTATGATTAATGATTTTGTTGGATGATGATTGATGATGTTTAATAATGATTTCTGGTAATGAATGACTAATGCTTATGGATGTTTTGTGATGGATGATGGATGTTGATGAACGATGGATGTTGATGGATGATGGGTGGGTGATAGTGAATGATGGATTGATAAAGGGAGAATAGTTGATGGATGGTGGATTAATTGATAATGTATGAATAATGATGGTTGATTATAACAATGGATATATATTGGATGGATGATGAATAATGAAGGATTGATTATGGGTGAATGATGTTAATGTTAGATGATGGGTATTGAAGTATGATGGGTGGTGAACAATGAAGGGCGATGATAGTTATTGAATGATAATGGATGATTGATGATGTTCAAGGATGATTGCTGATGGATGGCTCATGATTTATGAATAATAAATGGAACAAAGATTAATGGAAAGCTGACGGATGGTTGATGATGCATGAATTATATATGGATCATGGATAATTATGGTGGATGATGGTGGATGATGGAAGATGATAGGTGTAATAATGGATAATAATAATTATGAAGATGATTATGATGAGGGTTGATGTTGATGGTTGATGCATGATTGATGATAATGGATGATGGATTTGTATGCAATGATGATGGGTAGTGATGATTATGGTGATGATCGATGATGATCGATCTTTATAATGATTGATAATGATGATGGATTTATGAATGATGGATGATGGATGATGATGAAGGATGATGAATAAATTATGAATTTATGGATGATGGATGGATGTTGAAAGGCTGATAGATGGATTATGTGGATAATGATGATGTATAAATAGATGATGGATGATGTGGGATTAATAGCTGATGGATCGATGATGGATGGAAAATGGATGATGATGGATAATGATGATTGATGGATAGTTGATGAATGGATGGATGATGGATGGGTGATGGAGAATGGCAACAAATTTTCCCCTAAACCCAATCAATTACCAATTGAATTACATCACATATACTTATCAAACAATTAGAGTTACACAAATACCAAACACAATTACGAACATTTGTAATGACTACACAAAATGTGTAATAAACTAATTACATCAATAATTGTACATCCAAACCTCATCAATATTGGTAGGTTTAGTAAATGATAACACATTCATTATATGTCAATGTTTTATTGCATGACATAATTTTTACAAACACTGCTTTACAATATTGTAAGATATTTGTTCTTCACCCACAAATCATGAGCTTTTGAGAAACCTTTCCAGTGGACTAAGGAGCTATATTTCTGCCTTTTAATATTTTTGTTAACTTAATATTCATTTGGAGAAGTAACTTTCTGCAATTCATGTTCATAAAACTGCATTTAATAGGCTCACAACCATAACTTCGAAGGTAATATACTCTAGTAAATGACTGTCTAACTTAAATATTTATTTCATTAGACCAATTAACAGTATATTCTTTTGTTAGAAACTGTTTCAGCTTAGAGACCCACATATATTGACCAACACTAAACTTTTGCCTTCTCTTGTCGACTACCTTAGGAATATTATATACAGTTTTCAGTGATCTATTCTCCATAATCTTTTTGGGTGATATTTTAATAGTTTGATGGTATCTTGAATTATAAAAACTAAATATTTCAGGAAAAACAGACACCCAATTGTAAGTCCCCTTCAATGTGTGATGTCTGTAGAGTAGCTATTTCAAGCTCTTGTTGAACCTCTCAGCTACAGATATTTTAAGATTTGAATACGTAATATAATGAGTAATCCCATATTTAGCCATTAGTTTCTGGAAAGAAACATTAACGAACTTGCTCCTTTTATTGGTCTGTACAGATTTTGCATTCTTTCGTCCAAAATGGTTTTCATTTCAGCGGTAACTTCTTTTACCCATCGAACTGTAATGGTGGAAAATGTACTGTACATAACTCAGAGTTACATCAAGTAATTATTAGCATAAGTGACATAGTTTAATCACCAACTAGAAAATCTAAACAAAAATACCACAGTTCCATATATTCGAATGTTTATCATTATTGTAATTGTATGTTAATTTAGTATCATCCAAGTACTTTTGTATTTCGAGTGGATAATGTAAATTACCAAAACCATCATAGTATTCTGCTATGTTACAACATTTACGATAGGCTAACCAATGTGTGCCAGACCCCCAGTTGCTGTCGAGATTAACTATAGCAGATTCATTAACATAGTGTTTCGAGGCAGATTTTCATGCATAAATGCACCACAAAAGAATGGGATGTTTAATTTATGCACATTCTTGACTAGATCAATATTTGTCAGTGGTTGATTAGGTAGAGAATTTCATATTGTTTCGCCCTTCCTTCTCCTCTTTGTTTCCAACGTCTCTTTCCACCTCGAGTTACATGTGGCCTGGGATAGCCCTTTTCCATTTTTTAACTTACTATCCTTCACAGCATGTGCGATTCCACTAACACCTCCAATAAGACTGCCTAGAGCTCCTAGAGAAGGGAGGATTAATGGTAGGAAACCACCTTCTTTCTTCTTTCTACATGGTTTCCATTTGCAAGACTTATGCTGGCCCATTGCATATTTAACTTTTGCATTCATAATTTTAGATATGGTTCATGTGGTTAGCTTCTCGCTAAACTTGGTACCTGAAGATTTGGAAATGTTTCTTACTCTGTCTGCTAGGATCTTGTCTGTATGGTAACAGTCTTCGCAACTTGTTCAAGTTACTGTAAGCAATATCATGGTCCTTGCACACTATGTACAAGGTTTTAATTCCTTGGTCTCCACATGCGAAACATTTGACGATCTTTATTCTTGGACCACAGTAATTGTAGCCTGGTATATGAAACTTAAATGGCAACTTGTCGATATGTTTATTTACCAAATTTTGACCGGACCTGGTCTTTACTCTATGAGGCATAATGTGCAACTAACTTTAAACAGGCCAGCACACTTTACTTTAAATCAAATGTTAAGTCTCTCATATTTATGAACCATCTCTGAAGCATCCTTGGTTATGTTTGGCGATTTTGTAGTAAATCCTGTAAATTGATTATGCATAATGAGCATGAGGTAAAAGTTACAGAAAACAAATACAAGTGACATTAAATACATAATGAGGGTAAACACTTTATCGATGAAAGAATCGATTACTCAACACCAACTCATTGGTACAAAGTCTATTGCACAACTAATGGTCCATATGCATGTACACTCTATTTATACAGTTTTTAGTCAGTATGATGGAATTCGTCAAGCAGGACATAACATTACCTGTGCACATCACCAACGAAGACATGAATGTACATCATGAATCACATCATGGCTAACTACTGCCAAATAATGTTCACTGTATTGTGGTGGTATGTCCATCGAATTGTCAGAAAATGTACATACTTTTAAGTTTGCTGGAGGAGTCACATGGTCTATGTTACGAGAATGTCTATTTATATTCCAAATTGTTACATCAACTAAAGTATCAACAACTTGCACAAGTCATATGATATGTGTAAGAAATAGGGTTTTTTCACGTTTGGAGACAATGAAAGTGTTGTGGCACCTAACAAAGCCAAACCTAATTCAGTACTTGTTTTCATGCTGTAGGTACTGAGAAACCATGATTGAGTGACTCATATTTCTATATGTGCAGGCACATGAACAGTGATTGTTTTTACCGAAACCTGTCTTATGCACATATACCAAAACACTTGTTGAGGGTTAATGCAAACATGCTGGT
Source organism: Dryococelus australis (assembly GCA_029891345.1). Classification (NCBI taxonomy): domain Eukaryota; kingdom Metazoa; phylum Arthropoda; class Insecta; order Phasmatodea; family Phasmatidae; genus Dryococelus; species Dryococelus australis. The sequence goes on from CM056994.1 coordinate 249,902,204, forward strand.
ACTGTTCAAAATTGATTGTATGAATTTTAGACATGTTTACAATGATCATGTGAATACAGGCTTAATGTTTGAAAAATTTAAAGAAATATGTTTGTTGTGTTGGAGAGATGAGTATGGATTTATAGTTTTAGTCAAGGATTCCTCTTACTTGATGGGTAGTACTGGCGAGTATTTGATCACTGATTATCACACATCAGTGAATGAACATTGACCAAAATAATGAGTTACAGTAGTTCCAAATTTGGTCATGGTAGTTTGTATTGTGGTAGTTCTTTCACAGCATCGCATGATGGACAGTATGTTTTTCGGAATGATGTAAATGAATTAGTTGATAGGCTCCATCTGCTTGTGGTGTCTCAAAGAGCTGGTAACACAGTACACAATAATTAAATACTCACTATTCTAGAAGTGTTACCAGAGGAAGGTTACATACACTAAGCAGATACAACAGTGAAAACAAGTTGCATGCTCCTGCTAGAAGAGTGTATCCATGGTGTAAAGTGATCACCTATGGTAAAGAAGAGATGTGGGAAGAAGACTTGGTAAAAATGGCTTCTTGTGCCAGTGAAAATAATGGGTATAAATATATGCTTACTGTAATTGATGTATATTCAAAGCATAGCTGGGTGAGAGCTTTTAAATGAAAGACTGGTTGTGATGTGTCCCATGCTATGGAAAGTATATTGCGCAATGAACGAGCACACAAGCACCTCCATACTGACCAGGGTGCTGAATTTTTAAATCCTATATTTAAGTCATTGATTTCAAAATATAAGATACATTATTACTCTGCATATGGAGGTTATAGGGAAGCGAGTGTCACACAAGTCTTTAGCCGTACATCGAAAACTAAAATGTGGAAGAAATTTACTGCTCAGGGCACATACAAGTGGATAAGTATCCTACCTTAACTGGTGGTTGACTATAACTCCTCTACTCATCGAACGATAGGCATGAGACCCAAGGATGTGAAAGACAACTCTCAATTAAAAACAGTGTATAAAGTTGAAAAAGTTTTGGATCCTCGCAAACCAAATGCTGAAATTGAGGATATTGTGTTCATAAGAAGACAAAAGGTGGTATTTAACAAGAGATATGCAGGGAACTGGTCTACAGAGCTCTTTAATGCTGTGCACATATGCCATTACTATCCTCACACATATTATTTGGAAGATATGGATCATGTGCCTGTATGTGGAGCCCTCTACTCGGAAGAAATGAAGGTTACACAATTTCCAGATTTATATTCGGATGCGTAGGTCTTACATTGCAAGAAAGGAAAACTACTGGTAAGATGGCTGGGTCTACCAAAATCCAAAGAGAGCTCGGTAGATATGAAAGAATAAGTAACAAGTAGCTTTGTTATCTCTCTTTGACCTTTGCGTCTACATATATAATAGCAGGGGGCAGTTACTTCACTTCTTTCTTGGGTTAGTCATCATCGTAGCAAGATGTTTCTGGTAAGGTTTTTTATGGAAAGCTGACTCAACTCTTAAGCCAAGTGGTTCGCACAGAAGCAGTAGAGTCACCACAGACATAATCCTCAATGTTTGAACCATTTCTTCGAATCTCACTTAAGTCTTCAGATCGACTACATACACCCGAAGACCTACCCACTAGAGATTCGGCATCGTGGACACCACCATCGAGCAATGGTGCTGTTTGCAGTATGTGGGAATCACCACGTCTGTCAACACCAAGAAGTCCTGACAATTATCCATGCAAACTGGAAATATGTCGCATAAGGCATATGCTGGAAGAGCAAGCTACTATGATGAATGGTGTTCTGTAGGAGCTGCATGGGCTGCAAGAGACCCTTGATACATTAATTATACAAATTGGACATCAAATCCATGTGTTGTGGGGATTATCTTGTTTTACTAATGACATCTTACATGATGGACATGAACCACAACAATAGACATGTTTGTAATTTACATAAAATAAAAACATTCTTTGTTCCTTATACTGTGCATTTTATTAGGTAGTTGTACATCCTATGATGTTTATAATGTCGATCACTATGTATATATATATATATACTGATATACTGGGTGATGATATTTTGGTAAATTGCCCTCATAGGCACCTGGTTAATTTGACATATTTTTCTACAAATATGATTGAATTCGGAAATACTTGGTAACAAAGATTCATATAGCATATCAATAATTTAGTTTGTGTATTTGCAGTCATAGCCTAATGGTAAAGTATCTAGTCGCAAGGCTCGGTTGCAAACACAATTTTACAACTAGTGATCTTGTACTAAGAGGGCCTTACTGTCTCGGAGCGACATGCAAGTCACGATGGGCTAGTGGCGACAATAAGTCTGGACGTGACGACCTGCCCGAACCTGCAATGTCCACCAATGAAGAGTTTGTGATGTCAGGTGAGAGAGAAGGAGCAGACAAAGTACTAAAAAGTTGGCTAGCAGAATTAATGTCCGAAGCTAAATCCAATGTGGTGTCACTGGAATTTTTATGATGGTGGTGGGGCGAATGCGACTAATCGAACGAAGTGAGTAATCAGTGGAGCAAATGCGCCTAATCGAGAAAATTGGAGAGAAAGAGAGAGAGACGGGAAGAGAGGAAAGAAAACGAGAAAGGAAAAGAGAAAAGAATATGGGAGCACTCAGAGAAAACCCTCGGAATGCTATAAAGGCAACATGGAATGATAGAGCATGAAGTGTACAAACAATATGACAGTCGAACGAAGTGAGTTACAATATGGTGATATACTGGCTACCAATATGGTGGAAGCCAACACAGTGGAATCAACATGGCAGAATCCAACATTGTGGTCGCATAACCGGAATGGCAGAATGGGAAGTCCGGAAATCCAATATGGCAGCGGCAAATGACGTAATCCAAGATGAGGAGGTCGGAGCCACGAACCGGTGTCGGACATACTAAATCCCTCTATTCAAACTTTCGTACAGTTTACCACGAAGACCCGTAAGAGTTATTGTTTTGCGAAGAGCTAATCAGAAACAGCTTTTGACTGTGAATTATTTTCGCGACATACATTTTGGTAATTACATTGCTTTTTCATAAACAATTTAACGCTGATAGCAACCAATCACAAAGGGTGTTAACGTAATTGAGTCCACTATCTCAAACAGGTTAATTATTTATTATTTCAGTAATATTATTTTTATGCAATTGCTGTCTTTCTTTAAATCAATAATTCTGTCAAAGTGAAGCCACGGATTTTAAATGCAAATTAAATATTTTAATTTTTAAACTGAATTTCTTATTGTTGTCTGTCAGTGAAAACATTACTCATTTACTCATATCCTCTCTCTCCTGTACTATGCTTTTTGCAGTTTGTTTTCTAGCACCTGTGTTAGCCAGAAAGTGTTACTATCCTGTGTACAAAGAGTACACGTAAAGATCGAATTTGGTGAGAGTGTGTGTGTCTCAACAGGGTTACAGCAAGGACGTATTCGGGCCTAAGTACTCCGTCAGTCTGGAGGTTACAGTCACTGAGTCCTCAATTATATGTTTCCTCATATCCTAATCCATATGTGTATGGGTAAAAGAGTGTGAAAGCTGGTTCTATTGCAAACACGTTAAGCCTGTTACAATTTTGAGCTGCCCTGAATACTGGCACTGGTCGCTTGGAGAGTTAATCCATAAACTAATCCCCGTGTTTTACCCAAACGCCGAATGCAGATCCTGCGCAGAAACATTTACATTCAAGATATCCTGAGATGGACGGCACGTCATTGTAGATGAAGCCACGACTGTGGGAGGTGCGAATTCTCACTCGTCACGTGGTCTTCAGTTCAACGATAGCCCGTAATCATAATTTCGCAGGAGAGGGTTCAAGGTGGTCGTGATCACGAATGCGTCATAACAATGAGTGAGGAGACCTAACACTTCCAATTAAAGAGGACACGCCTGTAACACGATTTTCTGTATTATTGTCCATAACCACATGGATAGCGAATTCAGGCACGAACTTAATCTCTGCAATGACGTTGTTCGGAGAAGACAATTACAATCCCCTTCCCCCTTTCTCACCCCCCTTTCATAATTCCTGTGAATTACCACTTGACGCAGAGTGTACTACTATATCCGGGGGGGGGGGGGGGGTGGAAAACGGCGTAGACGAAGCGGATACTGTCCCAGGCTAGATGGGGCTGGTCGCGTGACGTGCCGTGGGGGTTGTCATGACGCCGGTGGGTGTGGCCCCTGATGGACGCTGGGCGTCTCCCCGAGCCGAGCGCCGCGCAGTAACGGCATGGCGGAGTCCGAGTGCGCGTCCCAAGACCAGGTGAGTGGAGCCTCGTGTATCTTGAAATACCGCGGATGTACCTGAGACAAATAAAATCAAAAGGTACATTGTTATATATAACGCGGATAGAGATAGGTTTAGTGCTGGTGTCAGTAGCGCAGGTTCGTTAGATATTGTGGAACTGCAGGGCATTTCTTCCAAAGCCCAGTACACACGGGCATCTTTCTTGTACAAGAAGTGAAAATAAAGGTAAACAAAAAATTGAACACTTAAGTGCCTACTAGCTAGTATGCACGGATTTGTGTGATCCATACACACGACACTAGCTGGTGAGCAAGAAAGTGGATGGTTGATGTCAACTGCGTATGATTTGGAAGCAGTTTTTGGGGCTGTTGGTGTAATTCGTGCATTATCAATAGCATCTGCCATAAAAAAAGAAGAAAAGATTTAGTCCACTCACACACATTTCAAGAACCAAATGTGGAAAATTTATTATCACTCACAGAAAAAAAGACAAACCTGTATTTTTAAAAAATTCATACACAGAATTATTGATGATAGTGGGACTATTAGACATTGTATAGCTTTAAAAACACTAACATATCTGCTTATTGCCAGCATCAACAAAATATATGTTTTGTTTACATTCGACTTGTACAAGAAAAATGGTGAAAAATAGGATCGTCCCTATATGGCACTAGCTAGTATACAAGCTCTTGTGTGCTAGTAACTAGCATACTTGGCGGCCGTTCACACGATGTAAGTCGGGGTGTACAAGAACTTGCTCACTTTATTGTACAAGGAAGATACCCGTGTGCATTATGCTTAAAGAAGCCTGAGAATTCCGCGCCTCCACAACAAAGTGGCTAGATGCTTCGCGCACCTGACCTTGGAGCTTTATACAGATTCATTATAACAGCAAAAGATCTTTCCAACGTATTTATGAAAATTGCCAGGTGCGGTCGTAGCAACGGCACTGAACTGCTAGAGAAGAAAGCGGGCCGGACTTTTCGTGTTTAAATTAATACTCGGCACAAAAGAGATTTCTTGTAGATGCGAGAATGGTTATCAATCGCTTGATCGCCTGTGGCTATGCTCTAAAATATTCACATGTACAATGCACGTAGGAGAAAGCGTTTTTTTTTTGCGGTAAATAAGAGGCCGTTCTTCGCTTTGTAATGCACTGCCGCAGTATTAATTTTATTTAATGCATAATTTGAATTAAAGTTCGAAATATTTGAATTATAGGTAGCGGGGGACTCGATCGCATTTAAATATGCTGGAAGATCAAGTTAAGATGAATCGCACCATTCGTATCGACCATCCCGAGAAAATACACACCTGCTGAGATTGATTTGTTTACTACTTGTGTGAGCAGAGAGTAATAAAAACAAGAAGCAAGAGAGAACAACGTGCGCTGTCAAGGATAATGTGAATATAGGCTGTTCACGGTAAAATGAGCACTTTTGAAGGCCCTGATTAGATCTACTTGTATGCACGTTGTGTATTGTTCAGCGTTATATAATATTAACATTGTCATGGGTTTCATCACTTTATGAGTGCGTCGGTCAAGTGAAACTGTGAAATTATTATAAAAGTAAATATTTTACTGATTGGCTCATTTTTACAATTTGATGCATTGCAAAAGAAAACAGAAACAAAACAAAGAATTTAAATAATCAGAAATGGTTACCGAACACTTTTTATTCGACGTAAGATACGGAACTACTTTCCATCCATCGTTACCAACTTTACTAGGCGCATGTCACTCAGGACGCCTGTTAAATTATATGCAGGTAGGGGCAGTGACTTTTTCTAAGGTTGGTTTCAAAAGTCCTCACTTTATCGTGAACAGGCTTTAGCTATCTGGATGGCGATGTACTTAATAGGCGCTGACAAGCAAAGTCTTCATGAAATACCTGTTAACTAACGTGTTACTATATGCCCTGCTTAGTTGATCCCGGGAAAATATCTTAGGGACGCTGGGAACAATTTCTAATCCATGGCAAATCCACGTTCAACTTTGATACATTACATGTTATTTCAACAGACAATACATTTTTTTAATCCATAGTTTTTTACACGTACATGTCAAATCACGATAGCGTTATTTTTGGAACTGACCATAAAAACCTAGTTGCAGGAGTAAGAAAACTGCATCATTATAGACGCAGTCACATAGAGGAAAGTTGTACCACTTTATTATTAAACTAGCAGTACCCTCGCCCGCTTTGCTGGGCATCTATTTAGTATTCTGTATACATTAGTAATAATAGCATAAATTGGTTTTATTATTATATCTTTATAACATTTCAAAATTTACATTTTAAAAGTAATCAAGAAATGTTCTCCGTATTTACAACTTAAAGTAAGAAAATTAATCTTAACATATTTCGAATAGCAACCCTCCGCGACTTAATTTTTTTTCCACAGATTTTATTAAATTTACAGTGACAGTACAGGGGAGTATCATCCTGAAATTAACTTCATTATTTCGTAAATAGGAAGTAAATAGGAAATATGAACCTCTTATTCCATAGTATTTTTTTCATAGGTTTTATTAAATTTGCAATAACTTGTTATAGCTTCTCTGGATACTATGTTTACTGTTTTATTATTTTCAGGTACCAAAATATATTGGTTTTCTGGAGTTCCGACTCTAAATAACCCGACATACAATTGGTCATGAGAAAAACATCCCTTGCTCAGATCTATTCCTACAAATTTGAAAGTTTGTCCCTGGGACTTGTTTGTTGTGAGAGCAAATTATATCTTCACAGGAAACTGCAACCGCTTGAAAGGAATATGCAGATCCGTTGGGATCATAGGGATACGTGGAATATGCGCCAGCTGTCCGGTTGCACGCCCAGTTAATATTATTGCTTCGATGATGTAGTTCCGAAAATCTTTTATCAATAGTCTCGTGCCATTACACATATTAGGTGGGTTTAAGTTGCGTGGTGGCATTATTGGGATACCAATCTTTAATCTGAGGTCGTGTGGCGGCAGGCCAGAAGGATTTAATGAATTTATAAATTCTTGAGGGTAGTGCACACTGTTCTCAATGTCGGTGACGGTATCAATGGATTTGTATTGTTTGACTTGGCTGAATGTGCGTTGTCTCTGCGCAGTAAGCCGCTGGGAGCGTTCGGTGCTTGATTTCCTAGCGAGAGACTCTGAGGTTCTTACATTTTGGCTGGCAAGTCGCTGCGAGCGTTCCGCTATTTACTCTCTTATTCGACATATTTTAACCGCCTTCGCCACGGACGTATTCCTAGAAAGTTTCTATTTATTTTAGGCATGATGTCGTCTTTACTTACTATTTGATACTTAATAGCAACCACACACATGCAGTAAGATAACTATCTTTTTAAATTGGCTATTTAACTAAATCAGCGTTGATTTTATCTATGATAAACAATCAAATAACAAGTAAAACAATTTATTTGTAATCAAGACAAATTTTAAAGAAATTACTTGAAAATTGAATTACTTTTTTTAGTTAGCATTTTCAAAACAAAACTGTATCCAATATTATTTAGTATGTCTTAATAACAGTTAATCGTGAAGCTAACGCTCAAACAAACAATATAAGATCTCTTTTACAAAATAAACTCAAAATAATCACAAAAGTATTAACAAAAGCGTTCGCTGGGCATTGATTTATTATTTTGAAAATATTTATATAACTTTCAAATTTACATTTGAATTTAAGTGTAAAATTTAACAATTCTTGCTAAACTAATACAGGCATGGCAAAGTATAATTCAGTAGCTAATTAAATTCTCTACAAAATTTTTACATAAATAGAATTATATTGCCGTAAATGTAAGATAAAGTAAAAAAATCAATTTTATCATTATATTTAATGAATTTATTTGAACTTTTTTTTTCTCGTAAATCTATAGTTTCGAGTATGATTGTACATACAAAAATAGTAATTTAATGGTTATAAGTCTATTAAAATTTTTTGTATTTAAAATTTTGCCAAGTGTCATTACGTCGTGATCGGATAAGTAGTTTCAGAGATTACCTCTATCAAACTCACAAGTTTTACCTCTTTATTATATTAGTGTAGATAAATGTGATTTTTTTCGTACATTTTTATTTGTTCTCCTTGAATGTTTCATGTACCTTTTTTTTAAAAAATATTTTCAAATGAATCAGTAAAACACGTTTCTACGGCCCTTGTTTCATTTGTCTCTTACAAAATTGTGATTTCGACATTATATTAGAAAAAAATATGGCATATAATACTTTTGCAGTATCAAATTGATTCAAGTAGACCCTATATTAATATGAATCATTCAAATATTGTACAAATATTAGAGGCTAATATATATGTCTATGTATGTAACCTATACAGCGTGTTTAGGAAACATGTGTACAAACTCGGGCACGTGATTCGTGACCGCAAAAGAGGAAGGTTGATATAGGACACCCATGGTTCACCTCAAAGCCTTAGAAGCCCCTAAATCCGGATGACGACAAGAATATTACGTGGGATATTAAGCAAAGTACTTGCGTCAGAGGAACACAAATTGGATACGGATTAATTAAACCAATATCTTGGACGGGTTTGGCATCCTTTGATTGCATGCAACATTTACACCGTGAGGTTAAAGTGATTTTGAATACAATTGGATGAAGCAGGACGTTGTACTTAGCAAATATGCCCCCTTGGTTGCCACTCTCTAGGACCCACCGTTTCCGGTTGAATCGCAAGCTAAGGGTATAGTGGTAGAAATAGCATGGCCTAGTGAGTAGGCAACCCTTCACGCATCAGGAGGAATTCAGCGGGGATTCCCCGTCGAATGAGTGAAGAGATTTTGGCGGCACGTAACAGCGAGGTCTTGAGAGCCGATGAGGGTGATTGAGGTGAGTATTGAGCAGTGCCAAAATGAAGGGGCGGGACAAACGGGAGATCCCCGAGAAAACCCGCCGACCAGCGGCATCGTCCGGCACGACGTGTAACATCGTGCATTATACCACCAACATGTGTTTAAGCCTGGTGAAGTACGTGTGGCCTACTCACCAGGCCATGGCCTTGCTACCACTGTACCCTTCAATTGCATTCTACACGGAAACGGTGGGTCCCAGAGAGTTGCAACCAAGGGGGCTTATTTGCTAATTACGAGGTCCTGCTTTATCTGATGGTATCCGTAATCACTTTAACCTCACGGGGTAAATGTCGCATGAAATAAAAGGGTGCCAACCCCTATAATTTGCATGATGGAGCGTGTACGACGGGCCATACCTTATTTTTATCCAATACATTGGTTTAATTAATCCGTATACCAATTTGTGATCCTCTAAAGCAGGTACTTTCAAGTACTTTGCTTAGTATCCCACGTAATATGCTTGTCGTCATCCGACTTTAGGAACTTCTACAGCCCTTAGTATTTGAGATGGACCACGGGTGTCCTGTATCAATCTTCCTCTCTTCCGGTCACGAATCACGTGCCCGAGTTTGTACACATGTTTCCTAAACACGCTGTATGTACACACACACGGCATCTGGATTAGAATTTTTGTATGATACAAATAGGATGTATTTGAACAACACCTGCAGAGTCCGGCAGGTTATTCCTTACGAAAATATAAGACGAAAACGTATGTGCTACTTTTTTTTTCCCCGTAAGTAATTATTAATAGAGCAAGGCACCCAAAATAAATCGAGTTTTGAAATTATTTTAGTTAAAAATACTACAAAGTGCTCGCGACTGAGTATCAAGTCGGTGAATAGTTATTGTTATGACAGAGATCTTACACCTCTAAAAACGCGGTTGGTAATATGGGCGATTAAGTAAATGGGGGTAGCCACCCTATGTGCACACGAAACTTTTTAACACTGAGTTATAAACTGTTTACTATATTATGAATTGTCACGTCTAAATTGACATAAAATGTTTTGTCGGAACCCTCTCAGGTGAACCGTTTTCAAGAAATCCATGAGGACATTTAAAAACAGACAGTGGACTAACAGGAACAGTTGGTACATACGTTTTGTTTTAAATGTTCGTAAGGAATAGTCTGCTGGAGCTTAAACCATACATGATGAGTTTGAATTCGACCGACAAACGTCGGATGGTGTTTTCTTATTCAAATGTACGTAGAAAATATAAGAAGCGATTTTGGCTCACAGTCAGTAGGAAAGCAGATAAGCCCTCGAAAATGGAGATTGTAATCGGTAGCAAAAATTTAGGAAACCAGACGGGTTTTAGCAACAAACTTGTGGAAGATGAATTGTTAACAAATTACCTCGAACATCTTCAAGTGTCGCTGGTGAACGTATCCTTCTGAGCAAATAAAATAGGGTTTGATTTATTAATAAACATGTCTAAAAAAAAAACTGCCGTAATGAAACCCTCCCAGTCGAACCATTTACGAGAAAACATAACGAATTGACAGAGGATGAGATTCAACGCCTGGGGTAGCAGGCAAGATTTCTGGCACCCGCGCTACATGCGGAATTGCGTTTCTTGTCATTGCCGTGGTTTGGACAACACACATTATTTTGAAAACTGAGACTTGTGTACAAACTATGATAATCCTATACCTTCAGAATAGGTTCAGGTGTATAACCCCGATCCACAACACACAGTTTCACTCGCACACTACGGGCTGGGTCGCCGTCATCCGGGAATCACATTCGTTGTCTGGTGTGCAGGTGAACATCTTCCTATAACTCTGGAAGTGTTTACCGCAGGACAAACCCGCAAACGGTTCTGTTGACACGAGGCGCGAGAAAGTAAGGGCCCACTGTCATGAATAATGACTTATGGTCATATTCACACATAGGGGCGTATCAGAATGAGAAGACAAGATGGTAGAGCTATTGCTGATACTGAAGACATATAAATCAACAAGGCACTTACAATGTCATGATACTGTAATGTTAATTAATCCGGGAGCTACTGTAACTGATATATTATATTATTCTTGTGTTTAACTCACTTCTGTGTTATGTAACTCTAAATTGGCCAGTACTCCACGTTAAACTTGATGCCGGAGGCTGTATATAGCTGATCGGTTGAAGACGGTCGAACACACCAATTCTTTACCTTCCCCCGAAGCTGGCCGGAGTTGAAAAGGTGACGCAACCCGGCCTACAGTGGCCTATATCGGCGTATCGTTTAGGCGTCCATGTTCCCAATCGCTGGTTGGTGGAGGGGGTTCTCGCTGCCCGCCCTTTTCGCAATAGTTTATGCAATTCTGGCTTCCTTGTTTACTGAAGGTGTGAGGCCGGGTTCAGATAGGGATTTTAAACTAAGGTTATAATATACACTCATAACACCATCAACGGATGCAACATGTCCTCTTGCAACACTGGCACAATGGTTCGCTGACTAGCGTTAAGCCTGTGTGCTACACTACGTGTACGAACGCTAGGACGGTTTCCAACAACGAACAGTGCTTGCTCTTAGAATCTTGGCGTTCGGAAAGACCGTGGACACCTAGCATTAAGTCTCTTCACGTCCAGATGCCCATTTTCCTGTAATAAGCGATATATAGAAGCAAATATCGTGTGGTGTGATTGCCTTATATAAGAGTATCGTTCCATGTACAAACGTTGTGTAGTACTTCAATTTTTCCTCGGCTGCGCCGTACACGAGATGCATCTCGGTAAGTTCAGACCACGTGAAACGATCCATAAAGTTCCATTTCAACCTCCCCGTAAACAAACACAAGAACATTGCCACTGTTAAGCCATTATACTCCACGTCCCGGTTTGTCTGGGAGTGTTTCATTAAAAGACCGCCTTTTATATATATAATCATTAAAATAATATAAAAATATAAAGGGTTACATATCGTTATTAGTTATTACTCTAGCGACCCCTATTTTATTTGTTCAGAGGAATGAGTTTACCTACGACACTTGAAGAGGTTTGAAGTCTTCTGTCAACAAAAAATATTTCCGAAGTTTGTTGCATAATCTCGTATGGTTTCCGAATTATTATCGGTCTTATCAGGTCCTTGAGGCGAATTTGGCGTCATCTTAAAAACACTCATAAAATGCTAATCAACTGCCATTGGGCCTCTTCTACACGTACGCGTGATGGACCTGACACTTAACCACTTTCCCGAATGCTAAGATAAGCTATGTTACGTTGGCGAACATAACAAATCGGAAAACGACATGCGAGATAGCTTATGAAGGTCCGTGTTCCACGCTGGCTTTTTGGGAAAGGCCCCGAGGTATGGGGTTCACACACCCACGCAATCTGATAAGCGGAAATCTTGTGTCTGTTCTCCATGACCTATACTTGTACCAGGCGATTGAAAATATTGCATCGAGATCACCTAGCATTAACTTCTTTCTCATAGAACATGTCTCTAAGTTCAGTTCTGAATCAAATAATATTCATATAAACATCGGTTATCATCATATCACAATTTCCATTAAAATGGAACTAAAATTGTATTTGCATTTTATATTAACGATAAGTGTTACGGAATTAACTCTGGAAATATACTTAAATTCTGGGGCTTTTGTTGACGTGTTTTATCGTGAAATAAAATAAATACTATTCATCAATATTTACATATATATAGTAAACAAATAGAATGACTTACTGACGAAACAAACTTTCAAAGGGAATCTGTAATATCCTACCATTACAGTTTGTCGTTCTGCTTGTATATACAAATCCACAGGTTAAGGCGAAATTCGACAAACAAACATCCTTACGTGATTCCTTGTGCAAAATCAAGTGGGAAATGCATGGGAAATTTCAGCCTTAAACTTTTTTAAGGAAAATATGAACCCTTTAAAATCGAGACTAAAATTTCTTTGCAAAATTTCGGAAAAGAGGTTAAATTAAATAACAATTGTTCCGAACATTGTTTGATATTATCTAGATTTTCAACTAAGAACTTTTTCAGCAATACCTCCCCTCGTAATGAGAATAACAGGGGTGACCACCCTCCTTTCGCCAGCAAACTTTTTACCGTCAGGTATTATGAACGATCCATGCTAGTTTATCGATCAGTATGGACTAATTAAATGAAATGGTCCTTTCTGTTGCAATTGCCTTGGATTTGCCATTTCTGTGTAAAATGCGCACAAAAAATTCGGCGGCAACGTTACACTACCACGCACTTAGTCAATATCAACACTTACTTGAGCAATTTACATACTGACTGTCGCCAGAAACAAGCAGGCGGCTTCAGTACAGAAAGTTTTATTAATGCAAGGTACATGCTGTTTACACTAGGCCTAAGTGTTATAAATATCCTCCGCCATCGTCTGTGCAGTGAACACAGCATCATTTCATATATGCATGTAGATAGTATTGCCTACGTTCTAGGAACTGTATCGTTTATTTGTAACTTAGTTCCATCTGGTATTTGATATCTTACAAAAACTGTGTTCTAAAGTCCTCATTTTCAAGGGCTCATGTTTTCCTTAATATTAAGTTTAGGTATAAAGTGAACTGTATATTTCCCAACTTATTTTGCACACAGAATCACTTCAAGAAGTTGGTGGTCGAATTCCGGTCCACTGTGTATACAGTATGACCCTGAACGACCGGTACGAATGTTGTTAAATGATTACATGTCCAAAATGAGATATGAAACAATATACGACCTATATCCTACGGTAATTCGTAAGGGAGGGAAGTAACCTTGAAAATCGGCATTTAAAAATGTTTTAATTCAAAATAACAAAATATTCTTCAGATAAAATAAGGATTCCAAGAATGCTTTTGTCTTGAATCTGCAAACAGTTGTTGGGTAACGTCATCCTCATTCAGTGAGAAAATAGCGGTTACCATGTTATTTCCAACAAATGTGTGTAACAATAGGGTGTTTAATGGTTTCAATGACGTCGTATTCATGTGTACATCTATGTATTGAAAAGAAACGCTACCTTGGCTGTACCTCTCCCAGGCGAACGGTTGTCTGTTTTTTGACAACAGTGAGTGCGATCCTGCGGAACATCCAGTCACCCTTTCGGAGTTCCGCTATAATGCCACGCTCAAAGTCACCTAACTGTTCGGTTAGTGGTCGCTTTCTTCTTCCAGGCATTGGATGTATACTTTGTAATACACACGCAATGGAATCGCACAGCCAACTGCACTCGCCGTGTTGTGTGTTGTCAAACAACCCGCAGTAAGACACTTGGTCTGACTGCTGACTCATACAAGAAGAGTGGTACACTCCCACTTACGATCAGAACACGAACAGTTTGTGTTGTAAAACCTGTTTGGACTGGATGGTGCTTACTAGGAATCTGAGCTGTGATTAGGGGATAAATTTGTATTTTGTTTTATTAGCCAATTCACTTGTCATATTTTTGTTAATACTGCATTTCTATGAGAGACATGGAAGGAATGTGTTTATGTTTGAAAAAGAATACTGTTTTCCTCTTTGTAAAAAAAGGTAACAAAATTATTATTGTTTTATTGTATAGATGGAACGACACTATCCAAGCGTTTAAATATTATAATTTGAATATATTGTAGTTTTTCTGCGACTGAAGATTTTCTTTTGAGGTGCTATAGACTGTAATTAGCACAATATTGAAGCCTGAGAACTGATTATCTGTAAAGATGAGAAGAAAATATGTTCTTACTGCAGAGACACGACTAGGCCGAGCAACATTTGGCTACTGAGGAAGTAGAAAGAAAATTACTATTTTATTCTGACCATCAACATCACATCCACAATGACTGGGTTTCGCAGCTAAGTCCATTTTCGATTATATTTAAACGGAGTGCAGCACTAGTTAAAATTTAAATTTTCAGAAGTAATTATTAATTCAGTAATGAAAGGCTATTGTCGTTTCAAGTTAGTTCTGGTATAATTATTAATTTTTATTTTATAAATTAAAAATAGTATGACAATTTTGGACTTTCTAATTTGAGACACGTTTTCAATACGATTTTTGCATATGAGCAATTTAACTTATATGTTAAATGAATAATAACTTGTTATTCAAGAAACCACTATCGTTGGCTAAACCTAATGATTTATTGTTACTATAACAGATTGAATATTTTATTGATTAAACATATTATTATGAGATACTACTGTTTCTGCTCTTAGTTTGAGTTTTTGAATTAGTTAGAAGCTTATTTTGGAGTTTTCAGTATTGCTCCATGCTATGTTTCAGAATTTCAATAATGTGTGGTAATTTTGCTGTTCTGGTGTCCTAGGGTGTAATGAGAATGGTAGGTGTGAAAAAGGTTTAAGGCAAACTCCTAGCATAATACTAGTAGCTAGCAGAGGCAAGCGTAAAAAGGGTGCACAAAAATAAATGTTTGTGCGAATGAAAGGTGACATCTCAGTATTTACATTTCTATAGATTATGTTTTATTACAACAGTGAGAAGACAACGTTAATTCAGCGCTTTGCACATAGAGGCGATACCGCGTTAGCTACACCGGCTAGAGTCGATATTAGTTATCCGTTTATTCTCACCCACAAATATTTATCTAGGCGGAGTCCTTTTAAGCCTTTGCATTCCAAAATCTTAATATCGGGACGACTCAGGAGTTTAAATATAAATGTATTGTTCCGTATAAGCTGTTTGGAACCAGCACAAATTATGATTTTTTTTTCCAGCTGCATAAATCCTTAACACGAAGTTGGAAACTACAGTGACATCTATAGGAATTATTATATTCCTGGCGATGCGATTTTATTAGTTATTTGACAAATATATCATCGTCCCATTTCATTTTTCATGTTTTCTTCTAATTTTACTATAATTTTCTGTAACAAACAAGTTCCTCGTTCAATTTCTTCATCAGTCTTTCTTTGTTGCTGCTTCTAATTAATTTCACTCCATCAACCGCGTGGAAAGAAAAACTATTTGGAATGTGTTGTTGAATGTATCTTGTTGAATCCGTTAGGCTAAATTATAATGTTGTTTAGTTTTTTGAGATATAGTATACTGATAAAACAGTATTTTCTAACGGTTGTTTTACTTTGCATTGTTATAATAGTTTTGAATGTGGTTTTCATATTTTTCTGTACTTTCAAAGCTTTACAGACACCTCGTGCAAAATGTTACGGTGTTTATTTATTTTGTCAACTTGTCACCTCAGCAGAGCAATATTTTAAATTAAAGCAGTGTTTTTTTTTTTTATATATAAAATGAATTCCCATGCTCAACAGTTGTGTTTTCAAATTTGTAAACATTGACGCAGATACTTAGAAACAATATTTAAATATTTATGTTTTCTGAAATGAATACAAATAGGCGCAGTTCATTTTCAAAGATTTGTAGTTTGTAATTATAATACGCGTATTATTCTTATGGTCAATATGAATTTAAATACTTTCCTGTCTGTACCTACTCGAAACACCTCGTTTTTTTTAACATTAAACATTTTTGTTTGCATATTTTTACCATTTATACATTTTTTTGCCGTAGTGAAACTTGGTAACTGAATGTGTATATTCCTCCTTGAAATGGATTAGTTTCGTCGGATTAAATATCAACTTGAAGAAGTTTATGTAACACTGTCAAAATGTACGTTGTTACATTTGCTAACTTTCATATTTAATGTTAATCTGTTTTATTTACATGCAACGTGTTATTATTTGTCTTAATGTAAACATACATTTTCTATACTCGTCACATGTGTTATTTTTCATATAATTGGCACATGTAATTAATTGAGTATTTATTTTTCTCCTGTTTTCGTTATTACACTTATTTTTTTTGTAAGGATATTTTCTCTTAAATGAAACGTGGCAATTCAATCAAGTTTATAAATAGGTTTATTAATTAGACTGCATTTTTATGTATTTCTTATGATAATTTAATTTAATTTAATTTAATGGTCTCATGTTTAGTGAATATTTATCAGATTGGCGCCAACAAAGTGGTAGCCGAGCAGAAAACTGGACGCAATCGTGAAAGTAAATGGCAGGAGGACAGTTCGAACACGGTACGGATTGAGAAAACTGACGCCAATAAACTACCGAACTCTTGAATACACAGCCGAAGTGGAAGAGACAGTATAAATGACGACGGAAGACACGGAACACATACAAGCGTTGCCTAACCTAGACATTGTACCGGTAGCCACAGTACCGCCAGACTGCATGCAACTGCTGATGGCTATGATGCAGCATATGGAGAAAAACATGCAGAGCATGGAGGCTACTACGCAGAACATGAAAATGGATTGGAGTACCGACATAAAAACGCAGTTAGAAAACCAGTCTGGCTGGCTGCAACAGAAAATGACCGAGTTGCATGAGGAGTTTACAATTAACCTATAGCAATTATCGACGCAGTATAAAAACAGCATTCCTACAGCTAAATCCGCAGTTGATTAGCCGAAAAACATAAACCTCCCCATCTCCAAGAAAAACAGGCTGCTTATACTCGCGCAGCATTCAGAAAACATGAATGTTACTGCGAGTACAGAACAGGAAAACTTCGCGTTAGGAACCGTTACAGTTCAAAAGCCAAGTGAAATAATTGAACCCGCCAAGGAGGGAATTCTACTGCACTGCATGTGGCGTGAAAGAAATACGCGAGGCGCTGGAACAGTGGACATGTTCGTCCACGTAGCCAATTAATGAAAAACTAGGAATGGAAAGAGTCTGCTGCGAGGAAGAAGCAAGAGAGGCGCTGGAACAGCGGAATGGTTCATCCGCGAAGCAAATGAAGGAAAAACAAGGAACGAAGAGAGGACGGCGCAAGTCGCAAACAAGAAAACACCTGGCTCGCAAAAGTCGCTGCGTTAAATGCAAAAGGAAAAGCAAACTGTGTTGCTGTCATCTCTCAGCTGATCGTAGATCACGAGTCACAAAACACCGCCCTCAATGGGGAATAAGAACGTGGAAATTTTGCCAATGTTTCCACAAAACAAAGAAAAGGAACTTCATGAGCAAAAGTTGTTTTGTGTGGCGTAAACGCAGATACAAATTTCACAATATATTTCTGTGTTCTAGTGAATATTTAACACACCAAAAACAAACAAGATGACATGACACAGAATGGAGCTCGAACTGCAGTTCATGTACACGCAACCTCCTATAAATATGGAATGTATTGCGCCGCAACCTAGCTACACTATGTACCAAAAAGTAATTGGGCACCTATCCACAATGTTTGCTCGGTGGTTGTCACCCCGTTAGAATCTCGTAGGGCCACCTCTTGCGCTATAACAGCAGCCACTCTGTCTGGCATGCTCTCTACGAGTGTTTGCAGGACATCCACGGTGATTCGTCGCCATCCCTCTTGCAACAATTCCATGAGTTGACCAATGGATTTTGGCCTTGCCTGACGAGCCCTCACCCGGCGATCCAATTTGTCCCAAAGATTTTCTGTAGGGTTGAGGTTGGGGCTCTGGGCGGGTCAGTCCAATCGGCAAACATTGTTGTCGGCATACCACTGCACAATAGCCCTTGAAAACATGGCACCTGGCATTTTCATCCTGGAAGTAACACGGGTCCATTCCGCAAAAATGCATAATGTTGGGAACATTTCATTATCCAGAATGTTACAATAGGCCTCTGTGTTCATGCTACCACGGACAAACACCAGCGGTCCTACGCCGAAGGCCGTGAAACAGCCCCACTACCACCGAATTTCCTAGTTGCCACTATATACTCCGGCGGAAGCTGTTCCCCTGGTAGACGCCACACCCATACACGTCCATCGGACCGGAATAATGTAAACCTTGACTCATCACTCCACAGAACCGATTTCCACTGCTCCAGTGTCCAGTTGCGACAGTCCAAACACCACCTGAGTCGCTGAGCTTTACTGCTTGTCGCGATATGGGGCTGACGTGCAGCTGCTCTTTCGCAATATCCAAGTCGGTGGGCCCCTGTACGCAATGTTCAAATGGAAACCGATAATCCTGTTGCTGCATGAAACTCCTGTCGGATGGTACCCATGGGTTGTGCCCTAATTTTGACAATTTCACATTTCAGGGTTCTGCAATTTATGTCGGTCAAGATTGGAAGTCGCCCAGAACGTGCAGCATTGGCACAATGCTCATCGACCTTCCACTTACGCAGGACGAATGCGATCATTGATTTGGGCCTGTTTAACTTCCGTTCAATCGCCTGGCTAGACAGCTCACTGAGATGGCAGCCCACAATTACGCCCTTATCGAAGTCTGATAGCTCTGTACCTTATGCCATCTTCTTGTCAACTGGTTCTACACCGGCCTGCAGCGTATGGCGGCCACACAAATCAACTGACGTTCTGAATTACCTATCTTCACGGGTGCCCAATTACTTTTTGGTCGATAGTGTATAATAATAAACCTTGAGAGGGTTAGATCGACGGTATTTTAACCAGCCATTTTGCCTAAGTGGCCAGGGATATTGGCAGAAACTCAAGAAAATTTAGATGAGCTGAGGGAAGAACTGATTAAGCTGGTAAGATGAAGACTGCACATTTCGGTGGATCACCACTTTAAACACGCCAAGAAATCAAAAGTTAGTAAATTGGAGCCCGGACAGCTGGTATCAGTAAAGACCAGTCATACAAGCAGACACTGGGATTTTCTTATGGCCAAACTTTTCCCATTATTCGCAGGGCCATATGATGTGCCCCAGGAAGTGCATACTAACTGTTACGGGTTGATTGTGCCCAGCACCGATGACGTAGGCAGACTTAATTTGACAGCGCTACGTGTATATTACCAATGTGAACCGTGTACCACCGCCTAGAAGAAGAGCGAATCATTGAAATTAACCGCTAAAAGAATGCCAGCATTTTGAATAATGATATGGCCTATTTTCAGTATTTATTGTGGTAGAGTAATATTTATCTTTTCCGTGAAGCCGCAGGAAGAGTGCTTCCGAGTGCATAGACACCCCTGGACTGAGCCACGAAGTTAAATTAATTAAGTGAGAGTCTCCCCTCTAAGTTTACGCCGTTCGTTATTAAATAAAGATGTGATGCCTAGCCTGTGCTAACCAGGGTAGGGTGACGTATACAAAGTAACCAAGAAGTGTTTAAAGGGAAAGCGTACGTCGTAAGCGCAGAAGTCATCGGGAAACCTGTCAGCCTACGAGGGAGGAACGGGTTAATTCTACCTGGTGCACCCCATAACAGCTACCTGTCGCGCACTTCAAAGTCGTCCCACTTATCCGTGTCCTGCTACCAGCCAGATCTGTGGTTCTGAAACAAGAGCAAAGAGGGGCGGGCCCAATTTTACCCAAAGAAAGAACTTTTTTTTTAAATTCAGATACACACTGTTGTTGAAATAATAACGTACCATGGTCTATTCAATGTTGGTAAACCTTGTGCAGCTGTCATCTAGATGTCTTCCTAGTAAAATCCTTTTTAGAGCATTGTCGAGTTCATCTAGGGTAACATGAAAAATTGTATGTCTATACTGTAGTTGCCAGTATTCCTGCCATGCTAATTTGAGTATAGCATTTAAAAGGTTTATTTTTTTTTTGTTCACGTGTCACAATAAATGTTCATGTGTCTACGTATTGTTTAGCGATACTTGCTATGTTTACATTTTTTAGCGCCGCAAACCTTCAGACATCTGAGTAGCTCTATTGAAAGTGTGTGTAAATATTCCTACGTGTGTTGTTGATATTTCTTCTCTGATTGTTGTTCTCTACTTGTATTGATGCTGACTAGATTTAATGGCCTAATTGTACCTATCTTATAGCCTATGTATACCGAAAAGATGGTAACCGAGAGTGCCATGAAGTGTTTGAGCAACGAGTGAAATAAGTATGTGCCTAGCAAAAGACGACGTCCCAGCGGAGCGCTCGCAGTGGTTTGGAGCGAACGGCGACACTGAACTGTAGACGCTTCACTAGCGACGCATTTCACTGCACTTTACTAGCGACACCCTTCATTGCACTTCACAATGATCCACATGTCCACTGGAGGCTAGCGTACCTCTACAGACTGTGGTTGTAGGAGACAGCTATGCTGTGTAGACTTCTGTGGCAGTATTTCAACTTCTCAATGCGGACACCACCCGACGAGAAATTACAACTGTGCTACAACTCAACGCTGATCCCGCCCAGTTCTATACAACTGTGCGCGCACTCGCTATCCCCCTCAAACTGTCTCGTCGTGTATCGCGGCGTTTTGACACTGTGGTCTGTAAACGACGTCTCTATGCGAATTTAGCCGAAGAGGGCTGAAACCATGCACGTATGTGTGCACACACTGTTGGTGATTGGACTCCTGTCAGTAGGAGAGGCGATCACGCGAACGTCTGGGGCAGCAGGTGCACCAGACACAACACAACATAAAAAGGAGAATTAGCGTGGTGCGGGAAAAGAGGAAATAAGAAATTAAAAACTGTGACGGTTTGCCTTCCCGCCACAGAAATCATACCCCTCGCGTGCCTGGTGATGCAACAATATAATTGTTGAACTGAAAGTAATGGGTTTTTTCGCTCTTGTTTTGTCCTTGTAATTTAATATATATATAAAATTAAATAAATATATATATATAAAATAATAAATAAAAAAAAAATACATATATATATAAAGTGCTAATGCATACATGTTTGTTTTTCTATTTCATCACACACGTCAATAAAGTGAAAAACATATGATTTTAAACGTGATGAAACTGACTATTAAAGACTGCTTATTATACATACACAATGAAATGTAGCCTACAGAAATTTTTGATTTATATTAACTCAAAGAGTTTCTCATATGTTACACTGCGCTACAACTTGACATTTTTCTATGTCACATTGTTATATTATTTTCTACAGTCCTTTTGCAATTAAAAGGGTTACGAAAATAAGAGAGGGTATTTGTACCACTCCCAAAATGTACGTTGTCACATTTGCTAATTTTCATATTTAATGTTAATCTGTTTTATTTACATGCAACTTGTTACTATTTGTCTTAATATAAACATACATTTTCTACACTCGCCATGTGTGTTTTTTCATATAATTGGCATATGTAATTAATAGAATATTTATTTTTCTCCTGTTTTCTTTATTACACATTTTTTTGTTAGGATATTTTATCTTAGATGTAACGTGGCAATTCAATTATGTTTAAAAATAGGTTAATAGACTTAATCTTTATGTATTTCTTATGCTTATAATTTTTATTTTATTTTATGGTCTCATATTTTCTGAACATTACATGTTTGTTTATTTGTAAGCTTACGTACGAGACCCAGTGTTCTATGCGTTCTCTTAGCAGTTAGGACGTGGGAATTGGCACGTAAGGGGGTGTAGGTATTTAGTATTCTCCCATTGGTCCCAGGTTAGAATCCTTGCTCTCCATTGGTTGGAACGTTAGGGCCCTTTAAGTAGTGTCCAGCCAACAGAGCTTAACGCTCTCTTCAACGAACCTCAGCTTCCGTCAGGTGTAAGGATAGGTCTCGCACCTGAACGTAGGTGACACGTTAGGTTTTAAGTTAGTATGTAGGGTGTATTAGCTTTCTCCCATTTTATTATATTTTAATATGTTGTTCCAGCAAGTGTGAGTGCAATTTAAGCCCCTTGCTAGGTTAATTAATGAGTTTAGAAGCTCGCCCGCGTCTATGTAAAAGCATACGTATTTCTCCACGACGTCGAGTTTCAGATATATGTAACCCTACATCCACCTGTCCTGACGACATAAATATTTTAGTGAGGTCATTCTATTTCACTACGGAACAGCGATGGCATCCAAATTTCTGTTAGACAAGTTTTATTGCAAAATATTTTACGTGTGGTACAGGGCGTCAGCTTTAAATTGTTCTAGAATCTTACGAATTTTGCAAGCGACGCCATGTTGAATCTTAATGTGCTAACGAACCAGTTTTTGCAAATTTTCCCATGAATAACCAAAGAAGAATATATGTTCACTTGAGCTTGGCACACCAAAACATTAAGTGATTATTCTATTTTCTGAACATTTTTATTTTTTAAAGTGATATCAACAATAACTGTTTCTACGTATGTATGAAAGTGAGCCTGCATTATGTAACATAAAGACAATATAGTCAAGGCCACTCCCACGTCTTTAAGTTTTGTGTCACCTTAGATGTTTGTTAATTGTCACAAGGATTTTTCATTCTCTTAACAGTCCAGTAAATTCAGACAGTTAAAATAAGGAGGTTGAAATATTTTATTAATAAATCTGGACGTGAAAAGCATTTTACCCAGTAGTCGTTTACTACAGTTGCTTCTATGTCTTCCTATGTTTTCAAAGTGTTCTCTTATTATTATTAGTTGCTTGTTATATGTTTACTGAACGTGTTGGTACACAAATCGTGTACGTAGTTGTCTTCCAGCTGGATGTATGGTGATTCACGGTAAGTTCTGTCTCTGCCAGCCAGCCCAATGACCGGGCCTGTGAAACTCATGGACTGGTATAACATGCAAGTCTAAATATGAAATTATTTAATAACAGTGTACTGTTATTCAAGTCTGGTTAGTTACAGACTGGTTCCCAAATTATTTCAAGTCAACTTAGTATACGTTAGTTTAAAATTAACAATATCAACTTGAAGTTTACGAAATCAATATATTTTGCCTTTTTAGACTACTTTCCGAAGGAAAGAAAGGCTTATGAGATCACTTTCATGTGTGTGTGTGTAAAGGTTGTTCACGTTAAAGTGAACACTTTTGAAATCAACCTTCGAAAAAAGTCGCTGCTTCCACCTGCATTTATTTTGAATGGCGCACTGGGTGACATGCGCCCAGTAAAGTTGGTAATGATAGAGGGAAAGCAGTTCCTTATCTTAATGTCGAATAAAAGTGTTAGGTAACCATTTGTGACGGCTTAAATAGTTTATTTCCCTTTCTATTTTTTTTATACATCGGAATTTAAAAATGAGGAGATTTTTAAATTATCTACTTTTATAATAACTTTAAAATCGCACTTGATCAACCCATGATTAAAGTGATGAGGCTCACGGCAATGGTCATTTTATATAATACGAAAGACTAAACGACGTGCATTTAAGCAGATCTTAAGCAGTGCTTTAAAAAGTGCTCGTTTTACCGTGAGTAGCCTATATGTGTGTGTAGCCTACTTTCCGAAGGAAAGAAAACTTATGAGATCACTTTCCTGTATGTATGTATGTATGTATGTATGTATGTATGTCTAGGTGCGTGTTTGTGTGCCCCTTGAGATTTTTGAACGTGTCAACCAAATTTCACCAAACTGAGTACATATAAAGTACTTAGTAAGGGACACCTGACTTTTATAAGTTTCCGACCACGCCAGGCAATTTTAAAACTTTGATATCTTGGGAACCAATAATCCGATTTAAACCAAATTTTGAATGCTGGCAGAGCATCGTGCAAGTATTAAATTTTATATGTTATTAGTCTGCCATTTTGGAAGATAGCACAAAATAAATAAATCAAAATTTACATTATATTTCGAAAACTATCAAAGCTATTCTTACGTATATTGGCATGTAAGTTATACTATGACAGGCCAGGTAAACGTAAGTGATTGAACATGATTAGGTACTTATTTTCAAAATGGTGGCCACACAAATATTTTATATTTATTTGGTATATCTACTATAGCATTAACCCAATTTCGACCAAATTTTGTATGCTGAAAGTATCTATCAAAAGCTCATTTATGCCAACACATAGCCACATTTGTTAGTCATTTTGTAAGATAGCAACACATGAATCAAAGTTTTTACGTCATGTCTCAGTAAACAGTGAACCGATTCCTACCAAATTTGGAAAACAAGTAGTTCTGTGTCAGATGATGTAAATAATATGTTTTATGTATGTCAGACACTTATTTTCAAAAAGGTGGCCACATAGGCATTTTAACTTAGAATGCAATATTGGTGTTACATTGTAATCAATCCCAACTGAGATTTATATACTGGCAATAGCTATTATGACTATGAACTGTATCTAGACGAATCGTCCTTTTTTGTGTGACTCCTGGGTGAGGCACTCCTAGGGGTGTAGTGGCCTGGGAGGAAGGTCCTTGGCATGAGAGGTGGTGTTGCAGTACCATGCTATAGTAGCCAAGCCAAGTTGCACTGCACACGGCCCGTTCAGGTTGGATGAAGCGTCTCTTATAGCCTCTTTCCACTCAAGGCAACACAAGGCTTCTCGTGCCACCCCTGATTCCGCAAATTGGGCTATGCCGTTCGTTCCCTATGGGTTGCCAGTTTTGTCGTGATTGGCCAGGGGTATCTGCCGTGATACTTGGACCGATACATGGTACCTAGACTCAACCACTTGGCGGGGTGTTGGACCACTTAGCACTCATGCCGTTGGGGCGCAAGGTCTGTACTTCAACGAAGAAGTACAAAGACATGGAATGGAGTGTGGCCGACGCCCTCCGGAACTGGGGATAGGTCACGTAACACCTCGGTGGCGGAGAGCAATACCTTGGTTGCAGTGATGAAACTATGGAGAATATATTGATGATATATGATATAAACTTTCCAACTTCAGAGCAAAGGCTACTATCCCCGGTGAACCACGACACCGGGGAGGGGTCCAGACTGCTCTCTTGTGCCGGCCGCCTGGATGGTGGCCTTTCTGGAACACAGTAATTTCCCGCCACCAAGGATGTGGCTCCCAGGGAGTGGAGTGTGACTGGCCCTTCATTGGGTGTAATGCTATGCCCGGTGAGGTCTTCTCAACCACCTTATGTGGAAGGGACTTCCTCTTGCCACTCCATTCGGGGGAAAATGTCGGCCATGAATAACCCACAAGTGCCATGGAAATTAAGTGGTAGCATGGGACGATCGATTGGCCCCACCATGAGGTTCTCTCTGGTGACCGATAATTGGGTTGAACTCGTGCTGGCAGTGGTTGACTCCGCATGCTGGATGAGGTCTGGAGAGATTCTCACTCTCTCTGAAAGGCTGGGTGGTGAGCGGAAACCTGCTCTGGTTGTGCCCTGGAAAGGCACAAGGGGTATGAATAGAACCCTGGCCAGACCACACGCTTGGTTTCTGAGTGCGAGGGTCTCAGAACCTCTGTGGCAGAAGGGGCAGGGATTTGCGGACGGGCCAGGCTTGGGCTTGGGTCTGGCCAAATGTCGCATTAATCCTGGTCTTTTTTGCAGTGAGAGGACGTGATTCCTCTTCCTCACCTATTGGGAGGCCGAAGAGCGATAAGGTCGTAAGGCTAAGAGCGGTGCGTAAAAGTACAAAATACAAGATCGAGAGGTCCACTGTAACTGTCCACCATTTTATAAGATATTGCTACACGAATGAATAAAGTTTTTGTGTCATATCTTGGGAAACAATTGACCAATTTATATAAAATTTTACAAACAAGTAGTGCTACGGCAGATTATGTAAATTACATGTTTTAGAACGTCAGACACTTATTTTCAAAATGACGGACATACAGCCATTAAGCTTAGAATGCTATATAGTTGAGACCATGTAATAAATTTCAACTTATCTTTGTGTGCGGGGAGTATACATTACAACTATCAACTGTACCTACGCGAAGCATAATTTGTCTGCAATTTCATAACATAGAACTATACGAATAAATAAAGTTTTTATGTCATATCTTGGGAAACATTTGACCGATTCATACGAAATTTGGCAAACAAGTAGTACTGCGGTAGATGATGTAAAATGGTATGTTTAAAAGTATGTGATACTCTTATTTTCAAAATGGCGGCCACATGGCACTTAACTTAGTATACTTTATCGTCGAAACCATCTAATCAATTCCAACTTATATAATGTTGTATGCTGTCAGTATATACAACTATCAAATGCGTCTACATTGAGCATCTTTTGTCCGCCATATTGTAAGATCTACCAGATGAAAAATTAAATTGTGATGTAATATCTCGAAAAACAATTAATTGATTCTTATTAAATTTGGTAAACAATTTGCACTGTGGCAGGTGGTACAAACTGGTGTATTTTAAGTATGTCAGGCACTTATTTTATAAATGTTGGTTATATAAATAGTTGAGATCAGTATCTCTTATTAACTAAACTATTATAACCTTAACTTCTTATGATGGAAAGATCTATTACAACCATCAATTTTATCTATACCGGGCTTCATTTCTCTGCCATTTTGTAAGTTAGTCCCACAATAAAAACTAAGTTTGTATGTCATTATTTTGGGGAAACAACCAAAACATTCTTACTGGATTTGGCTAAGAAGTTGTGCTGTGGTAGGCCATATAACCATATGTATTTTTAAAGTGTGACATACACTTAATTCAGAATGGCGGCTATAAAATAATTTTAACTTAAGGCGCTGTATCTACTAAACTATGTAATCGATTATAACTTTACTTTGTATACTGGCAATATACAATATTCGAATTTAGTAATAAATAACTTTTTTTGTGTTCCATTTATGAAATTTGTCATATAAAAAAAAGTGGAGGTTTTATTACATATCTTAGAGGCCATTCAGTATTCTCATCGAATTCGTCACACAAGTAGCGCTATGGTAGGCCATGTAAGCTCATATGTTTTAAAGTGGCTCAGCCACTCATTTTCAAAATGACGGCCCTGTAAATATTTTAGGTTAGTATACCCTATCATTTGAAACATCAGACTGATTAAATTCGAAGTTGATGCTTGAATCCGACTTGTGTATTGCAAAGTTGTAAAGAGTTTCGTTACAGGGAGTCTCCACAAGGCACTTTATTATTCCTAAATTTTTACAAGCTTCATTTATGGTTATATAAATTTTGTGAACATATGTTATTAACTCCAGTTGAATGATTTAATCTAAATTCTTTTACATGTCACTTTAATTAACAGGCATTTTCACATATTGTAATTTATTTAAATCAAGTAATGTTAACTATGTAAGAAAACATACTGAAACTTTTATCCACACTCTACTAGACTGACAGTTTAGCTGCATAATTTTTATAATGGAAATCAATGTTTAAATTGTGTTATCTGTTTCTCATTGGTAAGATATATATGAAAGTGTGCCCAACAGAAAACAAATTTAGTTATTTTAGAATTTGACAATGCAGACGTGTTTTTGTTTGTTAGGAAGTACTTGATTGAAAATTTTATGTTGTATGGAAAGATTCTAAAGGAAGGAACAAATGGCCTCCATGCAGAAGTTGCATGTATGACTGATGTGTCTGATGTTGATTGAATTTTATGAAAAGGTTCCAGAATTGAGGCTGAGCATTATTATGTATCTCTGCTAGACACACTGGAGAGTATCTACATGCAGGAGAATTATTCATTATGCATTTCCCGGTTGGTATTCTGAGGCAGTTTGGCATACCAGCTATTGTGCCTTAATATGTGCAAAATTCTTCAAGTAAGGTTTTTCCATACTATTTAACCAGTCAATACATTAAGAGCCTTGAAGTTGTATGTTGAATTTAATAATATGGCAGGTCCAGTAGTCCGAGGATGTGGTATTAAACTGCCAAGATCAATTTTAAAAGGTTCTTCAGCTCTACTGATGAACTAAGCCTGGTTGCCCTCATGAGAACTATTCAGAATATTCTTCAGTTTAAATTTGGAATTCAAATAATATGCTTGTAATTAATCTGAGCTATTGTGTGATTATTTTAGGGAAATCAATTGTTTCTTTTATCACAGATTAATTTTGAAGTAATAAATTTTTTCTAAGAACTGACAGCAGAATCATTAAATATTAAATGTCTTCTGTTGAAGAGTGTTTCAATAGGTTGTATGTGAGTTATGAATGAGATCTTCCATTACTTCTTTAATTATATTTTCATAAGCATTCTTCAAAGTGTTTTCTTGTGTTATGTTAGTAGTAAGTATTTATTTTTCTGCAATCTATAATAGTCTGTATATATTAATCAATTATCCTGATCATGACATTGGAAAGAAATATAACATATTGTTATGATTTGTGCTAATTTCCACACACACATTATTTTAATTCAACTACACACATTTATATTCATTAGGTTATATTTCTTTAACATCTCCCATGAATTGTGTCTGTTTAACACACGTACATTATGTAGTATTGCACACTAGCTTATTGTACGAGGTTTTCTGGGTTCGAGTCCCAGGTAACGCGCGTATGTATTTGTAATTGTCTCACTACTGTTGCATGTGTTTCTGTCATACCTAGCACCTCAGCTTTTAAGAATTTGTTTAAAAATTTATTGCACCAATGTTGAGGATAGTAGGCTCATTAGTTGTATCGGTAAATTCTTGTTTACAGCAAAATCTTCAAACTTTATTATGATTTCATTATTTGCATATTTTAAAACACTGTGTACTAATTTTGCATTCAGTATCAGATGACTTGTGGAATTGAGGCAATGTTTCTTTAGTCAAATTACATTACCATTTAATTTTAATTCTTCGCAATTAACAACAGCAACAAGTTTAAATTAAAACAAATTTGTTCCTGTTTAATTGTTATACAATTACTTTGCTTAATTTACCCTGAATTGTGTCCAAATATCTTACCTAATCGTGATCACCAAATATACACTGAACTGAATAATCAACAACCGGTTTTTTTTCGATCTTTTGTTGAACATTTTTACCATCGGCTTCAAAGTTGGACAATCGTCTCAAATCTTTTCTTTTGTTTTCAATTAGTACTTAACATTTTAGCATGTCTGGCATAGACAATTTGTTTTATTATTTTTCTTAATTTGAAAATAAATTATCAAAATTGAATTCTTTGATCAATTGTTTAGTGTATCTTGATTCAGTTTCCATTTTACCTTGATTCTTCTACTAGTTGTAATTATATCTCATTCGGGTTTATTCCGTCTTGAATAACTTTTGATTCCGTGATTATTAGAAAAATTGTAAAAATAGGATTTCGAATATTTTTGAATAGTCGGAGTTCATTTAGTCTTTTACCGAATTTATTTCGCAACAATGAATTTATTTATTGGACTGTCATTTCATCCTCAATTTAATGGAAAATAAATTTACATGTGGTTTTATTTTTCGTCTTTAGCTACTTTTCAATTAATTAGTTATTATTGTTTAACACGGTGATTAATTTGTGGACTTTTATAGGAAGACAAAACAACGCTTTTTAAATGTCTTATTTATTTTTTCAAGGTAAATTAATTTTTCCAGCATAAATAAAACAAAAATTGTTTTATAAATAAACTCAACAATTGTGGGAAAACTATTTGGAAAAAAACACTTGGATAAACCTGAAGTAAATTAAAAATCATAAACTTCCAAATTTAAATTTATACGTATAAATATGGATAAATATTATTGTTATTTATAATGCTTCATTTAATAATATTTTATCAGATAAGTACCTACAAAAGAAAGAAATGTTGGATAAAATTAATTCGTCATTTTATTTAGTTATTAACAAGGGAAAATAATTATTTAATGCACATATTTTAGTGTATAGGTAAGAAAGATTTCGTAGGCAGTGGTAATAAATTTAATTAAATTTTTTTAAATGAAGAAATATAAATTATAATTTAAAGATGGATGAATAGTTTACCACTTTCATTATACAAACTCAGTCGTGAGTCTTTCACCCATGACGGCTCTGCAGTAATAAAAATCAAGTGAAAATTTTTGAATAATAAATAAGTTTAACTTTTGTTCACATTTACTAAAAGGTGGCAAAAAATGTCGATAAATAAATGCCAAGTAATGAATCCACAGTTATAAAATTGTTTTTTCTCGAAACAAAATTTGGTTTAAAAAAAATCAAGATTAATCAATAAAAATGCATTAAAAATAACAATATTCGAGCTCTGGCGAGCGATGTAACGGAACGAGACAAATAGCGAGAATTTTTTAATTTTTATGTGCTTTTGCTGAAAAATTATTGTTTCTTTCCAGATTTTTTGAAAACAAAAATGTGCCTCAGAGCCCACATCTTGGAACGGAAGTATTAAGTCTATTGAAATTAAAATTTCCAAGGTAATCATCTGAATTGTCGAGGTATGTGACCGATTTGGTTGTAATCGTAGTAGGCCTATCAATCTATAATAATTAAGTAATTAATAATAATGGCGTTTTACATCTCACAGTTATGAAGAGTAAGGCTAGATACGAAGACAAGATTGTAATTAGTATAGTCGGTTCCAAACTTCGTACTTATAAAGTAAGTTGTGTTGGAGGTCAGCCATGAAACTGCATCAGCCCGGCCTCCTTGCAACACAAATACGCCTCTTCAACGTCCACCACCCCACAGTCGCTCCCGAACACTCTGTGCTGCTATTGGAAAAGTGAAGTGAAAGAAAGAGGTACGCATACCCAGTACTTTTTTTACATTTCATTTCCTGGAGTGAGTGAAATGGGCTATACATGATAAGAATTTGTTTTCGAGTGGCGCTGCTTGCACAAATTTTTGGGAGATTTTCTCGAATTGTATCCATCGTACATGTTTCTTCATAGCTGAGCGCCGTCTTCCGGGATTCGCTAGAGATGAAAGTCCGGGATTTTTTTTAGTAAATAGCCTACTATAGGTTGCTCAAGTCCAAAGACAAATCATAGGATTTAAATATATACTGTATGTACAGAATACTACGCTAGACTTGCCTTCATCTGCAACCAGTTAAAAGTGGCGAAACATTTTTTTGAGGTGTATAATAAAATAATATTCCAGGTTGCATCGGTAGTAATTTGTTGGTTCACTTATAATCATTATGCAGCTTTGTAAATTCACAATGCAAGGGAACATTGACCCAAATCCTGCGAAAGGCATTGCTGGCCGTTTTTAGGAGTGATTTAGTTTTAGTACATAAATGAACACCAGATTATATGATCGGAGACGTAATAACTGTCAGTATCAATTAATTTCTGAGAACTTTTTGCCTATTAAATTAATTACCAAACAGTACGTTGTACTTATGGGGTTTCATTACAGGATTAGAGTGGGCCTCTGGCTCCTCACTAGCAAAATATTAATTTTATATTTTGTAGTAATTTTAAGAATTGTGTATTGAAGTAACTTGCGAAATTCTTTGAGTTATCTGCACACTTAGATTTTCTAATATCTAAACAGTATCTTACATTTAAACTTTTAGTACAAATAATGTCATCAGAAAAAGTAACGGATGAGTTTGGTTATCCAGCAGGTGTGTGTGTGGTGTCAAGGAAGAAACCCGTGATAGAGCGAGCGTGTAAGCAGCTTAGGAAATAGCTTCCGTGATCCACCACTCAATTGTTCTTGTCCTTTGAATAGTTAAAACCATGGGGCTTGGATTAAAGTTAGCACGATATTGACTTAAAGGCGTGTTTTTTTTTCAGTTAGTTCAGTTCCTAGGGTCAAGTTTTAATTCAATGGGATTTATACAAGTTACAGTGTAAAAGTCTGTTGAAATATTAGAGATAAACAACTATTAAAACGCGTAGTTTTCACAGTTCTGAAGGCAGTTGGCGAGCCAATGATAGGGAAACGTGTAAAGCCCATGTGCCACGATACAATGTTCTGTACAAGCTCCGGCAAAAGATTATTTATCCGAGCCTACATGCGAGTATGTTATGGAGGTTTCAGTGGAATATTCTGTCACACGATACTTGCTGGCACACAAGTAAACGCGATTGCATTTGTTTTTACTTTACCTCTGCAACGGTGGTACTAGCACTGGCGACTTCACTCACGATTTCTATAATATCCGTTAATGCACAGAGCGTAATCAGTTTGTTGTGATAACTGGAATATTTTGTGTTAAATAAATACGAATTATTTGCATAACCTTTACATAACGCTATTATGGCGTCAGCAAAACCACATTTTCACGGTATTTATTTACTATTTACTCTATACTTGTTTAATGGTCTTACCGCTGTTTCCGAAAACAAAATTACAACAATTGCCAGTACCACACTCCAACGCCCTCTCTTGACTGGCTAATATTTCATCCTTGTAGGAAACCTTCCACTGAAAAATTGCGAAAGCGTCCATGAAAACGACCAGCTGTGGGCTTAATCTTCCATAGGACAATCCATATCAGCGACCAGGCAAGCTTCCATTGAACCTTCTAATGACGCATCCGTCGTGGCACATGAGCTAATTGGGTACACTTATACTCAACTATCTATTGAACCTTACAAAACAGGACTGTCGTAACGATTGAACTACGAACTCATAATTGTCACAATATTAATTCCACCAAAATTTGGCAAAATCAATATTGTGACGTAGATACGAGTTTCTTAGATCAGTCGTTATACCTGTACTACTGTCTATTAGCTGTTCACGGTAAGCTGAGCATTTTGGAAAACCCTGCCTACGACCTACGTGTATGCACGTTGTGTATTCATTCGCCTTTACACAGACATGGGCCTGCTCACTTTATTCATGCGTCAGTCAAGTGAACTGTAAAATTATTTCTAAATTAAATATTTTACAAATTTGATAGATTTTGCACTTATAGGCTTAAAAAACAACGCGTAATTAATGAGTTCAGAATTAACATCACTGTATATTTATTTTAACACTTTCAATTGAACTTCAAGGCATGGAACTACTTTCGTTCTGTCATTACCAACTTCACTGGGCGCAGGCGAGTCAGCATGCCATTACAATACATTCAAGTACGGTTAGCCACATTTTTCAAAATTTGATTTCCAAAGTCCCAGATAACAGTGAACAGCCTATAAGGTCAATAGGTAGCAGGATATACGGAGACTTTAAGGGTTTTCTTTTTAATATCACAAAGAAGCCAGGGGGAAAAACCAATAATCCTATATGGCGGGGGAAGGTTGTTGTTAAGACGAAGCTCGGCGTGACTGCAGTGGTGATGTTTGGTGCAGGGGGACTGCGGGCCGCCGGCTTCTGCGCCTGAGGGCAGCAGCTCGGTGGTCGTCGAGGCGGACTGGCTGGAGCAGACTCTGGTGGGCGGCTTTCGCATATGGCACATCATGTTCCTGTGCTTTG
This sequence comes from Dryococelus australis, assembly GCA_029891345.1. NCBI lineage: Eukaryota > Metazoa > Arthropoda > Insecta > Phasmatodea > Phasmatidae > Dryococelus > Dryococelus australis. The sequence goes on from CM056994.1 coordinate 249,936,180, forward strand.
CCAGCCTGCTGGCGCTGGGTGAGTGCTGGCTGGCACTTTCCGCCTTCACCTGCTTGCAAACCTTGCCGCACTGCCTGCCTGCCTGCTCCTTCCTGCTGCGCACAGTACCTACACTGCTCTTGGTATAGGCTGTTAACGATAACGTGAGCACTAATGAAAGCCCTGCTGAAGATATATTTGTATGTACTTTGTGTATTCTTCCGCCTTCTGTAAAATTAACATTGCTATGGGCCCCATCACTTTATTAATGCGTCGGTCAAGTAAGACTATGAAATTATCAGGGAAATAAATATTATACTTCGATGAATTAAAAAAAAAAAAAAAAACCAAAGCGAAAGAAATAATTTATGTCATCACAGATGGTTATCTTACACTTTTTATTCAACGTCAAGACATGGAACTATTTTCCATCCGTAGTTACCAACTTTACTGGGCAAATGTCACTCAGCGCGCCCATTAAAATATATGCATACAGGGGTAGTGACTTTTTCCCAAGGTTTATTTCAAAAGTGCTCAATTTTTTGTTAACAGCCTTTATCGATGATCACTGCAAGTGGCTTCACAACCTATGCCTTGAAGGAGATTTAAAGTACAGGATACACTCATATAAATACACTTTGATCTATACGTAACAAACGTACATAAGTTACTAACAAGTGCATTGCGGAGAATACAGGGTTGTATAAAATACTTCGGTGATTTTTTTTAGAACTAATAAATAAAGTTGTAATATTAACATAATATACTATCAATTTTTAAGGGGAAAATATGGTAGCTGTGCCTGGTATACTTTTAGTGCTTTTGAGCCAAATAATTGTACTACGAGCGATGTAGACACGGTATTTGTGTAGCTAAAATTTTTTATGTGTTCTGAATTTTATGTTGTTTTTTAGATAAACACACTAATGTGTGCACTTCCAAGTATAACATGGGTTAGAAGTTTCAAGAGGGCGTTCGTTACTAAAGAGGGTTGCATCTTACGATCAAACCCTGTTGAAGAAAATCTATTCAGCTAGGAAGTGAGGGATCGGTGATTTTCAGTCTGGAGAAATGATATTTTGAGGTTCATAATACAGATAATTTGTTTTCAGATAAATCTTGCACAGATGCAAGAAAATGGTAACGTCCTGAAACAATCAGTTGTGTCGCCCTTTTTTTTATTACGGTGAGCCGCCTTGCTCCTTTGCAATTGAAAATGACATGCACATTTACAGGCTGTTCGAAAATACACCCGGAATATTCAGGGAGGTGATGCCTTGTGGAAAATGAGGTAGACTTATGTAGTGCAATACACAGCCTAGCTCAACTCTCAGTGGAGATAACTGCCCCTGAAAATCTGGTGATAGTATTCTCACGAAATATCGGAAACGGAGGATGGAACTAAACTACAATTATATGGCCAATGTTAGTGTTTTAGAGCTCTTCAACTTAAGAAAAAAACCGGCGTTAAGATCTTCTGCCTTCATGAAAATAATAGGGGTCGACACCCTCTAAATGCATACAGTTGTTTTACCTTCAAGTTGTATGGATATTTGTTGCCGTCTTATTGAGCAGTATAACCTATTTAATGAAAAAGTTTCTCTTGTTTCAAGTGTTAAGGACCCGCCGCTTACTGTTAAAACGCATCACAAAGTTTTCAGTTGCGACGGTACAGTGCCTGGCACATAGGCAATAATTCTTCACACGAAGTTCACCCCTATTAGTTTGTAGGAGCTAACAGTTGGATGTGCAAAACTTGCGCTCTTAATACGTAAGCGAAAAATGCAATGAATTAACTCAACGTACTAACATGCCTGTTCTCTGTGATTTCGCTTAGAAATCGTAAAGATTAAAGCGAGTTAGCAAGTACCAAACAACTTCACAGTACAATAATATGATAGTTAACGTAACTGTTACCCTTTTGCGGTGGTCAACTACTACAAACGTCACATGATGGTCACGTTGTTGGTGTATTTCTGCTCGTACAAATTACGTGCTCTCAGACCACTGAAGCTTGCCACGTCGTACAATAAATGAATGCCAGGCAGTTCCTCTCGGTTAAAACTCGATATGTTGTCTACACTGCAGTCCTACAGACATGTAAGCCCAACACACACCTTCTAAAGGTTGTTCACGATAAAGTGAGCACTTTTGGAATCATCCTCTGGAAAATGTCACTGCTCCAACCTGCATATATTTTAACGGGCGCACTGAGTGGCATGCGGCCAGTGAAGTTGGCAACGTCGAAAGGAAAGTAGTTCCATGTCTTTACGTAGAATTAAAACCGTTAATTAATCATGTGTGAAAACTGAAGTGATTTAATTTGTTTCCTGTTATTTTAATGCATATACATGTAGTGATAAGCTAATTTGTGAAATATGTACTTTTCTAAATATTTCACAGTTTCGCTCGACCGACGTATGAATAAAGTGATGAGGCCTATAGCCATGTTAATTTTACATAAGGTGTACGAATACACGACGTGCCTACAAGTAGATCTTAAGCAGGGCTTTCAAAAGTGCTCACTTAATCGTGAACATCCTATATCTCGTTTCACACGTGCTTTCGGGTCCAGTCGGTCCAATATCGGTGGCTTACGATGTGTTTATTTCCCAGAAATCTCCAAAGCCTCCCAAAATTTTATATTATGGTAAACTTCTCAAAGTAGTTTTACATTGGCAGATATACTACATAGAAAAAAAAATAGAGATCTTTCTTTTGTGCTTGTTTTGTTTAAATAAATTTAAAATTTACGTTTATTTTTTTTATGTTCATCAAAAACTATTTTTTTTTAAACTGTGAGGATAAAATTACTATGTACTGAAAATGTAGCTAGTAATACTTTACACTGACTACAAAAAGCTCTTTTGGACAGACACTGTGATGTGGAAAACAAGAACTAATACACTATTTCATTACAAGCATATTTAATGATAGCAGTGGTTAATAAATAATAACCACGGCATATTAACAAAAGCAATAACTAAGTTACTGCGCGAGATTTGATGCAAAATATACAGTGTGCTGCGGCTGCCACCAGCGAGGGTTGCAAGGAGAAACGATAACACTAGTGCTGCGCGACCTCGGCAAGCCGCCGGGTTGTTGTACCAACGCTCCCGGGGGGAAGCATTACGAGGTCGGGCCCGCTAGTATAAAGGCCAGGACAATGGTGGCTCGGGGCGCCATCTTGATCCAGTCCGCTGAAGGCTCTGCCCGTTTGACGCCCGCCAGGAGGACCACCAGTCCAGTGGTCCTGTGGTCATCGCCATCGTCGCCAGCTGCCGTAGAGAGCCTTCTCGCAGCAGCCTACTTTACCCCAGTGTATTATAATTCCTATAGGGCGAATTAGGTTGCGTGAGGTGACGAGATAAGAGAAGGCACATTCAGGCTCCATAAGAGCCATAACACTCTCAGAAATTATCCCACCTAGCTCTTGAGCTCCTTGCATAAAATAGATTAATTGTAAAGGTATTTGATTATTGTTCTAAACTGAGTCGCATCTGGCGCGGCTAATGTGTAAAAGCATCGTGTTTGAATAAAATAGGGTTTTTGTATAATAGAGTACTTTGCTTCTGACTGCGACCATCCCCCTTTAGAGTGCGTGACCTTCCTTTCTGGAAAGGCCACAGAAAATAGCGGAGGCGCCTTTCGCTTCCAACCTCCCCCTTAATTTTGCATTACAAATTAAAGTAAATCTTAATGTTAAAGAGTGAATATAATACGTAAGGAATTAGTAAAGGCACTTCTCGTCTTTCATCTCCCGACAGGGTTGCATTCCCTCGTAACTTGTGGGTTAGCAAAATCCAACCAGTTAAAGTGCTTGACCTCGTAGTAAACAGTAGTAGTATTGCATTAGTTCATTCAAAACTTACAGTGTGTAACGACTCAGCATATTGCGACCACTCGAGAGCACGCGAGCAAAATAGCCGCGTCGTCGAAAACCTCGGCCGTACATTCGCCCATTGTCTTGTAGCATGTGTGTGTGTGTGTGCGTGCGTGCGTAAGCTTTAAAATGAGTTAATGCATGCTAACCCACGGCACCGCTATTCGGGCCGTTTTGCTTTTTGAAATACGCAAATTTCCACGTAAGTGTGCGCAAGTGGAAATTAAGTTCTATAAAAGCTTTGCGTGTGTGCATGATATAAATTAATGCTAAACTATACAATATCAAACTGATATGCGGATATGACTAAGCCAGAGAAGTCTGCATACAAATCAATCAGGAAATTCGTAAAACACGTAACACTTGATTTAAGCGAAGCCAAGCGTACAATAGCAGTCAAACATGCACAACACCCCGAGTTACCCACTGGGAATACAGACCCGATTTAATTTGAACACACATCGCCCACCCAACAAAATGCAGCACTAGACTATTCATTTTCTGACCCACAACTACACAACACAGACGGGGCAACGGACCCATTTGTAATTTCAGTACTCAGTATGAATACAGACTCAACAGAACACGAAGACACCAACATAAATAACACCACAGAACACCACTATGTCAATGCCACGAACGACATAGCTCAACTTTCACAACCGCCCAACATTACACAACCAACACAGATTATCTTAAAGAGGAGGAGTTCGTTAAAATTATTCGGCTATCACTATTACCAACTGTGGCAGACAAAGTGACGGCATTACCAAATCACACACTTGAACAACTGGTACAGAACTTAAAAAGAATTTTGAGTTAGGAATATTCAAATACAGCCAACTCATGGAAAGCCAATCACAACTTGCAGCACACACTAAACTCCAGGGCGAGATTTAAAAAACTGAAGGTTCAGCTAGCCACACTGACACAAGAAATAAGTCACAAGCACACTACCATGGCACCCCGAAAAGAATACAAAACACCTCAATACACGTTTCAACAACAACTCAGACACCCCACCCACAGAATCATGCCAATCTATGTCAGGGAGGAACACAACATGCACTTTAATGGACCTCAGAGAAGGGCACATTACAGAAAACCACCTACCAAGACAATTTTCCGTCCGCTCACAACAGTCAGGCAGGCCCCTTAAGGACAGAACGTAGAAACAAGGAACAGAAGCGGGACGAGAATTGCCGACACAGCCAGACACAACGACATGTCCCACCCGAAAAGAAAGTGCAGCGCGTTTTTAACGCATGTCGGGCTTTATTTAGCAAACGTGTGCCGAACCGATCATGCGCGGAAATCGCCAGACTTAATGCCTGTAGTGAAAACTTTGTAGAGATGCGTCGTTCCCAACCCACGGAAATACAGAGGCCTTCATCAGAAAACATGACAGACAGACAAATCTCGCGTATCACATTTCGGGAATATAAAAGCGAGTCAATAAAAACGGACGAGAAAAGGAAAGACACCTGCCCCGCTGTTGACGCGGGGCGTAGGAGTCTAAATTAGTCCCTTCAGCGGAGTGCGAGATATGCAACTTATTTTACACCAAATTAATGCAACGAACATTCTTGACATGTCATATGAATAAATTACTTAACAATATCACAATATTAAAATTCAATGTTGAATACAAAAGCATCAACAATTATCAAACTAAAATTATGGTAAAATAAGAACTCAACTACTTCTATTAGCAAGGATTAACTTTTTCGAATTACGTTACTAGTAAGCAATATATATGTCATTAACACTTTTATTTAACTTACTTATGAGAATTACTGCGAACACTAAACGTTTTTAAACAATTGTTGTAATGACTATCTCAAATTTTAAAGAACAAATCCAGTTTGTAGAGAAGGGCAAGGGCTCCGTTTTTCCTTTTGCTGACGCCCTTGGATGAGGGGTCTAGTGGATAAGATATTACCGCCTTTTGTAAACTCCAGTTTTTAGCGTCATACACAAAATATAAGTTGGTAGGGCGTAACGTCTCGTCGACAGCGAGGGCATTAGAGACGGAAAGACTGTCCACACGAACAGGAACAGAAAGGAATCCGACCTTGGCCGATAATAAGGAACTATTCCTCCAATCACCTGGAATTATTTCAGGGAAAAAGTGGAACGAGTGAAGAGATTTGGGGGGCTCTTAACATCGAGGTCTTGAGAGCCGGAGGAAAAAGTAGAAAACCCTAAGGAGGAAGACCGGACTAAGAATCGAACCCAAATACTCCGAAGGCGACAGAGGCCTGAGCTCGAAAATGTTACCCCTGGGCCACCTAGCCCAGTTCTTATGCAAAAGAACAGTGCGAGGTAGGCGGGTAGGCAGTGTGCGAAAGAGGCGAGGAGTTCCCACGGCACCGAAGCAGCAGGGAGGTGTTATCTGGTCGAGTCTACGGATGGACGGTCGCACACTCAAAAGTCGCATCACGAGACCAACATCCTCTCGAGGTCCATGCCCAATGGCACAGCATCTTCAGTAAAGTAAGTGGGAAGGCGAAGATTCAGGAAGAGGAAGTAGACACACGAGCGCCTGACAGTAAGACGATTAGCTGGTCGGTGGTACGGCTGGAGGGGGCGGGGCCACATATCACGACCCCTCCTTTCTCCTTGGCCGGGATCAGGCAGCTTGACAGATAAATGTGACCTGCCGTCAGTCAGGAGGACAGGACGCATACTCGAGTCCCACCTCACACGTGTATGAGATGACAATAAGTTTTATTCCACTTGTGTGGGGGAAGTGCTGTCATTTGTCTGGAATGAATGAGTGGAGAGGTTTTTCACTACTCCTACTAGGAGCTTTTTAGCACATGCAGTGTTTATGTTGTACTGCGTTTACCTACGTATGGGACTTACAGCGGCTATCCTATTATTTTATCGGTGGAAAGTCTGCAGCAAAGGTCACAGCAGGTCCCTATTGTTTCACATGATTCTGACCAGTATATTAGGAGATACAGAAAAGTGAAAAAGTTGTTTTTTTTTTTTGGCTATGTTGGAGGGCTCGGGAATAGCCTTATGAGTGATGTATTAAGGGTATTATATGTTCCTCGCCTGAAGTGTGTTATCTTTTCATAAATTGGTCTAATGGGGACATGTTTAGTGATTTCATTTTTAAAATGCAGATTTCAAACATACTGCAATGCAATTCAAGCTCCTACCTGGCGCTAGAAATTCAATGCAGCATGTTTGAAGAACATGTTTTTTTTACGAAAATATTAAATGTGTCGTCAATATGTTTACATACAAAAAGGTATAACATTACAGACGATGACGGAATTACACTTTCGAGATATTATGCACATTAGAAACATTACTTTCATACCTGCCAACATAGCTAAGAATGTTTTTTCCCCAGATTTATGCAACTCAGAATATTTGAACAGGATGAGAATCTAAAAATGCTGAAAGATTCCATAAAGTATACATACACTAGCTCTATTTCCAACATCGCCACGAAAACATATATTTAAAACCATGGCAGAGACATATAAAATATCAGCAGTGAATACCTGGAAAGGGTCGAAAATCTTTTCATGGAGATTCACGTCTAAACCTATAAAAGAGCAACAGTGACCATTTTTATTCAGTACGATATCAGACATTTGCTAGCTACCTGCAGCGAGTGATACAGTCGTTTTGCTTGAAGTATTTGCTAGCCACAAGAGCTATATTTTCATGTGACCTCATAAATGAAGTAAGCTTTAAACCCATTACTCGACATATCGATGCAATCAGGGAAAGTGATGGAGCACCTGTAGTCGTGACGACCAAAGTCGACTATACTGCTGATCCTACGAAGAAAAGGAAACATGATGATGTACAAATGTATCATGATGAAGGATCGGATGTGGATTTGGCATACAAGAAAAAGGCATGGATGAAATCCCTCAAATCCAATGCTCTGGCTCGATGGTACCTACAATCGCACACATATCATAATAATGATATGATATACTATGTATACAGGCTAAATGATAAATGGTCCCTTGGTGCTGATTAAATAGTGTTTCAACCAGGTAGGATAATCCCAGTAGGCAATTTCAAGATGTGGGGAACACCCAGGCTTTATGAACTTATATTTCACAAGGAGCCCAGGGAGTTCACAACCTCTGACCTGCTGGATTACAAGATGCTGCTCGTACTCACACATGTGCTTTACCAAGATAACAATCCGGATACCGGTGCTTATAAATACGAAGATCATGAAAATAATCGACATTCTCGCTCACCTCTTCAGTAGCCTAGCACTGGAAAATGGGGAAAATCTGAAGATATACAGTGGCAAGAACATCGCCTATGTGTTTTAGGTCGATGTGAACGAACTCGTCGATAGACTACGACTAATGGTCGCTTTGCAAAGGGTTCGAAATTACATGCATGCCAACAAAATTATATCCATCATCGAAGAACTGAAGGAGAGAGTCTACATATAATTAGTCACTTGGGACTCGCTTACCAACTGTGTGCGGCTTCCAGGCGCAATTACGGTCGTCGGAAGGCTATGGTTAGTGGGATGAACGACCTGTTTCAAGCCAACCTCGTTGAGATGATACCGTATGCTTGGATGAACAAGGGTTACAAATACATTTTGACAATCATCGATGCCTATAGCAAATTCCCTTGGGCTAGACTGGTCAAATCGAAGAATGTGCATGACAACACCAAAGTCATGGTGCATGTGTTACATGAGGCACGTATCATGACTAATTTGCAAACCGGCCAAGGCAAGGAATTCCACATTGCTAAGTTCAAGGCCCTGATGAATAAACATAACATAAATAATTTTTCCCCATACAGCAATCTCAAAGCATCTATTGTCTAGAGGTTCAACAGGACTATGCAAGGGGGGATGTGGAAACATTTAATGGCAACAAGTGGCTTGAGGTAATGCTGGAACTTGTCTGCGAATATAACTCTAATGTTCATTCCACCACTTGCATGTATCCCAAAGACATAAAGGACGACTCCCTGGTTCGAACTGCATATGCAGTTTCAAAGACGAAGGACCCATACAAGTCTAAAGCCAAAATCGGTGATCTGGTGCGCATTTCCAAACAGAAAGGTATCTTCGAGAAAGGGTTCATAGTGAATTGGAGCCCCGAACTGTTTCGTGTGCGATGTATATGCAACTACACTCCAAGGACCTACTATCTCGAAGATCTGGACAACACACTCATCAATTGTGGTTTCTATGCCAAGGATATCCAGCCTATGAAGACTATAAAGACTTTTATTCAAGGGCTTATGTGATTTCTCATGTTGTACATTACAGGATGAAATGAGTTATTTTAGTAAAATATGTTTGTTTTTATATATTTTTTAAAAGATTGGCCTTTAAAAATAGTATAAATTAATTATACTCCTGGTTTGCAAGAGTCAAGAGTGTCTCGTCGCCAAAAAAGTTTGGAAATGGACGACATGGAAGCTGTCTGGTGGTAGATGCTAAAATAAAAAAAATAACTAGCACAATCTATAGTGTCCAATACTGGAAACTTGTGTGTTAAAGTCGTAATTTAGTGGCCAATGGGCATATACCATTGATTGGCATGCATGGAGGGATAACTTCTATTATGTAAAGGTCAGTGGTTAACCTGGGGTGAGGAGGGGTGAGATGGAGGGTGTTCTTCGATTTTTACGATTTTCTTACATGTTTCACGACGTTTTATTTCAGGGTCACATGGGTCAAGGCCATAGGTCAAGGTCATGTGTCAATTTCAAGGTTCACAGGGTTGTTGAGGGTGTTAGGGGAGGTGAGGGCTGTGGTGGCGAACAGGGTGCGAGAAGTGAGTGGTGAGGGTGAGCAGAATTAGACAGTGTGGGAAGGAGGGGATGAAGAATTGTGTGGGCAGTGAGGGGTGTAGATGATTCAAGATGATTGTCCGGGAAGGGGGCAGTGTCTGCTGATCCTCCCCAGTCTGCTTGACCTGACTCGGAGTCGTGAATCCTTCTCAACTGCTCTGAGTATTAAGTGGCTCATTCTGCTAAGAGCCTCTAATCCTCTTGCTCGGCTGAGGAATTTTCGGCTCTTGCTTCGAGGAGTTTCAGATCTGTTTTCCTCATTTTTCTATTTTTTTTTTTTCCATTTTTTAGCGAAAAAAAAAATATTTTTTGGTAAAATAATTTATTTCGGAAGTGATCTTTGAGGTGAGACAGACAGTGTTGCCGATAGCATGGCCATCCCAGGCCGCCGGTAGCCGGCTGCACTTCTGACACCAACCAAGATGGCGGACGAATCCTGAATCCTATTCTTGATGCTTACCCAAAATCAGCTATTTATGTCTACTGTCCTCATTTTTAATATGCATTAAGATTTAAGTGGAATTATGTAATGGTATAACACAAAACCATAACTTATATATTTTTTCCAACTGGATTAAGTATTTTTGTGTCTGTGAACGAAGTTAGTCAAATCTATGTCAGCTGTAGGGTATCATTGCTTTCAACTTATGCTGTCGTGCCACTCTCCCTGGTTGCAGTGGTATTGCTGTGTTGCTGCTTCCGGTTCCGCATACCGCGCACGAAGCAGGAGATCGAAGCTGACTATGTGCGCAAGAAGATAGCTCGCAAGTTTCAGAAGCAGCTGAAGGCCATCGCGAACACGGACATGGATGACATGAACCTCAAGAAAGGTAGGTATGGGTTTAAAGTACGGTCACACCAATTAAGGCTGTGACCGGAATGGACGTCCTCCAGGGTCTCAATTATTATGCACTTTTCCGCTTCTCGGGAGCCAAATTATCCGGGTGTAGCAAAGTTGCCTTTAGTCCGTTAGGCAGATGACCACATCACTCCGTGACGTGGCAACTTCCACCCCAGTATTATTCCGACGACGTAAATAGACTCCCGATAAGCGGGGAAATGAGTGAGAATCATGCCTCACGTGACACATGTCATATGGTTTACGACTAACTAAAATGAACGTACCTGTGTACACATAACTATAGTTGGACAAGAAACAAAAGATCCTTCTCTGTTTTCCTTATGTGCAGCGGCGGCCTTCCCCTACCTCAGCACGGCTGGAGGGGTGGAAAAACCCCTTCTCGCTATTCGAGTCCGTATTACTCTAGCAGAAGTGGAACTCGCGCAGTTTATTACATGACGCATTCGGCCCCACATTTAGAAACATGTTAATTTTCTAAAACGTAGTCAGCATATCTAAAACAGGTTTTCCTCTTGTAGTGGTAATCGAATACTGAATAAGTGACAAACGTTACTATCGTGATTCGCTGTTTATGCCACAAATCGGTATATAAACATCTTTCAGACGAGCATAAATATGCATAGGCACCTGCAAAAAATAATAGACAAATATGAATATACAATGTGAAACTTGAAACGATTTCCTCACCTTGTAAAACTTGTGTATTTTTTTCCGCACAGCACCACACATGTAAAATCGTCTACTTCAATTAATTTCGTATGCCGTTTTCTTACATCTAGGTATTGAAAATTGAGACTGGTTTTTCGGTTTATCCTCTGCCAAATTCGTTTGACCATTGATTCTGAATTTACTGTTGCAGCACTTGTTATTTCAATGATGTACGTATATTTAAATTACTTATTTTTGTTTAATGAATTCCGCTGCAGCATTGTATACAATATCGTGTGATTGTATGTGCAATAAGGATATACAAAGTGTATAAATATAGTAAGAGTTCGTCTGTGAAAGAGGTTTCTTTGTACCATAGCAACTCGGTTTTTATGCCCACGATCATTAGAAAGAGAAGGCGTCGGTGGCCGATCTTTCATTTAAGGTGTATTAAATTTATTTGTTAGGATGTTAAGTCACAATATAATGTTGGTGATTACGAAATATTAACGTTAGACCACTGTGTAACCTATAGATGTCGACTGGCTAATTTAAACGTTATCGACTCTAATCATATGCCCATGAAATACTGTGCAGTGGTCTCGTCATGATCTTAGAACTTCAGAAATTTAAGCGGAGACCATATAATTTTATTGGATGCGCCTCTGCAATAGAGTCCAACGCACGCCTGTGTTGTAGCTTTTCGTGTATTCGGTTCGAATACTGTGAAATACAGCAATTTAAATAAGCGTATTGTAGTTATTTTGGAGGACACGTCTCGAATGTATCAATCCGTCACGGGTTGGAATGTGCTATATTTTCGTAGGTAAACCTACTGGGAGCAAGTTTAATACTTTCGTCAAAATACACATTTTCAAATATACTGCAATGGATTTCAAGCACCAAGCATATTACCACCTTAAAAACATGTTATAAGCTTTTCACGGTAAAGTGAGACGTTAACTTCCAAGTTCTGTGGAATCTACACATTGTGTTTATTACCCACATTACATATTTATTTAAAAAGTTGGTTAAAGAGTAAAAAAATGGTTGAAATAAAAAATTACTAGGGCCTCAAAAATGCTCACGTTACCGTGAACAGCCTCTACAATTTATTAAGTTGTTTTGAAAATGTTGTTCAAAATCCTTAAACCTAGTTAGCCACTTTTAATCAAATTTTTAATTTTTCATGAACCTAAAAATTGGACTAAGTATTATAGCAAAATTAAATTTAAGGAGCGTTACTCTTAATTTTGAAATAATAAACCCATGTGTTGTATGCTACCACAATTTTTGTGATCGTGTTAATGGGCAGGAAAATGTTTTAAAATTTCCATTGTATATTCATACCCTTAAATTTCTTGTGAAGCTCGCCACACCCAGAATGCATACCTTAAAATATGCCCGATAGTTTAGTAAAAGAATAACTTAACGGAACTATTTTTTAAGAAATGGTCCAAAATTTACAATAATTAGGGAAATTCGGTATAAGTATGATTCGGGGGTCCACGGAATTAATCATAATTCCAGTGAGGATCCTTATAACCGCAGTGGGGGTTCGGAACCGTACGTACCCCATGACCTCATATCCATGCCCCGCGGCGGTGTAACGAACTTTATAAACGATGAAGATGCCATGGAGGTTAAGTCGTACAGTGTAAGTCGGGCCACCCAACAACCGTTCCGGACCGATTACTGTTTGAGGGAACTAGTGGGAATAGTTGTGGTTAATTTTTTTTTCCAAAACCTGCGTTCATGAGGATCAGATGTTGAGTAGGCTGTAGAAAACGGAAGGCCACAACATATTTGAATGAAGTTTACTTCCACATAACATGAGGATAAAGACACAAATTCCTTTCTCACTGGCATACTTTTGCGCACTTTGTGAATTTGCATAGTCTTTTCAATCTCATAAGTCTCCTAATTTTCTCTTCTTCTAATATTAGTGCCATTCCATAAGTGGTCAAATCTGCATACATTTTATTCTACTCGATAGACAGCACAACTACGCTTAACGTACCCAGCAAGACTGCTGTAAAAACACACGAGCGCGTGTGGAGTTGTGGCTCGGAATGGGTGTCTGCATGCCGAGTGGGCACGAACCGGGTGTCGTACGACTTCGGCACCCCGTCATGCTCTTTACCGGAGAAACTGTGCATTGAGGAGGCACGCGGTGGGAAAATGCACCGGTGTTTACATGGAATTTGGGAAGAAAACCTCACAGGCAGAGTCGAACCAGCAGCTCGGTATTAAATGACGCAAGGTATTGTTGGACCTGAAACAAAAGATCCTTCTCCGTTTTCCTTCTGCGCAGCGGCGGCCTTCCCCTACCACAGCACGGCTGGAAGGGTGAAAAACCGCTTCTCAGCATTCGAGTCCGTATTGCACGAGCAAAAATAGAACTCACTAATTTTATTTCACTACGCGGTCATCATCAGATTTTGAATCATGTTAATTTTTTCAAACTTAGCTAGCATATCTAAAACGGGTTTTCCTCTAATTATAGTGGCAATAGAAAACTGAGAACAAGTAGCATTAAACGTTAGTGTCTTGATTCACTGTTTTTTCCACAAATCGGTATATAAACGTCTCTCCGACGAGCATAAAAATGTATAAGAACCTGCAAGTTTAGGTAACTAACCAGTGATTTGTTCTAGCCCAGTCTAAGGGAAGCTAACAAAAGCAAAAGTGTCGAGGTGGTACTCTAGGGCTTATGAACCCACTAAAATAGAAAAACCGGGAAGTAAAATAAAAATTTTTAAACATAAATATTCACGACGCTCATAAAAATTTTGCCTCAACAATTAATAGACAAATATGAACATATACTGTAAATCTTGGAATATTTTCCTCACTATGTAAAACGTGTGTATTTTCCTCCTCACAGCACCGCATGCAAAATTGTCTACTTCAATTAATTCTTTGTGTCATTTTCCTATGTATTTAGGTACTAAAAATCAGACTGGATTTCCCATTTACCCTCTGCCAAATTCGTTTAACTGTTGATTCTGAATTTCCTGTTGCGGCACTTGTTGCTTCAATGATGCACGTAAATTTAAACTACATATTTTGTTAACTGAATTGCGCTGCAACATTGTACATGGTCTCCCGCGCTTGTCTCTGCAATAGGGGTGCATAAAGCGTATGCATATAGTAAGGGTTCGTCTTTGAATGATGTTTCTTGTTCCACAGCCAACTCGGTTTCTATGCCCAAGGTTGTTAGAAAGAGAAAGCCTCGGTGACCGAGCTTTCATTTCAGGTGTATTAAATTTATTTTTTGAGAAGCACAAAGTAATGTTGTTTATTACGAAATAATAACGTTAGACCACTGTTTATTTCCATTAAATTTATAAATGCTGAGTATGTTAATCTTTATCGCCTCCACGCGTATGCCCCTGAACAAGCGCAGAGTGGTTTCGTCGTGATCATAGAACTTCAGAAATTTAGGCGGTGATACTGTAATTTTATGGGACGTCCCTCCATAGCAAAGTTTAATGCACGCCTATGTCGTAGCTTCGCATGTATCTGGTTCGCATATAGTGAGATACAGCAGTATGAATAAGCAGTTTGTTAACTATTTGGGAATGTGAGTGATGTCTTGATTCTACCATTACATCACCGTTTTGGACATCGTTTCTTTTCATAGGTAATACTACTGGGGTTACGCGTAATAGTTTCGTAAAATTCGCATTTTTCAAATACGCTACAATGGATTTCAAGCACTAGGTATATGATCGCCTTAAAAACACATTGATATTGAGTTACAGTTCATTAAGTTGTCTTGAAAATGATGTAGTGCATACATTTTTAAGATAGTTAACCACTTTTAATGAAACTGTTATTTTAAAGTGAACCTAGAATTTTAACTAAGTATTATATTATTCTTGCCAAATAAAATTTAAGGGATATTACTCTTAATTAAAAATAATAAACCTGTGTGTTGTATGCTACGACCTTTTATGTGATCGTGTTGGTAGACAGGAAAATGTTTTGAATTTTCTATAGTATACTCGCACCTTCCAATTTCTTGTGATGATTGCCACACCTCAAACACCAGTCCGATAGTGACGTAAAATAATAAACTGAACGGAACTGTTATCTTATGAGACGGTCCAAATGTAACAATAAATAAGGAATTTTTGGTATAAGGATCATTCGGGGATCAATGGGGTTCATCGTGAATCCAGTGGGGTTCGGAACTGTACGTCCCCCATGGCCTCTCTACCCATTCCCCACAGTGGTGTACCGAACATAATTCGCGACGTAGATACCATGGAAGTAAGTCGTACCGTGTAACTTGGGCCGCCCAACAACCGTGCCGGACCGATCCCCTCAAGTGCTCGTCACGTGACTGCCCTCTGGCACTGGGTCTGCGCATATGGTTTTGTCTCTAGTCCCACTATAACAGCGTATTGCATGCAGTCCTTTAAATTTGAAGTAATAAGACAAATATACTACGGCCGATTTCACCAAGTATAGGGCCATAAAAACTATTAGTTATTACAAAGTCTTATACTATAAAATAACAGAATATTTAAGTTCGCCTGTATGTCCTAGACAAAGATTCTTTAGTTTTTCAGTGAATTTGTACCTTGAGTTTTACTTGAAAAACCAATGGCAAAACAACTATTTGGAATGGGGGAGAGGAGGAGTTCTTTTGAAATCTCTCAAGCGTTTTAAGAAATGAATTTGTGCAGACAGCAATTTTATTCAGTTTACTGTTGGTAAAGCAATGTAGATTCTGGGTTATTACTGACTGTTATTTTCGCATTTTGAACTCCAACAGTAAAAGTGCTCACATATATGAAATAAGAACAAAAGTGGCATATGCTGAAGATTCAGGGTAGCCTCTCCACTAAGTTCTGGTACACAACTGACTGATTTTTTAAATCCTTTCTGTAACACGGTCAGTAATTGGTAGGTAAGGTTTAATTTCTCGTCAACAGCGAGGTCGTTCGAGATGGAGCAATTTGCTTATAGAAGCAGGAGAGGAGAAATAATGGCCTGTAACAGCTACTCGTGTAGATTTAAATGTTAACATTAATATTACGTCACGCATGATGTGCGCTCCACTTGAATTTTCATGTCTTGCATAGCATGAATAATTCACCTAGTATGGAAGGCAGAAACATTTCAGAATTCACCTGGAGAGATTTCAGGAAACCATGGAAAACAAAAATCTAGATGGCTGGACCAGGAGTTAAATCTAGGTTCTCCCGAATTTGAGTCTGAAGGTTTATCACTGCGCAATCTCTCTCGGTTTCAATAGTTGGCATTTCTCTACACGGCTAGTGGTTCTGGAATATATACCACGTTTCTGCTCAATATGTAATCGTATTCAAGTCGCGGGTTTAAGCAAGTCTGCTAAGCAGTCTCGCTTGATTGTCTTCGAACCACGATGTAATTGACCTTGGTTTACGGAGAGGAACATTAACATGCTGTTACAGGAAATTGTTTATTTAAAACTATTGCCAAAATGTGGGAAGCGTGTTATACTCAATGTCTTGGTGCATGCCAGATATTATCGATCCATTGATTAAATCTAATTGTCCAAACCAAGAGAAACAACTCAAGAACTATATTGCCCCCAGATTCCACTATCGACAAAACACGGCTCATCAATCCTAATAATTTATTGCACGGTTCCACAGTTCAATGAATGCGCTGTTTGCACCACTCCAAACATTGTTGTTTATATTTGCATGTGAATAGTGGCTTTTTAGCAGAGGCATACTATGAAAAAGTGTTTTCCCCTTCTAGCAGGTAGTCCTGTCACTACCTATGTTCATGATAAGTGACATATTTTCTCTGCAAACATTGACATTGCTGCCTGACGAATGGTTCGCGCAAAACAAATTCAGAGTTTTCCGGTCGCGTCCATTTAGATTGTTGAGCCTATCAATGTGTGCCCAGTTCTTCGATGAAATTTCCACTTGACAGTGACATCGCTACCAGTGGGCCGTATCATTTTTAGCTGATGAGAAATTTCTCTAGATGGAACACTTAAATGTATGAGCCACTACAGTTATGCACTTTTCGGATGCTCTCTCTCTCCTCTCTCTCTCTCTCTCTCTCTCTCTCTCTCTATTCGCTGACTCACTATGACAGCATGTACATGTATGGTGCTTAACTGTTTGTATTTTTTTATACGATGCCCTACTGCATAAATTTACTGGGAGCAAAGTAACGTCCAGTGAATTTTGGCTTAGTAATGTTTTTCTGGATACTATGTTTTGATTATTTATTGTATGTAAAATAAAACACAATCCATAAAAAATATTCACCTGAATCAATAAACGCATGCGGACTACTTCAGTGAGACAGTTTCACAGGTTTATAGATCTACATCGATGAGTCAGTGATTGTTGGTGTATTTCATATTTCACCAATCAGGAAATTAAAAAAAAAAAAACGAATTTGCAGTGAATGTAATCCCGCAGATAGCAACCATTAATTTCAGCTGGCGAGTGTTGACAGGACTGTGGTGGGATGTTGTGTTGGCAGCCCTGGACCGGGTGCGCGCGGAGCTGAAGTCGGACTCGGAGTCGCCACCCGCATCAGAAGCTTCGGGCAGCTCGGCAGGTCGAGACCCTGCGCACGACGGCGGGCAACCGGGGACCTGCGCTGACGAACCAGGTACGTACTTAGATCATGTTACAATGTGCCGCACACAACTAGCGCAAACCGTGGTAGCTTGTTTCAGGATGTACACTGTAAAGTGCCCCCCTCCTGGTTGTTGCCTGACAAAGGAATAGATAAAATGAAAAGGGAAAATGAGTTATCCAAGTCAAGGTAAATAACAAGAGTTTTTGTTCTGGAGAAAGAAACTACCAGAGAAGATGAGACAGGGTCGCCAGATGACGGATGGCCATGCTCATGGAACCCAATGGTTTTCATAAGGGAAGGTGTTGTTCTAATGTCCAAGAATATGAGCAATTAAGTCCCAACAGACGAAGAACAGTCTGTGTCATGAACTGAGACAGAGAGGTAAAAGATACATGAGTACCTATGGAGGAGGTCAGAACTGAACAACTGAGGAAAACCGAAGTTTACAGGGAAGTCTTCCTCCATAGACAACTGGTAAGACGGAATGAAGCAGCTCTCTTATCAACGAAAATAGTGACGATGAACTGGCCGGATGAAAGGAACATGGTAGATGCTTCTGTTCTGGCATAGCCTGTTGGAGCACACATTGATGAACCACTGTGGATGTATGACGAGATCATACGAAGAGCATACTTATCGATTATCGAGATTGGAAGAACCGAACACTCTGATGACGGCCCTGGTAATGGTCGTCAGGCATATGGAGGGTTTGGGGGGCCAAGATCCTCTTACACCGAATGGAAGCTGTGGAAAGACTTGTTGTTGCCCAGGCGAGTTTGCCCACTGAAAGGGTAGCACTCCTTATCATACTCAAGGAGTGTTACTGGGGTCGCTGACAGAGGTTCTCCGAAACGGAAATCTTCAATGATGCCGTCCGTACATATGGGAGGCATACCTCTGACTAAAGTAAGCCCTTCACGAGGTACACTGTGGTCATGTACTAATCCTTCACCTCCGGACGACGTTATATACCAACAAGACAGAACGCACCCAGATCAACAGTTCCCCAATGAACGCGAACCAGAACCAAGGAAAGAATCTAGAGGGGGGATCGAAAAGAGGCCTACATGCTCCCCTCCCGGCTGCTACCTGACAAGGTGATGGATAAACGCGAAAAGGGGATAATAGAACCACCCATAAGGTCAATGATTTGTCATTAACCAGAACATCATTCCCCTTCCCCCAACACACCGGAAATGACATAACCCGATAATGTCTACTTCCTGGATAAGTCTTTGTCTTGTTCCAGGAAGTTAACCCGATGACGACCAATGCAAAGACACTGGAACGTGAGAAAGGAATGCGGGAGCTAAGCTCCTGAAAGAAAGATGGACCGGACCATGAAAGTGGTCACCAGCAGCATGAATTTAATGAGTGTGTGTTTGAATGAGCCCGTAACGATAGACTGCAGTGTGATTTTGACACACCCTTTGCGCCCGGGGCGTGAGGAGGCGGGGAATGATTCCGGTTACCAGTCATCCCCAAATCTAAGTCCCATGTACACTCGAGCGCATTGGGCCACATAAATTATATAAAGGGATACCGTCATATTTATTATTACTGTGAAATAAGGACAAGCTCGGATGCGGTAGGTTTGTGTGTTTGTGGATTAGAAAACTAATTTCCGATAGCATGGCAGTTTCAAAATTGCAAAGTTCCCGGTGGATCCTGAAGAACAAAAGAGCCGATTTAGCTTTGTTTTTGTTTGGGACGGATAGCGTAAAGTTAGAAAGCAGTGCTCTAGGTGTAACCTGTTTATAGGCATCGGCCACCTAGAGGGGAGATTTGGAGAGGCCAGCGCCGGTCCCACCGGGAACTTTGTTCACAGTAAAATCAGCACCTCCCGTCATATGTAACATATATATTGCCATGAGCCTAATAGCTTTATTCATGCGTCAGTTAAGTGAAAAAATTATACTTGTTTGAACCTAAATTAGTTATTAATATGCAATTTCCTTCCCTAATGTGTACAATGCAAAACAAACTTGATTTGCCACAAATTTAAACAATACACTAGAAATACATCAACTCTTAGAATTATTTCACTTAATTCGCTGCCAAGTGAACTGCGAGTCCGCACGCCAGCGTGTACGGTAGCTTACATGCAGTTGACGGGCAGTAACTTTTTTTTCGAATGTCGATTGCAAAAGTGCTTACTTTTCCGTGACAGCCTATATAATCATGAAATATGTTTTCACTACAAAGCGGTAAAAAGTGTGTCTGATCCACAGTGATCTCAGCCAAATAACTTGATTGAAAAATATATTTTTTACCACACTCTCTCTAAAAAAAATTATCCTTGCAGAACAAATCGATTTAGTTCTTCATAAGAATAGCTTCGTCAATGATATCTCTTCTGACATTAACGAATCATCTTTGGCACTATTAAAGCTATCTGTTGCTCAGACTACCCTTTCTTCCACGTATGTTGTTGACTGATGTACCTTCATTAACAGTGTATACAGTAAAGACAGTGTGTAGTTATAGGTAGTTATTCCACATGCACGAATCCCGAATTTGCGGTGGCACTCGCAAAACAAGGGTCTTAAATACACGAGCGCAGAAATAACGATTTGTGCCAAACACTGCCTCTTCCCCTTTTCACGACAAAGCCTACTTCGTCAACTCCTTCGCTCGCCTTGCCGAAAAAGGTCAACAGTATTTATTTAAGGAAGTATTTAAGTTAAACTATTAAACTTGCATCGTATGTACTGATCTACAAAAAGAAAATAAACTCGAGGCGAGACACAATGGCTACATTCAAGACACCACGCACATTACAAACACTATTTGTGAGCTCTCTGACAAAGCTAAAAACTGCATTCTCACACTACCTTATCGCAAAATGTATTGCTCTAGTATAGGGACATGTACAGAACTTTACTACAGACTTTGCACAGCTCAAAGTTCCCTAGTTCCAGCGGTACAACAGGAACACGCACACCAGTTCAACAACTTGCGTGTAGATGCGCCGGGGGTATAGGTACGCGGGTCGGTTTCGCCCTTATCGCTCCCTCCCTCGCTTCTGTAGGTACCTCGAATGTCCAAAACAGCTTCAGGTTCACAAAGACTCCTAATAAGTTAATGTAAACGAAACAATCCTTTTATGTTGATTACAATCAATGCAGCACCACTACATAACACACAAAGCAAACACGTGCATATGCTTTTCACGATAAACTGCCAGCATTTTAGAAAATCCTGCTCGAAA
The DNA here is from genome assembly GCA_029891345.1 of Dryococelus australis. Classification (NCBI taxonomy): domain Eukaryota; kingdom Metazoa; phylum Arthropoda; class Insecta; order Phasmatodea; family Phasmatidae; genus Dryococelus; species Dryococelus australis. The sequence goes on from CM056994.1 coordinate 249,957,180, forward strand.
TCTACTTGCACATTGTGTAGTCTTCCGCCATATGTAAAATTAGTATTGCAATTGACCTGCTTACCTTACTCATGCTTTGGCCAAGTGAAACTTTGGAATTATTAGAAAAGTAAATTTTGTTTTGTAAATCTGATAATTATCACACTTATTTGCCTTAAAAATAAACAGAAAGTAAAATATATAATCTCATCATTCATAAATGTTTAACCGGACGCTTTCAATTGAGTGTTAGGATGTGGGACTTATTTCCCTCCGTCTTTGCCAACTTTACTAGGCGCATGCCGCGCAAGAGTGTGCCCGTTAAAATATACGATATTTTTCGAAGGTTTATTTCAAAAGCGCCCACTTTACGTGAACAGTATTCAATACCACCGTTGAAAGTTAGAGAGCGGAGGACTGGCCCTCTCGTTCGCCGCCTCACAGGTAAGACCACGCGAAATTCCTGTTCTTATCTGGCAGCATGGTAGACTTCATATTCATGTACACTTTTGAGTCAATACCATAAGTTCAGTGGCCTCTTTTATATTGAGCATGCGTTTTATCTTCTAAGTTGCATTTTATTGGAACATCATACAGTTATTTCTGTTGCTGGTTCAGTGTTATCTAGGACATGTAGAACAAAATGCTGCACAATGACGAAAGCAGCAAAAATAAATATGTATTTTAAGTCTATTTTCTTCCCACGTGTGTGTAGTCAGATCAAAGTATAACCTCGCACTCAACATCATTTTCGACAATATCTACAAACATCCCACACAGGTTTTTCGTTTTAAATTGTTGAAAAATAAGTCAGAATATAGGATTTAATTTCACTTACAGCTCACTAAATTCAGAAGTGCAATATGGCTCATAGTATTCGGAGCTGTACGATCTTTCCAGTGTTCGAATGACAAACTGCTGCCTGAGCCACCAAAACTTTTTTACAAGCGAATTATATCGTGCAATTTCGGAGTAATCGAACTCTACTAAAAATATTGATAATTCGTGGCTAAGCGCAGAGTAGTAGGGGAGTGCCGATTCTACTTAACTTTTAATTAATCGGATTATCGATTCGATACAAAAGGGTTAATTTAATTGATTGAAAGGGTTAATCCGATGTTAATCCTATCAGAAAATTCTTAATCCGATTTTAATCGGATTCAAAATTTCTTAATCCGATCTTAAACTGATCAAAAATGGAAAGGGTTAAATTTATTGAAATGGTTAAATTTGAAAGGGTTAATTTTTTGTTGTTGTAATTTTTTCTTTCTGTTTGGATGAGGGAGGGGGGTAACAGGAGCTATGGCATGTCCTCGACCTTGGAACTCTGGCAGTCGACTGACCAGAGTGGTGGGTTGCAATGTCGTATATAGGTGTAGAGTTGAATGCAAGAGTGGACTAAGGCTGATTCTTCTAATTTTGGCATGTTTGGAGGGATGTTGGTGGTAGATAGGCGGTTTTTACGAAAATATTTAACACGAGAAGGAAATTCAGAGTTTTCTATGTATGGAAAAATTACACACATAGAATCACAAATTTTCAAAGAACTACATAAATAATAATAAGTGGAAACATAATGTGAATCTCGAGCTTAGAAATATAACTTACATGAGAGAGAATTCTACCTATGTGAATAACATCTGATGTCGACAAGTGTAATCTCACTAAACAAAATCCAGATAGTCAGAATGAATAAACAAATATTTCCGAACTCTCATTTAAATTTTAAACAGACACAATAGCCTGTTAGAAATACACATACATTACTTAACACCCCTCGCACATATGTTGAGTTTTTTTTTAATACGTCTGTTTGATGTGGAGTCCAGCGTAACAATTACGTCGTCTTACAAGCTGCGAGTGAAGAGTCTGATTATATATGTATAGAGAAGCCGATAGACAAATGAGTTGAAATTTAAGAGAAAAACTCTGCATTCGTCCTACAACAGACAGCAAAACAATAATTTTTTAACTAAAGTTTCACGATTTTCAGAATTATTCACTTTTAACACAAATTATTTCCATCGAAGCATAGGGACACTCGTATGATGTGAAGAAGTACATAAGCCTGCAAAGTGTAATTGTGCAACACTTTATAGAGACATACTGCAAATTTACATTAAATCTGTTAAATTCACATCACTTGGTAACAAAAAACATCAGTTGTTAACGCAAACAGTATTTTTGTTTACCGAACACAGAAATCAATTACCACAAATGCAATATATCGATCTGAAAAACTAAGTTAACATGCGAAAATTTATATTTTCCCGATAAAATACTACTAAAATCGCAGCTATCACTAAATATGAAAGTACGTGCGATGCTCGCCAGTGTGGTAACCCCTTAACATAAGCTCATCGGCCGCCAAGTGTGTAGAGGTGTGGTGTCTTTGAAGGAGCTGACAAACAGCATGTCCGTCTCCTCCAAGCACACATGAGAGACTGTAGATTGCACAGAGTGGGATAGCTGAGGTCACTTCGTTCCCTGCACTACTTCCCCGCCCCTCACCCGAGTGCGACCCCGGGCTGCCCATGATCGTCAGATGTTTTCGGTAATTTCTCAAGATGCCATCAACTGATTAGTTGCATTCCGATCTGAGGAGATCTGCCTGGCAACCACTCACACCCTAACACCCACCCTTACCCTGCACCCCTCAGAACTGGCTCAACTTCATGATGCCAGCCAACCCCTACCAGCCCCTCCTTGGCGAGGTCCTGGGGATGTCACCTCTCTGTCCTCTATTCTCAATTGTCACAACTGATTCAAGATGCCATCATCTGCCTACCTGCACTCTGATCGGGCCCTGCTCGCTCATAGCCACCACCTCCCACCTTATCCTGCACCCCTCAGAACCGACCAGAGTCCAGAGGTATGTGACCCTGTCCAAATACCCCTGCACCTCCCACCCTCGTCTTAAAACCTGCTCCAACTCCACAATGAAAATCACCCCCTTCCCTCCAAGACATGTCCAGTGGGATGTGTCCCTATCAACTCTACTCTTGAAGGCGACTTCTTCTGAAGATCTCTGCTATCGATCGAGCCTGGAGTTCGCAAAAACAAGTTTACACATCCAAGCTTCAGCCCTGGGAATGCTTTTTCGTATTTTTTTCCTGAGTTGGCATCCCTGCAGTACCTGTTTCAAAACAATGCAACCTCCTCACTACAGTATTCAGATCATGTATTTCTAGTCATGGCTCCCCTGCTTCATGTCACCGACCTTCTGAATGTATGCCCCAGAGATTTGGCCCCAACTCGCTGTCCCTTCAACCTTACGCAACATGTTGACTATATGAACAGTGAAAAAAAGTATTACAAGTCACTGAAATCAAGTTCGCAATATAAGCCCTAAATTTTGCATTCCAACAACAAATGTATATTTGAATCAAGGCAACTACGATTTGCAAAGTCACACAAGGCTTATTTTATTTACTTGTTAGTATAGAACAATTTTTTACAAGTATTAAAACAAGATATATTTTATTCACTCATTAAGAAATGTTTTCTACAAATACTCACTCATTAAGAAATGTTTTCACTATCATTTAGACATATGAGAGAAAAAGAAAATATCTGGAGAGATTTAGACATCTCGTAACATCGATGACTTGAGAGTCAATGAGGGTGAAGCAAGAAGTACCGAGTCGCGAGCACATGAGACTAGGGGAAACAAGAGAGAGAGAGAGAGAGAGAGAGAGCGAGAGAGATCTCCCATAAAAACCCTCATATGAACGACAACATATAACACAACATCCACACATTGCAAAATAATTTATTTTTATGCTGTGATCCGCCCAGGGAGGCAAGCATGCTAACCAATGTGTTCCCTTTCTTTACATCTAACCAAAAACATTCCAACAGCAAAAATGTATTCCATGTATCATAAAATGAATATATTTGAATTTATTTAATACTTTAAAAGATTCTGACATAAGTTTAATGAAACACTATGAATACAGGCAGAAATCATGTTTTCGGAGTTGGCAAATAGCCATTTCAACATTATTCATACTTTTTTTACTAAGGGGAATTTATATTGGTATTATTACATAATTTGAGTTGAATTTTATTTAAAAACTAGTTCAAATTATTATATTTATCTTCTTCTTCAGAAATCACAGTGTCGTATCTTGAACAGGAACTCTTGTAATTTGTGTGTTTGTATGTAAAATGAAATATTTTTTTTAAATGTTGCTGGACTGTGTTCGGTGTAGACATAGATTGTTGGAAGGACGGACAGAGGTTTTTGCTACCTACCTCTGTGAAGGTATGCGGGTCTTCACTTTCAATAGATTCCCCTTGGATGTCACAGAAGTTGACCAGCAGAGCATTGTGTCCTGCTCGAACTTTCAAGTTGAATAGCCAGAGCAGACCAAGGTCCTCTCAAGGTAATAACCTGTTGCCTCATTCCTTTGCAAAAAACTTAATTCATTTATTCAGCTAAGTTTGATTTTCTCCACATTTTTTTTTTTTTTGGAATTTCCCCTCAGCCCTTCAAAGTCTATGCAAGTATTGTAAGTTAAGCAACGTATGTTTATCCTTTGTCAAAGCAAGAAAATAACTAATAAATTTAAATACTAGTCATCAGCTTACCAATACTGATAGATGCACTCATAGCTTTGTATTCTCATTTTACATAAGATATTATTGAAAAAAGTTAATGAAATAAGCTGTTAAAAATATAACTCATGCTATTTGTTTTTAACTTGAAAGAAAATGTTTTATTTAAAAAAATTCTTAGTCACTTTCAAGACAGAATAAATTATACATATAGGTATTAAAAATGCTACATGAAATCTTTAAATGAATTACAATCATTTTTTACCACTGCCTTTGAAAAACATCACGATTTAAAATCATTACTTCATGGAAAATCACAACCTTAAATGAAATACAAACATTGATTAGCTCTAACTTCTTACAAATGTTACACACCGGAATTGTTAATGTAATTACATCACATATTATGAAAAAAATTGCAATAATTTTTTTGTTCATCATGTTAACATTCACATATACAAAAAACTCCATCTTCCATCATTAAAACTGTAAAAATATTATGATATCCTGATACAACTTCAAAAATATTCATTTACTCTATAAGTTACATGTATAAGCCAAACAGACATTTTAACCATAAAAAAACTCCCCCGTTCACCATTACAATATCAAAAGGTGTTTAGAGTGAAAAAAATTTACATCATTATATAATTGAAATAATAATAATAAAGCTTCTTAATAAACTTTCCATTATGAACGATTTTTCTTTAAAAATCGTTACACCCAAATGATTTTTCTTTGAAAATCCTTAAAACTGAATTAATTTTCATTAAAATCAATACACCTCAATGAAATGTTTATCAAACTGGATGATATGTCTTTAAATTGTCAAACATTTTAATGAATCACATTAAACTTTTAAAATAATGGTTACAGCTGAATAATTGATCTATAAAAAAATTGTTAGACCTGAATGAAATCAATTTAAAATCACTTCAAAGCAATGAATTTTCTTCTTAAATTGTTGGAACTTTATATTTTCTGTAATTAAACTGTAAAAATGTTTCACCCTATTACAACTGAAAAAAGTTATTACAATATTTTAATAATGAAAAAATTTGTGAAATTGTATCACGGATGGAATAATTAATCACTGAAAATGTGAATTTTTTAAACAATTTACATTTAGGATTAAGACCTAAGCTTAATTTGTGTTTCTTAACTGGAATAACAACTACTGGTAAAGGAGGTAAGGAGATTGTGCTGTAAATTCTGTAAATTATTTCTTGCTGCGATGGATTGAATATAGGCAGAGGCAGAGAAATTAATTTATCTCGCGGTGTTTCAGGTGACAATATTTCAGTAGATGTCTGACTTGGTGCAAGTGATACAACAAAAATAAAAATTTAAAAATTCGTCTAATTCCTGCAACCAATTGTCATTGGTAAATACAGCTTTCGGAGAAACGTTTAGAGAGGGAGACATTAAATCTAATAGTTTACAACAGGAAAAAATCTTGGGTGTTGGCAGTCATTGCTCACCTGTTTTTATTCTTCTTAAATCTAAGGCTCCAAACTCTGTAGGTGGGAGCACCGTGACGGGTGGTGCTGCAAACTTGGAAGATATTGACACAGTGGCTGATGGCATTGTGGACACTGTTGTGGACATGGGCACCATGGTGGACAGTGCTACAAACTTGGAAGATGTGGACTCAGGGGCTGATGGCGTTGTGGACACTCTCATAGACATGGGCACCGTAGTGGATGGTGCTACAAACTTGGAAGATGAGGATGCAGTGGCTGATGGTACTGTGGACACTTTTGTAGACATGGACACCATGGCAGATGGTGCTGTAAACTTGGAAGATGTGGACGCATTAACTTATAATGCTATGGACACTCTCTTAGACATTGAAACCGTGACGAACGGTGCTGCAAACTTGGAAGATGTGGATGCAGTAGCTGATGGTGCTGTGGATATTGACACCATGGCGGACGGTGCTGCAAACTTGAAAGATGTGGATATAGTATATGATGGTGCTGTGGACACTCTCGTAGATGGTGATAATGATGCCATCACTGATTGCAATGTGAAGGCAAACTCCTCTTCCTCTAAAGGAGGATGCTTGGCAGAAATATTCTAAGCCCATCACCTTGAAAACAAAATCGCTCATAAAATCTGGACCACTGAACCGAATTCAGTCAAACAGCAATGTCATCACAATTAATCCAGCAGTGCAATTATGACAAAGAAGTGCAAATATGAAGCAATAATAATGTTACAGTCATCAGAGACAACACCCAAATACAGAATTGATAAACTGTATATTGGATCTGAAATCAACTATCAAATTACAACCTTAAAACACCACAAGGGTGTATTTCTCCTAATGAGTACCCTTCATGAGTTGTTATTTCACTGTCAACTGTCATTCATGTATGTGTGTATTTATTGGCGTAGGTGCAAATTCAATATTAACATATATACAACATATATTTACCGACAATATATTAACCTGTTTTGATGATTTGTGTAATTAATTAGCTGGATATACTTTTCGTTCATAACCCAACATATTTGCAATTGAATTGTCTTCCGAGAAATCGATATCGATGTTACTATACATTGCACTAGTTAAGGCATTTGGATTTCCATGTAATCGGTAATATGCATCTTCAGATAATGCCGTTTTAATTAATGTTTCAAGGTCATCCAACTCATAATATCCTACTGGTGTCACAATCTAGTATTTTTTTAACCAATATTAGCCATAAATAATTGGTTATCCATTTCAGTGTTTGGTATGCTGTTGTAAGTAACGAATTCGATTAGACTTATTTGCCATTCTCCATCTAACTCTAATGCAGGGAAATATACCGCACACAATTGCGACGAATTTCCACTTAATATCAACATAAATGACATATAACTAATATGTTTTACTATTACAATTACTTATATACCCTATTTATAGCCAAAAAACATAAACACAACTGTCCGCAAGTGATTGTATTTGGTAATTGTTCAGTTTTGTAATTGTACCTTAATTGTGTTTTTTTTTAATTTTTTGTGCTCTGGAATTGGAGGAAGGAAATCGCCGAAACTGTCATAATACAGTGATTGATTTACATTTTTTTTAATGCTACCCAATGTGATCCTTCATCTTGCTTTGTATCTAAATTAACAATCATACATTCACAAATATTTGGTTTCTTTAGTAAATCGTCTCTCATATACACACCGCAGAAATAGGGAATATCCAGTTTCTTTACAAATACTTTAATATCTTTATTAATGCACTCTTTGGAAGACTATTGAAGACTTTCTGCATTTTTTTTTCCACATTTGGAGTTTTTCGTCCTTATCCATTTTTATAGAGTTTCAAATACATTCCTTTACCTTTTGATTTAACTGCTCTACTAATTGCCGAAACCCCTTCGAGGATTGATCTGAGAGCTGTTAATGTTGGAAATGGGAATTGAATGATTCCTCCTTTCTTTGTTTTTCGTTTGGTTTTATGTTTTAAGCCCATGCCTCTCTTCACCTTCGTGCACATAACTTTATCAATAACCCAAGCTCCAAGAAATTTCACCTGTAGATGTAGATGGATTCTTCCTTATATATGCTGCTTTGTCGGCTAGAACTGTATATCCTATATGTCTTTCTATCAAATTGTTTGTTCGATCGTAAACTATATTGTGTTCTTTACAATTGTTATCCAAAGAGTATATTCCTTAATCGTTCAGAGCCAAACGTTTTGCAAGTTTAGTACCTGGTCCGCAGTACTTATATTTCGTAAATGTAATTCAAATGGTACTTTATTAAGCAATTTATCGAATGCACCACATCCTTTTTTGATACATTTAGTACGAGGCATTGTTTCCAACAGAACTGTAGCCTATATATGGACCTACATTTATAGTTTTACATTAGTACATTACATAATACTGTGTAATTGTGTAGAAATGAAGGTTATAAAACAAAATGTACATCTGCTGGTAATTGTAAATAAGAAAGAAAATGTAATTGAACATAAACATAGTATTCTTTTCCTATCAACTATACGTTGTATAATAAGTGGTCCTTTGTCATGTGGAAAAAACTTGTGTTGTTATGTCGTTGTTGGAGCATACAAATGGACTTAAAATTGAAAACTTATATGTGTTTTCTAAAACAATACAAGAGAAATATCAACGGCTAGCGACCATTTTATTGTTAATTGAAGGAATGTGATAGTTCCCTTTTACAAATAAGGAAGATATAGTTCCTCAGAACGAAGCATTGCCCAATTCCATATTTATTTTTGACAATGTTTGGTGTGAGCTGCAGGGTAAAATACAGCAATACTTTAGTTTTGGCCGCCATGCAAATGTTGATTGTTTTTATCTATCGCAAAGTTATGCAAATATACCAAAACATAATTTACTTGATAATGCAAATATGGTAATTGTGTTTAAAATGGATAATATGAATCTGCAATTTATTTACAATGATCATGTTTTAGGTCAATATGATGTTTTCAAAGTTTAAATATATATGTTTTATTATTGGAAAGAAAAAATATAGCATTTTGGTGATTATACCAGCACTCCCCCTATCTAAAGGCAGATAAATATCTCATTTTGACAGTTTTTACTTCCAGGTGAAGCATAATGAGTATTTCAAAGTTTGAACATAGCGGTATAAATCACAATCATTATAATGGCTGTTTAACTAGAAATTGTGATGGGAATTGTGATTTGAATGGACATATATTTCATAATAAGGGTATGGCTGTGAAATATAGTGATGCGGCAAATAAATGTCATGTGGAAGATTTAAACACTATTACACTAATCACATTTAAATCACAATCAAACGAAATTCAGGATATATTAATAAACCTAGTTGAGTTTAATGATGATGTTTATAAAAACTAGAGATTAATTGCAAACATTTTAAGCAATATTAACACTGATTTGTAGAGTAATGAATTTAGAATAGAAGAATGTTTAAATGGATTTAAAAAGGATTTTAACAATACGACAAACATAGTTTTTACAACACAACTTACAGAAATGCAAGAAAATTTAAAAGTTTCGATTAATGAATAGGTAAATGCTACTATTGCAAAATAACATGAAACACTAAAGGAACAAATAATGCAATATATAAGAGATGAATTGATTAATAAAAGATTTGGTTTAGTTACACGAAAATATTTGAGAAAACTAAATAATGATTTGGAAATATGAATAAATAATTTTATTAATAATTTGAAAGCTAAAACTTTAACAAAATTAGATGTTTTAAGTAAAATTGATAAGATAGAACGATCACAAAGTAATCGATCTATTGCAACAGTTAGAAAAGCAACAACTTAATTCATATATAAATAAATTGAATTTAATGTACCTAAATCAAACATGTCTGCCTCTGTTTCGGATTTACATAACATAAATCTGCTGTGAAAGAGAAATATTTGCAAGCCAGATGAGCCCATATGGGACAGGATGTTTTAAACAAAGAAATATTTAACCCTGTTATGACTAGAATGGGTACATTGCATTCTGTGTTGAATAAACCTAAAGAAGCATCTTTGGAAATTAAAATGGAAAGTGAAGTTTTAACTAAGAAAAAGCAATCAGTTTCTCAATTAACGTGGCATTATTTAGCTTTAACGCTATCAATGTCTACACGCGACACAATCTTTGGTGTTTATCGACATGAAACAATTGGTTCCTGGGAGATTCTGTAACTAAATTTTTACCTGAGAATGAAATAAAAAAGGTGATTATGTAACTGATGTTAGTGAAGGATTATTTGAATTATTGCTTTTAAAACTTTCCAAATGAATATTCTGACACCGATTTGCAGAAATATAAGGAACTTATTTGTCGAACAAATGTTAATATTCGTTCAGGAGTTGAAAACCATCTGAAAATTCATTTAATAGGAGATATAGTTGGATGTGGAATGTATAGAGATGAAATTGACAACCAGTTTTCACCTGTATATTGGAACAATCCTAATGGATTGGTCGATAGATTAAAACTTCTCATCGCTTCAAGAGAATCTGGAAATAATTCACATACAAACAAAATTATTTGTATTATTGAAGAATTAACATAAGATGGTTATGTTACAAATGAAGTTTAGCAACTTGCTGAAGAGCTTTATGGTCCTGCAAGGATAAGATATCCTAGAAGAAGAGTTACAACTCATGGTTTAAATGATCTTTTTCATGCCGACTTGTGTGAAATGACATTGCTTTCAAAATACAATAATGGATACAAGTATATGTTGACCGTAATAGACGTTTATTAGAAATATGGTTGAAAAACAAAACTGGGAAACAGGTTACCAATGCAATGAATATCATTTTGAAAGAGAGCCCCAATTCGCTCCAAACTGACATAGGAAATGATTTTTTTCCTTCACCTTTCCAAAAACTAATAACTGAATATGGTATTAATCACTATGCAACATACTCGGAGGTTAAAGTTAGTATTGTGGAATGTTACAAGAAATCGATTAAGCAGTTAATATATAAACATTTCACATCAAGGGGGACTTACAAATGGGTTGATGTTTTGCATGAAAGAGTTAAATTTTAGAATTCCAGATATCACAGAACTATCAAGATGGCTCCCAAAGAAGTTAAGGCTAATAGTTTAATGAAAATTATTGATAATAATGTTAAAATTATCGATGGAAGAAAACCAAATTTCTAAGTTGATGATTTTATATGTATCTCGAAGCAGAAAGGGATCTTAGAAAAAAATTTACTGTGAATTGGTCTTTTGAAATATTAAAAATTATTTCAATTAGACAAACACATCCCAGAATGTATTACATAGAAACATATGACAGAGAACCAATAAGAGGTGGATTCTATGAACATGAACTGCAAAAAGTCAGTTCTCCAAATGAATATTTGGTTGATGAAATCATTAAAATTAAGAAAGATTGTCTTTGATTCGATTGAGAGGATCCTCAAAAGCACATAACTCCTGAGTTAAGAATCTAGATCTTAAAAGGTTGTAATACAATGTTTGTAAATTGTTTTTATACTAAATAAAATATTTCTAATTATATTTATGTGTTATTTAATTTAATATGCCTCTGGATAGAGATTTGCTTTATAAAATATTGTGTAATCAATCCCTTTTTATTGGATTATCGTTTCATTTGATTAGGGTTTGAGCGAAAGCCCTTGTGATTAAATCCTTTTAATTGTGATGTTATTCACATTTAGATGATATTCGAGTGTGCTTGGTATGAATTGTAATTCAGTGTGTTTGGACAGTAATCCATAACAATAGATTCCCTTTAAATACGACGTATTTCATTGATTTTATGTTGCATACCTTGGAATCGGGATAATATCTTGTGGAATTTTACAGCTTAAAGACATTTGGAATGCAATTTAATTTTAATGTTATTTAGAATGTATTAGTAGCATGATATATTTCTTGGAATTTGGATATTGTTTCCTGGAATTAGATTTCTATATTAATCCATTTTATTATGTTTAATTGTGACATAATTCATCATTAGTTTATTGGAATACGTTTCTGGGTTTAGTAATTGTTTATGCTGCATTATATTAATTTGTTTGTAATGATACAGTTCTTGGAAATTGGTTAGTTTTAAGAGAGCAAAATAATGTTCCCCATGTTAAAAAAGGTTTTGACGGTGTAAAACTAGTTAAAACTTTTTTATGGTGTATCCTAAGATGTAATTTTTTTGACGGTGTAGGAATTTGACAGTGTAGAAATTCATTACATTTTGAAGTGTCGAGTAATACACATAATTTTAAAATTTAAAGTTTTTCTCTCTCATAAAGTAATGTTTAAAGTGGTCTTAAACTGAAATGCAATATAGTAATCACAGTCTGCATGCTTTTTACAAAACACAAAAGCTTTGTGCTGGGAAAAATAGGCGGGACAGGTCGCAAAGCACTGTGTTTAGTGTAGGCGAGCTGCAGCCAGGGCAATGCACATCGTGGAGTGAAGTCTGGTGGTGTTGCAGAGGGCAGGGAGATGGGGGAAGTGTTCCCTCCTAGTTCTGTTGTATAGGCGGCAGCGGCGAGCATGAGACTGTGCATGAAGGGAAAGTTGTTGTGCGGATGGAAGCGGGCGGGTATTGATAGTGGCGTGCGACGCGGGCTGTGGCATCACTCTCAAGCATTCCCTCACCTAGCCAGCTCCGCGAGACCTGGTCCGGCCCACTCACGTGAAGTTCGTTGCATATTCTGCTTCAATTATGCATGATACACTTTAATCTGCTCTCCAGACCAACGTTTCGCCCGCACCCGCGTACACTCGATTCTTGGCTATCCATTAGCTGGATTGTACACGAGGTTTTAAAATGACTCGTACCCATATCTTTTGTAAAAACACGCCATTATAGTTGACTTCTTTTCCCAAATAAATTTGGAACTGATTTTTACTTAATATATAAATTAACTCTACCGAGATTATATTTTCCGGTACGATAGCATAGTCAAATTTTTGGTGTCACAGAGAAGTCTACACGTGAAATACGTATTTTTGTCTGCTAAACAAATAAATATATGCCGGAATGGAACTAAGACAGCATTTACAATATTTTTGTTTAACGTATGTTTTCAATGGTTGACAATAAAGTTTAACTTGAGTATTTGCTTACAACGTAATAATTAAAACTTTAATAAAAATAGGTGTTTGAAAAGTGGGGCTCTCTCTCAATGTTTAAAACCTTAGTGAGTTAAAATTATGTCTTAAAGCAGCATTGATATGAAAATTAATCATTGTATAGTTAAAAGTTGTTGGGAAATGGTATAAAGTTTGCTGGAAACGTAATAAAATTTAAAACGTCTTGTAAGTTTACAGGATTAAACTTAAACTTTTACTTAAAATGGTTCATATTTTAAATTGAAGTTGTGTTAAAAACATTCGGTACATATTTCTTAGTGATGAGGAAAAATGAAGTTTTATCGGTGGTATTTGTGAAATTTTTTTTCCCTGGGAATGCGCCAAGCTCTTGCCTTCCGAAATATAGAAGGAAGTTTCAGTGTCCGAGCGAAAATAACACTTTGTAGAGGAGAGGGGAAATAGCCCAGGTCAGTTCAAAATCCACTGCTACCTCCCTAACGAAACCGTAAGTTGCGACAATTGACATTCCCAGGGAGTCCGTGTGATTGACCCCCAGGAATTTGCCAAGGAGGGGCTGGTAGGGGGTGGTTGGCATCATGGAGTCGGGCTGGTTTTGAGGGGTGCAGGGTAGGGGTGGGTGGTTGGATAATAAGGGAGTGGCAGGCAGGTCTCCTCCGAACGGAATGCAACTAATCAGTTGACGCCATCTTGAGAAATTACCGAAAACATTTGACGATCGCGGGCAGCCTGGCTTCGCACTCCAGCGAGGGGCGGGAAGAAGGTGCAGGGAACGAAGTGACCGCAGATATCCCACTCTACACCATCTTCAGTCGCTCATGTACGCTTGGAGGAGACAGATGTGCTTCTTGTCAGATCCTTCATAAACACCGCATCTCTACACACTTGGCGGTCGACGAGCTTAGGATAGGGGGTTACTGCACTGGCGAGCATCGTACCTACCTTCAGCTCTATTGATATCCATGATTTACGTAGTATTTATCGGGAAAATATAAATTTTTGTGTGTTAACTTATTTTTTTCGGATCAATATATTGCATTTGTGATAAGTAATTGATTTCTGTGTTCGGTAGAGAAAAATACTGTTTGAATTAAAAACTTGTGTTTTTTGTTACAAAGTGATGGGAATTTAACAGATTTAACGGAAATTTGTAGTACGTCTCTATAAAGTGTTGCACGATTATGCTTTGTGGGCTTACGTACTTCTTCACATCATCCGAGTGTCGCTACACATCGACAGAAATAATATGTGTTAAAAGTGAATTATTCTGAAAATAGTGAAACTTTAGTTAAAAAATTATTGTTTTGTTGTCTGTTGTAGGGCGAATGTAGAGTTTTCTCTTAAATTTCAACTCATTTGTCTATCGGCTTCGCTACATATATATAATCAGGCTCTCTACACACAGCTTATAAGACGACGTAATTGCTACATTAGACCCCACGTCTAACAGACGTGTTTTAAAAAATTCTCAACGTATGTGCAAGAGTTATTAAGTAGTGTATGTGTATTTCTATTAAGCTATTGTGTCTGTATAAAATTTTAATGCGAGTTAGGAAATATTTATGCATTCATACTTACTAGCTGGATTTTGTTTAGTGAGTTTGCACTTGTCGACATCAAATGTTATTGATGTAGTTAAAATTCTCTCTCATGTAAATAATATTTCTAAGCTCGAAACTCTCGTTATGTTTAAGACTCACGTAATTCCACTTTTTATTATTCACGTAATTCCACTTATTATTATTCACGTAATTCCACTTCTTATTATTATTCACATAGTCATTTGAATATTTGCGATTCGATGCGTGTAATTTATTCACAAGTAGAACACTCATAATTTCTCACATCTGCTGAGGTTTTGAGCGCCAGTGAGGGTGAAATTAAATGAAGATGGAAAGTAGAGGAATGCAAGGTTGGGTGATATGGAACTGCCCCAAGATAAGCTATCGTCAACATCCACTACGTTTCCAGCGAGCCAAAATCCAGGTGACACCACCGGGAATCGAATCCGGTGCAAAGTGGGGTAGCGCGCCATTGTGTTGAAACAATATGGCTTGTCAAACGTTCAATCACTAAAATCACACGACCGTCACACTGCCCACATATTGATGGCGTATCGTTCCTGAAAACCACAGGTGTGCAGCGTGCAGGTTTTCGTCCGCCCACACATAGCTGTTGCGAAAATTAAACACATCTTCCCTGGTAAATTTGGCTTCATACCCGTAGAGAATGCGCCGTGGGAAATGGAGCTCCTCCACACAACGGTGCAAAAATCACGTACAGAACTGGAGTCGTGGCGCAGAATAAGCTGGGCTCATGGCATGAACCTTCTGGGGGTGGTACGAGTATAGCAGCTGCTCATGAATCGCACACCAGACAGTGTTGTCATTCACAGCGAGGGCACGCGTGATCCTTCTGGTACTCGTCGACATGTCCTCTACAACTGTTTGGAGTACGGTTTTTTTTAAACTACCCTAAATCTAATTGTTAGATGTACGTGTGAGGTAGGAACGGGAACTAATCGCGTCTCAGGGCGAACCCCTTACGCATACAACGGAAGGAAATCATGCAAGGAGACATGCATCACGGCAGAGAGGGTTAGGGTATCCATGGCCACAGTTTGGGGCCATGACTACTTCCCTAAGTGTACCTATAGTTAACCTATAACTAATAAGAGAAAGGGTTAAACCAGCATACGCCTCAATAAAAATCCTTTCGACAAAATAGAATTGAAAATCATTAAATTCATTAAAGAACGCTAGCTACTGGAAACAGAGTGTATGGAAACATGATCTTTATTAGTAGGGATGGAAGACTAGTAGAGAGGAAGCACTTTATTTTGAATTACTTTTTATTCTGCGCTGGCTTAACCAGAGTGATGCTCGTACATCACTCTGGTGAGGGAAGTGGCGCTATTGGGCCTCTTCCTCCCGAATCCCCAGTAGATCCTGAAACTAAAAAGGAATGGAAATGAGCTGCCAGTAAGTGTTAGGCTTTTACTAGACGTGGAAGAGACGGTAGAAACCTGTGAGTAAGAAGATTAAACTCACCTAAATAACGTATTACTAACTTATGTCCTCGGGACATACCATATTTGTTTTAGCCAAATGCTGTGCTACCTCGCAGCGGGCATATCTCTTTAGCCATGGGCTGTAACAGAGTCTATTTCCACCCATGGTACTGTGAGTGCACAGAGCTACGCTCTAGGAGGGGGGGGGGGGGGGGTAGTTCGCATAGTAAGAGGGGCTCTCACCAACTGCTGCAGACAGTCACACGTAGCCACAAGCATCTGCAATCAATTTGCAGATTAACTGACGAGAGGCTGCCTTGGAATCGGCAGTGGCGAAAGGCCATACATACATGCAGCTGGCTGGGAATGAAAGGTGTAAAAACAACCTTATAATAACTAAAGATAAACTGAGACGTCCATACGAACATCTCGGTTTATTCTAAGTGTACCTTATAATAACGCCTGCCCAGAAAATTTTGAAGACGACTGCGCAAGGGCTATGTATTGCGGGACGGTAGCTATATATGCAGGCTTATGGTGGCCTATGCGCTAGAAGTCGCTTATAGCGCTGGGTTTCCTCTGGGTCGTAGTCCCCGATGGCAGTAATAAGTGAGTTACTATGCTCTTTGCACGGTAACAGAACTGCTCGGCCATTTTATGAAAGACGTCTCTCAAAAGATCCTGCTTCAGCTCGGAGTGCAAGTATCTTATGGGGATATAACGAGATTTAGCGCAGCAGGCCCAGACTGGGGCCGTATATGTAATTATGGGTCGAATCCTTGCGGTACAAATTCGGATCTCTTTACTTCGACGTATACTAACGTCATTTCGACATACTCTTCAAACTTGTAGTCAGCCATGTTCAACAGCAAATCCTTGCCACGCGACTGATAGCTCGACGCAAGCAGCGAATGGCGTGCAGGGCGGGTTTGCAGACACGCGACATCAGGTGATCGTCGTCGAATGACGTCCTCCGCTCACTGAAGCCGCAGACACGGGACATGTCCACGTATGGTGGTGTTTGATTGTGGCAGGGGAACCGTACGTTTCCGGACGTGGGTTCTTATACAAAATGTTCTCTACTTTGTACTCCCTACAAGCCCTCAACACGTGTAATAGGAATTTAGATACATCCTCTATATTCCCCGTCTACATCTTGCGTTTAATCATTACTCTTTATTCCAGGCACAGTTTAGTTTATGCGAACTTTAATTCCTGAATTTTTTCGATTGTGCCTCTTAAGTGGCTGAACTCTGGAATAGAGTTGAGTCACACAAATAAAGTAATTCCAGGAGTGAATTCTACATCGTATACTGGGTAGGAATTCCAGACCTAACGTTTCCTACTGGCATTAGCGCCGTCCCTAGCGAAAGTGAGGCCAGGTGCAAGAACTTTTGTGGGCCCTTCCCGTTCGGACTAGTTAATCCCTCCTCCCTCCCCACTCGCATAAAACAATCACCTTTCGAACAATATGCTCTGCTCTCGAGCGCCTGCACTCCGCGCCTAACATTTTATTAATAAAACATTTTACGTTTTATAAATAAACATTTTTTAATATATACATTTTATCGTGAAAAATATAAATCACAACGAAACGAATACTAAATATTAAAATACCTTTATTAAAAATTTAAAAAATAATAATTTGGCGCGGGGATTCCCAAGGCAGATAATATTATCAATTAAAGTGATAGTGCCACTGGCGAAAATACTTACGTTACTTCTAAGAAGACACATAACCTGTCATCTACCGAAATGTCGAGGACTATGAGTACTCCCGAGTCGACCCGAAGCCCCCCGTCTCTTTCTTTGTCTAGTTAAAAATTCTTAGGGCCAGTACTGACCTACACGTACAACAATAACCAAATAATAATATTGCATGATCAATGGTGCCTTTAAAAACATAACAAGTTTTTGAATAAATATATATAAACTTGTTATCCGAAAACTGTAATTTGTTGTAGATGCCCGTGAAGAAGGGAGACAGCCAGAGACG
This sequence comes from Dryococelus australis, assembly GCA_029891345.1. NCBI lineage: Eukaryota > Metazoa > Arthropoda > Insecta > Phasmatodea > Phasmatidae > Dryococelus > Dryococelus australis. The sequence goes on from CM056994.1 coordinate 249,975,301, forward strand.
AAGCCTGACGGAGTTGCGGAGACATGCTTCAGCAAGTCAGCAATAAAGAGACAAGATTCTGTAGTTTCCTAGATAGTCTTTGTGTTGTATGTGTGTGTGCATGTGTGTGTGTGTTTGTGACCACCTTTTGTACCTGATGCAACACATGTGTGAACACGGAAGTGAACTACAAAATATATAAATTACAGAGCTTGACTGATCAGGGCACGTGTTTTTGTATAATCCATTTTCTATGACTTAAATACTTTGTTGAAAAAAAAGAACTTATTATTAAAGTTACCCTTCCTTTTTTCTTGACGAGTAAGCAATGGGAAATTATATAAATTAAATAACAAATAACACAACCCTGACATCTGTCTCCAAAGATTTACTCGAACTTCGCATGTTGTAGTTCGAGAATGGTGAGTAATTTGGAAAGCAAATGTCTTATCTATTAAAGTTCATCATCACGGTGATACTGGAATAATTCTAGACCATACGAAAGACAGCGAACATAAAGTACGCTCAGTGATATGTTATTTTTTTCCCTGCAAAAGTTCTCCTATTATATTCCAGGCCCCGGTGATGAGTGCGGGGATTCTCAAGTGGGTAGTAGCCTACGACGGACACTAATATGGCACGATTTCTCCAGGTCCTCCCGGTTCCTCCCTGCCTTCAATATATCTCTGCGCCTCCCCCTGTATCCTATGTCACATTAATTATTAAAGCTTAACGAGATCGGCGTCTGTATTTCGGACTGTGCGATCACTTACACTTAAAGAGTCTTATGTACTGAACGTTTTCTGTGAAATCGTTGTTTGCGCCTAAACGCGTGTCTCGGTAAATAAATGTTCTGGAAATACGATTTTTTGTCAGAAAAGATAAAAAACAATTATCTATGGTCCTATTTTTTTTCTACTATAGTCATATTAAGTGTATTCTTGGAGAAACAAAATCGTGAAAATGGTAAAATATCGCATTTTAAAAACTTGCCTATGCAGTTTCCTTAAGCGGCAAGAGAAAAATACAATGATACGGATGTAGTTTTATCTGTGGGCTTTCATCGTGTGTAATAAAACCGCTATGTTTCATATCTAATTTGCACAGTACAGCGTTACCGCGGAAACACTGCACGCCTTGCGTGTAGGAGCGATGAGGTGCTAGGCGTGCGTGTAACTGTCGCCCGTATCAGTTGCGAGGCGTGATATTTTCGGGAGGGGAAGCAACTGGTGCTGAACAGAAGTAGTGCAATAAGCTGGATTCACAACCATCCGTTTCATCCGTCAGTCGCCCGTCCGTCCGTCGGTCACGTGACATTCAACCAATCGCAAGGCAACTTTATTTCCCTCCGTTCGTCAAGTATATCTCAAACTTTAACTTTCGACGCACCGACGGACGGGCCACCGCCTTGTAATATCTTTCCTTGAACATGGCTGTCGGAAAACAGTCGTTTGTTTATTTGTCTGGACATTTTTGTTTTTAAATACACAAGGCAGTGAATTTTTTTACTTTTTTAAGTTTTACCTTCGAATTGAACTGAAGATGACTTGTAGATTTTCGGAGGAAATGCTGATAAATTATATTTATTACAGTCATTAAAGACATTTGTCTGTGCGAGAGAAAGTTAGTGTTGTTGGGTGGTAACACTGAAAATTTTCTGGCCCGACGGATCGACGGACTGTTGGGAATCACTTTCAATTGAAGGACGAAAAAATCAACGGATGGCTGACTGACTGAAGCGACGGATGGTTGTGAGCCAAACTTAATTTTGAAAATACTGAAAATAACTGCCATTAGCTTAATATAGACATATATATCTAGTTTGTTTCAACATAATCCCCTTAAGGCATTATACTACTTATAGACATTATATGTTGTTGATAAAGGCCGTTCACGGTAAAGTGAGCACTTTTTAAGACCCGTCCAGGAGGCATTGACCAATAACAAATATATCTTATTGCAGCCTGAGGCATTAAATTTTGAGGTTGGGAAAATGTATACACTGTGTTTATTGGTCACATTGCAATGTTTATATTAAAAAGCAGCCGGAAGATGGAAATTGGACGAAAGGAAAATTTAGAAGGGCCTTAAAAAGTGCTCAATTTACAGTGAACAGCATATATTAACTACTACTTAGCAAGTTGTAAAGATGCCATTTAACTCAAGGATTTACCAGAACTTAAGGAATTTCCAATGAATTTTTGAAATCAAAATGACTGTACAATTTAAAATGGTTATCTTGAAAAACTAAGGAACAGCACTAAACAAATTATATAGGCTAGCGTGAAAACCATGCATACATAAATATGCTACACTAACCCACGTAGCCTAACCCATGTAAGACACGCATGACAGAGTTAATAAGTTTATAAAGTGTTTTTTTTTCCAAACAACTGAAACGGTATGCACGATGCACTTTTCCGAAATTCCTGTTCCCCAGTTAGCCATGAGACACTTGTGTAAAGACACAGATAACATAAAATATATAAATAAAAAATTATTTACTGAACGAATCCGTTGGTAAGCAGTGTTGTCATTGAAGATTATTTACTTATACTTCAGACGTATTCTAATTACATCATGGAAATTTATCCTGTTTTCGCAGCTCTACTAAGCAGTTGTTTATCAATGCTTCGCCTTGTAAGTTTCGCAAATAAGTTTTAAGTGGAAATAAAAAGTATCATTCTGCTGATATTCTTGTAACAGAACTAAAATGATGAAAATAAGACCAGATAGTGCAATGCTTTCGTTGTTAACAATGAGTCAGAAGTATGAGATTTACTAATTCTCAATTTTTTTTAGATTTTTCACCTCACCCATGTAAACACATTTATAACTTGAGCGATATTCAAAATGAAGAGTACAAATCTGTCACATAAATAAAACTGACGCCACATTCTATGAATTATTTTCTTCTATTACTATGTCGTCGATTGCGTAATTTACAAGACACAGTTCTGTAGAGTTCTAGTCGCAACTCTCAAGTGCAATTTTACTGAACAAAACTGCGTGAGTTTTCCTAACGTGCTTGCAAAATTCAAAATAATTTTTACTATGTAATTGTTCTGAGAATTCACCTTTTGTTTCTATGTTTCGACCCAGAGAATCTAACGTACATTATAATAGTAATTATTTGCCACACTTTATTCACGCAAAAACACGAAAACGATAACGATCTAAAATTTCTCTGTGATAATACACGGCCAAGTACACACTGCGCTTACCTTAAGCATGTTACAATTAAAATAAAACGAGGCATTTCTAAACTGCTTGGTGAGTAAAAACAAGTATATGCATGTTTGTGCGCCACACACATATTTTTCAATAAGTTAAATGGCATCTCAGAAAATACGTTTTAGAAAAGGACTAACATCCCATTACTATACAAAAACAGTTCAGCAGACATGGCTTAATAAACACAAATGTTAATTTACAAAGTATTCCCATATACCCGCGAAAATCAACGTTGTTGGTTATTTACAAAGCAGACAAAAGGTGCCCGATATTTATATCGCTCGCCCAAGTTCGGCCGGAACTCGACTAACGTGCCGTAAGCAAGTTTCTCGGTTGCTTCCATGGCTACCTAAACCCACCCCCTGCGCCACAACAGCTGACACCCAGGGTTCCCTCGCTACGCTAGCCTTGAACAGTCGTAACACTAGAAGCACACAAGAAGATTGCTTCCAAGCAAAGAATATCACGCGACACGAGCCACCGCGTACCGCACAACCAGAAGAAAATTACTTAGTATTCTATGATGAACCACCTTACTCCTGTTCAATGAAGAACTAAAGATATTCGGCTGTGAACATTACAGAGTAATTATTATATAACAAACTGAGATTAAAGGGGAAGCAATGCTTCCATTGCTTCCATGGACGCTTCGCCCCTGGCCCGTTTCGCTCCCTCGCTTCTTGACCTTCGACGCGCAGCTATTTAGTCCCCTTAACACTTTTATCATAAATTAAATAATTTTGGTATTGCCTCACAACATTTGTTCGATCTTAGTTTAACACAATACTATGAAGTGACATATATTTTACAACGCATAACTTCCGTTTTGACACCATAGTTTAGTCAATATGGACAAATATCAGCTATCAAAAAAAGTTAATATTAATATAAAAGTGGCGGGCATGTCTGGCAGTTCTGAAATCGCAAACGGAGCTGGCAAATCTGCGGCATTAAAAACGACTCATCGCTGACAAGTTAGCACCTTCCACGGGATCAGGGACGTAGATTCAAATACTCTATGGTTCATCACGTACTCTACCAACTTGACTTAACCTCTCCAGCACTGTTCAGATGAATGACAGAAAATTCGTAGTATGTTCCCCAGGCTCTTCATGTGGAATTCGACCGGATTTATTTGTGGGTACCTTACCACTGCGGTCATGGGCAGAATATTCATGACGTCTAAGCCTCTTTGCCAGATATGTCCAGTTAATTGAGTGTCTTTATCCGACAAGGCGCACACAGGTTTTCCAACTTCCTTATCAAACAGTTCAAGCTTACTCAATACTGTTTCGGTGTTAGCTTGGACAATGGCGTACAGCTTGGTAGACTTGGAAAATAATTCCATAAGCACGAAAACAATAGTTACTCCGGTTTTGGATTCAGGTGACGGGCCAAATAGTTCGACTGAATCTAGGTCGAGCGGCTTTTCCGGAATAATTGGTTGCAGCTGGCCCATCAAATTTTCTTGTGGGTGTTTGCAACGCTGGCACAAATTATACTCTCGTGCTGTGATAATAATGACATGCTGCACATGCATCCAAAAGAAATTATGTTTTAAAGCCGCATATGTCTTCTTTATACCGAAATACCTAAGCATTTCGTGTGTGTTCAACACTAGGTTAAACTGCAACTTTTCTGGCACAATGATCTTCCATTCGTCCTCAAATTTAGACTTGGACTGGCTATGCTGGAAAATAACATCATCCTCCGAAATACAAAGTAAATTCCTCAATCGGTATCCTCTGGGTGCTTCCTGTAGCTTGCTGAGTACAGTGCTACAAAACTTGTTGTAGCGCTGGTCCTCCTTTATATTGTTCAAACTTATCTGCTAGTTCACAGTAGCGGCTGTCTGCTTCTTCACTAGAGCAAGCTTCCTCTCTGTGCATTCCAGTGCGCCATCGGGTATTCGACTTAAATAATCAGCTGCCATATTAATACCCTTAATAAGCCGGAATTCTAAATAAAATTCTTGCACAAGCAGAGCCCATCTGTTTAACCTGCTGCTAAAAATTCTACCTGTCTTCCGGCTAAACAAGGCCTGGTGATCGGTCAGCAAAACAATTTTCTCACCCAGCAATAATTTACGAAAATGTTGCAGCAACCACACAACGCTCGACATTTCCTGTTCCGTCACAGTGTAGTTCTTTTTTTATTTATGTAATGTGTGGCTTGCCATCGCTGCGGTCTTCTCACTGCCGCTTTGCGTCAAGAACATTATCAGATGCGTCAGTGAACAAATAATATGTTGCTCCTTGTATTGGGTGGTGGATTATGTGTCCGCTTAAAAACAAGCTCTTGGAGTCTTCAAAGGCTTTTTGACGTCCTCCTGTCTACTCTCATGGGACATCCTTATGTAGCAGCTCAAATAGTAGTTGCGATAAAATCCCACGACGCCAAGGAATGCCCGCAGCTGTTTAACAATCCATGGGTCGGAAAATTAGTGATAGTTATCAGCTTTTCCGGCTTGGTGCGTATCCCTGAAGGCATAAAGATATGGCCTAAGAATGGCACCTCTTCACGGCAAAACAGCGACTTTTTAAGCTTCGTCGTCATGCCAGCTTCTATCAATTTACTCAAAACAATTTGTACATGCTCCAGGTGCTCTTCAAAACTGGTTGAAACAATTAAAATATCGTATATGTCGGGGGGATGACAGTAGAAAGGGCTTACAATCGCGTTATTTGAAGTAAGGGCCTGTGGAAACACCAACATAGATATTTTACCCCTAGAATTAATGATTTTATGGTACAGATCTGTTTTGAGTCAAAACTTCGAGTGTTATGTATCTCAGAAATACTGATTTAACCTACATATATTTCAGGTGCTGATTTAATAACCTACTAAAACGATTAGAAATATTAAATCCGTTTATTGCACTGCTTGTGCAAGATTTATTCTATTATGTTGGTCTCATTTGGAGGTAATGTAAATATTTAAAAGATAGAGCTAACGCAAACATCACATCTATATATATTTAATTATTGCCGAAAACAGCATTCGGCAACTAAATGGTGTTAGTCAAGTAGGTTCTAATTAAGCAATTTTAAAACTTCGTTCTAGTACCTCTCAAGAATAATTCAACCTGTAAACATACAGTAAATGCTACCCGGCAAAAAAAAAACCAGATTTTATTTTTTTGTAAATAAGCTATTTTATTAAACATTGAACACAACGTGATTATTAAATACTTCAATGAAGCGTGTTTATCACAAAATAATCATTTAAAAATATTATTTTTTTATTTACTAGGTGACTAATTTCGTATCGCATGTCTGCTGTTGGTATTCATATATGCAGCTACCACCCACCAACCACCCCTAAAAAATACTTTAACATATGAAGATCGTTTCAACACGGAAGTGTCCGCTCTTGTCTTTTTACTTGGTCTGTGGTCTACGTAGCAACTCGCAAAATTTGAACAATCTTCTCCCAAAGTCACGGTCACGCAGCAAGTGAACTGCGACACAGCATTACATAGTCTAAATGGGAGTACTTGGAAAACCAGTTGTTGATTTCGGAATAGAAACCCTGTATGCTGCTGTGACTGTTCAGTTAATGGTACCTGCCAATACCTATGAGTCACGTCCATAGTATACATAAACTTCATGCCTTGATATAGCCTCAATAATTCTTCAGTTGGCCTCGGGCTCTCACTAGATTAAATTGTAATATCTTTCAATTTACGTGCGTCCAGGCACAAATGCACAGAACCGTTTTCTTTCCTTACGCAAACCGCCGGGTTGCAGTATGGGCTAGATGAGTATTTTACAATGCCCCAGGATAACATTAACATGAGGTATTCCTACGCCTTGTTAACATACTTTGCTGTTATGGGGCACGACTTGCAGTGTGGAATGGTTCAACAAGTTCAACTTTTATGTCGGCCTTATATAATTTATTTCTGCAAGACTGGTCAAAAAAAAAAACGTGCTGGTTAGTAAATAAAAGCTCCTCCAGCCGGTACTTCTGATTGCGGTCTAACGATTCAATGCTTTCTTTGGCCTGAAAACTTACACAGCAGATAAACCTGTACATAAGGGCCCGTTAACGTGACGTAATTCCCTTTGCAGCTAACTGACAAACTTATCCAACCAACGCCAAATTTCTGGTGACATCACGGTGCTTACTGCAGTGTCTGGCGTGCTTGCAAGCCATCCGCTGAAATCCAAGTTAATTCTGTACTGAGACAAAAATTACATGCCCACTATCACTGATTTAGTTAACCCTTTATTACCAAAGCTGATACTGCCTTCAGCTTCCCTAAGCCTTCTACTGTTAACAACACTTGTTGGCTGACCACTGGGCATGACTTTGAGGTGGGCCCAATAATTTTCAGTCTAAGCATTGGAATTGTGGATACCTTATAGCCAGATGCGATAATAGTGTTTACAAAATCTTCGTAAACGCAGCTTACTTCTGCCCCGCTATCCAATACACATGTATGTAACAAAGTGTTTCCTGGTTATTTAACACTTCGTAAGCTGGTTCATTTAATACAAATTCCCTGTCCGTTTCCCCCAACAAGACAGTGTTGACAAATCAGTCAACTCAGTAGGCTCGTTTACAATTCCAGTGCTTACAGCTGGTGAACATGTGGACCCCGTGGAGGCAATAACTGAGTTCAGTTCAGCGATCGGGTCCTTCTTTCACTGACCTCGATTACTTTAACTTCCGGTGGCTTGGACTGCCGGAAGCTGCCGCATTATGATTTCCCCACTCGATTACTGGCGGTGAGGCATAAAACTGGCGCATGTGGGTCTGAAGGTGTTTGATTTAAAATATCCGAATCTAGGGTGAACTACATAACCTGCAGTTCCCTGATTGTACTGTAGCTCTAGGTTCTGTTTCGTTACGTCGCCATGAGCTAGGCTGGTTCGCTGCCCTTAATTGTGCGAACTTCCTTGTCCTTGCTTGCTAGAACCTTGCGCTCCCTGCTGGCCTTGCTGGCTCGGTCTAGGCGGAGAAGGAGGTGGGGGTTCTTGCGCCTCTGGCGGGTGTCTTGAACTGTGTCCGCGGTCTTCATCGGACCATTCCCCGTCATGGTAACTTCCCTCATCTCTTGCACCTCAGTAGCGATGTCCTCATCTAGATTTTCTACCTGAGTAATATTTCCTACCACGGTATGAATGTTAGCTGTCCCACCTGCGGTCTTGGTTGTACAAATTGTAAGGCTCAAAATTTTCCACTTCATACGCATTTACCCTGGGATTCTGGTCTTGCCTGGAATTCCCTTTGAAATTCTGAAATTTGTATCCGGGATAAAGCAGAGGTGTGCGGTCGCTTGGACCCTGGTTTTCTCCTTCACGATTAACTTGCTGCCACTGCAGGCGGCCGATCTGATAGAAGGCTAGGATTCCTTCCCGGGAGATGACTAGATCACTGTCCTGCCTGCCGGTCCAGTGCATTTGATATCAATATGATAGCTGGTGTAACACTATAGCGAACAATTCGTCATATGTAATAGGTGGGGTGAGGTGTCTGGATTTTTCGTAGACTTCTAATACGTGGGTTTCCAAACTCTTTCCTTTCCCTGGGAAGAAGCACTCTGTGTGGAATTGTGCTCTCAAATTCCCCTGTATTGTTGTGCTCCAGAAGTGTTCTAGGAATTTTAGTTGGAACTCGGAGTAATTACTGACTGTGTTTCGTAATACTTACCACCATTAATACGCCGTAGAGCAGAAAGCTAAATTTAGACAAATTAGCATATCGCTGTCGGGCAATACAAAATTTGTTTCATACTCTTCAAACTTTATTAAAAAATTCACCAGATTATCTCCCAGTCACCCCTCAAACTTGCTAAATGTTCAGCCTAAAGTTTGGATGGGTGGTGTAGAAATGTATCCATATGTGCACTCATTTGTGTTGAATATGCAGCTACAGTGTTCACTGTGTCTTTTTACGGCCTAGGCGTGTTAGTAAGCGACGTAGCTGTGGTTCAGACTAAGGCTATTTCCTCCCTGGTTGCACTGCTGGCAACAACGTGCATATTCCTAATGCCAATGACAAACTGTCCCAACTGATCTATTTTCCCTGTCACTTCAATTATCCTTTCAGCGGCTGCCTTTTCTACTTGATCGAAACGGTGTTCGATGTGTCAGTCGAACGAGTCCAGCTGGCTGGTTACCAGTTCATTGACCGGGATTGGGTCAGTAGCTGTTGCTAGTATATTTTCTATTTCCCGCATCCTTTGTTATACTGCGCTCACTTACAACACGCAGTGTTCTTTAATTAACTAAATTTCTTCCCGATACGCGGCCACTTCCCTGCGAATGGTATTTACCTCCTCCTGTACTTGCACCAATATAGCGGTTAAGTTACCTGCTAACTGCGTGATTTGAAGCTGGATTTGATTGCCTTGCTACTGTAATCTTTCATCCAGGTGCACTGCATTTCCAATTTCTCCTCCAGTTGAACTGCCTGTGTGTTTAGTTTCTCCTCCAGGTGCGACCTACTCTCAACTGCCTATGCTTCAAATTTTTGCATCGTTGAAGCAACATCTGCAACATCGCCTCCTGGCTAGTAGCCTCTGGATTAGCCACTGGTGTTACATGCTGTGATGTACCTGCAGATGTATCCTGTAACATTACTTCCTCAGTGTTTGTGATGTTTTGTGTGTTATCAACCAAGCTTGTAACTTCCGTGGGTTCTTCCATTTCCGTCACATATTCGAGCACTCGTTAATTGATTGTCATAGGAAGTCTCAAGTTATAGGGAGTGCGTGGTTTCGTATTCAATAAACAACAGCGTCACTGAAAACAGAATATTGTTGCCTTTACATGCAGGTACAAAATTCTACTCTACTAGGACAAGGCAAGATAGCAATTAAAAGCTTGTATAATTTATCAAATAATTATTTAGTCTTTAATAAATTATCTCTTTATACGATATTTCTTATCTTATCTGTTAGTTCAAAATATTTATTATATTCACATAACCTCCTCAATAAATCCACTTTAAATTCTGACCAACTTTGGAATCTTATAATCTGATATGTGATGAATGAATGCTGAATCTCTACTCTTTGCGAACCCCAGCTAACACGCAGATGGAATTGCACTTACCACTGATTCCTTAAATCTCGGCAAGGAGTCTAGCGGTCGGAACGCGCTTGGGCTCTCGCAGCAGCTGCTCGCAGAGGTGGCCCTCCAGCCACGGACCCCAGCATCTTGGCAGGCGGTGGTGACGTAGATCGACCCCGCCCCGCTCTGCTCTGGTTCTTTTATATGAGGCGATGTTCTCGATTAGTAGCTCTGTTTACTCGCCCTCTCAAAACACCACGCAAGTCCCCTCTGGTTGGTTCCACCCTAGGTTGCGTCCAGACGCTCATAACAATATGAATTTCCCTACATTCGGGCCCTACGTGATGGCGCCAAATAAGTATGTAATGTAGCGTGACATTATATATAACGTGGTACTGTGTATTCAACGTAGGTCCAGCTTAAAGGTATTAAAATGTGACTTAACGTGTTGGATCCACAGTATACAGTGATGCGCTAGCAGCCACAGCGCGCATACATCACATTCAGGAATGATTTCCAACACTGAAATGAGAAATGACAATTATTAGAATGTGAAATATGGACAATTTGCATGTACCAAAGTGTTGGGCACACTTCTGTAGTCGAACAAATTACCTTACTACAGTTGGAGCTCTCGTAACGTGTTTTATGTTAGAGTACAGATCCTAGCTGCTCAGTACCAATATCCCAAATCATGCCAGATTTAGCGTTCTTGACAGAAGACCAATTTTTCCACTTTTTTTTTCCATGAGCACATAAATGAAGATGTAAATAATGCAGTTGAAATATCAGTGACGATAACCAACATGATGACGGGATGCTATTGCCCGGACCCGTCGAGGCTGGAACATAAGTGACACACATTACCTTACCCAGTTTAACATAGCGTGTACTATTTGTACACGATGTTGGGCCATACTCAGGCAGGGAAAAGTACTTGAAGATAAGATACCAATAGAGTTACACAGAAGAACCAAGATAAAACTAGCTTTTCTACCAAAAGACAATAATAGGTAGGATAGTTTTGAAAGAAATTATATTTCATTTAACTTTAAAATGGCTGAATTCACTTTGACAATTAGTAATTTAAGCCAACATGGCAATTCTAAAAATAGCATTTGACTCAAGAAACTGAAATATGGCTTGCAATTGGTTGATTGCAGATTTAAAATGTTTAAAATAAACTAGCTGGAAAGTCTGTTCTAAAAAATTATTAAAATTTAAAACTGCCTCAACTTAACTCGCGGCAGATCAAAAGTCTCATGGGTTTACCGTGGTAAATGACGGGAAAGTCTGGAAGTTATATGAACAATATGGCAGCTATCATAATGTTTTAGAAGTTCAGAGTATAGAAGAATGGCGAGACTTCATTATACCCAAATTCTTATCTGGGTTCCTATATTTTACGTAGATTTTCGTAGATCTGGACGTTCTTGAAGATCGTGACGCGGCGATGGGGCATCTTCTGGGTGTAATGTAAATTAAGGTGAAGTCTGATTACGTAAGCGTCCCAGCTTAGGGGCTAGCGGCCTGGTAACGTGTTCAAAATCTACCTGCCTGAAACTAATGCGGAGGGGGCTCTATCAGGCTACTTATTGTACCTTGCATCTCACGTGCTCGTCTCTTGATGACGGGCTGTGTGTTTCACGAGCAAAACTCGGACTTCCCTACATCACTAGTTTAAAATTCCTATCGCTACCACCCACACGGGTGTGCGGCCTGCCATCTCGTTGCACTATTCAAGATGGAGTGTCCTTCTACCCTTGCGAAGCCTAGCTCCGGAATATCCGGCGCCCTACAGCCAATCACAATTTTCACATTCTAAATTTCATTCAAAATACCATGTAAACCTCCGTTACGTCAAAATATCATAGAGTCATAAGCCGTTAAACATACGCATAGTAAAACTGGAAATTTAGCGGCCTACAATAAAATATTGTAAATACACTGACGACTGCCGCGTTACCCCCTCCCTGGTTGGTTTGCCCGCGGCACCGCATTTCTTCAGTGCAGCCAACATCAGCACTCTACAGTGCAACCAGTGCAAGTTTAAGAATGTGCAAGACACGGAGTGTAGCGAAGTGTAGTGCGACAGGTGAAGCGCTGGCCGAATAGCCACGTGCTATGCAGCAGTGCACGATACACACCAAGTGGCCAGCACCGTAGTATCACCAATCATTTTCTCAGAAATAGTGTAAGTTTTCCGGAACCATTTCGTTTTAGCCGCCCGGGATTCCGCTTCTCACCATCCTCAGTGCTTGCATTGCATGGAGAAGCTTAAGTTTTCACTGTGACCATTTTGAGGTCTTCGCGTCATTTCTTTTACCGCATTGTCTAGACCGGCAGGTTAAGCTCGGTAAGCAGTGTAACTTCGTTTCCTGGAGAAGCAATGTAACGTAACTCAGTAAAAGCTACATCGAATGGAATCACGTGTGTTTTGATTCGGGTTTGCATTCGGGCACTTAGGGGTGTGGTCCCCCACCATTCCCGCCAAAAGATTAATATTTCCTGCGAGTGGTCTATCATGTGTTTTTAAGTGTTTATCTGTACCTGTAATGTAATTAAATGCATTTTAAGGACGTGTGGTCAGCCTGAATAGGCCACATTGTGTCAAGCAAGGGAGTAGTAGGGCCGGGGGTGTTTAATCCCACTTTTGATTAATCGGGTAAATTAAATTGATTGAAATGGTTACCCCTATTTTAATCCTACCTTATTCCGATAAAAAAATTTAATCCGACATTAATTCGATTAAAATTTTCTTAATTCGATCAAAAGTTGAAAGAGTTAATTTTATTGAAAGGGTTAAATTTATTGATAGGTTAATTTTTATTGTTGTACTTCTTTCTTTCTTTTTGGCTTGTGGGGGAGGAGGTAGTAGGAGCTCTAGAACGTCCTCACCCTTGGAGCTCTAGCAGTCGACTGATCAGAGTGGTAGGTTACAATGTCTTATATATGTGTAGAGTTTAGTGTAATAGTGGGCTAAGGCTAATTTTTTCTCATTTTTCTAATTTTGAGGGGTTTGGAGGGATGTTGGTGGTAGATAGGCGAATTTTACGAATATATTTAACACACGAGAGAAATTCAGAGTGTTTAAATGATTTCTAAGAGTGGTCTAAGTGTAAATTGTATGTTTTTTTTGGGGATATTGCTCGTAGATGGAGATAGGCGACTTTGAAAGATGCGATTTATGTGTTAAACAATCTGTTTTCGGAATGTAATTAAACATTAGAGAATTTCAGAGTGTTCTATGTATGAATAAATTACATGCATCGAATCGGAAATTTCAAACGACTACGTGAATAATGAGTGGAATTACGTGAGTCTTAAACGTAATGTGAGTCTCGAGATTAGAAATATAATTTACATGAGAGAGAGAATTTTAACTACATGAATAACATGAGAGACAAGTATAATGAACAACTACTGTCTTTAAATGAAATCCAGCTAGTCAGTGCGAATAAATAACACAATTCAGCCTGGAGAATGCTATGGCAAAAAAAACTCTGAATACGATTTAAACCAGACACAATCATGTACCTGAAATATTAAAATAAGTCCGTTCGAAGTATAAATAAGTAGCACTTATGTCGAGCTATGAGTAGATATGTCTAGTGTGTCCTACAGGCAACCATTTTTAAATTACAGTAAATGTTTATGAAATTCACTGCACTTGTTAACACAAAACTGTATCTTGGTAGACCGAACACAGAAATCAATTACTTATCACAAACACAGTATATCGATATGAAATTTAAAAAATGAGTTAACACATGAAAATTCATATTTTCCTGATAAAATACTTTTATATTATATTGCTGCTATCACTAGAGATGGCCCATAGTTGAGCTAACCCGTGTTTTTAAGCTCGTTGGCCGCCAAGTGTCTAGAGATGTGATGTTTATGAAGGAGCTGACAAGTAGCACATATCTCTTCCACAAGTGTTGAAGAATGACTGAATAAGGCACCCACTGAGAGAACTGAGGTCACTTCACTCCCTGCACCCCCTTTCCCTTCCCCTGCAGACCACGTATGCAGGACCCTGAGGTCAAGAAACCAGCTTGCATTTATTTTACCTTCCTGCCCCTCATCAATGTGCGCTGCCAGCTATCATCAAATGTTTTTGGTAATTTCTCAAGATGGCATCATCTGATTAGTTATGTGCACATCGGTGGAGACCTGCGTGCCACCCCCTAACACTCCAACCTCCCACCCTACACTGCACCCCTCAGAACCACCCCGAATCCATGATGCCAACCACCCCTGTGCTCCCTACCACCCCTCGCAAGAGTGCAAAGTCCTGGGGGTAAGTAATTTGTCTGTCCTCGATTCTCATTTTTGACAACTGATTCAAGATGGCGACAACTGCCTACTTGTGCTCCAATCGTGTCCCACTTGCTCATAGGCACCCCCACCTTACCCTCCACCCCTCATCATCAGAGCTTCTCCGACTCCACAATGACAACCACTCCCTCCCACCTAAACCCTTCAGAACTTGCCCTTCTCCAGAGGAATGTGTCCCCTACCACCCATACTCCCGAAGCTGTCTCATCTTGAAATTCTACATTTCTGAAGACCTCTGCTATCGATCGAGCCTGGTGTTCGCAAAACCAGTTTTATGCATCCCAACATCAGTGCTGAGAATGCTTTCTCATATATATTCATGAGTTGGCAGCCCTGCAGTACCTGTTTCAAGAAAGTGCACCCTCCTTGCTAGAGTATTCAGGACATGTTTTTTATGCTGTTGGTTCCCCTGCTTCATGTCGCTGACCCTCTTATTGGGTACCCCAAGAGATTTCGCCTGTCATTTCAACCTTATGCAACAGGTTGAGTATAGGAGAAGTGAAAAAAAAATTACAAGTCCCTGAAGCAAGTTCCCAATATAATCCCTTGATTTAAAATTCAAACAACAATAAATGTATATTTGAATCAAGTAAACTATGATTTGTAAAATCACATAGAAACACAAGACTTATTCTATTCACTTGTTAAAACAGAACAATTTTTTTCATGTATTCAAACAAGATATATTTTATTCACTCTTTAAGAAATGCTTTTACTATCAATTCGACATATAGGAGGCAAAACATTTGGAGCTGTTGAGGGTGAAGTGAGTGGAGAAGTGCCGAGTCGCGCATATGTGTGACTAGCGGAAACAAAAGACATCTCCTATAGAAAACATTGACAAGCAACATCGCCCGACGAACTTCTAACATGACATAAACACATTGCAAAAAAAAAAATTGTTTTTATGCTGTGACCCATCTGGGGAGGAGAGCGGGCTAACCAATGTGTTCCCTTTCTTTATGTTTAACCAAAAACTTTCCAACAATATAAATGTATTCCATGTAATATAAAATGCATATATATGAATTTATTTAATATTTTAAACATATTACAATTTAAGTTTAACAAAACATTATGAATACAGCCTGAAATTCCGTTTGTTGGAGTTGGAAAATAGCAATTTCAACATTATTCGTCCTTTTTTACTAAAAGATAAATTCACGGGAAAATGGTGGCCATTTTGAATCCTTGCAGTATATAAGGAGGGATAAATTAATTTTTATTAGTCTTAACTCGGCATCAGCCAAGCCCACTTTGTGTGTGTGCATGTGCATTGCAGTAGCATAGATAATGATGTATGGCATCTACTACAGGCTTCCAGGAAGCGGTGTCATCAAGTGCAAGCATTGATAATGTGAACGACGAAAGATGTTCACTACTTAAACAGATGCTCACTACAGATCCAGAGGTCCATCACGATTACTACAGCTCGAGACAGCCATCACACCTACTACAGCTCCAGATATCCATCTCGTCTACTACAGCCCCAGGCATTCACTACAACTCCAGACGCCTACTACTTCATCTAGAACATCATTAACACAGAATCTACAGGAGATTTCATCAGGTACAATGCATCAAGGTCACTGCTGTGACAATTGCGATTCTGACTGTGTTGAAACGTTCAATGCAATTTTAGCCTATGAGAAGGCGAAAACCTTTTTAAGTCTAGAGTGTTCCCAACTGCAAGTGTTGCCGAAATAACATAATTTGTTTTGTGGGCCACAATATAAAATTAGTGTATCCATTACTGCCTGAACATTTAAAAGCCGATGAGGATGTCAGATCCTATTTACCTTGTAAATACTGTCCTTACGGCATGCCTGCCTTTGCTAATGATGCGAACGCAGAGCATATACGGAGGGATTGTCTGTCATGCAGGCTGGAAAAGATACTTGAAGCTAGAATCATACCAGATATAGTAATGGAAGGTTCTGGAGTCGATGAAGTAGATTCCGAGGCGAGCACTGTCATCTCATAAAAAAATTATATATGAGAGAAATTGGTGTTGTAAATAGTATATAAAATTAATAATGTAAAAAAAAAATTATGTGCTATGCTTAGGGTATCGAAAACTACCAAGACAACTTGTTTGTAATTAAGGCACTTGCTATTTGTCATGTAACTGATGCTAATAACTTATTATGCTTTAAATCCCCCAGACCATGATCTAGTTTAAAACCTAAACTTAAAATAATATTTCGGGAACAGACTTACGAGATACATAACCTGAAATGGGCCTCTGTTGACATAGTTTACAAGAAATGTTCTCAATATGTAAATGATGTGCTACTCGAAGACTATCCCATATACGTGCTTAGAACAAGACAAAAGGAAATATTAGAAACTTTAACCAATGCAGAAGTAATAAATATTAGAAGGTACCACCACTGTTCGAGTATTAATTCATTAGTCAAACACTATACTGCAAACTACAGTGAGGAAAAAACATTCTGCTCCCAATGTAAAAGCAAAGCTTTGAGAGAATATTTGTACCAATATCCTACCTATGTGTAGAAATATCAATTTTCGAAAAATGGTCCATTCCAGTTAGCGTATGATTACGAAAAAATGTAGAAATTCGACCCAGAGAATATGTACTCTACTATTTTTCGAGGACACGAGAAAGTATGGTTCCAGTCTCTAGGCAACATATACTTTCAAACACAGATGTGTAATGGAAATGGACATTGGAATTTCGCAAAAAGTTTTGGAGAAAGCCTGTATACAGAACGAGTGCTGTGAGATGAAGAAAAAGACTTTCCTGTTTTAATATGAGGCCCGACAGCAAACTGCCCTGTTCTTCTTGGGACCTATGTTTTAAAAATCGCAGTTCAGAAATAATTAAAGAACCAGGTTTTCATCAAATCAAATATAAATTGATTAGAGAATTTTACGACACCACCACAACCTTATGGACTGAAACATGCAATAATAAGGAACACATCATGCAAGTACAAGGCAGTAGCAGACTTTTAAGAGCACCATGCGGAATATGGTATTGTGAGGTTTGGAACAGTATTGTTTTTGTGTGTAAATTTGATCTTAAAAGTTGTCGTTGAAGAACTAATTTCAACTGGAAGAATATCTGTTTATATGTAAAGAGAGAGAGAGAGAGAGAGAGAGAGAGAGAGAGAGAGAGAGAGAGTGAGAGAGAGAGAGAGAGAGGGGGGGGGGAGAATCGTACAGCAGTGATTCAGTTAAGATGGAGAGGTTTGACTCATCACTTCAGTATAGTAGTGTTACTCCAGGATTCAGGCGAGTGTGGTTTCGAATTGAAGATCAAGATAGTCCACTACAGATACAGGTGTGCAACAGAGTTGAACATTGGAGTTTTTCAATAATCAATCCTGAATGTATGTACAAAGAAGTTGGAGATTGCATTGGATGCAAGTGTGTAGTGTATAATTAAAGACCTGACACTGATTTTCTGACTAGTTTAACCGAATTAGTATGGGACATGAAAGGTGAATAAATCACTAAATATACATCATTTGTTAAGATTAAATATAAGTTGCGAAGGGAGTATTACTCTGAACTTGTTGTTTGGACAGAAGAATGCAACAACCAGCAACATTATACATACATCGGTGACCAAGAATTAACTTATTCTTGTGGCATGTGGGAATGCAATGTTTTTCAAAGCAAGAACATCTGGCAGACTACATAAAGGAGTGTGCCTAGTATAAAATCGTCAGTCATGTCTAGGATCTTCAAGCCTACAGACATATACAAAGTCTTATAAATTGGATACAGAAGAGTGTTCTTTAAACTATATGACAGTTTTCTACAAGTTCATATCTGCAACAATATAGAATATTGGTGCTACATTATCGACATTTGCATTTGCTTTGTGTGAAGTGGCTAATTCATAATAACAATCCCAATGTTCCCATTGTGTCCAATGAAATACAAATATGCATTTTTTACTAAAGGTTAGCACTCTGTAACTTACAGCTTATTATATTCACATTTTCTTGTAAAGGAAATGTGTGAGTCAAACATTTATTTCAAATGTATGTATTTCTCTTAAGCTTTGCCAGCACATAGTAAACCAAATATTTATGATGCTACTTTAACTAGCTGAAACAGTTCTGAATGTCTTCTAAACCAGCACAGACCTCATGTTTGGATCGTAAGCATTAACCTAAAGGCGAACACATTGTAACTTCATATTGCAAGGGAGAAAAATGTTTGTAACATATTATTTATAATACAGACACTTTTATCTTTTTGGTATTTCTATGAATGTGATAATAATCTTCATTCTTTATATCATTGTAGCAAAGACAAGTTTGGTTACACATCTCATACTGGGTGTGATTCATCAAAATGTGATGTACATCGAGCAATAAAATTAGAAGAAATAAAATTTAGCCCTAAAACACATTTGAACTTGCAAATTTAGAGAGAGAGAGAGAGAGAGAGAGGGAGAGAGAGAGAGAGAATGAATTTATCAACATACATATATTGTTCCTTAATAAATATTCTCTGTCCAGTTTTGGATGTCATGGTAGCAACATGACGTATTTTCTTCCTGCAAATCGATATGTATGTGTCAAACAAGGAAAGTCAAATATAACTTACACCCTATGGTGCCAGGGAATTTTGCAAGAATTTATGGAAACCTGTTACAATACTTTTCATTCTAAAGTAATTTACTTTCCTCTAGGAGACAAAAAGAGCCACAAACTCATCCAATAAGAAATGGTGACAATAAGAAATGTCCAGTATTTCATATGACTGCAAACACACCTCTTCCATCTAGTGTTGAATATGTACACTCTCATTATGTTGAACCCTATCCTGATTTGGTCGAAATCATTGTTTTACATGCCCCTACTTGCAAAGACGTTAGTGTGCAAACAGATAGACTAAAACCAAGGTGTAAGAAATGCTCACTCCTTGTAACTAGAGGTCAAGAAGGGGATTTGGATCCAATTTTAAGAAAATACATTAAAGGTTTGTTCACAGAAGTTGCTCTAAGTTAGTAAAAAAAAAAATTTTGTTTTTAAAGAAAAATGTTGTATTTGTTAGTGTTAAAATGTTTTGTGTTACCTGTAGTTGTTTCGGAGCAAGGAGTAATTGTTGTACATAAAGTTTTGGATCTACCTGTATTTTTTTTAAATTTTGTAACATGCTATATTTGCTAATGTTAAAAAATGTTGAAAATATATCGTGAATTCACTTGTGTTTGTTTAGCATGGAAATATTTGGAGTAAATTCTACTTGATAGTGTTTTGTGTCATCCTAAACTATATTGTGTTCAAATAAGTATGTGTAATTTGTGTTTCTTTGGAGTAAAATTTATCTACTAGCTTAAATATGTTGCTTCAGTGTTAAAATGATTTTTTGGATCATCCTGCATATTCTTTGTAAATAAATATAATGTAAAATGAATCCCTTTCTTAAAATTTATTTATCCTCATTCTTCTTTTAAAAGCGTACTTGTTTTGCTACAAAAATATATTTTCTCGATAGAGAGAGATAGAGATAGAGATAGAGAGAGATAGAGAGATAGAGATAGATATATAGAGATTATTAATTTTCTATTAAAAGTATATTGCATTATCAAGAGTCTTGCAAAGAAAAGATACAGATAACAAACATACTATTACTTTTGCCAAAAAATAGTAATCAGATAAAGATATATTTGAATAAGACATAGAGTTTGTGGGTTCGATTCCCGGCTAAGACATGATTGGTATAAGCTGGGTTCGAGTCCCGCTTAGATCATGTAAGAATGTAATTCTGTTTCTCACTTTTAGTGTTGGGTACATATATAGATTCTGGGTTCGATTCCAGGCTAGGTCTTGTATTATAATAGCTCAGTTGTAATTCGTTAACCAAATTTACTAAAAGGTTTAATCAATTAAAATTGCCAATTAATGATAGTAAAAATACGAATTCGTTTATATAAAATATAAACAGTGTTGAATCATAGCATTTCACCTTGTATTGCAAAAAGTATGTATTGTAATGACAATTGTTTGTATACAAAATCGTTAAATAAGAACGTAATTCAAACTTAATGTTTTAAAACCAGACAAATACACGTTAAATTCACACACACACACATATATATACATATATATGCTAAAATACAGCATATCCATGTTAATTTTCAAAGATCACCTAAAATCCTTTTAAATGTGTTAAAATTGCATAAAAACATATTTAAATGTCTTAAAAAGTATTGATCGTATACTTGATATCCATTTCAGGTGAATAGAATTTATTTTAATTTATGCAACAAGGGACGCTGGTGAAGGTATAAATAGCACCTCTGACCCACTGGAGCTCATTTGCTCAAGTGACTCCATGGAGGTAACACCTCTCCTCTAGTGCGCAGGTGTATCGTCTCAACTGTGAACCGGTCCGCAGTGACTAGATCAATGGCACTGGTCGCCCGTCCACCAGCCGCTACTGGGACCTTACACGACGGGGCTTTGTAAGCAAGGGACCTGCTTGCTCACCCACCTATCGGTTCTGCAGCGACTGTGAAAGGAACCCTACTCGCCTACCAGAGAAGTTAACCGCTTTCTCGGTCAGCTGCACGTCTGCTGGAGCAAAGCCCTATGACTTTCGCCTGCCTGTTTGGGTAGGCTCGCACGGAGCTCCAGAAAGGGTTTGTGAGTGCCCGGCTGCCCCGACTCTTATCTGACAGAGCGGGGTAGTGCTCATACAGCTTGACTTGGACTCGGGTCTCATTCAACAACCACCATCTTCGCCAAGACTTTAAGTAAGTAAATATAAAAATCTAGGGTTTTCGGTATTTAGTATAAATTTTTTTTTTCGCATTTTCTTTAAACTTTGAGTAAATTGTTATGTGATAAATCGTTGAACGTTATATGATTTCATTAAACTTTTTATCAAACAGAATGATTAGTCTTTCGAATCGTTAAACATTTTAATGATTTTTCTTTGAAAATCGAGACGAATAAATGATTTTTCATTAAAATCATTACAATTTAATGAAATTTATTTAAAATCTTTATAAATCAATGAATTTTCATTAAAAATTGTTAAGGCTTGAAAGAAATTTTTATCAAACTGAATGATTAGTCTTTGGAATAGTTAAACTTTTTAATGATTTTTCTTTGAAAATCATTACAAATCAATTATTTTTCATTAAAATCATTAAAACTGAATGAATTTTCATTAAAAATCGTTAAGGCTTGAAATAAATTTTTATCAAACTAAATGATTAGTTTTTTTCGAATCGTTAAACATTTTAAAGGTTTCTTCTTTTAAAATGTTTACAAATAAATGATTTTTCATTAAAATTGTTTCACAATTAAGAATATTTGTTGAGTTCAGTGTTTTTTTAAAGGATTTTTAAGGGTGGGTGTATAAGGATGGGTTTTGATTATGAATGAGTGTGACTGTGAGTTTGAGTAAGGGAAAATTCATGAAATTTATTCCAGATGTAATTCTTTCACGTAGCTTTGAGTTTATTTAGCAGAGCTGAGAGGAGAGGTATGATGCCAGTAGATGCATCCTTGTTCTATATGGTTAGGGTTCGTGTCAATAACACGCACCTACAGGCTCCCTTCACTGTTTAAATATTCGCAAACTATGTGAAAATGCATCTAGAATGCATGACCAAGTATGCTAAGAAAAATTTTGGTTAGGTAGTTGTATGACTGCGAGTGTGAGTGTGGGGGAAAAGTCATGTAACTTTGAGTTAGATTTATGTAGTTATAAGAAATGTTTCAGGGATGGATGTTGCGTGTATGAGATATGAACAATGGAACAGCTAAAACAAGGTAAGAACTAAGCTGGATATGCCTTGCATATTCAGGAGGTGCATTACCTCAGCTTCCATGCTTGTTCAGTATGAGTTGACTGGAGAAGGATGTATGATTACGAATATATGAGCCTTGAGTACTTCTAATGATTGAAATGTTTTAAAGAGTATGTGATGGGGTGCTTTGGGTAATTAAATTAATTTTAAGACATTTACTTTTCAAAGTTGATGAGTAAATGCGATTGTGAGTGATATATATAAACTATTTTTTAAGTTTTAGTAAATTTTACTTCTAAAATGCATGATTGTATAGTTGTAAGAGAATTAAATGAGTATGATAGTTTGCTTTAAATATTGGATGATTAGTTTCATAGAATTAAATGTTTGAATTTTAGACAAGTCTTTTAAATTCTTTGAGTGTAACAGAGTAATTCCCCTTGCTTAAATTTTCCTTACTGAACTTATTTTCAAAAAAAATTTATAACATTTATAAAAATTTTAACAGTGTAAAACTACTTAAAAGTTCTTGCCAATCGAAAATTACTGAAAAGTTTTTTATGGTGTACCACTACTTAAAAGTTTTTGACAGTGCATCACTACTTAAATGTTTTTGACGGTGTGTCCTAGGAAATAATTTTTGTTGGTGTAGAATTTATACAGTGTAAGATTCAAAAATTTATTTATGTAAAGTTTTTCTCTCACACAAATAGCGTTTAAAGTGGGCTTAAACTGAAATGCAATATTGTAAACAGAGTCCCCTTACTTATTACAAAATGCAAATACTTTACTCTGGGGAAAATAATCGAGGCGAGACAAGTCGTAAAACGAGGTCAATTCATTACTGGATACGGGCTGCGGACTGAAAAATCGCCGGAGGGTCGGGCTGGAGGGGAAGTGCCCACTCTCCCGTGGTAGTGCATGTGCGACCAGCAGGCTTTACGTGGCAGCGGGGGAGAAAGGGAAGTTGTCGGACAGGGTTGGAGGAGAAGTGCCCAGTGTCTCCTTTTCCCAGCCATCATCTCAATGCACAGATGCCTGCAGGATCTACACATGATGTGGTATTGGAGGGGAAAGGGAGTGGGCAAGGGTTATCGGTTGGGCATGGGAGAGATAGAGTGATTGTAAGGTGGTGCACTCCGGTACTCGCGGCAGTTTAGTTTACTAGAGTTCACCATTATTTCGCCTGCCTAACGCAATTCACATCTCCCACCCGCATGCTCTAAAACTCTGGACTGGTCTGCCTGGCTTGTTCCATGGTCGCCTCATTTCCCCTCACTGTGCATATGGCCCATCGACCGGTCAAGGTCTTGGCCGGTCTATTGTGTTTCTCCCCGCATGCAATATACCTGACTCTCGTCCACATTAAAAAGTATTCGGGCTTCGTTAAATGTTGGGTCAGAGCTCTCGCTCCTATCTTTCCCCAATAAACACATATTTTTTTTTAAATTAAGAGAAACATTTTGTCTAGAATGTTAATAATATTTTTTTTTAAAATCTCACTTATATTGTTTATGTGTGTGTGTTATTAAGAGTGTTTTCTTTTTTTCAGAGCAAGGGGTCACTTCAGAGTATATACTGTGGTGTTTAAACTTTTATATCGGGGAAATTAAGAATGTTTTAGTTAGGAGTCGAAATGGGTAAGTGTAAGCGATCCTATTGACATCTTGCTTGAAGATCGTTACGTAAGCAATTCCGATTCGGAATCGCAGACGGAAAGATAAACAAGTTGTCGAGACAGTGTCCCTTCGCCTAAGCAGACACGAGTTAATCTTTTGGAGTATTATCTCTACTTAAGCGATTCGAGCACGGATTCGCTTACGGAGAGATTGTCAAAACCAAAAGGTCAAAACATGTCTGCTTCCCCCAAACATAAAAAGGTTGAACTTCTGATTGACGACATATTTCTATCAGTCTCGGAAGATTCTTGTGATTCGGACAGTGCTCCAACCGTTTCACAACCGACTTTCGAGTCGATTAGAGATCATTCGCCAAGGGAGGTAGAAAATAATTTCTTTTCCAATTCCCAAGCCTCAGTGGAAGCTGTGCCAGACCTAACTTACCTGCTAATGGCTACTTCCTTTGCAGGAAGACTAAATGACACACGGATACGTAATGATCAATTAGAGTCTGATGCCGATTTTTCTTGTTTCTTTGAGAGGTGTTAAGTCCCTTTATTAAGCTTATTAATGGCATAACCCTGGCCAGTTAGATTATCCATTTCTGTAGGAGGTAAGTACTTGAAATCCCTCACAGCAGAAGAAGGCGCTACAGAAACATTTTATTTTCAAAGAAAGCACTCCCTGTCCGCCATTGATCCGATGTGGGTTTAATCTATGATGAGGATATGGTTCCTTATCTCACTAACAGACTTGAGAAGTTTAGTGCATGTGGTTCTGGCTGGAGTCTCCAAATGTTGACATACATGGACGTCCATGTGAGTCAATATTGGCCATTCACCATTGGTGCTGCGCACTCTAAACTGCCCAAGTTTATTTCCAATTGTCTTGCTTGTGTCGATGTAGACTGCCTGGAGGTAATGTGTTTCCACTTCGTCTTTGTAGCATCTTTGTTTCCTGCCACACAACATTCGGAGAGAATTACTTCATATCCAAAACCTCACCAGGTTTTGAATATCGAAGGTCTGCTGACACCTGTAGACATACAGGATATTCGCAAGTTCGAGACATAGAAAGTTGCCTGAAACTCATGTCCACTTGCTTGCCTAATGATGAAACAAGTAACACAACTACCATCAACCAACATGTTCCATATGCTTGTAGCATTTCGTTGGTTTGTTCATACAATCCAAGTTTGTCTTAGTATTTCGAGTTTGTGTGTGCTAATTGTATGTAGAAATTATTTGATAAACAAGTTGAACTTACAAAGTGGGTTGCAGGAATTTACAGTGTCATTGTTCCGATGAAGTCAGAAACCCCTGCTGATGAAGCTAGATTGGTGGCTTAGAAAAGTTGTCACATTTGTAAATAACTGCTTGGTACAGATGAGATTGTGATCGATGGGCGAAATCAGAGGCCACACACATAATAATTGCAACTTGAATTTCATACTGTCCAAAAGACAACTTGTCGCTATTTTACATGACCTGCAGAATTACAATGCTCACTTTCTTATAAAGCTGTTGGCTGGACGTTACATATCATTACACGATGGAACCGTGGTAATTGAAAATCCTGGAAAAATTCAAATGATTGGAATGACCCTTGAAAAATACGAATGTATCACAAATCAGATTCCCAATGGGATTGATTTCAATGGAAAGGCACAATATTTCAAGCTAAGATATATTGATTCATTCCAATTCATGAGCACCTTTTTGGAAACTTTGGCAGGCTATTTGCTGCCTACGCATTTGACTATCACGCGCTCGATGTTTCCAGGCAACACCCAGTTGAAATTGGCAAAACAGAAGGGAATTTTTCGTAATGACTTTGTTAAATCGCCAGACAGTCTGATGTGCAAGTCACTCCCACCAAGGAAGCAATTCATAATGTGATGAGAGGCGAAGGCACTAGCGATGAGGATTATGTTCATGCTCAAGCCGCATGGGATGCGCTCAACTGCATAAACTTGCTGCAGTATGCCATTAATTACTTACGTGTGGACACTTGTTTGCTGACTGATGTTTCTGAGAATTTCAGGACCTTATCTTTGGCTTATTACGGTCTTGACCCCGCCATGTACATCACAGCTCCATCTCTTTCATGGGATGCTTTATTGTCAATGAAACATGCATGGCTAGAGGTGTTGACTGATTCTGACATGTATCTTTTTGTAGAACGCAGGGTCAGGGGCAGCATTACCCAGGTTTCAAGAAAATGTGCTGAAGCCAACAATATTTACATGGGTAAGGACTATGATCCCAGCGTGGCATCGAAATATATATGCTATTTATATGTCAATGGGCTATATAGTCATACGATGCGGTCCAAGCTTCCAATTGGTAATTTCGAGTGGGTCGAGGCTGACGTGTTCTCTTCATGGGATTTTGCACACATGGTGAAAAATGGTGACACATGTTTTTTTGTGGAAGTGGATCTGTCATTTCCAGAGGAGTGTCATGATAAACTATCTGATCTGCCTTTGGTCCCAGAAAATGGCATACCTCCGAATGGCTCGCATGAGAAACTTCTATTAAACATCGCGCCTTGCAAGAAATATGTTATACATGGGGAAACACTGAGGCAGTACTTGATGTATGGGGCCAAACTTGATTCTGTTCATCACGCTTTGTGCTTTGAGCATAATGCATGGATGGCTCCGATACATCGACTTTGACATTAGAAACGTGCTCAGGCAGCGAACACATTCAAAAAATCGTTTTTCAAGTTGATGAATAATTCCGTTTATGGAAAAACATAATAGAATGTTCGCGGGGAAAGGGACATCACAGACGTTTCGAGGTATGACACGATATATGGGGCTGTAGAGCTGTTGGATGTCCAACATTCCAGGCGTGGCAGATTATCGATGAAAACTTAGTCAACAAACATTTGTGCACTGTTGTTGCCATTCTCGACCTTTCTAAATTAACACTCTATGAATTTCACTGTCAGTTTCCACAAGTTTTGCACCTCCCGTATTGTGACATCGATTCCTTAGTATACTCTATTGCTCGTGATGACGTATATAAAGTAAGTACCCCAGATTTAAAGGCGCGGTTTGATGCATCCAACTATGTGCTCGATAATATGCAAGGATTCCCTCATAGGAGCAAAGGCCGTACCAGGGTGATTAAATGTGCTGGGTGCATAATCACACACTTTGTGGGTTTACATCCTAAGCTTTATGCATACATTGTTGCGAATGAGCAATGCATTCGTAAGGTGAAGGGTGTAAAACCCAACACGTGTTGCAATCACTCAGGTACGAGGATTATCGAGATTGCCTCGAAAATTGCACAAGGGTAATGGGGACCCAATATCAGTTTCCGTTAGCATGGTCATCAAGTCTACACCGAATGTAAAACAAAGGTTGTGTTGTCAGGTAAGAATGATAAGCAGTGCATTGTGGCATATGGGATATCAACCTTACCTTAGGACACTATCGAATACCTTGGTAATTTTTTTCCACCCTATAACAGTTTCAACACCAAAATAAATTTATAGACCTCACAACACTACACAATGCCAAGGACACCCATCAACCAACATCACACTCACATTCTGCTCCACAGTCATCGCAGCTGGCTACAATCATCACCGCAGCTGGCTACAGTCATCATCGCAGCTGTATGCAATCATCATCGCAGCTAACAAGAATCATCATAATGGCAACTGACTACACCAACTACAAATATTGACAACATCTGTTGAATCATCATTAATACTGTTGCTCCCTGTTTGCTTACCTGGAAGGCATTACATAACTTCAACAACAACTCTCTTGATACAAGTGTATTCGATCCAATTTCCCTTGTCAAGGAAGAAAATCAAATTCCCAGTGGAAACTGCGTGCCTCTGAGTGTTTTGCCTCAGTCACTTGGTGTATCTGGGTGAGAATTACCCGGATGTAACAAATGAACGCCCCTTCGTGCGTGTCTACGAACAAACCTCCCGAATGTGTCGTAAGAAATATTGTAAATAATTACGAAAAGCACCTACATATGTATTATATTTGTAAATATTTCACTTTTTTGTAAATATTTTTTTAATCTTGTAATATATGCCAAACACTTTTGTAACAGTAGTAGCAGTAACAGTAGTGTAGCAATAGTAATAGTAGTTTTAGTATCAGTAGTTGTAGTGCTATGTTCCAGAAGTAAAAAAAATATGATAAAATGTTATTAATGAACTGTCTTTTAGTTTGTAAGTTACAATGTTATTGATAAAATATCTTGTTATTGTAAAAATGTCTTGTTTTCATAAGTTAGTTTGAAGATGATTGTTTTTAAAGTATGTGCAAGATTTTTGTATAAAAATTGGGATTGAAATATGATAGTGCAAATGTTTGTTGTAAACACAATACTTTTTGTGTGATATTGCAAATACTTAGGTTTAAGGATTATTCTGAAAAGAATTTTTTATAGTGAAGTTTTAAAAATGAATAGTGTGTGACTTATTATTTATTTTTTAAAATATCTTTTGTCATAAACTTTTTTCAATAATATCTTATATGAAATTAATGATGGTTTAACAGTAGTGAAGATAAATAAATGGATGTCTATCAGTATTGGTAAGCTGATAACTTGTATTTAAGAATTCATGATAACTTTTGGCTTACTTTCACTAAGAAGAAAATATACTTTTCTTGATTTAAAAAATTACAAACATTTAAATCAAAACTAACTTTGAAGGGATAGGGGAAACTACAAAAAATTATGGAGAAAATCAAACATAGCTGAATGAATGAATGAAGTTTTGCAAAGGAATGAGACAACGGGTTAGTATCGAGAGTACCTTCGTCAACTCCGGCTATTCAAGTTGAAAGTTGTAGTAGGACATGGTGGTCTGCTGACCAAATTTAGTGACATCCCAGAGGAATCTATTGAAAGCGAACCCCGCATACTTTCACAGAGGTAGGTAGTGAAGACCTCTGTCCCTCCTTGTCAACAATCTACAACTGCACCGAACACAGTCCAGCAAACATCAATAAAGATATATTTAATTTTACATATACACAGATTACAAGAGTTCCTGTTCAAAATACAACATGTTGATGTCTGGAGAAGAAGATAAACATAATATGTCTAAAATAGTTTTAAAATAAAATTCAACTCAAATTATGTAGTAATACCAAAATATTTTCCCATAAATTTACAAGAGCCTGACCTACCTTCATCTCTAATGATAGCCACGATTTAATATAGTAACATTTTATGGGGAAAATATAACTTTCGTATGTTTAGTCAATATTGCGATAAGTAATTGATTTCTGTGTTCAGTCTATGAAAATACAGTTTGTGTTAACAAGTGCAGCGAATTTCATAAACATTTACTGTAATTTAAACACAGTTGCCTATAGGATGTGCTACACATAGTTACTCACAGCTCGATGTAAGTGCTACTGATTCATACTTCGAACGGACTTATTTTAATATTTCTGGTACGTTATTGTGTCTGGTTCAAATCATATTCAGAGTTTTTTTTTTTGCCATAAGATATCATTCTCCAAGCTGAATCGTGTTATTTATTCATACTGACTAGCTGGATTTCGTTTAAAGACAGTAGTTCATAGTTAAAATTCTCTCTCTCATGTAAATTAAATGTTGAAACTCGCATTACGTTTAATACTCACGTAATTCCACTTATTATTCACGTAGCCGTTTGAAATTTCATCTACCATCTATGAGCAATATCACCCAAAAAACATGCAATTTACACTTAGGCCACTCTTAGAAATCGTTTAAACATTCTGAATTTTTCTCATGTGTTAAATATTTATTCGTAAAAATCCCCTATCTACCACCAATATCACTCCAAACCCCTCAAAATTAGAAAAATTAGAAAAATTTAGTCTTAGCCCACTCTTACACTAAACTCTACACCTATATAATACATTGCAACCCATCACTTTGGTCAGTCAATTGCCAGATCTCCAAGGATGAGGACATGTTAGAGCTCTTGCTACCCCCAACCCCCACCTAACAAGAAAGAAAGAAAGAAGTACCACAAAAAAAATCAGCCCTTTCAATAAATTTAACCCTTTCAGTAAATTTAACTCTTCCAAAAAATTTAACCCTTTCCATTTTTGATCGGATTAAGATTGGGTTAAGAAAATCTGAATCGGATTATTATCAGATTAAGAACTTTTGTTCGGATTAAAGTCGGATCAAATTAGATTAACCCTTTCAAACAATTTAATCAACCCTTTGATAACAAATTTACAATTCGATTAATGAAAAATGGGGTGGGAAAACCCCCCCCCCACCCTACTGCTCAAGGGATATTTACAGTCATTGTGAGGAGTTACTATTTTCCCGCTAAAGGATTGCCGTCTTGATCGTCGGCCTACACGACCCTGACAGAAGAGTCAGCTCTACCAGAATTTCATGGTATCACCAGCCCTTGGATGATACCTGGCGCTCGAGTAACAATACCTAATTCCTACCAAAATTCCGGCTTAATTATTTACCACTCCTCAAAACCCGCCTCTCCCCACTGAGGCACCACGACACCACGTCAACACATAAAATGTACTCTGACTCTGCTCTCACATAAAATAAGTGAATAATTATAGCCATCTCATAAAAAGAAAAAAAATGAAATAGTATGCAAAAATGTTAAGAAAGCTATAAAAATGTTCAGTGTATAATACAAATGTAAATTATGTTTTTAAAAGTTTGAAAACAGAAGTGTTACACTTTTAATAAGAGCATTGATACAATGAGTTGTCTTATTGAGAGATGTGATAACCACAACACTCAAACAACTATCAAAATATAGAGTACATAAATGAAATAATGTGTTCTGTCCATGCTTCACAACATTGGATTTGTAGTAAACGATGAGTGGTTGGGAACGTTACTGCTCTTCGGTTTACTCGAAATGTACAAAGAAATGATTATGATACCTTGGAGTTCTGGCTTAAGGATTAACGCAGAGTCAGTGAAAACAGAGCTCCTGCATAATGTTAGAACTTCTGAGTCCATAGCTCTATATGTAAACAATAACAATAATGTGAAGCGTCTGAAAAAAGCCATCGATAAGACAAAAATCACTTGAGGTAAATTTCTGTGCGTGAAAACAATGGATTCGCTTTTCGCAACATTAATTTTGATCCGCCATGTTGTGTACTAACTTTTAAAGTTATTAAGGGTGGTTTGATGTCTTTGTGTTGCTAATTCTAAACTGTGGGAGCGACTGAAAATAACTCTAATCTCTATAGCAACCGAACTGCACAAGTCTGTGTGCTGGTTTCGGCAGATCGATGAAATAAAATATTGAACAGTACCGAGCCTAAGATACTGCCTTGTGGCTCTCGAACGTGTGTTGTTTTCGAGCCGATTTAGTCCCTTCGCAGGAAACAGTAAAATTCACAAGGGCCAGGCAACTGCTTAGTAATTTAATGTAGCGGTCTGGAAGATTTAGTTCGCGTAGCTTGTTTGTGAAGCCTATATGATAAACGCGGTCAAAAGCTTTTTCAATGGCTATAAATACCGCAACTACTAATCTTTAAAGTTGAAAGCATTAGTAATATATTCCGTGACTCCGACCAGCTGGTGAGCTGTCGAGTGTTTTTTTTTTAAACCGAATTGCTCGTCTTGTAGAATGTTATTTCGCTGAAGATTGAAATTAATCCGCCTTAAGGTTCTTTGTTCAGCTACCTTCGACAGTGTTTAAGGGGGTCAATTGGCTGATTATTTTGTGGTAGCTTCTTGGTCTTGCTTGGCTTATGAAATACGGTTGCGTTCCCTGCTTTCCATGTGGTTGGAAAATATTCTAGCTTGCCCTTGTGCATTGCATTTACACAAAGTGCCAAATGCTCAAGTGCCAGGTCGGGAAATTACTTTAATACAATCGCATGTACGCCATCCTATTCTGGAGCCTTCTTAGCCTTCGTAAGGCAGATGGCAAGTTCATTTATTGCGTATGCATGGGCTCTGGTTCGTGCTCATTGTGGCGTCTGTGCTTGATTTTTATTTCGGGGAGGACTTTTGTGGCGAAATTCTTGTCGCTCGGCCATGCCTTGTAGAAAGGCTTCAGTAAAGAACGAAATGGCTTCGTCTATATGGTGGGTTGCATTTAAAGAATCATCATTTATTTGTGGCAAGTTATTATCTATACAAGTCTTAATTGCAAGCCAATTAGCAATTTTGTCATCTATAAACTCTGAATTTCCTTGGGGCATTGCATTCGGTGCCTATGGATTGAGAATATATGTGCAATGGGTAATGAATGACCTGAAGAAAGATCTTGTTCTACCCTAAGATGAAACCCAGTGTTAAACTGTTTATTTATTATATAGCGATTCACAATGTTTGTTTATGCTATTATTTTTGTTGTGAAATATTTTTCAAAGCTTTAAGTATAATGTAAATATCGTTGTATTTTTGTGGGAAAGTGTTGTTTGTTTACGTATTTTTATGTTTGCCACCTTTTGCAAAGATTTGTTTTGATAGACGTTAAGATTCTAAAGATGTTGCGGTAAAAAAAAAAATTGTCTGTTTACAAACACGGAAATGAAAAATGAACACAATGTATTTAAAAATTGATAATTTTATGTAAAAAGTTGTATGTTTGTATTTCTGGTTTGAAGTGTATTTTAGAGTGGGAGCGAGCGCCAGAGATGAGTACATGCGTGGCGTAGAGGACGCACACCACGTAAACAAATCACTGGTCACATAGGCAGCTGTCAGGTGATTTTGACAGCTAAACGTCATTGACATATTGGCGTTATCGACATCTCAGACAGCTCCAGAGCGGATACTGGCTGTGACTGGACACGTGAATATTGTGCCAAAATCCCGAAACTCGGTTGCTAGCCCAACTTTTTCGGACTAGGCTCCAATGAGACCAGTTGGTCTTAAATAAGCTGCTCTAATAACATTTTTGTTTGGTTTTTCAAAGTGTAATGAAAGTCAAATATTATTGTGAAATGTGTTCTAAAGCATAATAGAGCAGAGGGCAAGTACATAAGAGGCCCAATTATTATTGGGTTGCTGAAATATGAGGATATTAAGCCTAGTCTATTTACATGCTCACCTAATAATGGCAGCGGGGCAGGTATACACTGTAAAGTACAAGTACCTTACCAAGAACATGAGTAAAGACTTTTAAGCATTTCATCTCAAAGTGGCACAGTTTTATTCTGTTTTGGACAGCCACTCAACATAAACATTTATTTACATTTAACAACAGATATTGGACAACAGACATATGCATAGGAATCTCATTCTCACTGGTTGGCACTCAAACCCAAGGGAAATAGAAAATAATTTGTATTTATCTTGTGGATTGAACAGTACTTTTGTATCTTAAATGGGAATTCAAAAGTGTTTAATGTATTTGGCAGATTTAAGGAATTCAGTATTTGCAAGTGTGTTTTAAAAATTTAAAAGTTTAATTTGCATAAACTTTCACTTCATGAAAATTAATGAAGGAGATGATTTTCAGTGTTGTAATTGCATTGGTGGAGACTAGTACCGTACTTCACCTTAGGTACCACTAAGACAGTTTCATTTTCTCATTTAACCAGTCAAAATTATCCACAAGGGCCAGTGGGTTATTTTGTTTGTGGAGATAAGTTGGAGAGAAGAGACAAACTTACTGGTGGGCAGAGAGGGTATTTTGAAGCACTTTACACTTGGTACAGTACAGTCTATGTTGTGTGGCAACTGATACGAATAAACCCCTCACATCAATCACACACCACCAGTACACAAAGTACAAATATTTATTGAATTATCAAAGTGTATCCCCAGTGTGTGCTAAGTCAGGTGTGTCTCAAAGTGTATGTGGGTGTCAATTTCAAATTCTTATCTCGTCTCACACTCTCTTCTCATTTCACACTATCTTCCCAACACATCATAAAATAAATCCCACAATTCCCTTCAGTGGTGCCCATTCGTGTGGTTTGTTTCACAATTAAAAAAATACTGACAGTTCTTTTCGATTACTATATGCAGCACATCTGGGTGCTGGTTTAAATTTGGGGTGTTACAGGTCGGCTCTTGAGATGCAATAATTTGATAGTTTCTATTGGCCTGGTGTCTCTGTAACAGTGTGCCATTGGATATTCTAGTTCGCGAATGGCAGTTGGGAAGGTTTGCATTAATGTGTCCAATGGCAAGAATAGTTGGTCCTACATTATTTATTAAAGTATCTAGGTTCGCTGCTGTATGTTTACGTCCTGGCGGGGCATAAATGGACAGTAATTTTTGTTTTTTGCTGGCCTTGTTTTAGTGCTATGCTAACAGCTTCCAATGCTGAAAAATCTCGAAGTATTATTTCATGGTAGGATATTGAGTGGTATATGATAGTAGCTACTCCGCACCCTCTCCCTACGATTTCGGGCTTTTCACATCGGTATAGCCTATGACATATCCTGGAATGGAAAAATCTTTCAAGTCGTTTAAAATGTGCCTCATTTACTGCCGCGATTTTTACATTATTACGATATAAATTATCAATAAATTCGGACCTTTTTACTGTTAAGACCAAGCACATTCCAATAGAGAATTGTATCTATGTGTGGGAGTCAGGATTGTTTATTGTATTTGTATTATTGTTTTGAGCAAGTATGGTCAATATTCTTTACCATCTTCCGGTGAAGCGCGAATTTTGTACAATTTTATTCACCTGGGAGAGGTCTAGTGTTGTCCAAATAACGATCAGTTGTACTAATGGCACTAATTCGTCAGCTAACTCGACATCAACTGGCCTTTTTTTTTTTAATCTGGTGACCGCTCAAATCTCGCTACGCATGTGTGTCTTCCTTCACAGTTCTGTGAGTTCTCTGGCATGCTTTTTGCTAATTAGGATGGTTGGAGAATTGAATGTGCCTCAAAGCAAGCCCTATACTCCGTAGGCGTAATTTTTTAGTGGCCTAGTAGGGGCGCCCCCTATGTTAGTATCTAACTACTAGGTGTTAGAGCAGGAGGGGGAGGGAAAGTGTGTGCCTGGCCTTCGGCCTATACACTCTGATTACTGCATGTAAGCTTAGGTTAAGAAACAGCGTGACTCGTTCGGCCTACTGTAAGGTTCTGAAGCATCATGTCTATGTTTATGGCTTGATAGTTCCCTCAGTTTATACAGGGATTTAAGCCCGATAAGGGTCATGATAAACCGGCGATACCGTCGGAGGAAACCCATGACGATAGTCACATTGGGTGGGTTCTCAATTCTAGGAATGAAAGGACAGAACACATGGGTTGTATACATGTAATAGTAGTTCGTGTATAAGGCGAAAAGACTAAAGAGCAGCGATGGAGGGGAGGGGAGGCATTCTCGTAATCCAGTTGTAAAGAAATACTTGTCCTCGAGTGGTCAGTTTCCGACTTTCCTCGAGGGCGGGATTGTTAGCTCGTAGTCCCCTGTATTTTAGTGGTTGTCACAGTCATGAAGCATCTTGATTCTCGAGTCTTCAGCTCTTGAGAACTTGAGAACGTGCGACATGGCAGCTTATGTGTGACTTCGCTTATGTGGCAGAGAGCACTCAGCCAACAGGACAGAGCCAAACATACACACATTGTTCCACTACTGCATGACTGAAAACGACGGAGCCACAGACAGCTTGCTGCGGACGCCAGTGTTCATTGGTGCACCAGGGGCCACATTACTACCAGTCGCCACGGATGGGCTGTCAGTGGTTGGGCATACATAGTGCACCACACTCTCCACAATGCACTGCTACGATGCGCGAATGTATTTGAGCTGTAGTTTGGATTTCTTGAGGTTTGTATATATGTTCCAGGATGGCTCGGCTACTTCAACTCATTGACTCCTTGCTCCAGCCTGGAGTATTGAGGGGTGTGTATTTAAGGTGGATTTTCACACATGATGTGATTCGGTCTCTTGTGCTTCATGCACACCTCGTGATCGTAATTCCTCAGTCCGGCCACTAGGGGATTTGTGTTCTTGGCAGTTGACTTGTAAAAGTTTCTTGTCAAGTGCTTGACATGGCAAGTAGGTGATATTTAAGCTTGTTGTATAGGACCTTAACAGGCATGTATCTTGGAGTTCCATCAGCTCGTCTAAGGCCTTTATTCTGTAGCATCTGGATGCAGAGAATGTGACGCTTCGCAGCACATTCCCATGATGGAACTTCATATATATGTATAGGCCTGATTACATCTGTGTATAATATGATCCCAGATATTGTGTTCAGGATATGGCCATTGTTTAATAGAGGACATAACTGAGATATGTGTCCATCAGCCTGTCTGAGTGTGTGTGCTTTCCAAGTTAGTTTAGAGTCAAATAGTAATTCAAGATATTTAATTTGGGTGCGGTATTGAATCGGCGAGATAGCTAGGGAAAGTTTTGTTAGGTGAGGGGGTAAACATCGTTTTTCAAAGACGACAGCCTCGGATTTCCCTATGTTAATACGTCATTCTGTGAACCACAACACCATGTCGAGCAGTGCATTTTGCACTTTGACCACAGTGGCCGAGACTCACCATGAAGTCGAGAGCAGAGCTGTGTCATCTTAATAGCAGGCAAGCTGTGTTGTCGGAGTAATAGGCATATCCCCGATATATACAGTATGTGTCTACATTCTCATTACACATTGTAAGGGCATGTACTGGGGACCAAGATGGTTACATTTGGCATATGAATGCACCTTTTCCCCACGACCAACAAAACACCACTACAACACATGTTGACCTCTCCCAAGTCTGAAACATACTGTATGTTGTTTATCTTCTGGGTCCACTTACAAAAAGGGCTCGATATGACGATCAGCGATGTCTACACAACACGGTACCATGTTCTAGTAAACATGACCACCAATTCCTGGAAGTCCAAAATCTGCCGCAGCCATTATCTGTGCCAGCAGGTCCTCCTCTGATTCCACAAGGGTCTCATAAATCATGCCATTCACGTGGCCTCACATGAAGTAGTCTAGCGGGGTCAAGTTGGGTGAATGTGCAGATCAAGTAGTCGGTCACCCATGAAAGTGATTTTCTTTGAACAAGTACGGCCTGGGTTTTTGGAAGATGTGCCACTGAATGTGCGTCAAAACATGTGGTTTCAGCACGATGGTACACAACCTCATTTTTTTCTTGCTGTCCGATGTCATCTCGATCAATATTTTGGCCACCAGTGGATAGGTCGAGGTGGCCCGATTACTTGGCCTGCACGTTCGCATGACTTGACTCCGATAGACTACTTCCTGTGGGGCCACATGAAGGGCTTGATTTACCAAACCTCTGTGGAATCAGAGGAAGAACTGCTGTCATGTGTTATGGCTGCGGCGAATCTTGGATGTCTAAGCATTGGTGATCATGTGTACCACAACATGGTATGTAGGTACCATGTATGTGTAAGATGTCGCTGGTCGTCACATCAAGCCCTTCTTGTAAGTCTACCCAGAAGATAAGCAATGCACAGTATGTTGCAGAAGTGGGGGAGGTTAACATGTGATGTGGTGGTGTTTTGTTTGTTGCGGGGAAATGGTACGTTTCCACACATAAGTTCCTAGGCAAAACGTAACCATCTTTTTCCCCACTACAAGCCCTTACAATGTATAATGGGAATTTAGACACATCCTGTATGTTGAATTACACAAGGCCTACGAGAGAGCCTTGTGGGACTTCTGAATATATTGGGGCAGGGTCTGACTCAGCCCCTAGCATTGTGAATACAAAGCTATTGTCTCTCAGGTAACTGTGAATAAAATGGATGTAACAGTCTGGAAATCCCGTCTTGTGCATTCTGTACACCAGGTTGGCATGCCAAACTCTGTGAAAGGCCTTTTCTATGTCAAAGAGAACAGCCACAGTATACCTGCAGTTTTTAGATCTTTGGATAATATGTTTCACAATGCGGACGAGTTGTGTCACGGAGTAGCTGTTTCTAAAGCCAAAGTTTCCAAAGCTCTTTGGGTAGGATGCTGTTCTGCTGTATGTGCTATTTCAGTCGCCTTAGCCGAATGCATTAATCTATTTTAGACACAGTGCTAAGAATACTAATAGGTTTATAGTTCTGCGAAAGTGTATTATATTTCCCAAGTTTAGGTAACAAGATGACATATGCACATTTCCACTGCGCAGGAAAGTGGTTTGTTCGTAAAATACATTGATGTGTTCTGCCACTGAATCATATGTGAAGTGAGGCAAATGCTTTAGGAAGATGGCTTGGATATGATGGTATTCAACCATCAGAGCCTGGAACTTTGCATGGTGGTAGATGCTGCACAATTATTTATCAACTCCATTGGTCAGGGAGGGTATCGATCTTCCTATCTCGTACATGAGGGTCGTGACTCATTCGATACACCTTTAGGCTGAATTTCCTTGCGCGGGTTGTATTTGTAACCTCGACCCACGTTCTGCTTCACTTTGATTGGCCGAGAATGCCCGACTGAATTACCAGCTCGTACGCTGTTTCTGTGCTTACCTTGCCTTGACTCGTGGCTTTTTCGAAACTTTTTTCTGTCTTTTCTTGCCAGTATTGTGTGGTTTGGCTCCCCAGCGCTTATTTGGATGGCAGGGAATGGCATTGTCATCCAGCATAGGGAATTATATTTTGTGCATGAAATAGTCAAACCTGTTATATGTCGGGACAGGTTGTGTGTTTGCTGGGCCCAGCATTGCACAAATGGATTTCAGTGATGCTGTGAAGATAGGGGAGGTCCCTGCTGTTGTCCTGAGGGGTCCAACAATTGCTGTACTGTTTGCCAGGCATTTGCACATTTATTCTTGCAAATAGTCAGCTTGGATTGTTGCTGGTGATCTGGTGGACATCTTGTGGCAGGCGCTCCACTTGGCAGCCTTGTACTCATTGCAACCGCGGTAATTTGCACAGTGGTTTTTGTCACAACTGGCGCACTTGACCTGCATTTGGTCGTTTTGAATTTGACAGTCACCAGTCAGGTGACTTCCACTGTAGTACCTGCATGTTGTTGCTGTGTTGCAGGTTGCTTTTAAGTGACCATATCGCTTGCATCTGCAACACTGTGATGGCCCAGTGGGGTGTTGAAATTCCTTAAATTTGATCTGAAGCCCTGAGAAGTGCACCATGGCCTGATAGGCACAGGGTTAGTGCAAAGTGGCAGTTTCCCAACCAACTTATTAATAGCATGTAGATTTCTCTCGTGGATAAGCCAGCACTGCTCTACTGGCATTCCCACAGCCACGAATTATTTATGGGGGAATTCCAAATTGTCTGCATGGAAACAACAGAATACCAGCTAGACAAGTATTTATTCCGTCTGTCTGAGCAGGCTATGCTTGTAGCCCAGCTGCTTGACAATTCTCACCACTGTTGAGTAGAGCTGGATCATGCTGGTAAGCACACAAATGCTGCCTGCTCCACAGACACATGTTTAACAAAAGATAACAACAATGAGAGTAGAGACAGGAAGAGAGCTGAGTGTGTGGGTGCGAGTAAAACTTAGGTCCCAAGAGCTACATCCATCAACTATTCAGAGGTTCATTAAATAAAATAACACATCAAATATTACTTAATATCTTTTATTTAGTATCATAATTTTACAAAACAATGTATTACAATATTTCGAGATGTTGATTCTTAACCCAGGAGTCGTGTGATTCTGACAAACCCCTCCATCAAACCAAGGGAATATCTTTCTTCCTTTTAATGATTTTATCAACCAAATATTCATTTGGAGAACTGACTTTTTACAGTTCATGCTCGTAAAAACAGCCTTTTATAGGTTCTCCATCATAGGTTTCTAGGTAATACACTCTGGGATGTGTTTGTCTAATTGAAATAATTTTAAATCATTCATAAGACCAATTAACTGTAAATTTTTTCTCAGAGATTACTTTCTGCTTCGAGATACGTATAAAATCGCCAACTTTGGACTTTGGGTTCTTTTGTCGATGACTTTAACATCATTATAAATCGTTTTAAACTAAACAATATGTGTAACTTCTTTGGGCATCATCTTAATAGTTCTATGATATCTGGAATTTTAAAATTTAACTATTTAAGGCATAATGTCAACCCATTTGTATGTCCCTTTTGATGTTAAAATATTATATATTAACTTCTCAATTGATTTGTTGTAACATTCCACAAACTGGCTTTAAGCTCCGAATAACTTTCATAATGATTAATATCATAGTCAGTCATTAGTTTCCAGAATGGCACAGAAAATAATTCGGTTCCTCTATCCGTTTGGAGTGAATTTGGCTTTCTCTCTTTCAAAACGATCTTCATTTCATCAGTAACCTGTTTCCCAGTTTTTTCAAAGGTATCCCCCAACCATACTTTGAATAAACGTCTATTACTGTTAAAATATACTTGTATCCTTTATTGTTTGTGGAAAGCAATGCAATTTCACAAAAATCGGCTTGAAAAAAATAATTTAAACCATCAGTTATAACTCTTCTCCTAGGATATCTTATCATTACAGGGGCTTGTAGCTCTTCGGAAATATCACTAAACTTCATTGGTAATATAAACATCTTATCTCAATTCTTCAATAATAAAAACAATTTCCTTTGCATGTGAACTATTACGAGATTCTCTCGAAGCTATGAGAACATTTAATCTATAGACTAATTCAGTAGGATTGTTGCAATATACAGGAGAAAACTGGTTGTCAATTTCGTCTTTATATGTTCCACTTCCGACTATATCTCCTATTAAATGTAGTTTCGGATGGTTTAAATCTGCTAAATGGTTATTCGTGTTCATACGACGAAAAAGTTCATTATATTTCTGCAATTCGGGGTCAGAATATCCATTTGGAAAGTTTTTAAACAATAATTCAAACAATCCTTGTCTCACATCAGTTATGTAATCGCCTATTTTAATTTTATTATCAGACAAAAACTTAATTACCGAATATCCAAGGAACCAGATGTTGTCATTTCGATAAACACTAAATGTCGTATGGTGCAGAGGTGAAAAATGTTGTAAAGTTAAATAACGACGTCTTAAATGAGAAAGAGTTAGCTTTTTCTTTGTTAAAGGTTCTTCTGATTTAATTTCCAAAGGTATTTCATTAGGCGAATTCAACACAGTATACAATGTATCCATCCTAGTCATAACAGGTTTAAATATTTCTTCGTTTCAAACCTCCCGTTCCACACAGGGCTGGATTTCCCATTAGGCCTTAAATTGTCATCATTGATGCTGAAGACAGCTGCGTTACTTCACTATCACCGTGAAATGCGATACACAGGTGCGAACGTGCTGAGTTGACAATCTTTGCTTACACCATACTCTCTAGATAATAAGCTGCAAACAATTCATATTTGATACACATTGCTTCCATTTTCAACCTTGATGTTCACATGGGAATTTGCTTGAAAAACTATCCTTTGTATTTAATTTTACAAAATTCCCGTCCCGCCCATTCCTGCCACAGTTTTATCACATAGATTGTTCCATAGAAAAGGGGGGGGCAAGGAATTTGAACATTCACTGTCCTCACAGTGAGAGGATTGACCACTGCAATAAGGGCAGTATTACTCAATACCATTGTTACCTGTTTTTTAAATGGTTTGTTGCCAGTGGGCACTAGTTGTGCTGATGTGATGTGGGCGGAGCGGCTCAGTGCGGACCACATCATGCCACATCATA
Organism: Dryococelus australis; assembly: GCA_029891345.1. NCBI lineage: Eukaryota > Metazoa > Arthropoda > Insecta > Phasmatodea > Phasmatidae > Dryococelus > Dryococelus australis. The sequence continues at coordinate 250,016,808 of CM056994.1, forward strand.
CTCATGTTTCGTACCAATGTTGTTTGTTTATGTTCAGTCAAACTATGAACATGTGCTAGCTTATAAGTGGGCATCCGCATGATTAGTGATGCGAATTTAGCTGCCTGTGAATCGTGAACAAAATGAGTACCCAAAAGCAAGACTCAGTGGTGCTCAATATATATAAAAATAAAAAAGAATCAAAGCAGAAAGAAGTGGTGCTCTTTTAAAACAGGTCTCGAAGATTTATTCTTTTTATGTATGTAACATTGATAACCGACAGGATGAAGATGTCGCCGACGCCATGACTGCAAGTGATAACGCTACCAACAGCAGCAGTGATAACGCTACCAACAGCAGCAGTGCTTCTATAAATCGTCCTTCCTTTAATAATGATGGCTTAGAGGCTTCCGATGCTTGTGTTTCGTCATTCCCAGAAAAATTATTCTGCTCAAGTACAGTGAATTCCAACATCAAATACGAATAATTCACTGAACAATGGCAGTATCTATCTACATATCCAGGCTGAAGCGATTTGTACGAATTTGATGGAACCAGATGCAACTAGCATTCCTAAGAAGTTTGTTTTTGAACCCAGTACAGGTCCAGCCCAGTGGGAAATTAATGAGGAGCTATGAGACTATGTGGCTGTTCATGGAATCGAACAAAACTTAGATGCAGACTTCAGTGCTTCAAAGCATAGGTACCTTGATAAAGAAAGGTGTGTTTCAAGGCATATTTTTTCTCGGAAACTGAATAAGGGGGAGTTACAAGTTAGGCATTGGCTAGTATACTCACCATCAAATGGATTTGTTTTTTGTGCGACTTGCTTGCTGTTTTGTGGGGAAAATGGTATGTTTACTTCAGGGTTTAATGACTGGAAAAGTGCTTATAAAAGGGTACAAGACCACGAGAATTCACATCAGCATAAAAATAGCATTGCAACACTTAAACTGAGAGTAAATACTAAAGCACGAATTGATGACATGCTCGACGTACAGTTTGAGCAAGAATGCAACTACTGGAAAAATGGTTTGAAACCTATCATCTCAGCAGTAAAGTATTTGGCTATTAAAGTAATACCATTTCGTGGTACTGATGAACAAGTAGGCAATAAAAGCAATTACAATTTTCTAGGGTCGCTAGAGTTTCTTGCTGAGTTTGATCCATTCATGGCAGAACATCTAAGAAAACATGACAACAGAGGTTCGGGACATACATCTTATCTTTCCAAGACCTTATATGAAGAAGTGATTATTTTTATGGCTGATAAAGTAAGTGATGAAATAGTGAAGGAAGTGAAAGAAGCTAAATACTTTAGTATAAGTGTCGATTCCACTCCAGATGTTTCACACACTGATCAACTAACATTTATTATAAGCTATGTTAAGAAGGATGGAGTTGCGGAGCCAGTTGAATGGTTCATTTGATTTTTTATCAAATTAAGGACATAAGTCAGAAGAAATAGCCAATGCTGTTTTTACTGTTTTGAGCAAATATGAATTGGATATAAAAACTGCAGGGGCCAGTCATGTAACAATGCCTCGAATATGTCTGGAGCATATACAGGTGTACAAGCAAGGGTGAAGGAACTTTGTCTGCTGACTATGTGCCATGTGCAGCACACTCTCTTAATCTTGTGGGTTCATGTGCTGCGGAATCTTGCACTAAAGCAGTATCGTTTTTTGGACTGCTACAAGAACTGTACAATTTTTTCTCAGCTTCTACATACCATTGGGCTCTCCTAGCTCGAAACTCAAAGGAGAAGGAGGTCGGACACAACAAGTTTCTCGAAGACTCGTTGGTCTACTCGAAATGATGCATGCTATGCACTAGAGAGCAATTGGTGTGTGGACTATTTGACACCTTGCAGACTTTATAAAATGATAGTTCAGAAAAACCTCAAACTAGGAATGAGGTATCTTCACTGGGACAAAAATTAAATATACTAGAAACTGCATTTATGGTAGTCTTCTGAACTGCAATCCTTCATAGGTGTTATGCTGTTAGTGCCAAGCTGCAGTCAGTAATCAAAGATTTGAGGCAAGTTGTAAAAATGTACAATTCTCTGTCTGACTTCGTAACAAATTTAAGAGAAACAGAAATGAGCTTCAAGAGAGGTTTGGCTTTTTAGAACATCTAAGCACGTATGAACCAGCACAGATTTCTTCAGCTGCACATAAATTGGCCTCTTACTACAATAGTGATACTGACGTATCCATTGTAGAAGAATCATCGTACCTTTGAGTGCATATGAAGCCACAAACACCTGACGACGAGGGAAATGTCAACCTAACCAAATTAAGTAAATTCTTTAAACCAAGAAGGGTTTGTTGAAGTCTATCCCAATGTAATACAGCACTCAGAATGATTCTCAGTGCTCCAGTAAAAACTGTTCAGGCGAACGCTCTTTCTTTACTCTGCGACGTGTAAAAAACTACCTGAGGTTGATCATGGGAGAATACAGGATATTGGCAGTGCCTTTGCTGAATATCGAGGGACAGATTCTGCGGGTTCTGGACTTCGAGGATATTATCAGTTCCTTCCCTCAAAGGAAGGGTAGAAAGAAGAGCTTCGCATTAGACATGAGTTATCTTACTAGGCTTAAGTTAAAGTTTTTTCTTTCGTGGAAAGCAAATTAGATTTCTAAATATTGTCCTTACTATTGTATGATACCATGTCAGTCTTATCATTGCAATCATTTTCATAATATTTGCAGTTCTGGTTGTCATTATTTTTTTAATGTTGTGATTTATTAACAATACATTTCCAGGTTGGTTCAAATTAAAATGTCGCAACTCGTATGCTCTTCATGTATCTTAAAATAACAAATAAATAAGAGGTTGGGAAAATAAAACAGTTTTACTGGAGGGGCGCCACATTTTTATGGGCCTACATGCGGCTACAAAGGAAATCCGGCCCTGGTTCCATACTGGCTCGTTTGACTTGCAAATATTTTCCTCCACAGCAGATACAACGTTATGTAATTCTGAAGCAGAGGCAGAAATGTTTTGATTATATTACATTAAATTCAAACTGTCTATATATGAATTAAGTCGTTGCTTTTCTAACTGTTGCAGTAGGTCGAATAGTTTGGGCTTTTTCAATCATATCGACATGACTTAAAACAGCATCTAGTTTAGCTAGAGTCTTAATTCTCAAATCATTATAAAATAATTTATTCATGTTTCCCAATCAGTATTTTGTCTTCTCAGATCTGTTTGCTTAACTAAACGTAAGTTTTTATTAATGAATTCATCACTTACATATTGCGTTATTTATTCCATTCATGTTTCAAGTAGTTTTGTAATAGTAGTGCTTACCACTTCATTAATCACATTTCTTAAATTATCTTGCTTTTCTGCAAGGTATTCTGTAAAAAACTATATTTGTCATATAATTAATGTCTTTACTAAATCCATTTAAATGTTCTTCTATTCTAAATTCATTACTCTGTAAATCATTACCAATATTGGTTAAAATAATTGCAAATACACTCGTGTTTTTATAAACATTATCATTCAAACTAACTAACTATTAATTTCTTTTGAATATCATTTGATTGTAATTTTAAATACATTTAGCATAATATTGTTTAAGTCTCCAATGTAACTTTTATTTAGAGCATCGGTATCTTATAAAGCCATATCCATATTACATATTATATGTCCGTTCAAATCACAATTCCCATCGCGATTTTTGGTTAAACAGCTATTGTAATGATTATGTTTTATACTGTTATGTCCAAACTTTGAAATACTCATTGTTCTTCGCCTGTAAGTAAAAACACTGTCAAAACCAGACCTATATCTGCCTTTATATAGTGAAAGTATTGGAATAATCAACAAAAAGCCATAATTGTCTTTCCAACAATAAAAACACATATCTTTGAACTTTGTAAATATATCGCCTAATACACGCTCATTGTAAATATGTTGCAGATTCATATGGTCCATTTGAAATACAATTACCATATTTGCATTATCATGCAAATTATGTTTTGGTATACGTGCCTAACTTTGAGATACATAAAAACAATCAACATTTGAATGTCGACCAAAACTAAAGTATTGTTGTATTTCACCCTCTGATTCACACCAAACATCGTCAAAAATAAATACGGAATTGGGTAATGCTTAATTCGAAGGCACAATATTTTCTTTATTTGTAAAAGTGAAATATCGCATTCCTTCCATTAACGACCAAATAGTCGCTAATCATTTATATTTCTCTTGTTGTTATGTTTTAGAAAACATATATACGTTTTCAAATTTAAGTCCATTTGGATGTTCCAACAGCGACATAATAATACAAGTTTTTCCACATGAAGGACTGCTTATTATACAACGTATATTTGATGGTTAAAAAATGCCATGTTTCTGTTCAATTACGTTTTCTTTTGTATTTACAATTATCGGCAGATGTAAATTTTGTTTTATAACCTTCATTTCAACACAATTATGTATCGTAATTTATTGTATCATAATATAATGTAACGTATCATAATCTATCATAATGTACTAATGTAATGTATCATAATGAATTGTAATGTAGTGATGTAACATATTGTAATGTATTGTAATGTACTAACATAACAGTGTAATGTGTTGTAATGTACTAACATAACATATAACATATTGTAATGTACTTAAATAATGTATTGTAACATACTAACATAATGTATAGTAATATATTGTAACATACTAACTTAGCATATAGTAACATACAAACATAACATACTAATGTAACATACTAACATAACATACTAATGTAACATACTAACATAACATACTAATGTAACATACTAACATAACATACTAATGTAACATACTAACATAAAAACTATAAATGCAGGTATATATATAGGTTCGCATTTAGTTGAAAACAGTGCCTCATGCATAACATATAAAAAAATTATGTGGTGTATTAAATACATTGATTAATATATTACCATTTGAACTGCATTTACCAAAGTACAATTATTGTGGCCCAGGTACTAAACTTGTTAAATGTTTGGCACAGAACGATCAAGGAATAAACACTCTGATAATGCATGTACACAACATGATATTGTTTACGATCGAACAAACAATATGAAAGAAAGACATATAGTGTATTCAAATCTTGCCTATAATGCAACAAATATTAGGAAGAATCTATTTATACTAATAGGTGAAAAGCTAGGCGCCTGGGTTGTTGACAAAGTCATGCACGCAAAGGTCAAAAGAGGCATGGGCTTAAAACGCAAAACCAAACGAAAATCAAATAAAGGAAGACTTATTCCATTGCTATTACCAGCATTAACAGCACTTGGATCAATCCTCAGAGGAGTTTCGGTAATTAGTAGAGTAGTTAAATCACAAAGAAAAGGGATGTATTTGAAACCCTATAAATATGGCCAAGGATGAAAAAACTCGAAATGTGGGAAAAAAGCAGAAAGTCCTAAACAGTCTTCCAAAATGTGCATTAACAAACAAAGATATTAATGTATTTGTAAAGAAACTGGATATTACCTATTTCCGAGGTGTGTGTATCAGAGACGATTTACCAAAGACACCACATTGTTGCGAATGTATGATTGTTAATTTAGATTCGATACAAAATGAAGGGATGCAATGGGTTGCATTAATTAAGAATGTAAATCAATTGTTGTATTACGACAGTTTCGGCGATTTACGTCCTCCAATTGAACTATGTAATTATTTTAAAAACACGCAATTAAAGTACAATTAAAAATGGAACAGTTACCAAATATAATCAATTGTGGTCATTTATGCTTACATTTTTTGAGCATAAATAAGCTATACAAGCAATTGTAACACTAAAATATATTAATAATATGTCAATTTTGTTGATATTAAGTGGAAATTCGTCGCAATTGCATGCAGCATATTTCCATGCATTGTAGTTAGATGGAGAATGGCAAGTAAGTCTAATCGAATTCGTTACTTACAACAGCATACCAAACATTGGTATGCATGCCCAATGATTTACGGCTAATATTGGTGAAAAAATCTATAATATTGTGATACTGGTAGGATCTTATGAGTTGGATGACTTAGAAACATTCTTTAAAGCGGCATTACCTGAAGATGCACATTTCAGATCTCATGTAAATCCAAATATGTTAACTAATGCATGCATAGTAATGTCGATATCGATTTCTCGGAAGACAATTCAATTGCAAATATGTTAGGTTACGAACTGAGAATGTAGCCCACTAATCGATTGCACGAATCGTCAAAACAGGTTCATATATTATCGGTAAATGTATGTCATATAAATGTTAACATTGTACACAGTTCATATTTGAATGGAAAACTGACAAATACACTATATGAATTCACATGTGCGGTGGCTCCAGGATATAAAATAATTTAAAAACTGAAACTTTAATATATCTGCTAGTAATAGTTAATTGTGTTGATGAAATGGTTATTACAATTGTCGATTAAAATGGTAAACTGATTAATTTTAGAAACAAAGTAATTACAATCTGTCTACATTTTAAAGAAAGCTATATAAACAATTGTCTTCTGTTGCGCATTACAATAATAATTGGCATTGTGTATAATAGTAAATTCGGACATAGAGTAGGTGGTTCTTTTAAAAAGTGGTTCTCTAAGGAACATATTTCGAAGAAAGGAAGTATAAAAGGGTGTAAATGCAAGCATAAAATGCTCACTTCAAATAAGTTACCTGTGAAGTTAACACAAGGCAACAAATTGTATTTAAAATAATTAAGATATACAGTTAATATAAATGGAAGACAAACTTAATGTTGAAGCACCTATCAGTTATGAAGATGCAATCACCAATATGAAAATACATGTGTACGAACCATTCCGAACAAGTCCGTATACATTTCCATCTGAAATAAAGATTGCTATACAAAATCACGCTATTTACACATTACCGACGAAATCGAGTTTAAGGTTCAGATGAACTATTAAAAAGACAGCCGGTGCAAGTAATCCAGTAACTACAGGAATAGTGAGAAACTAATTACTTCATATTTAACCAATAAAATTACATATCTACTCAATGGTGTTGAGAAGGATCAAACTAGAGTTGTTTAAATTACTTCCATGATAAAGAACTGTCTCTCGGGAACTGTAAATGACCTTTATACAGGGATTATGGCTGGATGTAGCAATGTTAATAATTTTACACTACAAATAAACACAGGTGGAAGATATAAAGTTGTTATACCATTAAGTAAGGTTTTGAGCTTTTGTGAGGACTATAAACATGTAATATTAAATTCCGAACAAAAATTAGTTATTCTATTCAGCAATATTTATTTGAATGCTATATATGATACAGCCAATAACGAGGAAGGTGTAACATTTGAATTACACACTGTTTAATGGCTAATGCTACATATTGAAATTAACACTTGTGAAAGTGTAAAGTTTTAAAAATATATCGAAAGGGGAAGAATCTAGATATTGTATTCAGATTGTGGGGTTTGGAGACATTTCCAATGTTAACATCACAAAACATCATTAGGAATGTGAAATCAAGTTTTTCATCTGAGAAACCGCTATTCGTGGTTATTTGTTTTCAAACAAACTGTCAAAACTATTTAATAACTGATAGATCAGTATTCGATAATTGTGATATGAAAAATATTAAATTGTAGCTAAATAGTCAAGCTTACCCCTATATGGATTTAAATTTGAACTTTGAAGGTGGAGAATTCCTTATTTGCTACAATATGTACACAAAGTTTCAGGAAATGTATTATAACAAAATCAGCTCACCAATCCTAGAACCCAAATAATCTAAAACCACAGGAATGTTATTTGTATTTTATGTAAGTAAACAAGATGACATAATTACCAATGGCAAAATTGATTCATGAATTGAAATTATTGCAAATATACATATTCCAGCAAATACACAAGCTTTTGCTCTGATAATTCACAGTAGATTACCAAGTTACAATGTAAGAGGTAAGCTGATGAAGATAATGACTTGAGTTAGTAGACAACGAGACATAGCTACGACGAGATGTTTTGCAGTGTACAAGGATTTCAATATGCAGAAAAATGTATCATTAAAGAATTAGCTATTACTGATATGGAAGAAAATACAACTGTATTCAGCTTTAAACCACCATTTCACTGGAAATATCTAACTCCCAAGTACAAGAAAACTAATAGATGGGTTAGCAATCACCAACATCATTTAAAATGGGAGATTGGGTGTATAGAGTATGAGAATATTGAAGATATTTGCAAACATTACCAAAATAATTGTGAAATATATGTAGATGGAGTCGAGCAAAAACACATTTTAGAAAGCGTGTAGAATGGGAAAGTAATAGATGTTCAAAAACAATACAAGTACCCATCGTTCAAACAGTTATGTAAAACATATTAATCTAATTCATTGTTTTTCTCTGCAGAGGAAAACTTTAAACTAATGATAACTTGGGAAATTATGTCTGACTGGGGTGAAACAAACTATGATGATTCTCCTCCTGAATCACCTGTGGATATTTTCGAGTCATATTACTTGGGATGAGAGAACTAATGAGTGAAATTTAATATAAAAGTACTTGGTTGTATGTAATCCACTAGTTTGTAAACATGGATAAACAAGACAATGAAATCGAATATTTTCGCATACAGAAATTAGAAGTGTAAATTTAATATTTGCAAGTTATTAGCACATCGGAGTAAACCATTTAGAGTTAGTTTTGGAAAGAAATAGTTTTAGTATCTTTGTGACGTTCCTACTGTAAACATATCTTTATTTCACCCAACTGGTATTTATGTTTCTGTCACCCCTGGAAACTCAAGTGTGAATTACTCTTGTTTGTTTAATGGATTAATATATCATTTTGGAGAGATATGCGATGGGTTGTTTCATTTCAAAACTATCCAATATCCCTTACAGAGTGAAAAATGCAATGATTTAATATCTTGTCCAGATCTGAAAGAATGTCTTTTATACCATATGTGTCCAAATACAAGTCTACCAGCAAGTATCAAAGAAGTGTATTCGCACTTTTATGGAATTTTTCCTACTTACCAGAACGTATAATATTACATGCACCTGAATACACAAAAAATTATAACAATTAAACAGATGAAACTACTATAAATATTGACAAGGAGAGAATGGATAAGATACAATGTAAAAATGTTTTTGTAATCACACAGTGATTAGAATATGTATTCCGTAAGCAAATGTAAGAAAAATGTAATAAAACAAATGGTTTGAGACTATTTCCTTTGTTTTACTAACTTTACGAATGCATGAATTGTAATATTCCCATATGCTGACAATTAAATGTTATGTAAACTTTGTTTTTGTGCATTTAACAATCAAATCTAATGTGTTTGCACATAAGTGTTTGTGTGCGGGATAGTGATTAAATAAACCATTAGTAATTCTGAAAGCAATTTAATACATAAAACCTTATAAACATTATATAATTCAGACATTATGTGTTTAAAACAAATAATATACTTGAATTTCTTCCTGAAATTGCCTATAACTACCTATAAAAAGGTATATGTCTTGCAATTTCATTATAGTCTTGGAATAGTACAGAAGCAATCATGTTTCTACTGTGTTGCTTCTGCAGTAAAGAATTTACAGTTCTGCAGAACTTACAATGACACAAAAGGACAAGCTGTGGAATGAAATATTCAAGCAAACAGTTTCAGTGTGATTTTTGCCAGAAACAATTTTCTCAGAGTGATGGTTTAAATAGACATTGTAAAACTTGCAACACTGGTTCTCCATGTCCACAATCTGCTCCACAATGTCTCCACAACCTGCTCCAAAATCTGCTCCACAATGTTTCCACAATCTGCTCCAAAATCTGCTCCACAATTTGCTCCACATAGTCCACATGGTCCACATAGTCTACCTACTGAAAAAATGTTAACATTTCCAGCTCCACCCACTGATTTACCTTCAAATGTAGGTATGTTACTTCAGGAATAAAAAGCAATTTGATTTATGAATCTCCAGCTTCAGTAAAAAGTTCATCAACCAATCTCAGATACGAGATACTGGCTGGCATGTTTGCCGGCAGGTTAACTGACGTATGGATAGTTAATGATAGGTTGAGTAGTGATGCAGACTTTTCTCATTTTTTTTCACAAGGTGCAAATTTGGATATGAGCTGAATATGTACTTTTTCCTTCAGTCGGTTTAAAAGTGTGTGTTTGTTCGCAACAATTGGCGAATCACTTTGTCTGAGCGCTTTCCATAACAGCAAACAATACTGTCTCGTTGTGAAATCAGTTTGTGTGAATATCACCTAAAAATAGCGAAATTGTTAATATTTAACATAGTAGAGTCTATGGTGATTCGGAATGACTAACGATTTTGTGTCTCAACAGAAAACAAGATAAAATAAATAATTTTTTATAGTATATGCATTTTAAAGACTAAGGTAAAATGCAGTTCATGGGTATTAGCAAACACTGATGATTTTCACAAGATATTTAAAACACATAGAAATGATATATTCACTATATCTGCATTTATTGTGTAAATCAGTTAATTTTGTGTTTGATACTTTGCGTGAAGCCTGTAGGATTCCTACAGCTGGGACATATATAAAACTAAAGCATTGCTACCAGTCCTTGTCCAGAGCGAGGCAGGCTGGTTTCTTGAAGGCAGTTCGTCAGGGTGTTGCATTCCCTTTGACAAAAGGAGCGAGGTCGTCCCTCATCGGCTAACGCTCCGTTACAGGATAGAAAAACGAACAAAGTAACGCCAGCCTACAGTGGTCACCGATCCTGTTTGCACATTCGCACCGAACCCATGCTTCGCCTAGCTGAGATGACAACCCACGCTTGCTAGGTGCTGTCTTTGTTTATCTGGTCGGAGCTCACACCTCGCTCACAGTATTCAGAGCAGTATTTTTCGAAATATTTCCATTTTTCACGTATTCAAACTTCGCAACATAAAATATGATAGGAGTTAAATATTTTTTTCATGTGTTAATAAATTTATTTCTTTTTAATATTCATCGATTAACATTTGAATTCAGTTTCTTTACTAGTATTAACTATGGTATTCACTAAGATTTTATTGTGATAGCTAATAGTATAGAAATATTTGCCGTTATTTTTATATAATCCATGCATTGTTCAGGTAGGATTCGTCAATGTGGATTTCCGAAGCTAGTCTATGTGTGTTCGCTAGAATTTTTTTTTAAACTTTCTCTGCCATACGTTTTTCGATGGAGAATTATTTTGGATCGATAAACTGTGTTTGTGTTAAGTAACTTAGTAATGCTTTCATCGTTTTTCTTAGACGAAGTGTGGATACTGTTTCATTTAAGCCATTTGGTTAGTATTCGTACATTTATCAATTTTGTGAAAAATTTATATGGATTATTCATTCGAGTCGTTCACCTAGATCGTGATTAGGTAGTATTTGTACATTTTCTAACAAATTATTTGCAATAATTAAATAGCGGAAGTTGTTAAAATATATTCGTTTACAGCAAACATTCAGACACTTGAGACCCGAAATGCAAGAATTTTTCAAACATTACCTGCCACAAGGTTTGAAGGCTGTTGACCAGCTCCAGGTATGGCGAGTCAGGGAAGGAGCAGGCGGGGGGGAATAAGTACTCCTCTCACAGAACTGGACAGGGCAGATTTTCGGGAGAGTCCACAATTTATTGGTATAGTGTAGTTTTTGCAAACAAATAAACCATTTGGAAGAGTCCGACTTGGTGTTTTGAGGGGTGACTGGCAGGTGGAGAGTTCCCGAAGTTGTTGGACAAAGGACACGATCTGGGTTGGTGGCGAAGGGAGGGTGTCGGGTCTGCATGGTCTTGGATAGACAGCGAAGGTGCGTGACCTTGGACAGAGCAGCCCTCCAGCAAGCAGAAAAGGAAGTTTGTGTTGGAGGGTAAGGGGGCTGCATGGTCTTGGAAAAGAACTCTCTTTTCGCACAAAGATGCAGTCTGAACCAGGGGGAGAGGGGGGCTGCTGCTGGCAGCACAGACGTGAACAGTTCTCGTGGGTTGGCGCCATGTTAGTTCTTCGCAAACACTTGTCTAGGATATACATATACACCAGCTCTCTCTACTTCACCGGGCCCGGCGGGCATTAGACTTCGTGATGCGACACTGAATATCACTCGGCGTGGTGGCCAGCGGGCTTCGAAGAGTGCTAACCACATTTCTCATTAACACTAGAATGCCCAGAGGAATCATTCTGACTCCTATGACTTTTTATTGTCGTTTTTAAAGCATTTTGAATTTCTTTTTTTCATAAAATCCTCATGTGACTTATATTTTTTTTAAGGGGAATTCAATCATTGTGTGAACGTTTTCCCAAAAAAAGATTTTAAGGCTTAATTTTATGATTTTACCTTACATGTCCAAGGAGTAGTTTTGACTCCTCATTATGTTTTTCGGGGAAATTAATTTTTTCTGCATCATGATTGCCACATTTGTTCTTAAACCTACTGTAAAACTATACAGTAATGTCTCTGAGCTCTTTTGATACAGTAAGTCTTGTATGAAATCTGTGTTCTTTACTTGTGTCATTCCTCGCCATTTCTTCTCGCCTCCACCCGGAAGAGAGCTGGTTGCGACATATCTGAAGGGCGGTAGCACCAAATATCTTCTCAGTAATCTCTTTGCTCATTGATGTGCGTTATTCCTATCCTTTCCTCCTTCACCACCGCCTCCCCCATACTTGATGCTGTTGCCTGGAATTGAGTTTCCCATGACCTGTCTCAAGGCAGACTGCACAGTAGCACAGACTGTGCACATGATACACTCTGCTGTTAGTTGTTTAGAGGATGGTATACAGGAAAACTCTGACACCACAAGAAGTTATAAAATGTTTACAAGACATTCCAGAGGAGTTGTCTAAGAGCTGTAGCAATGAAGAAAGTGATTCAGATGAGGATTTTGTCCTATTCGATGATGGAACAAACTCTTCTGAGAGTGATGCAAGTGAACAGTGCAACACTGTAGGTACTATCCACTTATTTGTTATTCATGATCGATTGATGTTATTACTAAATTATTATTCTAACAAATCATGATGCAGTTTACAGCGATCAAGAACAGAGAATGAGTCACATGTTCTCGGAGACGTCGCAGAGCCCCAAGACAAGTTTCTCGTGGATGCTGAGGTGGTCGTGGCCAGCACAGTGGTGTAGCTGTTTCCAACACAACATATGATCATCTAGGCCCTATCCGGGGCAATAAAGTGCCAAGGATCTTCACTTCTGAGCAGCCTGCAAGTGGTCTTCAACTAGAAGGTAGGCATGTGCCCTCTGCAGGTGCTATGGCCCTCTAGTTCCTTCTGCTGAGGCAACTGAAGATGCCGGGGCAGTTGAAGATGCTGTGGCAGTTGAAAATGCTGTGACAACTGGAGATGAGGGCAACAGTCCTACGATGCTGGTTGGTTCTGATGGCACAGAGTGACCACCAGTTACTCCAGGCGAACATGGACCAGGTAGTCATGCTTGACATAACATCCTGACTGAAGTACCTGGGCCCATAGAATATGCAAAGAAAATAGTTTCTCCTGAAAGCCCAGCAAGTGCATAGCAATTGCTTATAGACCAGTTCACAGTGCAACACATTATTGAATGTATAGTTACTGAAGCTCATAGGCAGACTGAAAGTGAAGATTTTGTTTTGGCTGATAGAGAATTGGAAGCTTTTATTGCTGTGATGTATGCCCGAGGTGTTGCAGGTGCAAATGACTTGCCTGTTCACAGTTTGTGGACAGAAGCGTGGAGCATACCAGTATGTAAACAAGCCATGTCAAGGAACAGGTTTTGTGAAAATTTATGCTATCTTCGATTTTATCGAAAGTCAAATCGTTCTCTGCGATTGCAGACAGACAAATTTGCTCTCTTTGCAACAATTTCAACACATTTATTGATAATTTCATTGTATGTTATAAGCCAGGGGCATTTATTACTATTGATGAGCAGTTGTTTCCAAGCAAGGCCAGATGTCCTTTCATCCAGTATATTGCCTCAAAACCTGATACATTTGGACAAAAGTACTGGCTAGCAGTTGACAAGGATAGTAAATATCTGGTAAATGGCTTTCCTTATGTTGGCAACGATGATTCTCGTCCATCTGATGAGCATGTATCAGATTGTGTAGTAATGCAACTGATGCGACCTTTTTCCAACAAAGGCCGCAATGTGACTACCGATAACTACTTCAAATCGGTTATACTTGCAAAGCAATGGCGAAAGAATGGAACAAGTCTCTTGGGAACAATGAAAAAAATTAGAAGAGAAGTGCCTACAGAAATAAAATCTATGAAAGAAGAACTGCATTCCACTAAAGTGATCAAGAATGATGGCATGCCACTCAAAGTTTATTAAGGGGAAAAAAAGAATGCTGGTATTCTGAGCACATTACACTCAGATGTTGACATTTCCAACAATGCAAAGAAAACCCCTGGCATTGTTGAGTGTTATAATGAGACAAAATATGGTGTGGACATTCTCGACCAAATGGCTCGGAAGTACACTGTCAGAACAAGTACAAGACGATGGCTTGTGCATGTGTTTCAAAATACATTAGATTTGGCTGCTATAAATGCTTGGATTCTGCACAAGGAGATTACATCAGAAAAATTCCTCGCAGATGTTTCCTGCAGAAGTCGGCTGAAGAGCTGGCAGATCCTAACATTCAAGCTAGAAATGTGCGCTCACTTACTTCAGGGTTCAATGAAGAATTTGATCAAGATCCTCAGCAGTCGACCAAGTATTGCCAAGTAAAAGCAAATTGCAGAAAATTAGAACTGTTGGTGTTTGTATTACTTGCAAGAAGTCACTATGTGGAACTTGTACAGATAAAATGGTACGAAAATGCAAGAAGTGTGAAGATAGTATTTGAAATATGTAATTCTGGAAAACTGAGGAATGAAGTCTATAATTGTGTACAAATGCTTAACCAAAATTTATTTACACTTGTGTCTAAAGAAAAGATTGTCACATTGTTTAGTGATTATTCACAATCGATACCAAAGACAACAAAGATATTTTTAAAATGCTGTGGTTACAATTATTTGTTATTTTTGATGTAAACTAAGCAGGAAGTAAATATTAAAAAGAATTCTTTCTTTACATTCAAGTAATCTAACATTTTGTAATGTCCTTGTAAAACCCAACTATGCTTTACTCAAAGCCAAAGTACAAATAGGTCAGAGTTTTATGGTAAAATAACACAGGAGTCAAAATGGCTCCCTGCAGGCATCCTAGGTAGGTCACTATTGCCGGGCAGTCTAGTGTTAAGCGATTCTGGTTTTCAACTATTGTTTCTGTAACTAGTGCCGTGAATTTCACAGACTTTATGGAAAAAAAATTGTAGTATATCCGTTATTTTAAATAATAATATATAGTATGTTTCTATAAAGTGTTACAGGATTAAGTCATCCGAGTGTCCCTACGCTTCGAAGGAAAAAATTTGTGTTAAAAGTGAATTATTCTTACAATAGTGAAAATCGCATTAAAAATGTAGGTAAGTTAAAAAAAATTAATTACCATTTAGTTTTCTGTTGTAGAACGAATAGTGTAATCAAGTCGTTAATGGCAGGGAGTAGGTTATGTCAGTCGTAAATTTAAACTCAGCCACGCTCCACGTATATAGTCAGGCTCTTGACATAAGCTCGACTCATTCATTTACCAACCTCTGCAGCAGACAGATGTGTTTTGGAAGAGCTCCTTGTGTGATTTCACTGAGTGTTTTTTAATTCGTTTAGTCATTTTCATGTACTTGTGTTCGTTAGCCATTTAATTTATTTGGAAACATTCGTTTTGTATTTCCATTAAAATTCCCGAGTTTTTCACCTCAGTCTATAATCAAATGTAAATTATCTTTGCTCTCAACACAGCTTATAAGTTGACGTAAGTGCTATATCCAAGTCAGTGCTGCAGTGACCTCCCGAGCGAATGGACGTATATTAAACGTTTTCTTTTTTATGCGTATTAATAAATTAATTTCTTTTAATGCGTGGATTCCGTTTCTAAAGTTCCTCACCTGTCTCACAGGCAGATGGACGCATTTTAAAATATTGTCAAGAATGCGTGAGAGGCATCAAGTAGTGTCACATTTTTCATATATCTTGTGTTTAGGAAGACTGCCATTTAATTTATGGGGACATTTTTTTTGTTTCATTAATTAATTAATTCATTCATTTTAAGACACCTGGGGAGTTACGTAATTGTGATCGTTTAGCACTTGTCGACAACAGATGTTATTCACATAGTTTCTCTCTCGAGTTATTCATACATAGAAATATATTTCATTTAAACATTCTGAAATTTTTTCTCTCATGTGTAACATTTCATTGCATTCTGAAACAGTCATCGTATATTTAATCGTTTGTCATTACTAACATACAGCACGTAAATCGCATTTTTCAAATTCGCCTATCTCCCAACACCATTTACGAGCAATATCACTACCAAACCAAAAGATGTACACTTAATGACACTTTTGCACAAAACTCACTATATATATATATACACACACACACACACCCTGTCCCCAACACGTCACACCTCATCGAGTGGCAGAGCTCCAAGGATGAAGACGTACCAGAGCTACTCCCCAACCCACAAAAAAGAAAGAAATTTGACCCTTAGTACACTCTTGCACCATACACACACAAAAAAATCTGATTAAAAAGTAACCTGTTCAATAAACTTAACCCTTTCTATCCATTTAACCCTTTCAATCTATTTAACTCGTTCAATCCATTTAACCCTTTCAATCCGCTTAACCCTTTCGATTTGATTAACACTTTCAATTTCATTAATCCTTGCAATCAATTTAATAAACACTTTGATATCAATTTAACCCTTTCAATCAATAAAAAGTGGAGTGAACCGCCCCGGCCCTACTACTCACTGTCCCTCCGTATTGAAGAGATTTTCAACCTTACCATATCCCCGCTGCCAAGAAGCAGACGAGCACCGTGATGACCGAACATTACAGTACCGTTAACACATTTCCACAGCCCATTACATGAGTTGAGGACAGCTCAAAGAAGTAGAATAGCGTGGTGAGCGAGAACACAAGCCGCCGGCGTTTTGATAGTAAGCGCCTGTTTGAAAAACACAGAAACAATACGGGAACTACATAAATGCCTGCGGGGAAGCGAGCGCGGTCTTGCCACAGCCAGCCGCCGTCCGAGCAAGATGGGACAACAGGGGTTCAAGGCCGCCATAGAGCAACAATGATCAGCCTTCGGCAACATTAAGGTGAAGATGTTCCAATAGTTCCAACAGTTTTATTACAGACATTTTGTAGGTAGCTGCACGTGGCTTAAAGTAATAACTAAACAACAGATACTTGCTACTAAACAGAAAATTATATATTGAGCTCCCCCGTCATAAATCAAATAGTTAACGTCACTTAATGTAAAGAGTATTGTTTAACACAATTTAAACACTGTACGTTTATCTATTTAAATACATAGTAAGTTATTATGAGTTATTCATCTGAACATGCTTCCCCCACTAAGCTTGTACGGCCCCCGTATGGGGCCATTACAATATGCTATGACTCACCAGACAATTCCGCGAATAGTAAGGTACATGTGCTGCTGTAATATAAGACAGAAATTGTAGCATCCTCCTTCAATCCTCCTTACGCTTTCACCGTGAATATCCTAGTACCCTTCTAACAATGAGGCTGTCTTCTTTCTTGATAGCCTGTCTGAATAGTCCAGAACCGGTTCGCATGTATGAATATCTCCACTCATTCTTGCTTCCAAAATTATCTAAATGCGAAGTCCGAATAATCCGAACGACGGGAAACTCGGTGCACCATCCACTTGGCCTCTCAAACACAAATCACCCGGACTCCCAAAATCCGTCAGTTGTTCGTAAGACTGTGTCATGTATTTACTCACCATGCAGATAGTTTACTGACTACGCCTTGCAAGTATCGTGCGTATAATATTCATACTGTGTGAGTAAATATATTACATTTTATACACTTGTCACTTTCCTTAAATTTGTTCAAACATATGTGCTATTTAGTGAGCTGGAAAATTTAAAGCTGTGTTAATTTTAATATCGCAATTAAAAAACAGCAGTTTGCAAAATGCTCACATTGACAGGACGCCACACATGCGCCATTTGCACGAAACGAAGTTGTTTTTGAAGCCTGGCAGATAGGCAACACATATGGATACGTATACCGAAATTGTTGCTTAATATGCGAGGTAAGGGGCATAAATAAACTAAAATAACCCAAAATTAAAATACTTCATATAATTTATTTCAACAAATACAGAATTTTTACTGTGCACATATACACTTTATTTGTTAATTTACTTTATATATTCATTATGTAAAACAACAGAAAAATATAGCATGGAACTTTTCACCATACTGAATGCTTTCTAGGTAAAACATATAAAATATAATAGTTGAAATATTTTATTTAAATGTTATGCTATCCTATCCAAATTAGTTTGTATGAACTAAACATTTATGATATTGAGGCAACATAAAACAATACAAATAAGTAAAAACATCCTTTTTATTATCAGTAACATTAAAAATAATTTATTATTAATTATTCCAAGAATTTGATGTCATGGGTTTATAGTTATAGTTGAATAAAAGAAACAATCTTGCCTGATATAAGTAGGCCAACATAACCAAATCAATTTCAATTTTTCAAAGAATATTATATTTTACCGTTGCGGATGACTTTGGTGCAGTTGTGGAGGTGCAGCAAAACTAAATGTATTTATTTTATGCAGCCTCACTCTAAGAATTCGTCAGTAAATATGCTGCTCTTTCATTGCAAATTCCAGGCAATGACAATGTTATTTTCAAACAAAGCAACTGCCAAAATATTTAATAAATTCACTGACATACTAATTGATTATAAAGAGTCACTATAATTATTGAGTAAGTACAAAACAAATTTAATTTGTGCATTAAGTGTCAATTTTAATCTCAATAAATCCGTAAAATATGATATTTTACATTCAGTGAACTAAATATTTTTACCTTGGCACTATGCACACGTTTTTTAAAAATAAATATAATCACAAAATGCTTTGTCTAAATGTGGAAGCAAAATTTGGCGAATTATTTCATCTTTGTTTACAAACTATTTTCGAATGACAACGAACTTATCAAATAATTAATAAATAATTATATCCCGGTGATTCTATTTTCTTGGTTTTGCCTTTTGAGTGTGTATATATGAATATGTGTGTTTACACACACATGCGATCGGGACAAATTTGTTTTATCCACTTGCTGATGAGAACCATTAACACATCAAAAATTTTATTTTAGCGTTTTGTTATGTTTTGGAAGAACATGAACATCTATATCATATCTGAAAAGCTGTCTCTCGCGTTAATTTCTTCTGCTAGCGGGGTTTTTTTTTTTCTCGCGCATAGATAAGTTTTACTTTTGGTTTTGACATCATTACTGTATGAATTTTTTTCTGTGTCAATTTAAGTGCACTGGTTTTCAGTTAAGTGAAGCGCAGATATTTGGGTGGCTCTTAACATCGAGGTCTTGAGAGCCGATGCAGGTAAAGCGAGGTGAGTAAGGAGCAGCGCCGGAATGAAGGGGCGGGGGAAACGGGAGATACCCGACAAAACTCGCCGACTAGCGGCATCGCCGGGCACGATTCCCGCATGCGGTCACTACAGCACAAGTCTTCAACTTTGAGAAGTTTCCGGAAGTAGAGTAATTAATTTCATGCAAGTGAAATGTTAAACTCGAATCTAATTCTGATAAGGTACTAGAGCATAGGCGATATTAGACATTCAAGGCTAGTGTCAATGTAAACGTTTGTCTATGTTAATATGGAATCAACTTATCATTGCTGAGTAAAATGGCGGTGAGGGATAGTCTTCGAGGTAGTATACAATCTTCAATCTTATTTCTGTGTATGAACTTAGAGAGGAAATATACTCGCAACAACCAGAAGGATACGTGTTAGAACACGTGCGTTGGCTTAATAAGTCTATTTAAACTAAATTGTGCTTCGAAACGTTGGCGTATAAATTTTAATAGTTATCATGCATGTTGACGATGTGATAGAAAAGTTAGTGGTGGCCACGAACGTAGTGAGTTAGAAAAGTTTAGATAAATTTTAACATATGAATAAAACGCCACAGAGAAGCCTTGAAAGAAAAAAACTGTCCCGAAAACTTGTGGGTTTAGTGAGGTCATCCAGAATGTATTTAAAACGATTTGTTATTATCGGATGAAAATGAGTGGCCAGGCCCATATAAAAGGATGTTTTGTAGGCAGCTAGTGGCAATAACGTGGTAAGTTTTCCTTACAGACATGAAATAATGAACCCCACAACACGAACGAGGATCGGCGCTGCCAAGATGCTGGAGAAAGTATCTTGCACAAAACGTAGCTATATCATTTCGGTGAACAAATTGCTCTGCTACATTAATGGCACCTTAAGAGGGATCGTCACATGCTGAAACTTTCTACTTGCCTTAGGGACGGACTGTTAATGGCTTAGCACATTCCTGCAGATGTCACGATCAAGGAGATCAACACTACAGTAGTTGTCGGTTTGTCTCTCCTCTGCTACTTCTCTGGCCTGCATCATGAAGATCCTGCATTTTATACACATTTCACTACTCTCCTATAAGGCATGAAGCGGTTTTGTAGCTATGTCTTTTCTCAAAAATTTCAGCGATGACAATGGAGGATGAAGTAATCAAAACTTTTTTTATGAATGTGACAATAATTTCTGGATATATATATATATCCAGAAATTATAACAAATAATATTTACATAATTTGTTATAATTACTGGATTTTTGTAATTTTTGTATATCTTAGTTTATTTCATAGATTACCTTTTGTGTTTGAGTAGCCAGTCTTTTTACGGGCCTACTTATATAGGTATTTAAAGTTTGGAGGTTTAGCTATATGATGAGAGTGTAGCGCGTAACGAGTAAATATATATATTTTTCTCAGCTATGCGTGTATATTTCTCGGCACTGATATATTGTTTAAGTATCCGTTGTGTGTATATCCGTAAATATTTTACTTCTGGTTAGTAATATTAATTTATTTCATACAATTTTTCTATAATATCCTTGGTTATAAAATTAGGAATTGGTTACGCACTCTACACTACCTATATTCCCTCTAGTCTACAATATTGTTGGTCCATAGCTCTGAAAAAGGGAGGGGAGTGCCACGTTATTTTGTTTGTGGACCCATTTCATCTGCTTGAAGAGGAGACAGTCGGGGGCTGTTTTACCTGAGTAAGGTTAATTCCACCCATATTAAGAACAAAACGAAACTTATTATAGGAGAGTTAGCCGCTGGTGGTCACTTTTAATATGGCGGTAAATGGAGCAATTCCATCGATTTGTGTGTGCAAGTATTTGTTTGTCTTAATTGTGATGTATACCTGTCCCAGCCAAATTTTATTTCATGCGTATTATTTACCCCAGTAAAAATACACCTGTTTTTGGCAAGCTTATTTAAATGGAAAAAAGTAACGAATTTAAGTGCCAAAAAATATAGCTGTCATCGGAAGGAAACTACACTTTTTTTTTTTTTTTAACAATTTCAATATTTATTTTGTTTCAGCTGCCATATTTCAATAAAGTAACTGTGTAAGCCAGCAGTTTGCTTAATCCAGTTTACGACAGATAATTAAACGATGTGTAGATATGTACCACTGCAGTGCAAAGAACAGTAAAGTTTATTCTTTACGTAGTTTCTAATTGAATATAAATCAGAACATTTTACCATTTCCTTGCATACAAAATGGAAAGATACGTACACTTGAAACACCAGTGCACCCTGGTATCGAACATTTATAGTTGCCAAACTAGAAGCATCGATTATCCCAGCCTGAGTAGAATAAACCTCAACCTGAGTCCGTGGTTGGTCGGTTGGGCTATGTATTGATGAAATTAACTGTATTTTATACATGGAAAATTTGCCTTTCAAAATTAATTGTAACAGTTTTACTTCGTAAAACATTCCTTACCATTGGTCAGTTAATCAGTAACAAAAAACATGTTTTAAAAAACAAAAATTCTTTGATAATAGATTCTGCGAGGAAACGACCTCACGCACCTCCCCGGTGTTCGAACCAGATCCCGTACTGCCTCTTGTGTATAACAACAAATAATATTACAGTAAATGGATTTATTAACTTATATAATGGAACATAGATTTTCGTATTGTTTTATATTAACGCAAATAAATGGTAGATTTCACAATAACAAATTTTAAAAATGAATTTTCGATAATTTTTATTAATTATATTAGATATAACTTCGTAGCCAAGGAGATGTCTACTACTCCCGTATGAAATTGTGTGAGTTATTTAAAATTTGAGAATGCACGTATAAAATTTTAATGGCAGGAATCTCCGTTGCTTCTGTTTCTTCGTCATAAAGGAAAGCTCATGCTCCAGACGGCGGTTATGATTCATGTAAAATTAGCGGCCACATGACTGAGGTCCTCGTTATGTGGGCAGGTGTTACGAGGCGATGCGTCAGACCACAGGGCAGTGTCCACGTATGCGCGGACGAAATTGTTGCCATATGTAAGGACTGAGAGCCTAGAGGCATGGTTCTGAAGTGTTATATTATTATACTTTTTTAGATAACTTCTAAACTAACTATCATTCTATGTTAGTATACTTTTTATATAACAAGTGTTTGTATTGTTAACTGATTAAGTTATCATTAGGTCACATTCCTACAGAACTCTAAGGAATGTTTACAGTAGTTCTACAGAGCGAAAACTGCATCATTCGTAATGGTTTTAACTGTTTTAATTCTTAAATAAACACAGTGCTTTCAATTTCATATCGAGTTTCATTGAAACTATATTCAGAGGGATGCGCAAGTGTCCTTGGTGCCAGCAATCTGATAAAATGTTCTTTAAAATCTGCGAAACACACGAGCAATGTAATTTAAAGTGTGGCTGCGTTCAAGTGGTAATAAAGGAAATACCACCGAGTGGGCATTGCAAACATTACGACAAACTTCTCATAAGGAAATGTGTAGCTTTGGAACCGTGTCTAAGAAATTGCGGTTTCATCAACGTGGTTGGTCGAGAGCATTTAGAATAACATCCCCTCAGGAGGATACATTTCACCATGCAATTTCATCCGACATTTGAGCCTTTAGATGAGTTTAGTAATGTTATGCTTAGTTGTATGATATTTTATTTTAAGTGTCATGCTATTTGTTTGAAGTGTTACGTTGCGTGTACGAGAGTTTTGATATACCCAGTGTGAAAATAGATCCATCTCATATATGTTGACAATTCGTACAGATCGCATGCGAGAGCTAGTCGTACACATTTTACTGAATGAGAGTAACAAAATCCATCATGGCAATTGATATTGTTTCCATCTTGTGTTCATCTACCGTTTTGGCCCCGGATACAGCTCACGGATCCTTTCCGAAGAGTTAAAGCCGGACTGACATCTCAAGTCTTATGGAAGGATATTTCTGTTCCCTAGATCTTAGCGGGAAGTGTGGGTAACACATTAAAACTACGCTGGTGGCAGCCCACCTTTCACCTTTCTCTAACATCATTCCAAAAGAAGATACTCCAGTTGTCCACCACGCATCATACTGCAGACGCAGTGAACGTTGTCATGTGACAATTCTTAAAAAACTAAACTTTCTTTACAAAAACAATAGAAGATATTTTTTACAAAAAATGTGCACCGACGAAAAGAGACATAAAAACTAATTTTTAAAATGCTTAAAAACTTACGAGTTATAAAAATTGCATAATGCCAGCTGGTCTATGTAAGATTAAGGATAGCTTACTCTGACTGAAATCCGCAATCTGACTGCCATGTAAACTAATGCATTCTAATTTATATTCTGTACTCCCTGCCTATTTACGGTAATATTTTTCAAAGTAACAGAGTTTGGTTCAAACATGTATAGTGAACGAAGATGAATAACTGGGCCGAGGTGCACAGAGTAAAAGTGAATGCTGAGTGAGGTGTGATTAAATTAGTCGAGGGATAGGAAGGATTAAGAGGACTTTAATCGAAATGAGTATAGTCGCTTGGGCTTGAACCAACAAATGAAAGAATACATAGGACGTATCTAAATTCGACCTGCAAACTTCGGTGGCAGATTAATCACGAAAAAATAAGTTGAAAACATATCTACGACCTGTGGTCTGAGATGAATTCTAAGGGAGGTACACATTTTTGAAGTTGTGACTGAAGAAATAATTGATTACACTGCCACTGTTATGCACCTCTCTCTCTGGATTCTTCCCCTCCCTTGAATAGCTACAACAGTGTGTTATTAGGTGTTGTGTGTGCCCTGCCTGCCAGGTATTGGTAAATATTATTTTATAGAAAAACACGAATTACTCGAAAACGGCGAGGCTTAGATTATTTACACAGGGCGACATTTTTGTTCATTGTGACATGAGGATTAATAATCCATATTTTAAAATCCAAATACACTACCGCGTCATGGAGGTTGATTCGAAATAGGGGTAGTAACCGTTATTATTTTTATGGAATAATTTGATAACAGCCACAGGTGTTTTTTATCTACAATATTTGCAATAAACAGGTGTTTCAGGTCCCTCTTCAAAGAAGTTTTAAAGGCCATCCACAGTTACTTCCAACTTTTCTGAAGCCCTGCTAAAGTTCTACTTCCAGGATATTCCTCCGCCTCATGCAAACAAAGCTTAACCGAGTCTAGAAAATTACACCAAAGGGACAAAGCACCGCATTCGTGCGCACTCAGTGTAATATTGATTGTAAGAACTATTTCTTACTAGTCATTTCCAACACACATATTTTCTCCCGGTTTTTATTCATTTTACTTATAAATGAGGCATTTTAATTTATAGATAAAACGTAAGTATAAGTTTACTTTAACAAAAAATTAAGTCTTTTTTTATTTAATAAAAGTATAAAATGCTTCCGATAGATGGCATACTTTGGAAACAACGAAGCATGTCATACGTGGGGTGATGTTCCAAAGGTTTGATTCAAAAATTGCGCAGAAACAGCGAATAGACTATATTCACTTTAGACCATATGTCGTTAATGTGTTTTCAACTTCTTTTTTCGTGATTAACCTGCAGTCGAAGTTTGCCGGCCCAATTTAGATATTACAAAAAAAAAGTAAGTGTTATCAAAGAATTTAAAAATTGCCTGATGGAAATCATGATAGATTCGGTGTAAAGTTTTTTGTTTTGTCGATATAATATCACTTTTTTTACTTAATAATACTTTCAAAACTATTTAATTACGTTGGTATATTTAAATATGCAGTAATCGAACTATTACTTCTGTAGATTTCAAGACAGTGGCCGTACAAGAAAGTTAATAAGTATGTTATGAACATCAGGGAGCAGAAAATAAAAAAATTATTATTTATTAAATATGTAATTAATAGATTTAAATGTTTTAAAAATGGAAATTGTGTCAGCTGATTTAAAAATGGATTTCTAAAAAAAATAATACAATTTTTCTAATTTTGCGTGGTTACAAGGTCATACTCAGAAATTATGTTTCCAGTTAAGTTCAAGTTCATGTTCAGAGTTCAGGTTGAAGAGTTGCATCCAAGGTCATCAAACACAGCATGGTTGCCTTCACGAGGGCACTATTTCCTGAATCGCCGGTTAAAACCAGATTCTGTAACTAATTGCAAAATAAACTGTAAAAGAAACCTTACAAAATAATAGTCCCTTACAGCAAAAATGACTTATTGAAAATAATAATTTGAGCACTTTGAATCTTGGCCGATTGGCTTGGCTGAAAAGTTCATATTATTTCCAATTATACATGATCTTAGTACATTCCGCATTCCTTAAAATAGTATTCATATCCGTACATTTATTTGCCACTAATTTTCAGCTAACCATTGTGACCTGTTAATATTAACTGCTTGAATTAGGAACAACTTCTAAAAATTAATTATTTCGTAAACTCAAAACATTTATGTATTTAGGGCTCTACTAGAAAATTCCTTGAATCGTAGGTATGGTTCAAAGTATATAGCACTTACAGAAATATAACGATTCATCTCTTTAAAATTGACAAATTCACTATGGCAGTTTATACATAAAACACGCAGCTTGTACAGAACATGCACCATTAAATGTTGATGGGATGTTTCGCTCCTAATAATGAATATCGGATTTTTGTAAGTTTAACTGTGCTAGGAAGAAAAACTATTTCAAGTTCTTTATCGATCTTTGTATACTTAAAATGTTATCGATTACTTTAATAAAATCTATCGACACTTGCAATACAATTAGTTCCAGATCGAATTTTATTTAGTATTATATTAAGAGTTTTCTGTACTACAATACACGTGCGAATCTGCCTACATGACCTATTATACTTGTATATGAAAAGGGCAATAAGAGAAATTTCACAAGAGAATATAAAAAGTTTGTTAGACAATGCATCATTAGGGCGACATCACATCTTAAGGATATTACATGCATGCGGGTTTTGTGCACAACAGATAGCGGAACTTGGGAATGCACGTTGATAATATCTCTATTTCTGACTAACATTGACTGCGCAGTCTTGTTATAAGCTCGTGTAATGGTTGTCAGTGCAAGTGTTCTGCTGGCGGTTGTTGCATCAGATACGTGCAGATGGATAAGGGCTGTTCCAGTCCACCGCCGCGTCCTTCCACTTAGTTCGAATACAGTGTTCCAGCGGTGGAGTGTGCTCTCTGCTCTCGTTCTTCATGACTAGTCCCGTGGTATCTGCAAGGAAAAACTGAGCGTCTAGAATAGATAAACTTATTTCATGATCATATGTATGTAGCTAATAATCCAAGGAAGTCTACTTTTCATGATACTTGTACGCTTAACACGAAAACATACGAATATATGACAGACTCGCCACACACCCACACACACACACACACACACACACACACACACACACACACACACACACACACACACACACGCACGCACACACACACACACATAAAACACACATGAAAATACTCTCAATTTATATTAACACACTGTCAATAACGCCTAAAGTTGGTAGTACTATAGCCTACTCAATGCGCGTATAATACAGTCAAAGGATTGATTAAAGTTGTTTTCCGTAAAGCGAGGCAGCTGCATCTAAAACGCGTTGCAGAAGTTTGGTAGAAAACACGTGATTGAAAAACGGTTGGATATTCTGCAGCGCGGTGTGTAGCTGAACACGAGAACCATTTAAGAAACGTACCGAGCGCAAAGACAAGCTTCACGTTCTCGTTTCAACTCTAACGATAATTTTCTGGAGTGAAATTTTTCTAAAATGGGAGTTTTCAGAGTCAATTTAGGCTGCAAAATATTCTAGGCAGAAACTATAGAGTTGTCTTTAGACACGCATCATACTTTTATCTTTATTAGCGTGTCGTAAGAAATACAGGGTTACTGCTAAATGTCACGTGCAGGTAATTGGCCAAAGGAAAGAGTGCACGCCAGTTGAGCGCTTTGTACGTAGAGACGATGAAGCGAGGGGTGAGTGAGAAGTCAGCTTTAGAGCTGACGCGTTTTGTGGCCTCGAACGCGCAAAATAGCTGCAGGTGGAATCATTGAAAAAGTGTTCCTTGTGAAAGTGATGACAAGAGCAGTATTACTAATAGTCCTGTAATACATATTTCTATTGTTTACATTTTCCCCATAATTGTAAATTTCGCTTCCCTTATTTTTTTATATCACGCGGCGCACTTTATTTGATAACGAGCGCTAGTGATGCGATACTATTTTATAAAATGCTTCTGTCTTTGTTTGTATTATAAAAATAATTAGTACATATATAAGTATGAAAATTAAAAAAAAAATATTTATGTTAGAATATTCTGGATGAAGAATACGAATAAATCTGATGTTATAAAATTTTAAGAAAAATTGGGTTTGTAATCCTACGTAGACTTGGTTCTAGAACTGAGCCGAGTTAATACGCGGTCTCTCTGTTAATAAACTCATACTTCAAACAGCTAAGTTCGTTCAATTTATCTTAGCAATGCTTAAAAACATCTTTTACCCAAAGTGTACCATGAAGTAAAGACTAATGCAAAAATGTATCTGAGCTAGCTTGGGAATATTTTTTTTTTTTATTTGAATTACGTGTAGCATGTAGTATTCTATTATTGTTTGCTATCTTTAACAGTGCACACACACACCCACACACACTTTCATTTCAATTTCTATTACAAGTTCAGTTTAATATAGTATTTTATTTTACTATTATTTAGTCAATTTAGTTCAGTATCTGTCAACCTTACTACATATTTTAAGAATTCACACTTTCACTTTATATTCGTAAAGATTTCAACTTCCTTTAAACTGTTTTTGAAACATTCTGATGTAATTGGATACTTCCTAACTATACCAGTTATTTGCGATATTTTAATCACAGAGAAAACACTACAAACCATTCGCAGTTTCTTCACACGTTCAGAATAAAACTTTTGAAAAATCATCCCATGTATTATGTGTTTGGTTGTTTTCCAAATATGCCATATATTACAAACATATTATACTTGTGTTAACATAAAAGTACTTTATCTTAGGTCAAATTGAACTTTTACTTATATGTTATCTTTAAATAAATATTTCTTTTATAATTTTTAGGAATTAAAAACAGTGAGAAAATAGGTGTGTTGGTAATGCCTAGTAAGAAATAATTATTATGCAAAATAGTATTATACTGAGTGCGCACGAATGCGGTGCGCTGTCCCTTTGGTGCAGTTTTTTTTTTTACTAACCTTTGTTTATATGAGGCGGAGGAATATTATGAAAGTAGAACATTAGTAGGGCTTCAGAAAAGTGGGAAGTACACGTCAATTGACTATATTTACTTTTCGCTCGCAGTATTTAGATGGGATCTCTTCCTACATGGTGAAGAAGGAAGCGACAGTATTCGCGGTAAATCCATATGGGAAGAAACTTTCGTCTGTGCAAGCGATAAGGACCAACCCTCGCGACCACCTGGAGTGCAGCCGATATCTAAGTGCATCGAAATTTTAATCCTAAGAAAATTATGATGAGTCGAACAATATTGACATGACTTAGTTGGGAGTCCTTTCCTTGCTGTCGGTTTAACATTTTTAGTCGTAGTGTGCATTATGAGAGACGTTGCACAGGAAGTTGATATGAGCTATGTACACAGAAAAAACAACAGCGACCAAAAAGGAAACCCCTCACGCCTGGGAGACATCAGTAATCGTTGAGACTTTTATATCGCATTATCATTAAAAGATCTGACAATAGCTTTAAGCAGAAACAAAACTTTTGGTGACTATATTATATATATATATTGTGACGATTCTGTCGTCACGATATATTCCTTGACCTTTTAGTCACTTTTTTCGCTATGGTTGGCAACGCTTGTCATTATAGGTAGAGCAATGTTTGATAATTTTAGCTTTTGTATTTTACCGTTTCTCATATTGCATATTTTGGGCTGGCCTATACCTATATTTATTTATATGCTTTTATATGTTCGTAATTTTTAATAATTTTTATTGGCGTTACTGTTCTAGATAAATATATATTAATATTTTAAATTTAGTATTTATCTGTACGTCAAAAGTCGTCTAAAGAGTGCGCTTTTCGCACGGCACTGACGTGATGGCCACGTGTTTGGTAATGGGGGGGGGAGGGGGCGTGAAGGGGTCGGCGATCAGCTGTTGAGGGAAACGGCCGCCAGATGCGAGTACCGGGGAGTCAGTGTGCGCGTGCTAAACTGCGCGAATTAATCACCGCTATGAACTGGGCAGGTTGGTCCACGAGGGTATAACGGTTGTGTGGCGAGTGAACCGTATATCATCTCAAATGTGTGAAAATCATTTACGTTTACGAATAGCTTGCATTCGATTATGAACACGGTTAAAAACGTATTTGTTTTGCACTCCTTGGTTGTGACGAAAGGTTGCTCATCTGTTAATGAAATAGTTTTAGCTGGTTCACGTAACTTTTATTGCTGTTAAGTCAACGTGCCTGTTAAGCTAACACAGCTCATGTGTTTGTTGCAAATTTATTTGCAGCGCAAAAGTACTGCCTATTTGAATTGTGCCGCTACCCGTGCGATTAATTTGATGCTGCGATAATAAACATTATGTCATTCGCTACTGACGTGTGTGTGAAGATGGCTCGTGATTTTTCTGAGAGCAAGAAAAAGACTATATTCACGTGTGCGGTCAGCTGATGACGAAACGACACTGTGATTCTACGTTGTGTTGGACGCCGAGCGCCGTTGCTGTGTTCCGGGAGTCCTATTCGACGGCGCCACTGCGCCCTATACTTGGAGGTACGCCATCGTGCCTTGGATAGCTGATCAATGGCGTTTCCTGCTGGGTGCTCGTCGCTAAATGCACACCGTTTTGCGTGCCGAAATTTCTGCAAGTATGAGGCGACGTCTTTAATTTGGCGCCTGATGGTTTCCGTGGGCGATTACGTCAGCGAACATTAATGGTTTCAAATACGAACCTCAAAGCCAGTGCGAATCCCGCTCTGAGGGCGATTTGAGACGTATGTTTGGTAGCAAAATCCGGAGTCATCAGATTAATGTGTTTTATAGTAATATTCATTATAGTTGATGTAACGAATGAAAATAGAGGCCCCTGAATTTTTGTGGTAAATAATTCGTGGTGTTAATATTTTAGAGTACATCTTAATTGCAAATGAGTGCCATTAAGATGAAAATCTTGTGTAACCAAATCGCGTACCATTTCACAAATAAATTGTAATGAAACGTAATGTTGGCGAACTTAGTGACAGTAGTGTTGGACCCCAATATTATTTTTGCTTGGAAATTGAGAGACTGTGGTAATGAGTATTCTGTTGAATTAACATAGTGATT
Organism: Dryococelus australis; assembly: GCA_029891345.1. Classification (NCBI taxonomy): domain Eukaryota; kingdom Metazoa; phylum Arthropoda; class Insecta; order Phasmatodea; family Phasmatidae; genus Dryococelus; species Dryococelus australis. The sequence goes on from CM056994.1 coordinate 250,047,622, forward strand.
AAAGTAAAGTATGGTTTCTTTTGAGGCTGACACACAAAAGTTTCTTAAGACGAGATTGCTTTTTGCCCCGCGGGCTTGTGTAGGGATGTGTGACGTAGTTCGAGGAGTGAGGTACATTAAGTATCCTGCACGCTGGCGGGGTAGAGGGCGTCTCAATGTCATAGCGTTATGCTATAGCAGTTTCATACAAAAAAATTGTTTGTGCAAGGCCTACATTTAAGGGGGCAATATTCTTATATATATATATAATATATATATATTTACAAATATTCATAATGAAAATTTATGATCATACACAAATATCATAGCTAGACATTACGTACAGAACTACTTAATGATTTCTTTTCAATTTGTACGGTTTCAATGATACCTGTATTTTTCCATGTGGAACTTACATTATTAAATTATTACGTAATATTTGGTTACGGTTACAGTGTGGAAACTAATCACGCAGAAAAATCAGTTGGGCCTAGAAATAACTGTTACGATGTTCCCTATGCCTTGACTAGCTTAGTTTTTAAACACTGACTCCGAAAATTAAGTTATGGAGGAAAATACGTAAATCCAAGATAGCAAGGATACTTACCCCGTCAGACGTGTGTATCGTTACGGCCTGGCACGGCAGCCACACACTCGCTACAGACTCTGGACAACTTTTAAACAGCCACAAAAATATGATTAAAATACGGTGTTCAGATTTTATTGTTTCGAATGTCCATTTGCAACGTCGGTGACAATCCCATCTCAAATGCATTTCGGAAAATAATATTAATGCACTCTATGGTTTTACCATTCGGCGTTTTTCTGTCATTCCCATCCCCATGGTTAAGAGACGAGCCGCATAATCACTACAGGAGCACCGATGTAGGCTGTTCACGGCAAAGTGAGCACTTTTTAAGGCCCTGCTAAATTTTTCCTTTCAGCCAATTTCTATCTTTCTGCAATTTTTTCATATAACATTGCTATGAGTCTAATAAACAAAGTGTATACATTTCATCAATCTCAAAAGTTAACGTGTGAGGCTGATGGGTGGGACTTAAAAAGTGCTAACTTTACCGTGAATAGCCTATACAAAAGCGTACTTCCTGCAACCTGCATGACAGTGCATGGGAAAGACATTCTAACCCCCTAACCTGGCACATGATATGCCCATTGCGTGAAATGTGCTGTAGGCCGGGATTATGATGACGTCGTGTTTCACGTAACACGTTACAATGGACACGTTCACGTAAGACAGCTATACTTTGACTTGAATGTTTCAGTGAGGCCTATCATGATTTTTTTAACGTAACACGTACGTTCACGCAAAGAAAACTGATTGCAAAAATAGTGAAAATGTAAGATGGAGGGGACTGACACCCCTCAGACGAGGAAGTAGGAGGAGGCGTGACGTACTGAGCAGCTGGCGCGGCTTACCTACGGTGAGTTTGACCTCGTCATCGAGCCGCGCCATGCCGTCGTAGTGGTAGAGGTCGAAGCGGCGCTCTGCGCGCGGGTCGTGCACCAGCTCCTTCCTGCAAGAGAACAGCACCGTGAAGTGACTGTCGCTGCACACCACCCAGACTGGGAACTGCGGCGTCTTGAGGTACGAGCCCACCTGCAACACCGACCACGCCACTTGCTCAGCAACTTCGGGGGACGGACTTCCTTCACAATTTACTCGCCACTTTTCAAAGTCCCGCTCAATTATTTCTGCTCGCTGTGTATCCTTCTGCCTCACGTAAATATTATCATTGCAGTGTACCAGAATACTGTGAAATTGTTACAAACATTAATAGGTTAATTTCGTGCAGTTCCTAAATACATATACAGGCTGGTGCAATATTGCACGTCAATACTTTGGGGGAAAATTCCTCACACCTGAAGGATGAAAAATGTAGTTCGTTTCGCTGTATTAATAAATTGTTAATATTTCTTTTCAAACAAAGGCCTATAAATGGGATTTTTTAAACGTTGTAACCGTTACTATATTTCTTTAATATTATTAACTATTACAAGTTATCAACAATGTACAATGAATCTAACTTGTCATGAAAGCTTCGCAGATTGGGTGACCCACTTTTACTTCAGAATTTATAATCACTTATGTTACATTATCTTCCGTCCAATAATTAGGTACTGCACATACTATTGAAGAGCCGTGGGATGAAAAACTAACTAGTTAAATCTATTGGTACCAAAATGGATCTATAAAAGATTCATTAATTAGTCTCTGCTGATATAGGAATTTTGTGTGGATGTATAACTGCATACCCTAAATTCTACAAACTGCTAAAATATTACCAGGAAATATTTTTTGATGCTGAGTGCTAACAAGACAGTTTATATATTTGTGTAACAAAATGAAAATTACAGTTATTTTGGATTAATATATATTATAAATTATAAATTATAAAGTTGGAATTAATTTCTTGACCAAAATTTCATAGTCGTTCCATTAATTAATATCACATCGTAAACACATAGCAGGTTGTTTGTAGGAATAAATTACGTAACGATGACAAAGCAGTTCGTTTTTGGGAATAAATTCTGCAATGATGCTTCATTTTAATTTTCTTAATTACGGTCTTCAGAACTGTAAACATCTGTCTTTCACATTGAAGATTGTTCGTGCTGTGATGATTCTGTGTTATTTGTTACTTTCATCACAATTACACTGACGATTTAATGAACTTTAAATACATAAGAACGTTTTAAACATGTAGGTCCTATTAGTTGTATAGAAATAGTTTGTGAGAGTACCCTATGTTTCTCTTGTGAGAAGTAATAAGGTACCTTAAAATTAAATATCAATTTGCATTATAGCATTTCCGTTAAATAGCCTAGCATTTACAAAAATATTCTAGCATTCTTTTCCCAGACTGCAAGGGTAACTCAACAGTAACTTAGCGCATTTCTTAATGCACGCATAGGTGCACCGTACCAGATTTTTGGGTTGATCAGAATGTCAAAAAAATTATTATTTATTGAATGACTATTGAAACCTCACTGAAAGCACTCTATTTTAGCTGGTACTAAAGATAAAACCTGTAACGAGAAATACTGCTTTGAATTCTCATAAGAGTTCTCATGATTGTCTTTTTTCCCGGAATTAACTTTGTCACTAGCCTCTATTCTTAATCGTCATAATATCCTCAACGAGAATATGTGATCATAGCGGCTAACGCCCGAAAGTCTAATCTGTATTTGCCATTGGGCTACCGTATGTTGCTAATAGGGAAATTGTGATCCGACAAGCCAGCTGGTGGCTTTGATTGTGCCGCTGGCAATATTCATATCTGCTGCCACCACATAGTAGGGACACAGGATAAGAAACGCCTATCTCCGCAACAACAGTCGCGAAAGTTGCCATGTGATCATTTGGGCTGTAATAATACGCACTGTAATTCACCCAGAATGTCCATAACAGAAAGGTAATACACACAAAATTAATTCCCCTTGTAATTTTTGTAAGTTTTTATAAATAATTGTCTTAATGTTAACATATAAGGTTCGTATCCAAAAATTGCTGACATAATTTTAATTACAGAAAGAAAATACTGAACAATAAATAAATTTTAAGTAAGCAGAATCGACAGGTTTATTATAAACTTTCGCTATGTAAAGTTTCATATCTTTACCGTTTATAGTTTTCGAAGAAAACCGTCGTAAAATATAACATTAGAACAGATATCGGATTGAATTTGTGGCACGACCTCTTGCCCATACGGTTCAAATGAAGTTCTCAAGAATGCATACTTGGAAACACGTCCTTTAAAATTAGAGATCTTGAGATAACTAAGACAACCTTGCCATTCACATACAACATCTGCACTTAGTTAAGCCGTTCTCGTCGTCAGTTGAATGAGAGACTTACACTACGCTCTAGACCTGACTCAGTGAAACATTATTACTAAGTACCTGAAAAATACTCTACTGGAAATAATGCAAATCTGCACATTTCTTTATTGACACAGTTTCACAGAGTTACCAGAGACACTTGCTAATCAATGGTGAAGTCGATTGCTTCAAGCAATTGGCTGTATTTGCTTTTTATTGCTTTGCCAATCATAGAGTACAGAATGAATTGATTTACAGTGACTCTATCACCGCTTCATGTGTTTAAATGTTTTGCGCGTCATAGTACGCTAGTATGAAATATATAAGAACCCATGCAAAACTAACCGATTCAGTCATCGCTGCTTTCCGCTCAACCAACAACGTGTGGCAGCTGCTTCACAACAAACTGCAATGTTACTTCGTGGCGCGGCTAGCAGATCTATCATGTCTTCTTATCGCTTACATTGATGCCATTCACAACTTAATGTCACCAATAATTATCAGAAATAAAGCAACCCTTGTTATGAACTATCACTAATTTTTCGAACGCAAATTTTACACCCAATTTTGTGTACGCAGAATAAGTTCTGATTAATATACATATCCTGAAATAGTAGCTCTTCTTTCATGTTGTAATGGTGGCGTGAACGCGCCTTCAACTGCTTCGTTGCCTGAGCCCACACTATCATTTAAGTACAAACCAGGAAGGAGGTTGCTGCAAACGGGGCGTGCCTCGCCAAACGCTGGTAAGCTAGAACCCCACTACCAACCAAGAAGCAGAGTGGATTGCAACATGCGACGCGAATATCTGGCGTTACTGTGTGGCAGGCGGCGTCTTTCTCCGTAGTGACGCCGACCAGAATAGAGGACCCCAGGAGCTTGCTGTGCCGTCCGTCGTAACCCCGCCTTAGTCCAACAGTCTCGGGACTCAACTCAAGGTGGGACAAACCCCGATCATACAGAAACTTATTAATAACTCATCTAATTAGTATTATATTAACTAATTACAGCTTTGCTCCCTGCGCCCTCTCAATGTAACTTGCTTGTACTTGTGTAATGTCAGTTGTTACGATATAACCAGAGTCAATCCGTAATAGCTTTACTACTTAATTTACCCACTAAGTGCTCTACATCTGGCTACAGCCCCATCATGTATCTCAACCATAGACCCACTTAGCCCTTAATTACAAGTATGGCCAAGTAGACATACTTTACAACAATGTGTGTTCTCAGCTGCCCTCTTTGTTTTAAAGTATCAACCCAAATTTACATATCAATCATTAGCATTTTTCTTCTTCTTCGCCTTTCCTCTGCCATTTCTTCAATTGCTTCAATTAAATGGCAATTTATTCTCAGTCAATACAACACCAGCCTTCTCTTACTTCTTCATATTTTTGTAACATGCTTTCATTTCCCAGCTTTTCCTAGTACGTCTTCTTTCTTACTTTATCCGCCCCCTTTATCCTTTCAATTCTTGCCCATGCCCAAAACTCAAATGCTTATATTCTTTTCCAGTCTTATTAGTGAAAAAATTTTCGACCTTGGGTAATGCAACACAACACTATGCTTTTCTTTTTCGCTGCCGTATTTTCATCACTACTATAAATCGGTAGATTCTTCTGGTTTAATGATTCTTGTGTTGTTACTATCCTGATCTTCACTTCCCGAGCACATGCGGTTTTTTGCCTTACCATACTACAATACATGTATAGCAATTAATCATGGAAAGTGAGATCGTTCACACACATGATACTTCTTTAAAGGGCCCTGAACATTGACATGTATAGCAGCTAAAGATGGTAGAATTGAAGCACGATGAAACATAATTATTGACATCGTTTCTTCTACAATATTTCAGAAATGTTCAAGATACCTCGGACAACAGTCGGTGGTGAAGGGGTGAAATGGAAATGTGAGGGAGCTATGGCATGCTTACCAAGAGCCAGTAAACCGAAAACAATGGACTGGGGCCGGTGATACTTACAATGAATGGTAAAGTCGAACTACGAGATTTCATCACAAACTGTAACCATAAACTTCCCATTGGCATCAGGAAGTGCTGTAAGTGATCGTACCATTTTCCATTAGGTTGTTACACTTAGATTCCATGGACGATCTACAATCCATTGTCTAAGATGAGTGCACGGAAGAGAGATTGTCGTTTACAGTGGTAAAACACATGTCAGAGATAAAATTCTGTTACTGAAAAATAATATACGTTATGACAACTCGCGCTATGCATTGCGCAAATACAATGGAAGTATGTGGGTGTATCAGATGCCTGGCGAGTGGTATTTACAGGATTGTATTCTTCCGATTGTAAAAAGCATGTTTTCCACAGCATGGTGTTGTTCCAATGCTATTGTGACGATGAGTGCAGCAGAATAGTTGTCTCAATTTGTTGAGGAATCTGGAAGAAAATTATATGGTTACCAAATTGAGACAATTGAAGAGTTAGTCGAACTAACTTCTAAAGTGTCCAATCTCAGGGAATAAATGTCTTGAGTAATGATGTATGGAGATAAAAACAAGCGCAAATTAAGATATCCAGAGATGGCATATTACAATGGATGAAAGTGGTCTACATACTAATCCATGAACAACTTGCAGAGGAACTCTTGAAGATCGTCAAACATTTATATTATGATTCAGAGGATGACGAATTTCTGGGCATTGGAGGAAGTTCAGGAAATGAGATGTAGGGCACAAAATACCAGATACCAAGTTTCGTGTACAAAATTTGGTCACTTGACCATCTTGTCAAAAAAATCTGCCAGTTAAAATCTGGGAGATCGAAATCTGGTAATGCATGTGTTGAAAAATAACAGGATATCAAATTAAATTTTAAGAAACTACAGATAAATCACAAGTTTTATCATAATATTTGTCAGTATCGATCTATAAATTCACTAGTATTTATATTAAAGATTTGTAAGTAGATGCTGACACTTCAAACACCACAATGCGCAATGAAACTTCACTGGATGTCTCATACATTAAAAATGCTACATCACTACATCACCATTCAAAATTTTGCACATGTTTTCTTCAGCAAGCCAGCTTCTATCGATTATACAAATCGTAGGAAAAAGAATCCAGGCCCCTCCCCAATTCAGGTTTGATCGAGTAAAGGGCCCGGATAATTCGATTATGTTTCAGACAAGGGTGGACACTGTTGGATCAAAATCTCAAACAGGGAATGGATAATCAGAATTTCACTTTAACTGAGTTGACATTGCGTTTTTTTAGAGAGCAGCAGCAGCAACCCTCCTCACACACTCACGAGTTTCGCCTAATGAACTACCGTACATTTGTGTCCAGTCCTCGATACAGTGCCGTTAAGATCCTGCCACACAGAGTGTTACGGTAACGGTATATACGATTCGTAAGTAACTCCTCTGTCAAACCCGAGATGTCGAATATTGCTTCCTGGGAGAGAAGAGATATGACATGACAAAGCTTTTTTTTATATTTTTATGTTTTTCACATTTTGGTCCCAAGGTTCTTTTATAGTGATGTTAACAAGAAACGTGGGTGCCTTTTTCATTCCTTAACCCGTTCAGTACCACTGATCACTACGATGGACATGTAAATGATGCATGTGTCTTGTTTAAACCGTGTCAAATAAGAAACATGTATCTGTTTATGTATAAGTTTTCTTGTAGAACAAACTAGTAATTGATAAGGCCTATATCATGCTATGGATTCACGAAAACTTCTCCGAATAATGTTGGGAGCACCCTACGCTCACTGATCTCTCGTAAACGAACGTTATGAAAATGTAACAGATTCAACAAAAGCATTATGATGCGACGAATAAAGTGATCTGCGTAGCTTGGGATGATAAAGTCGATTCAGAAGGTAGTTCCAGAGAATAATCTCACAATTGAAAAAACATGCTGTATGTGCGTACACGGAAACCGATTCGAAACATAGCCGACAAATGAACACTTCTCAACGCCGATAGGATAGCGAACATAGCGCACGCAGCTGTAGCCAATCGCATAGCCAAGAAAGGGACGTTTTATTTTTCTCGCAAGCGTTATATGTAGCCGACTCTTCAGGAGATAGAAGTTGACGGTCAGCTCAGATCACTTATCGGATCACCATGCTGGAAGTAACTGAGAAGGGCCAAATTATCACAGGGCATTAATTACTAGAGGGCAGCACATGAAGCGCAGCGCTGAGGAAGACTCCAGATTTGAAGTGGGTGAATCAAAGTACACAGTCGAAACTAGTTGAGTGTCGGGAGATGCGTATAGTTGCAAGAGCTTCACTGTACTCCATAGGTCTTTTGGACATTGTTCGCATGCCATGTCGGCGAAAGCGAGCCCCATTCGTACAGTTAACTGAGTTTGAACGGGGCAGAATAGTGGAACACCGGGAAGCTGGATGATCATACCGAAGACTTGCGGAACATGTTGGAAGATAAGTGAAAGCAGTGCATCGATGGTGGCGCCGTTGATCAGAGGAAGCTGCACATACCCGTAAACCTGGTTCCGGAAGTCAGATACGTACGGATGCACGTCAAGACAGTCGCATTGCACGAGAGACCATAGCAGATCGCACAGCGACCGCTAAACAGATCAGACATAATGCCGCCCAAGGAGTGTCTGCAAGGACTTTCTGCAATTGTTTACATGAAGTTGGTCTACCATAACGCGTGCCATTAGCCAGACTCCCCCTCACACCTCAGTATTGTGCAGCCCACCTCCAGTGGTGCCGAGAAAGGAGCACCTGGAGTGAAGAATGGCGAAGTGTTGTGTTCAGTGATAGGGCTAATGATGGTCGAGCGCATGTTAGGCGTCGGCCTGGTGAGCGGCATCTTCCATAGTGGATACGGCAGCAACACTCGGGACAAACTCCTGGGATAATGGTTTGGGAAGCCATCGCCTACTATGGCCGTTCGCATCTGGTGTTAATATAGGGAGCATTGAACAGTGCACGTTACATCCAGTAAGTCATCCAGCCCATTCTGCTACAATTTATACCAGCTCGATCTCCAGATCTTTCCCCCATTGGGCATGTGTGGAACTGGGTTGGACGTCTTCTGGCTCGATCTCATGCACCACTGACGACTCTTGTCCAACTGACCCACCAATTCCAGTGTTCATGAAATACCATTCCGCAGGACGATATTCGTCCCCTACATGATCGTTTACATGCAAGAATGTCTACCTGTATTGCTGCTCGAGATGAAGGCATACTAAGTATTGAACCATCTCTTAGCACACCACTGGATACATTATTTTCCGGCAGGTATCATTGTGCCAGCTACCATGTCCTATGTGTGTCCTGTGATGTATGCGAATCAAATTTGTATTTCTTTCAAAGCATTCGTCAAGGAGTTCTTTTTTAATTTTCCAGTAATGTACTAAGGAACTGTTCATATATGTTAATATTTTCAGGTTTTATTTATACTGGATAATTTCTTATAAAAACTTAATCTTATTTATTACATTATACACATATATTGAAAACTTGATTGCTTGAACTGAAAATACTTACTACTATATAAATGGGAAAGTGTGTTTGTTTGGCCTTCTTTCATGTCAAAACGGAGCAACGGATCGACGTGTTTTTTTTTTTTGCACAGATATAGTTGGAGGGCCGGAGAGTGACATAGGCTACTTTTTATCCCGGAAAAATACCTCATTTCCTTCAGAAAAATTCTTATTGTAATTTTATATAATTCCTTCATTAAAATTCTGATGTAATTTTACTGCATTGTTAAAAAAAAAGTTCCTTCCTATCTCCTTCCTTTTTTGTCTATTGGCTGTCTTCCATTCCTTCCCAAGAGCCGTAGTGGCCCAGTGGCTAGAGCTATTCCAAGTGGGGCAGTAGTGGCTTAGTTGATAGAAATAAATCAAGTGGGGCCGCAGTGGCTCATTGGCTAGAGCGATCCCAAGGGGGGCCGCAGTGGCTCAGTGGCTAGAGCGATTCAAAGTGGGGCAGCAGTGTCTTAGAGAATAGAAATATATCAAGTGGGGCCGCAGTAGCCCAGCGGCTAGAGAACCCAATAGTGGGGCCGCAGTAATTTAGTGGCTAGAGAACCCAATAGAGGGGCTTCAGTAGCTCAGGGGCTAGAGCACAAAATAGTGGGACCGCAGTAACTCAGTGGGTAGAGAACCCAATAGTGGGGCCGCAGTAACTAAAGGGTAGAGAACCCAATAGTGTCTTAGTGTTACAAAACTTCATTATTTATCCCTACAAACACGAGCGTGAAGCCGCAGGTAAAAGCTAGTACTTTATAAAGCACAGTTAAATATCTTTAACTATCTTGCTTTTGATATTTAAATTTGTTCGGTTTTAACATAGACAACTATTCTTGTAATTAATCAAATTCGGTAATTCAACATAAGTTCTTCCTCGTAAATAATCATTTTCGTCTAAATTGATACCTATTCCAATTACATTACCAAATGTTAATTGAGTACGTTTTGCATAAAAACTTTTCATATCAGTTACAGCAGCATTATTTATCTGTATTTTAGTTTCAATCTAGTGAAAATATTTGTCTATTACGACTTTATCACTTTCTTTAATTTGTTATATTACATTTATTATGCTAGTTTAATGGTTGAAAAATTCTTTCCATCGAATACTTTCTTAAATTAACTAACCACTTTTTCTGATAGTGTGTACCAGCAATGTATTTAGTAGCTGTCTGCTAATTATGTATATGCAGAAAGATCGGTCATATCAGTCCATGGTCCATTATGTCTTACCATTTAAACATTTTCACAATCGCTTATTACATTTGGCGATAATTTAAAGTCAAGTGCTGTTATATACGCTGTGCTCTATTTTGTTTTAGTATTTGCCAAAATGATGTTCAGTTTTTAACAACGATATAGATTCTAGAGTATTTTTCCGTGTTATTTACTTTCTTCTTCTTGTTCATCTTAATAGTATGAAACAGTGCATTAAACACATTCGCTGTATTTAAATTTAAACATATTTCATATACAATGATTTTTCTAATTGTTTCAGTTTCACTCCACTCATCACCCTAAGCTTTGCAATTTCCGGTTAAGTTTCATATTTAATAAAACATATTTAAGTAACAAAAAGGACCACAGGGCCATATATAGAATGTATATAAAAGGTAATACAATTAATAGTAGGTACGATATATTTATTGAAATTTTCATGTATGAAGCGTCTTTCTCTTGTAGAAGAGTGACATGAAGAACTATTTTATATCACTACTTCAACTTAACGTGTCACATATGAGAATAATTCTATGACATTATAATTCCAAGTGTGTTTGAACTTGTGATTTGCAGACATATTTACTACAATCACAAAGTGCTTTTTCAATAATTTCATCTCACTTTTCACAAAATTTTTGACTATATTAATTTTTTATAATAGCTATGTTTGATATTATTTCATACTTATATTACAGCAATGTTTGCTTGGATTAATATGTTTTCCCTTTGTTGGCTTTTGACGTAGAGATCACTTTGTATCTATCTTCATATTTATCACATTTATTAATTACAGTATCATAATTTACATTTATTAAAAAATATTTAAACAGAACTATTGATTTGATTATTTAGTTTTATGTATACATTAAAATGAAAATGGACTGTCGGGTCAATGAGTCATACGAACCGATTTAATTTTTAAAATGCTAGAGATGGACGAAAAAGGCATAGCTTCAAAGTTTCAAATTATGGATAGTAACCAAGGTAAAAGGTAAAAGTCGTATTTTAGACAAAAATTAAAGAGAAATGTGTCCTGAAGGATATAAAGATAATTACTGAATAAAATAAAAAATGTAAATGAGAAATATGTTTCTCTTTTTCTAAAAGACTTAAATGGGTTAGTGAAAATGGTCAAAATAGCTACAATGTAAGATCTCCGTAAATATATTTAAAAAAAATCTTATTTTATATGTTTACTATGTCTACATAATAATTACAATGTTTCAATGAAAAATTAAAAAAAAAAAAGTGCCATTTGCGCCGACTGCAGCGCTATCTAGTTGGTTTTAGTTTCGCCGCACTCCGCAGGTCCGACCTCATTGTTCCCATCCTTGTTCCTTGCCTCTTATGTTTGGTTTTTCCCTCCCTCAAACGCGTGGGAAAACTACTACTTGTTCTTGTTCGAGTTTCCTCGTTGTGTTTGTTTTATTTGTGAAAGTAGACTGCAACATTCCTAGCTTGTATTCTGTCGTGTATGATTAAACTGCTGTGTTTTAGTGTGTTTCTTTGTTGTGTTGCCCTATTTCGTTCTTACTTATTTTATCAGCGTTGAAAAAACTTTGTCAGTAGATTTCTTGCCTGTGTTGGTTTCTATGTGTTATCTGTTGGTCATTATATATATATATATATATATATATATATATATATATATATATATATATATATATATATATATATATTCGTAATTAGTTGCTGTTCTGTTTTCGGCTCTATTCTCTCTTGGAATTTTCCAGTGTCGTATACATATAATTATTTTCTCGTCCATAGGTTGCTTGTCTTTTTTAAGTATTTTTTCGTGCTCACGCCTGTTTTTTCCATGACAGACATCTGCGTCGCAATGGCGAATGTCCAATAATCTTCATCTTGTCATTTAACACAATTGCACTATACATTCAAAGATCACAAGACCCTTGGTGCTGACAAATCAAGGCTGATGTTATTGCGGGGGTTCCGTCGTCTTATTCTGTTCAAAATAATCTGTTGCATTACGCTGGTAAATCTGGACGTGCGCGTAAGCTAGTAGTCCTGGAGCAAATGCGGCCCATGGTTTTAAGATACTTCCATGACTCTCTGTTTGGACGTCATCTAGGAATAAAGAAGACACTGCTTAAGTTAACCTCTCATTTTGCCTGGCCGTCTATTAAAGAGGATGTCACCTCTTATGTGCGATCATGTCACGATTGTCAGCAATGTAAACAGGCTCCGCAAACCAATTTTTGGTCAGGTTACAGATCAGGTGCCAGAGGCTCTCTGGCCGACTGTGCATAATTATATTTTTGGTCCCTTGGTTCTTTCCAGTAAGGGGAATATTTTTATTTTGATTCTTCTTGAAACTTTTACTAAATTAGTTTTTCTTCTTCCTCTTAGTAATATGAAGGCTTTTACAATAGTCAAAACCCTTTCGGAGCAAGTGTGGAAAATCTTTGGAGCTCCAGTCGAATTAGTATCAGAAAATGCTTGGTATTGCCAATCTGTTCGTTTTAAGAGCATGTACTTTTGGTGAGTTAAACATTTCAAATCTAGCCCATATTTTCCTAAAGGGAACTCAGTGGAGGATTTTAACAAACATACTAAAGCAACATTGGCCATCTTTTATAACGATGATTACACACTTTGGTATCAAGATCTGGATTTAATTAACGTCGGTTTTAATAGTACAGTTCATAACTCTACAGGGTGCACTCCTTCCGTAACTTTCCTTGGCCGAGAACTCACTCATCCGTTACTGAATGTGTGGAATATTACTGTTTCCCCATCCTTAGATCTCACTCAGCGGGGTCACCTCTTCGACGACGTAGTCCGTCGCTTGGAAGTTGCCAAGCGTGACGTGACTGAATGTCTCGATAGAAATAGGGTTCCGGCGCCCTTCGTGGCTGGGGATAAAGTACTTTGCCAAATTTTTCAGCTAGCCGATAGTAGGAAAGACCTGGGTTCAAAATTCCTACCGAAATACTTAGGACCCTTTATTGTTTCTAAGTATTTAACTCCAAATACCGTTTTACTGACTATTCCCGGTGCAGGATGTGAGTTTGGGAATGCTCACGTCTCGCATCTTAAGCAATATGTTTCAAATTTGTAATGTTACCTTTTTTGGATTGTGTTGTAACTGACAGGTCGCCGCCGCCTCCTTGATTCCCTCTCCTAATCCGGAGTTTGTTTTTCCTTTTTTTTCCACCCGAACTTCGGACCCTGCGTTGAGTGTAGCGGCTCTTCACGTCATCTTGGGACTCCTCCTGCCTGTGTGCTGCTGCGGCTGTGGTCTGTGAGTTCCCCCCTCCCCCCTCCGAAGATGTTTCGACTGTTCTACGGCGGCGTCTGGCCAATGCTGATGTGGCTGACTTTGATAGCCCGGGGATTGTGACAAAGGACTGCTCCGACTTGGTTCTGGCTGTTGCTGGGACAGTGGGGCCGCTCTACGTGATGCTTTTGGACTGTGCACATGCTTATTTTCAAGAAACTGCTCTTTTCTTCAAAATAGTTGTGTACTGTTTATGAAACCTTTGTGAATTTGGAGTGAGGTTATTGCTGGTTCTGTGAATCTCTCTTCTGGTCCTATTATTTACCTGCTACTGTACTTTTCTTTGAACTAGTGTTTCTTCGTCTTACACATGGAAGTGTGTATCTTTGATGCGTGTGGATGACTAACTTGCCTTTGCAGATCTACGTTTTGTTCTTTCTTGGGGGGGGGGGAGATTGCGCGACTTGCCCCGAGTGCAGTGCAATCTACTTGGTTTTAGTTTCGCAGTGCTCCGCAGATCCGACCTCGTGTTCCTATCCTTGTTCTTATCTTGTTCTTATATTTGGTTTTTTCCTCCCCCCAGCACGTGCACATTTGCCAGCCTTCCCATCCTTTGGTTTGTAATTTTAATTGAGTTGCTGTCAGCTTGATCTATTCCTGTATCACTTGGCGTAGACGGGCGTGGTGCTCTGGGCATGCTACTCGTGATGTTGCCTGATGTTCGGCGAAAATGCTCAGGTTGGTTTAGCAGCTGACATTAAGCATTTTTAAGTAATGAATGTTCAATGAATTTCATGTAGGGCTAAAATTAAAATGATTTTTTTAAAGTAAAATTCTGATCAGATCACCCGTTTTAAATTTGCTTTGGAGTAACTATAAATACTTGTTTTACAGTTCCTGTAGTTTTCGTCACTGTTTCAGACATGTGTCGTTTCGGTTTGCATTGTCGATGTTTTAAATTGGAGTTGTGATATTATAGTCCTCCCAAATTATTGATCGGTGTGAGGTAATAAAGTAACTTGTAATATGTTGGGCTCATTTAACTGTTAATTGTGCTATGCGTGGTCGGCTGGCACATCGTTCAATAAAATTTAATGATTGAAAATTATTTCAAATTAGATAAACTGCCATGGGCCTTATCACTTTTAAAAGTGTTCGATTTACCGTTAGCACCATCGTATATGAATTGCATACGTGCAAGTAAGTTACAAAGTTGCAAACTGTTTTGTTATTTTACATCTTGCGAATAACGTATTCACAACAGAATTCACCTTTTCTGGAAAATAATTTTGACTTAAAGTTTTGAATACAAACTGCAAAACGAAATTAATATCTCAGTGGCCTTCAAAATTCACTGCATGTTAAATAAACAACTACACTAAATGCTTCCTGCTACAGGCAGCTTTCATTCATGTCATTGGGATATCCCAAAAAAGCAAGCGTGTAGGCGACGAAATTGCAGAAGAAACGTATTACTACTTAAAAAAATATATTCAGACGAACAATTACAGTTTTCTTTTAAACAGAAAACAACAAAATTAATATTCACATTACATCAAGGCATAACTAATTAGAAAAAGCTGGAATTAAAGCTAAATCATAGGCAGCTACGCTCGAAGATTTTTTTAACACATAACACTAAGATTATGTGCAATCACTCTGTGACAAAATACCTACAACTTCGAAATTCCATCACAGTTTAATGCTCATATAATAGCAGAAGTCACTTATTATTTTGGAGTCCCAAGTAGCCTCGTGGATAATGTGTGATCCTTGCTCTCGAAAACTTGAACACTCAAGTAATACCCTCACCAGAAATTTCGTTCTTCCGCCTTATTTCTTCCACTATAAGTAAAATGTTACCTAACGCATATTTTATTCGATGTTAATATATGGAACCTTTCCCCTCCATTGTTACTAACTTTACTGGACACATGTCACTTATTGCGCCCGTCAAAATATATGCAGGTAGGGACAGTGACTTTTTTCTTAGGTTGATTTCAAAAGTGCTCACTTCCCGAACCGGTGATAGGTAGGAGAGGCCCCATAGCGAGGCCAACACGCTCACGTTACATCACATCACCGGACTTCAGGCTGTGGGGTCACATCAAATCCATTTTTTTAATGCATCGAAATGTAAAAATGAGTAGGTCTGTACAATATTTGCTTTGCTAATAATTTCGCGGTTTCCCTTGACCGAAATTAATGAAAAGACGTCAATAATTTCACTGCCAAATTAAGCTGGATTTTTCGTCATTTATGCATGGATAAAGTTTATCAGGCCCATGATATTGGTTAGCGTGTTAACAAAACGTTAGGTGTGTCTGGAATTATACCTAGGGCCTGTGCGTATTCCAGAGCGTTATAATGCAAAGCCAATACTTCGTTAATCCACAATCGACCACTTATACTTATAATACAGATTTTGTTAATTTAACCTTGTCGTAATAAATGTGTACATAGTACGACACATCAGTGCTATTTGTCATAATTGTTACACGCCTTACCCAAAATTCCAGTATGGAGCCTTATGACTTAAAATCAATGCCACAAGCCTCGAGGATCGCTCTTACAGCGCCTATACTACGACTTTTCTTACTGAACAGGGTACAACCGGATTATACTTTCTTCTGGGTTAATGTTTGTCAGATCAATGCCTCTTAAATGCATTTATAATAAATTACCTTGTTATAACAACCACCAGTTATCATACCGTACATATTTGTAACACTCACAACATGAAAATAAAACTCTAAAAAAAAAAAAAAAATAGCAATTGAGGCAATTCGGTAGTTTTGTGAGTGAAGCGTTAAGCTAATTTGATTTAAGACATCCATGTATGTGAATGTACACTGGCATGACAAAAGTCATGGGATAGCACTATGTAACAGAATGACTCGTGGCGCCTCCACTGCAGAATGACGTTGCACGGCCTAAACAGGTCTCAGTTGTGAACAAGTGGTCGTGTCATTCGCATTGACTGTTGTTTACATGCCCATGGCAAGGCGATGTGAGCTATCATATTTCAAACGGGGCATGATTGGGGGTCTCAGAAGGATGGGACATTCAATTTCAGAAGTTGTGGAGACCTTTAATATTCCTCGAGTCATGGTGTCAGGTGTGTACGAGGAATATCAGAATCAAGGCATTGCGATCCACCGTGGACAACGCAGTGGTCGTCCAAATTTACTTGATGATAGTGATCGGCGGAAGTTACGTAGAATTTTCCGTGCTAACAGAGCAGGGACATTTGTTTAAATCACAGGCACATTCAATGCAGGAGGTGGTAGATCTGTATCTAGCAGATCTGTGCAACGTGCAATACCTTCCATGAGACGTGAAAGGAGAAGACCCATCAGAGTGTCCCTGTTATCAGCGCGACACTGGGCACAACGCCTCACTTGGGCTCGTGAGGTTGCTAATTGAACCCTGGAGGTCTGGTAACCTGTGGCCTCGTCCAATGAGCCACGATAAAGGTTGTTTCGGGCTGATGTCAGGGTTCGGGTATGGCGCAAACCCAATGCGGCCATGGATCCCAGTTGTCGACAAGGCACCGTGCAGGCTGCTGGTGTTTCCGTAATGGTCTGGGGTGTGTTCACATGGCACAGGCTGGGTCCATTTGTCCATGTACCTACAAAACTTAATGGTAACCGCTACAAAACTCTCCATGGTGACAATTTGCAGCCATTCATGGACTTCTGTATTCCTGACAACGATGAGATGTTCCAACAGGATAATGCACCATCTCAGCGGGCTCTCCAGGACTGGTTCAAAGAGCATTCTGGAGAGTTCCAGCGAATGGAGTGGCCAGCATGTTCCCCCAACATGAACCCAATCGAGCATTTATGGGACGTGGTGGAGAGAGCTATTCGCACCCAAGATCCTGCACCTAGAAATAGGAGAAAACTTTGGGCAACTATTCAGACAACATGGCTTAACATCTCTCCAGAGGTCTTCTGACCTCTTGTGAAGTCCATTCCACGTCGAGTTACGGCACTTATTCAGGCCAGAGGGGGCCCTATACGTTATTAGTCTGATATCACATGACTTCGGTCATGTCAGTGTATTTATTTACAGCGATATGTTCATGAAATTAAAGTGCCTGTATTACGCTTAAATATTGTTCACATGTGATATTTTATTTAAGTGTTCGAGCAACAAAGCAAATAAGAACTCATCGACTTGAAATATTTTTTCTGTTATTCATATTCCACAGAGTGACTTGTGTTCGCGTGTCAAAGGAAAAGTTGTCAACCGAACTGTATTCTGATAAAGATGGGAGTAAACAAGACAGCTCGAGACTCTTTACCTCTAGTACTACGAAACTCTTCAGAAAATCGATAGCTCTTTTTCGCCCCACCCACTCTCCGGGTACTTCATCCAAGCAGGAACGTAATTTAATAAGAGCTCAGCTTTAAGGGCCAATTTTCTCGGAGATGAGATCCTTCCAAACACGAGAATGACGATGTTTGTCACAAGAATTTTTTGTGCACACTTCAAGAAAAACGAAGCGTGAGTGATCTTCTTTTGCAAGTCGTCACGCAGCAAGTGATAAAATCAGAAACTAGAAATAATTACAAATAATTCGCTCGTGAGTATATATTTCTACTTATTTTCCTGCGAGATTTAACATAAAATGTATCACAGCAGGCATATATGTGACCTACAAACTATAGTGTAGATTTTACGTAATTGTAATAAACCAATTGTACTGATGGTGATACCAACACAAATAAGACATTTTTATTCTGAGTCCTAAGCACTTGGTGACTAAAATAAACCAAGTGTCTCAGATATGTATACTTCGAGGTTGGATGCAATTTCTTGCGATATACCTTATCTGAAACGCTTTCTTTTTTACTGTGACATAATTAGTCGAGCACGAGAGTATGTTGTGTATTATATCCTGAAATTTTTACAAACCTACAGTAGTTTATAACGCTGGTTAGTTTTGCTACACTTTTAAAACAAGTCATCTTTCTTGTATACGATTGATTAATATCAAACTAATAAAGATATGTAGTAGTGTTAAAATAACGCCTAAACTGGCCGGCGTACACCAGATTTCATAGACAGACTTCTACCGGATCAAGATTTCTAATGTGATGTACTGTCAGAGTAGAAAGAAAACAGTTGCTTTTCGTATTACTAACATCTTGATTTTTTCCGTCCCAAGTAAACACATTTTGCTATCTTATGTTTCCAGTTTTAACCTGTACTTGAAGCTCATAAAATGAACATGAAATTGTGGCTGGCACATCGTTCCATAAAATTCAATCATAGAAAATTACTTCAAATGAGAGGAATTCAACCGCGAAGCAATAAAAATGTTGTCACCGAAATTAATGAAAAGATTATATTATTTCATTGATTCTTCCGTTATTTATGCTGATTCACAATAGAATTCTCTTTATCTCGAGAAATACTTTACCGAGAATTCCCCCGATACGTTATTCGCAAGAAGTAAAATAAAAATTGTGCAACTTTGTTACCTACTGGCACGTATGCTTTACCGAGAATTCCCCCGATACGTTATTCGCAAGAAGTAAAATTACAAAAATTTTGCTACTTTGTTACTTACTGGAACGTATGCAGTCAATATGCGTGTTGTTCTCGGTAAATTGAGCACTTTTAAAAGCCGTACTTACGAGATAGTGTATGGACATTGTGTATTCTTCCACCATGTGTAAAATTAGTAATGTCATGGGCTTAATAAACTTTATTCGAGCATTGGTTAAGTGAAACTGTAAAATTATTACAAAAGTAAATATTTTCAATTTTGCTTATTCTTGCACTTATTTAAAAAAATTAAAACAAAAAAATTAATTTCAGTATTCACAACTGTACTCCTAAAATGTTTAATTCAACTTTAAGGAGTGGAACTGCTTCCTCACCATCGTCAAAGGCTGTTCACGATAAAGCGAGCACTTTTGAAATCAACCTTAGAAAAAATTCACTGTCCCTACCTGCACATATTTTGACGGGCGCAA
This sequence comes from Dryococelus australis, assembly GCA_029891345.1. Classification (NCBI taxonomy): domain Eukaryota; kingdom Metazoa; phylum Arthropoda; class Insecta; order Phasmatodea; family Phasmatidae; genus Dryococelus; species Dryococelus australis. The sequence continues at coordinate 250,067,385 of CM056994.1, forward strand.
TAAATTACATGTGTCCAGTAAAGTTGGTAACGATAGAGAGGAAAGTAGTTTTATATATTAACATTTTAAAAAATGTGTAACGTTTGCGATAACTTAAATTATTTTTCTCGCTTGACGCATGAATGAAGTGATGAAGGCCATGGCAATGTTTATTTTTCATAAGGCGGAATAACACACAACGTGTATACAAGTAGATCTTAATTAAGGCTTCAGTGCTCATTTTACCGTGAACAGCATATATCAACATTACTGAGGTCATACCAGTCAGATTACCCGCTTAAATGCAAAGGTTGAATTCAAAAGTGCTCAACTAACCGTGAAAAGCTTACATCTGCCAAGTGGCCCAGTGACATTAAGGGTTATGTAAAGGTCTTGTAGTGCGCAAATTCCTAAAACATAAAATCAAGAATGAAATTGGATCTGCTTACAGTAGTAATTTTCGATTACGTTAGATTTATTGACAAGAAATTTGAGTGCTCGTAACTAGCGTGTACACTGTACAGCAATATATAATTGATACAGTTCATAGCTTTAAATTTTACAATTGCTACACGGTACACCAAATGTTCTCGAACAAATGATAATAAACACCAGAGTGGGGTAGATAAGTATACAAATTGAGCATATTTCATCAAGGAAGCAATAGTCTAACGTCCATAGTTAACCCGCTAATGGCAGTGGCGATGTGCAGGGGCGGGTAGGCAGTCACAGGCATGTGTACCTTATTTACACATTTGGGCTGCAGGCATGGGCGAAGAGAGCCTGTTCGATATCTCTGTTCAAAGTGTCTGTTCAAACTGTCCGCCACCGTCGGCCACAGAGGCGGTGCAGCGCTGAAGCATGTTGCGACGCACATGAGCAAAGGTCTCCGGCGTAATGAGCTGATACCTCGTGTCAAGTGGTGTAGCATACACCATCAATTTGATGTATCCCCACAGCCAGAAGACAGGTGATGTGATGCCACGTGAGCATGGTGACCATGCTACGGGGCCTCCCGTACCTATCCGTCGGTTCGGGAAGTGCACGTCGCAATGGCGACATGAGGCGGGGACCCGACCTGCTGAAACCACATCGTCTCACGAGCATCTAAATAAACTTCCTCCAAGTATTCCGATAGCACGTCCTGCAGGAACTGTAGCTACGTATCACCCCTGAGACTGCGACCGCGCGGTACTGAGCGGTGTTACCAGGCACGCAGACCTGCGCACATGCTATGGGCAGGTTAACTATGGACTTTAGACTATTGCCTCCTTGATTAAATATGCTTCATTTGAAATTATCTACCCCACTCTGGTGTTCATTATCATTTGTTCGTGAATACTCGGTATAAAAATTTAGAGGGTTAAATCACAAAATCATAAATACGCCAAAAATGGTTGTCTAAAGTGAACAAAATAATATTACATGAGACTCAATTAAATGGAAATGTATGTTTTGCCACAAAAAATTCCTTTTTTTTTTTGAAAAATTTACGGGAGATTTAATAAGAAAATTAGATTTGGCTAAAATAAAGATATTTCAATCTTTATATATATAATTCTTCTGTGCGTGTGTATGTCACTGAACTCCTCCTAAACGGCTGGACCGATTTTGATGAAATTTTTTGTGTGTGTTCAAGTGGATTCGAGAATGGTTTAGATTCACAATTCGGTCCACTACAAAATGTTTTTTTAATAAATTTTTTATTTATAAGTTATTGTTGATCTTGGAATGTTTTACATTGTATCCGGCAGACAGCGCTGCGATCGCGGTGTCGAATATCCAAAAATATTTCATTTTACTTCCAGTTTGTCCCGATAGTGGCGCTGCGGTCAGATTCAGGAGAATTTCGTAACTTTGTGTTGTTATTGTGTTAAAATAAATCGCGTGCTAATTGAAATATTACATTCAGATGTAATTAGTGTGTGAAGGGTTTTGAAGTGTAGATAAAAACTATAGATTGTGCAAATTTAAGTTTCTATTCAACATAGCTTCTATATTCAACTTAGTTCATAGTATATACATATTCACACGCAATCGATAGGTCGAATTGTGGTAACTGTACATGTGATGACGTCAGGTATTGTAATAACTTTTTTTATAAAAATTTTCATCAAAACGGTCCAGATTGTTACAACTTATTAAAAAAAGTTTGAAATTTTCGGATTTAAGACATATGTACAGGACAACGTCTGTCGGGTCCGCTAGTATGTTATATAGAGTTACACTCTTCTAGACCAACTAAAAACTTTTATAAATATTTAAATGATTGTTTTTGCATAGGTGCATCTTCTGTGGTTTGTATACGTTAGTATGTAAAAAAAATAACATTTATTCAAAAACTCTAAATTGCATCAATTTTTGCTGCATCTGATGGTTTTGTAACTTCAGTTTAAAAAAATACCACCGAAATATATCTAGTAGTTCAAATTTAGTTCTTGATTTGATATTTTGGAAATTCACTTACAGCGAGACCTTCCCATAGTCCTTAAGCAAAACCTCGCTAATATTGTGGGACGTCTCTCTTCCGAGGATTGTCGGCATTGACATGTATCTGCTTGCACAGCAAGCATCGAAAAATCCAGCTGAAAGCTGACACTATTATACAGTATACATATATATATATGCCTATTGTGATTCACACTTCCGAGTTAGTAAGCTGTAGCTGGTCGTGCATAGCGAATCAGTGAGTAGAGAATCGAGTACAGAGGGGGCCCGCAGTGGTGTAGTGGCTAGAGCGCTCGCCTCTCATCAAAACAAACAGTGTTCGATTCCCGCGGGGTCGCTCCTCGGATTTTCGCATGTTGGAATCGTTCCGTGCGATGCAGCTGATCGGCGGGTTTTCTCGGTGATATCCCGCTTCCCCGCCCTTGCATTCCGGCGCTGTTCCATTTCCATCTCACACCACCTTCGTAGGCTTTGAAGACTTCGGTGTTAAGAGCCGCCTAACACTCCAATGCGAGTGCGGTGGAGTTTGAGAGTTGGTACCGTTGTCACGAAGATACCGATTGTTGGCAGTGATGTAGAGTGTGCGTGTAGACTTGGCGGGAATATTTGCGGCGTACGAGTACGTCACATCTGTGAGCAGTGCTCGGGATACTCTCAGGTGAACATTAGTGACTTTGATACAACCTTGGGTACAGTATATAAGAGAGAGGAACTAAGCGAGAGACTGAGCAAAGTTAATTTTGTATAAGGTAGAATTTCAGATATTTGATGTCCTGTACTGCTAATGAGACTGTATTGATTGATACTTTTCATCTAAACTGCATGAAGTTATTTTGTATGGTAAGCGACCAACAATTCCACTGTCGAATTTAAAGTGAAAAGTTCTCTTAAAACTGCAATTAAATAAATATATTAAATCGATAGCTTTATTCAGACTCATAATTGCTATCTGGAGTATTAAACAGCAGTAACCGAAAAGAGCAGATCATGTGGAGGGCAGGATTGATATCAATGGCTTAGAACAATGCATTACTACTCGCGGTTAAACAGTAATAATGGATAATCGTGGGCCGGGAATAAGCACTTATGTGGCTAAAAACCAGGTAAATATACCAGTGCAGTGCTGTCATTTTTGGCGGAAGCGTGTGGGGTTACCCAGTATGATACGTGTTGTCGACTGTAGGGCACGAGCAAGGGTGGCTTCACATTTGCCGAATTCAGAAACTGGCGAACGGAATATAGTAGTAGCATGTATAATGGCCCCCAGGCTGCTAGGGCAGTCAGGGAGGTATAGGCCGTTCGCGATCAACCGAGTTCTTTTGAAAGCCTTGCTTAAGATCTACTTGTAGGCACGTCGTATATTCGTAGACCGTATGTAAAATTAACATGCGTCGGTCGAGCGAAACTGTGAGATATTAAGAAAAGTAAATATTTTACAAATTATCCTACCACTTCATGTATATGCATTAAAACTAACATGAAAAATTATATAATTTCGGTATTCACATTTGATTACTTAACGATTTTAATTCAACGTAAATACATGGAATTACTTTCCCCCCGACGTTACCAACCTCACTGGCCGCATGCCACTCAGTGCGTCCGTTAAAATATATGGAAGTTGGAGCAATGACATTTTCCAGAGGTTGATTTAATAAGTGCTCACTTTATCGTGAACAGTCTTTAGGCAGAATCATCCGCGACCACCCTCACCTTGCGGGCAACTTGCTAGTAGTAATAGTTCATAATACAACGGGGTGATGGGAGAGTAACCAGTAACCAGACTACCACTAACCAGACAAAATAAAAGTGAAAAATTACGTGGTCAGAGAAGAAGACAAAGCTAAAACAGAAAGAGGAAAATCAAGAAAAAAGGGAACTCTTATAACCCCCGCATTACCCAAAAAGGGGACAGGCGTGGGGGAGATAATGAATTATGACCGGCCCTTAGCTGGCCACCACGTAAAAAAAAAAAAATACACACACATGTGGAGGGAAACTGCTCCCTATTATGATATATCACTAAGGTTTACAGAGAACAAACCTTAAAAATAACAAAAGAGGAAATGTGATGTGGATGGTGGAAGTGGTAATTGCCGTGGTACTGCATTACTGCGTGTTGATATGTGATCCTAGCAACGATAGTAACATTCCGTGTTGGTACGGAAATATTAATATAACGGACTTAACGTAATGGAAGGATGATGTCTGATGAGTTTATGATGTCTGATGAGTTTTTGAGATCGGGGACGGCTGACTATAGGACAATATTTTCCCAATGAAGCCGATTAGGCCTAATAAAGACTGCACGATCCCAAAAGAATTATTAAAATAAACAAAGTAGTGCTTCCAATATTCCTATTTGGGGGGGTTGGTTCTATGCAGTAGTGGAGGGGAGGTCAGACAATAGACTAAAATTGAGTTAGACCGCTTATTCGTCTTCTGCGCATGTACCCACATTGACCTACCTCAAAGGAACACAACTGTGAGTCACATGGTCAACGGTTACGAAAGTGTTTGTTTATATCGAAATTTTTCAATGACAAGCACTATCATATGAATAAAGTACTTTTACCAGTTTGAATTTAAACAAAACTGAATTACAAATTGGTTAGAGGAATTATGCCTACATCTCAAAGAATTTATTTATAAATCAGTTTCCTAACCTAAAATCCATACCAGGCCATTTCCGCTAGACGTGTTGAAAAAAAGCAGTTCAGTGTTGAGACACGGAGATTGGTTGTTCGCAGCCAGCGAAATTGGTCTACCTCATCTCTAGTCTATGGGCCAGGCTGGACTTGTGCCGGAAGCAGCCGTGAGTCGGGCGAGAGGGGCTCACCTGGCACGAGTTGTAGTGCTCGAACAAGGAGAGGAAGCCGACCTCGGCCCTGCAGTGCACGCCCGTCAGCGTGCACTCGTCCAGGCGCACAGTGTCGTCGAAGACGTTGGAGCAGGCGCGGCCCGTCAGCAGCAGGTTCACCAGCTCCTGCACGCAGTGCCCGTTGGCGCCGATCAGCGCCGTCGGCTCGTCCATATCTTCACGGGTCCTGCACCACACGTCACACGTCACACGTCTGCTGGGGCTCCATCCCTCCCTCTCTCCCGCTACGCTCCTATCGCATTGTCTATTCGCGGTTTCTTCACGCCTTTTTTTAAATCAAACCTTTGAAAAATCACCCTATGTATGGCGTGTTGGTTCTCCATATATATATATATATATATATATATATATATATATATATATATTACAAGCGTTTCGTACTACTTCTGTTAACATAAAAGTGACTTATTTTTATTAGGTTTAAATTTTAGTTGTATGTTATACACATAAATTATACAGTAATGTTTTATTTATAATTAATATGAAAAAGGGAGAAAATAGGTGTGTTGGTAATGCTTAGTTAATTCAAGTCTTTGAAATGGCTTCCAGATATTGGTTTTCTATCTAATTTTCTTTTTACTGTTTTGTCGTTAAGGTTGAAATGTTTAGTATAGCCACAGTAATGGCATAGTTATGTACGGTTGTGTGTTATGCTTTTCGTCACTAGTAATCACGTCGTTACTTCAGTTAAATTTGTCATTTCTGTATGTACAGCAACTATGACGGCCCCCATGTTGCTCCGAGCCAATCCCGGCTTGCCTTCGCCCCGGACCATGTTGCGGGTTTAGAAAACTTTTTCTACCTATACACGTGTTTTTCAAGTAGGCCTACGTATTTAATAGTTTCCTATTTTATCCCACCTGTGGAGCATATTATTTCTCTCCCGGTTTATAATTACTATATTCAAATGCATTCGTTAATTGCTGTCCCTCTCTTTCTGTTTGCTACAACTTGTATCTTTTATTTTCTTATTTCTGGCCATTGATACTTTCTCACGGTGACCCGGATTATTTTCTCATTTATCTTAGTCTATACGCTGTTGAAGTCAACGTCATTTCCGTTTGCGTTGCCTATCAACCACGGCGTTGGAGAGACATAATCGTTAGTTTGCCGTGTTTACCTTATCAGACAGCTTTGTGCAGACGTTTATTTTATCTGTAGAAATCATCTCCAGAAACAATCTATCATGTGTGACAAACGAGATATTTAAGCGGTACGTGATAGTATCAATTTTCACCCTTGCAAGTAATTCAAGCCATGTTTGTTTACTTTCATTTTCGTGAACGTGCATCACCAATAAAATTCGCAGCTGACATGTAAAATGTATTTTCCCGGACTGCTGCAGGACCTCTTAATGAAGTAGTTGTAAAAGTTAATTTCTTAATGGAAGCTGTGATACAAATAAAGGAATTTGTTTCTTTTAAATTGTATGGCTATGGAATCAGCTGATGAATCCAGTGTTTGTAACTGTCATTTCCAAGATGTAAATAAGGGCAATTACTGCCTTCTTGTAAGAGCTATTAAAGTTGGGTTATTACATATGCGAGATATCGTAGTTTTGACATGTTTCCTTACCATTAACTGCTGCTATGATTTATGATTATTTAACTTAACACCGATTCTTGTAAACAGATTTCCCTTGAGCTAAAATGTTTTATGCTTTAAAATTAATTTAGGCCTATATGAATATTATATATTAAATGAAAAATTGTGTTGGACACTTGCCTTTGCAGCAGAGCTCATGTCGCAGGAAACTATAACTGAACACACAGACACAGAAAACCAACCAAGAATAGTTGCCAATAGGTAGGCCTACGTGAAGAACACACGAGAACTCTGTAGAAGGAATTCAATTAGTGAGCAGCAAATTAATGAAACAAAAAACTAATGATGGACACAAACAAAAACAAACACAGTGGTCTTCTTGCAACTAAAATAATTCCTTCTGCAGAATTCTGTGTTCATGTACCTGTTGACAACTATTACTGTTTGGTTTTGTGTGTTTGCATATGTAATTCTAGTTTTCTGCAACATAATCTCTGCTAAAAAAAAGTGTATAAACAAAACAATTTATTATTGGTTTCATATATCACTACTGCAGACCTGACGAATAGTCGAAACCATGGGTGATGATATCACTATCGTAAACATTATCATCAGCTTGTCAAAATACTTACCAATGTTTTAAAATTGAGTACCTAGGTCTACTGCGAAAGTTTTCAAATGCAACTTCCAGGAATACATGACTACTTTATATAATTTTCTTTTCTGTAAATCCCATCTCTCAATGTTGTATGTATACATGCATGTAGGTACATTGCAATCAACTTATTATATTGACAACTTCCAGTATGTATGTACTGGCACCTAAGAAAGAAACCAGTAAGTATAATTATAAAAAATAAAATGCATATTTGCAAAATACTGTTCCTCCCATTCAGAAACCAGATCAATAAGCTGGTAGAGCATTATATTAATATTGTTACAATAATTTTTTAAAAATTCAACTGTATAATTGAATTTACCCAAATAACTTATAATTCAAGCAATGAGGTTCTTCTCATACGTTCCTAAGGGACCTATAGGAATTGTGCTGATTGATACTGCTGGCTGGCATGCTTTCTCGAGGTTTTCCTATTTTCCCCCACCCTTGCATTTCAGTGCTGCTCCATATGTGCCATACTTCACTCTCATTGGCTCTCAACACCTTGGTTGTTATAAACCACCTAAACCTCTCTCAACTCTCCCTTCTTAAGATGACATAGGCCGTAGTGGTGTAGCGGCTAGAGTATTCGCTGTTTCACGAAGCACACTTCATTCTGAATACCGATGATTCATCATCAATATTAAAATCAGCTTATGTCCAATTAGTTGCCCTCAAAATTATAATTTCAAAAATCCTTAAGAAGGGTGAAATAACGTGTAAAGAAAATCACATGACTTTTTCAATTTTGCAGATGGTGTAGTTACAGGAAAAGATTGGCTTTATCTAAGTTTTCTTTATTTTAACTACCTTCGGAAAACGATAAAATGTAAGGATTTGTCACTCACTTTAATGATTACAGCCTACCGTTAAATACATCACCATCTAAGCACACAAGTAAACTTTATTTATGTAACTTAACATCTTGTCGACGGAGGTTTATTAGATAATGGTACACCAAGAACACAATGAAGAGAATACAAGGAAGGAATTCGTCATTACCTTTATTATTGAATCACCCCATAAATTGCATGGAGTGAGTTCGAGCAATCATGGAAATTGCAAATCAGGAAGGTTACATTCAACAACTATTAAAATATGAGAACTGATTTGGTTGTATATTCTTGTGTTGATAAACAGCTGATTTCTTGTTTGTCATTGCAATTCTGCTGGCTAGGGGAGAAAAAAAATTGTAAGAGTGAAATTTTTTATGAGATGTACCCTTATATTGATTTCCGACGTGATTTGCCGTTAATGCCCGGCAAACAGCTATTTTATGACGAGGTAAGCTAAAGGTTATGTTTGGAACATGCTTGGATCAGTGTTGTTCACATTTTTGTTTACCTTCAATCTATAAACTTTCACAGCCTTAGCTACTAATAAATGAATTCCATAAACTCTAACACTGAAATAGCAAATCGGAATTCAGAAAAGTACGTATCTGTAGTTCTATAAAAGTGCCTGTACCTCTAACGAGACCGCAACTTACAGGCTAGACCTTAAATGCACGGCAGGTTAGTAATCGCAACCGCACTTGCGGAAATTAAACACACTGCAATTGTTCATTTACGAACTTACGCAGATAACATATCACAGTATACACCATAATTGTGCGATATCTTTCACGTATGCATCCACGGTATATACGAATATAATAAACACTGTTACTTTCGGGAATATGCACCTCTGAACTCGCATGGCCCGGCTCGTACGCATCTTCACCCATTAATATTAGTTTTCTTCGTCGCCGAATAAATAAAATATTTGATAGTAGTTTTAAGGCGTGTTTACATGCCAAATTCACACTTCACAAACGCAAGAATAACACAAATTTAGAGAAAATTCAGAACAACTAGTGAGTTGATATAGCACTCGCAAGGCTGTTCAAGGTAAATAAATTAGTTGTGTGTCTCCAGTATGGCCGTTCACATGTAATCAACTAGCAGACGACTTCAACAGCGTATTTCAATTTGTGTATATTCATTTCCTTCCTCTTCCATATTATTCCCTTGTGGTCTCTTTACCTCGGGACTCTATTATTCATTTACATGTCGTTTGGTTATCTCCGTTCACTTTTCTGCATCACACAATGCCTAAGGTTTTCAGGGTGCCGCAGAACCTTAAAATACAAGTACACTACTACTCATTTTCCTTCTCTTGCGTAGTATTTATCTCCTTCCGTTTCAATTTTATAGTAGTTCTATTTTCCTTTTTCTTTATTTCCTTTTTATCAGTATTCACAACATATCACAACTAGGGAAATAAGGCAGTGTAAGACCTTAAAACACACATACACTTACAGTTTTTTTCTTTTGCGCAGTGCTCCTCTCATTTCCCCTTTTTGTTATAAATGTTCCTCCTTGCTGTTATTTTTCTCTCTCTCTCTCTGTTTTTCACAACAGTCTACACCTATGCTTCTATGGTGCCTAGTAACCATGATTTACAGTAACACTCGTTTCCTTTGCCTCAGCTGTTCCCTTTTTAGTTAAAGGCGGTTCACATTAAAGTGAGCACTTTTGAAATCAACATTAGGAAAAGTTCACTGAAACTGCCTGCATATACTTAAACGGGCGCACTGAGCAACATGCGCCAAGTAAAGTTTCTAACGATGGATGGAAAGCAGTTCCATATCTTAACGTCAAATAAACAGTGCTAGGTAACAATTTGAGAATAATTTAAATTATTTCTTTCGCTTTCTGTTTTTTAAATACATTGAAGTGTAAAAATTAGGATGATTTGTAAAATACCTACTTTTCCAATAACTCTACAGTTTCACATGACCGACGCATGAATAAAGTGATGAGGCCCATGGCAATGTTAATTTTACATAAGGCGGAAGAATACCCAACATGCTGACAAGTAGATCAACAGAAGGGTTTTCATTAGTGCTCATTTTAGAGTGAACAGTCTATAAAAAATTGTATGCCTGTACTTTTCCTATTATTTTTCTTATTACTGTTATTTCTGTTCAATTCACTTCGTGCTGCACAAAAATTTCCTAGACTTTGTCCATCGTCGCTGTCACATGACATCATGTGCGGCAGAGAGATTTTTCCTTTTGTCCGTTCTTGATTGCGTGTTTTCCTGCAGACTTTATAGTTTTCACTTCGTAATTTTATATATATTTTGTTGCCACCAGTCACATTCCTTCTCTCTTTTTTTATCTATACTGTTTCTTTAGTTAGTTTTAAGAGTGTCTTTTGTTGTGTTTTTAAAATCATTTTTGAGATATGATTTTTTGCTACAGTCACGACCCAAGGTGTTCATTCCCTGTCATCAGCTTTGCCACTCTACTTCATGTAATACAGTAGAGCCTGTTATTTTGTCTGGAATGTTGTGTAAGTGTGACCTATTGTATTGTGTTGTTATTGCTGTCAATGTCTGTAATTATTCCTGTCAATAAACAACATTATAAATCAATCAGAATCAAATCGATCTAGTAAGAAATAGTTCTTATGCAAAATTTTATTACACTGAGCGTGCAAGAATTCGATGCACTGTCCCTTTGGTGTAATTTCGTAGACTCGGTTAAGCTTTGTTTGCATGAGGAGGAGGAATATCTTAGAAGTAGAACTTTAGTAGGGCTTCAGAAAAGTGTAAGTAACCGTGAGTGGACTATAAGGGGCCAGAACCGCTGATGGTTCGTGCCCAATCCCCAGCAATACTCAATTTATAAGTACTTAGTTGGCATCAAGTTGGTATGAACTCCATGAAAGTTACTTCGTTTCTAGCCCTTAAGTTCATAGTAATGCGAGATAAAAATATAAATTGGAATATTTACAAATTTTTACATTGGAGCTTATCATATAAACACTTTCGAATTTTATTTATCAGATACCAGGAAACCGTCATACGGTACTGAAGTTACTTAAACGTAAAATTAAAAATCAGACACAAACGAATAACTAAACTTGAACCTGTGACTCCTTAAATCCAATGTAATGTCACAGAAAACTCAGTCGCATCTTATAAGAAGTGTCAGCAAGTAGTGTGGTAATTGGAAAAGTGTTTTGATATTTACCACATGAAACAACGACAACACTTGCGGAATGGAGGCGGCAATTATCCGTGCAATAGTAGATAGTTATTTATAGCCAGCCGGGAAAATGTCTGGTATGGGATGGATAAATCATATGAAAAATTATATTCCACACTATAACCTCTGCTTGTCCTTACGAGTAATTTAAGACATTACTCAATCGGAAAGATATTAAAATTATTTCGAAATAATAATTAAATACACATTTTGTAGTGAACTCCAGGATAGTAGATACCTGTCTTATTTGAGTTCGCTTATTTTAGTTTTACATGTCAGTCCGTATAATTTGATATCGCTCTTTAAAAAGAGATTTTTTAAAGATTAAAGAACGAATTACAATTGAAAGTACATATCATGCTAAATGAATATACATTTTATGTAATAGCTGAGGCATTGGTTCGAACCACAGCGCAATTCAGGCCCTATTATGTACTATCGGCAAATCCGAGTCCTGTTTGTGCGAATTTCACCACCAACCTGCGTGCTTAAGTGTAGTTTAAATAATTCTTTAAATGTGTAGAGACGGAAAGGTATGTCAGTAACATTTTAGTAGAGTCCCTCGTTTTAAGTAAATCGAAATGAGATGAATGGGATGTAAAGTAGAGAATGCATAGCAGTAAATAAGTACAAATTCTATATGACGAGTCTGAAAGTTAAGGCATTCGCCTATTGAGGGGTGTGTTTCTGTGAGGCAGAATCGATGAAGCGATACGGACGATGCCGGCAGGCGCGGGTAAGCTATATCGCCTCTACACACAAGGCGCTCAACTGGCGTGTAGTCTTCCCATCGGCGACTCGCCTGAACATGACTTTAAGTGGTGACCCTGTAATTTCATTCGACGCGACTCGGTAGCAAAGTTCAGTGCATGCCTCTATTGTAGTTTCCCGTGTATCGGGTGCGTATATTTTGAGATACAACAGTTTGGAAATGCTATTTTTCAGCTATGTTGGAGGACGTGAAAATAATGTTTACAATTTGCGTAATATCTTGAAAGTACATTCCGTCATCGTTTGGAATATGCGTTATTTTAGTATGTAAACATATGAGACGCGCGTTTGATAGTTTCGTCAAATAACACTTTTTTAACACGTTTAAACGTATTTGAACCGCCGGATAGGAGTGAGTTAACGAAGAGATTTGGGCGGCTCTTAACATCGGCGTCTTGAGAGCCCATGAGGATGAAGCGAGGTGAGTTTGGAGCCGCACAGGATTGCAAGGCCGAGGGAAACCTACTACCAGCATACGATCGAAACTACAATAGTAACGTATACTGAACTTCACTACAGACTTTCCATCAATGAGACTATGGGGCCACGTTTTAAGGCCAACAGGGGCACACATAAGTAACAGGAACACACGGGTTTTGGCCCAAGCTGGGTGCAAAAGTGCCATTTGATTAACCTGTAAGTGCGTTTCATAGGGAGGGGTCACAAGGTTGTGGTACCCCTTCCCCCTTCCCCTCATCACCTGTCGGAGAGGTGTGCTGTATTTGATTGTTTGCTTACCCTTCGATCCCCCTCTCCGCCCTTCTCTTCAGCCTGAGAGGTGTGCTGTTTTTGGCTGTTGGCTTACCCCTCCACATCGTCTCCCTCATACTCTTCCCATCCCTCCCCTGAGAGGTGTGCTGTAATTGGCTGGTAGTTGAGGTGGGTACCCTAATAGCAATACTGCACAAGGGACATTTGGGGACTTTGTATCACCGACGCTTCGATGACCATGTCTGGCAGGCTATCGTCGGATGAAGTGCAGCCAGAATGAGAGCTCTGGCGACTGGTGAAGAGGCGGTACTTGGTTCGAAACCTGTCAATAGTAATTAAGAATAATTAGGCGTAGTTGCGCAATTGTGTAAAAAGACATAATCGGTAATTGTGTAATGAGTAACTACGTAGTAAGTACACATGTTCACTCTTCAGCTGCCGAACCACACGTGAGGAAGTTGGAAGGGTGGTTAGGGGTATAGGCTGTGGTAAGGGGTAAGGGGGAAAGTAGGGTTGAGGATTCGATACTTGGTTCGACCCCCGACGAGAGTAAATATGTGTATTCGCATAATGAATAATTACCAATATTACTTGCGTAATGAGAGTAAGTACTGATAGTAATTACAAATACAAAGTATGCACAATGAATAATAAGTAATTGCACAGTCACCAACTACGCACTGGCATAAGTAGCAATTACACAATTACATGCAATCACACACTACATGCACATCCATTCCCTACCACTGTACACTCGCGACTGAGCTGAGTTCCACTAATACCTTTAATTATATCTGGCAGCAATATTGGAAACTGAGTCCCAACCCCGCAACACCGGCAGGCACATCCCAGTACGCATCTCTGCTGCCTCGCATCTCCGAGTGCGGGCGACACCAGCTGGGGAGACAAACAATATTCCATCTTTATCCTCGCCTGCTTTTCGTATCCGGGTCGGCACGCGACTCACCTCTCGCTTCCCAAGACACGAACTGTGTAGTTCGTATTCTCACTGCGTGAGGCACAAGCTCACGGGCAACGTGCTCTCGCTCTCTCTCGCTCTCGCTCTCTCTCCACCGCTGCCCGATAGCTTCTCTGGCTCGGGAGCTCTGCGTCGCTTTTTCTCTCCGTAGATGTGTTGTTAAACTGTCTAGCCAAGTACGTGTATTGTTTGTAGTTGTTACCTATCATAATTTCCTCGTATATTTATTTTAAGCAAAATTATACTTAGATGTCACTTACATAAAGATTATATGATTCATGTTTTAAACACTTTTTAAATATTTTCTCACAAATTGTGTAAATGTTAGTCAGAAACTGATAACGTGCGTGCGAGATGGGTTACTATAGGGAAATCGAAGGGCTAACACTCATATTGTATCATGTCAATATATACAAATAAGGTGGGAATTTATTTTATAATTTCCTAGTATAATTTTGAAAACTGCTTCGGTTCACAATAAGCATCCTGCATAGATCAGTAACGTTCACGTAAACTACGATGTTCAGTGTTAATATATAATGCAGAAATTATTTTAAAAATTCCTAGTATAATTTTGGAAGCAGCATCGGTCCACGTGAATTAAGATGCGTTACTCAGTGCGACATAAACTACGATAATCAGTGTTAATAAAGGCAGAAATTTATTTTTAAAAAAATTATACTATAATTTTGGAACTGGCTTCAGTCCGCACTATGTAATTGGCGTTAGTCAATGTTAGTACTTGAAAGTGTAACAGTAGGGACAAACTACGATAATCAGTGACATTATCTAGTGATGCATCCTGCATATATCGGTTCGTGTTACATATTATTCAGTTCTTAATAGTTTAAAAGTTGAACAGTGGATGCCATGCTTCAAATCAAAGGAAGCGAAAATTCTAGGGAGGGTGTGTTGTGAATGGCTAACAAGTTCTCGCACCCGTCTGAAGAATGCTGTGATTAGTTGATATATGTGTGGATAAAACACCTAAACAACATTAGCGAAACTTAAATATGTTTTCTAGGACGTAGGCTTACATCAGGAGTGGAGAACTCGCTCAGTCCTTGCATCATCGCCCATCGAGAGTAAATATGGTTAATCAGATTTTAATCGCATAAGAAGTAATGAATTAATACCATGAGTATATAGGTACATGTAATGAATAGCTACACTCAAGAAGTGTGTACGTATTGGTTCGAAAGTTATAGAAGGTAATTATATTTTATTTTCGTAATAAGTATGAATAGTTATCGAGAATATTTACATATTGAATAAATAGCATGATTAATTACACCCTAAGTAAAAACCCTAACCGCACCAATGCTCACTGCCAGCTGATGCAAGATTAGATAACATGTGTAACTTATACGCATACCATGTTGTAATATCAAATGCATTGCAGGTCGGGCAGGCAAACGATACAAGTTTTCAAGCCCTAACACAGTCTGGATTCAACTATTGAGGTGTAAGGACAGGGACACGTGCTCCATCCTCTACACATATTTACAAGTGCGTGCGAGAGTGCGTTTGGGCAGTGACTCGCGAGGTGGCATAGGGAAGCTAACTCACAACCACCCCTTTCTCTGCCATCTGACTTCAACTCGCGAAGGGTTAACAGCTATCCGAAACCTCCTCCAATCAACGTGGCCGCTAGAATAGTTGGGCTGGTGAAGGCTCGTTTACGTCGTCAGAGGCTGCACCAACATTGTCTCAGCGTGTACGATTACACACAATATTAACATATTTAATTGAACTATATTAATATAAGAAAACTTTCTTCAAATATAATTAATTTTAACTTGTTGCATAATAACAAATAACATTAAAAAATAAATTAAAACCCTTACATTTACTCAACACATCCTCTTCCGATTTTACTTCGAGAACCAATTGCAAATATTGTTCTATGTTAAAAACAAATTTTTGCTGTTACCCTAATATTTTCCCTACATATAGCAAACAGGAATCCATTTCAGAAAATTCTATATATTTTTTTACTGTCCTAAACCTTGTATCATCTTCCGAAGAGACTAAGTTTTGCTGTTGTGTTATTTATAGATGTTGTACTCCTGAATACATGTCTGATAACCAAATTAAACCAGCAAACAATACATTGTAACGAATTTTAAAATGAATTTATAATTGAACATTGTGTAGGAGGTGTCATGGTTCTAAGATAACAATTTCTTATAGCGAATGTTCTCTGGTAAATAAAATATCTTGGGTGTGTATAGGTAATGGAGAGTAAAATGTTTGCATACAGTAGGGCAAAATGTTTGTGTATATTGGAGATGAAATGTAATACTTGAAGGACACTAGCAATCCCATGTATCTCCTCTGGTTATTAATTTAACAAATATGCATGTTGCGTACAACACAGGTATTAAATTATATTCACTTGCGATAGTTTGGATGGCAAAGCTTTGAAATTCGGGGGCTGGGAATCGGTTATAACTTTAAACTCTCACGAAAATTCCCTGTGATATAAGAGAGATAGGAACGTTTGTGTATAATAAGAAGGAATATTCTCTTCCAATGGCATGGGTAATGTTTAGATGTGTGAGTGATAAACAAACGAAAATTTGTACGATGGCTTGACTAATATTGCATATTTTTAGTAAGAGGCGAGTGGTATGATCGCTGCTCCACCAATAAATTTTGCCAGTATGTTTCCTGTGTGATGATAGAATTAGGGGATGTTGGAGCGAAATGTTAGGTCGACAGAATCTTAATTATGTTTAGTACTTAAATAATTCTCCTGGATGCAAGATGTATATGGGTGTTTGCAGTTCTCCTTTTACAAACTTTAGAAGGAAATGTTTATAGTGATAATAATAATACACTTGCAACTAAGCTACCGCCTGATGGCGTGATCTCTCACCTCTCCCTTACCCAACTAAACTCCTCTTTCACTCCTTTCCCGAACTTTCCAACCCTCCTCATACATACAAATTCCTCCCGCAACACATTCCACTCCCTCACAGACCTCACAAGCATGGACTGCCTATCCCGCTCCGTTCTCATCCACACCCTCTGAAGCTTCTCACTGTGTTTCCTTCCCCTCTAAACACCTCCTTACTTAGCTTGCAGTGTAGTCCTCCCCACCCTCCCACCCCTCTTCATTCACCACTCTGTACATCCTGACTAGCCGTTCAACTTTCCTCCTGCCCTTCAATGAACTTCACCCCATTTCTTTCATCACTGATGGTCTATAGTTCCCTTCGTCCTCACCATCCTGCCCCTGCCTTCTCCACCTACCCTTCACCCATCTTCTCTACACCTTTCCAGATCTCGCACCTCCACGTACGAGTCCCATACTGCCGTAGCATATTCTAACATCGGCCGTACCATTGTGCCATATGCCTTCTCCTTCACCTCACAGCTGACTCCCTTCAGCATTCTTCCCAGCATACCCAGAGCCCTTCTTCCTTTTGCAACCGCCCTCACTAAATATTTTTTTCCATCTGAGGCCTCCCTGCAATACAATCACTAGATATTTATATTCTGCTGCTTCTTCTATCTCTTGTCCTTCCCATCTGTGCATGTCCCTGCTTATCACCTTCTTCCTTGTAAACCTCACTAACTTAATTTTTCTTACATTTAGCTAAATTTTGTTTTCCCTGGTCCACGACCATTTCTTGTCAATGTCCTCCTGCATGTTCCCCTTCTCCCCCCCCCAAGCCTATTACTGCATACACAACACAATCGTCTGCAATCTGGTTTTTCCACTAATCCCCAAACCCATGTCACTTACCATTATGATAAACAACAAAGGACCCAGCAAGCTTCCCTGTGGCACCCCTGATGTAACCTCTACTTCCCTCGATATTGCCTCCCTCACTTTCACCCTCTGCCTTCGCCTCCTGAGGAAGTCCCCTATTCATTCCACTACCCTCTTGTCCGGTATCAACTCCTCCACTTTCATCAATTTCCATGAACAATCTATAATAGCCCTCTGTTTTTTTTTTTTTTTTTTTTTTTTTTTTTTGGGAATTGGTTAGCTATATTTGCGTTGCTAAGGGAACATTTTATGGTGTGTAGTATGTAAACATCGTAGCATTTGCCTGGAGTGATTTCGGGAAAGCAAAGGGAAAATACATAACTCTGAATGTTTTGGTTGTAGATCGAACCCACATCCTTCCGAATACGAGTTTAAATATAGTATTAGCTTTTGCATGTTAGGCGAGTAAGATATGAATATTGTTTATTTATTATTTGTAAATTGGCTATGGAAAACTTTTCTAAAGAGTTTTGCATAAATATATATTTTTTTTAGGATTGCATGATAGCTGTTAAGATTAGTTTAATTTTCCGGGAAATTATTTTCATAAATAATATTTTGTCCCTGTTATTACTAAGTTCACGAATAAGTATAGGATGTTGGTGTGTTTATCTATTTACTTCATTTTTGTGCGTATGTTTACATGTAATGAATGGCAATAGCGATTTTTTGGGAACTGTTTTACGTGAATAGCATATAACCTACTTGTGTTTCCTACACAAAACTTAGCATTTGGGGTAGCAGTTATGTCGTCATAAATAACATTGTCTCAGAAATCCTATTCATCATTTACATCGATGATTGAAATGTCAGTGTTTGTTTAAGAATAATAATAGAGTAAGGAAACATGTATTTATTTGGAATTATTCCTTAACGACACCTAGTGGATCGAATTCGTCGCCATCACCTACTTTCGTTAGAAGATAAAATACATAAATTCGTCATCAGCGTATATAACGCGAGAAGAAATTTACTTTATTTCGAAAATTGAGAAGACATCAAAAAATTATTTGTTGAGAAAAAGTGTTAGAAATAAATACTCTTGCGAAAAATGTGTTTACCACCCAAATGCCTCTAGAAAAATATTTGTTAACTTGCAATGAAGGTAATGTGTTGGAAAACTTGCTGGTTTTCTGGAAATCAGCGATGGATTTAACTGAAGTTAATCCCTTAAGATTTACTGTCACATAAGAGTTACTTGTTTAACGAATGCTGAGTGTGATGTATATTAGTGTATGTTGCATGCTCGTTTATTTACAATAAAGTTTATATTAACCAAACATATGGTAAAATGTGAACTCTTTCTAATGCAATAGTGTTTGTTTTTTCAGAGTTCGGTATATATTTGTGAATATTTTGTTTTCTTATATAATGTTTTAAGGATGTAATAAATATGTTTGGAGTGGTTACACAAAGGTTGTGTAGAATGCATCTGCGGTAACACTCCTGCCCTGCTGGTTTTTCTGCTGTAGATTATTCTGAGGGAATAATGTTTTGGGAATGAGATGTTAGCGTGGGGTGTGTTCTGAATTTTTAGGGAAAGAAAACATTTTAAACAAAGCTGGATTAGTAGTATATATCGGAAAATATTTTCATGATTTGTGGAATAATTGCGATGTCGCAATGCAAAATGTTTACAAGTATAAAATAAACTTAACAGAAATTGCTTGGTTAGGTACAGAATTTGTTTTCAGCAATTATTTCCTGTTTGGTGTATGTAGGGAAAAGTGTGTTGTAATCTCTAGAGAAGTTTGCTAGAGAGACTTGCATGGTATGCAATTACTAATTGGGACACAGTTATTTACCTTGTTGGGGTTTATATCTATGGATGTGCTAGTATAAGTGAACTTGGCTTTGTTGGGGTCGAAGTAAGGAAAATATTGGTAAATATGATTTTACTTTGGTAGGATACGAAGCGTGACATAGTTAAGCAAAACATAGTTAAGCAAAACTTAGTCTCTTTGGAAATGAAGTAAAGTTTAGTATAGTATATATATATATATATATATATATATATATATATATATAGCCTTGCTGTGATTCTAAAATTTATTCCTATTTGCTATATGTAAGTGAAATATTAGGGTAACAGCGAAATATTTGCTTTTAACATAGATCAATATTTGCAAATTTGCAACTGATTTTCGAAGCACAATCGGTAAAGCATATTTTGAGTAAATGTAAGGGTTTTAATAAAAAATTTTAATCTTATTACTATAATGATTTTTAAAAACTTATTTATATCGATATATTTAAATTAAATATTGGTAAGATTGTATGTTACAGTATATGTGAAGACAATTTTAATGCAGCATCCGATGATGCAAGCGAGCCTTCGCCAGCCAAATAGTTATAGCAGCCACATGTGTTGTTTGTAGGGGGTCTCGAAGAGCTGTTCACACATCGCGAGTTGAAGTCAGACTGGCAGAGGAAGTGGTGGCTGTGAGCTAGTTATTCTCTGTCGCCTCAAGAGTCGCTGCCCAAACGCACCCTCGCACACATTGGTAAATGTGTGTAGGGGATGGATCGGGTGTCTCCTTCCTTACACCATGATAGTTGAAGCCAGACTGTGTTAGAGTTTGGAAACTTGTATTGTTTGCCTGCCCAATCTGTAGTGTGTTTGCTATTACAGCAAGGTTTGTGTATAAGTTATACATATTATCTAATCTCGGATCAGTCGGCAGTGAGAATTGTTGCAGTTATGGCTTGTACTTAGAGTGTAATTAATGATGCTATTTATTCAATATGTAAATTGTCTTGGTAATTATTCATTACTTACTACGCGAGTGAAATAAAGCGACCCTCTACAATTTTCGGCCATTATGTACATACTACGTTATAGTTGTCCATTACGTGTACATATTCACTGTATTTAGTCATTATTTGTTATGCGATTAAAATATGACTATGGATATTTACTCTCGATTGGTGATGAAACAAGGTCTGAGCGAGTCCTCATCACTCCTGATAAAACCCTACACCATCGAAAAAACATTTTTAAGTTTCGCAAATGTTGTTTAGGGTTTTATCCGCCAAAACGCTAGCCCACACAGATGTCAATCACGGGATTCTTGAGAAGGATGCGAGAACTTGTTAGCCATTCATAACACAGCCTCCCTAGCATTTACGTTTCCCTTGATCTGAAGCACGGCACCCACTGTTCAACTCTCAAACTAATAAATACTGAATAATGTGTTACGTGAAACGATATACATAGTATGCATCTCTAGTTACTATCACTGATTATCATAGTTTGCGCCCTACTGTTACAATTTCAAGTACTAACAATGACTAATGGCAGTTGTTTCACGCAAACCGAAGCTGTTTCCAAAATTATAGTATAGAATTTTTTAAAATAAATTTCTGCCTTATATACACATAAACACGGATTATGATAGTTTGCGTCATACTGAGTATAAAATTTTACTCACGAACCGTATCTGTTTAAAAAATAAAGCTAGGAATTTTTAAAATAAATTTCTGTATTTTATATTAACACTGGACATCATAGTTTGTGTTAACATTACTGATATATGCAGAATGTGTTATGTGAACCGAAGCTGTTTCCAAAATTTAACTAGGAAATTAGTAAATTCCCACCTTACACACATATAGATATTAACGCGATCTAATATGTTTGTTAGCCCTTCGGGTTCTCCCTGTAGTAATCTATCTCACGCACACTAGTAGATTTTGACTAACATTTACACAATTCGTGAGGAAATATAAAAAAGTGTTGAAAACATGAATCGTAGAATCTTTATGTAAGTGATATCTAAGTATGGGTTTGTACAAAACAAATATTCGAAGAAATTATGATAGGTAACAATTACAGACAATAAACGTATTTGGCTAGCCAGTTTGACTTCACATCTGCAGAGAATGAAGCAAGGCAGAGCTCCCGAGCCGAAGAAGTTATCGGTGGTGTGGGGGGGGGGGGGCGGTGTAGAGAGAGGGAGAGGGAGACAGAGCGAGAGCATGTTGCCTGTGAGCTGCCCCCCCCCCCCCTTACACGATGTGAAAGTGAACTGCACAGTTCCTGTCTTGGGAAGCGAGCGGTGAGTCGAATCCCGACCTGGAGACGAAAAGCGGGCGAGGATATAGATGGTATATTGTCTGTCTCCCCAGCTGTTGTCGCACGCACTCGGTGATGAGAGGCAGTGGGGATGCATGCCGGGCTGTGTCTGGTGGTGTTACGAGGTTGGATCTCCATTTCCAATATTGCAGGGTGATATAATTAAAGATATTAGTGATAATCAGTTGCGAATGGGCAGTGGTAGGGGACAGATGTGTATGTAGTGTTTGATTACATTTACTTTTGCAATTGCTACTTATACCAGCGCATAGTTGGTGATTGTGCAATTACTTATTATTCACTGTGCATACTTTGTGTTTTTAATTAGTATAGGTACTTACACTCATTACACAACTAATCTCGGTACTTATTCATTAGTCGAATACACATATTTACTCTTGCCCTACGGTTGAATCAAGCAACGAATCCTCAACCCTACACTCTCTCTTACCTCTAACCTAAGCCTATACCCCTAACCTCCCCTTCCATCTTTGTCACTTATGATTCGGCAGCCGAAGGGTGAATATGTGTACTTACTATGTAATTACTAATTATGCCTAATTATACCTTATTATGCTTAATTATGCATACTTAGTCATTATGTCTAATTTCACAATTAAAAAATAATAATTATCCTTGATGGGTCTCGAACCAAGTACCGAATCCTCAACTCTAAACACTACACTTCTTATACCCTTAACTTCCCCTTCCAATCTCCTCACTTGTGGTTTAGCAGTCGAAGGGTGAACATATGTACTTAATATATGATTACTCATTATGCAATTACTAATTATGTATATTTGTGCGATTGCTATATTGCTTCCAACGGGTTTCGAACAAAGTACTGCCTCCGCACTGGTCGTCAGAGCTCCCATTCGGGCTGCACTTCATTCAACAACAGCCCGTCAGATAGGGTCATCAGAGCACCAGCGATACAAAGTCCTCAAATTTCCCTTGTGCCAATATTGCTATTCGGGTACCCACCCTCAGCTACCATCCAATCAGAGCACACCTCTCAGAGGAGGAGGGGATGGAGGGGTAAGCCAACAGCCAACCACAGCACAACTCTCAGGGGTGGGTTTGGGGAGGGGGTGGAGGGGTAGCACCACCTTGTGATCCCTCCCTCTGAAATGCATTTACAGGTTAATCAAATGGCAGTTGTGCCACTTTTGCACATAGAATATGCTAAAACCCATCTCGTCATAATACTCGTATAACGATAAAAAATCTGTATAGGTGACGCCCTTATCGCTCCATTGCTTTTGAGACTCGAACGCGAAAATAGCTCCAGTTAGGCGGCCACCTTAAATGTGCGTGATTTTTTTTTTTAAGATGGGTTACAAAGTTGTTGACTCAACCATTATCAGGCTACAATTGTATGTGAGGGAGGGAGAGGTAGAGAGAGAGAGAGAGAAAGAGAGAGAGAGAAAAATTTTGGGAGCGTGGTGGAGTACCTGCATACGCCGCGGGACAGCACTGCCGAAACGACGACGAGCAGGCAGCCGCTGGAGCCGCTGGAGATGAAATGGTCAAGCTGTCTCCTCACGGTCTTCTCCAACGTCGCCCTGCTGGAGAACTTCTGAAGCACGAGAGTCTCCGTCAGGCCGTCCCTCCTGTAGGCTGCGCTGTCTGTCAGATGGGCGGAGCCCGATGACCTGCGGCAGCCGACGACCACAATATTGTAAATAAATTTAAAAAAAGAAATGGAAAATGTTTTTGATAAACACGAGAGTAAATATGTTTGCCTAGTTCATTATTTTAAGAAAACTAACACAAAAAATTATAAATATTACTCAAAATAATTACTTATGAATATAAAAATTAAGTTATTTTAATAAAAAATTTAATAAAATCATATAAAATATTAACATAAATAAATCACAGTTATTCCTCTATATGAAATAAACTTTTGAACATGTTAAATAATGAATTCAAAGTTTTCCTCAACAAAATATAAAGGAGAAACATTAACTTTAATTTAATTGTTAACAATAATTAAAATTTATAACATCTTAGGCCTATTCCGATACTTGTTTACATGAACAATAACTTTAAGAACTATAACTTTAATAACATTTGCCCTACCGCTATGTACACTAGCAGAACTACCCAGCGCGCATTGCGTGGGTAATAACACAATGAAAGATACACTAGTAAGGTTTAGGGGTTTCAGACCCAGTCCAGTATTTAAACACACGGCCCGTTTCAGGGGTTTTCGCGGTTTCGGGTCCAATTGGGGGTTGGGGCTTATTTTCGTCTACAAAGTATTTTAAGTTGGGTACTGAAGGCCATTGTTAGCAAATTGGTCCAGATCCACCGAAAAATGTAGAATAGGGTTACATGACCACGTGTCAGGGGTTTTGGGAGTTTCGGGCCCAATGAGGGTCAGAGCTCATTTTTGCTTGCACATTATTTTAAGTTAGAAATTGAAAGGCATCCCTGCCAAATTTAGTCCAGGTCTATCAAGCGGTATAAAATTGAAAGAGGTGGCCCTTTTGAAGGGTTTTGGGAGTTTCGAGCTAAATAAAGTCTGGAACTGAGACCGGTGCCCATTGTGGTCTACACAGTATTTTAACTTGGGTACTGAAGTGTATCTTTGCCAAATTTGGTCTACATCCGTCAAATAGTATAGAATTACGTAGAAATTATGCATACATACATACATACATACAAAATTTGTCTTTATTGTAAAGAAATTCGTTAATTTTCTTACGCACTCTACACACCAAAAGTAATTTTAATTCTAAACACAGAAAAGTGTTATCGTTTAGTCACGATTTTTTCTTCCAACTTATCTGAAGCTGTGCTGAAGCTCTGTCCTCGAGTTATCCAAAATGTATCCTCCCGCCATTGCTGAACACAATGTACACAAGTCTTAAAAAAGCACTAATTGGGATTCAATGCGTCCTATTTGTGAGCTGTACAGCAATATCAAAAACATATTTGTATGCAAAAATATAGCTCCCAATCTCCACTTTTAATCTGTTTTTAAGATTTTGAAAGGAAATAATATTCTGATGTTACTAGATAATGTCCAATGACATTATGCAATTCTATAATTCATTAATAAAATGGTCTCATTGTTGTTAATATGTTTGGCTTATCTCAGATCACGGATACAAATCTTGTTGCGCTCATGATCGCAAAATGTTAAAGACCTATCCCTAAATTTTATAGGACATTGCATAAACTGCCATAATTACAATAGAGCACTGCACAAATTTGTTTCATTTAAAGCTAGTGTGAATAATTGTTCTATAAATTCAGTTTCTGAATACTTATACTTGGAGTGGACTAAGTCTTGGGTGGAATCAGTCGTTGGCCAGTATGGTTGGTGAAGTTGATTATTTTGCCTTGATGGATGGTATGGTCGTCTGGCATGGCTGGCTAGTAATGGTCAGTCTTTAGGACTGGTAGACTGGTCGATATTAGCAGTTCTTATGGTTGGTTGATAATAAGTAGAGGTACATTGCCGATTAAGGACCAGCACAATTTTTCCAGCAATTTCGGCCAAAAGTACAAGGAAAAAATAGTATTAACTATTTTACGTTATTTTTAATGAAAATACAAGAAAAAATTAAAAACTCAAACTCTGAAATTCGATGAAAAAAGAAATCAGAATCAAGTAAATTTAAGCTAAAAATCAAGCAAATTTCTCGTTTTCAAGCTACTTTTTAATGTTTCTAGAAACTACGATTTTCAATTTAAAAAAAAGCTATTTTCATCGAAAATCAAGCAATTTAGGCCCAAAATCAAGCCAATTTTTCAGTATTTCACTAAATGTCCATGCAGAACTTTTAATACTATAAAAACGAGCAATAGCATAGAAAATCAAACAATTTTACCCCAAAATCAAGTAAATTTACCAGTTTTCCAAAATCGGAGTTCGGATACTTCATTCTCAAAATCAAGCAAATTCAAGCTAAAAACAAGCAAATTTAAGCTAAAAATCAAATGAAATATTAAAAAATATAATTGATAGATTGTAAATAATAGAATATTTACATTTTTCAGAGAATTCAAAATCATGCATAGTTTTTCCAGCTTTCATTTCTTTTAAACCTTTATACGTTATAAAAACTTGTTTCTCATTTATTAATTTCAAAGCATTTTTATCAAGTATATTTACTTAACGATCTGATAAAGTAATTTTATATTTACCAACTAGAATACAATTAATTTTTTCCTCAAATTTAGATTAGTATAATTGAAATTTAGTAGCAGCCTACATTTTATTATTTTCTAGGTCATGTAGTTTAGTCATTTCAAATGAATAGTTCAACTTGTTAAGCAGCAATTCAATTTTTGTCTTCATTTAAAAGGAAAGAAAGTTATAGTAAAAAATAATTTTATTTTTATTTTATTATTTTTAATTTCATAATATTGTATTTTATTTTACTTTAAATTTTAACTTTATTATTATTTTGTTATTTTTAATTTTATCTAACATTTAATTTTTATTTTATTATTTTTATTTTTATTAAAATACATTCTTTTATTATAATTTTTTTTTTTCCTTTTAAATAAACACAAAAATGGAATCGCTGCTCAACAATGAAAATGAAAATAATACCATATCTATGCAGTGTAAAAAGTGTGGCAAAGTATTAAACATAGAAGATTTCTACTACCATAAAACAAACATGGATAGACTTTATAACACCTGCAAAAAATGTGTAATTGACACCACCAAAAATAAATTTGTGTTAAAAGGGGAGAAAGTACTGTGTGAATGTGGAAAATATGTTTGTGTTGCATCTATCAAAGATCATAAAAATACTAAATCACCCCATTTCTTGGTAGATAGTCTAAATGAAATTCAACACGATAATTACCCAACAAAAACATGTCGAGTATGTAATGAGAATAAATATATAAAATTATTTTCAGTTCATACAAGAAATAAAGACAAACTTAGAACAATATACAATAATTGTATTAATGAATATAATAAGAATTATCATCCTAACAAGAAACTTACTGAACTTAAAGAGAAGGGACGCCTTTAAATATACAACCAAAGGAAAGTTAAACAGTTAAAACAATTTCACTTATCAATAATTAAACATTTTATAGATTTCATTTTCCAATAAATTTACTATTTTTATAGCTCTTCATTGTCTATATAAAATTTTAAGGCTTTGTACATTTTTTCTTTATAAATGAACAATCAAAAATGCCAGCGAATAATCTTGCAGTTGAGTTGAGCTAGAAGACAGTGCGGGAGCTAAGCATTATAGGTAGAGATTTAAAAAATACGTATTGGCACACTCTAAGGAAAGATGATTTATTTAAATGCTGGTTTACTCTAAGGAAATATGATTTAATTACAGCTATTATACCAATTATTATATACGAGCAAAGAAAAAGAAACTTTGCAAATTTATCATTTTCATGTGTCAATATCGAACAACTACAGTCAAAAGATAGAAATGAATTAAAATAAACATTTCCATTCTCTAATAATTTATTTGTTCAGCCTAGAAACAAAAGTAAGTGAGTAACAGAATGGATATCAAAGAACAATTTTGCAAAATTACCTTTACATATGTTAATATCGATGAATTATATAAGCAATACAGAAAATAATTAAAAGAAATATTCCCCCTATTCTACTAACGTATTTGTAAACAAATGAAACAGAAGAACCAATAAAAAATTTAAAGTTAATAAAGCTTTTCAAGATAGGATATCAACACGTGAAATCGAAAATAACTTTAATTTAGTATAGCTAGATCATTTTTTGACTTCAGTAAAAAATAAGGTTTTTGAAATAATACGCAATAATCTTAGAACGTTTAGAGGGCTGAAAACCGGCATTAAATTATATACCAATTGTCACAAGCAGGAAAATAACTAAGTAGAATTATTTACATTTCAGTCATATAATCATTGAATATTAAACGAAGTAGAAATTATAGATATACAAAATCGTAAAACAGGAATTACTTACACAATTATCTGAATTTCAAAAAAGAGGTTCAGAATGGGCTTTAGATAACATAATTAGAATACAACTAGCAATAAATAAGTATAATCCATTAAATGGAGCTTCATATATTGAATTACCAGAAGCCATTAAGAATTAAAAAACCATGCATAAACGTAAAAAACGATGATCAAAAGTGTTTTCTATGGGCAATTAAATCAGCATTGTTTCAGGTAGACAATCATTCAGATAGAGTAACTAAATATAAAAATGTTGGACTAAATATCGATGACGTAATAGATAAATATGAATACACTATTAAAATTTATGATATACCAAAAATAGAGAATCAAATTGGTACATCTAAAAAATGTATACTCGATTGAAGATTAATCCACAGTATATCCACTTAAACTCACCAAAAATAAAAAGAATAAGCACATAAACTTACTTTATTTCAAAGATGATAAAATCTCACATTACTGTTGGACAAAAGATTTATCTAGATTAGTTTAAGCACAAAAAAATTATTAACATAAAACTTATATATGTTATATGTGTCTTCATTTCTTTTGTTCTCAAGAGAAATTAAATAAACATACAGAAGACTGTTCTAAAAATGAATCTGTAAGAGTAACTTTACCTTTTAAAGGTCAACAAATAAAATTTAAAAATAATAAACATACAACGAAAGTTCCTTTCACAATATATGCAAATTTTGAATCTATTATAAAGAAAATATCTACCACCAAACCAAAGAGAATTAAATACATTTAACTTAATCAAAAAATATCCAGTTTTAACAGAGGATGGTATTGACAATGGCTTTTTATAAAGAAATACTTAAAGAAAGATATAATCGTACTAATGATCAAATAAATAACATTGTTTTAAAGTTAAACGATGAATAATATATTATGAAGCATCAGTTACATGAAGCTTCTGGTTTTTGTTATTATATTGTATGTAAATATGGTGATTATAAACCACCAGTTGTATATCGAGGTCCAAATGCACATAAGATTTTCATACTATTAATTAAGAAATAATTTAAAAAAATTGGGCAAGTGGATTCGCAAATTGAACCAATGCATCCATTAACAAAAGAAGAAAAAGTGCTATATAATAGATCTAAAAAATGTACTGTATACAAATACGAATATACGAAGGACAATAAAAAAGTACATCATCATGATCACATAACAGGAAAATTCATTAACTCTGTATGTAATGATTGTAATATACAATTAAAATAGCCCAATTTTGATCCAATTTATTTCCATAACTTAGCTGGTTATGATGCTAATTTAGTAATTAAATAGTTAGGGTATGATGATAAAAATATAGATTTGATTGCGAATAGCGAATAAAACCTAATTATTTTAGGGGAAAAAACAGAAAATTTAAAAATGAAATTTATAGATGCATTTAACTTTATGGCCATTAGTTTCGATAAATTATCATCTAATTTAACTAAAGATCATATGAAACTTACTCAAAAATATTTTCCTAATGATAAAGCAGATTTATTTATAAGGAAGGGTATTTATCAATATGATTATATGGATAGTTGGAAGAAATTCGAAGAAACTTAACTTCTACCAAAGAGTTAATTTTACGATAAATTAAGTGAATCCGACATAACTCATGCTGATTTTGAGCATGCAAAACATGATAGGAACTAATTTAGTATGAAAAACCTTTGTGAATATCACGATTTATATTTGAAAAGTGATGTATTATTATTATCAGATATATTTGGAAATTTCAAAAATACATGTATAAATGCATATGAATTAGATACTGCATGGTATTTCACAGCACCAGGATTATCTTGAGATGCAATGTTAAAAATTGCCTAACCAACCACTAGATTTATTATATAACTAGGATATGATTTTTAATGATTGAAAAAAGGAATTATAAGTGGAATATAGCAATGTTGTAAGCGACATGTTAAAGCCAATAACAAATATTTAGAAGATTTTAATTCAAATCAAGAGTCCAACTATGTAGCATTTCTCGATGCTAATAATTTATATGGTTAGGCAATGTCACAGTATTTACCATATGTAAGTTTTGACTGGTTTTATTATACATTAAATGATTTAGATTACTGGAGTAAAAAAATGTTAGATTTGGAGGATGATTCTGAGTATGGTTATATATTAGAAGTTGATTTAGAATATCCACAAGAACTTCATTAATTACATAAAGATCTTCCACTTTTCCCAGAAAATAAGGTAATGCCAGGAACAAATCAATCCAAATTGTTAACAACTTTACTTAATAAACAGAAGTACGTACTACACTATCGTAATTTGTAACAGTGTTTAAATAATGGTTTAAGACTTATTAAAATACATAGAATATGGGCGTTTTGTCAGTCCGATTGGCTGAAAAACTATATAGATTTAAGCACACAGATGAGAACTAAAGCAAAAAACTATTTAGAAAAAGATTTTTATTAGCTGATGAATAATTCTGTGTTTGGTAAAACAATGGAAAATATAAGAAATACAGTAGATATAAGATTAATATCAGATGCAGAAAAATGTAAAAAATTAGTAGCAAAACCAAATTTCAAATAAGTACTATATTTAATTAGAATCTTGCTGCCGTACATATGAATAAAACAACTGTAAAATTAATAAGCCTATTTATGTTGGCATGTCAAGTTTAGACGTATCAAAAGAATTGATGTAAGATTTTCATTATAAAGTAATGAAACCAAAATATGGTGATAATATAGAAATGTGCTATCAAGACACTGATTCGTACATTTATAAAGTAAAAATGGAAGATTTTTAGAATGACATGAAAACCATGAAAGAAAAATTTGATACAAGTGATTATTCAAATGGCAATATCTATAACATACCACAAAAAATAAGAAAGTTATAGGTAAGATGAAAGGCGAATGTAATAAGAAAATAATGAAAGAATTTTTTGGAAATGTACGCATATAGAGTTGATAATAAAGAAAATGAAAGGTCAAAATGTGTAAAGAAGTAAGTTGTTAGCAAGATAATTACATTTGAAGACTATAAGTATTGTTTGTTAAAAAAGAAAAAAAGGATAAAGAACAATGAATTTAATAAGGAGTGAAAAGCATGAAATATATACAGTAGAAGTTAATAAAATTGCATGAAGTCCTTATGATGACAAAAGGATTGTACTAGAAAATTAAATAGATATATTATTATATGGGCATCAAATTGTATAATTTTTATATTACTATATTATATTTTAAACATCATTCATTTCCAAAACATTATCGATATCAGAACCATCAAAATCGATCAGTTTATCATTTTCATCCCTAATTTCATCTCTAAAACCAAACATAGTTTATACCAAAAGAGGTTAAAACTATTTCTAGTGATAAAACAAATTAAATATCGTATCTGCTGAGATATTTGTTTGGTTTTATTCGTGATAACAACTAGGTTTATTGGAAAGGTGGTTATAAAATTACTTTTTTTCGTAATTCATCTGATAACAACTGTTTGTTTCTTTATGAAACTTTAGATAAAGATGATAAATGTATGAAACATCATTCTGATCCTGGTAAGATTGTTATTAAAAAATTATAAATTATGTGGCCTATTGTTGAACATGAATCTAACACCACCATTGCAATTAAAGAAAAAGTATACAAATATCCAAAAATACCTATTAGTTTTGATTACTGATAATTTTTTGAAAAAAAAGAAATCCCTGCCAGAACAACTGTTTTTAACTTTGATATAAAAGATCAGTTCAATAATTTAAAATTTGGTATGCCTGATTTTGTAATTGTAGGTTTTCAACTTAATATATAAAATCGTGCTGAACAGTATAAACACGCTAGTATGTTTGATCATTGTAAGCAATATTTTTGTTAAAAATGGTATAAATTAAATCTTTCCTAAATAAACTGGAATCCAGATATTGAAAATGGTGTTTGTCTTAAACAATTGCTTCCTTATAATGATTTTAGAAATTCAAAAACCAACCCAGATACCAACTATAGAAATAGTGAACTTTATTATAAACCAACTGTAAACTTTGATGGTGTAATTAAATACTATTCATTTTGAGGGAGAAGACCGTTATATGTCATAGATTGCAGTACAGAAAAACTACTGTAGTTAAAGAAAACTCTAATATAAAAATTTGTGTTGATTTTAACAAAGAGGTTGAAGCAGTTACCATTTGTAGTGTTGTTTTAATTAGTAAATGAAATCTAACGTATGATTATTTGAAAAAAAGAATTACTGAAGATATATAAGATTTTAAAATTAATAAATGGAAGAATCAACTAAATGTTTAGATATTTTAATATAATATTTTACACTTATAGTTGAGTGGTTACATTTAAAAGTTTTGCGAATTTTTAGAAATACAGATGAATTATTGATAAAAAAATTGTAATAATTCTAATTAAAATTGTCTCGTAGTATCACTTTAAAACATACATAAATGTTAAATATTTAAATTGATGAAATAACAGAACTATTAGATCTTTGGGATACTGGATATGAAATTATAAAAGTAGCAAAGCCCACTGATAAAGAATTTGACATTTTTCGTTTTGCAATTGTTTTAAAAATCAATAAAAATTATTTAAGATCAGTTAAATTTTCTAATTTTGAAGATGTTTATGATTTGGAGTGTTGTGACGGTTGGGATTATGGAATCAGTAATGGTTGTTTCAATTTTTTATTTTTATTTTTAGACTTTAAAAAGTCTTATTGGTGTTTTTCTTATGTTGAATAAAATTTATAAATGCTATAAATTACCTTTTTAAATATTTCGTCTGATTTCTAGCTTAAATTTGCTTGTTTTTAGCTTAAATTTGCATGATTTTGAGAATGAAGAATCCAAATGCCTATTTTGGAAAAATGGTAAATTTGCTTGATTTTGGGGTAAAATTGCTTTATTTTCCATGAAAACTGCTTGTTTTTATAGTATCAAAAGTTCTGCCCGGCCATCTTGTGAAATATTGGAAAATTTGCTTGATTTTGGGCTTAAATTGCTTGATTTCTGATGAAAATAGCTTGTTCTTTTAATTGAAAATTGGCGTGTCTAGAAACATTCAAAAGTATCCTGAAAACGAGAAATTTACTTTAATTTATCTTAAATTTCCTTGATTTTGATAGTTTTTCATCGAATTTCAGATTTTGATTTTTTAATTTTTTCTTGTATTTTCGTTAAAAATAACAGGAAATAGTTTATGTTACTTTTTTCTTGTACTTTTGGCGGAAATTGCCGAAAAAAGTGCGCTGATACAGAATCGGCAATATACATCTACCATCATTATTGGTATGCCCTTTAGCTGGTGGCATAACATGTTAGTTTGGCCAATTTGGCGATACATAGCTTTTGGTTATTCAGTGCCATAAACTGAACTAATAGTGTATAAGGGTTGTGCAAAAGTAAAAGCAAATTTCAAAGCCAAATAATTTCCAATTTTGTCAGCTAGAGGTACAAAGCCTACAAAAATTATGCCATGGTCCTTACACCCAGCATGGAACCTTACAGCTGTGCGCATTGGTAACACTCTATAAATAGGTTTCATAAAAATACCGCCCAATGGCAAAGAAATTTTACAAATACTAGAGATATACCATTGTACTTAAGATCATTTGCAACAAATAAGTGCACACAGTAAGTTTAAGATAAATTCTCATTTACAATTATATCACAAATGTTAAACGTAGCTTAATGGTGTGAATGATACTCATGGTGTCTTTCAATATTCTATTCCACTAAACAGAAAACCCATAATGTAAATTCTGTTGATCAACAATGAAAAGGGATATAATTACTATAGATTGCAATGCACACCAAATCGAATATCATAATCAAAGACATTAACCTATTTATTAAGTAAGTATTTATATGTGTTAACCAATTAATATAATAAGGAATGCAAAACTTCTGTTGTATAAAGTTACCACAAAATATTATTAGAATGATTAAATATCACACTCACTAATTTTACACAGCTTGAGAAACCTCACAGTCGTACACATTGGCTGTTATAAAAAAACCCTACAGCCAACTAAGAAACATGGTTTACACTTGATTCTGCCTGAGAACCCAATGCCTTGACATGTGTGTCAAACACACACAATATAAATTATCACACGTTTATAATATTTATGTAAGTACTGAAAGTTGCAACAAACAGGCTTTCTGGAATCGCTCCAATTGCCTCTTTTTTATACTGTTTGAAACAGACGCGACCCAACAGTCACAAGAAAAACATATGTAACCCACTAACTCGTTAAACACGTCATATTAAATCGCTCAAGTGTTGCAGACAAAATTGATTAATGAGAATAATTTATTACGTATTTGCATGTGGAATCATGTTAAAGAATAGTAATGTTGTGTTTAATGCTTTATACAAGATTTTTATGAAGCTCATTTTTTTTATGTGAATCTAAAACAGAAAACATTAATAGTTAATAGTGCTGTATAATGAATTGATTACTGTGTCACATGTAGTTAATATGAAAGGTTAAAAAGCTTCACGTACTTAGTAACTGAAAATACTGTGTATTGCACGAGGAAATGTTTGCAGGCCCGAGAGATGCCTGTTTAGAGAGTTGCCACATGGCAGAACCATGGTAATAGTGAAGTGACCCACTACCAGTAGGAAACAATGCAGTGTCGACATACCCCTTCCCCTGTGTGCGAGTCAGCATGTTCGCGTGGCCGAGCACCACCATGTTTAGAAAATGCACACAGGAGCGCGTGATTCTATTGTGTTATAGCTAAGAATAATTAGAGGCTCAATTACCGAGAGAATGTTTCATGCACTTCCCTCATGTTAATATTTATTCATACGAATAGGCCTATAGGTTTGAATGATTTCCATCTGATCCAAGCAGTAGATGATCCAGGAGCCTAACCAACTTCCGTGGTGCCAGATTTGCTAGATATATGCTGAAGCAGTAATTTTTTGATGTGTCTACCGTGGACGAGACTTGGTGAAATGACAAGTGTTATTAATGAATTGAGAAATAGTTTTAAATCAAAGGTATTAATAAAGATTTTGTTAGTTTCAGTGCGGCTGAAGTTTGCAGCAGTAATTTGCGTGGAACAACCAGTCCACGTCAGTTTACTAACTCAAATGTAATTAAACCTGTGTTAATCCATGTATCACGTAGGGCATTTAGAACCTCAAGAGAGGCTGATGGTTCGCAACCGCACATCGTGTGCGACTGCCGTGAACTGAGGGCAAGACACTTTGCGCACCTCTTGCAAAAAAGCAAAAAGGCCATGCGCCACTGTGTACTCACCACACATGATGAGCTGGCCGACCACGTTCAATATTCAGCACATATGACAAGCTAC
Organism: Dryococelus australis; assembly: GCA_029891345.1. Taxonomy (NCBI): domain Eukaryota; kingdom Metazoa; phylum Arthropoda; class Insecta; order Phasmatodea; family Phasmatidae; genus Dryococelus; species Dryococelus australis. The sequence goes on from CM056994.1 coordinate 250,102,528, forward strand.
CTGACCACATTATGACGCTGGTGGCAATTCTTCATATACTTTTCTTTCATGTGAATATTCCTTCCATTTTAAGTAACCTACTGTAGCGAAGAGGACTTTACCCTGTCCATTTCCCTACTACCAGAAGAAGATGCCCAGTTAAGTGTCAAAATAAATTCACATTACCACCGTACATCATGCGCGATGAGGGCATTATTCTTGTCAAATTACGAAGGTAATGTTAATAGCCACAACACGGGCTTTCAAGCTCGATCACGAGCACAAACATATCGTGTGGAATGGGGACGAAGCCTTGAGCGAATAAAACAAAATCCCCTCCAACGAATTGAAGGCAGGGCCGGTTCTTAATCAACACAGCCGAATATTAAGACTGGAAACACGGCCAACGAGGCCTTCATCCTCGAGACACTGCATCAGGAAGATGCCGAGATACGTCTTGTCATCAGCCTTTGGTATCATGTTTAAGGCGAAGACGTTCTTTACGGACCATTTAGAGTGGCGTGGCATTAATTGAGTTGTTAACTAATTAAATAATAATAATTGTAACAATGTTACGAGTTATTACATTTACAGCTCCTCCAAGTTAAAGATCAAACTCATATAAAGTGTTCATCATCTGAGCTATGCCTAACCCAATTTGTATTTTAATGTATAGCATGTTGCATATAAAGAAATCAGTATAAATATATAAAACATAACAATATGTCCAACCAACCAAATATTCCAATAATAAAATTCTAACCAAGCTACCAGAACATCCATACCTTCAAGTTAACCATCTAGGACATCCATACAGTCTTAGTTCTCAGATACCATACTAGTTTATCATACCATTCAATAACCAACCATACCAGCCAAGTACTCTAACCCTCTTACACTAACTAAACAATCCTTCAAACAAAAAATATATAATCTTCTCTAACCCAAACATACCTCATTTACGCTATTAACGATACAAACCATAAACAACACGAACCTCAGTCATACTGATCAATCATATAATTCAAATATATTGACTACCATATCGACTATCATTTAATCTAACTTCACCAGTTATACATTTATTCATCTGACCAACCAACTAAATATTCCAATCATAAATTCCAACCAAGCTATTATAACATCCATACCATCAAATTAACTATCTATAACACCCACACAGACTTAGTTCTCAGATAAGATACCAACTTATCATACCATCCAATCATTCTAACCAACCATACAAGCCAAGCCTTCTAACCCTTTCGCACTAACTGAACATCCCATCAAACCATTCCACTCACACAAACTAATCATGTCATTAAATAATTCTGACCACACATCGTAGTGACACACTCTTCATACCACCAAACCAACCAAACATGTGATCAGGTCATACCATATCAACAAAGTAGTTATGCCTACCATACAATCAGACTAACAGTTTATCAACCATACAGTAAGTCGGAAGTATTTAAAAATGCCTTAAATAACCCTATAATTGAAACATTTAATACTGATATAACACTGCAACATGAACCCATACAAAATTTGTTGAATGAGTTTCTGATTCTCACGAGCAGCATCGTCAAAAATAATTAAATAATCGGGCAAAGCTTCACCTGGAGGCACGACTTTGTCATTATCACTAAATGGAAAAACCCTTATACTATCTACAACTCATAGTATGTATGCCATACATTGGCACTTTGGCGGCTATAGGGATTAATTTAGAGTACAAGTACACATTAACAAAACGAAAACCATTCAGCTCTTCAATTAAGCTTAGCATCACACATGTCCTACCACAATTCGAAGGTCCTGCAATAATACTGTACAACAAATGGTGTTTGGCAGCAGGGGATCATGTCGCGATTTGCGAGCCATACTGGTCACTGCCATGCTAACTCTTACAAGAAGATGATTGTCCTACTGGACAATTTTAATGCAGTTTTCATCTACTTGTTTTATATATTGCAAAGAATGTGGATGTGGATGTAGAGGTGGATGTGAATGTGGAGGCAAGTGTGGATGTGGAGGTGATTGCAGAGAACCAATGCTACAAATTTTAGAATGTCTCTTCAAACCATCCATATAAGCAAACTGACAGCGACAATGTTATTCATAGTCTCGCCATTATATAAATGTCCATTACTGTCGTAACTTTACCAAACACGAAAAATATTACCAATGTTAAATTATTTATTAATTTTCCGCAGCCTGTTAAGATCATTTGTCAGTTGTTAGAAACAGAGTATGGATGGTAAGTTGGGCATTATAGATGATTAGTATGGGTGAATTTTTCACAGGACATGGTATGACTGTTTGGTATTGTTGGGCAGTCTGGTATCAGTTGGTTATGTTAGGTTGACAGATGGTAGAAATGACTGTCGCATAGGATGGTGTGTAATGTGTGATTGCTTGGGTGGATTTTATTGTGTCTGATTTTCTCTTGGGTTATATTGGATTGTATTTATAACTCTGCTTGCTTTGACCATTCCTTTTTCAGTATGAGGTGAATGTAACCCGAAGTGGCGAATGGCTGCAGATTGAATGAAGTGTGTTTCTAATGTCCAGCCATGTCAAACTGTCTAAAGTGGCTAAAATAATGATAGAGGATATGAGGAAAATAGTTTACTTTTTAAAATCTGAACTATATGAGGCTAGTTCAGGTTTGATTTTTCTGGGCTTTTGTAGGTTAGTTTATGTTAGTTTGACATGGTAGGAACGTTGTGTGATATGGGTCGACCTGGAATGTATAATTTATTGTGTAGGTGTTATGGTGTAGTATGGCCTAATTTTTTTGGGTTATAGAAAATGGTGCATTTGGTTTGTATGTCTGATATTTCCTTAGATTACAGTATGTGGTATGTCCAGTCGGTATGTCGTGAGGCATGTAGGTATAGGTATGCTTAGTGTAGGTATTTTTTATTTGGATTATTGTGGGTTAGCTATGATTTTTCTAGAATATGGCAGGTTTTATGGGGTTGGGCTAGGTTTAAGTTTCTCTGGACTATGTTTAGTCATCTTCATTAGAGTATGCTTAAATAAGTATGTGAATAAATTTTTAATTATTTTATATGGGTGATTGAGTACAATAAAAGTGGTTAAATACTATGCACAAGGCAGAAAAGACATACATACATGAACAAAAATTAAACATAATATATGAGATGAAAGACCCATGTATATGTGAAAAAATATAGGTATTACACAAGTAGTTAAGTCCTACAAAAATGGTGACCTATAGTGAGCTTACCTGGTGGCTGGGGAAAAAATGCAATTGTAGATGGTGACCTAAAAACAAATGTAGTCGTCAGCAGACGAAAAAAGATAGTTGTTCAAGTCTCTACATACATTAAATATTTTAAGTCCAACACAAGGTGGGACGAAGGTGACTAAATGAATTTACAAGTACAACAAAAAGGACTGCCCGAAGTAGACAAAATTCAAGATGGCAGTTCTAAGGGAGAGGAGCACAAGCAACAGAATGAGTAATCAGAGGGTAGCTAAGGAAAAATGAAATACTAGTGTGGAGCAAAGGCAACTAAGGTGGAATGTTAGAGAATACGCAATTTGAAACGAGGTGACAATTTTATGTAATTTGGTGGTAGTGACATAATCCAAGCTGGTGGTCATCAAGATGGAATGACAGGGATTGAGGGAATAAAATTCAATATGGTGGACATGGACTGACAGAGCATAGGTAATTAGGAAACAAGATGGTGGTGATGACATGGAATGACAGAGCATGAAATAAATGTTTTGCCAGCAGCTCATCTGGTGGCTTAGACAAATTAAATCGAAGATGACGGGATGGAGCGAAGTGGAATGTGAGAGCCCGAGAAAATAGGGATGGAATGACAGAGCACAAGAAAATGAATTCCAAGATGACGATTCTACATGACAGCGAGAAACAAAATGGCATACAATACGGCGGTTGAAAACAAAAGATGGACAAGATGGTGACCGGAAACAAGATAGCGGTGATGACGTCAAAGGTCATGTATCCAGATCCAGACTTTGGACCCTATCCCAGGAAAAAGGGGTGATTTTGAGGGAAAATGGGTCTTTTTGAGGCTAATAAGGTAGCCTCCCGAATTGGATGAAAGTGGCCTGGGGAATCACTTTTGCATATGTCCCTTCTACATTTTTTCAGGGGAAGAAGGGAAATTTTAACTGGGAGGGGGGATGGGGAAAATCAAGATGGCGGCCAGTCGGAGCCGGAGCTCCATCCTGAATCCTGCACCAGAAGTTATCAAACCCCTCTACTAGCGTGTTCATTTATACATGCCTTTTCAAAACATGTACCATTTTATATGAATGAAATACTTTGAGTAACTTGAATATACACCATCTTATCAAAAGTGTCCGAACATCCACGCGAAAATGTGGGGCCACACTTGGCTTTTATTGCAGCTCTAACCCTGCGATGTAGACTGTCAATTAGATGTCGCAACGTTCCCGGGCAAATAGCCAACCACTTTATTCCTGCAGCACTGCAACAAGTGCAGTTAAGTGATGCGGATGGTTGGAATCTGGCGGCGCCGTCGCCATTCCAGTTCATCCCATAGGTGGTCGATGGGATCGAGGTTGGGGTGATGGGCTGGCCAGTTCCATTCCGGAACCCTATTGTCCACAAGCCACTCACGAACAGACCGAGCTTTATGACAGGGAGCATTATCATGCTTAAACACGAAAATATCATCTACGAACTGTTATTCTATCATAAAGAACATGCAGCCGCAGGTCAAAACGTCCGTATAGCCTTCCACCTTTAACGTGTTTTGTAGTATTACGAGAAGACCAAGTCCCGTCCATGAAAAACACCCTCAGACTGTCACAACACCTCCACCAAATTTTACTGTGGACACTAAACAGGCCGGCATGAAGCGTTCACCTGCAATTCACCACACCCAAACCCATCGGACTGCCACATGTTATAGCGTGATTCATCATTACAAATCACACATCTACAGTCGTACACATTCTAGTGGTGGCGTCCTTTACACCACCGAACGCGACGTTTTGCACTCACAGGCGAAATTTGCGGTTTATGGGCAGGCGCCTCAGTTCTGATTCCAAGTCCTCGTAACACCCGGCGCACAGTCACGGTGCTAGCTGCGGTGCTAGTGACACTACGGGATTCACGAGCGATGGTATTCCTCGGTAACATGCGATGTTCTCGTACCACCTTCTTCAATGCTCGACAGTCCCTGTCGGTTATCACACGTGACCTACCCAGCCGTGGTTTTGTTGTAGTTGTTCCTTACTGTTTCCACTTCACAATTACATCCCCGACAGTCAACTTGGGAAACTTCATAAGGGCTCAAATGACCGATAACTAATAACTACTCCGCGTTCGAAGTCACTGGGCTCACTTTCTCCACCCATAATGTCGGAATAATATGGTACTGACCAGCATATAGACCTCTGCATCATTTTATAGTGACAGCGACGGTCGCAGCGACATGTAGGCCCGAGTCTATGTTTACAGAGGGGTGTCCTGATACTTTTGAGCAGACAGTGTGTTGTTGCTGTTGTATTACAACTAGGTTAGAGAAAGTGTACAAACATTTCAAAAGACTTATTTACACAGAGTTCATATCTGAAATCCTATCCACGTTGGTTTTGATAAAGCTATATTGGCTGGAAAGCATCCCGATGTTGGATAACATATAGTGCTACTGCACAGGTGGTATGAGCAATCTACTCTGTTTTCTGTCCACGTACAGGAGTTTTAAAACTGTGGTTCATGGCTTGGTACCATGTGGCACGCGAAAATTTCTACTTGTGCCATCAGTGTTTTCACTAATTTAAGATACCTATTTATAAATATTTTGGTAGCGTGTCTTTTTCTTTGTTTGGTGCCTTTTTTCAGTTATTTGCTCTATTCTTATGTTTGAAAATATTATAAAGTACAGGGAAAAAAATTATTTTACTTTGAACTACTTTAGAAAGCTGTTTAATTAATATTCGTAAATTTCTGTCCGCGAATTGAAATGTGTCAAAGTATAGGTGAGAATCTCTTGATAGTCGATAAGCAGTCCTCTAGTGAAAGCGAAAAGTGGAATGCTGAAGTTTTCTTTTTCCAGTTGCGTAACGGGGCTGTGATGGTGTAGTGGTTATACTACTCACCTCTCGTCTAGGCGAACCGGGTTCGATTCCCGGTGGGGTCGCTCCCCGGATTTTCACATGTCAGAATAGTGCCGGACAACGCCGCTGGTTAGCGGCTTTTCTCGGGCATCTCCCGTTTCCCCTGCCCTATCATTCCTGGAGCCTCTCCATTCTCACCTCGCTTCACCCTCATCGGCTCCCAAGACCTCGATATTATGAATAGACCAAAATTTCTTTACTCACTCAGTTGCGTAACGGCCTAGCGTTGTGGGCTACTCACGTGGCCAGCACTGCCGCCTGCTCGTCACCGGCTCGCCACAGGATGTGGGCGACGGCGCGCGCCAGCCCGGCCTGTGCCTCGCTGCTGGTGGGCCTGAGTGGCTCCACGGCGCCGGCGATGGCGCCCGGCTCGAACAGCAGGCTCTTCAGCAGGAAGGCCTGCACCGCGGCCAGCACGCCGCACGCTCCACCCTGCCGCAGAAAGCACTAGCAGCCTTGAGGCAATCGACGACACTCCAAGCTGTTCGGTAAACTGAGCCCTTGTGAAAGCCCTGACTACTTGTATGTACACTGCGTGTTTTACCACAATTTGTGCATTCAACATTGATCACTTAGTTAATGCGTTGGTCAAGTAAAACTTTCGAATTACTAAAAAAAAGTAAATATTTTTCCAATTTGCTTATTCTTAAACTTATATGTATTCAAATGACACAAAGAAAAATAAATCATTTCAGTATATATGATGGCTGATTCAGAAGTCATGAAACTATTGTGTATCTCCAGAAAATGATCCAACACAGGAAATGTACTATGTAAAGTTGAAAGTGCGCGACAAGAAAGTTGTAAAGGTGACACCACATGGGGTATGGATGCAGGAATGCCCGGCAAGGAACAAAGACAAACATGGTTGCTTGGAATCACCGTTTAGTTTATTTGTTCTCGTACCTACTGTATACACTCATTTGAACCGGTAGTATCGCACGTTTACAAGCTGTTTAACATCATTCAAAGTCGTCCCCGAGGTACACTACTCAATATGCACAGGGAAGTTTTGACGATCCCTCGCAGATAGGCATGACCACTGCGTGGTCCGAGTATGCATTAGATTATCCATTGGGAAAGTGTTGATAATAAATCTCCCCTGTGACTTACAACCCTAGAAAGCGCAAGATAAGCACATTGAGACATGAGGTATTTTTCGTTGTCTTTTATCGTAGGTACTAGAATAAAATGGGCTCCAACGTCACTCATTCTACTTCCGGCCAACCATGCGCATCAACTGCATCTGGTCTGGAGCACAAATATGTACTTTGTGTGCTGACGTCACGTTAGTACGAAATGTTAGCGGGAACGTGCTGCTGGTGGCTACATGATCTTCAGCAGTGCCACTAATTAGGGTAAGAGTGTATGCAGAAGTTATATTTCTATACTACGTTACGCGTATTATGTAGATTTATAATAAAGTACGCAAGGGAAGGTTAAGTTGTGCAAAGTTTGTTTACGTGCAATACAGTCACCATCTTTATTTACAAACAACACGCTTAAAACAGCGAATATCAGTTGTTACGTTCCCCCAGCGCAGCCATTAACGCTCGGAGTAACAGAACAACGATTCACGGATTTGCAGCCAGCTGCATCAATGCAGGAAATGGAATACGACCACAATCAGAGATCGCTATCCTCATATTGGATAACGGGGTGCCGGGTACGAATTCCAGGTAAGCATGCATATGTGGTCGTTTTTAAATTAGCCTAGCATGTAAACGCTCCTCCGATTGTTCTCCTGGCATAGAACGGGGATGTTAAAAAGAATAAAAAACTTGACACTCCACTGCGAGATACAGCCTGTACGCAGTAAGTTACGTCCAAAATGATGAGGAGGGTGATCGACAGCACACTATACAACTCACTACGCACACTTTACTCCAAGATTTAAACCTGCCATTTAGTTGGCAGGGCTCCAATGATTGGCTATACAACTGAAACAATAGCTTGTACGTGATTAATTGAGCATTTATAAGTAAATGTGTGTGTAAATCACTCGCTACCCACTTTCTTCCTTAGCATATAAAAAGAACCAACATTTACACTTTCTACAGCTTGCATTCAAACCAAAGAATCGGTTAAACTTTGGATTCAAGCAAATATTAATACCTGAATATTTTTAATGCCGACGACAGCTTAGTTAATAAACTGATTTATATAGTTTAGTTACTTTTACATTATATGGATGCTTGATTGCTAGTTTTATTTTTGGTCAACGTGTGAGAATAATATTTTATTCGTTTCTAAATACGATGTTTATTGTAATCGAAAGTTTTTCTCTTCATGCGTGAACTACTCACAGCAAGTTACCAGTGTTCTATAAGTAGCTAAAAAATATTGATTTAATCCAATTTTTCCTATTTAGATGCGTGTGGGAAGTCACGCAGAAATCTTAATAAAACATTTGATAAAATATCTGAGGATTCATGGGATTTTAAATTACCTTATATCAGATCACAAAGGAACTCTAGTAGCAATATTTAGCTATAAAAAATATATTGAAAACAAAACATTTGAAGTAACAGATGCGATTTCTTTTTTTCTTTTTACCAAACTACTCTCATTTGCAAAGAAATTGATAACACTGAAGGTGCCATCGTAGTGGCATACAAGTGGGTACGGGCACACGACATGGTAGTATGTACACAGAAAACATCAGAATATTGTATCACACCAAACATGTATTGCAGTAAACCAACACTTTCAAGATGCCCTTATTATGGTGTTGAACCACCCTAGCACGGGGACAGGCGGCGATAGGGTAGGGCATGAAGGTATACAGATGTCGGATGCTCTCCTGAGACAGGTCCTGCCACAGCTGGTGCAACCAACCCTCCAAATCCGCCGTAGTAGCCGCTGGCTGAAGTTGCCATCTAATCTTGTCCCAAACATTCTCGACGGTCGATAAGTCTGGGGACCTTGAGGCCAATAAACCATGTTGATATTACGAAGGCAGGCTAGAGATACCCGTGCTGTGTGAGGCTGGGTTGGAAAATGGGGTTATCAAGCTGCACCAGGAAGGGGAGTGCACATGGCCACAGAATTTCCTGGACATCAGGGTTTCATCAGTCACCACCAGTGGGGTGCGGGAATTGTAGGAAATGGCACTCCACACCATAGAACTCTCGTTGGGGAGGTGCCCCTCTATAATGAAGCGTGGATCAAGGTGCTGGTCAGAACATCTCCAGCCTCGAATTTAGTGGCCGCCTGTATCTAGACAGAACTTTGACTCGTTGCTGAACTTACTCGTTGCCAATCTGCAAACTGCCATACTGCCCGTTTCTAGCAGAAGGTCGCACATGCTCGGCTAAGCTCAGGTCGTAACAGTAGAAGTCGTAAGGGTTGCTGCAACGACAGATCCCTCTCTGCTAGCCGCCTGGATATCCTACTGGTAGACACCAGCCTATCCCCATCTGCAGTGAAATGTCGCTGAATAGTGCGCAGTGAGATGTCTGTTGAGTGATTATAGCCTGTCGCATGATGAAACGATTCTCCCTGCTGGTGATCTGCCGTGATCAACCCAAGCTTTCTAGTAGATTATGTGTACCCTCATATTCCTACTGCATCCAACCCTGACGCACAGTGTAAGCAGAACAGTTCAAATTACAAGCAACGCGCCGAAACATCCAACTTGCCTCTCAGAGGCCGATGAAGCGGCCCTTCTCAAATTCATCCAGCTGGGCAAAGGCTTCTATGCTTCTCGAATGCGCCGTCTGGGCATGCTGTGTGTTCACTGAACGTGACTTTGAGTCTCACGCTGCTACTAATGCCATATTCGGTGTCTTGCAGCTATGAATGATGGAGGGACATATACGCCCTTAGTGGCACATCCACACAAGCAAACTGCATTAAACACAAATATTACACATTTTGGGCTATGACGGTACTGCGTGGAAACCTTCGTTGAACTCACACGATTCATTCATGATGATGATTTTTTTCCAATGAGTGTATGAGCAATTTATGACATGCGCCCCCCTAAAAGGACAATACTGCATTGGGAACACAATCTGTTTCTGACGGGATCAATTAAAGTCAAACAGATGTCACGACGATCAATCTCACGACAGGACACATGTGCGGCGGTGGAGGCATCTCTGCTTTGATTACCCAAGAAGTTACTGCATAAACAAGCATCCGAGCTTGCAATCCTAAACACCATAATGTTAAGACACATGAAAAAGGACCTTGGATTGAAATCCTTTAGGCCTACAGCTTTCAATGAGCCAAGCGAGACCGATATGAACAAACGATATTCAGTATACCCAAGATTGCTTGAGGTTTTTCGACACTCCGACATCATGGTAATCTCCGATGAATGTGTAATTTACCGGAGTGCACGTGCTAGGAATGTTTATATCTGTAGGAATGTTTATTTCTGGAGCAAGGACAATCCCCTTTATTACCAGCAGCTCGATCATAAACCCCCATACGTGATGGTATGCGCCACTATGTCCACTAAGTACTTGATAGGTCCCAATTTATTTGATGGCCCTGTCAATAAACACTCCTAACTCATCATGTTAAGGGGGTGGTTTATTCCAGAGCTCCAGAGATTGAATGTGGTAGCAGATTGTTGGGTTTCAACAGGATGAAGCACCACCCCACTATACCATCATTTTCCGGGAACCCTTAAATGACATGTTTCGTTTAAGGTGGGTAGGACGAGGTTCAGCACAACTTCCAGTTCCTCTGGATTAAGAAGCGAGTATCTCTGCAACGATACCAAACAACCGAACAATTGATGGAAGCTGTTATGGCTGCATTTACAACAATCGACAGCGATATGCTTCGTAAAAAACCACACAGGTCATGGCACATCATTCTGTGCCACGAAATTGATGGTGCTCATACTGACATTCTGGATGCATAAACATCTATCCTGGTGATAGTGAATCCATCAAATTTGTCTGATTATTGGAATATCTTAAGACATATTGGATTATATTGTGTTATTACTGGTTATGTGTGGGTGACAAGACATTTTCAGGAGGTGACAAGACATGTGGATCATCCTGTGGGTGCATAGATACTTGTATACATATATAGTTATGTACAAGGATATTAAAATAGATCAATGAGTAAGCTTCCTGTTGTATTATTTCCTTGCATGCTAGAGTAATTTATGTTTTCTCATGTGTCCACACTGCTCATTATGTAGCTAATTCCGACAGTATGATGTAGGACCTCAAAGAGAGTGGACTAATGGCGACACAACTTTCAGCATGGCCCCGCATGGAAATTCTCTCCATGAATCAGTTTTTATGGTTAACTAAGTGTCTCTCATAGAAATAGATGTTTATGGTGAGTGAGCAATAAGTGTGCGATATGCGAAAGAATTGTGCTGAAAGTTCGCCGGCGGAAAAAAAAACGGATGTTGGCAATGAGCATCATAGAGGCAGACTAGTTACCACAGCCACTTCAACTACAGCGATCAATACAATCAGGAATGACGAATTGGTTCAGGAGGATAGACAACAGACAATGCGAGACATCGCTAGCAATCTAAACATTTCATTATGCATCATTCACCAATTCATTCGTGTGAACTACGCTATCGCCAAGGTGCGGACTCATTGAGTCCCAAAATGTTTAGTTTAATAGTTCAAAGATGTTCGCTTTCCCCTTCATTGAAACATATGCAATGCTTTAATAAAAAAGGAAATTCCTACCTGGAAACTATCATAACCAGTGGTGAAATAAGGAGTGCACATTTACATGACTGGATCCAAAGAGTATTCGATGGAATGGAGGCACATGAAATCAGCATCGAGAGAGAAGGTCAAAGTAGCATGCTCTGCCAGCAAGGTCATAGCTACTGTGTTCTGAAATGCACCAGATTTGCTTCACACAGTTGCTTCGCATAAGTTTTTGCAGCATGGAGAAACAATCTCAGCCAACAGTATCTGCACAACAATACGACAATTAATGGTGGCAATTCGCAGAAAAAGACAAGTTAATCTACTCAGCTTTGTTATGCATCTCCTAGATAATGCCAGATCTCACACTGCATGGAAACACAAGAACTTTTGCAATCCTTTCACTGGAAAATAATGGATCATCCTCCTTATAGTCTGATTTGGCCACATCCGATTTCAATTTATTTGGACCACTAAAGACACATATAGATGGATGACGATTTTAATATGATGAAAATGTACATAATGCTATTTGAAATTGCTTGGAACAGCAAGATCCTTTTCATACTCATACTTTTGCCATGCTGGAATCGGTGCATTAGTATTCCTGGGAACTATTTATAAAATCGGATAAGTGTGGCCTTCAATATTGTCATTTCGACATGATTACACCTATAATCCGCAACACAACAACGAACCTTAGTTACTGATCTGCCCTAGTTCATACACTATGTGAACAAAGGTAACGAGACTCCCATTACTGTTGGTTCCAAAAGCATCAGTCGTGTGAATGTGTACCACACAGAGTTAGCCTTTTGGGTTAAGCTCTCCACTATACTATGAAAAAAAGTTCGCAGAATTTGTTTATACGTCTCTGTAGTATGGCGAATAGTTGACGTTTGTCTTTGTCTGTTGGCAAAGTGGGCCGGCATGCAAACAATTGGGTTAAAACCGGAGCTTTGGGCGGGTCAATTCAACAGACCCACATGACTGTATTCGTACCACAATGCAACTGATCTTGCTTTAACGACAACAGTTTTGCTGTAGATACAGGAAAGGATTATTCCAAACAGTTGCCAAAATTTGGAAAGGGTATAGTTTTCCATAAAGTCTTGCTGATTGCCAGAGTTTAGCGATCCATTGAATAAAACTACTGGCTTAAAGCCAATCCTAGAAAATTAACTACCACCACAAAACTTCAACATCGACACCACATACAGGTAAAACCTGTTCGCTAGGTATCTGCTAATGCCAGGTTATTTACCCTGACTTTATATTCGTTAAGACCTTTTTCCAATGGTCCCCAGTCCAATGTCGGTGTTGTTTGCATCGCTCCAAAAGATCTCGTGCATTCGTGCTTGTGATCATTGGCTTTCTGGCAGCAACGCGACCGTGAAAATAGGTAGTACCACGTACGGATGTAGAATCCTATTAATGGCCTGTGTACTGTATGGCTATCTGGCGATGAGTTCTTATAGCAAGCTTAATAGCTCTCCAGTCCCAATTCGTTTGTTGGTACTACCAGAGCGATGCTTTGTGCTAGTGCTTTCATGACTTATTAATGACATAGCCAACAGTGGGCCGAAGAACGTTCAATTGAAATCTCTCTGATGGAATTCTCGAATTTATGGGTGTCCAGAACCAAATCTTTTTCAAACAACCACCGCTCCCTTCTTTGACTCATTACAAAAGCAGACACATGTATGTTAATTAAGTGCTTGTGCCTCGCTGATATATTATTGTATTGGGCAATTTCACCATAAACAATAGAATATACGATGACTTTTGGCCACAAAGTGTAAACAGAAACTTAAATACATACGTACATAAAATTTTAGAAAAAAAGTTTCACGATTGAGTAAACCTCTTTCCTGGTAAAAGTAGACTAAATGTAGTGATATATTCGTATAGGCTGTTCATGGTGAACTGAAAACTTTTGAAAGCCTTGCTTAAGATCTATTTGAATGCACATTGTGTATTCCTCCACCATACATAAAATTAACATTTCCTTTAGGCTAATCGATTTATTCATGCGTAACTTAAATAAAGCCGTAAAATTATTGCAAAAATTAATATTTTACAAATTTGCCCATTTTTTACACTTAGGTAAACACAGAAAAACAGAAAGCAAAATAATTCATTTCTGTATTTACAAATGTTAATCTAACTCTTTTGATTCAACGTTATGACATAGAACTATTTTCCCTCCATTATTACCAACTTTAACGGGCGCACGCCGGTCAGTGTGTACGTTAAAATACACATACGCAGTTAATAAGGAGCAGTGGCATTTTCAAAAGTGCTTCGATAACGGTGAACAACCAATAACATGCTGAGATTATTATTAACTAGCTGTGCCCGCGACTTTGTTCGCATGAACTTTAGGATTTGTTTACATATTTCTAAAATATAAATAGAACATTGAAATAAGGCGTGAATAGTTTCAATCAAATTATATACATGATAATTTCTATAATATAAAAATAAAGTTTTAAATATTAATCAAATAGAATTTACAAATGTTTAATTGTGAAAATAATGCTTGTAAATAACCATATATATATATATATATATATATATATATATATATATATATATATATATATATATATATATATATATATATATATATAATTTGTTCTAAATTATTTTTAAATATTTGTTTAAATAAATTGTTTTTAAATTATTTTGTTATAAATTATTTTAAACTGTTATTTGTTCTAAATTATTTTTAATTTCATTAATTTTTTATTGTCTAACTTACAATTATTTATAAACAAATTATCTAAAATATTATCAAACAAATTGTAATATTTTTTATATTTCACATTTTTATCAGCTTTGTAGAAATATTGTCAATAAAATATAAAATATATCAAAACCTCTTTATAAACTATATTTTGCGTTCTGTTATTTTCAGCTGAAATTACTACATTTGTAGAATTACTAACACGTGAGCAAGCTACGCGCGTAAAACAACTCTGGCTCAGGTCAACGTCTGCTCTCTTTAAAGTTTGACTATGTGATTTATTTATTGTTATTTATTAGCTGTTCCCGTGACTTCATTCGCGTGGACTTTAGGATTTGTTAACATATGTTTAAGATAAAAATTTCGCTTCGCTTAGGTTTTATGATGTTATTAAAATACAGTCCGCCATCGCTTAGCTCAGTTTTATGAAGTTATTGAAATACAAACCTATATAATTGGTTTGAAATATTGCTACTTCATTATCGGAAATACTTTTATCGTCGCGTTAGTATTGGTTGTTTGATAATATGTTAATTTACTATGTTTTTACAAATACTAATGTATCTTTTTCTATGATGCGTATTATATCAATGATTATTTAAAAACAATTACTATTGTTGTTTTAGCAATGCTTTTTGAGACTAATCATTTTGCAATCATAAAGAAAATTGTATGAAAAAATTAATTTACTTCATAACCATTTGAGATATCGAGATGAAATAAAGAGCATATTTTAAATAGAAATATACTCTATGGTCTCTGAAAGTTGTATCAAAATCGATTAAGCCGTTTCGGAACCTATTCTGGGCAAACATCCAGACAGACAAAAACAGAGACTAAAATTTTAAAACCGTTATTTATATTTCAACATCGTTTAAATAGCACATTACGCTTAGATATTGGTTTTAAAGTTGAAATAACAGACAGTTCAGTTTTATTTATTAGTATAGATTTTTAAGTGCACCATTTAATTTGTTGAGCAACACCTCCCACTGATTAAAACATTTTTAAGCGTAACCGAACAGAAAGACTGCGACGAAGGTTTGTCCGAATATAATATAAAAAACCTGTCATCCCGACGCAGCCATTCATAAAAACATAGCCTATGTATTTATGACACTGAGAATGCGCAGACTTTTCACACCATGAAGTAGCCTATGATGTCAATTTATCTGTAGATTGTATCAGCATGTGTGTGACTTACTAAACACGTGATTACAATTAGTCGTTTCTACTCTTTTTATAAAACGATTTTACTCCCGTTATTGTACGTACTAGTCTTAGTTATGTTTGGTGTATACAACATAAAATAAATATCTGTGAAAAGAGCAAATGTTTATAATTACAGTTGTCAGACCAATAAGACTCGATACAGCACATCCTTAGCCAGCTGCCAACCATGCTAACACAAGACCATCATAATCTTCCACACGAAACGTTTACTGCAAGCGAAAACAAAAGAAAATATATTGAATTCGGTTCTAAGAACTGGAGTAATTTTATTTTAGTAGAATATACTAACCAGATATTTTATGTATGTAAATATTGTATACTCCAAATATTTCTAGGACTAGTGCGCACAGAACAGGCGTAAAATCATCTTATAAAAAGAGTATATATAACATTGTAATTGCGTGTTCAGTAAGTCACTCACACTCATACGACACAATCTACAGATAGATTGACATCACACTTCATGGTGTGATAAGACTGCGCATTCACAATGTTATAAATATATAAAATATGTTATTTTATGCATGGCTTCGTCGGGTTGACAATTTTTATATCAAAATCGGATATAGCTTCATCAGTCCTTTTGTTCGGTGAAAAAAAGTATGCAGCGAGACAGCCTTTTAATGTTTTTAGGTGAAGGATAAACGTCATCGCCCGTAATTCGAAATTTTAAACCTGAACTGACCGAACTGTCTACATGAATGTTTGTAGCGAAATATGAAACGCATTATGTCGTATTAAAATTAAAGTGTTTAAATTTAACAAAATTGAAATTTGTTTCATTTTGTATTATGTATATTAACGTAACAGTCGCTATAATAGCAATACAAAATATTCACATTCTAATTAAGTATCACGTTGTCGGCAGGTAGAATCGTGGTTAATAGTTATTTGTTCAATGGAAAAATTAATTTTTACACGTGGCAGAGGTACACAAAATGTGTAGGGGGAGGAAATTAACATGATTTAAAACGTGTTCTATTAATCGTGTACCAACTATAGGTGTTTGATATTCACTGACAGTCATTTATGCAGGAAGTTTTTGTGATATTTCTTGTGACAGTCCCGTTGTTCTAATCGCTCATTACAGCTGCATATCTACTTATTTTGCGGATCACTAAGTACAAAAACTGTAAGAATACATATGATTGCCAAGGACAATCTACTTCCGTCAGCTACAGATTATTTTTAGAGCAAAGAAATATGCGCTTGTATTTATTTCTGTTGAATTTCCCATAATGGCATGTGTAATTTTGTGTCTTGTTATAAAATAATTGGAATGTTTTCGATTTAACAAAGGTTAATATTTATACTACGAGCGAACTGTGTTAGCGATAGTTCAGAACATGTTGAATTTGCCCTAAATTAGCTGTAACTCAACAGATCGACATTTCCACTGGTGGTCAAAGTTTACTGGTCTGGGCTTTATCCTAGCATTACATTTAGACTTTGTAGTCTTGCGACGAACTATAACTAGTCAACTTAGACACGGAGAAATTTGATCTAAATAATACCGTTCTTGAATAGATCGCTGCGTAATCTTATAGTCACTAAAACCACAAACGAGTCATAATTATTCTCAGAATTAAGTATGGAATTATAATTGCATGATAATAAATGCATATATTTTCTGAATTAGAAAAACAAAACTCAGTAAGAAATATAATCAATTTACCTAAAAGACTCGTAGCTATTTTCAACATTACCTACCCTCTTCTGGACAAAACCGTAGAGCAGCTTGCGATGAGTGTTGAAGGTGAACGACTGATCCATCCACTGAGGGCTGAACACTTCGAACGCAGAACTTAAGATGACTTCCTTAAGAGGCACAGCAGTGCTGTAGGAGATCGGTGCTGGCTCGCTCGAAGCTATTTCCTCGTAGTCTAACAAGGCACGTGACGGCGAGCAAAGTTTCCTTGCAGAACTACCAACACTCTCCCCGCTGTTGTGATTCATTTCAGCTGATGAAAAGCCTTCGGAATCTGTCTCTTTGCAACTGAGCCGGTGACACGCTTCCCCTAAACTGTATGAACTTGGGCTATACACTTTCGAAGACGATTCTGCCTTAGTTTCTTCTTTACAACCCGAACACGGTGCCTCTGAAGAAGTATTCCTGTTGGTTTCTCGAACACTTCCATTACACTGTATTGTATGTTTGCCTTCCACATCAAAGTTTTCAGAACTGTGCGGGGAGTAGCAAATCTTTCCATCGCACTTATTTTCTCTACCTTTGGGAATACTGTCGTCAGATTTAAGTTCTTTACTTTTCCTATCCATATTTACAATTCTAGCTTTACTATTTCTTTCGAACATGTCATTGTTAAACTCACTTTCACACCCACCAGCATTCAGAGCGATACTTTCCACCCGGTCAATCAAGTTGGAGTCAAAACGTGATCGCTCGGCATTCCTATTATTACGAACTGTAGCATTTGTGAGTAGGTCGAATATGTTTTGCGTATTTGGTCCTAACCTGCGAGAATTGTCTGCGTCGTCCGAACAGGAACTTTGACTAAACGAACCTACAAGCACTTTCTCTTTGGCACGCAAAATGTCCTGATCACGAGACAAACTTCGTCTTGGAGGCAAAGGACTCGACTCGAAAGTTCTCGTGGAAAAGAATTCGCTGCCCAGTTGAACATCTTCATATTTCCGGTCCTCCGAAGATACCCGTTCATGTCGATCTGAAACAATAATACATTTTGTTGTAACCATGGAATATAATGATTGGTAGTTTATCTACATTTTGGTGGCGACTATTGACATGTTAGTGGAAAATGTCATTCTTGCCACTATCCTAGGTGCACTTGAAAGATTAATTAATACGGCAGTAACAGTACGATGATCATAGTTCTGGAGGGCATGAGGCTGTGCGTGTGTAAACTTAATTCCGTTCTGTGCAGCTTGGCTAATGATGACCCTAATAAAACGGAAGGTCAATTAAGTAGTAACTGCCCCAGAATTCGTCTGAACTATGGATGGAAAATTAGAACAAGCTAGGTTCGAACCCACTACCTCCCGAACTTGATGCAGGCACGCTACTTCATGGATGCAACATGTTCAGTGCGTGATACAAATGTAAAATTATAATGAAAAATCACTTCCACATGAATTACACGAGCCAAGTCAAGAAATGATTATCCTGAGGATAAGAAAATTTGGCTTATGTCCTTTGTGAGCACTTTTAAAATAAACATTTGAAGAATGCCCCTGCACCAAACTCCAGTAAAGCTAGCAGTGATATGAGGAAAGACTTTGCACGTATTTAAGTACTATTAAAAGTGTAATAAGTAGAATGATTATTGGCCTATGGCGGATATGGGCAATCGGGAGCTGGGACCGGAGCTCGGAGTTGTTCATGTTCTGTCATTCTGGTTGGCCAATAGCCATCTTGTCCGCGATTTTGGATGTCAGTGACCTTGACATTTGACCTTGATCCTGATTACCTTCGACCTTGAAAACACAAAAATTCCCCCAAAAATATTAAAAAAATTCATTACAAATGTATTATTAAAAAATTATTGAAAAATTATGTTTCAGAAATTAATTTTAGAAAATCTTACATTTCGAGAGGTCCCATCACCACGCCTGGCAGACGACTGTTCCCGACCCCTCACCCCCTCCCCCTCTTTGACAACAATCCACTCGCCTTTGCTCATTCCTTGAGTGCAGTCATCTTGGTGAATTTTCTGTTTGTCATTTGTTTATTCATTACTGAGGCCGCCATCTTGGATTTCATATGTTTACTTTTACATCACCTAGGTGGTTATAGTGTATTAATAACCGTTTTCCTCACCAGGCGAGCTGTCGATTTGGCCACCAGGTGGCAGCCATATTTGTTTGTTTTTAAAGTATAGGTGGTGCTGATGGCGCCCTCCATATTTTATTCTATTCTCAAAACATGGGTGGCATTAATTTCTTGATTTCATCACCAGGTAAGCTGACGGCACTCCATTTTACATAGGAAAATCTGTAACTTTTTATCCTAATTAAAAATTATTTTCCATATGCGATATACCTACAGGCATAATTTATTAAATCTATTTTTTTTATATTAGTAACTTTAACTAAGACAGACCAAAAAAACCTTTTTTTCGTTTTTATACTGATTAAATAACCATTGAAATTGAGTATTTATTCTTTTATCTCTCCCCCACCACTTTAGCCCGGCGAATTATTCACCCTCGCTTAAATCCATACCACTACCACTCTTGTTTACACCATCAGAGCTTGCTGGTTAGAAAAAATATATGATGAGAAAAATTTCTACCCTCGGCACATAGACTGAATACCATAGTAGGTTGAATTAGCTCCCGTTCCTACCTCGGGCTTACACTTAACACATAGAATTGGTGAAGTTAGGGGAAAAATCGACCCTCGGCAGAGTTTCTCGTCTGATGCCAGAGGTGACATTTCGCTCTCTCACGTTTCGTCTTTTAGCATTCTGACTAGTAAGTTCAGATATCTATTCACATCAGGTCGCAGGGAATTATCATGCTTCTTGAAGAACTTAATGTTTTAGGAGGGGGTTCCGTATCTGGATTTAAAAGACATGTTCTTTAGGCTTTTTTTCCGCCACATCTCCAAGGACAATGTGAGCGGAACTTTGTTTGCCGCTTTCAATGGCCCGGCGAACCGATCGTGGAATTGATCGATTATGTGTGCATGTATCATGACACGCATTGTTTGTCCTTGAGTGAGTGGGAGTCGGCAAATGTGATTATGGATAACTTTGCGCTTCAGGTGCACATCCATTGTACGTTGCTTTCTCCGCCGATTAAATTGCGTGAGTTGCGGCAATTTAAATCCAGGCACAACTTACTGCTTCCAGCGAATATAGAGCACAATTTATGTCGTTCAGATGTACTCGTGATAATGCAAATTTAAGTGTGCAAGGTGAGGCGCTACACCTACAGGGCGTCTAACAGCATAGGGCGCCCAAACGTTGTGCAAATGGTGCTCAGGTGGGGCACGGGGCTAAAGAATGCTCATTGGACAAGCATAGCTTAGCCGAACGAAAATGTTTTCGTTGCGGCGCCTTCGGTCACGTACGTCGTTTTTGCCCTTAGTAGGGAAACGGGGAATGTCTGGTGTAGGTCGTAGGCCCACCGGTTCCTCAAATGGCAACGTCTTGTGCTCGATTCACAAGTGCTCAGTTATTTTCAAATACTGGAAGCATAATTATCCAGCTCTCGTTGATACAGGGGAGACACTGCGTTATGAGAGAGGCCTTTTGTAATCGCCTTCTACAACTTAGAATAATAACTAAAGGGCGCGTTAGAGTGACTCCGGAGAAGCGTTTGTGTATCGCTAACAGCGATTTAATAAAGGCCAACCTGGTCGTTGATTTACATTTTAAAATTGGGAGATATTCGTAATTTATCCCTTCTGGATTTTTCCACAGCTTTTCCACAGTTTGGTATTGGTCTGGAGTCTTTGGGCAAGTCAAGGGCATCAGTGAATTCTATTCATTTTATCCCTAATTTGGCTTTGCGCCAAACATTCGTATATGGTTGCAGGTAGATACAGGGCCGGAGATGTTAACATCTTTTATGGAAGGAGACATTTCCGATGCGGATTTTAAGTCCCAACTTCAAAAGTTGAAAGAAGAATTTGGCAATGTGATCACGCACCGCATATGGAGATGCGATATTCTTCGCCATAATGCTGCCTTGATGGACGACACACATGTACGCGACCGTCACTTTAGGTGCCCGCCCCATGAGCTTCAGGCTTTTCGTGAAATTATAGATGAACTGTTAGCAGCTGGTGTCATTGTTCCTTCAAAATTAAACTACTGATCACCGGGGGTTTTAGTAAGAAAAACGATACTGATAAATATAGGCTAGAATTCAATCACTCGTTAGTAAACAAGAAAATTCATAAGGATTCTTGTCCTTTGACGACAATCGATTGCGCCCTCCAGCATTTAGGCAAGGCTCGATGTATTTTCAGTGCTCGATGTTAACAACCGCTTTCATCTGTGCCTGTTAGACCCTTCTTGCAGAAAGTGAACTGTTTTCCGTACACCATACAACCAGTATGAGTTCACACGCATACCAATGGGCTCAAATTTTGGAAGTCAAGGGTTGTCTCATGTCCTTTATCCTGTGTTGTCTGAATTCAAATTCAAATTGGTATTTAATTATACAGACGATATTATTGTTTATAGTGAGGATTTCAACTCTCACTTGTCACATTTATGGCAAGTTTCCCTGAAGATGCGCTAGGTAGGCCTTACGATGAACCCATAGGTCACGTTGGGTTCTAATCAAATAAAACTTTTGGAGTACTTGCTCTGCGAGGGAAAATTACTTATTTATCTAGATCGCATCGCTCCCATTCTGCATTTTCCGCGTCCCAAGACACTTAAGGGTGCCCAGAAGTTCTTGGGAACCATGGGGTATTATTCCCGATTTATCGATCGCTTCTCAGAAATCGTGGCTCACTAGAATCTGCTGAAGAAAAAGGAGGCGCATTATCCTGGGGCGCAGAGTAGGAAAAGGCCTTTACTATGTTAAAGGAAATCTATCATCGCCACCAGCACTTCATTTGCCCGATTTTTACCCAACCGTTTGTTGTTCAGATTGACACCTCCTCCTTAGCCTTGGGTTCTGTCCTAAGCTTCGGACGGAACTATATTTGCCTCCAGTAACTCTCATAAGCCGCAGTTTAACTGAATTGGTCCCTTAATTAGATCTAAAAAGGGCAATACTTGCGTATTGATTCTACTGGATACGTTTTCGAAATTTGTAATTTTATTGCCCCTGAGGAACATGAAGTCGTCTGAAATAGGGCAGGCCTTAACCGAGCAGGACTGGAAAGTGTTCAGCGCTCCGATGGAAAGTCTCATGGACAATGCTAGGTATTTTAAATCTACGGTTTAAAAAAAAAAACATGCGTTTTCATTGAGCTACAAAGCATTTCACGTCTAGTCCGTATTAACCGAAGGGTAACCAGGTGGAAAGATTCAATAAAAATCTTAAGGTTTTTTAAACCATTTTTTACAATAGTGATCACTCCTTGTGAGATCAAGACCTCGACCTTATTAATGTGGGGTTCAATAGTGCATTTCAGGGGTCTACTGGTGTCCCACCCTCTCTTCCCTTCCTTGGTTACCCTTTGAGCCACTCTCTTCTCACCATATGAAATATTCCCCTCTCACCCTCTCACATGGGCAATGCGGACAGGGACTGCATGTTAGGGGTAGTGCACCGGAGGCTCTCCATGGCGAAGGGTCAGATTAATGAGAAGTTGGATAAAGTGAGATATCCCTCGAAATATAAAGTAGGCGATTCGGTATCACGTCGAAACTTCACTTTGGTCAACCTGAGCGCAAGCTTGATGAGTAAGCTGTTGTCAAAATTTGTCAGTCTGTTTAGAATCCATAAGTTTTTGGTACCAAACACCATCAGTCTAATTGCCCCTTCTCTGGTAGATATTATCATAAGTCTCATGCTGCTCATTTGAAGGAATACATTCAGAGGATGTAGCATGCAGTTAGGAATTTGTGTAAGTTTTGAATTGTAAGTGACTGTTTGTTCTCTTTCCCCTTTTCCCTTGTTTAATGTTGTGAATTTAGCTGCCTATTCTTAATTTTCCCTATTTGGTTTTTTCCCCATCATCCCCTGCTGAGCCGAGGTCCAGCACTGTACTGAGGGTAGAAGAGGTCACTTCAGCAGTTTGGACTGTGGAACTTGGAATTCTGAAAGCTGCAGTCCACCCCCTGGGATTGGAGAGCCCTACAGGTACCCGAGAAGTAACACGGCTCATAGGCGCTCAGCGTAACTCGCCTGGCTGCCCTCTGTTTGGTGCTCGGTGCTCGTCACTTGGCTGCCCACAGATGTACCTGGGGACTTCATCAACTTTCCTGTCACTATACTTAAAGATTTGAAGATGTTTGTTCTATGTGTGTCGGCCATGATTGCTGTGTAATGCTGTGATTGTATTTGTATTTTGGGAGACTGTCCCATCTTCTTCGTACACATTGCTTCATACTTCTGTTCTTCTGTTCTTTAAGTGTCTGTGACATAAAGAAACCAGTGTGTCCTGGGTGTCCGTCAGCGAAGAGGGGTTGGGGGGGGTGTTGTGACGGTGACGCTTCACCATCGTCGCTAGTTCATATATATATATATATATATATATATATATATATATATATATATATATATATATATGTATATATATATATATATATATATATATATATATATATATGTATATATATATATATATATATATAAAGAATGCACGAACTTCAGTGCTCAGCGATTATGTCTTTGGAACTTGGCATCCCTTCCCTGTACCTTCTTGTCTCCCCTTCTCCATTCCCCTACCTTGCTATGTCACATTTTAAATTAAAAGTTTATATTAGTTTCTGCATGCCCGTTCCTTGTCCTATTCCGCTTCACTCCGGCATTACTCCTGCAGCATTGCATCCCAGCAGGCACACCACTTGTCATGGGTTACGAGATTTCTAATTGGTTTTGTGCACAATGTATTAATGGGGACCATCAATGAAGGCAACGGTGTAGAAAGCACTTTCTCAGAGGGACGAGTCGACAGCGGAAAACGGTGAGTCGTGGTAACCGGAGTTTAGAAATGTTTTGGGCAATAACGATTTTTTCACAGAGTTTTTAGTTTGGAGTTGTAATTTTAGTGCGTGCCTGGGATAGTAGATGTGCAGCAATCAAAGATTGGGTAAAACTCCTTTTAGTATGCACTTTCTAAATGTATTGTTTTGATCAATGTGGTCGAAATGTTGTACGTCAGCAAATACGTTTATAGCTGTGGTCACATTTGGCTGCCCCTTGCTTAGAGTTAACGATCTTGTCCACAACTCAGGCGCTTGTTTTTAGTAGTTTTGTCCAGAGTTTTACAGCTGGTGATCTAGGAGGATCCCTTAATGATCACACACCAGTTGGCGTGATTTTAATTTTTTTTATATCTGAATATTTTAAATTTAAAGAAGAAGAGTTTGGTGCGCCCTTCTAGGTTGAAATTCCTCAATATGTAACATTTTTCTATCTAGCTTTCCTAGTTATCATGCACCTCGATTATTTTTGTCATTTATGAAGAATTACTGATATAGCCAAGAAACTGTTAAATGGTTTTTGTTGGGTGCTCTAAAAAAAGTTATTAAAATACATGTAGCGCACTCCCTTCCCAATTCTAACTCGATATATGGAGTGCAAATATTTAACCACTACTGTGATAAGGTTGTAATGTGGTTATACTCTCTATATTTGCAAGAATATTAATGGTATTGGTTCACGTAAATAGAAAAATAGTGCTCATATATTATTCCAATATCTGGTTGAGGATTCATATAATATACTTAAAATCTTTGAATGTTTAGTAATTTCTGCCAATGCAACAAGTTTTAATTTGGCCATGCTCATTGCTTGTTAAGGCAATGCCTAGTTGTGTTTTTGAAGGTTAATTAATGTTGCTTGGTGAGATATCAAGAGATGTATTTTTAATTGTAGCCTTATTCGTCTATTTGTTCAAGGCAATATTTTCAATATTGTTTAAAGTCGAAACATATGGATTACCCGAGTTTAGTGTTTTTTTATGAAGTGGCACTCTAGAGGTTTTTAAATGACTTAGTTGTAATTATTCATGAAACTTTTAAAATCAGCACTGAATTCTGTGTTTATATAAACTGTACAGTGAAGCCACACCTTTACTCTGGCTATATTTTCCAAATATTTTTTGAGAGTAAGTATTTTGAAATGGGCATTTTCACTTTTAACTAGCATGTCAATTATTTATCATTTGAATGAAACATTTCATCGAGCATATGCTTATCTGAATATCTTTTGTCAAATAAAAACATATTTTTTTAAAATTGTTTTTGTTTAAAAACTGGTGGGTGCACCACACATTTATATATTCTGAAACATACACTATTATACTGTCTTTGATTACTTTCCACCAACAAATTCAAAACTCACCCCTGCGCTAACAACATCTCATTCTCAAAACATTGTTCCCTCACAAGAACTTTTAGTGGAAAAACACACAAAGCGAGACTGTAAGTGCATGTGCATTCGACAAAACACGTGAAAACCTACTTACATTATGCATTCTTATATACTGTAAACATTACAAAACAAGCAGTTTACGTTAACAATCTCGACTATCTCAATATATGCCTGACATTTTTTATTAGGTGTGGGATTCGAACCCATGCCACCCTGGAGTGAATCAGAGCTTAAATCCAGCACCTTAGACCACTCGACCAACCTGACAAATTGTGTAATAATGTGGAAATTTCAGAAAGAATTTCTTTATAATGAAAATTTATGTTTCCCAACACAACACCATCTCCGTGTATCAACAAATTTTTCAAGATACATATGATTACTATAGACATACTTTGACATTGAGATTGACATATTTTCGCAAGAATGTGTATTTCTAACAGTTTTTACCAATCATATAATTTTTGGATGGGTTCTCAATTTGCAAAGCGAAGAAAATTTATTCTTGCATTATATACACTGATAAAATAACACTTACCGCACACACACACACACAATGAACACACACATGCACACATACAAACATCTCTCCACATTCGCAACCTTCATCACTTGCTACCATTCCAGTTTACCTAACATACAATGCTTTTTTTTTTTTTTTTTTTTTTTTTTCATTTTTTGTGAACTTAGTAATATACGGGAACAAATTATCATATCTGAACATCATCTCCTGGGAATTTAAGCTGTTATTAGGATGTACCATGAAAGCTTTATATATATATATAACTCTGCTAAATCCTTCAAAAAAAGTTTTTCATATACATCTTACATACAAGAAATAAACTATGTTTATGTTTACTCTTATTACATGTGAGAGCAAATACTATATTATTAAAACCTGTATTCGAAAGGACGTGACTTCGATTCCCATCCAAAACATTCAGATTTCTTACTTTTTTCCCGATTCTTTCCCAGATCAGTCCAGGCGAATGCCGGAATGTTTAAATACTACATACCATACAATATCCATGCGAATTAGTTTAATATGAAACTAAATTAAGTAACTATCGACCTAACTTTTCACTTAAACATTCCCTTACTATATCATCACACGGGAAACATACCGGTTAAGTTTATGGTGCAGTAGCGATCAAACCACTAGTCTTCTACCAAAAACATGCAATATTAATCAATCCATCATACCAATTTTCGAACATTTATCACTCGTGTTAACACACTTCTAAACATCACCGATGTGAGTGGAAGAGAATATTCACTCTTAAAATTCAAAGGATTCCCAACCCAAACTACTGCAAGTCAATATAATTTAATATCTGTGCTGTATGCATCATATGTGCTAACGCAAAAGCCAGAGGAAATAGGTGGGATTGTATAGTTTCCTTTAACTATTCAATTTTATCACCACTCATATAAACAAAAAATTTTCCTCTCTTGTAAACCACATCCACGACATTCTATTTAGTAGAACATTCGCTATAAGTAAGCCAATTCATCTCTCTTACAGACAAACATTTCGCCCCCCATTGCCTATACACACTCATGATATTCTATTTAGTAAAGAGCAATCATTATACAAGAAATAGTTTTGCTAGAACAATCTCAGCTCCAACACACTATTCCCTTGTAAATTTCATTTTGAATTTCACTATATTGTAATTGTTTGGTGCATTCAGTTTATTTTTCAGACTCATATAATCGAGAGTTCCACATCAATTTAAACAACACACTCATACAAGCTGTTTCCTGCCAATCAAACAATGAATTTATAGTTTATTATATTCACTTAAAAAATTATATTTAGTATTCACTGTGGAAATATAGATAACTATATATAATATTTCTCGCTTACATACCACTCATATAAAAAAATCACATTCACATATCTTGAAATATCCCTTTAAATTAACATCTCTAATGAAAAGCTACATCCTGCCTCACAGGAATAATGTTAGTTCAAGATCAAATCTAGAGACAATGTTTGTTATTCATCAGAAAGCAACTGCATCTAGTGTGTCATTCAGGTAAACAAAAATGTATATGTACATAGTTATAACCCTTATATCCCTGCAACTGAAAATTAAATACATTTCAAAAAATAATTCCTACCTACCCCTACTCCAGATGTGTTCGTCGCAATTATAGTTCCATAGAACCAGTGCTATAAATTTTAGAATATCCCTTGAAACGAACATTCTAAGTAAACTAACACCGACAGAGTTATGAGACATTGTAAATTTACGTTACTATCATAACTTTATTACATTACGAAAAACAACTACCAATATTTAAATTGTATATTAATTTTATCTCTACATACTCTTTAAGTCAATGTTTCATTTGCTAGAATCAGAGATCCCATCACTAACACCATATTATTAATTAAATATATCAACCAGCATTACTATCGCCCACTCATAATTAATAATATATTATCCAACTATATAGCCAAAACCTCCAACTACCCATCGAAAAATGTTAAAAATAACTCATAATGTTTTGATCGCATATCATACTGACTAACAGAAAATATGTCAACCCGTTATTTCTGTGTACTGTTCCGGACAAAATATTCTATAATATGTTATCCCAAATACACTAACACACCATATCATCACTCTTTACCTACACCATATCGGCTATACTAAACACCTCCATTCATACATTATAAGACAAAAAAAATCATATAAGCATTCCAGCCAAATACTCTGATTAACCATTTCGTGATGTAATAACAAAGAAATATTACAACCACACACAGAGTATAGGCACTACCCTCGTCAGCGATCCAACATTAACGAAATCACATCTCAACAGACCATACCAGCAAATCAAATGTTCTAGCAGAAAAGTATTATAACCATCAATACTGGCTAACCATATCACACCACACAACTTAGCCATACTATACATTTGAAAATATCTTATAAAACAATAACAGTATTACCAACGAACATACAGACAAGTTGGAACACTGCTACTACTAACATAACTATATAAAGACTGGTTCACTTTTATGCGTGAAAACTTTGCAAAAAAATTTAAAGAATGAAGCATGTCAAAGGTGGCAGGTAACAAGTATTTCACAACATATCCAATTTGAATAAATATTGTTCATCATATAAGTTACTCAGAGGAAATGTAATAAAAATGAAATTAAACTATGTGGTTAAAGAAATGGTGATAATGGCCGATTTGCATCAGTAACAAAGAGTAAAAAAACCTGATAACACGTATTTCCAGTTAATAAAATAAATATTTAAAATACTCCCATCGTTATTCAAAATTAAGAAAAAATCTAAAATATAGATTCCTTACAATTTTTATATTTAGTTTTTTAAAAAAAGTATACTTTTGTTAATACTTTACTTGTGTTATCTTTCAAAAAGGAGAATAGAGATTTTTCACAGTCCGCTGTGCGACGCTAAATTCACACATTACATAAGATGTTTCCTTGTCACAAAATTAAAATAGAACTGCAAAAAAGGTAATTTGTTACGTTCATATCTGGAATCACGCCACCACATTGATCCATGCCTCAAGTTTGAACACCGTGCCACTCATGCTGCCTGTAGACCAGTATGCTGCCGACCACATACTCCGTGCTAATGAAGACGAAAGTATGTTAAATTACATCGAGCTGACGTATTCTGATCGGCACAGGGGCAGGAACCCCAAGGACTGCAGAATTAGAAATGTAGTTGAGGAAGAAGTTGAATATTACACGAAAATTACAATCTAAAGAAGAAACGTAAAATTCAAAATGTAAAACTCTCTGAAAGAAAGAAATCACACGAAAAGATAGACGATTAATAATGCGCCCTAACCCTGTGAGAACGAAATAAAAAGGTAGGACGTAACTTACCCACTCTGGAGTGTGAAAGAAAATCGCTAATATAAGTGCATCCTTGCACAGGCTGATGGTCACTCAATCACCAAAACAAAAATTAATAGAATACATTGTAGCCAAGTAATTCCCTAAACTGACTTCATCTTCCTGCTTCGAGAAGTGGAGAAAGTTCTGCTCGGGAAATACGCGAGTTACACATCTCTTGCAGCCGCCGGAGTGCTAGGAAAATGACGTCGGATCCGTGATGCGGCAGTGCACCAGTGCCAGGCGTCGATAAAACTAACTAAACGTTTAGTTTAGCATGCGCTGCTAGGTAGCACCAATCAGAGCAAAAGGTGTTTTCAGGTAATATATATCATGCTTTTCAACTGTGATGCTACGAACAAACTGAAAACGTAGCGAAAAATTTACTGTGTGGACAGACAAAGCTGTAGAGCCCAGCCACTACGGAAATTGAACACGGAGATATGACTGTAAGTGCGGTAACCTGGACTTGAATTGTGGACCGTTGTCTGACAGAGTGACGAAAGGAACCCCTGAAATTCTAAAAATGTGGTTTTTAATGCTACAATAGTAGTATCTGAAGTGGCTTTACATAACGGAATTAATCACTCAAATTTCGTGAAGGCATCTACGCAAACAAACAGCATTATATTACCTGACCTAGAACGAGGAAAATTCCAACAAAATCTACAATGACTTTCTGTAATGGATGTTCTGTAATGTCAGATGAAAGTAACCTAACTTGGCATTCTGCACAGATTTGCTTAAAACACAAAGTTTACAAGATTTTACTCTTTCCGAAATATCTTGGTACATACCTTTCCAAATAAATGTACGCCTAATTGCATTAATGGTTTATAAATTCCCAAATGGGCTCCCAATGGGGATGAATGAAAGTATTGGAATACCATGTTGCGGAGATTCTGAGGCAAAACAATTTTACATCGCTTAGAAGAACGAGATTTGCAATGCAAAAAACACCTTTGGAAATACTATACTGTTTTGGTGCGGTACCCTTCTGGACTCCATCAATAATCTCACTGATA
This sequence comes from Dryococelus australis, assembly GCA_029891345.1. Taxonomy (NCBI): domain Eukaryota; kingdom Metazoa; phylum Arthropoda; class Insecta; order Phasmatodea; family Phasmatidae; genus Dryococelus; species Dryococelus australis. Next base: position 250,133,193 of record CM056994.1, read on the forward strand.
AAAGGGCCAGACTTTTGACGAGTTTCTATATCTTGAAAAGTCACAGGAAAATCTGTTAACAACACATTACAAAAGTTCTCATCCTGTTGGGAAGAAGTTTCCTCAGGGTAGTTTTTAAACATATTGGATAATACATCTTCAACAATGTTTTGCGTTCCTCGGAAATGTTGAATTTGAATTTGAGAGAAGCAATTTCCTCTGCTAATACAGCATTGGGTGCTGTACTCGGGGTATCTGTTTACAGGAAGAAATGTTTTGAAAAATCAGCCATCCTAAGCACAGGGGGACTAGCAATAGCTTGTTTAGAAACTCAAATGCTTGTTGCTGTTCTTTACACCAATTAAATTTTGCTCCATTATTTCTTAAAGAGTTAAGTGGTGCAGCGTGTTCGGCAAATTTTGGAATTAATCTTGAATAACAGTTCACCATGCTGATGAAACGTGAAATGCCTTTTACATCTTTGGGTGGTGAGAAGTTTCTGATTGATTTAGTTCGATCGGGGTCAATAGAGACACCCTTAACAGAAACTAAGTCAACCAGGAAAAAAAAAATCCTTAACTGCAACTGTACATTTTTGAGGTAAGCTGTAAGGCCTGCCTTACATCATCTTTCCAAGACTTCCGTCAAATGGGTTACATGCTGGTCAAAACTTTCAGAATACAATACCAAATCATCTAAGTAATTGAAAACATACTTAAACTTGAGAGTGTCCTAGCCACTATATCACTGCGGCCCCTCTTGAGAGTATTCTAGCCACTATATAACTGTGGCAACATTTGAGAGTGTTCTAGCCACTATATCACTGTGGTCCCACTTAAGAGTATTCTAGCCACTATATCACTGCAGTCCCACTTGAGAGTGTTCTAGCCACTATGTCACTGTGGCTCCACTTGAGTGTACTCTAGCCACTACGACACCATTTGGGTTGCTCTAGCCACAGTGTCACTGCGGCCTCACTTAAATGTTATAGGCACTAAATCACTGCGACCCAAATTGGGAGAGCTCATACCACTAAGTCACTGCGGTCCCACTTGAGAGTGTTCTAGCCACTATATCACTGCAGCCACACTTGAGAGTGTTCTAGCCACTATATCACTGCGGCCCAACTTTGGAGTGCTATAGCCACTAAGTCACTGCAACCCTAATTGGGGGTGCTCTAGTCACTGCACCACTGAGGCCTCAATTACGTGTTCTAACCACTACATCACTGTGGCCCCAATTGAGAGTGCTCATACCACTAAGTCACTGCAGTCCCACTTGAGAGTGTTCTGGCCACTATATCAATGCGGTTCCAATTGAGAGTGTTATACCCACTATATCACTGTGGCCCCACTTGAGAGTATTCTAGCCACTATATCACTGCGGCCACACTTTTGAGAGTGTTCTAGCCACTATATCACGGCGGCCCCAATTGGGAGAGATCATACCACTAAGTCACTGCAGTCCCATTTGAGAGTGTTCTAGCCACTATATCAATGCGGCCCCATTTGGGAGTGATCAAGCCACTAGGTCACTGTGGCCCCACTTGGGAGTGCTCTAATTACTGAGCCAATGCGTCCCCACTTAAGATTGCTCTTACCATTGAGCCACTGATGCCCCACTTGAAGTCACTCTAGCCACTGAGCCATTGCGACCCTACTTAGGAGTGCTATAACAACTGCGGCCCACCTTAAGAGTGTTCTATCCACTAAAACACTGCAACCCCACTTGGGAGTGCTCTAGCTACTAGGTTGCTACGGTCCCACTTGGGAGTGCTTTAGCCACTGCACCACTTCGTCCCCACTTCAGTGTTCTTGCCGCTATATCACTGCAGCAACACTTGGGAGTGCTCTAACCACTATCTCACTGCAGGCCCCTTTGAGAGTGTTCTAGCCGCTATATCACTGTGGTCCCACTTGAGAGTATTCTAGCCACTATATCACTGCAGCCCCACTTGAGAGTGTTCTAGCCACTATGTCACTGTGGCTCCACTTGGGAGTACTCTAGCCACTACGACACCATTTGGGGTTGCTCTAGCCACAGTGTCACTGCGGCCTCACTTAAATGTTCTAGCCACTAAATCACTGCGACCCAAATTGGGAGAGCTCATACTACTAAGTCACTGCGGTCCCACTTGAGAGTGTTCTAGCCACTATATCACTGCGGCCCCCCTTGGGAGCGATCAAGACACAAGGTCACTGTGGCCTCACTTGGGAGTGCTCTAGTCAGTGAGCCACTGCGACCCCACTTAAGAGTGCTCTTGTCATTGAGCCACTGGTGTCCCACTTTGTGTTGCTCTAGCCACTGGGCCACTGCGGACCTACTTGAGGTGCTCTAACCACCATGGCCCATCTTAAGAGTGTTCTAGCCACTATAACACTGCGGCCCATTTTGGCAGTGCTCTAACCACTAAGTCACTGTGGCCCCACTTGAGAGTGTTCTAGTTAATATACCACTATGGCCCCACTAAGGAGTGCTCTAACCACTAGGTTACTGCAGTCCCACTTGGGAGTCTAGCCACTGGGCAACAGAAGTCCCACTTGAGAGTGTTCCCTAGCTACGATATCACTTTGGCCCCTCCTTGGGAGTGCTCTATCCACTAGGTCACTGAGGCCGCACTCGGGTGTGTCTTAGACATTGTGCCACTGTGGTCCAAAGGGTGGCCGCAATAATATAGTTTCTAAAACACTCAAGTGGGCTGCAGTGGCACAGTGGCTAAAGAACTACCAAGTGGGATCGTAGTAACTTAGTGGCTAGAGCACTCCCAAGTGAATCTGCAGTGGCTCAGTGGTTAGAGCGATACAGAAAAAAAGGGGGGGCCCTTAGTTGCTCAGTGACTATAGCACTCTCAAGTGGGGCCGCAGTGACCTAATAGCTAATGCACTCACAATTGGGTCGCATTGATATTGTGTAGTAACTAGAACACTATCGAGTGGAACCATAGTGGCACAGTGGCTAGAGAACTAACAAGTGGGGCCGCAGTGTGACCTAGTGGCTAGAAAACTCTCAAGTGGGACTGCAGTGATATAATGGCTAAAGCTCTCCCTAATCGGGCCACAATGTCTTAGTGGGTTACTTCCAAGTAAGGCCACAGAGACCTATTCGCTAGATCACTCTCAAGTGAAAGCGCAATGATAAAGTGGCTGGAGAACTCCCAAGTGAAGGCGCAATAATAAAGTGGTTAAAACTGCAATTGATACCTCAGAGATATAGGGGTTATTACACCCTCAAGTTGAGCCACATTGGCACAATGGCTAGAGCAATCCCAAGTGGGGTAGCAGAACTGAGTGGCTAGAGCATTCTCAAGTGAGGTCCCAGTGATATAGTGGCTAGAACACTCTCAAGTGGGGCCACAGTAGGGCAGTGGCTAGAGCACTTCCAAATAGGGCAGCAATTATATAGGGGCTAGAATACTCCGAAGTTGGTCTGCAATGTTCCAGTGGCTAGAACACTCACAAGTGGAGCCGCAGTGCTATAGTGGCTAGAACGCTCTCAAATGGGGCGGTGACGCAGTGGCTAAAGCACTTCCAAGTGGGGCCACAGTGGCTTTGTGGTTAGAGAACTCACAAATGTTCCTGCAACAATATAGTTGCTAGATCACTCTCAAGTGGGGCCGCAGGCGCGCAGTGACTAGAGCACTCCCAAGTGGGACCGCAGTAAGAGAGTGGCTAGAACACTCTCAAGGGGGGCTGCAGTGGCGCAGTGGCTAGTGAACTCTCAAGTGGGGCCACAATAGCTAGAGCACTACCACATGGGGCCGCAGTGATCTAGTGGCTAGAGCGCCCCCAAGTGTGGTCGCGGTGATATAGTGGCTACACTCTTAAGTAGGCCCGAAATGGCACAGTGACTAGAGCACTCCCACAATTGGGGTCGCAGTGATCTAGTGGCTCATTCGCATTTCGTATGTCGTTCGAGTAAGAGGTCTCTATCTCTGAATGAGTTCGAGAGCCTTGAGACTTAGCTGCGTCATTTTTTAGACATACGAAAGTAGCACGTGTGTTGCAGCTACAAATCATTTAAAATGTCATTCTCTCGTCTTGAGGGTTCAGTGAAATATGACGCCGTGTTGTTCTAGCTGTCAGAAAATGTTATCAGCTTTTGTGGTATATGGATAGCTTAAATCACTTGCAGCGCTCGACAAAGAATATGAACTCGCATACCTACTTAAATAATTCCTTCTGATGTATGTACTATATGAAATACCACGTGTATATAAATTTCTACCTGCTTATCTGCAACAGGACGAAGAGATAGTCGACTGTCACCCGTGTATAGAGTGTTTTCAAGGATGTTGTAATGTTAAGGACACACATCATTCAAGGAGTTAGTGTAATCCATGTCGGAAGTGTGTTGCAGTAACAAGACAAAAAGAAAAGGAAAAAGGTGTATCCAACGATGTAAAATGTGTACATGTAAAGACGAATTGTTGTTTGATAGACTTCTTCGCGGGTTAGATAGCGCATGGGATGACTAGTATTCGTATAACACTGCATCAAGCATATGGCCTTTACATATTCATACCCAGCAGATGTATACTGTGACAGTCGAAATGGACATCAAACTGATTGTTCTGTTGTGAAAACAACATATAAACATGCATCATGTATGAATGTTTTCACTTCTTCGGCATTTGTGATGGAAGGCAGATCGTCACGAGTGGAATAATCTAGTGACATTGTAAGCTCTAATAATATGAATAAGGAAAGAGCTGTTTAGGATGTGTCAACATCGTCAATGGTAACATGAAAGCCCTTGGGCTATGGGATTCGACGTTACACCAAAGTTGCGAACATCTGCAAATATTGTGGCAAGACATTTGCGACTAGCTCTAGCGCCTGACGACATAGAATTAGTAACTGTATATTCAGCACTTCATACATGAAATATCCATGTGATAATTGTGTTGTGGTGTACGCGAATAGAAGGAGGTGGACTGCACACAACAGAATTTGTTCTATAAAATTATTCTAAATCTAAAATAATATTGTTGACTGGAGAACACGTTTGGTTGTATATGAGTGATAATATGGAATTTTGGAAAGTGTGTGAAATAAAGTTAAAGCGTGTGAAAGACTATTGTTTTTATTAATTTTATAATGAAATATAATTTCTTTCTGATGTTCGTATGCAATGTCTTAATATATACAAAATATCTGTAAGTTATGAGGATATAAGAACATTGACTATATGTATATACATATTTGGTATAGCTATCGACTTGAACTTCTCTAACAATTTAAATGGTAATCTGTGGATAAAGGAAGAACCCGCCCCCTTCTCATAAGATGTGAGATGTTTGGAACACATATTAAATTAATAATAATCTTTTTTCTTTCTACTTATTTGTGGTTGTTTTGCATATGTAAACCGGGTATCCCAGACCTAAAATACCAGCCCTTTTTCACGAAAACAGTGCATCCAAGCCTTTTTTAGGTAAAATGCTTTGTAGGCAAAATCTTAAGGACGAATTGAATGGTGAACACTTCAGTGTTTAGAATATGCAGTAAACTATAAAATACGAAGATAACTTCAGAATTTCAAATGAGAAGATGGTACATAATTAGTATAGTTGAATAGGACTCTCAAAACTGAACATGTGTTGTCTGAAAAGTCTTTTGAAACGTACCACCGATTCGACGATATCAAAAATCTCCCTGGTGCTGTATAGATGATGTACATAACAATACCATTGTAATGTTGTAGGCCTAGTAAGGAAACAAACTTTTGCTTACACTTACAGTTTGAAATAATCACAATTTGTGCAATTTTACAGTACAAAAATTCATTATAAATAATGTTTTCTATAGAAATTATTACAAAAGAACATACTTCCTTATTTTCTGTTCACTATAATAGGTGTTCGAAATGTTTTCCACCCTGTTCTAAACACATTCGTGCTTGTCGTTGTGCACTTTGTGTTCCCAGAGTATCTCTGCAGCTGGTAGCGACCGGCATGCTACTTTAATTCGGTCTTTCATTTCATCTCTCGTTGTAGGACACTGTTGATAGACAGTGCCTTTAATGCATCCCCAAAAAATATAATCAAGAGGGTTAAGTCTGGTGACCATGGTGGCCAAGTCACTGGACCCCCTCTCCAAATCCATCGACGAGGGAAACTCTGATTTAAAGTACGCCTGGACACCAAGGAAAAATAGGCTGGGCATCCATCTTGTTGCAGCCACATTAAAAGCCGTGTTGCTCGTGGAACATCTTCTAGCATCTCAGGCAGTGCGTGTTGCCGAAATTCAGAGTACCACTCACCATTTAAGTGTTCATCAAAAAAATAGGGTCCAATAACTCCATCAAGGATGAGTCCACACCAGGTAATTAGGCTCCAAATGTGATGGTTGTCATGCTGATGTAACCATTGAGGGTTTTCTGCTGACCAATAGTGAGCATTGCGGATATTTACATACCCATTAGATTTGAAAGTGGCCTCATCTGTCCACAGTACGATAGTCGGGAAGTCCAGATTTTGATTTAAAAACCAGTTGTAAAAGAATAATCTTGTCTGAAAATCTTCTTCTTTTAACGCCCGATGGACATGACTGTGGCATGTATGTAAACCACCATTGTGTAGGATTCTCCAGATGGTACTTCTGCTCACCCAAGAATCTCGTGCTATTCTTCGAGTAGAAAAATGTGGGTTTAGATTTATTGCAACAAGAATATCTGCACTTCTATAGTCTCTAACATGTCTTCTAACTTGATTCTTATGTTGTACCTGGCCACTATTGCGAATCTATGCTTACAATTGCTGAAAAACATATTGTGACCAGCGTGGGCGATCTTGATACCTCCCTGCATGCGTGCTCTCCTTGTCTGTAACTCTGGCGGCATTTGCCGAGCACTATAAGCATGTCAAATGCCTCTTCGTTTTAATAAAACAGCACAGCATGCGTAACAGAAACAAAGTAAAAACCACACTTGAAACCTTTCACAGTGCACGCACTGCCAAAATGCCACTTATTCGACATGACAAATGACACAAACAGAGGGGAAATGCAATTACTGCTATCTGTCGTTAACAGTTCCCTCTCGCCTCGTTGGGGCTGGCGTGGCATGGCAAGATGTGATATAGGATGTGGCAGACAGAGAATATGTCGGTATTTTCAAAACAGCGAAATATACCATAAAACATTCCAGACAAAAGATGTCCAGATTCGCGAGCTCTATTCAAATATACTAATTTTGTAGCATATTCCCATTTTAAATTACTAAGTTACTTCGTTTCCTTTAGTTTACCACAGATTCTAGACACTGTAGTGTTCACCATTCAATTCGTCCTTAAGAGTTTGCCCACAAAGCATTTTACCCGAAAGGGCTCGGATGCACTGTTTCGAGAAAAAGGGGCTGGCACAGTAGGTATGGGACATTCGGTATAGAGAGAATTGCGTGACTTCAATAACATATCAAGTGTTATCCACCCCCAGTAGAAATCGCTTTGAGAGTTGATTGGGTGTCTGAGATCGTACTGTTCGAAAATGAAGTACGTCTCTGTTGGTGTGGAATTTAGTATTGAGCATAATTCTATACGTGCAAATCATTCGAATATCCTAACATTAGATTGAAAAAAACACTGACTTCTCACTGTTATCCCCTCTCTGCTGACACCTCTGACCCCTCAATGTCGACCACTCTGACCTCTCACTGCTAACCCCTCACTGCCGACCCCTCTGACCCCTCTCTTGCTTACCCCACACTGTCGAACCCTCTTACCCCTCACTTCTCACCTCACACTGCCGACCCCTCTGGCCCCTCTCTGCTAACCCCTTACTGTCAATCCCTCTGACCTCTCACTGCTAACCCAACACTGCCGAACCCTCTGACCCCTCACTGCTGACCCCTCACAACTGCCTCCTCACCACTGAATCCTCAATGCTAAGAGTTTTGCGAATGGATGATATGGTTTGTGCAAATGAGTTGTGTGGTGTGATATGGATAGTGAGTATTGATGGTTATAATGTTTATTCTGTTGCAATATTTGCATTGCTTGTTTCGTGATATGGTCCATTGGAATGAGATTTAATTTAGATTGGAACATTGACTATGGTATAATGTATGGGTGTTGGTAGTGTTTGAATGTGTGTTTCGATATTACATGATTAAATGTTTTATCAGGGTAATTCGTTGGAATATTTCATAAGAATGCATATATGAATTCTTTGTTGTTTTGGAAGGTATGAAGTGAACTTTTAGTAAATTCGAAATTGTGTAGGTAATGATTGATGTTATGGTTTATTTATGTATTTTGGGAAACCACCTGATAAAATATTCTGCTTGGAACAATATGTTAAATAGCTGATTGGTCTGTTTTCCAGCAGAGAGTATGATGTGTTATCAGAATGTTATGTGGTATTTTAAACATTTTTCGATGGGTATTTGGAGGTTTGAGATATAGTTATTAGATATAGATATGTCATTAATTATAATTGAGCATTGGGGAATGCTTGTTTACATATTTAATTAATAATATGGTGTTAGGGGTGATATCTCTGTTTCTAGCAAATGAACCATTTGCCTATCTGGATGTGGAAAAGATGAAATTAATATAAACTGTTAATAATTTTTGTAATGTGATAACATTGTGATAGTATTGCAGATTTATAAACTGGTATGTAACCTTGTAGTTGTTACTTTCAGGGGATATTATAAATTTTTCTGTATGTGTGTGCGTTTTAGGTTGGGTTTGTCTTCTGTTTGTAAATATATTTCCCATATGACTAACAGTATGCACGTTTAATTATAATACAATTTTTCTACATATTTAAGCGAAAATATGAAATTACCTATATTTTGAAATCAAATTGTATATACTTCCACGGTGAATACAAAAAAAAAAATATTTTTAAGTGAATACAATAAACGGTAAGGAAATTGTGTAATTGGTAGGAAAAACCTATTTTCTGAGTATGTTATTTATAGATGTGGAATTCCCAGAGGAAATACAGTCCAGTGTGACAACAAAATACCTATAGTAGGTGCTGGAAGTGGCCGCCATTGACCTCGAGGCAGGTGTGCAGACGACACCAAAAGTTGTGAAAGGCACGGGCGAGGACATGCTGCGGGATGGCATCGATAACTGTGATAATGTTGGCCTGGAGTTCTTAGAGTGTGTGCGGGTTGTTACTGTAGACCTGTCCCTTTAGAACGCCCCACAAAAAGGCATCACAGATGGATAAATCTGGAGAATGGGGTTGCATAGGTTGGTTTGTTCCGTGGCTGATGACACGATCAGGCTGGAACACCGACTCAATGCGCGCGATCGTTGCACGTGCAGTATGCACCGTGGCTCCATCCTATTGAAAGTACGCATTGTTGAGCTCATCCTCCGCTAGTTGTTCCGCCAAGACATTGGAAATGTGTTCGATGTAACGAGCCGAGTTCACAGTCTCATGGAAGAACATGGGGGGTGATGCGGCGTGATGACACGGCACACCAGACACCGAGTTTCTGAGAATGCAGTGGAGCTTCCGTTAACACGCGTGGATTATCACCTGACCAATGGCGCATGTTCTGGGAGTTTACATCCTCTGACAGATGGAACCATGCTTCACAGTAATAGAATATGTATCCATCCTGCAACACCTCTGGAACAATATTGGACAGAAGCCACTCACAGAACTGCACTCGAGCTGCCTCGTCCACATTAAGCAACTGATGCACCACAGTAAATTTGTATACGTGTAGGTGCAGGTCCTGCTTCAGGATCCGCATAGTGGTTGACTGAGACACCTGCAACAGTTGCGACAAACGTCGAGACGATTTATGTGAACTGCGTGTCATTATCTGCGCTGCGTCGACCACTTTTGCCTCAGTGCGGACAGTCTTTCGACGCACCTTTTGCTTATTCAGCACGGATCCGGTCGCACGCCATTTTGCAACCAGTTTCTGCATGACTGATTTGGTAGGGAGTTTCTCTTCAACCCCACCCACCGCAAACTCCGTCTGAAACAATTCTGCACACTGCTACCAATAACCGTGGCGTGCATATGGCTCCACCACAAAAATACGCCGCTGAACCGTCAACGCCATGCTGATGCACCGAAACACACAACGTTCCTCGTCGCTGCCCTTTACTCAACCAACCATAGTGCGTGAGAGCTGCGCGCAGCGTGCCTCAAGGTCACTTGGCGGACTCTTCCAGCACCTTACTCTATATGTCGTTGTCACACTGGTTCTTATTTCCTAATTCCCTCGCTCCGTTACACACATGCCCCATGGGGCCTCTTTTAAAGGACTCACCCTATACAACAAAGATATATATATATATATATATATTCTGTTTATTTCTTGTATATAAGATGTATATGAAAAAACTTTTTTTAAAAGAGTTTTACATTAATATTAATAAGAAAAAATTGCATTTGACGGTGTGCTAAGTGCTCGGAAAGGTGTGGGAACATGGCCAGCTGACGGTGGTCCAGTGGTCAGAATAAAAATTAGAAAATTGAGGAGTGATTTTGTCTGGGTGAAGTGATTGGAATTAGGTTGTATTGACAGGGGCGCCAGGCACTATCGAGACCTAGTGCCGTTGAAGTGGTAGAGCAGACTCTTCCTTCACTCTGGGTCGTGCGGTTGACGACCATTGGCAGCTATCCTTCCCCTGTGCTGCGTCACTCCTCGTGCAGATGGTAGAAAAATGGTACGCGTGCTACGCGGTGAATTATTAAGGCTATACATACGCCTATTCTACTTTACACTGTCCTGTAAACACGTGCAAATATAGATTGGTAGGAAAGTTCCAACACACGTGCGATTTGGCGGGAAATTATAAGAGCGCGTATCCTGACATGCCTTGCGGATTACCTCAATAAAGAACACTCGTTTAAACGTAGTGATGTTTATTAGGCGATTGATTACAACTACACTCTGGGAAAACACTTTACATTTCAAGAGCCGGACATGTACTGGTCGGCACCGGTGATGCGGTTTAAATGGCACGAAGGCCCATGCGTGACTTTTAGTGCGAAATAAAGCTTCCCAAGACGATGCAAACCTGGGGAAGGTGAGAGGCGGTGTCCTGGGCGGCTTGCGAAAAAGGTTCTGGTTATGTTAAAAGTCTATTGTGATGAAAAGGTCTGGTGCTAGAAGTGAAATCCTCCCGGGCGCGGAACCGATGGTACACGCGATCGGCCTCTCGAAGTCCTCGGCGTCTACTGCAGTTCCACCATGGCGCGTCTGCCGGGGTTGCCGCCGAAGCGCGCCACGTGGAACTACTTTGTCACATCCACACTCTGCAAACAAACTCTTACTCTTGCTACAATTGCTATAACTTGCTTAAAAACTTCCTTGCATAATAAACAACAAACATGGTTGATGTGTTTAGGTAAACCGTACTGGTAGCAAGCGATGATGGTTGGGAATGCGGAGAGATTTTTATTTGTGTGTGTATGTGTATTTACATGCGAAACATTACCATTTGAGGCAATATATGCACCATCTCAGACTGGTATGTTTATATTTTAATATGCGTTCTTTAGAGGAAACTTCGCACCAAACAATGAATTCGAAATTAAACTTTTGATAATGTGAGGAGTATCTCGATGTGGGAAAGTTATGTTTTCATGAACGATATTGTCGCAGTAAGCCTACTCGCCCTCCACATCGTTGTTTCAATGTTTGATAGAGGTGGTTTTGAAGTAGATATTTGTGGTTATTTCTGTATTCTTATAATATTTTCCGGGTGTAATAAATATGGATGGGTAGCTAGTTTTTTTATTCTTTACACAAAATTTTCACCGATGACATATACACTTTGTGTGTTTTTCCAATAAAAGTTCTTATAAGGGTAAAATGTTTTGTGAATAAGATGATGTTAGCACGGGGAGAGTTATGAATTTTGTGAAATGAAACCACTCTAAAAAAAAGACGGATTAAAAGTGTCTGTCTCGGTACAAGTTCGCAGCTTTTAGAATAATTGTGGTATGGGAATGCTAAACATTTACGGAGTTAAGAAAGCTTAAAGAACATTGGTTGATGATGGAGAATGGAGATGGGAATGCTAAACATTTACGGAGTTAAGAAAGCTTAAAGAACATTGGTTGATGATACAGGATGGCGGGAGGATTCACGCACTTCTTGGCTGCCACTGGGAGTCGGAAGGGCATGTCATTTGTCGACAGAACCAGCCTGTAATGAGTTTAAGACATGGGGGTGCCATGTTAGTGGCTGAACTTGGACGGGGGACCAGCCTTTTATGGGTGTAAGGCTCTGCCTGGTGGGGGTGCTGTTGACTACGGGAAGCATACTACCTCTCTGTCCAATGTTCGGTGACTGCGTGTTACTTGCTAAGGTCTGGATGGGATTCGGTTGACTACTGGTGGGAGTATGGTTGACTGAAAGGGAAGCTTACTTCCTGTGCCGCTCTGCGGGCTCGGCTGGCGACAGGTGGGGTAATAAGAGGTTGGCTGATTTGAAATGTGCTGGAGCTATTGCCAACTCTAGTGACGTAGAGCAAACCCCTACGTAAAACCGGAAAGGACTAGTGATGCGTCTCTTATAGCCTTTCATAACACAAGGAGACCACTACTCTAGTGCCACAAGTGCAAGGTACCGCTTATACCGCAGATGTGGCAAACCCCGGGCGTGCCCTATGCCAGAATTTTCTAAAAGGGGTATCTGCCCCCCCCCCATACTAAGCTTAAATCATGGGCAATTATGATGGTGGTGCCTGATGGCGGACAGGTCGACTCATTTACGGTCAAGGGGGTCCTAAATTTGGGTTTCAGTGTGAAGAAACTCAGACTTGAGGGACCACTTTTGGATTCGCCCGATAGTGGAAAACCCTAGATGGAAAGGAAGGAGGAGCACGGGGATGCCCAGAGGTCAGAATGAGGTAGGATTCGGGCTGGCAGTGGTGAGTTCCTTGGCTATATGCCCAGGTATCCACTAGATAGTGGAGTTCTCCCGAACACAGGAGAACGAGGAAGGCCAGGTGAGAGCTGGCGAAAAAAATATAACGTCCCTGAGTAGTGAAGAGGGGGGGGGGGGGGGGAATAATATTCCCTTCTATTCCAAGAGTCATGTCAACCCGAACCTGCAAAATGGGACTAAACATCTGATACTGTGAAAACCCCGGGAAGGTCTCAGGCTAAGAGAGGCGCAGGAATTATATTTTTTGTATTTTTTTGTCCGACAGGGCGAAGACGTGTGGTACTGAGGAACATTAGATTGGTCTACATGCGCTACATACAAAGGCTAGAAATTAAAGACAAAGTAAAGCTGATGCGATTTTTTTAAAATTAATTTCGCTTACGTTTACACCATCTTGGATCTTCACTACGTTCAAATTGCCTGCGAAGCCCTTAACGGATGTGTGTTCTTCCAACTGAATTGGTCTGAGAACAACTTTTAACTATTTTAATTTACACATTTTTGCAATAATTTAGAAGTGCCTGAAAGGGACATATTACATTTTTAATATCATTTAATAATAAAATTAAAACTCATTACATTTAGTCAAATCGCGCTTTCCACAGATATACCTCGGATACCAAAATGCTTTGCGCTTCGTTCCATGACAAAATTAAAAGTTATTCACTGAGTTATGCCTTGTTTAATTTCCGGTGACGATAAATAAATGTTTACCGTTTTACTAAATGTGTATTGCGAACAAATAGTTACACACATATAGAGAGTTACTACTCGAAACATATATGCAGAAACAATCTAAAAATCACTTTTGTCTCTCTCTACCAAACTTCCTTCCCGAGAGCTAGCTGCTATACAGCAAGAAACCGCAGAGAATTCGACATATCAATGAGAAAACTCCCACCTCGTGATTAATGGCCCGGGGGGGGGGGGGGGAACTGAAACTAGTTCTAGAATTTGTCGACAGGGTGCATGACTGCCGACTTCTCAGTCTTTCTCCAACAAACTACCTACCCCGGCAAGCATGTCACCGTGCTGCGTTTTCTAATATCATTCATTCTGCCAGGGCGTCGCACGGAAACAGAAGCTACATCACCTCTCTGTGCAGTGTTTTCTTAAACGTTATTAGAATCTTGCAAATCGATGTTTAACAAAATAATTTTTTTTTTTTCAAAATTTAATTAATTTTCTAAATTGCTACATAGTAAAATAAAACCAACTACATTACAGTTCCCATTATCATGCGAACCAACATTTCTAGGGTAAAAAGTAAATATCCATTCTAATTATACTTTCTTACAGATATACCAACCCTGTAACCATCCAATTTTCCATTAAAGCAACTTGTTTCAATTGTATAAATATTTTTGCATTGCGATATCCCAAATATTCCACATCTCGCGAACATACACTATTTTGCCATCTTTTATTTTCTATCACCCAAAAAATCCAGAACGTATCCAACAACTCAAAGTAGCTCCAGGTACATAGGACTCTTCATCAAGAGTCACTTTGTTTGCTCACTGCTAGCTCGTGCAACTATAAAATCAATGAAAAGTAATTTTTTTAGATTGCATAATACATTCGGGACTGAATATTTTTACTGAATATTTTGGTCAGTATATGTTTAAGTTAACAAAAGAACTAACAGTGAATTTTATTAGCATAATTTGGGAATTAGGAATATTTCAGCACGATGGTGCACAGTCTCCGTTTACTCATGATGCTCGGAGAGATCTTAACAGCAGATCCGAGCAAATATTGATAGGCCGAGGTGGTCCAACCACATGGCCCAAACGATCGCTGGATTTAACTCCATTGTACTATTTATTGAAGGGTCGTATGAAGAGTATGGTGTACGAGACTCCTGTAGAGACAAAGGAAGATCTGCTGGCACGAGTTATTGTCACTGCACAACAGATTGACAGGACACCAGGTGTGATGGAGCGAGTGTACCGGAACATGATGCATAGGTACAACGTGTGACACGATTTTGTGCATACATTTACGAGAAATTCTACATTAGCAAGGCATAGAGCAGTATGTATAAGTAATTCTTCAACGGGAATAAAACATGTATGTTGTTTCTGTAGTGAAACATATACCGCATATTGTTATTGTCATCACATATAGCCGCTGTTCTAAATCACTAATTTTCGACTAACCTGCATTTACATACATCATCCATTATAACCCTCCTGCCCTCTTAATTGCATTTACATATATAAGGGAGGAATATTAGTTTATAAAAATATGCACTACAAGTTTGGAAGCAGTCGACATCGGTTCGAAGTCAGTCTGTGATGCAACCCACATTGGATTGAAACCAGGGTAAGGGGCTATAGGATCAGCTATGAATATTCGCGCACTTGTGTGAATTACACATTGCATAATCACCCACTCCATACACACTTACATAAACACATGCTATCCTTAAGACAGTCCGCTCGCGAATTACCTGAGATTGCATATATCTATGCTTTTCACCCCGAGGCGATATAATGGAATCCTGTCAGATACACACCGCCATCCCACCGAGCAAGTTGGTGCAAGTCCTAAGAAGTCCTAACACGCTTAAGGACATTTTATTTTTTGTATGAATTCTAGGAAGACTATGTTGTGAATGACAAGTGCTCGAGTACAACTGAATAATAACATGATTAATTGTTACCTGCATGGGCTAACCTTTTGATGAATAAAACACCAAAACATCATTTCGAGAAACCTTAAAAAATTGTTTTTCGATGATATTAGACTATGGGATGCAGTACAGGAATGCTTTAATCGCATATCAGGAAAATTATCGAGAGTATTTGCATAATGAATATCCCCATGCATCTAGTATGTATGTAATAAGCTGAAACTAAGTACCCATCGGCTGATGAAACACAACGAATGATAACGGAAGACAACTGTAGGATTGAGAACTTACTCATTGCTTCATATACTACCAAGGACACTTAGAGTTTATTCACATAATGAATTAATATGTGTAATTACCATTTACATAAACAATGAATATAATTTCTCCTCGACTACACATCCTACTCAACCCACTTCTTACTTCCAACTGTCTAAAGTCTTTTTATTATGTATAACTTATATGTATACCATGTTGTAATTATCAAACGCACTACAGAACAAACACTTAAACAATATGCCTTTCCATTACCTATCTCACTATATCTACAACTCTTGTGCCGCGATCATCGCACTTATAACAAGCCACCACAGGTCGCCGAATGACAAAGAACTACCTATCCCCACCCAACCTCCCTATGGCAGTATATAGTCATCACTCGATGTGAGAACAATGCTCTCCATGACCCCGAAAAGATACAGCTGAGTGCTATACAAACACTGTATTTGCATGTACGGTATAATAATCTTACACATACATGTAATTAAAGATTATTATTATACAAATATGTTTTCAAAAAATAATTTTTTATCTTATTACATAATAATATTTTTAAAGAATAATTAAAACCTTGCATATAATAAAAAGACACTTCTCCCCAGATATTCTTCGAAAACCAAATACGACATAATTGGTTTATGTTAAAAGAAAATAATTTTTTATGTTAACCTAATGTCCCATTCAGAAATGCCCATTGAAGCTAACTACAATCTGAAACCATACTTTATCCCCCATCGACATTAAGTTTTTTAATGGATGAGTTATTGCCTTTAAACCCGAAACGTTAAAGCATATGCATTGAGATATTTCTACTTCAAGCATAACAATGATATTTACGTTTGTAGTAACACATGCCATGCTTCAAATCCCAACGAAGGTGAATATGCAAACACAATTTTACTAAATGCATATCAACTTTAATTTAACATTGCGTAAATTACATCCAGATCATCATATAGAATAGTTAAAAAAAACAGAGAGAGACTGTGCACATCTCTAGCAATCTTTCTGAGATGATACCATTTATACCACACTGTAGAGATGATCACTCGAATGGGAGACATGAGGATGGCCAACCAATCTGCAAAGGAGAGGATTACCAACCTGCTTGCGGCGATCCGCCTGCGCAAACAGCACTCCACAGTGTGGCCTTGTAATTATAAAGCTTTTTTTTACTGTAATAACTCATCATTCTTACACAACTCATCCAAGAGACAGTCCTGTGTAAACCCCTTAGCAGGCGAATGACTGACACCGATCGTTTTGTCAGCAACTCATGAAAACAGAGGTATATAGCGATCTCCATCATCAACCAATGTTCTTTAAGCTTTCTTAACTCCGTAAATGTTTAGCATTCCCATACCACAATTATTCTAAAAGCTGCGAACTTGTACCGAGACAGACACTTTTAATCCGTCTTTTTTTTAGAGTGGTTTCATTTCACAAAATTCATAACTCTCCCCGTGCTAACATCATCTTATTCACAAAACATTTTACCCTTATAAGAACTTTTATTGGAAAAACACACAAAGTGTATATGTCATCGGTGAAAATTTTGTGTAAAGAATAAAAAAACTAGCTACCCATCCATATTTATTACACCCGGAAAATATTATAAGAATACAGAAATAACCACAAATATCTACTTCAAAACCACCTCTATCAAACATTGAAACAACGATGTGGAGGGCGAGTAGGCTTACTGCGACAATATCGTTCATGAAAACATAACTTTCCCACATCGAGATACTCCTCACATTATCAAAAGTTTAATTTCGAATTCATTGTTTGGTGCGAAGTTTCCTCTAAAGAACGCATATTAAAATATAAACATACCATTCTGAGATGGTGCATATATTGCCTCAAATGGTAATGTTTCGCATGTAAATACACATACACACACAAAAAAAATCTCTCCGCATTCCCAACCATCATCGCTTGCTACCAGTACGGTTTACCTAAACACATCAACCATGTTTGTTGTTTATTATGCAAGGAAGTTTTTAAGCAAGTTATAGCAATTGTAGCAAGAGTAAGAGTTTGTTTGCAGAGTGTGGATGTGACAAAGTAGTTCCACGTGGCGCGCTTCGGCGGCAACCCCGGCAGACGCGCCATGGTGGAACTGCAGTAGACGCCGAGGACTTCGAGAGGCCGATCGCGTGTACCATCGGTTCCGCGCCCGGGAGGATTTCACTTCTAGCACCAGACCTTTTCATCACAATAGACTTTTAACATAACCAGAACCTTTTTCGCAAGCCGCCCAGGACACCGCCTCTCACCTTCCCCAGGTTTGCATCGTCTTGGGAAGCTTTATTTCGCACTAAAAGTCACGCATGGGCCTTCGTGCCATTTAAACCGCATCACCGGTGCCGACCAGTACATGTCCGGCTCTTGAAATGTAAAGTGTTTTCCCAGAGTGTAGTTGTAATCAATCGCCTAATAAACATCACTACGTTTAAACGAGTGTTCTTTATTGAGGTAATCCGCAAGGCATGTCAGGATACGCGCTCTTATAATTTCCCGCCAAATCGCACGTGTGTTGGAACTTTCCTACCAATCTATATTTGCACGTGTTTACAGGACAGTGTAAAGTAGAATAGGCGTATGTATAGCCTTAATAATTCACCGCGTAGCACGCGTACCATTTTTCTACCATCTGCACGAGGAGTGACGCAGCACAGGGGAAGGATAGCTGCCAATGGTCGTCAACCGCACGACCCAGAGTGAAGGAAGAGTCTGCTCTACCACTTCAACGGCACTAGGTCTCGATAGTGCCTGGCGCCCCTGTCAATACAACCTAATTCCAATCACTTCACCCAGACAAAATCACTCCTCAATTTTCTAATTTTTATTCTGACCACTGGACCACCGTCAGCTGGCCATGTTCCCACACCTTTCCGAGCACTTAGCACACCGTCAAATGCAATTTTTTCTTATTAATATTAATGTAAAACTCTTTTAAAAAAAGTTTTTTCATATACATCTTATATACAAGAAATAAACAGAATATATATATATAATATATATCTTTGTTGTATAGGGTGAGTCCTTTAAAAGAGGCCCCATGGGGCATGTGTGTAACGGAGCGAGGGAATTAGGAAATAAGAACCAGTGTGACAACGACATATAGAGTAAGGTGCTGGAAGAGTCCGCCAAGTGACCTTGAGGCACGCTGCGCGCAGCTCTCACGCACTATGGTTGGTTGAGTAAAGGGCAGCGACGAGGAACGTTGTGTGTTTCGGTGCATCAGCATGGCGTTGACGGTTCAGCGGCGTATTTTTGTGGTGGAGCCATATGCACGCCACGGTTATTGGTAGCAGTGTGCAGAATTGTTTCAGACGGAGTTTGCGGTGGGTGGGGTTGAAGAGAAACTCCCTACCAAATCAGTCATGCAGAAACTGGTTGCAAAATGGCGTGCGACCGGATCCGTGCTGAATAAGCAAAAGGTGCGTCGAAAGACTGTCCGCACTGAGGCAAAAGTGGTCGACGCAGCGCAGATAATGACACGCAGTTCACATAAATCGTCTCGACGTTTGTCGCAACTGTTGCAGGTGTCTCAGTCAACCACTATGCGGATCCTGAAGCAGGACCTGCACCTACACGTATACAAATTTACTGTGGTGCATCAGTTGCTTAATGTGGACGAGGCAGCTCGAGTGCAGTTCTGTGAGTGGCTTCTGTCCAATATTGTTCCAGAGGTGTTGCAGGATGGATACATATTCTATTACTGTGAAGCATGGTTCCATCTGTCAGAGGATGTAAACTCCCAGAACATGCGCCATTGGTCAGGTGATAATCCACGCGTGTTAACGGAAGCTCCACTGCATTCTCAGAAACTCGGTGTCTGGTGTGCCGTGTCATCACGCCGCATCACCCCCCATGTTCTTCCATGAGACTGTGAACTCGGCTCGTTACATCGAACACATTTCCAATGTCTTGGCGGAACAACTAGCGGAGGATGAGCTCAACAATGCGTACTTTCAATAGGATGGAGCCACGGTGCATACTGCACGTGCAACGATCGCGCGCATTGAGTCGGTGTTCCAGCCTGATCGTGTCATCAGCCACGGAACAAACCAACCTATGCAACCCCATTCTCCAGATTTATCCATCTGTGATGCCTTTTTGTGGGGCGTTCTAAAGGGACAGGTCTACAGTAACAACCCGCACACACTCTAAGAACTCCAGGCCAACATTATCACAGTTATCGATGCCATCCCGCAGCATGTCCTCGCCCGTGCCTTTCACAACTTTTGGTGTCGTCTGCACACCTGCCTCGAGGTCAATGGCGGCCACTTCCAGCACCTACTATAGGTATTTTGTTGTCACACTGGACTGTATTTCCTCTGGGAATTCCACATCTATAAATAACATACTCAGAAAATAGGTTTTTCCTACCAATTACACAATTTCCTTACCGTTTATTGTATTCACTTAAAAATATTTTTTTTTTTGTATTCACCGTGGAAGTATATACAATTTGATTTCAAAATATAGGTAATTTCATATTTTCGCTTAAATATGTAGAAAAATTGTATTATAATTAAACGTGCATACTGTTAGTCATATGGGAAATATATTTACAAACAGAAGACAAACCCAACCTAAAACGCACACACATACAGAAAAATTTATAATATCCCCTGAAAGTAACAACTACAAGGTTACATACCAGTTTATAAATCTGCAATACTATCACAATGTTATCACATTACAAAAATTATTAACAGTTTATATTAATTTCATCTTTTCCACATCCAGATAGGCAAATGGTTCATTTGCTAGAAACAGAGATATCACCCCTAACACCATATTATTAATTAAATATGTAAACAAGCATTCCCCAATGCTCAATTATAATTAATGACATATCTATATCTAATAACTATATCTCAAACCTCCAAATACCCATCGAAAAATGTTTAAAATACCACATAACATTCTGATAACACATCATACTCTCTGCTGGAAAACAGACCAATCAGCTATTTAACATATTGTTCCAAGCAGAATATTTTATCAGGTGGTTTCCCAAAATACATAAATAAACCATAACATCAATCATTACCTACACAATTTCGAATTTACTAAAAGTTCACTTCATACCTTCCAAAACAACAAAGAATTCATATATGCATTCTTATGAAATATTCCAACGAATTACCCTGATAAAACATTTAATCATGTAATATCGAAACACACATTCAAACACTACCAACACCCATACATTATACCATAGTCAATGTTCCAATCTAAATTAAATCTCATTCCAATGGACCATATCACGAAACAAGCAATGCAAATATTGCAACAGAATAAACATTATAACCATCAATACTCACTATCCATATCACACCACACAACTCATTTGCACAAACCATATCATCCATTCGCAAAACTCTTAGCATTGAGGATTCAGTGGTGAGGAGGCAGTTGTGAGGGGTCAGCAGTGAGGGGTCAGAGGGTTCGGCAGTGTTGGGTTAGCAGTGAGAGGTCAGAGGGATTGACAGTAAGGGGTTAGCAGAGAGGGGCCAGAGGGGTCGGCAGTGTGAGGTGAGAAGTGAGGGGTAAGAGGGTTCGACAGTGTGGGGTAAGCAAGAGAGGGGTCAGAGGGGTCGGCAGTGAGGGGTTAGCAGTGAGAGGTCAGAGTGGTCGACATTGAGGGGTCAGAGGTGTCAGCAGAGAGGGGATAACAGTGAGAAGTCAGTGTTTTTTTCAATCTAATGTTAGGATATTCGAATGATTTGCACGTATAGAATTATGCTCAATACTAAATTCCACACCAACAGAGACGTACTTCATTTTCGAACAGTACGATCTCAGACACCCAATCAACTCTCAAAGCGATTTCTACTGGGGGTGGATAACACTTGATATGTTATTGAAGTCACGCAATTCTCTCTATACCGAATGTCCCATACCTACTGTGCCAGCCCCTTTTTCTCGAAACAGTGCATCCGAGCCCTTTCGGGTAAAATGCTTTGTGGGCAAACTCTTAAGGACGAATTGAATGGTGAACACTACAGTGTCTAGAATCTGTGGTAAACTAAAGGAAACGAAGTAACTTAGTAATTTAAAATGGGAATATGCTACAAAATTAGTATATTTGAATAGAGCTCGCGAATCTGGACATCTTTTGTCTGGAATGTTTTATGGTATATTTCGCTGTTTTGAAAATACCGACATATTCTCTGTCTGCCACATCCTATATCACATCTTGCCATGCCACGCCAGCCCCAACGAGGCGAGAGGGAACTGTTAACGACAGATAGCAGTAATTGCATTTCCCCTCTGTTTGTGTCATTTGTCATGTCGAATAAGTGGCATTTTGGCAGTGCGTGCACTGTGAAAGGTTTCAAGTGTGGTTTTTACTTTGTTTCTGTTACGCATGCTGTGCTGTTTTATTAAAACGAAGAGGCATTTGACATGCTTATAGTGCTCGGCAAATGCCGCCAGAGTTACAGACAAGGAGAGCACGCATGCAGGGAGGTATCAAGATCGCCCACGCTGGTCACAATATGTTTTTCAGCAATTGTAAGCATAGATTCGCAATAGTGGCCAGGTACAACATAAGAATCAAGTTAGAAGACATGTTAGAGACTATAGAAGTGCAGATATTCTTGTTGCAATAAATCTAAACCCACATTTTTCTACTCGAAGAATAGCACGAGATTCTTGGGTGAGCAGAAGTACCATCTGGAGAATCCTACACAATGGTGGTTTACATACATGCCACAGTCATGTCCATCGGGCGTTAAAAGAAGAAGATTTTCAGACAAGATTATTCTTTTACAACTGGTTTTTAAATCAAAATCTGGACTTCCCGACTATCGTACTGTGGACAGATGAGGCCACTTTCAAATCTAATGGGTATGTAAATATCCGCAATGCTCACTATTGGTCAGCAGAAAACCCTCAATGGTTACATCAGCATGACAACCATCACATTTGGAGCCTAATTACCTGGTGTGGACTCATCCTTGATGGAGTTATTGGACCTTATTTTTTTGATGAACACTTAAATGGTGAGTGGTACTCTGAATTTCGGCAACACGCACTGCCTGAGATGCTAGAAGATGTTCCACGAGCAACACGGCTTTTAATGTGGCTGCAACAAGATGGATGCCCAGCCTATTTTTCCTTGGTGTCCAGGCGTACTTTAAATCAGAGTTTCCCTCGTCGATGGATTTGGAGAGGGGGTCCAGTGACTTGGCCACCATGGTCACCAGACTTAACCCTCTTGATTATATTTTTTGGGGATGCATTAAAGGCACTGTCTATCAACAGTGTCCTACAACGAGAGATGAAATGAAAGACCGAATTAAAGTAGCATGCCGGTCGCTACCAGCTGCAGAGATACTCTGGGAACACAAAGTGCACAACGACAAGCACGAATGTGTTTAGAACAGGGTGGAAAACATTTCGAACACCTATTATAGTGAACAGAAAATAAGGAAGTATGTTCTTTTGTAATAATTTCTATAGAAAACATTATTTATAATGAATTTTTGTACTGTAAAATTGCACAAATTGTGATTATTTCAAACTGTAAGTGTAAGCAAAAGTTTGTTTCCTTACTAGGCCTACAACATTACAATGGTATTGTTATGTACATCATCTATACAGCACCAGGGAGATTTTTGATATCGTCGAATCGGTGGTACGTTTCAAAAGACTTTTCAGACAACACATGTTCAGTTTTGAGAGTCCTATTCAACTATACTAATTATGTACCATCTTCTCATTTGAAATTCTGAAGTTATCTTCGTATTTTATAGTTTACTGCATATTCTAAACACTGAAGTGTTCACCATTCAATTCGTCCTTAAGATTTTGCCTACAAAGCATTTTACCTAAAAAAGGCTTGGATGCACTGTTTTCGTGAAAAAGGGCTGGTATTTTAGGTCTGGGATACCCGGTTTACATATGCAAAACAACCACAAATAAGTAGAAAGAAAAAAGATTATTATTAATTTAATATGTGTTCCAAACATCTCACATCTTATGAGAAGGGGGCGGGTTCTTCCTTTATCCACAGATTACCATTTAAATTGTTAGAGAAGTTCAAGTCGATAGCTATACCAAATATGTATATACATATAGTCAATGTTCTTATATCCTCATAACTTACAGATATTTTGTATATATTAAGACATTGCATACGAACATCAGAAAGAAATTATATTTCATTATAAAATTAATAAAAACAATAGTCTTTCACACGCTTTAACTTTATTTCACACACTTTCCAAAATTCCATATTATCACTCATATACAACCAAACGTGTTCTCCAGTCAACAATATTATTTTAGATTTAGAATAATTTTATAGAACAAATTCTGTTGTGTGCAGTCCACCTCCTTCTATTCGCGTACACCACAACACAATTATCACATGGATATTTCATGTATGAAGTGCTGAATATACAGTTACTAATTCTATGTCGTCAGGCGCTAGAGCTAGTCGCAAATGTCTTGCCACAATATTTGCAGATGTTCGCAACTTTGGTGTAACGTCGAATCCCATAGCCCAAGGGCTTTCATGTTACCATTGACGATGTTGACACATCCTAAACAGCTCTTTCCTTATTCATATTATTAGAGCTTACAATGTCACTAGATTATTCCACTCGTGACGATCTGCCTTCCATCACAAATGCCGAAGAAGTGAAAACATTCATACATGATGCATGTTTATATGTTGTTTTCACAACAGAACAATCAGTTTGATGTCCATTTCGACTGTCACAGTATACATCTGCTGGGTATGAATATGTAAAGGCCATATGCTTGATGCAGTGTTATACGAATACTAGTCATCCCATGCGCTATCTAACCCGCGAAGAAGTCTATCAAACAACAATTCGTCTTTACATGTACACATTTTACATCGTTGGATACACCTTTTTCCTTTTCTTTTTGTCTTGTTACTGCAACACACTTCCGACATGGATTACACTAACTCCTTGAATGATGTGTGTCCTTAACATTACAACATCCTTGAAAACACTCTATACACGGGTGACAGTCGACTATCTCTTCGTCCTGTTGCAGATAAGCAGGTAGAAATTTATATACACGTGGTATTTCATATAGTACATACATCAGAAGGAATTATTTAAGTAGGTATGCGAGTTCATATTCTTTGTCGAGCGCTGCAAGTGA
Organism: Dryococelus australis; assembly: GCA_029891345.1. NCBI lineage: Eukaryota > Metazoa > Arthropoda > Insecta > Phasmatodea > Phasmatidae > Dryococelus > Dryococelus australis. Next base: position 250,158,130 of record CM056994.1, read on the forward strand.
TTTAAGCTATCCATATACCACAAAAGCTGATAACATTTTCTGACAGCTAGAACAACACGGCGTCATATTTCACTGAACCCTCAAGACGAGAGAATGACATTTTAAATGATTTGTAGCTGCAACACACGTGCTACTTTCGTATGTCTAAAAAATGACGCAGCTAAGTCTCAAGGCTCTCGAACTCATTCAGAGATAGAGACCTCTTACTCGAACGACATACGAAATGCGAATGAGCCACTAGATCACTGCGACCCCAATTGTGGGAGTGCTCTAGTCACTGTGCCATTTCGGGCCTACTTAAGAGTGTAGCCACTATATCACCGCGACCACACTTGGGGGCGCTCTAGCCACTAGATCACTGCGGCCCCATGTGGTAGTGCTCTAGCTATTGTGGCCCCACTTGAGAGTTCACTAGCCACTGCGCCACTGCAGCCCCCCTTGAGAGTGTTCTAGCCACTCTCTTACTGCGGTCCCACTTGGGAGTGCTCTAGTCACTGCGCGCCTGCGGCCCCACTTGAGAGTGATCTAGCAACTATATTGTTGCAGGAACATTTGTGAGTTCTCTAACCACAAAGCCACTGTGGCCCCACTTGGAAGTGCTTTAGCCACTGCGTCACCGCCCCATTTGAGAGCGTTCTAGCCACTATAGCACTGCGGCTCCACTTGTGAGTGTTCTAGCCACTGGAACATTGCAGACCAACTTCGGAGTATTCTAGCCCCTATATAATTGCTGCCCTATTTGGAAGTGCTCTAGCCACTGCCCTACTGTGGCCCCACTTGAGAGTGTTCTAGCCACTATATCACTGGGACCTCACTTGAGAATGCTCTAGCCACTCAGTTCTGCTACCCCACTTGGGATTGCTCTAGCCATTGTGCCAATGTGGCTCAACTTGAGGGTGTAATAACCCCTATATCTCTGAGGTATCAATTGCAGTTTTAACCACTTTATTATTGCGCCTTCACTTGGGAGTTCTCCAGCCACTTTATCATTGCGCTTTCACTTGAGAGTGATCTAGCGAATAGGTCTCTGTGGCCTTACTTGGAAGTAACCCACTAAGACATTGTGGCCCGATTAGGGAGAGCTTTAGCCATTATATCACTGCAGTCCCACTTGAGAGTTTTCTAGCCACTAGGTCACACTGCGGCCCCACTTGTTAGTTCTCTAGCCACTGTGCCACTATGGTTCCACTCGATAGTGTTCTAGTTACTACACAATATCAATGCGACCCAATTGTGAGTGCATTAGCTATTAGGTCACTGCGGCCCCACTTGAGAGTGCTATAGTCACTGAGCAACTAAGGGCCCCCCCTTTTTTTCTGTATCGCTCTAACCACTGAGCCACTGCGGATTCACTTGGGAGTGCTCTAGCCACTAAGTTACTACGATCCCACTTGGTAGTTCTTTAGCCACTGTGCCACTGCAGCCCACTTGAGTGTTTTAGAAACTATATTATTGCGGCCACCCTTTGGACCACAGTGGCACAATGTCTAAGACACACCCGAGTGCGGCCTCAGTGACCTAGTGGATAGAGCACTCCCAAGGAGGGGCCAAAGTGATATCGTAGCTAGGGAACACTCTCAAGTGGGACTTCTGTTGCCCAGTGGCTAGACTCCCAAGTGGGACTGCAGTAACCTAGTGGTTAGAGCACTCCTTAGTGGGGCCATAGTGGTATATTAACTAGAACACTCTCAAGTGGGGCCACAGTGACTTAGTGGTTAGAGCACTGCCAAAATGGGCCGCAGTGTTATAGTGGCTAGAACACTCTTAAGATGGGCCATGGTGGTTAGAGCACCTCAAGTAGGTCCGCAGTGGCCCAGTGGCTAGAGCAACACAAAGTGGGACACCAGTGGCTCAATGACAAGAGCACTCTTAAGTGGGGTCGCAGTGGCTCACTGACTAGAGCACTCCCAAGTGAGGCCACAGTGACCTTGTGTCTTGATCGCTCCCAAGGGGGGCCGCAGTGATATAGTGGCTAGAACACTCTCAAGTGGGACCGCAGTGACTTAGTAGTATGAGCTCTCCCAATTTGGGTCGCAGTGATTTAGTGGCTAGAACATTTAAGTGAGGCCGCAGTGACACTGTGGCTAGAGCAACCCCAAATGGTGTCGTAGTGGCTAGAGTACTCCCAAGTGGAGCCACAGTGACATAGTGGCTAGAACACTCTCAAGTGGGGCTGCAGTGATATAGTGGCTAGAATACTCTCAAGTGGGACCACAGTGATATAGCGGCTAGAACACTCTCAAAGGGGCCTGCAGTGAGATAGTGGTTAGAGCACTCCCAAGTGTTGCTGCAGTGATATAGCGGCAAGAACACTGAAGTGGGGACGAAGTGGTGCAGTGGCTAAAGCACTCCCAAGTGGGACCGTAGCAACCTAGTAGCTAGAGCACTCCCAAGTGGGGTTGCAGTGTTTTAGTGGATAGAACACTCTTAAGGTGGGCCGCAGTTGTTATAGCACTCCTAAGTAGGGTCGCAATGGCTCAGTGGCTAGAGTGACTTCAAGTGGGGCATCAGTGGCTCAATGGTAAGGGCAATCTTAAGTGGGGACGCATTGGCTCAGTAATTAGAGCACTCCCAAGTGGGGCCACAGTGACCTAGTGGCTTGATCACTCCCAAATGGGGCCGCATTGATATAGTGGCTAGAACACTCTCAAATGGGACTGCAGTGACTTAGTGGTATGATCTCTCCCAATTGGGGCCGCCGTGATATAGTGGCTAGAACACTCTCAAAAGTGTGGCCGCAGTGATATAGTGGCTAGAATACTCTCAAGTGGGGCCACAGTGATATAGTGGGTATAACACTCTCAATTGGAACCGCATTGATATAGTGGCCAGAACACTCTCAAGTGGGACTGCAGTGACTTAGTGGTATGAGCACTCTCAATTGGGGCCACAGTGATGTAGTGGTTAGAACACGTAATTGAGGCCTCAGTGGTGCAGTGACTAGAGCACCCCCAATTAGGGTTGCAGTGACTTAGTGGCTATAGCACTCCAAAGTTGGGCCGCAGTGATATAGTGGCTAGAACACTCTCAAGTGTGGCTGCAGTGATATAGTGGCTAGAACACTCTCAAGTGGGACCGCAGTGACTTAGTGGTATGAGCTCTCCCAATTTGGGTCGCAGTGATTTAGTGCCTATAACATTTAAGTGAGGCCGCAGTGACACTGTGGCTAGAGCAACCCCAAATGGTGTCGTAGTGGCTAGAGTACACTCAAGTGGAGCCACAGTGACATAGTGGCTAGAACACTCTCAAGTGGGACTGCAGTGATATAGTGGCTAGAATACTCTTAAGTGGGACCACAGTGATATAGTGGCTAGAACACTCTCAAATGTTGCCACAGTTATATAGTGGCTAGAATACTCTCAAGAGGGGCCGCAGTGATATAGTGGCTAGGACACTCTCAAGTTTAAGTATGTTTTCAATTACTTAGATGATTTGGTATTGTATTCTGAAAGTTTTGACCAGCATGTAACCCATTTGACGGAAGTCTTGGAAAGATGATGTAAGGCAGGCCTTACAGCTTACCTCAAAAATGTACAGTTGCAGTTAAGGATTTTTTTTTTCCTGGTTGACTTAGTTTCTGTTAAGGGTGTCTCTATTGACCCCGATCGAACTAAATCAATCAGAAACTTCTCACCACCCAAAGATGTAAAAGGCATTTCACGTTTCATCAGCATGGTGAACTGTTATTCAAGATTAATTCCAAAATTTGCCGAACACGCTGCACCACTTAACTCTTTAAGAAATAATGGAGCAAAATTTAATTGGTGTAAAGAACAGCAACAAGCATTTGAGTTTCTAAACAAGCTATTGCTAGTCCCCCTGTGCTTAGGATGGCTGATTTTTCAAAACATTTCTTCCTGTAAACAGATACCCCGAGTACAGCACCCAATGCTGTATTAGCAGAGGAAATTGCTTCTCTCAAATTCAAATTCAACATTTCCGAGGAACGCAAAACATTGTTGAAGATGTATTATCCAATATGTTTAAAAACTACCCTGAGGAAACTTCTTCCCAACAGGATGAGAACTTTTGTAATGTGTTGTTAACAGATTTTCCTGTGACTTTTCAAGATATAGAAACTCGTCAAAAGTCTGGCCCTTTTATCAGTGAGATTATTGATGGAGTCCAGAAGGGTACCGCACCAAAACAGTATAGTATTTCCAAAGGTGTTTTTTGCATTGCAAATCTCGTTCTTCTAAGCGATGTAAAATTGTTTTGCCTCAGAATCTCCGCAACATGGTATTCCAATACTTTCATTCATCCCCATTGGGAGCCCATTTGGGAATTTATAAACCATTAATGCAATTAGGCGTACATTTATTTGGAAAGGTATGTACCAAGATATTTCGGAAAGAGTAAAATCTTGTAAACTTTGTGTTTTAAGCAAATCTGTGCAGAATGCCAAGTTAGGTTACTTTCATCTGACATTACAGAACATCCATTACAGAAAGTCATTGTAGATTTTGTTGGAATTTTCCTCGTTCTAGGTCAGGTAATATAATGCTGTTTGTTTGCGTAGATGCCTTCACGAAATTTGAGTGATTAATTCCGTTATGTAAAGCCACTTCAGATACTACTATTGTAGCATTAAAAACCACATTTTTAGAATTTCAGGGGTTCCTTTCGTCACTCTGTCAGACAACGGTCCACAATTCAAGTCCAGGTTACCGCACTTACAGTCATATCTCCGTGTTCAATTTCCGTAGTGGCTGGGCTCTACAGCTTTGTCTGTCCACACAGTAAATTTTTCGCTACGTTTTCAGTTTGTTCGTAGCATCACAGTTGAAAAGCATGATATATATTACCTGAAAACACCTTTTGCTCTGATTGGTGCTACCTAGCAGCGCATGCTAAACTAAACGTTTAGTTAGTTTTATCGACGCCTGGCACTGGTGCACTGCCGCATCACGGATCCGACGTCATTTTCCTAGCACTCCGGCGGCTGCAAGAGATGTGTAACTCGCGTATTTCCCGAGCAGAACTTTCTCCACTTCTCGAAGCAGGAAGATGAAGTCAGTTTAGGGAATTACTTGGCTACAATGTATTCTATTAATTTTTGTTTTGGTGATTGAGTGACCATCAGCCTGTGCAAGGATGCACTTATATTAGCGATTTTCTTTCACACTCCAGAGTGGGTAAGTTACGTCCTACCTTTTTATTTCGTTCTCACAGGGTTAGGGCGCATTATTAATCGTCTATCTTTTCGTGTGATTTCTTTCTTTCAGAGAGTTTTACATTTTGAATTTTACGTTTCTTCTTTAGATTGTAATTTTCGTGTAATATTCAACTTCTTCCTCAACTACATTTCTAATTCTGCAGTCCTTGGGGTTCCTGCCCCTGTGCCGATCAGAATACGTCAGCTCGATGTAATTTAACATACTTTCGTCTTCATTAGCACGGAGTATGTGGTCGGCAGCATACTGGTCTACAGGCAGCATGAGTGGCACGGTGTTCAAACTTGAGGCATGGATCAATGTGGTGGCGTGATTCCAGATATGAACGTAACAAATTACCTTTTTTGCAGTTCTATTTTAATTTTGTGACAAGGAAACATCTTATGTAATGTGTGAATTTAGCGTCGCACAGCGGACTGTGAAAAATCTCTATTCTCCTTTTTGAAAGATAACACAAGTAAAGTATTAACAAAAGTATACTTTTTTTAAAAAACTAAATATAAAAATTGTAAGGAATCTATATTTTAGATTTTTTCTTAATTTTGAATAACGATGGGAGTATTTTAAATATTTATTTTATTAACTGGAAATACGTGTTATCAGGTTTTTTTACTCTTTGTTACTGATGCAAATCGGCCATTATCACCATTTCTTTAACCACATAGTTTAATTTCATTTTTATTACATTTCCTCTGAGTAACTTATATGATGAACAATATTTATTCAAATTGGATATGTTGTGAAATACTTGTTACCTGCCACCTTTGACATGCTTCATTCTTTAAATTTTTTTGCAAAGTTTTCACGCATAAAAGTGAACCAGTCTTTATATAGTTATGTTAGTAGTAGCAGTGTTCCAACTTGTCTGTATGTTCGTTGGTAATACTGTTATTGTTTTATAAGATATTTTCAAATGTATAGTATGGCTAAGTTGTGTGGTGTGATATGGTTAGCCAGTATTGATGGTTATAATACTTTTCTGCTAGAACATTTGATTTGCTGGTATGGTCTGTTGAGATGTGATTTCGTTAATGTTGGATCGCTGACGAGGGTAGTGCCTATACTCTGTGTGTGGTTGTAATATTTCTTTGTTATTACATCACGAAATGGTTAATCAGAGTATTTGGCTGGAATGCTTATATGATTTTTTTTTGTCTTATAATGTATGAATGGAGGTGTTTAGTATAGCCGATATGGTGTAGGTAAAGAGTGATGATATGGTGTGTTAGTGTATTTGGGATAACATATTATAGAATATTTTGTCCGGAACAGTACACAGAAATAACGGGTTGACATATTTTCTGTTAGTCAGTATGATATGCGATCAAAACATTATGAGTTATTTTTAACATTTTTCGATGGGTAGTTGGAGGTTTTGGCTATATAGTTGGATAATATATTATTAATTATGAGTGGGCGATAGTAATGCTGGTTGATATATTTAATTAATAATATGGTGTTAGTGATGGGATCTCTGATTATAGCAAATGAAACATTGACTTAAAGAGTATGTAGAGATAAAATTAATATACAATTTAAATATTGGTAGTTGTTTTTCGTAATGTAATAAAGTTATGATAGTAACGTAAATTTACAATGTCTCATAACTCTGTCGGTGTTAGTTTACTTAGAATGTTCGTTTCAAGGGATATTCTAAAATTTATAGCACTGGTTCTATGGAACTATAATTGCGACGAACACATCTGGAGTAGGGGTAGGTAGGAATTATTTTTTGAAATGTATTTAATTTTCAGTTGCAGGGATATAAGGGTTATAACTATGTACATATACATTTTTGTTTACCTGAATGACACACTAGATGCAGTTGCTTTCTGATGAATAACAAACATTGTCTCTAGATTTGATCTTGAACTAACATTATTCCTGTGAGGCAGGATGTAGCTTTTCATTAGAGATGTTAATTTAAAGGGATATTTCAAGATATGTGAATGTGATTTTTTTATATGAGTGGTATGTAAGCGAGAAATATTATATATAGTTATCTATATTTCCACAGTGAATACTAAATATAATTTTTTAAGTGAATATAATAAACTATAAATTCATTGTTTGATTGGCAGGAAACAGCTTGTATGAGTGTGTTGTTTAAATTGATGTGGAACTCTCGATTATATGAGTCTGAAAAATAAACTGAATGCACCAAACAATTACAATATAGTGAAATTCAAAATGAAATTTACAAGGGAATAGTGTGTTGGAGCTGAGATTGTTCTAGCAAAACTATTTCTTGTATAATGATTGCTCTTTACTAAATAGAATATCATGAGTGTGTATAGGCAATGGGGGGCGAAATGTTTGTCTGTAAGAGAGATGAATTGGCTTACTTATAGCGAATGTTCTACTAAATAGAATGTCGTGGATGTGGTTTACAAGAGAGGAAAATTTTTTGTTTATATGAGTGGTGATAAAATTGAATAGTTAAAGGAAACTATACAATCCCACCTATTTCCTCTGGCTTTTGCGTTAGCACATATGATGCATACAGCACAGATATTAAATTATATTGACTTGCAGTAGTTTGGGTTGGGAATCCTTTGAATTTTAAGAGTGAATATTCTCTTCCACTCACATCGGTGATGTTTAGAAGTGTGTTAACACGAGTGATAAATGTTCGAAAATTGGTATGATGGATTGATTAATATTGCATGTTTTTGGTAGAAGACTAGTGGTTTGATCGCTACTGCACCATAAACTTAACCGGTATGTTTCCCGTGTGATGATATAGTAAGGGAATGTTTAAGTGAAAAGTTAGGTCGATAGTTACTTAATTTAGTTTCATATTAAACTAATTCGCATGGATATTGTATGGTATGTAGTATTTAAACATTCCGGCATTCGCCTGGACTGATCTGGGAAAGAATCGGGAAAAAAGTAAGAAATCTGAATGTTTTGGATGGGAATCGAAGTCACGTCCTTTCGAATACAGGTTTTAATAATATAGTATTTGCTCTCACATGTAATAAGAGTAAACATAAACATAGTTTATTTCTTGTATGTAAGATGTATATGAAAAACTTTTTTTGAAGGATTTAGCAGAGTTATATATATATATAAAGCTTTCATGGTACATCCTAATAACAGCTTAAATTCCCAGGAGATGATGTTCAGATATGATAATTTGTTCCCGTATATTACTAAGTTCACAAAAAATGAAAAAAAAAAAAAAAAAAAAAAAAAAGCATTGTATGTTAGGTAAACTGGAATGGTAGCAAGTGATGAAGGTTGCGAATGTGGAGAGATGTTTGTATGTGTGCATGTGTGTGTTCATGTGTGTGTGTGTGTGCGGTAAGTGTTATTTTATCAGTGTATATAATGCAAGAATAAATTTTCTTCGCTTTGCAAATTGAGAACCCATCCAAAAATTATATGATTGGTAAAAACTGTTAGAAATACACATTCTTGCGAAAATATGTCAATCTCAATGTCAAAGTATGTCTATAGTAATCATATGTATCTTGAAAAATTTGTTGATACACGGAGATGGTGTTGTGTTGGGAAACATAAATTTTCATTATAAAGAAATTCTTTCTGAAATTTCCACATTATTACACAATTTGTCAGGTTGGTCGAGTGGTCTAAGGTGCTGGATTTAAGCTCTGATTCACTCCAGGGTGGCATGGGTTCGAATCCCACACCTAATAAAAAATGTCAGGCATATATTGAGATAGTCGAGATTGTTAACGTAAACTGCTTGTTTTGTAATGTTTACAGTATATAAGAATGCATAATGTAAGTAGGTTTTCACGTGTTTTGTCGAATGCACATGCACTTACAGTCTCGCTTTGTGTGTTTTTCCACTAAAAGTTCTTGTGAGGGAACAATGTTTTGAGAATGAGATGTTGTTAGCGCAGGGGTGAGTTTTGAATTTGTTGGTGGAAAGTAATCAAAGACAGTATAATAGTGTATGTTTCAGAATATATAAATGTGTGGTGCACCCACCAGTTTTTAAACAAAAACAATTTTAAAAAAATATGTTTTTATTTGACAAAAGATATTCAGATAAGCATATGCTCGATGAAATGTTTCATTCAAATGATAAATAATTGACATGCTAGTTAAAAGTGAAAATGCCCATTTCAAAATACTTACTCTCAAAAAATATTTGGAAAATATAGCCAGAGTAAAGGTGTGGCTTCACTGTACAGTTTATATAAACACAGAATTCAGTGCTGATTTTAAAAGTTTCATGAATAATTACAACTAAGTCATTTAAAAACCTCTAGAGTGCCACTTCATAAAAAAACACTAAACTCGGGTAATCCATATGTTTCGACTTTAAACAATATTGAAAATATTGCCTTGAACAAATAGACGAATAAGGCTACAATTAAAAATACATCTCTTGATATCTCACCAAGCAACATTAATTAACCTTCAAAAACACAACTAGGCATTGCCTTAACAAGCAATGAGCATGGCCAAATTAAAACTTGTTGCATTGGCAGAAATTACTAAACATTCAAAGATTTTAAGTATATTATATGAATCCTCAACCAGATATTGGAATAATATATGAGCACTATTTTTCTATTTACGTGAACCAATACCATTAATATTCTTGCAAATATAGAGAGTATAACCACATTACAACCTTATCACAGTAGTGGTTAAATATTTGCACTCCATATATCGAGTTAGAATTGGGAAGGGAGTGCGCTACATGTATTTTAATAACTTTTTTTAGAGCACCCAACAAAAACCATTTAACAGTTTCTTGGCTATATCAGTAATTCTTCATAAATGACAAAAATAATCGAGGTGCATGATAACTAGGAAAGCTAGATAGAAAAATGTTACATATTGAGGAATTTCAACCTAGAAGGGCGCACCAAACTCTTCTTCTTTAAATTTAAAATATTCAGATATAAAAATTTAAAATCATGCCAACTGGTGTGTGATCATTAAGGGATCCTCCTAGATCACCAGCTGTAAAACTCTGGACAAAACTACTAAAAACAAGCGCCTGAGTTGTGGACAAGATCGTTAACTATTTATACGTTTTAACTGTGAACTGTTTTCATGACGAAGTTAATTATTTACATCCGCGTCTGTTAACTTATCAAAACGTTGCAACTTTAACCTAGGTGTTTGAAACACAGTCGTGTAACGTGATTTGAAACAATCCCAACAAAATACTAAGTCCAGCGCGATAAATTTCAATACACCTAAAAAACAGTAAGTAGCAATATATAGAAATATGAGCGGAATAAAAGATACGGTAGGTTTATTTGTGTGCATGTTCACAGCTATCTTTTAAGTTTGTATGACAACAAATAAGCAACACGAGTTGCGTGCTTGAATTTAATGTGCCTTTTTCGTTTGACTGGTTGTTCCTTCATTCTAATTTTTATTCCAACTGAGGCCGTCCTTTTAAATAAATAACCCAACAAATATCAATAACAAAAGAATAAACACTACAGTTCTTTACGTCGCAGGTGTAACAGTGTTAAACACAATCGCGGCAAAATATTGACGTGCAATACGGGTAATGTGCTATGTCGTGGAAAACAAATATGTTAATCAAAAATAGCCTTAAGAACTATCGTCAATTCGGGCATTTTTAAAACATCATAAATCTGACCTAAATAATGTTAGAGGCCTAAAACTGTGAATATTCGTACGGAATGGTTTTTGAAATAGACCTATGACAATTTTTTGATCAGGGAAATTGCAGGGTAAAACAAGTGGAAAATATGTACTTCATGATAATATTTACACATGGAAATATATGAATTGCCAAAAATACATAACCAAATCAATACAAACACCTAAATTTATAATGGGGAGGGCAAGGAAACTCAGGGAAATTGTGGGGTGAAAAAATACAAAATATGTACATTTTCATTATAAACTTTTACCCCTCGAATAATAAAGTGAATTTATACAATTTTCCGGGTTTTCTTCTTCTTCAAAAAAGCCCCTCTGCTTTACATTACCTCGACGATATGTTTACATTTACTCGAACCTGCTTTCCGTGAGCACCCACAAAATATAAATTACACGTCTGTCTCAATACACGAAAATAATGATTTTGAGTACAAGGTCAATCCACCAACTTTGTAGTTTGATGCCAGACTGCTGTAGTGTATAAATTATTTGTGTTGCAGTTTCGAGCTGAAACACCACAGCCCATTGCACCTTTAATATTTCCGAGCACTCAATTAAATGGATACCTAAATCGTTTACATGCTCCCAGGCATAGGCTTATACACTGCAATCTCAAACATGCCGGCTGGTTTGATATTAACACAATTCTTCACAAAAATAACATTCACAACCCTACACTATACAACTTCCCAGCGGTTTGTTTTATGCCATCTTTAACCTTGCAAAGCAAAATCCGCTATTTACACTTTATTTTCAGACAGCAAGTGCGTGAAAATGTCCAATTTTATTTTATTTGTGGATTTTTTTTTTTTTTTTTGGGTACGTATGCGTAACATTCCTTACTGCTACACCCTACCACAGACCTTTGTTTTGACTGAAATGAAAATAGCGGACACAGGTTCAAGTGGCTTCAGTCTGGAAGGAAACGCTTTTTTTCTACTCTACCTTAATCTAAGTGTTATGTGAAATGAAGGCTCGAAGGTAGGGCGGGATTTATTTGCGTCTCAAGGCTAACCCCTTACGCCTACAAGGGAGGAAATCATGCAAGTGGACGTGCATCTCAGCAAAGAGGGATTGGACAGCCATGTCCTGCAATTGGGGCCATGACTACCTCCCTGAGTGTACCTAGAGCTAGTCTTAACTAAGAAGAGCAAGGGAAAAACTGTCAAGAGAGATGCAAAAACCCTTGCGACAGAGAACAAAACTCAAAATTATTGCATGCATTAAATTTAATGAAATGGAATGCTACAGGAAACAGAGTGTTTGGAAACATGCTCTTAGTTTGTAGAGTTGAAAAGACTAGAAGAGAAAAAAAAAGGGGGGGCTGGAAACGCTTCTGCTACTCTATGTTTATTATATAATTCGTTGGTTTTAATACATCGCAAATGCAATAAACACTAGAAAAAATGTTTAATTTCGATTTTTTAACCCGACTTATTCACCTTTTCCAAGCCGATTTGTTTTATTTATTTTATTTGTCCCGTTGATCCCCTATGGCTAAACAGAATACATTACTGATTAAATTGTGAACCAGGCTCGCACAACATTTCTGCTTTTGTGCAGTATCCCATGTGCGCTATGCTCATGTATTTTAATTGTGAACTAACCTCTACTATCTACTACGCTATATGTTACTTGCTAGTTTATTAAGTGTGGCTATTCTGTTTTCGTTCTGTACTTCTGTGGCCTCTTGTCTTGTCAGTATCGAGTTTCACGTTGCAATGGACACAGTCCAGTCAAATTCAAAGTCACGTAAGACACAGGCTACATTATTGTCATTAAACTTTAAGACACATACACAAATATTGTAAAGAATTAATCATAACCACAATTAAGTTAAAGAAATTATGGCCTGAAGTGAAATTTTTTTTATAAATGAGCCTTATTTAAAATCAAAGAATTAACATGATCAGCATTTCTTTGCTATGAATTTTTACGGCATATAAAGCAAAATGAGAAATCAATTATTCATATCACACCAAAAATTATATCATTTTAATTGCTCCAATTTACAGTCCTTTAACTAGAAATTACACTTTGCATAATTTACAAGTTGTTACCTTAGTTTCAAAAATATGATTTACACATGAAAACTAAAGCAAAATAGTTACCACAATCTAAAATCTACTTTTCAACAGCTCATCGTTCACACAAAACTGTTCTTTGTGCAAGATTATGCTGATAAACTTGCACATTACAAAAATGTATACTTTCGCCTGATTAATTAACCTCGAAATAACCAAAAGTTTTTATAGGCATACATTTGCAAATTCGAAACTAGTCGGGTTACAATCACTCTATACCAAAAGTGAATTTTAAAAAGTTTAACAACTATACTCTAACAAACATTATTCAAATACATATAAACCAAAAACCCAAACATTGATATAAAACTTTTACATAACACAAGAGCTTAATGACATAGCTATTAGCAACTTACGAAGGAGAAAAACAAGTTTTATCCTGGGAAGCAGCTATAATGGGAACGAAAATAATTGCCTAAGTCATGTAACTTATTATGAAACCATTGTACAGTGTTTGATTCGCAGTCTTGAATGCTCGGCGGCTGATGGCTTCATCCAAAAGCTGAGGCTTTTCGTAGGTACACTCCAGCCAAAAATAGTATTTTATGGGACCTTCTTTAACTTCTTCTGTTAATTGATTGATCATCGTTTGCAGGTCGTTTCTTCTTAGCTGCTGAAACTCGACCTTTACAGTTCTTCTTATGTCTCTTCAGCTTATCACCACATTTGAACAGATGTGTTCACTTGCCACATTGTTGTATAGGACAGGAAGGTCCCTTCACACAAGTGGTTTTTTTCATGCTTCCTCGCACTTTGGCTGTAGGCAAATATCTTGTCACAGTAGCAACAACGAAACCTTGGCGAAGTCTTCGATGACAGCACTGCTGTAGGTGATCCATCCGAAGAGACAGATAGATAGTACTTTGCCAACCTCAGGCATTGATGGACCAGCAACCTTTGGCTCCATTGTATATTCCAGTAGCTTACACGAGCTGAAACGATGTGTCTTTCACGACTACCACTGTCAAATTAAGCTTCCGAACTGGAACCCAGCTACTTATATACTCGGAAACAGGCACCTTAACATGCAATGTTCACCCATCGTAACTCATGCCTGCCATCTGCTCTACTGACCAACACCATACCAACAGATACACCAATCACAATTTCCATCATAACTCGAGCAACTATACAGCTGAGGCCGGCCCATAACATAACATACATTCTACTTGTTCTACCAACTTACACAGCTTATACTTACCAACCATACCAGCTAAGCATTCTGCCCCTCCCATTTAACTAACTAAACAAAAAAAGAACCACAAGTTATACTTTTTTTCATACTGCCAAAATAACCGAACATTTGACCAGGTAATACCAATCAACATAACAGCAATACCAACCATACAAGCAAACTAACTGTATAACCAAGTCATACTCGAGTACGTTCCACCCCATGTCAGGACTTTGAATATATTTTATTTCTCTCGACATCCACTTAACCTAACCACCACACTGTATAGTCATATAGATTAGAACTTGGAATTTTTTTTTAAATTTTAAAATATTTAAGTTTATCATATATATACACATATATATATTGGACATATGGAGCTATGCCCTATGCCAACTTCAGGTAAACGAAAAAAGAAACAATTAAAACAAAACTTAACTGATGCAATTATGCCAATAGTGACTCCATCATCACCACCACCATCTCCACCACCACTACCACCCCCACTGCCACTACCACCCATACTATCTGCTCTACAAAGCCATCATCAAACTAAACATACTCATACTTTCCACTAGAATTCAAGCATTCCCCAATCTACACCCACTTAAAATACACCAAAATCACAAGTCCAACATGTTTGTCATATCATCAGACACCGACAAAATATATGCTAGTCACTATACCACCATACCAATCTTTATAACCCACGTCATACTAGGCCAACCCACGTCATACTAGGCCAACCAACATGCCATCAACTATAATCAAAAGAAAAATCTCAATTCAACCATACCATCCATACTATCTGCTCTACCAACCATCATTAAACTAAATATACCCACCAATCATATTATAATTCAAGCATACCTCAGCCCACACTGACATTACCCAAAATAATCACAAGTCCAACATGTTTGTCTACCATCAGACACCGACTGAAATACCATACCAGCCATCAAATAAACCACCTGATTAAATCATCCATACCAACAAAAAAATACTGACCACCAGACCTCAGACATATGAAACAAAATATGAGTTACCTTGCAGGCGAGGGGTACTGGATACTATACCAACCATAACCCCAGCATACTTCAATAATGTCAAGATCACATTGTATATG
This sequence comes from Dryococelus australis, assembly GCA_029891345.1. NCBI lineage: Eukaryota > Metazoa > Arthropoda > Insecta > Phasmatodea > Phasmatidae > Dryococelus > Dryococelus australis. The sequence continues at coordinate 250,173,316 of CM056994.1, forward strand.
CAACATAACAACTACTCATTTTATATCGCCCCTATACCGTCCATTAGCACCATCTACCAAAACATACTAAGTGACAACCCTCCAGCATACCAGACATTAATATAAATCACTCTTATCAACTAGCAAACCAGTTAATCATGACAGCGATCCATACTAATAACTTCTCTAATGAAACCTACCAGATAACATACCTCCTGAATACTTAACAACCATATTGATAACCTAATGGACTTGAATAATAAAACAGATATATAATTATTTTACCATGGCATTAGCTTGCCTCAGCCATGCAATGCTGAAAGCCATACAACCCAGCATACCAACATACTATACCATCTGAATATATCAACGAACCACCACAGCAGATAGCCATACCAACCAAAACATACAGCCCGAACCATATCGTTCGCTCTAAACCACGCATACCTCTGTCATGATATTAACAATACATGCCATATCAACCACCTTCCTCACACATCAAACCTACTGATCAATCATAAAACAGTTAACTATATTTACTACCATTTCACCCCATCTAACGCATACAAATAAGTCATTACACCAGCCTAGCCAAACAAATATTACAATCATAAGCTCTAACCATACTATCATAAGATCAGTACTATTAATTTAACCTTCTATGACACCCATACAGTCTTAATTCCAAAAAAATACCATCCAATCATACTAACCAACCATACCAGCTAAGCATTCTACCTCTCTCACAATAACTAACCATCCCATCGCAGATAGTCATGGTTAGTCGCATATATTCGCATGTAGTCGTAGGCAGTCACGGGTAGTCTGTAAAACCTGAACGAAGCGATGGCGGGCTGCTAGTTTTTTAATAACAGAAAAATCGTTAATGCGGTAAGTTATAACAATGTTACTGCTCTTGTGCGCTCAGCCAGACAGTAAATAACGATAAACATATTTGAAAGTTGTTTTACTCAAGTCTCATGTTTTTTTTTTTTTTTTTTTTTTACACTAATAAACAGTTCAGAACAGAAAATTAGCGAAATCCATGCGGAAGACACACATAGTTAATTTGTCAAATCACCTTTCCCTCCAAAAAAAAACAGAGAAAGTGGCAAGAAACGTTCGTATCTTCAGGATAGTAATTGCTTTGATCTTATTTGTCAGTTCATTGTGTAACATACATGCCTAATATAGACATTAAACGTTTATTATTAATAAACGACACACGCGCACACACACACACACACACACACACATATATATATATATATATATATATATATATATATATATATTGGACACAGCATGACATCAGAAATTTGACGTCAGCATGTATCCGCACCATGAACATCTGATTGTGGGCTGTTTAATACTCTAATGACATAAGGAAGCATTGGAGCTCTGTGAAAGAATGGTTCAGAAATGTGTTGCATATGCCTATAAGGAAAAGTCTGTTAAAGGAAAATTATTATGTTTTCACAGGTAAGATTATTTACCTGTTTTATATAAAAAAATTAGTTCGCCTCTTTTATATTAAATATATATAAATCGAAATACATAAATCGCAGATCGTTAAGTCAACAAAATAACTACAAATTCCTTACTGCTAAAGGACACCATTTTCGCTAACTTTCACTTAATAAACTTTACTCCGTATTCTCCGACGAGCCCACAAACAGCTAATTCTTTTTACCACATTCGGCAGTGTTGCGAACATTGCCGAAGTGGGTCTATGGTATTCATAGATGAATTAATTTACCTGCATTGGTTAATGATTCCCATATGGTGAACTAGCTTTAAATTAACCGCATCCGCGCTTTCTATAATGAACATAAACATTACACGAGTGCTTGTGATGGCACATCCATTACGCATTTTTACCCGCCTAATCTCTCCATGCTCACTACTAAAATATGCCATGGATTGATGAAACGTCTGATAACTAAAGCCCTCGAAATGGAGACTTGTTCTTCATAAACTGAATAATTTTATGAAAATATTAAATACATGAAAATTACAGATAAGCTGAATAAAATGTTACATTTTGAGCATGTATTATTTGTAAACATATCATGGCATAGGCCTACTATTAAAAAAGTAAGTTCATAATTAAGTCCTTATTGTGTGTGTTTGTGTATGAATGTATGTGTATGTTCCTAGCTGTGTGTATATAGATATATATTTGGTTGAAATGTACTCAAATATGTTTTGTATCAATTTTAATTATTTTCATGAATAGTGAAGCATGCGAATTGAAATAAAAATTTCCGTGCATTTAAAAGCGAAGATAATTATGAATAAGGAAACCTGAACTGAGTTTTCCTTGTTATACCCATGTGGGCACTGTGTGGGCGAGGATCACATGTGAACTGTTGTCGCCTGACAGCTGCTTGTTTTATCTTGAGGACAAATCTTGCTCTAGGATACGACTAAGATCTATAAGGTACTAAACACCATGCCACTATCTGCTCTCTTTCGACACTCCACAAAAGAATTTGCCCTGTACTGGAACAGCCTCTTAAGGTTCAACTTGTAACTTTATACAGAGTGTTTCTTAAATACATGTACAAACTCTGCATGCGTTTTACTCACGTAAAAATAAGGAGAAATCATGTATACGACTTACCGTCTAAAGTGCATCCCAAGGGCTGTGCGCCCTTTGAAGTAGGAGCAATAAGACAGGGTAATTGCACATTTTGTACAAAACGTACGTACAATCTAACCATAAGACTCTGTAAAAAGATTAAATGGACAAAGTACTATGATCCGTATGATGTGCAACGTCATCAAAAGCTTTATTCGTTGCAAAATAGGGGTTGCAACCCTTATTTTGCAATAAAATTGTGTTATACCAGTGGTTCACTACATTTGATATGGCATATTATGAAGTAACACATCAAATTAATCTAAAATGTCCTGAGTCATCATTGCCTTGATCCCAACCGTTTCCGAGGAATAAGTGCATAAAATACACAACCACAAAATACTGTGGCCAGGTATGTAAGCAACACACAATTCACTTGAGATGATCAGAAGTCGTGTGGCATTACATGCTAATGTAAGATCACAAAATACCATGGCGGCGTGTTAATAAATGTATTAATGGTGTGAGGTGAGAGTTAATGGTATCCAGATTAAACTGCTTAACTGGCGAAACCTGAATACTATCCACGATCACCTCACACGATTAATTCTATTTATCAACCCACCGACATGGTACCTTGTGTTAGCATGGTGTGCCACATGACTTATCATCATTATTCCTCGGAAACGGTTGGGATTAAGGCAATGATGATTCAGGCCATTTTAGCTTATTTTAACGTGTTACTTCATAACATGCCACATAGAATGTAATGAACCATTGGTAACACACACTTTTATTGTAACATAAGGGTTGTAACCCCTATTTCGCCACGAATAAAGCTTTCGATGGTGTTAAATATCATGTGGATCATAGAACATTGTCCGTTTAGGCCTAATCGATTTCCAGAGTCTTACAGTTAGATTTTATATACTTTTTGTAGAAAGTGCAATTCCCTTAGAAAGTGGATTTACCTGCTTGCTCCTACTTCAAAGGGACGCCCTTGAGATGCACTTTAGACGGTAAGTAGTATATATGTGTTTGCTTTATTTTTTCGTGAGGAATACGCATGCTGAGTTTGTACATGTATTTAAGAAACATACTGTAAATTTCCAAATTCTTTTTCGACAGTTCATGGTCCCTTTGTTAGAGTCCGACAACCAATATGTGAAAATGCTAGGCTTATTTAGGTATTTTGTGAAAAAAAACACATAAAACAACATCCATTCACATCAATACAGTCCCGCCGCACAGCTGTGTTAACAATTTTCATAGCCAAGGAGTCGAAAAATCGACTTTTTAATTCCTTTCAAGAAGTAATTTGTGCAACATTGATAAAGTACATCTCCAGGATAAAAATTATTATGAGTGGTAAGTGAATTTTTTTGGTAGAGGTCAGTGTGCGTAACAAAGCTCCTACATGTAAATAAAATACTTAAAAATTACATAAATCTAAATCCGCATAATAAATAAAAACATTCTGAAAAATGTGTTTGGGATCTGGAATAGCAAAAAAAAAAAAAAATGGTAGTTTATATATATATATATATATATATATATATATATATATATATATATATATATATACACATACATATATATGTGTATATATTATGTATGTATATACACATATATATGTGTATATATACGCACACACTTTAAAATTTCAAGTTTAAAAAGAAAAAAGGTACTGCTGCCCTACATTAGTCTGGTGTTGGTTGGTAGAGCAGATGGAATGCATGAGTTACAGTGGGTAAGACATTGAATGTTAAGGTGCCTGCTTGCGAGTATATAAGTAGCCAGGTTTCAGTTAGGAAGCTTAGTTTGACAGTGACAGCCATGAAAGACACTTCGTATCAGGTCGTGTAAGCAACTGGAATATATTATGGAGCCAAAGGTTGCTGGTCCATCAACATCTGAGGTTGGAACGGTGCTATCGATCTCTTCGGATGGGACACCTGCAGCAGCAGCATCACCATCAACTTCTTCAGGCGTGACATCGACAGCACCATTGACTTCTTCGGATGGATCACCTACAGCAGTGCTGCCATCGAAGACTTCGCCAAGGCTTCGTTGTTGCTACTGTGGCAAGATATTTGCCTACAACCATGGTTCTATGAAGCATGAAATAACTACTTGTGTGAAGGGATCTTCCCGTGCTATGCAGCAATGCATCAAGTACAAGTATATTTTCAAATTCGGTGATGCGCTGAAGAGACATAGCGAGAACTGTGAAGGCCTAGTTTCAACAGCTAAGAAATGACCTGTACTAGCTGTTGGTGAAACCACATCGAACGGATTCTACCTAAAACAATCGGCATTCAAGGGCACTTTAAAGGATTATGTGATTGGAAATAATGTTGTAGGTACGAAAGACATATGTACGTACATGGACCATATTAAGCAAAGGATAGTCAATCAATTAACAGAAGAAGTTGAAGAAAGTCCCATAAAATACAATGTTTGTTTAGAGTGTACCTATGAAAAGCCTCAGCGTTTGGATGAAGCCATCAGTCGCCGAGCATTCTAGACTGCGAATCAAGCACCGTACAATGTTGCTAGTATCCCAGGGGCTGTAGAGGCCTTGAAAGAAAAAGTTTGCAGTGAAGAAGAAGGATATATGGGTAAGGGTTCTGGTTGGACGCCTGCTAGCATAGGTAGCCTTGAGCTGCGTATAAGCATATTATGTACCTTACGTGAAAAGTGAGCATGCTCGAAGTTTTATCATCGGCATGATTGACAACTTCGTTAATGGTTCCTGCTTCTTCCGACATGACGGCAGCCGAACCATCTGGACTTACTAGTGTATCATCTACAGAACTTTCAGTTGTTAATCGGTGTCGCTTTTGCTGCAAAGACTTTGGCTTCAAGCTAACTGCACGACGACACGAAGTTTAATACAGTACTAGAATAGTCGGCTTCATGTTTAATGAAGGACTGAGATTTGTTTAAGGATGTAGACGAACATGAATATTTTTAAAAGTGTTTTTGTAGTATCAAATTTAAATAAAATTTGAAAAGAAAAAAAAACTGAATATTTTTATTTCTTATTTTAATCCTGTATCGTAGCCAGTCTGTTATACCTCGTTAAGAACATCAAAAATATTATGTTACGCTAATTACTATTATGGTCAATTCGACGAAGAGCTGCGGCCTGGTATATACTTCATGCGATCGGTTTTGTGGTGGACCATTCGAAACCGGTGACAGTTCAAGACTTTGTCCAGCTTCTTCGTCAAGATAGGTGGAACATGGCGCGGCGTGGCACATTGCGCCAGTGGTACGGCAATTTTTTATTTTCATTCTGACGTTCACGCCTACAGGAAGTGCGTGTATATTACCGAGGTTGGGTGTACGTCGTGCGCTGCCCAAAGTGTACAATTTAATGTTCCAGTGGTAATCGTCGATAGGTGGTAGTGTTATAAGTCAGTGTCACGTGTCGGGGTGTATCCGTGTGCTGCCCCTCACGTTAAATAAATTTTTATGTGTTCATCGACTTTGTCAGTAAAACCAGTTCACCAAATGTTCATATCGTTTTGTGCCCCTATGTAAGAATTGTGTAGATATTTTATTGAATATTTTGTTATTGTTTATATTGTGGGTTGAATGTGTACTGTATATAGTAGGTTAAGGGTAAACGCCTCTGTATAACGTGTGTGATAATAAATCTATTTTTATAAAAAAAAGAGTGGTTAAGGTGCTTGGCTTTAAACGCTAAGTTCCTGAGTTCATTTCCTGTCCGAGAATAAGAATATTTTCTATTTTAATTGTTACCAGCTGTCATGTAAAATAGTGAAATTTACACACTTTAATCTCTTTGAACTGAATTTACGTTACATTTTACTACATTTTAAAGAATATTATTTCGACATTATTGAAATGATGAATAAAATAAATTTAAATAATTCTACTTATTTATTAACGCATCTATTCCTAGATGACTGTGTGCAAGGCCGGTTAGCCCAGTGCCTCGCGATCATTTACTCTCTCTCCCTTCCCCCGTGTGATGCCTGTTGATGATGCCACTGCTCGCACATGTTGATGATGTCACTCTTGGCGGGTCAGAGCAGGCATGCCTGACTTTCAGGCCTGTCGGCGCTTATGCGGTTACAAGGCTTAATGGCTTAATTATCATACAAATATATAAACGAATTCAATAAAGTAAAATATTAAGACAAAATATTGTTTTTAAAAATATAAAGTATTGAAAATCGAATATGTTTTACAAAGTATTGTCTGGAATGTACTTTAGAATATATTTTTATATACCTTCTCCTGTATGGAATATTACATCTTTAAATTCGTAAATAAATATATGCACTGATGATTCATGCAGTCTAGCAGGCGATGAAGGAATTATGTAGATGATGGAGTCGAACATGTATAAGTTATCAGTCGAGCAAATGTGACTAATCGAACAAGTGTGAGTAATTGGCCGAACGAATGTGGGAGAGAGTGAGAGAGCGAATGTGAGAGACAAGAGAGAAAGGAAAGAGAGAAAAAAAAACAACAAAAATGAGAGGATTCAGAGAAAATCTATGGACTGACAGAGACAACAGAGAAAAGAAATAGAGAAAGAAAGAGAGACAAGCAAGATGGAGATAAAGAGATGGAATGAGAGAAAAAGAGAGACATGACAGATGGAGAAAAAGCGATGGAATGAAAGAAAGACCCACGAGAGGAGGAGAGAAAGAAATGGAATGAGATAGCATGAAAAAACGAGACAGAATGGTAGTATGACATCACGATTGTATGCGTCTTGAAAAGACGAGTCCGGTGATATACAACACAATACTTAAGCCTTTAAATTTTTGAATTAAAAAAGTATATTTAAATTTTAAAAAATATTTTATTAAAATAATTTTTATTTTAACGATTCTTTACTGTTTGGTCGAGAAGCATTAAGGAAGCTATCCAAATTGACTGAATTTGAGAGATTAGCTATAGGTGTGAGTGCATTCTCTCGTGTTTTTTTATACTATTCTAATATGATGACCTGGGTATGTTCATTGGTTGACTGGTTTGGTGGTGTCTCTTGCTTGTATGGCCTATCAGTATGGTAGAAGTGAATTCTTTATTGTATGATTGGAACATTGCATTAGTTTGGGTTGATGGTAGGAGGGAATATATTTTAATGGAATAACTTTGTCTCCCAGTGTGACATGCCTATATAGCTGTTAAACAAGAGGGCAGGAGGTATGAGGACAGGTGTGATGGTTAGTATTATAGAAGGTTGACATGAATCTCTTGAATATTATGTTGCCCAGTCTGATAATAATATGAATTTTATGTATGCTCATCATTAGTAGAAGTGCTTTTATAATGTTTGTACTGTAAGGCCTCTCTGCGTGGTTGTTATAGGTAGCTTGTTTTGGTAATCTGTTTTGTAAGTATGTCGGTCTAGTATGTTTTTGGTTTGTATGGTCTCTTGGAATGGCTGAAATGGATGGAGTAACACGATGGTATTGTCTTCAGGTGTGGGCTGTCTGTAGGGTTTTTGTTTTTATAGCTAGTACATCTTAATGTTATAACCTATCGGTATTACTTTGTTGTACAGTTAGCTTGCTTGTATGGTTGGTATAGCCATTATTTTGACTGGTATGACCTAATCCATGTTCTAGTTTTTGGCAGTATGACTACAGCGTAGCTTCGTTGGTGTGGGGAGGATGGTTTAATTGTGTGATTAGTTTCTAAGAATGGAATGGTTTGATGAGATGTTTATTTAGTATGAGAGGGGTAGACTGCTTAGCTGATAAGGTTGGTTAGTATGATTGGTTGGTATTTTTGGGAATGAAGACTGTATGGATGTCGTAGTTGGTTAAATTAGTAGTATTGATCTTATGATAGCATGGTTGGAATATTTGATTGATTTGGCAGCTGGTATGGTTCGTTTATATGTGTAACTGGCAAAGTTAGATGAGGTGAAATGGCAGTCAATGTCAATATAGTTGACTGTTATTCGTGATCAGTAAGTCCGAGGTGTGGTGGTTGATTTGGTCTGTATCGTTAACAGCATGAATAATGTATGCTTGGCTTAGAGTGAATTATATGGTTCGGGCTGTACGTTTTTTGGTTAATATGGTTATCTCCTGTGTTGGTTCATTGATATATTCAGATTTTATAGTATGTAAATATACTGGGTTGTATGGCTTTCGACATTGCATGGCTGAGGCAAGATAATGTTATGGTGAACGTTATTATATATGTTTCGGTACTCAGTGCAATTAGGTTATCAATATGGTTTGTTAAGTATGCTCGAGATATGTTACCTGGTAAGTTTCGTAAGAGAATCTATTAGTAAGGGTGGCTGGCATAATTAACTGGTCTGTTGGTTGTGGGAGTGATTTATATTAATGTCAAGTATGTTGGAGGGTTGTCGAGGTTAATGGATGGTATTGGTGTGGTATGAAATTAGTAGTTGTTATGTTGCAAATACAATGTGATCTGTATGACATGACTGAAGTATTCTGGGGCTATGGTTGGTATAGTACCCAGTAATCCGGGTCTGCAGGGTTATTCATATTTTGTTTTGTAAGTCTGTGGTGTGGTGGTTAGTATTTTTATTGGTTTGGATGGTTGATAGAATGATTTAAATTAATGTCTGGTATGATATTTGGCTGTGTTCTGATGTCATGACAAACATGAGGTCTGCTTGAATTATAGTAAACAGTGCGTATATTTTGTATGATGATGGTTGGTAGAGCAGATGGTGTGGGTTGTATGGTTGAATTGAGGTTTTCTTTGGTTATAAGTGATAGCATATTGGTTGGCCTGGTATAACTTGGGTTATAAAGGTTGGTATGGTTGTATAGTGATTAGTATATATTTGGCTGGTGTCTAAAGGTAATGATGATGTGACAGATATGTTGAAGTTACGATTTTTGGTATATTTTAGGTGTGCTCGAATTCTAGTATGAGTGGTGAGTATATTAAATATACTCACCACTCACACTGTCCACGAGAATTCGAGCATGCCTCAGCCCACACCCACTAAAATATACCAAAAATCGTAACTTCAACATGTCTGTCACAGCATCATTACCATTAGATACCAGCCAAGTATATACTAGTCACTATACTATTTTAGTCTGGGATGTTCGATATAATCAGGTAGTTTATTTTATGAGCGGTATGATATTTCACTGATGTCTGATGGTAATGACAAACATGCTGGAGTTATGATTTTTGGCATATTTAGTTGATGGGGGGCTGACATATTGAATTCTGGTGGACAGTATGAGTGGTGACTATATTTAGTCTGGTGATGTTCGGTTTAAATAGGTAGTTTATTTTATGGGTGGTATGTTATTTGGCTAATGTCTGATGGTAATGACAAACATGATGGATTTATGATTTTGACAAATTTTATTGGGTGTGGGCTGAGGTACGGTTTAATTAAATTTTTCTTTTGTTATAGGAGATGGATATTGGGTGGTCTGGTATGACTTGGGTTATAATGGTTGGTATGGTGGTATAGTGACTATTATATATTTGACTGATTGGATCGATGGAACTATGGGGCTAGATAATTTGAAGACACATTTTAAAACATGCTTAAAGTCATCAAGGAGTTCGTTTATGCTAACTCCTCCTCCTCCTCCTCCAGTATGTTTGGGTTATCATGGATGGTATGTTGGGTGACTTTTTTTCCAGAATATCTGTCTCGTGATTGTTGGTGTATTTTAGTGGGTGTGGACAGTATGTATGTGTGTAATGCTAATGTATGCTTGAGTTTAAAGTGTTTGGTATGGATGGTCAGTGTATTTTGACTGGTGTCAGTCAGCATGGTGGATGGTATGAGAATAAGATGATTGCATCACTGGTATGGGCTGTATGTTTGCTTTGTATGGTCTGTGTGGACGAATGGTTGAGATATGCTAGAGTTATAGTGGGTGGTATGGTTGGTAGGTATAAGCGACGTTGGTTTGTAGAACAAATAGTATGGCTGTTATGTTATGGGCTAGCCTCAGCTGTGTGGTTGCTCGAGTTATAATGGATATTGTGCTTGGTGTATTGGGTGGTGCAGTTGAATTGAGTTTTTCGTTGGTTGTAGGGGATGGAGTGTTGAGTGGCCTGATATGACTTGGGTTATTTAATGGATAGTATGGGTGATCAGTATATATTTGACTGGTGTCGACCAGAAGAGCAGACGCAGGAAGTAAATTTTTTGGTAAGGTCAGTGTGTGTAACAAAGCTCTTTCATGTAAATAAAATACTTAAAATACATAAGTTTCAATCTCAATAATAAATATAAAAAAAATCTGAAAAGTAAGTTTGGGATAGTAATAAAATGTTATATCAGTTAAAATATATATTTAAAATGTTAAACTTAAAAAGAAAATCTTATTGCTGGCCTATGTAAGTTTGGTGATGGTTGTTAGAGTAAATAGCATTCATCAGTTACAGTGGGTGGAACATTGAATGTTAAGGTGCATGCTTGCGAGTATATAAACCGTAGGGTTCATTTTATGGAGCTGTTTGACAGTGGCAGTCGTAAAATCTTAGTTGAGAAGAATGTATGGTCAAGGGTTCTGGTAAGATGCTTGCTAGAATGGACTGTCTTGAGCTGTGTATGAGCAGTTTATGTACGTGAAAAGTGAACATGCTGGTTTAAAGATATTATGTGAATAGCGTGGAAAATGTTAAGGACTATGTTTGTAGTCTGATGTATGTAAATATATAATAAAAAAAAAAAAGTAGTTAATTTATATCGCTGGAGTTATATCCTGCCTGATATATATATATATATATATATATATATATATATATATATATATATATATATATATATATACATACATATATACATACATATATACGCACACACATAGAGAATAAATAATGTTGCTACGTTTATTCACGTACACATACATCGAATCAAAAGCCGAGTAGGATAGTTATGCCTACGAAAAATGGTCGAGATAATAAATAATTTATATTGCATGGTTTATAGTACTGAAAATAGGAGACTGAAATGAATGTGAGACAACTTTTTGCTCTAATCTACATAAAATCTCAGTATAATGTAAAAAAAAAATTAAATTTTAAAATCGAGTTATATATACAGTTTTTGCTCTTTTATTTTTATCCTGTATCGTAACCAGTCGGTTATAAACAGATCTCGTTGAAAATAGTAAAATATTATTTTAAGATAGCCACTATGCCTATAAAGGTCTTAAACAAGTAAATTCCCGAGGTTATAAATGTTACTTGAAAACTAAAAATTTCGTGAGACTGGTGTTAATATCTCGCTAATTATATTCACCTGCTTATAATTATTCACTTGTTTACAGCCCGACTTGATACATATTTATTTTAAAAAGATTATATAAATAAATCAATGTTAGCAAAGTCATATGAGATTCAGAAAACAATGAAATATTTGAAATACAATATTTAAGAACATCACACGTTGTGAGCTCGTGGTAGCTTTGTGGTTAGTACACTATACTTATAATCCAAAGGTTGCGAGTACGAATCCTGCCCGAGCGTGAGAATGTTTTCATTTTTTAAATGTTACCAGCTGTAATGGGAAGGTGTCGAATTTACAAAGTTTAAGAGCTTTGAACTGAATTTACTTTGAAAAGAAAAATTGGATTACATTTTCAAAGAATTTTTTTTCTTCGGCATTTTGCGAATGATGAATTAAATAAATTTAAATAATTCTACTTATTTATTAATGCATCGATTCTTAGATGTCTGATTGGCAGGGCAACACTGCAGCGCAAGTGATCACTTAAGTTCGCAAGAACTTGTCTCATGGTCATTTATACTCTGTCCCTTCCCCGTGCGATGTCTGTTGATGACGTCACTTTACGCCACTATTTGATGATGTCACTCTTGGCGGGTCGCTGCAGCACGTCTTCCCTGGCAGACCTGTTGCAGCTGAGTCGCAGGCCTATCGGCGTGTGCGTGCTTGTACGATTACAAGGCTAAGCTACTTAATTTTCGTACAAAAGTAAAAAACGAATTGAATAAAGTAAAATATTACGACAAAATAATGTTTTTCAAAAAATAAAGTATTGAAAATCGAATATGTTTTACAAAGTCCTGCCTGGAATGTACTTAACAATAATTGTTTATATACCTTCTTCTGTATGGAAAATTACATCTTTAAATTCGTAGATAATTATATGCACTGATAATTCGTACATTCTAGCAGGCTCTAAAGGAACTATGTAGATAGCGGAGTCGAACATGTATAAGTTATCAGTGGAACAAATGTGACTATTTGAACAAGTGTGAGTAATCAGTGGAGCAAATGCGACTAATCGAATGAGAGAGCCAAGAGAGAAAGGAAAGCGTGAACGCGAATGTGAGAGACCAGAGAGAGGAAAGAGAAGAGAATAAAACAACAACAAAAATGGGGCGACTCCTTGAAAACCTATGGACTGATAGAGATACAAGAGATAAGCGAAAGAGAGAAAGAAAGAGAGACAAAAGAGAAGCAAAATAGAGAAAGGAAAGTGAGAAAGAGAGAGACAACATGGAATGATAGAGCATGAAAAAACAAGGCAGTATGGTGGTATGACATCACGATTGTAAGCGCCTTGAAAAGACGAGTCTGGTGATATATAACATGTAATACTTACGCCTATGTATTGTTTAATTATAAAAGTATCTACCTCCGCAATATGCCTACGTGTTAAGGCATTGCTTCTTGTAACGAGTTCGGTGACTGAGTGGTTGCCCTGCCCCCATAGCTCAGGGTTAGGGTGGCCGATTAGTAGTCGAGAGGTCTGCGGGTTCGCTCCCTGGCCCCTCCGCGGCAGATTTTCGGCTTACTTGTCACGTTAATGTGGGTTTGTTATTTTCCAGCTTCTTCACTGCAAACTTTTTCTTTCAAGGCCTCTACAGCCCCTGGGATACTAGCAACATTGTACGGTGCTTGATTCGCAGTCTTGAATGCTCGGCGACTGATGGCTTCATCCAAACGCTGAGGCTTTTCATAGGTACACTCTAAACAAACATTGTATTTTATGGGACTTTCTTCAACTTCTTCTGTTAATTGATTGACTATCCTTTGCTTAATATGGTCCATGTACGTACATATGTCTTTCGTACCTACAACATTATTTCCAATCACATAATCCTTTAAAGTGCCCTTGAATGCCGATTGTTTTAGGTAGAATCCGTTCGATGTGGTTTCACCAACAGCTAGTACAGGTCATTTCTTAGCTGTTGAAACTAGGCCTTCACAGTTCTCGCTATGTCTCTTCAGCGCATCACCGAATTTGAAAATATACTTGTACTTGATGCATTGCTGCATAGCACGGGAAGATCCCTTCACACAAGTAGTTATTTCATGCTTCATAGAACCATGGTTGTAGGCAAATATCTTGCCACAGTAGCAACAACGAAGCCTTGGCGAAGTCTTCGATGGCAGCACTGCTGTAGGTGATCCATCCGAAGAAGTCAATGGTGCTGTCGATGTCACGCCTGAAGAAGTTGATGGTGATGCTGCTGCTGCAGGTGTCCCATCCGAAGAGATCGATAGCACCGTTCCAACCTCAGATGTTGATGGACCAGCAACCTTTGGCTCCATAATATATTCCAGTTGCTTACACGACCTGATACGAAGTGTCTTTCATGGCTGTCACTGTCAAACTAAGCTTCCTAACTGAAACCTGGCTACTTATATACTCGCAAGCAGGCACCTTAACATTCAATGTCTTACCCACTGTAACTCATGCATTCCATCTGCTCTACCAACCAACACCAGACTAATGTAGGGCAGCAGTACCTTTTTTCTTTTTAAACTTGAAATTTTAAAGTGTGTGCGTATATATACACATATATATGTGTATATACATACATAATATATACACATATATATGTATGTGTATATATATATATATATATATATATATATATATATATATATATATATATAAACTACCATTTTTTTTTTTTTTTGCTATTCCAGATCCCAAACACATTTTTCAGAATGTTTTTATTTATTATGCGGATTTAGATTTATGTAATTTTTAAGTATTTTATTTACATGTAGGAGCTTTGTTACGCACACTGACCTCTACCAAAAAAATTCACTTACCACTCATAATAATTTTTATCCTGGAGATGTACTTTATCAATGTTGCACAAATTACTTCTTGAAAGGAATTAAAAAGTCGATTTTTCGACTCCTTGGCTATGAAAATTGTTAACACAGCTGTGCGGCGGGACTGTATTGATGTGAATGGATGTTGTTTTATGTGTTTTTTTTCACAAAATACCTAAATAAGCCTAGCATTTTCACATATTGGTTGTCGGACTCTAACAAAGGGACCATGAACTGTCGAAAAAGAATTTGGAAATTTACAGTATGTTTCTTAAATACATGTACAAACTCAGCATGCGTATTCCTCACGAAAAAATAAAGCAAACACATATATACTACTTACCGTCTAAAGTGCATCTCAAGGGCGTCCCTTTGAAGTAGGAGCAAGCAGGTAAATCCACTTTCTAAGGGAATTGCACTTTCTACAAAAAGTATATAAAATCTAACTGTAAGACTCTGGAAATCGATTAGGCCTAAACGGACAATGTTCTATGATCCACATGATATTTAACACCATCGAAAGCTTTATTCGTGGCGAAATAGGGGTTACAACCCTTATGTTACAATAAAAGTGTGTGTTACCAATGGTTCATTACATTCTATGTGGCATGTTATGAAGTAACACGTTAAAATAAGCTAAAATGGCCTGAATCATCATTGCCTTAATCCCAACCGTTTCCGAGGAATAATGATGATAAGTCATGTGGCACACCATGCTAACACAAGGTACCATGTCGGTGGGTTGATAAATAGAATTAATCGTGTGAGGTGATCGTGGATAGTATTCAGGTTTCGCCAGTTAAGCAGTTTAATCTGGATACCATTAACTCTCACCTCACACCATTAATACATTTATTAACACGCCGCCATGGTATTTTGTGATCTTACATTAGCATGTAATGCCACACGACTTCTGATCATCTCAAGTGAATTGTGTGTTGCTTACATACCTGGCCACAGTATTTTGTGGTTGTGTATTTTATGCACTTATTCCTCGGAAACGGTTGGGATCAAGGCAATGATGACTCAGGACATTTTAGATTAATTTGATGTGTTACTTCATAATATGCCATATCAAATGTAGTGAACCACTGGTATAACACAATTTTATTGCAAAATAAGGGTTGCAACCCCTATTTTGCAACGAATAAAGCTTTTGATGACGTTGCACATCATACGGATCATAGTACTTTGTCCATTTAATCTTTTTACAGAGTCTTATGGTTAGATTGTACGTACGTTTTGTACAAAATGTGCAATTACCCTGTCTTATTGCTCCTACTTCAAAGGGCGCACAGCCCTTGGGATGCACTTTAGACGGTAAGTCGTATACATGATTTCTCCTTATTTTTACGTGAGTAAAACGCATGCAGAGTTTGTACATGTATTTAAGAAACACTCTGTATAAAGTTACAAGTTGAACCTTAAGAGGCTGTTCCAGTACAGGGCAAATTCTTTTGTGGAGTGTCGAAAGAGAGCAGATAGTGGCATGGTGTTTAGTACCTTATAGATCTTAGTCGTATCCTAGAGCAAGATTTGTCCTCAAGATAAAACAAGCAGCTGTCAGGCGACAACAGTTCACATGTGATCCTCGCCCACACAGTGCCCACATGGGTATAACAAGGAAAACTCAGTTCAGGTTTCCTTATTCATAATTATCTTCGCTTTTAAATGCACGGAAATTTTTATTTCAATTCGCATGCTTCACTATTCATGAAAATAATTAAAATTGATACAAAACATATTTGAGTACATTTCAACCAAATATATATCTATATACACACAGCTAGGAACATACACATACATTCATACACAAACACACACAATAAGGACTTAATTATGAACTTACTTTTTTAATAGTAGGCCTATGCCATGATATGTTTACAAATAATACATGCTCAAAATGTAACATTTTATTCAGCTTATCTGTAATTTTCATGTATTTAATATTTTCATAAAATTATTCAGTTTATGAAGAACAAGTCTCCATTTCGAGGGCTTTAGTTATCAGACGTTTCATCAATCCATGGCATATTTTAGTAGTGAGCATGGAGAGATTAGGCGGGTAAAAATGCGTAATGGATGTGCCATCACAAGCACTCGTGTAATGTTTATGTTCATTATAGAAAGCGCGGATGCGGTTAATTTAAAGCTAGTTCACCATATGGGAATCATTAACCAATGCAGGTAAATTAATTCATCTATGAATACCATAGACCCACTTCGGCAATGTTCGCAACACTGCCGAATGTGGTAAAAAGAATTAGCTGTTTGTGGGCTCGTCGGAGAATACGGAGTAAAGTTTATTAAGTGAAAGTTAGCGAAAATGGTGTCCTTTAGCAGTAAGGAATTTGTAGTTATTTTGTTGACTTAACGATCTGCGATTTATGTATTTCGATTTATATATATTTAATATAAAAGAGGCGAACTAATTTTTTTATATAAAACAGGTAAATAATCTTACCTGTGAAAACATAATAATTTTCCTTTAACAGACTTTTCCTTATAGGCATATGCAACACATTTCTGAACCATTCTTTCACAGAGCTCCAATGCTTCCTTATGTCATTAGAGTATTAAACAGCCCACAATCAGATGTTCATGGTGCGGATACATGCTGACGTCAAATTTCTGATGTCATGCTGTGTCCAATATATATATATATATATATATATATATATATATATATATGTGTGTGTGTGTGTGTGTGTGTGTGTGCGCGTGTGTCGTTTATTAATAATAAACGTTTAATGTCTATATTAGGCATGTATGTTACACAATGAACTGACAAATAAGATCAAAGCAATTACTATCCTGAAGATACGAACGTTTCTTGCCACTTTCTCTGTTTTTTTTTGGAGGGAAAGGTGATTTGACAAATTAACTATGTGTGTCTTCCGCATGGATTTCGCTAATTTTCTGTTCTGAACTGTTTATTAGTGTAAAAAAAAAAAAAAAAAAAAAAACATGAGACTTGAGTAAAACAACTTTCAAATATGTTTATCGTTATTTACTGTCTGGCTGAGCGCACAAGAGCAGTAACATTGTTATAACTTACCGCATTAACGATTTTTCTGTTATTAAAAAACTAGCAGCCCGCCATCGCTTCGTTCAGGTTTTACAGACTACCCGTGACTGCCTACGACTACATGCGAATATATGCGACTAACCATGACTATCTGCGATGGGATGGTTAGTTATTGTGAGAGAGGTAGAATGCTTAGCTGGTATGGTTGGTTAGTATGATTGGATGGTATTTTTTTGGAATTAAGACTGTATGGGTGTCATAGAAGGTTAAATTAATAGTACTGATCTTATGATAGTATGGTTAGAGCTTATGATTGTAATATTTGTTTGGCTAGGCTGGTGTAATGACTTATTTGTATGCGTTAGATGGGGTGAAATGGTAGTAAATATAGTTAACTGTTTTATGATTGATCAGTAGGTTTGATGTGTGAGGAAGGTGGTTGATATGGCATGTATTGTTAATATCATGACAGAGGTATGCGTGGTTTAGAGCGAACGATATGGTTCGGGCTGTATGTTTTGGTTGGTATGGCTATCTGCTGTGGTGGTTCGTTGATATATTCAGATGGTATAGTATGTTGGTATGCTGGGTTGTATGGCTTTCAGCATTGCATGGCTGAGGCAAGCTAATGCCATGGTAAAATAATTATATATCTGTTTTATTATTCAAGTCCATTAGGTTATCAATATGGTTGTTAAGTATTCAGGAGGTATGTTATCTGGTAGGTTTCATTAGAGAAGTTATTAGTATGGATCGCTGTCATGATTAACTGGTTTGCTAGTTGATAAGAGTGATTTATATTAATGTCTGGTATGCTGGAGGGTTGTCACTTAGTATGTTTTGGTAGATGGTGCTAATGGACGGTATAGGGGCGATATAAAATGAGTAGTTGTTATGTTGCATATACAATGTGATCTTGACATTATTGAAGTATGCTGGGGTTATGGTTGGTATAGTATCCAGTACCCCTCGCCTGCAAGGTAACTCATATTTTGTTTCATATGTCTGAGGTCTGGTGGTCAGTATTTTTTTGTTGGTATGGATGATTTAATCAGGTGGTTTATTTGATGGCTGGTATGGTATTTCAGTCGGTGTCTGATGGTAGACAAACATGTTGGACTTGTGATTATTTTGGGTAATGTCAGTGTGGGCTGAGGTATGCTTGAATTATAATATGATTGGTGGGTATATTTAGTTTAATGATGGTTGGTAGAGCAGATAGTATGGATGGTATGGTTGAATTGAGATTTTTCTTTTGATTATAGTTGATGGCATGTTGGTTGGCCTAGTATGACGTGGGTTGGCCTAGTATGACGTGGGTTATAAAGATTGGTATGGTGGTATAGTGACTAGCATATATTTTGTCGGTGTCTGATGATATGACAAACATGTTGGACTTGTGATTTTGGTGTATTTTAAGTGGGTGTAGATTGGGGAATGCTTGAATTCTAGTGGAAAGTATGAGTATGTTTAGTTTGATGATGGCTTTGTAGAGCAGATAGTATGGGTGGTAGTGGCAGTGGGGGTGGTAGTGGTGGTGGAGATGGTGGTGGTGATGATGGAGTCACTATTGGCATAATTGCATCAGTTAAGTTTTGTTTTAATTGTTTCTTTTTTCGTTTACCTGAAGTTGGCATAGGGCATAGCTCCATATGTCCAATATATATATGTGTATATATATGATAAACTTAAATATTTTAAAATTTAAAAAAAAATTCCAAGTTCTAATCTATATGACTATACAGTGTGGTGGTTAGGTTAAGTGGATGTCGAGAGAAATAAAATATATTCAAAGTCCTGACATGGGGTGGAACGTACTCGAGTATGACTTGGTTATACAGTTAGTTTGCTTGTATGGTTGGTATTGCTGTTATGTTGATTGGTATTACCTGGTCAAATGTTCGGTTATTTTGGCAGTATGAAAAAAAGTATAACTTGTGGTTCTTTTTTTGTTTAGTTAGTTAAATGGGAGGGGCAGAATGCTTAGCTGGTATGGTTGGTAAGTATAAGCTGTGTAAGTTGGTAGAACAAGTAGAATGTATGTTATGTTATGGGCCGGCCTCAGCTGTATAGTTGCTCGAGTTATGATGGAAATTGTGATTGGTGTATCTGTTGGTATGGTGTTGGTCAGTAGAGCAGATGGCAGGCATGAGTTACGATGGGTGAACATTGCATGTTAAGGTGCCTGTTTCCGAGTATATAAGTAGCTGGGTTCCAGTTCGGAAGCTTAATTTGACAGTGGTAGTCGTGAAAGACACATCGTTTCAGCTCGTGTAAGCTACTGGAATATACAATGGAGCCAAAGGTTGCTGGTCCATCAATGCCTGAGGTTGGCAAAGTACTATCTATCTGTCTCTTCGGATGGATCACCTACAGCAGTGCTGTCATCGAAGACTTCGCCAAGGTTTCGTTGTTGCTACTGTGACAAGATATTTGCCTACAGCCAAAGTGCGAGGAAGCATGAAAAAAACCACTTGTGTGAAGGGACCTTCCTGTCCTATACAACAATGTGGCAAGTGAACACATCTGTTCAAATGTGGTGATAAGCTGAAGAGACATAAGAAGAACTGTAAAGGTCGAGTTTCAGCAGCTAAGAAGAAACGACCTGCAAACGATGATCAATCAATTAACAGAAGAAGTTAAAGAAGGTCCCATAAAATACTATTTTTGGCTGGAGTGTACCTACGAAAAGCCTCAGCTTTTGGATGAAGCCATCAGCCGCCGAGCATTCAAGACTGCGAATCAAACACTGTACAATGGTTTCATAATAAGTTACATGACTTAGGCAATTATTTTCGTTCCCATTATAGCTGCTTCCCAGGATAAAACTTGTTTTTCTCCTTCGTAAGTTGCTAATAGCTATGTCATTAAGCTCTTGTGTTATGTAAAAGTTTTATATCAATGTTTGGGTTTTTGGTTTATATGTATTTGAATAATGTTTGTTAGAGTATAGTTGTTAAACTTTTTAAAATTCACTTTTGGTATAGAGTGATTGTAACCCGACTAGTTTCGAATTTGCAAATGTATGCCTATAAAAACTTTTGGTTATTTCGAGGTTAATTAATCAGGCGAAAGTATACATTTTTGTAATGTGCAAGTTTATCAGCATAATCTTGCACAAAGAACAGTTTTGTGTGAACGATGAGCTGTTGAAAAGTAGATTTTAGATTGTGGTAACTATTTTGCTTTAGTTTTCATGTGTAAATCATATTTTTGAAACTAAGGTAACAACTTGTAAATTATGCAAAGTGTAATTTCTAGTTAAAGGACTGTAAATTGGAGCAATTAAAATGATATAATTTTTGGTGTGATATGAATAATTGATTTCTCATTTTGCTTTATATGCCGTAAAAATTCATAGCAAAGAAATGCTGATCATGTTAATTCTTTGATTTTAAATAAGGCTCATTTATAAAAAAAATTTCACTTCAGGCCATAATTTCTTTAACTTAATTGTGGTTATGATTAATTCTTTACAATATTTGTGTATGTGTCTTAAAGTTTAATGACAATAATGTAGCCTGTGTCTTACGTGACTTTGAATTTGACTGGACTGTGTCCATTGCAACGTGAAACTCGATACTGACAAGACAAGAGGCCACAGAAGTACAGAACGAAAACAGAATAGCCACACTTAATAAACTAGCAAGTAACATATAGCGTAGTAGATAGTAGAGGTTAGTTCACAATTAAAATACATGAGCATAGCGCACATGGGATACTGCACAAAAGCAGAAATGTTGTGCGAGCCTGGTTCACAATTTAATCAGTAATGTATTCTGTTTAGCCATAGGGGATCAACGGGACAAATAAAATAAATAAAACAAATCGGCTTGGAAAAGGTGAATAAGTCGGGTTAAAAAATCGAAATTAAACATTTTTTCTAGTGTTTATTGCATTTGCGATGTATTAAAACCAACGAATTATATAATAAACATAGAGTAGCAGAAGCGTTTCCAGCCCCCCCTTTTTTTTTTCTCTTCTAGTCTTTTCAACTCTACAAACTAAGAGCATGTTTCCAAACACTCTGTTTCCTGTAGCATTCCATTTCATTAAATTTAATGCATGCAATAATTTTGAGTTTTGTTCTCTGTCGCAAGGGTTTTTGCATCTCTCTTGACAGTTTTTCCCTTGCTCTTCTTAGTTAAGACTAGCTCTAGGTACACTCAGGGAGGTAGTCATGGCCCCAATTGCAGGACATGGCTGTCCAATCCCTCTTTGCTGAGATGCACGTCCACTTGCATGATTTCCTCCCTTGTAGGCGTAAGGGGTTAGCCTTGAGACGCAAATAAATCCCGCCCTACCTTCGAGCCTTCATTTCACATAACACTTAGATTAAGGTAGAGTAGAAAAAAAGCGTTTCCTTCCAGACTGAAGCCACTTGAACCTGTGTCCGCTATTTTCATTTCAGTCAAAACAAAGGTCTGTGGTAGGGTGTAGCAGTAAGGAATGTTACGCATACGTACCCAAAAAAAAAAAAAAAAATCCACAAATAAAATAAAATTGGACATTTTCACGCACTTGCTGTCTGAAAATAAAGTGTAAATAGCGGATTTTGCTTTGCAAGGTTAAAGATGGCATAAAACAAACCGCTGGGAAGTTGTATAGTGTAGGGTTGTGAATGTTATTTTTGTGAAGAATTGTGTTAATATCAAACCAGCCGGCATGTTTGAGATTGCAGTGTATAAGCCTATGCCTGGGAGCATGTAAACGATTTAGGTATCCATTTAATTGAGTGCTCGGAAATATTAAAGGTGCAATGGGCTGTGGTGTTTCAGCTCGAAACTGCAACACAAATAATTTATACACTACAGCAGTCTGGCATCAAACTACAAAGTTGGTGGATTGACCTTGTACTCAAAATCATTATTTTCGTGTATTGAGACAGACGTGTAATTTATATTTTGTGGGTGCTCACGGAAAGCAGGTTCGAGTAAATGTAAACATATCGTCGAGGTAATGTAAAGCAGAGGGGCTTTTTTGAAGAAGAAGAAAACCCGGAAAATTGTATAAATTCACTTTATTATTCGAGGGGTAAAAGTTTATAATGGCAATGTACATATTTTGTATTTTTTCACCCCACAATTTCCCTGAGTTTCCTTGCCCTCCCCATTATAAATTTAGGTGTTTGTATTGATTTGGTTATGTATTTTTGGCAATTCATATATTTCCATGTGTAAATATTATCATGAAGTACATATTTTCCACTTGTTTTACCCTGCAATTTCCCTGATCAAAAAATTGTCATAGGTCTATTTCAAAAACCATTCCGTACGAATATTCACAGTTTTAGGCCTCTAACATTATTTAGGTCAGATTTATGATGTTTTAAAAATGCCCGAATTGACGATAGTTCTTAAGGCTATTTTTGATTAACATATTTGTTTTCCACGACATAGCACATTACCCGTATTGCACGTCAATATTTTGCCGCGATTGTGTTTAACACTGTTACACCTGCGACGTAAAGAACTGTAGTGTTTATTCTTTTGTTATTGATATTTGTTGGGTTATTTATTTAAAAGGACGGCCTCAGTTGGAATAAAAATTAGAATGAAGGAACAACCAGTCAAACGAAAAAGGCACATTAAATTCAAGCACGCAACTCGTGTTGCTTATTTGTTGTCATACAAACTTAAAAGATAGCTGTGAACATGCACACAAATAAACCTACCGTATCTTTTATTCCGCTCATATTTCTATATATTGCTACTTACTGTTTTTTAGGTGTATTGAAATTTATCGCGCTGGACTTAGTATTTTGTTGGGATTGTTTCAAATCACGTTACACGACTGTGTTTCAAACACCTAGGTTAAAGTTGCAACGTTTTGATAAGTTAACAGACGCGGATGTAAATAATTAACTTCGTCATGAAAACAGTTCACAGTTAAAACGTATAAATAATGCACATCGCATCTCATTCACGATAACATGACAAGAAGCATCAGCTAACAATGTTTTGACTGAAACTAAAATGGTGGGACAGTTTGCCGGTTTGGATCACCGGCAGTTTGTTGTGTGTGTGGCACTGTGTAAGCGCTCACGATGGCGCGAACTCATGAAGGAGTGTGCTGCTGCTGCTGAGGGAGGCGGGTGAAAAGGGAATGACCTTCGAAGGCGTATGTAAAACAGGCTTCACACGATGCAAGATGTATATCACGCAAGATTTCGTACGAGAATGCCAACTATATTTCATGCGAAACGAGTGCACACGCAGATAAATAAGAGGAATACTGTCTCACATCAGAATTAGTTGACAGCCCTGGTGAGTACCAAACAGCTATGCCACTATAGTACAAAATATGAAGTTGCTTACTTCAACAAAGTATTTGTTTCAAAGTTATACCTCCAAAAAACATACGTTTTTTTTTTTTTTTTCATTTTATTATCAGCAAACTGTCTGAACTTCAATCCACGTTTTAAAGTTATTTTCCTGCAATGTTTTATTTCCCTGTATTCCTCTTCGCACACCTCATATTATGATTTTCTTTTACTCTATGTTTGATGTTACAACAGGTCACATGGCCAGCATACAAGGACCAATAGGATCGCAACTTGCATCGTCTTGCACGAAATAAATAGGACATGTTCTATCTCCTCATTTCGTGCAAGATGCGCCTTGCACACAAACTTATGCAAGACATTTTCATGCAAGGTCGGCATCTCGCGGAAGTTTAGCACTCATATTGCATCGTGCATGTTCCACACACTCTGTCTCCTGCAGAATTTATGTTTAATGCATGTATAATTTGAATTCTTTCCTTTTGACTGGGTTTTTACGGTGCCTATGCCGGTTTTTCCCAGTCTCTTCTAGTGATAGCTTAGTTATAAGTACACTTAGGAAGGTAGTCATGGCCCCAATCGTCGGCCATGGCTGCCCAATCCCTCTTTGCCACGATGCATGTCTCCTTGCATGATTTCCTATCCTTGCAGGAGTAAGGGGTTAGCCCTGAGATGCAATGAGTTCCCACCATACCCACCGGGCTTCAAATTAACACATGGATATAGAGTAGTTGGAGAAAAAAATCGTTACTGCCAATCTTGTTCCAGGCAGACGGCGCCCTTGTTGAACCTGTGATAGCCAAGACTTTACGAGATGTGTTTCGAACCCACGACATTTATGATGTACAAGTGAACAAGTATTTTATGTGCATAACCGTGTGAGGCGATGATGCTTCCGTCGTGACTTCTCACCACGAAGTTGTTTACGCACGCGATTTCCAAGAGGACGTTCTGTTGCCGCCGAATCCGAGACTTCTGCACGCATCCTTCGGCATCATTAACAAGGTGATATTGTTCCAGCGAGTTACTGCAAGACTTTATTAGATATTGACATCGTGGCTTATAAAGATAAAGTTAATTGTATCAATCATCTCCCCCGCTTTTAAACATAAAGTGTTACTAGCACTTTCCTTTGAATTACCACCGCATAATAATTCCGTATCAGGTTGATACCTGGTTTGGTTCCGATACCTGGACATTCTTCATCTTGCATAACTGTCAAGTTTTTGCCTAGAAAATTACTCCCCCTCCCTTTTTTTCTCACTGCCCCTACTTAGCAAAATTGAAACAATATGACCGGCAATGACTCGTTAAACTGTTTGCTCGCCTCCCACCAAGGCAATCCGGGTTCACTCCCGGGCCGGACACCCCAGATTTTCGCATGTGGGAATCATGCCGGACGATGCCGTTGGTCGGCGGGTCTCGCGGATCTTCCGTTTCCCCTGCTCTTTAATTTCGGCACTGCTCCATGCCTCAATCGCTCTCATCGGCTCTCAAAACCTCGATGCTAAGAGCCGCCTAAATATCTTCGCTCTTCACTCACTCGTTAGACTGTTTCAGTTATTCATGATTTCCTTGGAAACCTGCAATCACGTAAGAGTTGGGAAAAGAAACCAGGGGGGGGGGGGATTATATGGTATTTGGGTTTCACGTCGCATGTTTTGAGGGGGTGGGGGCTAAAAATTGCAGGAATACAATGATAGTGGATTATTCTAACTCCTTGGTTACGGATTGGTAATGTTGAATGTAGGACTCGATGCGAGACGTCGCCGGTCCGGCCCCGTCACCAAAAGAACGCGATGCCTTCGTGTGCATGGACATGGGAACCCCGACACCAAATTTGAAAAACCGTCCTCATTTCAGTCAATCGGAATAGAACCAATGATCTGCCGAATGTTGTTCACGTATACTAACTGCAAAACTCTCACTTTTATTTTTGCGACGATGAAGATAAAGGGCCACGCCACCGAAATACTACCAATCCGACAGCCACTGGTACGGTATTTGCAGAATAGAGGGAAAGGAGAAAGGGCATCACCAATAAGGGCACAGGCGACGCAGGCAGCCACATGGCCAATTAGCCGACATTCCGACCGGAGCGATGAAAGGTCACCCACTCAATTTGCAGGATTAAGGGCACAGGCTTTTATTGCCAGAAACGTGACATATTATGTGGTGATATATCGTGTGCTCTAGCTTGTTCGTCGAAAATCTCGCAGTTTCTCTAAAGCCACGTGTTATTCGCGACTGAACACCCACAGCAAAATCAGCTGTCAGCAGGATATACAAGGAATAGGGCCTACGCCTCTATCACTAAGTAATTTTTACACTCGAGAAGACCAATTTAACACATACATGCCTGCGGTAACATGATAGTGATTATACAGTACATTAATATTTCTTATGTTCATAATTTTTAATGCCAAAACTTAGTGTCCCAAATGGTTACCTCGATGACAGTCTAAGGAAAAAACTTAATTTTACACTGCCCAGGCAATATTCGATCTTGTAATATCTGGTAGTGCATTCTCAGATAAAAATTACAGGAGTTAAACTAGTTCTCCACCGGGCGACGATAAATTTGCAAATATTCGTATAAACTCTCACATTTAAAGGTGTTTGCCTACCTAAAACTACTTTACCACTTTGAGGTAGAACAGTACGGCAGTACTACAGGAGAATCTGGCACGATAATAAAATACTTCCTCGCCTTTAAGGCGCCTGTCTACCTCAAGATTTGAGGCCGAGAAGCGCGGAAGCGATAAGGACGACATTGCTATAATCGATTCACGACTGGAACAGACTTTTGAAAACGAACCTTTGAATAATCAACCTAGGCGTAACATGTCGACCTGTTTTTTCAATAACCTGTATTCCACAAATATGTAACACTGTGATTAGCTTCAGAGTATTGTATCATTGAATAAATGAAACTTTACCTTAGTATCTTCTATAACTTGTAATATTTATTTCGTATTAAATATGAATTAAAAACAGCGAGAGCAGCGACGTGTTGGCAATGGCCAGTACGAAATAGTTCACAGATATATATTGTTTTAACATAGTTTTTTGGTATGCTATTTGTAAAGTAAATGTTGCCTATTTAAATATCTAGGTAGCCCCTAATGTCAGGGTGTTTGTTTTACCGACTGAGGAAGCAACTGCCCGCTGAGCGAGGCTTGTCGCTCTCTCTCACATTTTCTCTCCCTCTCGGGAAGTTTCGCATCGTTAAGTAGCAGACAAAATACACATTAAAAAATGTTAGCATGTTTCATACTTACTACAGCAAAATAATGATTTTTGAATTTTAATTTACAACTGAAAAGAGATTTTAATGTTTGAATACTTATTTTAATATATTTATATATGATGGCAGGACAGTTGTCATCTGTGAAGTTGGCAGACGTGGCGAGCCATCACATGGCGTGTTACGTTTTTCCAAACGAAGCGTAAATTATACTTACTCAGAAAAATACTTCAAATTACATCACGTTTGTAGACGTTGTGTTTTTTACACCTACCTAGGCAAGTTACGGTGTTGTGATAAATCTGTGTTTCCAAGACAATAATAAATATACTGTTACATTTGTTGCGTTAATCGCTGCGTGTGAAATGGCGTGGCGTTGCTGCGTGGTGGTCATTACGCTGGCCTTGTGTGTGTGCGTGATTTCAAATATTTGATGTGCACTATTTATACCTTTTAACTGTGAACTGGTTTTTTTATGACGAAGTTAATTGTTTACATCCAACATTGTACCTTTGCCCTAGGTGTTTGAAACACAGTCCTGTCACGTGATTTGCCACAATTCAAACGAAATACTAAGCCCAGCCAGATAAATTTAAATAAACCTAATAAACAGTAAATAAAAAACATAGAATTATGAGCGGAGTAAAATATGCAGTAGACTTATTTGTGTGCATGTTCACAAGCTGTTTCTGAATTCTCAGTGTATACTTATTAAGTATACACTGAGAAGTTCACATTCTAGAAGTAATGTGTACTAGTCGTGTACTTGTTGAAATTATTCGGGCATGTCATCAGCTATTCATGTTAGACTGGTTGCATATTTTGGTGGAAATATCAGTAACTGTGTGACAATAGATAAATTCGGTGCAATATGGTGTGAAATATACGTTATGGTTACACATTAGACGCACATAACCTTATAAACATATTTTTTTGTCATTGCTTTGTACATTGACATCTTACTAGTTTAAGCGCTGAAACATGGCTATAGCCGGGAATGAGGACATAAATAGGAACATTAGTGGGCGCGTACAGGAGGGAAATTAAAGGCGTCGCAGAATTATTGTTGTACACTGATTGCTTGGCAGAGCAGCCAGACAACAGGTGTGTGTGGTTTTGAACGAAAACTAATACAAACAAATATGTCAATATAATGTCTGATTTTGGTTGTTGTACAGCAGAAAAACAAATTGCAGTAATATAGAAAGTCTTGCACCTCGGTATCCTGAGGTTATGTTTATCTGTTCAGCTTCTCTCGATTTCACAAGTATTCATACCACAAAAATAGCCTTGGGATATTGCTCGATCACGTTATTGGAAGATTATAAACAAATTAGGACAGTTGTTATGGGATTTGTTGCATTTATTTGTCATATGTAAAGGAGCATTACTCTGAAAATGGCGTTCTTTCCTTGTTCCTCGATGTACCATACCATGTGTTTGAAATTTACACATTGAAAACAAAAGAAAGAAAAATACAATTCAACAGGGTTTGTAATAATTTGAAATAGTCTAGGAGCTAGCTCATGTCACTTGTGCAATTCTATCTCCCCTAAATTTGATTGCTGGAATTTATTACACACATATAGCAGTGTTAAAAAAATTAGTCATATGGTCCAATTCATAATCGTTTGGCCGCCATATTGGAAAATGGCCGCCCTATTGCTTAATTTTGGTTCTCTTGTATCCCCGTACCGAATTGTCCGATTTTAATGTTTTGTAGCTCATTTCACTCCATTTTTAAATACAAACACATTTTACTCTTATGCATTTTTTGATAACTCTGGTAGTTTTTTTTTTAACAAAATCCAAAGAACTAAGGGAAAAAAAGCTAAAAAAATGGTATAATTTTCAGTTTGATTTATCTCATTAACCACTGACCCAATTATAATGTTACGTAGCTCATCCTGCTCCTTTTTAAGGAACAAACAACATTTGTTTGGTTACATTTTTTGCTAAACCATTAATTTTGTTAAAGCACTACATAAATAATGAAGGAGCCAATAATTATATTTTTAAGTAAATTGTGTTGTCCACTTGCTGAAAATGAATTTTTATAGCAAAGATAAATACATTTTAAATTGTTGTTTGTCTTTAAAAATGTCGGCGAAGAACTGAAGGTAAATATTTTCTCCGATCATCATATGGTATGAATCATATATAAGGGTTTTTGCACTGGTCTGAATCACTATTTTTGCGTTTGCAAACGTCGCAGCACATTATTTTCAACCTTCGGCAGGGACACAGATTTTTTTCCCTAAAGCACTTCTGGCAATTACAGGGCTTGGGAAAATCTTCAGGCTCCTTTGGTTCTTCTGTTACTTGCGGGATTAAAATGTCCCCATTCTGACAGTACCCATCAGTAATAGGGTGAGCTTTAAAGATGCTTCTAAAGCATGAATCCATTGGTAGCACTGAAAGTAGCTTCTTTTTATGTTAAGACGGACAGATCTAGCAGTAGGTGCCAAGTCTTGAAAGTGCCGTATTTTTTTGTGATGGTATTGATGGAAATGAAATTTATCCATTGTACATAATTTTGAAGAAAGTGAGTGAACCAAAAATTCTTCAGTGGCTCTTTTCTGAAATCGAATAACAGGTCTGTTGCATAAGCCTCTGCTATTTTCAATGCTACCATTTTTGTACTGACTTTACTTGTAGTCTCGCATCCTGTTAGAGAATGAATAGCTGGCAAAGATATCAAAACAGTGTGAGAAACCTGTTTTCAGTAACGAGAGAGTGGCATGGAATGCATCGCAATATTCTTCCTATTCCAAAAGCGACCCAAAGTTCTTGAAGGCCAGAATTTTTCCAAGTCACGTAGTAATGATACAGTGCAATAACAACGACATCAGTATCAGTAGAACAAATAACTACAGTGCTTACATTTAAGTCAGTGTCATGTGAAAAATATGTGTAGAGATCCTTTCATCCGCTTCTTCACGATGAGATGCCAAACTCAAGTTTTCTTCTATCATGCCATTTCGGATAGTCAAACATCTCCCTCGTTCTTCTTTGAAGACTCCATCCAAATAAATTATAAAGGACGAGCTGTTAGCAGAATATTCTTTCTGGGATAACCAATGAATGAAATATGACTGCAACAATTGTTTATTTTTCGGTGAGGCCCAGAAAGCATCAGTATCCACTGGAAAGGGTGTGCTGTCATGTGGTACTCCATATTTTACAGGTTGTTTTACTGATCGCCTATACCTTTCAAACCCTTTTACACTGTTTTCTTTACAAATGTCAAAAATGGTGACCACACGCTCACTTCCACGAGAAACTTGGCAAATACTTTTCTAAACACTTCACGCATAGTCTCCACACGTCTTCAGATTCAGTGACTTAATCGGTACCTTCCTAACAGTTGTCAAAGTCTATAACACTTGATTTACCAGGAGATTGTGGCATTTCTGTGACTGGTGGAATTTGGAGTGTAGATTCCAGTTGATGAACCAGTTGAGATTCATCTGGTTTTGTTAAATAACAATTTATGGTCAAAAACAAAGATGTCGAGGTTAGTTCATGAGCAAAGTGTTTGTTTATATCATATCCTCGACACCTTGCGAAATCAACGACTCGCAGAGCATTAGCAGTTTATTTTTCCACATTTACTACAACATGACCTAACTTTTTTTCGCAATGATTTTTCAGTTTCTTGATAGGCTCCATAACACCAAGTGACTTTTCTTCAAACCTTTCCTTTCTGAACAGGGAATGAGCTTTTTCTCCAATTTGTATGCAATACAAAAAATGAGTGCTTTTTGGACGATAAATTTTCTGTTAAGTAATAATATTCTGCATTTATTTGCCCATATTTGAACTCGTAGAACTGAAAGAATTTCCTTGAGCCTCCATGAAATTCATAATTCTTCTAACACATTGTTGATCAGCGGCAGTAATGTCTTTTCGAAAACTCATGATGCAAAGAGTATTCATCTTCATACAGAAGACCATGCATATCTATCAAAACCTGTGCTATCTGTACTTTTTCATGTTCCATAAGATCATGAAATACTACTGCTTCCTTTTTCCTCGTCACTCCAATAATTCCTCCATGACCTTTTGCTGGTTTGTTGTAATTCTGTTTTAGCGCTTCATCTATAGCCACATAACTGAATTTCCGGTGTGTGTTTTTCACAACAAAGTGGCCTGCTTAGAACTGAGCATAAATTTCGGGAAAATTTCGAGCAATATTTAAAGAGTCCTCTAGGAAGACACTTGCCCTCCGAGAATAATTAGTCATATCAAATGCAAAGAAGAGAGAAATCGCACGCATTAGGGAATTAATACTTAATGATAAATTGTACAGAGCCCTACCTGTAGGACAAAGCAGCCTACTGGTAGGACGTTTTAATGTGGAAAATAAGGGCACTTTCTGTATTGCTAGCAGGACTGAGGAATATAACATTGTGAAGCGCAGGGAATTCTCTTTCAGCGCATCCAAGAATGGTGTTGGTACACCTGTTCGTTCAGAAATGGTGCGGAGTTGTGCGATAGGCGACAGAGTATTCAATGACGCGACATATTTTGATGCACCCCCAGTGAAAATGCATGGCGTAAGGCTAATTTCGGTAACCAGTAGCATGTTGCTAAATGTAATGGTAATGTGAAAGCCACATCTGGGTGTGTGGCTTCAGTGAAGTGGGACATTGATCACACCACAACAAATGTACGCGCAGACGACCTTCGCCATGAAGACGCAGTAGCATCGGTGCAGCCTGGATATATTCAGCAACATACCGATTGTCAAAGTAAGTGAATTCTCTTTGAATGATACATTTTGGAGTAGCATTTATACGTGTATATTGTTTTGTGATTTATGATTATAGAAAGAAAAGCATTGGCACAAACAATAATTACTGCATTTACATAGAAATAAAATGTAATGCCAAAAACTATAATTGTTAAAAAAAATACACAAATTGTTATAACCTTTATTTATAAATGGGACGAGCGCTGTAATATCTGATAACAGGCACACTTCGTTTGATATTGCTCAAAACATATTGTAGAAACAAGTGGTAAAAGTGCTGCTATCTGTAGTCAATCACATGAAATAAAACATCCAAATAAAAGACTGCAATGTCTCAACCAATACATTTTTAATTTCACAGCATTTTCACACATTTCTTTTTCAGTGTGAAATATTATTCAATATCTTTTTATTAGTAAAAGTTATGTAGTTTTCCATTTTCAATCAAACTTTTTGAGTTTAGCGTAACACTTGATCGTTATGTTTATGAGCAGATTATAAATAAAATGCAATTTATTTAGCTAAAAAAATCTAATTATTATGTTCACTTTGGCATACTGCAAAATGAAGTAACTATTCACTATAAATAAAAAGTTATAAAAATACATAATTTGTTCAATTTTTTAAATTATTTTAATATATAATATTACTATAGTTATTATTGAAAATAATTTGGTAAAAATGTATTTGTTATAGTTTTACACACGATCCCACAATTCAATTGTCCAATTTTTTGAAGGAAAAAAAATAGGCGTATAATATAATTTTTTTTTTTTTTCATTGGAAGATTCGTGCCAACATCTAAGAGGACAACAATCACACAAGAAAAGAAAAACCACTTTGCATTATACATCAGAGGCATTCAACCAAAAGAGCGACTCTGCAGGTAAAGCATCATCATCATTATTATGTGGCTCAGACCACTCCTCCACAACCTCATCATCAGTGACTGCTTCGTCAGAATCGAAGAGTGAAGTAAGAGACTTAGATTTCAGCAGTAAGTACGCCTCCATTAAAAATACTAGTAGTGATGTGATACAAGCTCATCAAACTTCCTGAACATTTGGAGTGTAGGAAACCATAGACAGATACAAGGATAGCAAGTACAAGCCTCTCTTGCATGTGCGAGACCCAAGGTCTTTGTCAGAACTTGATATATGGTTATTTTTCTCCCCTGCAGAAGAGATAGAACATATATTAGCTTGCACCAATGTACATATTCGAGACAGACGAAAAGTAGTCACAAAACATGAGTTTTTACGGTAATCGGTTTGTTGTGTGCAATGAGTGTTAATGTATTACACCAACATAGAGATCATTGGTCACCTGTGGAGGGAATATTTCCCAGACCATCTTTGGGAAGTAGATTCGGAATGGGACTGCACAGATTCGAAGAAATCGCAATGGCTATGGCATTTGCAATGCCAAATGAGACTGCACGTAATGATAAATGGTACCAGGTAAGACCACTCGTAAAAATGACAACTGCTACATGGCAGAGTATTTTTTCCCCTGGTTATAAAATTACAGTCGATGAATCTATGTTTGCTTGGTATGGAAAAGGAAACCATGATAAGGATGGCATGCCTGCTATTATTAAAATGAAAAGAAAACCGAAAGGAATTGGATGTGAAATGAAAACATTAGCTGATAGCTCATCTAGAATAATGATTGGGATTGAAATTAATGAGGGTAAAGAAAGTATGAAAGATAAGAAGTGGCAAAAAGAGTTTGAGGTGGGTACTGCAACTGCTCTTAGACTGACAGAACCATGGCATGGAACGGGAAGGATTGTAGTGGGCGTTCCTTGGTTTGGTTCTGTAAACACTGCAGTCCAATTAAAGAAAAGGGGATTGTATTTTATAGGAATGGCCAAAACAGCTACAAAAATTATCCTCTTAAAGAAGCTCCCAGCAATGTTCAGAAGGTAGGGGATCATTTGTAGCTGCTGCAGCCACATATGAAAATGTTCATTTGACTTGCATTTTCTGGAGAGATAGAAAGGTGCATACTTTCATAGGGACATGCAGTTCAGCGCATACAGGAGAACCAATAAGAAAAAAACGAGTTGATGGATATGGTAACATATATTTTAAAGAAATTGGCCGGCCAAAACTAGTGGAAGAACATCACATGGGGCACCAGAAATCGATATTCACAATCATATTATACAGGATTGCCTCTCTCTGGAAACTGTTTGGAAAACACAGAAGTGGCAGCATAGAATGTTTGAGTGTCTTTTTGGAGTTTTTTAAACAAATGCCTTTTTGGCATGCAATTATTTCTGCAAAGATGATTTGTCTAGCTGTGCAGATCATGCTACTTTCACAGAAAACCTGGTCTTCCAACTAATAGTGGCCATTCAAAGCTTAATGTAACGATGCCTAATAATACTCCTTGTGATGTTGCATTTCCAGGAAGCCACATTATTCAGGCACTCTCAAAAGACGATGACAGGAAAAGGATACAGAAAAAATGTGTTATTTGTTCACGAGTAGACACATGCAACAGAAAGCAAGCTTCTACTGCACACTGTGTGGTTCTTTGGCAGTTTTGTGCAGCCCTCAAACCAAGTGTGACTGCTTCTCTTACCATGTACAGCATAGAATTCCAATTAGACAAAACTTTTTCCCATTTTAGGAATTACTTGTACTTTAATTAAGCAGTTCTGCACTATTACTCATTATGTGTTTATATTGTGTGTATTTATTTGTTCATTTAATTTTATTACGAATATGTATTAAGATGTTTCCTTTCTGATGTTCTATTTCATTACTCTTTAAAAAAGACTGTAACTTACGATGTGTATTAAATAATGTGTTTTAAATTCAATTGATTTATTATCCGAAACAAATAATATGCGCCACATACATGTTAGTACTGCCAGAAGGACGACGTCCTACTGGAAGGACAGTTATATAGGCGGAACTTTCATCAAAAAGCAACCATGTACAAAAGTCCTTCCGAAAGAGCTTCCAGCAGGACACGACGCTGTACAAACTTAGGTTAAATCCCAGTTTCCTTCTATCTGAGCTCGTGTCCGATCTCGCAGTACAGGAAACAAAGTTCTCAGAAATTGGTACCAATACCGGAATGTCTCATTGTCAGTACACTATCCTTCACAAAATGTCTCATTCTTTCTCAAGAAACCTGGCATTAAATATTTAACAGTTTCTGCATGGGCTCTTATTTCTTCCATTTTCTGAACCTTTGTACACGCTATTAATTCTGAAATTTATTTGGTCATACGTTCTGGTACAATGTTACTTTCCAAGAATACCTTAAGCAATAAGTGTTCCAAAGCCTTGGCGAGCATAGAAAACCCTCTCATAGCAGGTGACTAATGTTTTCTAGCAAGTACATTGTCCATGACATTCGGTCCAAAAGTCTCAGTTTCAATGAAAACATTTTCAACTCCACTTCCTGCTAAGTAATTCCGTAAACAAGTCATAACTTCTTTTGCTAGATGGAAACCTCCTAAGCCCAAAAATAAGTTCTAGAACTCTTCTGGACGTAGCAGTTGTATTTATTTTGCTATCCTGTACACACCCACATCAGCCCATAGTGACCCTGTATTCTGATTTACATAGGCCAGACAGTCTTGATAATTGAGGGGTTTATGACAAAAACAAGACAAGTCCAAAAATACAAAAAAAAAACTGGCTTACTACATAACATTGTAGATAGAATGGTTACCATTCAATCAGCTGGTTGACATCCCCCAAAAATGCAACAAGTCACTTAGAATAAGGCAATGAAATACATGCCATTCTACAAGAACCAAACAAGTCCCAGCTCATTCTACAAAAACAGAACAAGTCCATTTAATTATGCAAAAATGGAAGATGTTCTGGCTTCGTTATGAACTGGACATGTTCATTTTCGTGTTAAACATTTGGCAATACTGCAGCAAATATTGCATGAATGTTCGTCAATTGAGTAGTCTCTATGCAGTTGTAATGAATATCAAAGAGATGTACCTATTGTTATCTGGTTATCTTTGTGTTTAGACTGTTGATGTCTGTCGACCGTTTTGTAAGTGTATTGTGAGTACTGAACAAGCAAAATGGACACTGAGGAACATAGTAACTGGCCTAAGAGGAAGAAAAGGAAAGAAAGAAAGGAGCACATTGTTAAGAAGCTGAAAGTTGCAGGCAAGGAGCACATAAACCATGGAGGTAAACATGTTGATCCAAGGACAACCCACCCTGATTGCAGGTAAGTAAATGGTTAGTCAATTATGGTTTTCCCATTGAATATGGCAATAAAATGTGCAACTCAAAAATTAACGAAATTATGCATAAGGAAAACCCCAAGATACAAATAAATACATTTCGATTGAAGAAACATGATAGGCCTACGTAACTGGTTACAACTGCAGTTGTAAGTTTACATTATTAAGTCAAAAAAGTAGTGCATTTATTTATAAACATCTCAGTTAACCTATTTGTATTCTGGTTTTCACTATTGTAAATAATAGGCGATTGTAACGGTTTTATTTATTAAAAACTGTAACAAAGAGAAAACAACTAAATATATTTGTTCGTTTGCGTGTTGTAGATGTAGCAGGTTTCATTGCTTTGATAAAATTAAAGAAGAGGAAAAACCACACCTGCTATCAGAGTTAAATGACTTAGAAAGCAAAAATAAACAGGATTCCTACCTTTCGGCCAGACACATCGCACGAGGACGTCCTCGGAAGCCAGATGATCAGAAACGAAATGATCATTTTGCAGCATTCGTGTATAAGGTCCGTATAAACTGTAAAGACTGTCCAGTTTGTCGTCAGGCTTTTATTAGTTTACATGGCATAAACAAAGGTAGGTTATACAATATTCAGCAGAGTTTGCTAACATTTAGGAAATCGCCGAAGGATCAAAGAGGCAAGCATAACAATAGACCCATGAAGTATCCCAGTGGTATTCATGACACAATAGTGCAATTCATTCCATGCACGTTCATCACATTATTCTTTGAGGGACAATCCAGACTGGAAATGTCTGCCAGAAAGCATGACTATATCAAAAATGCATAAGATGTTCCTGAATACATATCACGTTAATGTTCCTTATAAAGTATACTGGAGTATATTTACACAAGAGTTCAATATAAAGTTTGGATTTCCACGATTATACACATGTTCTATTTGTGATACACTTGCTCTAAAGATAAATAATCCGGAGTGTTCTACTGAAAAGAGGAAAAAACTTGAAACAGAAAAAAGAAAGTTCATCTACTAAAAGTAGAAGCATTCAGAAATAAGAAAAAGATATTTCGTAGACAAGCTCGGGCTGGTAATATTGTGTGCTTAAGTTTTGATTACTTGCAGAATTTGCCATTGCCTCATTTGAAAACGAATGCAGTTTTTATAGCTATCAACTGTAGCGCAATGTGTATGGTGTTCATGACTTAGGGAGTGACAGTGATACAATGTTCACATATCATGAAGAGGATGGAAGGAAGGGCAGTAATGAGGTGACATCTATGCTGTTGGCCTACATCACCAACAATAACGAACCTTTGGCTAACCTTCTTTTAATAAGTGATAAGTTGCCGTGGACAAAACAAAATCAAACGATGGTACATCTTCTTTATACACTTGTTGACTGTTGTCGCGTATTTAAAACAGTTACGTATTTATTTCCTTTAAGAGGTTATAGTTATTTGCCTAATGACCAGGACTTATCACTTATTGACAAAAAGAAACGACACGTTGAATCTGTCGAACTACCAGAAGAGTGAAACAGTATCATTCAAGAAGCAAGGAAGAAACCGTCTCCATTTAGTTTCGTAAATGTGCACTACCATGATTTTGTCAATATGAAGGCTGCTACGGATGATTATTTTTTTTAATCACCTAAAACTCCCTTGAAAATAAAGTCAGCACATATTTTGTAAATCACAGAAAAATACTTTTATGTCAGAGTGCGAGACACTTTCATGGACCATCGCAGACATGCACAGTTCTGAAGAAACCTATGCCAGCTGTATTAGAATTACCACCATTGTATGCAACACATGCCCCAATTGCACCAGTGAAGAAGAAATATCTTCAACAGCTGATGCCATTTGTGAAACCCGAAAATAGGAGGTTCTATGAAGATTTTATCTCTAGGGTAACCAAAGAAGTTACATGGGAGTCACCGAATGCCATTATGGAAGTTTCGAGTGATGATAGCAGTAGTGGCTGTGATGAGCAGAAAGAAGACAGTGTAGAATATGTAAACTTCTTAGCTTTAGTCTGTACTTCTTAGCTTTAGTCTGTTAAATACACGGTACTATTAAACTTCCTGTTAAATGACATTAATCTACAGCAGCTTTCATTATTCTTTATTCACTAATACTACATGCCTTACCGTTTTCCAACATAAACAGAACAAGTCCATTACATAATAATTCATAGTGAGAGTTTGAACATAAATTTAATATAGTGCTCTGAATCCACAATGAGATAACAGTTTCACATGTCTATTAATTTTTTTTCTTCAAAATATTAGGTTTCATAATAAGAAAGCCAGTAGGTTTTCTTCTTAACTTTATTAATAATGTTCTTTGTGTGACATTTTTTGCCAGAAACCCCTCCATTTTTCATACATGTGTATATTGCACTGAATTCAGTTTCAGGATGCGGCAGTGTTGGAGTAAAAGCAGTTGTCATCTCTGGAATATCCACACTTGATAGAATACTGTTGAATTCACTCCAGGATTGAATACCACATTCTTCTGGGTCATTGTGTAAACTTGTGTGATGTCTGCACAAAGTCCAAACCGTATCCTGTTCTCTTGCTGATGATGATGGTAGTATGTGGCCAGGCTTCTGTGCCACTACAAAATCTTTATTTGTTTTTCATCTTAATGCTGGCTTTTTGAAGTATTTGAGCGCTTAACACAGTATGAGACTGTGGAAATAACGTGTTTCTGTCTTCTCCAAACTTTTATGTTCACTGTCATCACATTTCATGACATTTTCTGATACATTCTGAAAGACTACCAACTCTGTGTCATGGCTGCCTCCAATACCAGAAAGAGTTTGTTCTTGGTAATAGAACTTGTCCGTTGCTGATCTAATTGGTATGTTTGGCTTTATTTCGTCGGGAAAAGGAACATGTTTCCTCCTAAATAGCTCAGAATTCTCGCGGTAAGCACCACATTATGTATTTCAAGCACATCGTAGCTAATAATCATACCAAGTCGATTTACAGTTTGAATTAACAACTTTGATCTAGTCATTTCATGAATTGTCTGTGCCAAACCAACATGGAGAGGCGTATTCTTAGAGCCATTATGTATAAGATAAAATATCATTTGAAAGATTGAGTGGCATTTCAACTGTACTTGGTCAGAAATCTCGTATGATGGAAACATTTCGGAGCAAAATGTTGACCAAGACTTCGGTATTTTTCCCTTCATCTTTGTAAAAGACCTATGTAGATCTTTTGCATTTCTGTCAGTATTTTCTCAACCAAAATCATAACATTGAATGTCATTGCGCAAGGCTTCAGCACATTTCTTGATAGAATCTCCATTACTTTTTTCCTCTGCGAGTTACTGGCAGTTATTCGATTGGAAAATACCATCTGTGATACACGAGGATCCTTTGCATATGTAAAGCTAATGCTATCGCCAAGTTCCTCTATAAGTAACCTTTTCATATCGTGGTTAGAGATATACTTCTCGTTTGGTAAGTATTTTTCTTTAAATTCATTATGTAGGAATGATATTGAATATACTCTAGATTCAAACTGAACTGTTGCCAAAAAACACCCTTAAAGATTCCTTAAAGACATCTGATTCTGCATTTTCATCAGCTACATTTGTTTCGATATCCCTTTGATAATTCAAAATACACTTCCTTATACAGTTTTGTGACAGTGGATGTCTCCAGCAAACATACTGTTTACATCTTCCAGTGCACACGTTCTCTGGAAAACAGCGTCAAGATAAAAACGAGACGCCTTAAGTAGTTGTTCAGCTCGGAATTCCTCACAAATGCGGTACACTTTGGAGTCTCCTTAATTTTTTTCTTGATTGCATACTACACGTGTATTCAGTGAAGGTTGATTGGATCGCGTGCTACTTCTCTGGCACAGTTGTTGAGTGCTCATATCATCTTCAGTGCCTGATTCTTCGTCATAGTTTTATCGTTTATCTTCAGATATTTTCACCATTAGTACATAAGGCCTGTAACAAGCCATGTGATATTTAATACTTCCTTGGTCCTCTACACGTTGTAACAATCTATCACCAATTTTCTCAGATGCACTTTGAATGTTCTTAATGTCATTTTTGAATGTATGCAACTTTAACTTCTGCTTCACTTTTTGACATAAAATACACGAATTAACGTCCATCTCACCCCTGCACCTTTTCTTCGCATTTAAAAGTTCAATTTCATCACTCATGTTGTGTTACTCCAACTTCATCCAACTATCTGCATCGACAAAAAACATAAAAATTAAATGGGAGTACTGTTAATTCATTTGGTAGTGCACATTAAAAAACCTTAACAGTGACTAGGTTTAACAAAAAATATGCAGACAAAAATGTTGTTTGTGTTTGAAAAAGTAAAATGTAACTACAAAACATTATCATTGGGTCAGTATTTAAGGAGATAAGTCAAACCGAAAATTATACAATTTTTTGGCACTTTTTTTAGTTTTTTTTTTAAATTTTGTAAAAAAAAACTACTAGAGTTATCACACAAGTGTAAGAGTAAAGTGTGTTTGTATTTAAAAATGGAGTGAAATGAGCTATAATACATTAAAATCGGACAATTGGACACGGAGATACAAGAGAACATAAATTCAGCTATGTGGCTGCCATTTTCCAATATGGCGGCCAACCGACCACGAATTGGACCATGTGACCAATTTTTTTAACACTCCTATATGTGTTTAATAAAGTCCATCAAACAAATTGGGGCATAGAAGTGCACATGTGACACGAGCAACCTCCTGTACTAAAAACGTGGATTGAAAATGTAATATTATTTGTAAGCATACACCTGGGAAGTATACTACAGACGTTTACAAAACGCTCAGAATTTTATTCATAATTGGAAGCACATTTACCAAATAGACAATTATTGCAACATACAACATAACGACATTTTGCAAATCCTTATTAACTTCAAAACTTCTGAGCTTTATAACCACAAAACATACAAGTTAATTATCACACCTGAAATACAATATGGCGATTGTCGTAAGTACGTAAGTATGCCCAGCAAGTATACAATTTAAAATACTTACCAAGTATAGATGCTATGTGTACTATACTGGAAATTTGAACAGCGCTAGTATACAAGTGATGGTGTCACTTCCGGTGACAAGTACGCACAAGTATACATTTTTTGAGAATTCAGAAGTAGTCTAAAATAGCCGATTCTGGGACATCTGGCCGCTGGCTGAGGACCCGAGGAGCCTAATTAGCATATAACCAGGCTGCAAGCTGAGTACCCCAGTAGCGAGAATTTCCCTTTTTTTTCCCTTTTTCCCGTCCAAAATGTCCGATTTCGCATACAAAAACGTCACTTTTCCCTTTTCCCCTAAAAATTACCCGAATTTCCCTCCTGCTGTTGGCGGCCATGTTAGCAGTCAGTACCAGCCATCATCATCTGTGTCCTAATTAGCATAACCCAGGGTCGATACCACATTGTGGCATTTGACTTGTTGAGGAGGAGAAGGATCTCGGATCACGAGCACCACTGACCAACAATATGGCTGGCAATTGAGGACCAGCTGAGGATAACAACTATTTTTGGCAGCCAGCGCCTCGCCAGCGACGGCGGTGGGGCATCAAGGTGTCACGAACGATCATTTTTTCGGATTTTGTGTAACACAGCTTCCTCCTTACGTCTGTGTGTGTGCATAACACTTATAAGCATAGTTGGCTATAATTTCCGAACCTTTAAAGTTATAGTTATCAAATTCATAACACTGGCATCCACCCTAATCAGGAGAAGGGTTATGGTGTCAAATATTCCCCATGTCAACTTATAAGCATAGTTGGCTGTAACTTCCGAACCATTTAAGTTATAGCTGTCAAATTCATAACATAGGCATCAACTGCAACTAGGAGAAGGGTCGTGGGGTCAAGTATGCCTAATGTCAACTTATAAAGATCATCGACTATATTACCGAACTGTTTAAGTTATAGTTGTCAAATTCATAACATAGGCATCAACAATGACTAGGAGAAGGATCACAGGGCCAAGTATGCCCAATGTCAACTTATAAGAATAATTGGCTATAATTTCCGAACAGTTTAAGTTATAGTTGTCAAATTCATTACAGACATCTGCCTCGACTAGGAGAAGTATTGCAGGGACAAGTATGGCCTGTATCAGTGTATAAGCATAGTTGGGAGAAATTTCCGCACCATTTGAGTTATAGATGGAAAATTCATAACATAGACACCCACCACAATGAGGAGAGGAGTAGCAGGGACAAGTATTCTCTGTGCCAACTTATACGCATAGTTATCTGAAATTTCTGAACCATTTGAGTTATCACTGCCAAATTCATAACATAGTTTTCAACCATGACTGTGATAGATGGGTGTAAGTTACATTCAAAATTTTGTCAAAAATGAATCCCTAGAACCACAATGAGCACATACAATGATGGAAGTGGACATTTTGGTAGCCAGTCGTCAATCCCATAGGATTGCAATTGTAATTTTGGGAGCCAGCGGCGACCATGAGGCGGGCGACATCACATGGACACATGCACATACACTGCCTCCACCACCGGTGGCAGCTGTCTTGGCAGTCAGTTGGGGTATCACCCTGACAGCACTTCCAGCTCTTGTATTCCGGTCGGTGTTCTCTGGAAGCTCCCAACCAATATTAGTATTTTTTTCCTTTGTACCGAAAGTGTGCATGTCCAGCTCATACATTTCGTATGGAGGGGGGATCCCAATTCCAAGACACCCTGCCAGCTGCAGGTCAAGTATTAGCTATGCTAGCATATACACATAGTTGGCTATAATTTGCGAAAATTTCCGAACCATTTCAGATAAAACTACCAAAAGCGTAACATATGCATAACACCCGACGACAATGAGAAGGGGGTCGCATAGAAAAAATGTCGGTCTGTCTGCTACCCCTTTCATACTCGCCTCTCTCTTGCTCACCCTATCTCCTGCTCTCTCGGTGCCACGGCAAGGCCACACATACACCCTTGTGCACTTTATCCTCCTCAGCACCTCTGCCTTCCACACTTCCTTGCCCTCTCTAACTCATTTACTCCCCCCTCCCCTATCAACCAATTCATTCATGCCCATACTTCTTCGCACACTCGCCACCACCTCGCCAAGCTCCAGCTATGTCACCACGCGCCAACCCCCGAGCATATGTGTTGCAGAGAGCAGACACCCTTTCCGACCCTCGAGCTCAGGGAATAACTTAGGCATCCACCATGACTAGGAGAAGGGTCATGGATCAAGTATGCCCTATGACAACATATAAGCATAGGTGGCTGTAATTTCCAAACCATTCGAGTTATAGTTGCCAAATTCATAACATAGACATCAACCATGACTAGGAGAAGGGTTGTAGGGCAAGTAAGCCCTATGTCAACATATAAGCATAATTACATGCAATTACAGAACCATTTGAGTTATAGTTGCCAAATTCATGAGATGAACATCAACCACGACTAGGAGAAGGGGCACAGGGTCAAGTATACCATGTGTCAACTTAGAAGCATAGGTGATTGTAATTTCCAAACCATATAACATAGGCATCGATTGTAGGTGTGTGAGTGATCACCCTGGCAGCACTTCCTACTCATTGGCCTACTGGCCACCATCATGGGCGCCCACCACATGTGGCCATCATTGCACAAATGGCCATCATCTGTGCACCGCCCGCCCCACCACCAGCCGCCAATGTGTTAGACAGTGCGACTTCCAAGATTTCGCATTCAGGCATCATCCGTACAAAAAATGAGAGTCGTCGTCGTCGTGCCCCCCCCCCCCCCCCCACGTCAAAACCGTCATCTGTGCAAATAAATGCCGTCGCCACACTTGACACCAGTCGCTATATTGCTAGACAGTGTGTCTTCTAAGATGGAGGACCTAATTAACAGAGCAGGAAGTTTTGGTTGTTCGAACCATTTAGTTGTCATATTCATAGCCCAACCATTTTGGTAAGAAAACAATACATCAACCAGCTCAAAAGAAAGCATTATAAATGTATCTGTTTTAAATGGTACACACACACATGCACACACACATGCATGCCCGCCTGCATACACGAGCTGTCACCCCACACATACAACACATGCTAGAACGATAAGCTTCCTATTACAAAACAAATTATCCCCTACCTTAACTAGTGTAATAGTGAATACTCGTAAGCCACGAAATCATACTTACTTCCAGACAGACCACCACTCCGAATCATTAATGTGCATACGTACTTCCAGACTGATGGTTAGTACAACCTTACTAGGGAGGACCGACCTTGCACTCGTAAGTGGTATACTGAGACTTCATTGTATGTAATGCGATGTCACTCACAATTAATACACACAGTCATCACTAGACAGCAGAGTCCCTACACATTGAAACAACACATGCTAGAATGATAAGCATATCATTATGAAACGAACTATACCCTACCTTACGTGGGGTAGCAATGAATACTCGTAGGCCGCGAGCACATCCCATCGTCAACTTGAACTCGCTGGAACCGGAGACGAAAATGACACGGCCCACCTCTCTGTGCACAGTAGATACCGACAAAGTATTGCGTCATCACAAACACCTCCTCTTGTCAGTGTACATTGCGGTATACTAGTGAAAGACAACCGTGCATGTGCCCTGAACCAACCTCGAGGTATCAAAGTTTCGATTCTCGTAGATAGTAGTAATACAAGTCGACAT
Source organism: Dryococelus australis (assembly GCA_029891345.1). NCBI lineage: Eukaryota > Metazoa > Arthropoda > Insecta > Phasmatodea > Phasmatidae > Dryococelus > Dryococelus australis. The sequence goes on from CM056994.1 coordinate 250,218,142, forward strand.
AAAAGCTGACATGTTGTCTACAACAGTGTTAATAATTACAGTCAGTCCCCGACCTACACTCGCGTACCAAGCCCATCACAAACACAACCAACAAACTGCTACTGCCATGCAGAGAAGAGGTTTAGTTTTACCTTAACTGGTGTAGCAGTGAATGCCCATAGACCGCGAGTGTATCTCGTCGTCGATGTGACCCCAGTGTAAGCGGATACTGCAATGATAGTCCCGCCTCTCAGTACGTTGTACATACCGACCAAGTACTGCTTTCCCATCACCAACTCCCCTTGTCAACGTGATTATCGGTATACTATTGAACGGCTACAATGCAAATACCCTGAACATTCCTCTAGGTTCGATTCCCGTAGAGAGTGGTAATACAAGATGCCATAACAGCAACCACTGGATGTACGTTCACAGAAGGCAGGAGCAAGAGCCCTAATGCTAAAACATCAACATGAATAGAGTAACCGCCATTGTCTACAACAGTGGTCGTAAATACAGACAGTCCCGACCTGCACTCGCACACCAAGTTTTTCACACAAAATTAGAAATCGTCATTTGCGAAATGGCAGGAACTGGTTGTGGACACTCGTGATGGGGCGACTAGAATTCTGAATGCCTCCCTTGACCTTGTAATGATGAAGTCTAAATGCTGAAGCTTGGAAGTCACACTGTCTAATAAAATTGTGGCGGTTAGTGAGCAGACATGTTTGCCGCCTACATCTAGCAGTCGATGGCTGTCATCATTGTACTGGCTGCCAACATGGCCACCAGTCATCATTTTTGCTAGACAGTGGAGCTACAAGATGTAGAACCAGATTGACAGAGCAGGAAGTTCTGGTCCAAGATGACTCTAGACATTTCCAAAAATAGCCATTGTCGGCATACTGACCGCCCACCACCACCTACCATGGGCCACCATTTTGCAAATGGTTGACACCAGTGCACTGGCCACCTACATGGCTACCTGCCACCAGCTGGAATTTTTTTAGACAGTGTGATGTCCAAGATTTGGCATTCAGAATAAAATGCCAGTTATTGGTGTACTGGCTGCTGCCATGGTCGCCTGCTACCGGCCGACATTTTGCAAATGGATGTCGGTGCACTGTTTGCCAACATGACCACCCACCACCAGATGCCATTTTGTTAGACAGTGCGACTTCCAAGATGATAGACCACATTGATATAGCAGGAAGTTTTGATCCAAGATGGTGGCTGTGGCCTTCAGCTACCTACACCATCGGTCGACACCTGGCTACCTTTAAAATTCACGAGTTAATGCATTTGTGAGTACCGAGCCTCCAATTAACAGTGGTCATACACCGACTTACACTTACTTACAGGCAGACATACTCTGTCTTCATGACCTACCCACACTTGTATACAGAGCCTGTAAACCGAACCTACATTGCATGTACTTAGAGGCACTCTCAGCACACTCGTGTACTAAGCCCACATCCTTCCATGATCGTAGCTATACACTGAGTCATACTTACCCAAGCACCGAGATTTCGTAGCCATACTCTGTCCCCCCCCCCACAACCACCACCACCACCGCCGCCACTGAGTTGTCAGGGTCCAAGACCACAGTAGAGTGTTCAGGTAAGACATGCACTCGGAGTTCGGCGTGTACCGAGATTTTAATGTATGTAATGAAGGGCAATCATGTGATCACTGTACATAGCATGCATCTGTGCTGCGATGAATACTCAGCCATCACTTCTATTCCGACAATGTCAGTCCCCTCCAAAATAAAAGGTGAGTACATCATGTATTGTATCACATTCAACCTCACCATTGCTCAAATTAGGAAGTAACCACATCACACATATAGTATAACATTCAATAAGTTTGTAATTTTCTTACCCATACAGTTTGTCAGGTTGGCCGAAAGGTCTACTGTGCTGGATTTAAGCTCCAGTTCCCTGTGTGGGGAGTTCCTTGCTGGCATGTTTCCCATGTTAGATAATGATTTCGTGTGTGCATAAAACAGGGGTATGTATGCAGTCACACATGCTCTCTGGCAAATTCGCAGAAATTTTTTCATTCTAGCTCTGACAGACATGAGAGCATATCCTTTTTTTTTTTAGGTCAACCGTTTGTACCATAGCTACACATCAAGAGTGAACGACAGATATGTGCTCTTCTTCGACGATAGAGTACAGATATTTGTGTCGCTACTGCAAGAATACCTTTTCTCAAAGCTGCCATGTTCGTCGACATGAGACTAGTTGTGCTCACAATATGAAGTGTGCTTATGTGAATTGTAGAGAGTGTCACTACATTTTCGACGATGCGATAGCTTCAAAAGACATATAGCAACATGCAAAGACAGAGCTCCTTCCTACTCGTGTCAGTCGGTGTTTACTGATATTAAAGCCCATTATATAAAAGGGTGGGGGTACCTGTGAAAAAACCATCATAATCATTAAAGCCATCGTGTCCAACCGTGAAAACATTGGTAGGATCGACTCCTAGACATTCATACAACTATTGAAACAGGACATTTGCACACCCATACACTGCGAAGAGACATATGATTCATAAATATAAGTTAAATCCTCATCACACAGGATATCGATATGATATGTCAAGGTGTATTCACTCATACAGATAGCTTAAAAGTACATATGAAAACGTGCAAAAACCTTGTTCCTGCTAAGCAACAAACCTCTGACGATCAGGTGCCTGCCATATCAAGTAATGGTATGCCAACTTCCGACCTGAACAATTCGTCGGGGTAGAAGGAAACAGTGTCGCCATTGCGGTAAGATCTTTAGTAGAAATAGCAATGAACATCGACATGAGAGTTCTACCTGTGTGCCGGTGTAGTAAACCATATACACTACCTAACATAATTTATGTTAATGGAATGCTTAACTCCCACTGATGAAATACGAAACTATATTTACATCATATATAAATTGACGGAATCGTCAGTGTGTTGTTATTCGAAGAGTGAACATCAACTCGAAGGAAGAAAAAAATAGCCCTGCCTACAATTTGTGCTGCTTCTGCAAGGCGTCATTTTCCAACATTTACAATACCCGCTGCCACGAGATTGGTTGTTCTATGAAGATGACACAAACCAATACAAAAAATACCCGACAAACTCCGGCCAGATGATGCCAGACTGCTGTCTTATGCCGGAAGCGGTCCGATGGAAATATGGTCTGGCGGCTGACTGTTTACAGACAGTGTCAAAAATACACCATACCGCTAACGGCAAGATACAAAATGTATTCCGGCCCAATATAGACGAAAAGTATGGGCCAGAATATGGCCGGTAAAAGCTAGCTGACTAGTTTCGGAATCTGTAGCTCCTTGATGGCGGGCCTGCGGTGGATGGATGGTGGCAAGATGCTGGACCCTATGGCAGCTGGATGGTGGCAAGATGCCGGCCTGAGGTGGCTTAATGTCGGCAAGACGCCGGGCCTGCAGTGGATGGATGGCTGCAAGATGCCGGGCTTGCAACAGCTGGATGACAGCAAGATGCTGGGCCTGTGGCGGAGGGATGACTATTAGACGTTGGGCCTGCGGCAGCTGGATGGCGGAAAGATTCCGGGCCTACGGCGGCTGGATGGCAGCAAGATTCCGGGCCTGCGGTGGCACAATGTCCAGAAATAAGCCGTATAATCATGAAAAACCTTAACTTTACGATCAAACATTTTAGTAATTGTTATTTCCTCTTCGCATACATTCACATTCATTTACTTCTCAACATATTATATATGAAAATATTTTGCTTGCCGAGTACAGAATTTGAACCTAAGACCCTTGAGGTGACAGTCCAGCGTGCTAACCTATACATCACGGGTAAGTTGCTGATACTCACCAGTAATTTCAAGTTTATGATGGCACAAATCAATATAAATGAATGTATAAATTCCATGACAATATAACAAATCATTTTAAAACACTAATTATTTTTAAACTGTTCCTTCGTTTCTTCTAAAGTTTGCAATCAAAATAGCATTTGTTAGTTTTTAATATATGTCAGATGGCTGTACAAATGAAAAAAAAATATTCAAAGTAAAAATGCCATGGGCTACCACACGACACATTTATAATCATGAAAAAAAAACATGCTAACAGTGAACACATGGACTTAAAAAAGACATCATGCCATTAAGAGCTAACTAACATCTTGCCAATTTAAAAATTCTTTCCAAATGTTTGTCGGCAAAAAGACATCATATTTGTATATTTGTGATAAAGAGCCATATCTCGAAAATGTTAGCGAGCCAGAATAAATATATATACATATAAAAGATGCTATATTGCAATAGGCCCAGATTATTATTGTTGCTATTGGCGACATGTTGGCTGTGAGATATCACGCCGACATAATTTAGGTGATATCCATCAGTTATCCAAAAAAAAAAAAAAAAATACAGTGGGGCGTTGTCTTTTTTGTAACTGCAAACATACTGTCTCAAAAAAGACATTATCCTGTTATCAGCTTGCTAAAGTCTTGCCAATTCAAAACACTTTACAAAAGTTTGTTGGCAAAAATACATTATATTTCTATCTTTATTGTGATAAAGAGTCATGTCTCGAAAATGTTAGCAAGCCGGAATAAATAAGATGACAGCAAGATTACCGAAACTATTGAGATGCTATATCGGAATAGAGGCAGATTATTATTTTTGCTATTGACGACATGTTGGCTTTGAGATATCACACCAACATAATTTTGGGTGATATCCATCTGTGATCCAAAAAATACAGTGGGTCATTGTCTTTATTCTAACGGCAAACATACTGTCTCAAAAAAGATGTCACGCCGTTGTCAGATGGCTATTTTCTGGCACTGAAACAATAGTTGCCGACAGTACAGGTATTGAGCCGATAATTTGTCGACACATTGTGTTTGCTGGGAATCTGCCTTAACATGTCAACCGTTCAAGTTTCAATTTGGACATGATAATTTAAAAAGACATCTTGCCTAATGTGATGGACTCTCTTTCATACCAGCTAAGCAATGTAGGTACGCCTTGGATAAACACTCACTACAGACATCAGAACTGAACATTGCAGGTCATTCTCCACTAGCATTAAGAGTATGGACTGCACCTGCTATGGTGGGCACTTGTGCACCGTCACCGTATGCAACAACGATCCTGGACATGTACAATTCTAAACAGTCATCAAGGTAATGATGCTGCTACTGTGGTAGGACCGATAGTAAAAGATCCAGTGCATGTCAACATGAGAAACCTGGTCAATGTTCGATAAAGTCGAGCTGGGGACTCTTAACTTACCAGTGTAATAGATGCAAACACGAGTTCACATATTACCAACCAACAGGAAGCATTCCAGTCGAAGCACAGCGCAAAATATGTAACTACCAGGAAAAATTATTTTATGCGACAAGTAACAACCATATGAAGAATCGTGCCTATGAAAAATAAGCTACTATACGACAACTACCTGCTGCTAACTTACCCAATGAGAATGGGTTCATCTTGAACGAATCTGCTTTCCATGGTATAATGAAGACATACGTTGCATCGGGCATGACGAAAGATATTTCTACATATCTTAAGTAAATGAAGCAGAATATTATAGATCCACTTACAGATGAGGTGGAAAGAGAAGGTGCGTTAAAATATAATATATGGCTGGAATGCCAATATACCAAACCAAAACCACACGATTATGAATTTAGTCAATGAGCCTTCAAGACCTCGAATGTGACTCTGTATAACATGCTTAACAACGAAGACAGCGTTGAAGCTAGTATACAAAATATTTTTCAGGGGGAAGAAGAGTGCATGGGAAAGGGTTCCGGTTAGACATTACAAAGTATAGATCATCTACAGTTGAGAATGAATTAACTTAGACCACTTCACAATTAGGTGCTTACTCCACTTCAACATAGCACCCTCTTCGACTGGCAGAATGGGGGTATAACGCACTACAACAGCAGAATGTCACACACATAGTGTGAAATCGCTACTACTACTATGTGAGGTGTCAACCGGGAGGGATCAGCCAGAAGGGGTCAGCACTGTGTACTACCTTCAGGATACTAGAATATGTAGTACAACAACAATTTTGGTGGACGCGATAATGCATAGACACCCTTGCTTGACTCGAAACATAATACAGTGACAGACTGAAACTCGGCATTTGACGGGCTGAGTGCAGGGCTGTTGTGCACTTGAGGTGAAGTCCCAATGGGTGAAGGACTAACTACATTGACATCTGGTACAATCTTTAAGTCTCATTGATGTAATGTATATTACTAGATATATAAAGCTTCTGCTGTGGGAAGAACTTCAGTTACGTTTTGTACGAAGATGGTGCAAGCTGATACAATATCGATAGTAGAGCATGTACCTATGGATGTAACTTCCTCCATGGCTGGAAACTGGCATTGTTCCTGTGGAATAATCTTCAGTAAAAGCTGTACTGCTCATCACCATGAGAAAAGCAACTGTTCAAAAGGACCGACCTCCAGAATACTAGCATGTGATATGTGTGGTGCTGCATTTGGTAGATGCGATAACCTCAAGAGACACACTGGAACCTGTAAAGGTAACACGTCTTTACCTGCCATGCAACGGCATGCATTGCCACACGACAAGGCTAGCCTCCCTGCTGTTTCGTCATGTAAACTAACGTTTGTTACAGTGTCCATAACATTATGCAGGACTGCATGGTGTTCCAAACAAGTGTGCTAAGGCCGGACTACACGTGCAGCAGGGCATGATGTGTGCGAAGAAGGACCTATGAGTGCTACTCAGCATGAACCAGACAGATCGTTAGGAGTTGTAAATATTAACCCTGCACCGCTAACATGTGAAGTGAAAATCACAGATGCTACCCAGGACACGCACAACGAATCTGTGACCTCTAAATCTGCGTGATGTAGATGTGTCTTCTACTGATGACGATGACATGTCGACAACTGTAAAGAAAAAGTGTAATCATGTTGCTGGTGATGATGTATATTCTACTCATGATGATGAAGTGCTGACATTTGCCAAGCGAAGGCTCACACATGGTTCTAAGAACCCAATAACCTAGTTGTATAGACTTCGGTTGTTGGTTTTCTCACAGAGGGTTGGGCATATTTTTGTCATCGGAGAGTTAAATGCAATTATTGACGAACTCATAGCCAGAGGATTTATTGAATGACATAATATATGTAGGTGTGTGTGATTTGGTTATGCATGTAAATAAATTAACAATAGGTTTTTTTTTCTTAATTCCTACTGGCTAGGCAATGTACCTACTGCCGTGTGAGTCGCTGCTGCCCTATACATTTTTCGAACCCCTGTCTACAAGTATTTTGAATGAACATACATATTCATTTCAATTGTGTATTATATTGCATTTTTTTTCCTTTCATGTACTCTAGCAGGCAACTGGGGAGAGGAAGCAGCTCTCTGTAGGGACCTGGGTTCGAGACTTGTGACTATGGGTAAACACATCACGGTTATCATAGTGGAACGGTTGAACATATTATGTAGGATGGAAACAGTCTAAGTGCATATATTAAAGGTTTGGGAAGTGTCAACTCCTTGTAATTTCAAAGGCTTCATACTGAAGATTCGTGCAGAGTATGACTGCAAGCAATTTCAAAGGCTTGGTTCATGCATTGATGGTTCAAGCAGAGTTTGGCTGTCTGTAACTGTAGAGTATGCCCATCATGGGCACTACATGTTCGTCTTCATGGTCAGTGGGACCAGCTGCAGAGGTGTCAACATGCACTCTCAACGGGAATGGAACCAGCGATACCCTATTTATTCAAGTAGGGCACAGAAGTGTCGACTGCATGTAATTTTAAAGGCTTGGTACTGAAGGTTCGGGCAGAGTATGACTGCTTGTAATTGCAATGGCTTGGTACAAGCATTGGCGGTTTGGGAAGAGATGGCAGAGTATGGCTATCTGTAACTTTAGGGTATATCAGTCATGGGCGCTACATGGTCAGTGGAACCGACGACGAACAATTGTATCAGGCACATCAGCTTACACTCTCACTGGTAATCAATCGAACCTGCAATACCTTATTTATTCAAGTAGGGTACAGAAAAAAAAAGTGTCAGGTGCAGGGATTTGAACCTACACTCCCTCTTACTGGAACCAGTGCTTAGTTTCCGCTCCTTAGACCACTCGGCCAAATTGACAATTTGTATTAGTGATGGATTTACATAGCTTTTTCGAATGACATACCTTGTATGGTCTAGTCTTAACCATCGATTGTGCAATATGCATGTGTGGGTTGGTGGGTATTTTTCCTTTCGCGAACTCTAGCGGGCTACTGTAGAACACACACAGAGCAATTCATATGACTATCTCTATTTGTGTGTGATTAGCTTGGTACGTGAGTGCAGGTCGGGGACTGTCTGTATTTACGACCTCTGTTGTAGACAATGGTGGTTACTCTCTTCATGTTGACATTTTAGCATTAGGGCCTTGCTCCCACCTTCGATGAACGTACATCCAATTGTAGCTTTTATGACGTCTTGTATTACCAATCTCTATAGGAATCAAATCTCGAGGATGGTTCAGGGTATGTGCATTGTTTCCTTTCAATAGTATACCGATAAGCACATTGACAAGGGGAGTTGGTAGTGGGGATGCAGTACTTCGTCAGTCTCTACTGTGCACAGAGATGGAACTATCATTGCGGTATCCTCTTACAACGGGGTGACATCGACGAGGTTCTCTCCTGGTTTAAGAGTATTCACTACTACACCAGTTAAGGTATACATAAACCTCTCCTCGGCATGGTATTAGCAGTTCAGTGGTTGTGTGTGTGATGAGCTTGGTATGCGAGTGCATGTTGGTGACTGAATATAATTATCAACACTGTTGTAGACAATATGTCGGCTTTAATGTCATTTTGTATAACCACTCTCTATGAGAATCGAACCTGTGATACCTCGAGGTTGGTTCAGGGCACACGCACTGTTTTCTTTCACTAGTATACCACAATGTACGTTGACAAGGGGAGGTGTTTGTGGAGACGAAGTACTTGGTCGGTATCTACCGTGCACGGAAAGGTGGTACCGGTCATGTGGTCTATGCTTCCAGCGAGGTCACTGCGACGATGGTGTGTGCTCGCAGCCTACTGGTATTCATTGCTACCCCAGATAAGGTAGGGAATAATTCGTTTTGTAATAATAAGCTTATCATTCTAGCATGTTTTGTATGTGCGGGGACTCTGCTGTCTAGCGATGACTGCGTGTATTAATTGTGAGTGGCATCACATTACATGCATTGAAGTCTCGGTACACGGCTCACGAGTGCAAGGTCGGTTCTCCTTAGTGGGGTGGAACTAACTGTCCGTCTGGAAGCATATATGCACACTGATGTTTTGGGGGGTGGGGAGGGGGCTGTTTGGAAGTAAGTACGATTTCGTGGCCTACGAGTATTCACTGCTACACCAGTTGATGTAGGGGATAATTCGTTTCCTAATAGGAAACTTATTGTTCTAGCATGTGTTGTATGTCTGGGGTGACAACTCGTGCGTGCAGGTGGGTGGGTGTGCATGCGTGTGCGTGCATGTGAATGTGTCTACCAGTTTAAACAGCTACATTTATAATGCTTTCTTTGAGCTGGTTGATGTATTGTTTCCGTACCAATATGGTTGGGCTACGAATTTGACAAATAAATGGTTTGGACAAGAACTTCCTGCTGTCAATTCGGTCGACCATCTTGGAAGACATGCTGTTTGGCAAACTGGCAGCTGATGACAAGTGCGCCGACTGCGTCCATTTGCACACTTGATGTGCAGTGGCGCAGAGGGGGTGGTAGCTGGCGGTACACCAGTGACGACTGTCTTTTTTTTTGTACAGATGACGTCGGAATGCTGAATCTTGGAAGTCAACTGTCTTACACATTTCAGCTGATGGCGGGGTGGGTGGTGCGCCGATGATGGCCATTTGCACAATGACGGTCAGTGTGGTGGGCGCCCATGATGGCAGCCAGTAGGCTGAGTAGGAAGTGCTACCAGGGTGACCTCCCACACATATAATTGATGCCAATGTTATATGGTTCTGTAATTACAGCCAACGATGCTTATACGTTCACAGGGCTTACTTGACCCTGCACCCCTTTTCCTAGTCGCGGTTGATGTCTATGTTATGAATTTGGCAATAATAACACGAACGGTTCGGGAATTACAGCCACATATGCTTATATATTGTCATAGGGCAAACTTGACCCACGACCCTTTTCCTAGTCCTGGTGGATGCCTATGTTATGCCTTGAGCACAAGGGTCGGAAAGGGTGTCTGCTGTGTTACACGTATGCTCGGGGGTCGGCACACAGTGATATAGCTGGAGCTTGACAAGGCTGTGGCGAGCGTGCGAGGAAGTATGGCTATGGGGGCCAGCGGACGGGGGAGGACAAGAGCTAGAGAGTACAAGGAAGTGTGGCAGGTGGAGGTGCTGTTGCCGAGAGAGTATACAAGGAAGTGTGTGTGTGCCCTTGCCAAGGTGCCTAGGAAACGATATATATATATATATATAGACAGGCGAGTATAAAAGGGAAGGCAGGCAGGCCGACATTTGTCGATGCGTCCCTTATCATCGGTGGGGGTTATGCATATGTTACACTTTTGGTAGTTGTATCTCAAATGGTTCAGAAATTACAGCCAACTATGCTTATACACTTACATAGGGTATACTGTCCCTGCGACCTCTCTCCTAGTCGAGGTGAATGTCTATGACCTAAATTTAACAACTATAACTTAAATGGTTCAGAAATTTTTGGCAACTATGCTTATAAGTTTACAAGGGGCATATTGGATCATGCGACTCTTCTAGTCAAGGTGGATGCCTATGTTATGAATTTGACAGCTATAACTTAAATGGTTCGGAAGTTGTAGCCAACTATGCTTATAAGTGTTATGAACACACACAGACTTGAGGAGGAGGCAGTTTTAGAAGAGATCTGGAAAAATTATCGTTTACGATGTCTTGATGCTTCACCGCCGACGAGGCACTGGCCACCAAAAATGGACGTCATCCTCAGCTGGTTGTCAAATGTCTGCCATATGTAAGTATGTGGTGCTCGTGATCGAAGTTTGCGGTCCTGAGTATGTCATGGAATCTTTCACCACCCTCCTCAATGAATCAAATGCCACAATGTGGGATCGGGCCTGGATTATGCTAATTAGGACAAAAAAGATGGCAGCCAGCACTGGCTGTCATCATGACCGATGGTGGTGGGAGGAAAATTAGGGAAATTTTGAGGGGGATAATTTTTTTGTATGCGAAATCGGACATTTTGTATTGGGGAAAATAGGGAAATTCTCGCTCCTGGGGTCCTCAGCTTACAGCCTGGTACTGTCCATTTCATATAAATGGGGTAAATCTTGACAGTTCTAGATAAGTAGCATGACCACGACGTATCCTTCCACTGCAGCTGTTTTGCCACTGAAAAACAAAATTTGTAAACAAATGTTATGAGTCCAATGCACACTTGAATTTTCCTCCTTCCTCTTGTTCCCTGCCATGGCAGGCACTGAATGTCTGGCTGACGTTAGCTATCTTCCGTACAGTAATTAATGTAGGATATTATAGCTACACTGGCATTCCAACCCGTTTTATGTTTTATTTACAGAGTTAAATTTGTTCAGGTTGTCTATTTTTCGTAGGAAAGTGAGGAGGTGGAGGAGTAGGAGGCGGAGGGGGTGGTTTGCTTTAGATTAACGTCTTTCGTGAGACAGAATATTTTGATGTTCCTACGAGTGTGTGGCATTTTGAGTCACATATTTTTTCGATGGAGCAGTGGAAAATTTTGCTCGTATGGAAATAACATTTAAATTATTTAACATCAAAAATTTTTTCTTTAATGAAAAAACAAAACGTGATACATACATCGCTGTGTGTGTGTGTGTGTGTGTGTATATATATATATATATATATAGGGTATTCTGAAAGTAGCAGAATACTCAACTAGCTATTGACATTACACAGCAGTACAAAACACAGCGACTGAGCTACGAACTAGTATTTGTCGCCACAATATTGATTTTTTGCCAAACGTTGGCAGGGTTAAATTGTGACGTGATATCCGTGAGTTCGTAGTTCCCTTGTCTCGTCTGTACTGCAGTGTAAGGTCGATAGCTAGAGGGGTATATAGATACTTTCGGAATGCTCCTTCTTGAAAACAAACTATAAAAACCAAGAATGGCGGGGGGAGGTTCCTCTTAAGCGCAAAGCACTAACAGGCGTGAAGTACTTTTGCCCTTCTGCGTCAATCAATGGGATATCAAGCAGTGGCCCTTCACTTTTACTGTCGGAAAGAATAAGTTCAGTGCAATAGTCCGTATAGTTTTAATGTGTTTTCAAAACAGTAGTGTATATCTGGTTCAGCATGGACCACTTTTCATATAATTAAATCGTTTATTTATTAATTTTAAAACAACTTACTTTTAATGAATAAATTAAAATGTTAAAACTCAATTTAGATAATAATAAAATTAAATAAAAAATTTAATTTACAAATAAAATTATACACCTTTAAATTTAGCGACTAATATATACTATATAGAATTTAATTTAAATCACTAGAATTTTTTTTTGTAAATAAAAACTATTGTACATTAAAATCAATAAATCAACACTTTAATTATATAACGAGATGAACTAGATCTAAAGTACTAAAAACATATGAAACATTCGAAATGTCGAATGACCCCAAAATAATATTTGCAGCAAGAAAAAATTTATTTAAAAAACGAGTAACTCCAAATAATCCGAAGTGCATACATTTTAGTAAAGAAGTATTGCAGATACGGCCTGCAGTTTCCACAAATATTGTATGGTCTAAAATACCCTAAAACACACTTTTATGCGCCAGGATAGGTCGCTCGCAAGGTTAGATTATTTGACGTTCTCGTTTTCTTTTGTTGGAATATTTTGAAAGTGATTTTCTGCCGCAAAAACTACTACACTATAGTAAAATCTCTATGTATAAAATTAAGTGCCCAAATGATTCACTCACTCATCAGCTCACAGGCCAAACCGCTGCTGGCCGCACAAGCACGAAAATTTACGAATGGCACCCCCTTAGAGTGCAGGCACCCACTAAGAAAGGATCTGTACAAATTCGACCCCTAAGAGGGAGAAAAGGGGTTAAATGTGTTTTCGGGACTCCTCCATAACTCATTAACCCAATGAAAATATAGCGTTGTACGCCTGGTACATATGCATTCACGTATGCATGTCTCAGTAGTTAAGCTAAATGCACACGTGAATGCATATGTATAGCATATTCGCGGTTTGTTCACCCTTTTTGACGTCAATACGTCTTTAAATTTTCGACCATAGTGGGAGGCAATCCAGAAAATCCGATAAAATCGGGGGTTACAGTTTGGCATTGCAGGTCCGAATCTAGTCTACATTCAAAATCCAATTACACCACTCGATTGCCAAGGATCAAAGAATACGTTACGTTGAGTGAGGACTACGAAGCATCGCGCATGGCAGGGGGGAGGGGGCGCAATTTTGAGTTCGCTTCGCCGCGTCTCATAAACTTCCGTGTAGTATAACTTTTGACTACGAGAAGCTACGACGCTCGTTTAAGTTTCAATCGACAGCTCTCGTCGAGATCAATCGACTGTGCGTATAAAAAAAAATAAGGCGTGGTTATGGTGAAATTGTATGAGTTTAATGTAAAAAATTAAGAAGACTTAATACAATGTCGGCCTATACTCGCCAAAAAGCCAAGTCTAAAAACAGACATCGTATACAGTTGAAAAGAGCATCTCAAAAACAATCCAGTGATACCCATTAAACCCCATATGATGGAGTGAATTTAAAAAAAAAAAAACATCAAGGCGACCGAGCGCGTTGACGTTTTCACGCAAAACAAGTGGCCGTGTCCCCAACACAGCCACATCCCATTTTTAATAAAACCTTTCAAAAATCATTCCTTGTGTGGCGTGTTTGGTTGTTTCCCAAATATGGCATGTATACTACCCTTTATAGTTCTGTTAAAATAAAAGAATTTTATTTTTGATTAAATTGAACTATATTTAACTGTATTTTATTCATAAATTTTATTTCTTTTGTAATAAGTGTGAATAACACCAGGGAGAAAATAGGTGTGTTGGTAATGCCTAGTAAGAAATAGGTAAGATGAATTACAGCCCTTGGATTTAAGGTACGTTAGCTATCATAGATAATTCAAGAGTGCGAATATGTTAAGGAAGAGGAAGGAAAAGAGGAAGATTGATGTAGACACCCATGGTCCATAATAAATAATAAGGGCTGTAGCAGCCCCTAAATGTTGTGAGCGACAAGGAAATTGCGTGTGATATTAGGCTAAGTACTTGCTTTAGAAGAATACAAATTGGTATATGGAGCAAGAACGGTCGGTCATACACACCCCCCATCATGTAAATAATAGAAGTTGGCACCCTTCGATTGCAGGCAAAAGTACACCGTGAGGTTAAATTGATCGTGAATACCATGGGACGAAGCAAGACAGCGAAAGTAGCAAATAAGCCCCCTTTGTTGCACCTCTCTAGAATCCACCGTTTACGGTTAAATCGCAAACGAAGGGTACAGTGGTAGCCATAGCATGGCCTAGTGAGTAGGCAACCCTTCGGGCGCCCGGAGGAATTCAGCACGGAGGTCCCGCCGCATGCGCGAAGCGAGTGTGGCGGTACGTAACAGCGAGGTCTTGAGAGCCCATGAGGGTGATTGAGGCATGGAGCTGCGCCGGAATGAAGGGGCGGGGAAAACGGGAGGACACCGAGGCGAACAGGGTTCAATTCCCGGCCGGGCCACCCCCGGATGTTCGTATGTAGGCATCGTGCCAGACGATGACACTGGTCGGCGGGTTTTCTCGGGGTTCTCCCGTTTGCCCCGCCCTTTCAATCCGGCGCAGCTCCATACTCACCTCAATCACTCTCATTGGTTTCCAAAGACCTTGCTGTTACGTGCCGCCACTCTCTCTTCACGCATTCGGCGGTGTACTTTTTTTTCTAAACTACCTTATTCTAAGTGTAAGTCCGAAGGTAGCGTCGGCTTTTAATTGCGTATCAGGGCTGCGCCCCTTACGCCTAAAGGAGAGGGAATTGCATGCAAAGGAGGCGGGCATCGCAGCCGAGAGGGATTGGGTAGGCATGGCCTGCACTTTGGGGGCATGCCTACCTCCCTAAGTGTACGTATATTAAAGCTACATTAAGAAGGGATATGGTAAAACCCGCATAGACACGGTAAAAACCCATACCGACAGTAAAGGAGTTAAACTCGTGGGAGCACTAGTGAAAATGCTAAAGGAGATAGCATGTGTGGAGTACATGCTGTTTAATATGGGAGTGAATAATCTAGTCGAGAGGTGGCGGGGATTTGGGCCAGCATGTTAAAGGCACATCAGCCCTTGAGTTCGAACTGCCACCCATGTTTCTGCGCGGGCAGCCTGACTACCCGCCCAAGCAACACCGACAACAGTGACTTCAGGCAGGGTCCTTAAGCTTCCGGCCGAGGGCGCAAGGATATATATATTTATGTGTGTGTGCATGTTTGTACACGTACGTACGTATGTTTTTCAAATCCCAAAAAAGAGAACCAAAGGGTTGCTTCAATATCCCCGAATTCCCTGCATTTCTAAATGTTCTTTCTTTCACCCCTATTCGGTAGCCTAACTGTGAATCTACAGGCCTGTCTACAATTGCACTATCGCAACCTCTGTCTTAGGACAAGGATGCGCTGATTGGTGCACGTGACCCTCTGACGTTATGTCCCTCTCCCAAGCTCCCGGGTCTCAAGTCAACACGTGTCCCAAGTTGAGGCATAAAAAACTGAAATTTTGTCCCAATTTGTGCCCTAAGCTGATAGAAAAAGAAGACTTAAATGTACTTTCGAGCGCAGTCGTGGAATGTTTACGTTTTAAATATAAATAATGGCCGTGCAAAGGTGGACTTTCTCAAAACAAATGTAATGAAATGCTAAAAAATAATTAGCGATGTCTTCGTTCGGTCTGAACAATTTTATTTGAAGGCTAAAACTTTTAAAACGTAAGTTATATAATTAAAAAAATTGGATGTCACTTGAACTTATTTCAAATAAAACAGACAAGGTCTATATTACAAACAAATATTCAAATCACCAATCTTGTAAATTTTAAATAATAAAAAATTCAGCAAATGTAAAAATTACTACGTATTAACAAATAAAGTGGAGAATTTACTGTGACCTAGTTTCAAATTCTGGAAGCTTACTTCGGACAACACATTTGTTGTAGACCATGTGACGTCACTTGAACCCAAGTTCCGGACACGTCCACAACAACGGGCGATTGTAGCCAGGTCTTAATAAACGCAGCGGGTGGTATCAAAGCAGCGCTGCCTCGCGTATGGCAAACGCACGAATTCTTTTGCGAAAAAGGGGGAGGGTAATTACAAATCCCCGTCCCGCAGATGTGACTACGACACCACCACAGATAATTTCAGGGCATTTGTAGGCATAAAGGAACTTCTGGTTTTGCAGCGTATATGTAATTTTTTAATACTAACTTTGAAAACCGTATGTATATTTATCTAGGATACAAATATCACAGATTTTAAAATATTTAATATCTGAATCCTTTCAGATTTATTAATTTTTTTGCTCATTTTACGTTAGACGCACAATATTAATGCCAACTTTTGAAATATTGGACATATAAATAAAAGCTAGTGTCGTGTCAAGTATTCCTAATATGTGCGATAATTGTGCAAGATTTTAAAACTACTGAGTGTTTCAGTTTTCCAATAGTTTGGTTTTACTACATTGAATTACACTTACGAACGAAAGCTGCATATAAGTTTTACCCCTATATAAAATATTCTCTGTATTTTTAAAACTTTACTTTGAATGCCTAAGTTATAAATAATAAAATAAGTTTATTATACATGCAACCCTTAGCAGTTATCCTAAAATTTGACGTAAATCACTGCAGACTAATCGATTCATTACTCACAAAACAAAACTGACATACGATCTTCTGAACTTTAAAGGCCAATACATGCTTAGTTTTCATTATCGTGGTGTTATCAGTTCCATCATGCTTTCACTAGAGACGAGAACTTCGCTATTACTTGAGTAAGTGGCTGTAACCAATAACAAGTGTCTACGTTTTAATTAAGCGTGTTAATGGAGCTGACTTCGCAATTCGAGTGTATTTATCGTGTTAGAATTGAAGTGTGTGGGACAGCTTTGTACGTCTTTCGAGTATTAGCACAGTAAAAATTTTTGTATTTTCGCCCAATAATAATTATTAAAAATTACAATTTGTCTTACGCTACTCTGAAACTACACATTACCGAAGTTTAAAATACATGTCTTATTTCGTATTGACAACGAGGGGGCCAAAACAAAGAGAGTTGTTTGTAAAACCTGCAACTACAATTTTTCTCCGACAGCAAACAGTTTATCCAAATAGCTAATACACAAAATTTTTAATATGTCAAAAAATTAAGACACTAATTAATTTACGTTACACGTCGTACAATATTAAGTCTTAGAAATATTGTGGGCGTACATTGACGGCGAGCGAACGTATCTCTGCAAGTGACCATTCATTGCACTGCACTAATGAGGTGGCGTTAGCAGAAAAAGGGATGGAGATTATTTTGTGCTAGAGCATCTCTAGTTCCTACAGTAATAAAGCCACCTGCTTAGCACGAAGTTTCAACATTAAATCTTCCGTTATAAAATCCTACACTTTGTGTATTTTAAGCGCAAGGGCCAATGCACGTCCAGTAAATACATTGCAACCATGTCTAAAGCAAGTATTTCTTTCTCTTGGAATAAATTAAAATCTCCAAAGTACGCAAAACAAACACATTTTACATGAAAGGGGGGGGGGGGGGACATGTTTCGCACGTCGCTACTTGTATCGGAAACGTTAACCACCACGGGACACACACACAAGACGCCGGTGAAGCCATGTAAAACAAACCTGGGCTGTTCTTGGGCCGCAGCCGGGTGTTGTGCTGTCTGTTGAAGGGATGCATGATGTCTGACGACACGGCGCGCCGACACTGCACCACTGCCGGAGCCCCACAGCAGCCCCATCACACCAG
The DNA here is from genome assembly GCA_029891345.1 of Dryococelus australis. NCBI lineage: Eukaryota > Metazoa > Arthropoda > Insecta > Phasmatodea > Phasmatidae > Dryococelus > Dryococelus australis. Next base: position 250,236,179 of record CM056994.1, read on the forward strand.
TTGCGTGATCGATACTCGTGCAATCGATAAAGCCCAGACCTCGCTCGTTGCTCTCTCGCTCACCTTCCTCTCCTCCTCCCCCCTTCGTGCTCTTTATCACTTCTAACATCACCGATATTGGTACAACGCCGCCAGGGGAAATTGATCAAATTCCTCTTCGTGACGGCAGCAAGAATCTCAGGCACCCCCCCCCCCCCTTTTCCCTTCCCCGAAGTATTCGGGATTCTCGGGGGAGCAGAGGACTTACATTTCTCCGAGTGGGAAATAATACCCATCCCTACACCTGAGCACAGCAGTGTGCATTTGTAGTTCTACAGTGAAAACTGCACTCTTTGCCCCCGCTGACTGTACAACCCTATATAGTACAAATTTCAAAATATTCAGGAACATGTTATTTACAGTTTCATATCCAACCTATATTAATAGCCTTAATTGAAGAAACTACTACTATGTTACAAAATTACTTTCCCAAAAGTAAATATAGTAATTTATATTTCAATAAAGTATAGAGCTGATGAGATTAACTAGATATTGGTACATTCAAGATGAAGTATCATTTAAGTAAATCATGATTAAATTTTCGTAGTCCACAACTTTTTTTTGTATTTTGAATAATTATTTTACTGTTTGCTCAAACAGGCCTTTTATTTTTCTTTAAATTTAAATCACAAATTTTATCCGACATTATTTTCACTGTCACTATGAACCAAGTTAGTCAACATTTTTAACAACTGTGATGAGGGTATTCAGTGTTTAATTTTTATTGTGAAAATATTATGAAAACATTTTTTCTAGCTCACAAAATTAAAATAATTTACTAGAATTTTTACACGTTCCGTATTTATTTGTTTAGCACCTATAAGATTGTGAAGGAAGATATTTGGATGGCTCTTAACATCAAGATCTTGAGAGCCGATGAGGGTGAAGCGAGGTGGGAATGGAGCAGCAAAAGGGTGGGGGAAACTGCAGATCTCCAAGAAAACCGGCTCACCAGCGACATCGTCTGACACGATTCCCACATGAGAAAATCTCCGGAGTGAACCGGCTTTAAGGGCCTTGGCAGGAGGTAAGCAGTCAATAACTGCTCAGCCACCCTGGCAGTAAGGATAATGTACTAGTGTGTTGTAACTATGCACCTGAAAATTAAGTAGTAATCTTAATACTGTTTTAATCAGTCAGCATCAGAGCAAGGAAACGAATGTAGTAAAGGTTTTCTGTTGTACATCTTCCAAACCTTCATAAACAAAAATATTAAAGTAGTTTTGTTAACATAAAAAAATAACATGTTTATACACAATTTAATGTTAGGTAAAAAATATTCAACACTTATATGGCATATGTAGGCATTGTCGAGCTTACATCTTAAGTAATGCATAACACTTAACATAAATATATCTTCACTAATTTTATTTAGGCCTACTGCTAAATGTGCATTGTCAGTAAGTTTTTTTGGTTTGTCCATTCAAGTTAATAATGAAATTCTGCCTTTAGCAAGAGAAACAAAGCTTTTAGGATTAGTTAATGACAATATCTTTAATTGAAGATTACACACCACAGCACTATGTAAAAAATTAAATTTTTTATATTTTGCTTACTATCCAATTTAAAAAACTGGCTCCGTAAAGACAGTACAGTACTTACTCTTTAATTTGCAACAGTATATTCTCTACTAACATATGGTATAATATTCTGGGGTGTGTCAGTAAACGGGAAGAAAAAAAAAAGGTAATGTTGCTAATATAAAAGTTCTCTCTTCCTGCAAAACCTAATTTAAAAATCTAAGAATACTCACTTTACCTAGTCTATATACCTATTATACAATAATATTTGGCTTACATAATGTAACCTATATAACTAATCAGGATATTCACTCATACTACACTAGGCTAAGTCGGATATACATCCCGTTTTTATAGAACTAATAAATATAAGGTCAGTCCATTTGTTGCAGTCTGCAAATTAATAAACAAACTACCACCACATCTGCAATCAATCGTCAAAACTAAAAGTTATCTTTCTTTAAAACATATTGAAAAAGTTATCTTGTCAACGAGGATTTGTACAGTTTTGATGATTGTTTTTTAATATAATTTATCTATTTTAAATTGCTATATAGTATAGGCCCTATAACCATGTAATGAATTTCTGATATTAGAAGTAATTTTATTGCTGTTTGTATTCATTAACTTGGTTATGCAAGTTTCACTTTGTATTAAAGTTTTTAATACATTAACATATAGATGTATTATTATATTGTTCTGCATAAGTTATATGTACAGTACCAATGTAACTTGTATTGTACTAATTGGCAACTTCCAGCACATTTTTTGTATGTTACCAAGAGATTAAAAAATTAAAATCAAATCAGTTGAAACAACAGATACTTATATTGCAAACTAGGTGTTCTCAAATTATGCTATAGGCAGCCCACTGTAAAATGAGCACTTTTGAAAGCCTTACTCGAGATATATTTGCATACACATTGTGCGTTTGACATTGCCATGGGCCTCACCACTTTATTCATGCATCAGTTATTGTCCATTTCATGTAAGTGGGGTAAATTTTGACAGTTCTAGAAAAGTAGCATGGCCACAAAGTGTCCTTCCACCGCAGCTGTTTTGTCACTGAATAAAAAGACGTTTGTAACCAAATGTTGAGTTCAATACACACTTGCATTTTCCTCCTTCCTCAGGTTTCTTGGCATGTCAGGCACTGAAAGTCTGACATTAGCTAAATTCCATCCAGTAATTAATGTAGGCTATTAAAGCTAGGTAGGCATTCCAACCCGTTTCTATTTTTTAATTTCAGAGTTAAATTTCTTGGGGTTCTGTTTATTTTATTTCGAGGGAAAAGGATACAGTTAATGTAGAAAGAGAAGGGGGGGGGGGGGGGGGTCTTTAGTTTAACGTCTTTCGTGAGACAACATTATTTTTATGTTCTTACAAGTGTGTGGCATTTAGAGTAGAATTTTTTCGATGGAGCAGTGGAATTTTGCTTGTATGGAAGTAACATTTAAATTATTTAACTTCGAAAATTGTAACTGAACGAAAAACCAAAACGTGATACATACATTGCTGTTCATATTCGTACATATGAGGCAATATATACACGCACACACTTTGACCAAAGTTAACCTTACACTAGTTGAATTTACGATATAGACAAATAAATTAATATTATTCACTCACTACAAAAGTGTGGAAAGTCAGGCAACGTGCATTTCAATAATTATATTACTGGTTTACAAATACATTTATAAAACATGCAAAGTTACTGTTTGTAAAATTAGTAATCTCATGAACACACGTTTTTCTATGGCAATCATTGCGAGTTTACTTCACTAAAACCACGTTTCTTCATCACTAGCATTATATAATTTATTTACAGAATCATTCAGTAAAATCAACACTGCGTACGTTTCCTGATACAAACAAACTTAACCTTATATACGTAAATTATATTCGTGCCACTTCTTCGTGCAAGGCGGTAAGGAAAATGTTGGAACGAGCAGTTTTAACGAAACGGTAAACACGCCCCGATTAATATTATATTTCACTCTACAAAATGCACTACAGTGGTACCTACAACCAATTATGCTTGGAAAAGCAAATTTAAAAAAATAATAACTACCAATCAAATATCCCGACAACACCATCAAGCTATTCGTATAATAAATAAACATGATGAGAAAAAGGCACACGCACAACGGCCGTTCACCGGGCTGGAAACATTTACTGTTCGTACGTGTCGATATACTCAATCATAATATTGCTAAACATGTTTTTAAAGTCCAGTCACTAATAGCCAAGAAAATTTAATATTGCTTTAAAAACATAATTTCAACCATAAATGTTGCATGTTGATGCCATCCACAGCTTCTCACTAGACAGTTTGCCTGCTGCAGCGAGGTACCTGTGCCGACACGATGCATGCTCTACGTAGAGCGCATCAGCGTGCAGTGTTGGTGATATATGCCAAGTAGTGTAGGGCAGTGCAGGGTAGAGATGAACAACCCAGGTGCAGCAGAGGGACAGTTTAGTGTAACGTTGTGTGTGTTCAGTCAGCAACAGACTCCGTGTGGAGGAGTGTGCCATATTGTGTGGAAAACATAATATAATGAAAGGTTCACGCAATACGCATGCTTATTGTGAGACTGAGAAGGATGTGCAAATTAAAGCGATTTTTGATGCGTACCTGTTTTCATTAGAGTTCTCTCTGTTTGTTGTTTGTTTACATTTTACGTGTATCACCTCCACCCCATCCATTAACGTGTATTAAAAGTTTATTATGTTTCTTGCAGTTTATTTGAATTTACTACCTCCAACACCAGTGTTTGACCCAAAGTAAGTTTCATGGTATTGTGTATCAGAAAGTAGTGCCGTGTGGCACGCGGGCCCGCCACCTCTGGCCCTCGTGTCTTCACGCCAAGTCAGTCAGCGCTCGACAACTGGAGGGGTGAATCGTGCCACGGTGTCTCACGTTGCCCGTACCCGGGTGGTAATCAATCTTTGTTACTGATCATACTAACTGCAATAGACTTTAATATGTTGGAACTATTTTACGTTTAACCACGCGGGACAACACTCCTCCTGTTCCGATTGGTTTGCATCACCACCGGAAGTTTACTTTTTCACTTAACCATTGTGTAGCCCACGTGGCCTTTGTTTGTTTTACAGTGACTGACCAGTGAAGTTCGGTGCCAAATGTAAGTTACTTTCATTGAAAGTGTGTAGAGTCATAGATGAACAAATAATGTCACTGGAACCGTGCGTATTTAATTCCGTCTACACCTTCGGGCGCATAAGGGCACAGGACCCTCATTTCCCACTATTTCTAAAGTTTCTATTTTACTTGTATATTCCAAGAGTGTTCTGTAATTCAATGTTTTCAAGTCAACGTATTTAATCCAGGTGGTATGTGGTCTGCCCAAAGAGTCCACGAAGATTTCAGTAATTATTTTATTAATCATTCTACAAGGAGCAGGAAAAGAAGGCATTGGTCGTCGGCGGCATGACCCGGAGCATCAACAAGTCAGCTTTCTAACTTCGGCACCACCTCTGGCGATGACTGGCACCGGGCAATACCTAACCTATTTACCACATTTTCCACTAAAATGATCCTTTCATTTCTCCATGCCATGGAGACATAAAAGTATAATTAAGATTTTAAATTACAACTTTTAGTTCTGAGTACTATTTTCTTTCAAAGCCATCATCAAGATAGCAAACTTAACAACAAGGATTGCACAGCAGTTCATTAGCTGATACAATACTGTACAAACAAAAGCATTTACTGTTTACATATTGTGTAGGTTGGGCACATTGTCAGATTTTTACCCCACTTATACGAAATGGACAATAAGTGAAACCGTGAAATTATTAGAAAAGTAAATATTGTACAAAAAAACTCATTTTTACACTTCGATGCATTAAAAAATACAGAAAGTTAGAGAAATAATTTAAGTTATCACAAATGGTTACGGAACACTTTGTTAAACTTTAATATAAGGAACTACATTCCCCTCCATCGTTACCAACTTTACTACGTGAATGTCACTCATTACACCTGTTAAAATATATGCACATAGGGGCAGAAACTTTATTCAAACGTTGATTTCAAACACGCGCACTTTATTGTGAACAGCCTTTACCACCAAATATTGTATTTAATGAGATTCAATTCCTGTGCTATTTTTGATCTTCCAAATTTTTAAGCATATTATGTGATTTCTGTACTATCAGCTGATAATGCCAAAAATTTTTGGGCTTTTCGTTGCAGCAATACACAAAAAAAGGTTCATGACAATCCAATTGCCTGATGATAGCAAGCCTATACCTAGTACTGAACTTCTTGGGCACTCAGTGCCAGCCTATCAGCGAACATTTCAGAGTGCTGTTGCCACATTTGTCAAGCACCTGTTCCGTTATAACACATGTGTCATGAAATCAGAACTGAAGTAAAATAAATTACAATTATATACATAATGAGGAACATTTGCATATATTAGAAACAGAAATTGATAAACCGCACGTGCATGCGCACGCACACAAACACACAGAGAGAGAGAGAGAAAGAGATAAATAGGGAGTTATATCTATTACGAAACATCCGGAGCACGCAAAATGCTACATTTTTACGGTCATAGTAAAAACATTCTGTGACACTTAAATTTACAGATCAGCAATACCAATTAAATGTAGATGTAATAATTTTCTGTTATAGTTGCACGTAGCATAGAAAAAATAATTCACATTTGTGTTGTAGCTTATAATGGTAGCAAAAACTCGTCCCTGTCCATGCAGTTGTGATGTCATATCTTTTCATTACAAATTTCCACCCACCCTTCTATTTATTATAACAAAACCAGACACTTCGCAAAAAATTTTGTCATGGAACTTTTCGAAACCATATACTGTAACCCAATTTCTCCTGCATAGCTGTTGTAATTTTTGTCAGAATTCCCCTCTCCCTTATTTTTAACACAAATTTCTTTGCTCTCCAAAGTTAAAATTATCCAAATCGTTAACACGCTTTCTGAAATTTTTTTATAGACGACACAAATAAATGCTACTCTTCCATTTTTTTCATATAAATCATATTGTATGTTCACCAACAACACACACTCTTGCCGTCAAACTGTTAATATGTTTAAAATTAATACCTTCAGAAAATTATTTTTAATGATTAGTTCACAGCATCACTACAAACTAGGCAACAGCGGACAGTAGTGATAGGTTACCGGCACCAGCTAGTGGGAGGAACACAGCTGATTGACTAACCTTGGGTAACCAAGAAGTTCTGTGCCTGGTATAACAATCTGATACGCATAAATTATGGGTAGTTTGGTTTTAACATTAGTCTTACACAACAATCTGTGCGTTGATGCATTTGAGTAGTGCACCAGTGCGTCTATTGTGTATATTTATTTATTATGTGTTATTGATGGCCTTTTTAATTTTAGTGTTTTTATTGTGTTACGTGCAACGTAATAAAAATGTTCCATGTGAGTGTTAAGTGTATTCAATGTTATGTTAGGTTAGTGCATGCCGCTTGCACGATATTCGAGTGTTGTGATTATATGTGGAACCACCACTCCAAACAAGGTGCGTACATAATATAGTAATATTTAAATGTGTATTATGTAATTTTTATTGTGTTTTATTATTGATTTCAAAAGGGTTCATTTCATGTTGGTGCACAAAATATAAACTTCCATATTACGTGTTGTGCACACAAAACGAATACAGCGCAAGGCCATACATAATATTTGCACGCTTTGTGCAACATAAAACGTTTGCACATGCAATATAAATCATTTTCACTATTATTTATTTTATATTTGTAACGTCATTTTGCAGTATCGCTCATAAGAAATGTGAACCATGCCGACGTGGTGGCCTAACCACACTTATGTGATATTTATGTGAAGGACTTTTTAAAGTGTTAGTTTTAAGTGTGTTTATTATAAAGGGCATATGTTAAAACTTATATGTACCAAATTAGTTTCACTAGCCTGTCAACAGTAACAACATAATGACCAGTTGCCATAACCTCCAGAATTAGGTTAGGTTATTAATGATACATGTAAGTTGTCACATGATTATATTTTTCATAATATTTTATAACTGTGTGTTGTACAATAAAGGAAAGTGTTTATGTATGTCCTCATCCAACCAGTGTGCCATGGCCATTAATCATATTATTCATTATCATAATTTTATGTAAATTGGAGTTTTTCATGCATGCACGGGCTAGCACGGTCAGTGAGTGAGCTCCCCGTCAATGCCAAGTTAGTCATTGTTTGGTATTCAGACAAAGTGTACATAGTGTCTGCCTCCCCAGGCACATCGTCTTTGTGCACTGGTCTTTAGTTTTTCAATGGTAATTATTTATCATGGAACATTAATATAACTGTTTGTTTTGCCTCAAGAGAGGGCCACTCCATAGTCCAGTTCGTATTTTACATGGCCGGACCATAATTTCTCATTGTAACATCATGTAGGCATTGCGCCAATTTTACTGTGCTAGCATTCTCCTGCTATAATGGAGACATAACTATGTAAGTACTTCAGATGAGGGTTACTGAATAAATAACTGTGTTGAATGTACTTCACACTTGTCTCTATTCATAGACTGCTTCAAGGTCCATTTTACCTGTTTTCATGAAGACATATTTTTCCTTGAATTATTAAGTGCATAAGTGGGCCCACGATACCCTCCAGAAGTGAGTATTGTGTTTGGGGGCGGTATTATTATTTCACTGTAGTCAACATACCTTCCATTTCGCCACCATAAACCTGCAAATTAGCCAAAGTAATGAAATAATGAATTTAATTTCAATTTGGTTCCAGTTTTCATGGAAACTGGTATCATACTTAGTTGGAATTGCATACAGAAAATATTGAATATGTTTTGAAAACTGCAAGCAAATGTAGAAAATGATTTAATGTCGTATACAGTTTATTAGTTTACAAACTTAAGAAACAAATTTTTTTTTCAAAAGAAGCTTCAGCAGCCATCTGTGTGATGTTTCTCAATGTAGTGTGTATTTATAAATTGAAGTTCAGTCCTTTACAAAATTATTGTATAGTACCTACAGCTGCATAAATAAATGATTCCACAAAATATTATTCTGAATCTGTGCCTTCACTGTATCACTGCAGATAAATGCATCAAATTAGGTGAATGTGATTAGACCTATGCTGCTTACTTTGTCTAAAACTTTTGCGGTATCCTAAATTTACAAATTTTGAAGATTGTGACTGTTACCACCAAACATCCCCCCCGAACATTAAGTAAACTACATAATAGATACTAGTACAAAACATTATCAAGAATTTGCCAACATGCTTATGCCAATATTTTGTTAACATTAACCCAACAATTTTTTAAACCCTACAATAATAGTAGGAGACGATGGTAATAATAATATACAAATATACTTGCTATTGGGCAGCTCCTCGGAGGCAAGTTCATCCTCCCTCCCCCGAATTCCTTTCCAGGCCCTTCCTGAACTTCCCAGCACATTTTACTTTCACTACCTCTTCCCGCAATAAATTCCACTATCTCACTGACCTCATAAGCATGAATTGCTTACCTCGCTCCGTTCTCCTCCATACCCTCTGTAACTTAACTTCTCCCTCTGCACACACCCCTAGACAACCACCAACCCAACTTCCCCCCATCCTCCCTCTCCATTCCAACCTGTATAACCTGACCAACCTATCCACACTTCTCCTGTCCTTCAATGAACTCTAGCCCATTTCCTTCATCACTGACGGTTGAAAGTTTCCTTCATCCTCACCATCTTGCCTCTGCCTTTAACACCTACCCTTCACCCATCTAGCTGCCGTTCTTTATACCTTCTCGAGCTTCTGACCTTTGTAACCACTTGTTGTATCTGATTTTTTCTACCCAAGATCTCTGTGTAATACTACTTCTAGGTATTTATTTATTCTGTTACTTTCTCTAATTCCTGTCCATCTCATTTGTAAATGTCCCTGCTCTTCACACGCTTTCTAAAAAATCTCACTATATTAGTCATTCAGACGTTGAACGTCATCTTATTTGCGGCAGCGATGGCTGAACGGTTAGATTGCTCACATCCCACCAAGGCAAACCGGGTTCTATCCTCGACCGGGTCACTCCTGGATTTCTGCAAATGGGGATTGTGCCGGACAATGCCACTGGTTGGCAGGTTTTTTTTGGGGATCTCCAGTTTCCCCCACCCTTGCATTCCGGTGCTGCTCTATTCTCACCCTCATTGGCTCTCAAAACCTCGTTAAGAGCTGCCCAAATCTCTCAAATCATTCCTCTCGGTCCATGACCATAACCAATCAACGCCATCCTGCATGTTGCTCTCCACCCACCGTTGCATACAAAACACAATCATCAGCAAATCGCCCTATTTTCCCACCACCCCCAGTCCCATGTCATTTACAATTATGGTAAACAACAAGCGGGCAAGCACACTTCCTTGTGGCACCCCTGATGTCACCCCTCCGATATCAGACATCCACAAACTCATATACTTTCATCAAAATCCCATGGGGAACATTGTCAAAGGTCTTTTTGAAGTCAATGAGGTAGGCATCAATCAGCTTCCCTTCATCTGCTGCTTGCACCAGATCCTCCACCAGCGGGCCCTGCCATTTGCAACTCACACAAATATCCCTTCCTAAATCCATGTTGGAACTCCTGCAGCCAATTTCTTTTCTGGCATCTACTACAAACTGCACAAATAGTCCCTCCATTACCTTCCCTGTATTTAATGTGAGACTCACCAGCCTGTAGCTGTCCGGCCTCTCTCTATCCTCCCCCCCGCTTGTATATACCGAGACTACCAATGACTCCTTCCATCCTTGCGGCAACTTACCCTCCTTTAGTGACCTGCTAAACACCTCCAGATATCTAACCACCTTTCTCACACCAAATTCCAAACTTAGGGCTCCATCCCCTATTCTATCTGGCCACACTGCCTTATACTCTTCAACCCTCCAATTACCATCTCTCGCCAACCCATCCTAAGCTCACTATATAACCCTCGGTCCCCATTATCCTCCCTATTCCAATCATTGTGTACCTCAAACACTGATAAGTACTGGGCTTGCAGCAGCTACATGTTTTCTTCCTTATCTGTCGCAGTAAAGCCATCCATACCTTTCAGAATCAGTATACTTTCCTCTCCTCCCCTTAATTTTTTAATATACTTATTGTACCCTAACCAATTCCACCATTTCTTGCCTTTTCCTTCGTCCATCATGTTCTACAGATATAAATTATTTGTATGTTTGATATTTCTCTCTAACTCCCTACCCATCTGCTTCATCCATTCCTCCACCAATCTCCATCCCCTTGTATTTGCCTACATATTCTTTTCAGTCTTTTAATCTCCAGTCCATAATATGGTGGTTCCCCCAGATGGTAATTCTTAAGAACAGGAGCTTTTCGAAAATCAAAAAAATAATACCTACACATGTTAGATATGATTATTAGTAATCATAATTACTAGGAATTTTGGAGAGGCTTCAAGTAGTTTTCTGTAAAAAAAAATTAAATATGATAGGGAAGAGGGTTGTCAACAAAGATGTGTTATGCTATAAAACATGTTAAATTTATGTAGAATATATTTATTTCGGGTTGCTTAATTGCTAAATGTGAAGAATATGGTTTACAATGAATATTTAATGCGTAAAATGTCATTTATGTGGTATATTTATAGAGCAGCGCTGAGGTTTATTCAGGTAAACAACACAGGTATGGAGCAATGTCGGGACATATGTAATTCTGGTGAATTACTCAAGGCTTACCTGGTCTATATTGACGAGAGGATAAATGGTATTACTAGTAGAATAAGTATAGATATCGTAGATGATACAGAGCCTCGTTCATAGAGGGTGTTTATCTTTGGCAGCGATGTATGCCACAATGTAATTTTCACCACATTGCGCGTGTGCGTATATCGCTATGTTATTATCAATATACTGCACCTGTGCGTATACCACCACGTTGGTTGACGTCGGATGGATTGTGGGGAAATTACTGTGGTGCCGGTCCTGTCTGAGGCTTTGGATAAACAAGTGATTAAAAGCGTGTTTTATTGCAATTCATGTTGTTTATGTGTTAAATCAAATAATTGTGTGAAATCACGAGTGTTTCTATGCTATTATAGCAAGGGAAAAGGTAAATCATAATATATGTGCGGTGATTCATGTATATGTGTGTGTGTGTGTGGTGTGGTCAAATGGACAGAAGTTGTGGAATGCTTATTCGTATGTGCCGTATGAATGGCGAATGATTTGGTGAGTATTGACTAAATTAAATGAATTTTTTGGAAATTTTTTTTTCCGGAAAGCAGTATAATTTCACTCTACTAACTATACAGAACACAAATTTACTAGGGGCATCAACATTTGACCAACAGAAACCCCAAAAACGGTAGTGGGGAGGGTTATGAAGATCAGAGAATTTTGGGGTAAAACGAGTGAAACATATGTACATAATTTAATATTTATTGACGAAAATATGTTAAATTGCAAAAATACTGTACAAGCGAGCCATACAGTATGCACAGAGCCAGAGTCCCAGCGCCAGAAGGGGAGTAAATCCCCAAAACAGTGATTCAAGGCGGGCCGTCAATTTGTTTTTGGTGGTGACACGAAGTGTCACACACCAGCGAAGCTTGGAGTTTCCCCACAAATGATTTTCAAGTGTAGCCCTCTCGCACTTAAAAATACTGTACAAGCATAGCCAAACATTATGCACCAAGCCAAAGTGCCAGCGCCAGCAGGGGACTAAATCCCCAAAACAGTGATTCAAGGCATGCCGGCAATTTGTTTTTGGTGGTGACGCGAAGTGTCACGCATCAGCGAAGCTTGGCGTTTCCCCACAAATGATTTTCAAGCATAGCCGCCTCACACTTAAAAATACTGTACAAGCGTAGCCAAACATTATGCACCGAGCCACAGTCCCAGTGCCAGCAGGGGAGTAAATCCCCAAAACCGTAATTCAAGGTGCACCAGCAATTTTTTTTTCGATGGTGACGTGAAGCATCACGCATCAGCGAAGCTTGGAGTTTCCCCATAAATTATTGTCCTGTGTAGCCTCTTTGCACTGAGAAATAATGTGCGTGTTTTGCAATTTAACATATTTTTTAAAATATTTGTAATATTCTCATGAAAACCTGCAAAAAAAAAAAAAAAAAAAAAAAAATTGAACTGAACATAACTTAAATTGACAATATTACCAATACAAGCTACAAATAAGATAGTAGGGAGGGCTATGAAGATCAGGGAAATTGAGGAGCAAAAGTTTATAATGAAAATGTACTTATTTTTTATTTTTTTAACACTACAATTTCCCTGATCTTCATACCCCTTCCCATTACCATTCTTGGGGTTTCTATTGGTCAAATGTCGATGCCCCTAGTAAATTCGTGTTCTGTGTAATTAGTAGAGTGGAATTATACTACTTTCAGAGATTTTTTTTTCCTTCAGAAAAGCCTCTATTCTTAAGAAATACCTTACTTCTACACTGACCCACTGAGCACAGTTCAGAAACCTCTCTGCCAGGAAATTTTCTGCACCCTTCTTGTTTCACCACCCTATCCTTCGCTTGTTATGCCTTCATATCTCGAAGCCTTATTTACAGCACAGGGATGTCATGATCACTAATTCCATCCAAAACTACAGCACCAACTATAGCATTCCCAAGCCTAACCAAAACCACATCCAGCAAGCACTGTTCCAGTACCCTGCCCACTCCATCTCGTAGGTACACATTTCTATTGCCTGGACTAAGTTCCTGTTGACTAGCCGTGTTGCTATTCTCTGAATCATGGTGCCCATACCCTCAACTCCATCTGTCCATTGCACACCCGGCATATTCAGGTCTCCGCCACTAAAGCTGACTGCCTGTCCTTCAGCCTATCTACCCTTGTCTTGATCTCCTTGATAGTCTGCCACTCTCAGTGGCCTGTACACTGATAGCAGTGTGATACTCCTACTCCCACCCACTTACTTCAATTTTCATGATTTCAACTTCTCTGTTAGTCCATATTATATACCCATTCAATCCCTCCATCAAGCACACCATTTTTCCCTCCCCCTCTCAGTCTCTCCTAAAGATGGAAAACTTATCTTGTCCACAATCAATGTCTCTGACTTCCTCGCTTAGCCATGCTTCCACTGCCACTGCTATGTCTGCCCCGTATCCTCCAACCTTAATCCCAAAAGCCCTACAGCTTGCTGTATACACTCCTACAGTTTATCACCATTAATTTTACGCTGTCACTCTGACCTTACTATCTTCCTCTAGTTGTCCCATCTCTTCTCACATAGTCTCCCTGATACTCACTTCCCCTATTTGCTCTGCTTCTGCACATCAACCCTACCCACAACCTTTTGTTGGATGCTATTTCAGCACTCACTGCTCTACCCTAACTCTGTCCAAGAAACCTGCCATCTCCCTGTCAAACAGATCCCCTAGATCCTCTTTCCCTGATCTGTAAAATGCACCTGGTGCCTTCCTACATTTTTATGGCCTACCCATTTCCTGCTGTCTACGAATGTGGCACCGACATCCCTGCACATTCTCTCATGTACCTCACTAGCTGCTACTTGCTGTGGAATGATAAATGTAAGAATGAATGAATGCATGCATGCATAATTTATTCCATTCTTGCCCAGCACCATACTTACCATACTCTAGCTCTTGGGAACTTCTCCTGTACCTTTCTCAGCAGCCCTCTCAAATCCAGCCCTACCTCTTCACCTACCTCCTTATAAGCAAGATTGTCCCTCCAACATGCACTGTAACCACCTTGGCCTTGCTGCTTGCCAGTATACAGCCCACCCTTTCCCTCAAATTCCCTAACTTGCCCTCCCTCTCCCACCAAATTCTGCCTCATACATAAGTTCCCTGATGACGCCCCTTAATTTGGATCTAGTGTAGAACCCTATTCCAAAGACTTGTTTATACGTGTGGCGTAGTTAATGATGTCAGGATGTTCGCAGTGGTAGTTGCAACGAGTAATGCAGTAACTTGCACCAATTTAGTCTATGTGAGTTGTATGTCTGTATGTTTATTCGTATTGTAGATAGTCAAAAAATTATGACTAGTAGTTCTTGTCCACTAGTTCCATACATAGAGTAAAAAATCGTAATAGTTTATGTGTACAGAGTTTTCAGAGTCAGTTTTATTATGCATCAGTGTCATAAAATAGATACATACTGTATACAGCGATTAAAGAGAATGCTTTAGATAAAATGAAGTTTTATAGAATAGTGTATGGAGTTAGTATAAAAATACGTGGTGAAAAATGGTGTTGTGTACGACATATAATTATATACGCACCATAGTGCAAACAATGAGAGCAACGTTGAATAGTAAGAAATAGTGTGGCATTAAATGTTGGCAGAAAATGGATATGTTTGGTACAGTAACTGTTAAAAAGTTAAATTACTAATGTGTGTATCAGGTGTAATTAACAGTATTGTAAGTAGGTAATGTTAGGTCAGGATTCTGTAGCAGGTATCTAGTTTTTACCATTTGTAATTAATAATTGGATGTGTTTGATGTTTGTAGTGACATGTAGAATTTGGTTGTTGTAGGTAGATCCTGTCAGGATAGAGGTAGTATGTTTAGGCAGTATTCGATACAGTGAAGATATAATATAGCAGAAATTGTATTTAACTATACGGAATATGCAGATGTGTGTGAAAATAATCATTTTCAATTGGTCAAAACATGCACCCATTACAGTGACTCACTGACACACAAATCATGATAAACACACGGCTGAAAGATCAAAAATTGTGTTTCGTTGTCTACGAACTGTTTGTTTGGGCGGCAAAATAGTGTTTTTATTATTGACTAGAATCCCATTCTGGTATAACGTCGTAAATCCATTACATTGACTCTCAGTCACAATCTGTGACAAACAAGACGTGGCTGAAAGACCGAAAATTGTGATTCGTCATTTACAAATATCATACGTTAGTTTAGGCGGCAAAATAGTCGTTTATTGACTATGATCCCCATGTGGTATCGCGTAGTACACTTGGGCGGAGGGGCTCAAGTGTACTACCCGATATAATATGTGGTATCGGGTAGTACATTTGCACAGATGGGCGCTAGTGTACTTCGCGATAGAAAAGTCTATAAATGCTGTTCATCAACTTCCAAGTTGTCCCCATCCGAAACCCCCCATATTCCCATGGATGCTCCGTTTGATTGTCATAGGTAAGGGATAGGGCAATAGTAAAAAAACATGACTTAATAGACGTCATATTAGTGAAGTCGTAACATACGTGTAAACAACGTGGTATCGGGTTCTACACTACTACTCTTGATTCTACTCCTTTAATAACTTACTCTCCATGATCACCTCCGATTCCTTCACTACAACACTTACTTCTAATCTGTTGCTTCCTCCTCATGTCGACATCACATCTTCCTTGGCCATTCATTTAAGCTAAAAAAAAAATGAGCATTTACCACAAATTTGAAGAATTGCTGCATGATAAAATGAAGATTCGCATGTTACACATCCATTGAACTAAACACAAGAGGGAATAATATACACGTAATACAATTATTCGATAATAAAGACAATCTTAATTTTCCTCGTCGCTCCACAAAAACGAACTCCCAGGATAGGAATGAAGTCAAGCGTGAACATCATATAAAAATTTTCAAAACATGGCATTCTCTCATACAAAAATGAGAACAAAACACGGTAAGAAATTTTCAGCCGTCAATTGTTTCCTGCACCGCGCGACTTTACTGCTCTCTGTGAAATCTACAACGAAAGTGGCGCTAGATGAATGTGCGGCAAGTAGTGATACCCTTCGTTCCTCCATGGGTAGTGAGGTGGAAAGGCGTTTCTTTCCGAAAATTTTTAGGACTAGATAATTTATCCGTGGCTGCTCACGTTAGTGTGTGTATTAAAGATGAATTCAAGAAATTATGTGAAGTAATGTCGAGTGCTCTCATGTCGAAGATTTGATAATATCTGTGTCCAAATAAATCCCTGTCTGGTGTTCATCATGGCTTCATCGAATCGAGGGATTCAGATAGGATCGGCGTGGTTTCAACGAAAAATTAATCTTAGACCTCAACACAGAGGTGTACATTTAGTGACTGAGGAGATCCTTAGGCAAATGCCCGAGATATGTCAGTTCTCAGTAGGATTATTTCATGTACAGAGTAAGTATTTTAACCCGGTGCTCATAGCCTTTGCACTTTACGTTCAGATAGGTTAGTAATATTTCAAGAGTCGTGCTCCAGTTCAGATCTAAAAATAAGGGCAAAGGAGGACGACGTATACATTTTTGATTGTGGTTTTGCGCGACCCGGCAACTCATCCCTGTGTTGACTGACGGTCGTGTCGGTTAACAAACACACCGACACTTAGTGGTACCGCAGAATTTGAAATTATTTTGGGAGAAAGTGCACAAATTTCTGAATTAACGACAAAATTGAACTGTGGCATAACATTAAAAATGTCACGATTGCATTTGTAACATGGATTATGTACTGTAGCTTAATTTGTTATGCAATATTTTACTGTAACGAAATTTGTTTCTAATACATTTACATGAAAAATGTTATACCTAAATCCACCTAACACGTAAATTATATTTTAGAATGAGTAGTGTTTCACCTGACAGAGTGAACCACTACTGATTCAATGTGCTCACCTGAATTCTTAAGCACCTTTTTCTATTTCATACTTCTGACACATGGTATAACTAACTATTAGCAATGAAAATATTTGATACAATTCCAGAATAGGGGCTTTTCGAGAATCGGAAACATAATACCTTGATATATTAGATATGATTATCAGTAATCATAATTGCTAGGAATTTTGGAGGGGCTTCAAGTAGTTTTGTGTATAAAAAAAAAAGTGTTATGGAGGAGGGTTATCAAGATTGCTGTGTTTATACTATAAAACACACATAATTTGTGTAGACTATATTTATATCGGGTCGAATAATTGTTTTAAATGTGAGATTACCATTTGAAACAAATCGTTAAAGTTTAAAATGTAATTTACCGGATAGGTAGGTATATTTGTGCTGCAGAAATAGTATTATTCAGGTTTAATAATACAGGTGTAAAACAGTGTTGGATGAACATGTAAATCTGGTGAATTACTTTAGGCTTATCTGCTGATGGATATCAATGGGGGCTTGAGGATATATTACGTAGGACTTCGAAAATAAAATTATTAAATATGAGCGGTCCACTCTGTTTACGTTTGAAATACCATTTATGGTTCATGTAATATTTGGGTTTGTGTATGATGATTAAGTAGTATTGGTATGAAATGTGCCATAATGCTGTGTCACTGTACCATTAGTTTGAATACCCCGTAGTATAACGATTTGTAAATTGTTCATGTTACAATTGCATTCGGGGAAGTCGTTGAATGGACGTTTGAAGTTAAGTTGTAGGTTTGCAGAGGAGTACTTAAAAACATGTTTTATTGGAATTTATTCAGTTAGACGGGTTAAATAAAAAAATTGTGTGAAAATAAAAAGTTGCTGTGGTAATCTGAATGCAGGAAGTGAAATTATATTTGTGTGGCGATTTGAGTGTATGAATACTTAAATTGAATGTTATGTGGTTTTGATGAATTGGTGATGTAGTGTCTGAGTTTGTTACAGAATGAAATTTAACTTAAAATAGTGGGGAAGGTTATGAACAGGGAAATGCATGGTAAGACTAATTATAAATGTGTAGGCCTACATCATACAATACATACATACACTGGCAATTAGGCTACCGCCCGGTGGTGAGTTCTCTCACCTCTCCTTCACCCAACCAACTCATTTTCCACTCCCTTCCTGAACTTATCAACCCCTCTCACAGATACCATTTCCTCCCTCAACACATTCCACACCCTTAGACCTCACAAGCATGTACTGCCTACCCCACTCCATTCTACTCCACACCCTCTGAAGTGTCTAACTGTTGTTTCCTCTTCCCCTAAACACCCCCTTACTTAGCTTGCAGTGTAGCCCTCCCCGTCCTCCCTCTTCATTCACCATCCGTACATTCTGACTAGCTGTTCAACTTTCCTCCAGTCCTTCAATGAGCTCCACCCCATTTCTTTCATCATCACTAATGGCCTATAGTTCCCTTCTTCCTCACCATCTTGCCCCTGCCTTCTCCTCCTACCCTTCACCCATCTTGCTGCCCTTCTCTGCACCTTTTCCATTTCTCGCACCTCCACCTCCACATACGGGTCCCATACTGCTGCATTATATTCTAACATACAATTGTGCCATACGCCATCACCTCACAGTTGACTCCCTTTAGCATTCTTCCCAGAATACCCAGAGCCCTTCTTCCCTATGCAACCACCCTCTCTACCTGTTTTTTCCACCTGAGGTCTCCCTGCAGTACAATCCCTAGATACTTGTATTCTGCTGCTTCTTCTATCTCTTGTCCCTCCCATCTGTACATGTCCTTGCTTATCTTCTTCCTTGTGAACCTCACTACCTTAGTTTTTTCTTACATTTATCTTCATTTTATTTTTCCTGGTTCACAACCATATCTTATCAATGTCCACCTGCAAACAATCCGATTTTTCCTCTAATTCCCAAACCCATGTCATTTACCATTATGGTAAATAACAAAGGACCCAGCACGCTTGCCTGTGGTACCCCTAACGTAACCTCCTCTTCCTCCTATATTGCCTCCCCCACTTTCACCCTCTGCCTTCGCCCCCTGAGAAAGTCCCCTATCCATTCCACTACCCTCCTGTCTGGTATCAGCGCCTCCACTTTCCTCATCAATGTTCCATGGGGCACCTTATCAAATGCCTTCTCAAAATCTATGAAGCAGGCATCCACCTGCTTCCCCTCATCAACTACCTGCACCAGATCCTCTAATAACCCAGCCAGCTGAGTCTCACATGAGTAAGCCCTCCTGAAACCATGCTGGGACTCCTCCAACCAATTCCTATTGTTCATAACCCTCACCACATACTGCACCACCAGCCGGTCCATTACTTTTCCTGTACTTGATGTGAGACTCACCGGTCTGTAGCTGCCAGGCCTCCCCCTATCCTCTCCCTGCTTGTGTATAGGTACCACCATAGCATCCTTCCAATCTTATGGTAACTTACCCTCTCCTAAGGACTTTTAAAACAGCACCTCGAAATATTTCACCAACTCCCTGCCATCAAACTTTAGTGCTGCGTTTCCTATCCCATCTGGACCCCCTGCCTTATTGCTCTCCAAACCCCTAATTACCTTTTCTATCTCACACTCTCGTCTTAAGCTTACTAAACACCTCCCGAACCTTGTTTGTCCCCCTATTCCAACCCTCCTTTGCCTCAAACACTGGCAAGTACTGTCCTTGCAGCATCTCCAATTTTTCTTGGTCATTTGTCACATGCCTACCATCCCTTCATGCTGCCAGAGGCATCCCTTCCTCACCTCCACTAACATACCTAAACAAATTCTCCCATTCCTTGCCTTTTCCATCTTCCACTATGTTCCCCAGAAATACATTCTTTGCCTGTTTGATCTTCCTTTGAAGCTTCCTACCCATTTGTCTCATCATTTCTTTAGATCTTATCATCCCTTAATTTCTTCACTGGGCATGTAATTTTCTGCACTTCCTATTCATTTTCAAAATCTCCTGTCCATAATATGGCGAATCTCCCCCAGTTGGTAACCTTTTCACTGGCACAAATTTCTCCAACATAACCTCCATTAATCCTCTAAACTCCCTCCACAACCCCTCTACATCCTCCTCCATCTTCCATTTTTTTAAACCTGTCTCTCAGGAATATTTCTGCCCCCTTGTCTTCTCTCCCATACTGTCACGCCAACCTTTCTGCCATTTGCACTTCTCTCATCCTGCCAATCCCAATTTCCACAACCGGGATATGATGGCTTATACCATCCAATACTATTGCACCAACTACAGCATTCCTAGGTCTGACCAACACCACATCCAATACTGACCCAACACCCTCCTCATTCCATCTCGTAGGTATTTCTACTACCTGGACTAATCCTCTGTTGACCAACTGTGCTGCCATTCTTTGCATCATGCTACCCATTCCTTTTGCACCCTCTACCCATCTCACCCCTGGCATATTCAAATCCCCGGCTACAACAACCCACTGCCTGTCCTGGTGGTCTATATGCTGCCAGCAAAGTAATACTCCTATTACTACTACCACTCAATTTAATTTCCATTACCTTGACATCCTCACAAACCCATTCTACCACCCCTTGTAGCCCTTTCCTTACACCATTATTCCTCCTCCTCTCCCATCCCTGTCTCTTCTGAACATGGTTAACTTATCCTGCCTACATTCAATGACCAGTACTTCCTCAGTCAGCCAAGTTTCCACAGCTACCACTAAATCCTTCCACCTTTCCCCTGGAAGCCCTCCAGCTTGTTGTATATGCTCCTAAAGTTTACCACCATTATCTTTATACTAGTACTCTGCTTTACCATCCTACGTTACTTACCTCCTCCACCCCTGCTGCCTCATCAATGCTATCCTCTCCATTTCTCTCCACTTCTGTTTCCTTGCTTCTAACTGATTGCTATTTCAACAATTGCTGCTCTGCCTTGACCCTCTCCATGCAGCCAGCTACTTCCCTACCTAGCAGATCAATTAAAATCCTCTTTCCGTGCTCTGTCGGATGAACCTGGTCCCTCTCTACACTTTCCCAGCCTACCCATTTCCTACTATCTATAAATGTAGCCTCCAAATCCCTACACACCCTCTCTTATACCTCACTCGTAGTCACTGCCTTCCCATAGTATACTCCTTTCCTAACCTGCACGCCACTGACTACTGCCCTAGCTCCAGGGAGCTTCTCCCATACTCTTCTCAGCAATCCTTGAGGTCCCGCTCTACCTCCTGCCCCACCTCCCTATGAGCCAGGTAATTTCCCCCTACATGCATCATGCATGAGAACAACCTTTGCCACCCTGCTACCTCTCATACCACTAACCCTTTCCTCCAAATCCCTGGTATTGCCCCCCCCCCCCCCAAAATTCACTGTTTCATATGTAATTTCCTTCCTGATATTCCTCCGTTCCACCACCTTTACAATAGAGCTGCATAGAAAAACTACCTCAGGCTCTCTTCCTACAACCTGTTCCTGCTTTGTGGCTCTTCCACCCACCTGCCTACCCTTGTCTCTGGCCTCCTGCAGCAACCTTGTTTCCCTCCCTTTGGTCAGCCCTCCTCCCTTTGGCCAGCCCTCCTCTCTCCCCTCTGGCCCTGAACTGTCCACTTTGTCCTGCTTGCTGGTCTTTGCTAATCGCACACTTGCAAGCCTCAGCATACTGCTTCCTACCTTCTACCACTGCCTGTTCCCTGTTTCTTTCCCTCTCTTTCCTGTTCATCAAATATACCATTTCCCTTTTCACCTCTCCTCTTTAGCCACTTCCATTGGCAGTGACACACCTTCTACAAAGCTTCCCCTCAGCATATCCCAAATCCAGTTTCCACCTTCTCCACTTATTTGTGTTTCCTTCTCTACCCTTAATTTGTTCCCTATCACAGCCACTAAACCCTTTCCCTCAGCACATTCCTTACACTTCTACTCATGTTCCTGTAGTGATCCCAGTTCCTATACAGCCAACATGGTACCAGCCACCACACTGGTCGCACTGCATACCACTATCTAACATTCTCCACACCTTACCACAGCCCCTACACTTACACCTCTCTACCATTTTTTTACCCTTTCTCTTTTTAAAAATAGTTAAACTAACTTAAAACTAAAACTACTCTCCTTTATAAATTACAACCAAATACCTACATATACACACACACTTTCTTAATTAACCTAACTTACACCATACACCCTTTACCCTCGTACAATAAAAAGGCCTCGGTGCACACAATCGGACACTACTCCCTCCTTATAACTAATTACCACGTAAAACACATCTTAACTCTAATTATACCTCAAACTACTACTGCACCTATATTTATACCTATTGCTAGAACTAATCACAAGCCAAAGGAACCTTAAATACGGAACAACACAACCTGTAGTCCGTCTGTGGCTGCCATCTTGCACATCATAAAATTTAATCATGACAATACGTTAAATTGCAAAAACACGTAACCAAACAATACCCAAATTGTCAATATTACCTGTACAAGTTACAAATACGATACTGGGGAGGGTTATGAACATCTGGGAAATTGTGGGGTAAAATGAGTGGGAAATATGTACCTTTTCATAATAAAATTGTAACTTGTGTTGGTGATATGCTCACTTCATGTACGGTTCGGTTGAATATTTTTTCAAGTATGTGTTTTTTTCGTGATAAAATATTATGATTACATCATGATTATCTCAACGTGTTAGCCTACATTGCAAAGTGAGCTAACCAAACAATACTTAAATTCACAATATTACTGATAAACTTGCACCTAAATGTATCTGTGATACTGCATGATATTCAAGCATAGCCCCCTTGCAATGAAAAATACTGTTCAAGCATAGCTAAAAATTATGCACTGAGCCTGAGTCCCAGCATCAGCGGGGGAGTAAATCCCCAAAACGGTGGTTACAGGCGTGCCTGCAATTTTTTTTTGGGTGGTGGGATGTAGTGTCGCACATCAACGAAGCTTGGAGTTTCCCCAGAAATGATTTCAAGCATAGCCTTGCATCACTTAAAGATGCAATTGTACAAAATAGAAATAACACACACTGACACAAAATTCTAAAAAATGCAATTTTAAATTTACTAAACAGCTCTTTAGCCCTTCTTACAAAAAATGTAATATCACAATATCTCCTGAGATCATGATTGTCAGTATAACAGGTGGATAATTAAGAATCAGTAAATAAATTACTATTTTGAAACATTATAACATTGTTTACTAACTTCACAATGCAAATTATTCATGGAAATGACTAGAATGTGTTGAAATTTCCCGCATGACATATCCTAAATAACATCGTCGCAAACTTATCGAACTGCCACAGCTTCGCTATATTTATTAATTTTCAGCTGGTAACTGTCAAGGCGAAATGTGAGATTATTTCTTGCAAATGATTATAAAGGTTATATCAACAGTATTCAAGAAGTACTGACCTCGGATAATGCACTAGGCAATACCCTATGCTCTGTTGTTTACTAAAACATGATACAAAACTGTGTTTACAGAGTATGGCAAAAATTCCATAAATCCAAGGTGTGGGAATTGGTCTTTAAACTTACTGAAACTACTGTACTAATTTGCATCTTATGCTTCAATTTGGTTCGTCAGTTTGGCATTGTAGGATGAAAATAACATGGCACATCATGTAAACAATACATCTTGACACTTGGTAGTACAATATCAGTTTTTTCTAACACAATCCGTGAAACCTATTTTGAGGTGCTACCAATTTTTCAACATAGTAAGCTTTGCAAAAGTTGAATATGCAACATTCATACCATTGAAACATGCTTCACGAAAATCTACAGTAATTATTAAGAATATTAGCTTATCCCAATAAGAAATATGTACTAACAGTACTAAATACACTGAAACATTAATTTAATGGGGAGTCACAATATTCACTATACATAGAATGAAATGCAATAGTGGGGATTGCAAGTGTGCTATGCCTAACATCAATTATACAAAATCACAGTAATTAAACTCAAAGTAGAAACTATAACTTCAACATATGGTGAAGTTTGGTTTATTTTGGTTAGGTCTTTTGCATTTGGTGTAACTAGGTGCTAGCAATATGTGAGCCCCCTTAATTCTCATGCTAATGTTCAATGTGACAGTACAATTCACTACACTAATATAATTTCCATACTATAATGTACAGCCAATTAAACAAATTTTTGCAAGTGGGAATTGTGCCGCATGATGCTGCTGGTCTGCAGGTTTTCTTGGGGATCCCCGATTTCCCTCCCCCCCCCCCCCCAACTTTCATTCTGGTACTTCTCCATTCTCACCTCCTTTTATCCTCATCCTCATTACGAGCCGCCCAAATCTCTTGACTCCAGCAATTTCACACACCGGCATATAACAGTAAAAACTGATTGCTATACGGTTGAAAGAGGGGTGCTACTGTCTATTCACATTTGTTTCACAAAGCATGACAGCATGAAACAAAATACATGTGAGATACATCAACAGTGATTGCAGAGTCCGATTACTAAATAGTATACAATGCACGAGTCCCTTGTGTTCTTTTGGTGTAATTTTTAATACTCCATTCAGCTTTGTATGAGGTGGAGGAATATCCTGCAAGTAGAACTTTAGCAGGGCTTCAGAAAAGTTGGAAGTTACTGTGAATGTGCTATATCAACTTTTCCTTTAGCTCAATCAAAAGCTCTTCCATATTGTCATTTATATGTTTAAAATTGGTTACGAAAGGTATTTTATTTATGAATAAAAATACACATCAGCTGTTTATATCCACAGTCATTATTTCTCTAACATAAAACTACCATAGAACAACATAATGCACGAACATACATATCATAACCATCAAAGAGAAATTATGCCACTAACATAGCACTTTCTGAAAGACTCTCATATAAATTGCAAATAACTTTACAAGGGGAATAGAGATCTTGTATACTATTTTTTGTCCTTCACATTCCTCCCACCTAATTTTGACAAGAATAAAATTACTAACTTGACCCGTTTATAAAAAAAATACCATCACAGATTCAATTGACAGGGAACCTTAACCAGCCTTTCACATTCTGTTTAAGTTTATCACTGGTAACGGCCGCTGGACAGTTGGGACTATCAAAACCTGTGCTACCTCACCTTTGTTATCTTCAGTTTCATTAACTCTAGGTTCAGCAGGCCCCATGCCTACCTCTAAAGGAAATATGTGCTGCAGAGGGTGAATCATCGTTCCTGTAGAGGTTCTCAATTGAAGAACTCTTGTTTTTCCATCATGGCCATGAATGATGTTTTCTACACAACTTGTGTCGATACCGCAGGCTGCGCTGTAAGCTTCTCATCTCAATTTCACCAACAGCCAATGTACCACTGTGTTGGAGGTCCCTGGAGAAGGCAGCTGGTGTCAAAGCTACAGGATCATGATTAGTCTCTGAAGTAGCGGTGATGAGTCTAGAATTTCCAAGACTCTCGCATTTGCAGAGAATGGTATTCCACTCATTGGATAACGGTGAAGATCTCCCCAGGATCCGTCGATGTCGCTTAACTGTCTGTTCCATCCTCTTGTAGAATCCACCCCACATGAGGCAGTTGGTGGTTTAAACCTCCATTGGATCCTCTCAATAGAGCAGTATGACAAGATTTCATCCAAATTGATAGTTTCGAGAGCATTCTCTGCCCCTTGGTAACAAGTAGTATTGTCACTGTAAATCACACTAGGTCTTCCTCTACAAGCAATAAACCTCCGTAAGGCCAACAGGAAGGAGTCAGTACTCAGGGAGGTGACAATCTCCAAATGCTCAGGTCTATATACTCAAGTTAACAAGGCCATCCAGACCTTTCTTCCACCTTTCATGAGGGGGGGGGGTGCATAATCTACACCACAAACTTCAAATGATTCATCATTCACTCTGGATGGCGGGAGTCGTGGTGACACATCATCAAAACTCTTTCCTGCATAACGACGGCAGACAGTACAATTTCTCATGATGCTATGGATCAGTTGTCTTCCCTTCACGACGATCCAAATCTTCTCTTGCAGAATGGTCCACAGGATGAAAGCATCAACATACTTTGCCTTGATCTGGTATTGGTGGACTAAACTACTGGATGGTCATGAAGTACAACTGGAGTGGTAAAAGATTACTCATCATCCCTTTCAGTCAGCCTGGTTTCAACACGAATGAGCCGTACATCTCTAACAGGATGCAGCATACGGATTCGAGAAGAATCTTCCAAGGAAGGGAAAGATTCATCTTGCACAAGCCTTAACACTGCCCTCAGCATACTTAAGTTCATCTTCTGATAATGGTCCAACCGCTTCTTAGTTTTATGCAATATGTTGTGCTTGAAACGCAACATCCATGCAATCATTCGAACAATCTGTTCATATTTGTTGAAATACTGGTACAACCAACCTTAATCTTTGGGCAAGGTAAGAAAAACTAAAGTCTTCTTCAGCTTCTCCTTACATACTTCTTCGACATGAATAGGATGACTTCGACCAAAAAATTCTCACTTCCATACAGCCAAGTTAGTCCCTCCCACCAATGTGACTTCACAAGATGTTCAGTAATACATCCTCTTGAGGGCAGATCAGCAGGATGGTCCTGGGATATGCTGCCATTCATTTCCTTTAGTCAACTCTCTTATTTCGTTGATATGATTTCTGACAAAGACAGGCCACTCTTTTTCATGCTGGATCCAAGCGAGTACAGTGCTAGTCATTCCACAAAAATATCATCTCTGTAGTCCAGTCAATATTCTCTCGGACTGATTGGAGCAGACAAGCTCCAATTGTAACCCTCATTAATTCCAACTGTGCTATAGTCACAGATTGGTGTAACCCGGGGCTTCGACAGCACTAGGTTGACATGACTTGCCTCTTCTATCTCACTGCACAGAAACACACAAGCAATGTATGCCTTGTTCTTGCATCGCAGAAGAGGTGTGACTATTGCCTGCATGATGTGCCAATATTTAGACTAATAGTTATTTTAGTAAGTAGAGGTATTTGTTGCAGCCAGGCTTTAAAAATTTCCACGTGCTTCCTGTCTAATGAAGGATCCCAGTCCAGTTTCTTTTCCGATAATGTCTGCAACATTAGTTTCAAGCCAATGATTGCAGTCACTGAAACCTGTGGGATTGAAGGCCCTCTGCATCATGGATAGAACATGCCTTTTCGTAATTGTTTTTTCCATTAAAAACCTTTTCCCATCAATCAACATTGAGACTGAGTGTGACGGATCTGCAGTTCCGTTTAAGTTCCAAGATGGAGTCAAGTCTTCAGAAGTGTCACCTGAGATCTCCCCTCTGAGTTTGAACCTTCCTGAGCATTGATTTTAGTAGCCAAATCTTGCACCTTCTCGGCTTCGCCAATATTGTCTACACTCATTGCAAGATTATCCATGTGAAACCTACTCTTCAGTTGTTCTATCCTTTCTACATCGCCAGGGGAGCATTCTTCCATACATGTGCTGAGATGATAGTCCAGAACTGCTGCTAACAGGAAAGGAATACATGTTACTCCAAAAATGACATGGGAGTATTTTAGTGTCATCAGCAGTCCACCACAAGAACTTGAGATAATGGCGGTCCTCGGGATGAACTGCGATTTGTAAAAATGCCTTCTCGGTGTCAGTCGACACTCTGTCTTATCTCTAAAACGTAACAAGATGTATGGTAACAATTCAATAAGATTCTGACCTTGTTTGAAACAGTCATTGAGTGAGGGATATCTGCCAATATTTGCAGAAGCATCAAAAACTAGGCGTACCTTCGTAGTACTACTGGTATCTTTCAACACGGGGCGGTGCAACAAATAGTGACTCTGGACATCCTCTTCATATTGCTCAATAAAGTTAAATCTTAACCATTCACAGAACACTGAATAACCTTGGAGTGTGGTGCATTTTCTTGGTTTCTCTGGACAGTTTGCTCCTTTGCCAACTCAAGGTTGTTATACCAAGGTAGTCGTACTTCATATCTGCCTTCTACAAATTATACAGTTATTTTGAAGTGTTCTAATGCGGAAAGTCTCTTCATATCACTGTTATCCTCAGCTGAATCACTGATGCCAATGGCTTCAAGTTTCCACAGATCTGGGACATCTCCTGTAGCTAAAGTTTCATAGTGAAAGTGGGGTCAAGATTGTGGCTACAATATGTGACGGGAGGTTTCTTCTCAGTGTTCATCAGGGTTCATCCTAACAAGGTCTCGACAACCACAACTCCAGTTGATAGGACAACCGTATTACCGAACCAGATCTTTCCATCTACATCAGCACCTATTAGTACCCAATTGTTCCAGGCATGTCTTCAGTGAGGTGGATACCCAATTTTTTTAGATCTTTCTGTACTACTACACTTGGTATTGCTAGGGGGATGGCCGAAGCTATTGTAGTTTGATCCAACAATGAGAATTTACTAGTAAATTTGCTGTTCAGCCCTCGCAGACGTGCCTTGTAACACGAGTGCTTCAACAATCCCACGCTATAACTTCAGAAGAGAGAATGAATTAGATGTTCTTCCCCAATTTGAACATAGTTCATTTCCCCTGCCAAACTACACAAAATGTAAGATCTCTGTAATTCACTATCAATCAAAAATTGGATTCTCCTATGAATGTCTCCATTGTGTAAAATAGCAAAAAATGTTTTCAAATACACATCATTAGATGTTTTGCCCGCAAGACTGTGATTTACTGTAAGGAGATCTGATTCCGAGGTTGGCAAGAATGGGTTACCATCTTTGTCAGGTGGAGGACTATTGTCTGGGTTTTTGTTATACTTCAGCAGTATGTGATGTCCCCTCTTAGCACAGAGGAAACAACAACCAGCCTGAGTAAGAAACTTTATTTTTTCATCAAAAGACATATCCAGGGCCCTAAGACAGACAATAGAACCATGAAACCCAGTTCAGTACAAAGGGGGCATTGTTCAGCACTGTTAACATTAGCTAGATAAGAGGTGGTAACAAAGTGGTCAATCTTTTTAGGAAACATTCTCTTTCTCTTGTTAGGTCTCAAATTAAGGGTATTAGGGGAAGCATTAACTAGTACAACACTTTCCGCAGGCTGAACTTACCTTCTAACAAAACTATCATGCTGTCCAGTTGCTCTTTCAAAGAGACATCAAAATCACTGTTCACTCGCTCACAATTCTGCAGAGTCTCCAAGGGCAAACAAGACTCCACCAAAGGAAAGAGAATAACTGCATAGTTATCGGACATCATGTCTAATGTCTCCAAGGCTTGTAATTGGGGTTCTAATTTATCATAAAGTACTGACAGCATCTTAACTTCCTGATTAGTAACCATTTCAGCAATTCCCGAATATAAAAGTGAATAAGATGATCTTGTGGCCAAATCTTTCTTTCAGCGAACAAATTGACTTAATGTAGTTCTCTCTGGAAGGAAGAAAACTCAACAATGACTAGTCCTAGACTATGGTACAGTAGCCTGGAAAAAATTACTGTATTTGTTGACTAACTCCAATTTAGGTAGCCTAGTATAAAGTGATGTCTGCCTGTCGAACTAGTCTCAGAAACAGAACATGCAGCATCAACCCGAGGCCGGTTCAGAACATCAACTTTACCCTTATTAAATGGAACTTTTCATTATATGCATTGGCTGATTCTAAGTCTTGAACAATTACTTCATTTTCCTCATTTTCATACAGGAGTTTCTTGATTTAATGATAAAGTTCAATTGGGCTATCTCTTAATACCTAGCTTCAAATACCAAAAACTTAGCATTAATTTCTTCCATGTCAGCTATATTCCTATCAGGTTGGTAATAGTATTCAACTATTTAGGAAGCATGGACCTCAAAACTTACTTCCTCATAGCGGCCTTTATGTAGTCATCCTTTTCCATGGTTTTAAGATGTTCACAAAAGAACTATTTGAAATATTTTCTATTACTGAACTCTGTGTCATTGATAAAAAAAAAAAAAACATGCCTCTCAATTACACCAAAAGTCCTGTAACGGTCGCCATATATCATTTATAGGTTTAAAATTGTGTTACTAGAGGTATTTTCTTTATGACTAAAATATGCAACAGCTGTTTTTTAATAGCCATCTATCATTCTCTAACAAAAAACTACCATAGAACAACATAATGCATGAACATACAAATCATAACCATCAAAGAAATTATGCCATTAACACAGCAATTTCTTAGAAACTAACATAAATTGCAAATACCTTTACAAGAGGAATTGAGATCTTGTACTATTTTTTGTCCTTCACACATTTTTCATTAAGGTTGCATCACAGTGGTCAGTTTACAACCATTGTTTGTACTTTATTTCACTCAGTAGCTCATGTTCCTCACAGGTGGTTCCTTCCAATATGTCAACTCGAGGACATTTATGCCATTGTGAAAGCATACAACTTTCTTTTGAATTATCACAATCATTTTCATTAAATCTTTGTATCATCTCATTAATCAAAAACAAAATGTTTCAACCCACCCCTCACCCCCTTCCTTGTTCTTGAGGGGGAGGGGTGGGATCAAGTTTGTGCACGCCTTTAGACCTTTCTCTGTTGAACCCCACCCTCCCCTGGGAGGAGTTGCAATGGCCGGATGGGTGTGTTTTCCACCTTTTCAGCCTGGAAATAACGTTTTCTGACCTAATATCTTGGGATTTGGGGGAGGGTTGTCTTTCAGTACCCCACCCTCCCTGAAGGGTAGTTAGGCCCTTCCAACCTACCTCCCCTCAAGTGTTAAAGCTCAAGTCTTAAGTTTTAAGTCTTAATATTCCCATTGCAACTGCAAGATGGGTGTGGGAACGAGCGTGTGCCGAAGTTCTCAAACGACATTGTACCATAAATACTAATTTGTACGGTTACCTGCTTCACCGAGGGTGGCTTGGCCTGCGGATTCCGCAGGCCCATTCCTTAGCGACATTTTACTCACTGTAATGGCCAACATTAATTTCACATTTTGGTAGTGTATTTCTTTGAATTTCAAGTAAACTTAATTTAAATTACAGTAGTACTAGATAATTTTGTTCTTTTATTTTCGCTCCACTTGGAGACCTGTTATACAGTCTTTTAAACTAGGCATGATTCTACTTACATCATCGCTCTTGTAAAAGTCTGTTACAACTTTTACAGTTTCATTACTTAAGCGATTTCCATTTTTTTTGCTAACATTTGGTAGCACACAGTGTTTTGCCTTATAAAGTTCTTGCATTTGTTACAAAATATTCACTGCACTTAATCTTAGCTTTGGTTTTAGAAATGCTGCAATATTTTGACACCAAACTTCAAATTTTGTATTTCTCATCAAATATGCTAGCATGTGCGAATTTCTCCTTAACTCCTCTGTTATTTCAAGGTATGTAACTTAAATTATTGGTTGTAAGTTCTTCATGGTTAGTAGCATCATTGGAAAATGAGTTACTTGTTTCCAATTTTCATCAAATTTTATGTGATGCTTCATTCTTTTGTCTTCTTTTACACTGAAGAAACCTTTGTAAATGAATAGTAGATTCTACCAGAGCAGCACATGCATGGTTAACTGATTTGTCTAATTGTGTTTTTAAACATGAGGATTGTTTTATTTTCCATGACAGCCTCTGGTAGTTTGAGTTTACGTGTAATGAGATGAGTTAAAATATCTCCTCGTGAATTTTACCTTTGAATTTCCTTAAGTTAAACTGTCTATAGTTTTAAAATTACAGTAGAGTAACTTAGGTAAAAGTTTATATATTTTTATTTATGTAGTTGCATAATTGTGAATTTTACTATTGTTTTACATTGCACTGCCCAAACAGTTTATTAACAATTAGTACTTCTTGCCACCGTAATGTTGATTGATGGTATTCAGAATGTAGTGGGATTATATAATGCACAAGAGGTTAAACTTAAAAATATACTTTTTTCTGTCCCCATGGGTCAGTGTACTCAACAGGGGTGAAAATAACAAAATGGGACAGTTTGTGTCCTACAGCTATTCATCAAGTGTATCTTTCATAAAAAACTCAAATTTTTATTTTGTTCCCAACGACTTCATTTGGCTTCAAAAACAGTAGTTTCATTTTTTCCCTGGTTGGAGACTATTTTTTTCTATGATGTTGCAGCACACTGTTCTACATATATACACTAATCACACAAAAGATCAGACCTCTAAATGTAACTTTGGTAAAGCAGGCTGTGGTATAAAGGTGGGTAAAACAGTCATCTGAATGTGGAAAGCAGATGTCCGCCATCTTGAAAATCAAATTGTATTTTATAATATAAATATACAGTGTAATAGTATTTTATATAGGCTTTTAAATGAAACTAAAAACTCCACAGTAGGTGACTTATTAAATATGCTACGGCTGGTTGCGTGTAAACCTCCGAAATTTGTGAAATTTGCTTGGT
Source organism: Dryococelus australis (assembly GCA_029891345.1). Taxonomy (NCBI): domain Eukaryota; kingdom Metazoa; phylum Arthropoda; class Insecta; order Phasmatodea; family Phasmatidae; genus Dryococelus; species Dryococelus australis. Next base: position 250,268,696 of record CM056994.1, read on the forward strand.
GTGTATGAAAATTTGGTGCCATCATCCTCTTGTAGATAAAAATCTAAATTTATGTTTTTCTTGTACCTTGGGGATATAGTAACTTAGGAACAAATTTTTATCAAAATAAAAAATGGTGCAACTCAGCCTCTTGATGATTTCACATGGAATCATCCTGTAGCAAGTTGATTTTTTTATTGTTGCTTTCAGTCTACTTTGCAATAGACATTGCCAGCAACAGCGAAATAATATTAAAGTAAAGGCACAGGTTCTGCAATTAATTTCCAATGTCATAAAATGGTTTTGGAACTAATTTTAAAAATTTTAAAATCTTTTTTGGCAATAGCGTTGTTACATTAGATAATCCATTAAAAAATTGTGTCCCTGTTTGAGAAAAATGGGCTGTGCTTTTCTCTAGTTTATAATAAATAAAAGTATTTTATTCTGTAAGTTGTTTTTTTTTGTTTGGTGTATGGCCATCCCAAAAATATAATTATATTTGTTTTTAATATAAAGTAAGCACAATACAATAAAGATTATTTTATTATATTATTATAAAGATTTATTACAGTTAGAACCCTAAGCATTGTGAATAAATGCTTACATTGTTCTCTGAGAGATGACTTTATGTACCTATAATTAAAAAAAAAATCCGTACTTGCATTTTGTGTAAAAGATAACCTCTGAGAAATTTTAATTTTATAGTCTTACGATCTTCATAGTCGTTTTAGTCCATACTAAGGAAAGATCATCCTCTGACCAAACTTTTTCATGTTCAGAGAGCATTATTATTGTTAGTCTGAGGATGATATTGCTTTAGTACGGCCTAACTTTTAGTCCAGACTAAGGGTATGACTAGCAAAGTATTAAGGTCAAAAATAAACATGGTGAACAAAAAATATGACAGTTTCGTTAATATTACATGCCAGTGAAAGCTAGATAAAGTTCACAAAATGTATAAATTACGTTTAAGGCATGTTCTGTCAATTTGTATGCAAAAATATGCCGACCTAATGGATGAAATGTTCCGTGAATAATAATTAAAAGAAAATGTATCTAATAAGCTTCATAATACATCAGGTTTTAGCTACAGCAATGCCTTTCTATTTCTGTGTCAATCAAATGCCTTATCTGAAAATGGATTCTTACGAGACGTAATATTAATACACTTAAAGAGAATTTAATACAAATCATAATTTGCGAATATATATGTATATAGCCACAACAAACATGTATTGATAGCTGAAGGGTAACATAGTGGGTTGATGGGCAGTAGGATGCAAGTTCGAATCTCGTCTAGGTAATAGAATTTTAACCATTTTATAATATATTTTTGTAATATATTTAGCATTACAATACACATACAACATAATTATAAAGACAGTATTGGTGTAATAGAATGAAACCAGCCCATATTACCAGTGCATAAGGTTGTGCTTTGAAAATTTGACAAATCAATATGAAATAATATGATAGTATATTAATTTTATCGTCCTCCATTCTGCAGTATTACCGTATATAATGGTCATAAAAACAAAATTAAAACGAGTAAAGTAATATTAATGTAGTGAAAAATATCAAAATTGCTATTCTCACTTGGCAAAATGTTGTGGATGAGTGTAAAGAGACTGTAGCTGTATGAATAATCAAATTATTTGTACACGAGTTGGCAGAAAATAACTCTGTACACTATGGAGAGCATCGCTTTTGAACAGAAATAATCAAATCCTAGTAAAGAGCCGATACATTTTATATAACCTTTTGATTCCAAAATTGCTTTGTATAATATATTTATATTTACAAAACTTCTACTTTTATTTTCAATTCAACACACAGTATAATAGATTATACTTTGTTTCTTGTTAAGCATTTTAATGCATATTGTAAATTACTATTAAATTGTAAAGAAGTAAAAACATTTGTTTTATAAATAAGTTATTGTTTGACATGCATAATACACTCGCAATTAGGCTAACGCCCAGTGGCTAGCTCTCTCACCTCTCCTTCACCCAACCAACTCCTTTTCACTCCCTTCCTGAACTTACCAACCCTTCTCACAGATACCAATTCCTTCCTCAACACATTCCACTCCCTCGCAGACCTCACAAGTATGGACTGCCTACCTCTCTCCGTTCTCCTCCACACCCTGTGAAGCTTATCATCACTGATGGCCTATAGTTCCCTTCTTCCTCATCATCCTGCACCTGTCTTCTCCACCTACCCTTCATCCATCTTGCTGCCCTTCTCTGCACCTGTTCCAGTTTTCGCACCTCCACCTTTAGTGCTATGTAGTTTCTTTTTTGTCATTATTGGATTTTAAGTTCTACTATGTGAATTACATTAAAAAATTTGTGGTATCTGATGTGTGTTGTATAACATTTGATATTCCTGTCATAGTAAAGTTTTATTTGAGATGAAAATCTGCAGTGCGCATGAGCAGTAAACCTGGCAACAGTACTTTGATGATCCTTAGACCAAAGTTAGTCTCACTTTAGTTGGGGTTTATGAATTCGTTATAGCTTGTCTATCCTTAGTCCTGACTAACCTCAGACCAACTCCAAGGAAGATCATCTCTGGATCATCCTTGGATGAAGCTCTGACTATTAATAAAGCCCTTAATATTTGTGATTACTTAAGTAAGCTGTGAAAAGAATACCTAAATGTTTAAATTTTAAATGTTGAATCAATTTTAATACTGATATATTCATTTTTACAGTATTGCACACTTCAGCTAGCCTTGCTTTAAATGAAAGCTGGGATCCAGATGTCAGGTAAGTAAAACCACTGACAGTGAATTTTTGTACTATTTGTGTATTGATGATAGATAACGATATAGTAGAATGATGTTTTATTAGTGTGAAATACTTTTATATTCTAGTTGACACATCTAAAACACTGATTTTGATCAGATTGACACTAAAATTATTGAGATTTTATGGATTTTGGTGATTTTAAAGTTAAAAATTGTGAAAACTTCACATTAAAAATTAAACTTGCTTGACTGAATGGTGTGTTATGGTGTAACCTATTCAATCCCTATGTCCTTGATCGCACATTGCATATTAAGGATATTTATGGTTGGACTGTACACAAGGAGAAATCAGTGGACGACAGTATTTTGAGCAGCATCTTCCTAGTGAGAAATCTTATTTTATCCAAGTTTCTGCAGCTCTCATTTGTAAGTGGTTAATGTCGAGATCAACACATGTGCAGTATGTTGTTCATTGATTTGCGAGAAGCATGCTTGTCACAAGCACAGCATACTTCAAAAAATTAAATTATTGCAACATGTGAACTTTTAAATTAATTGTGGACTGAATGTGTTAAAACGTTCTGCCGACTAAGTTTTTGTTCCTTCATGGCAAAAAAAAGTTGTTACTTAAACTTATTAATTTATAATTACATTTAGCAGTTTACCGATTTGATGTAGTTTCTATTCCTAGCTAATTAGAATGCAGTGAAAGTTAATTAAGAAATTTTCTTTGTTGGGAAGTACAAATTTTAACATTACAGTTTTCATAAGTAGTGTATCACATTTGTATTGAATACTTAGTTACACTTTCATGGGTCAGATGTAAAGTTTTAATTATTAAAATAATTTGATTTTAAATTCTGGCCCCCTCATAAAACCTAAAATTATGTAGGCCTATTATAGATATTGCTAGCAATGCCATACCAGCACTAATATAGGCTGTTAATGGTAAAGTGAGCACTTTTGAGGCCCTAGTTATTTCTTCCTTTCAGCCAGCCAATATTTTAAAATAAATATTGCCATGTAAGTAATAAACAGTGTGTATATTCCACTACACTGAGAAGTTAATGTCTAAAGGTAAGATAAAATATATTTATCTACTATTATTCCAAATGAGAGGGCTTTCAAAAGTGCTCACTTTACTGTGAATAGTCTATATCAGGAGTACCAGAAGTGTTATAAATAGGTAGGCCTCTTGTAAAAATATGAAGTGGCAAGTTGTAGGTTTACAAAATTTTCCTGCATTTTTTATTTATTTCAAATTATTCCTATGAGCCAAGGTTTCTATAAAAGAGGCTATACAAAAAAAATGTAGTGACCAAATAAGTTGTACAAAATATAACATACTTTATATAACCTACATTATTGACATAGATTTACGTGTAAACAGGCAAATTTAAAGTCAACAGTGGGAAACCTACTTACTGATAATTAGAAACACGTAATAGGTACAGTTATTTTATTTTTATATGAACATAAAGAGATGTAGCAACAGGTTTTGGCATGTAGAAAAATTTGAGATGATGGAATATCTCCATTATCTTTTCATGTTTTAACCACAATAGCAGTTCTATGTGTTACTTTTGTATTTTGCCATACAAGCCAGAGGATTTCGAATTTGTAAAGTTTTGCAAATTATACTTTTAGAAAAGTTTAAAATATAGTTACATGGTTCAGTTGCTTCTTCAAATGCTTACACGTTAGGTATACGCGACAGTGTTACCTAAAATAAGTATGCATACAAATGAAACAAAGTACAATTAAGGTAAAAAAGTAAGACAACTCGTGAAAAATTTATTTTAGGAAAGCATGGTGCACCTGTGGATAGGCATTGTGCCAAGTACGTGGAATGGTCCATTATGAATGCCCACTCTTGCTAAGGATTTTCATTAAATTGATACTTGCCAGCACCAGCTTTTTTTCATAGCTGCAGGTAAAGGCTGTTCATGATCGTGAGCACTTTCGAAATCAACCGTAGAAAAATGTCACTGCTCCTACCTGCATATATTTTAACAGGCGCTCTGAGTGATATGCGCTCAGTTAAGTTGGTAACGATGGATGGGAAAGTAGTTCCGTATCTGAACGTTGAATAAAAAGTGTTAGGTAACCATTTCTGTTAACTAAAATTATTTCTTTCGCTTACTTTTTTTTTTAATGCTTCATAGTGTAAAAATGAGTAGACTTGTAGAATATTTACTTTTCAAATATTTTCACCATTTCGCTTGACCGACACATGAATAAAGTGATGTGGCCCATGACAATGTTAATTTTACATAAGGCGGAAGAATACACAATTTGCATACAAGTAGGTAGATCTTAAGCAGGGCTTTTAAAAGTGCTCATTTTATCATGAATATCCTATACTATTAGGTAAAAAGTCTATACCAGCCTTGCAATAACCAGATGAGAAACATGCTTTGCGCTGCTGCTGGTCAGTGGGTTTTCACAGGGATCTGCCGTTTCCCATGCCCTTGCATTCCGGTGCTGTTCCATACTCACAGAACTTCACCCTCATCTGTTCTCAAGACCTCAATATGATGTTATGAGTCACCCAAATTTCTCCACGGCATAGATGATTACCATATAGTATATCAGAATACATATAAGACTATAGTTTATTTCAATTTTTATTTCCAGAAAAAGTTTGTCCTATTTTTCCTTGCTAGAATTCAGAGGTAAGCATTTTTGCTTTGCATGTCAGCAAGTGATGGTCAGTTAATTTTAATTTGATTACATTGCAATATATAACAAGCCAATTAAACAAATCTTAGAAACATTAAGATTGTTTTTTGTTATCAGAAAGTATATAGAAATGGACAAATAAATTGTAACTTATATTTTAATGTATATATGATGTAGTACATCCTACTGTGTATTATTAACAGCAAAGAATTTGGTTCTGTTAAACTTATTTGTGTTGATTTTTCTTAACCATGCTGAAGTACATAACCAAATAATTTGTGGAGAAATACATTTAACTGTAGACCAAAGTAAAAATTGGGGGGGAGGGGGAGGTTGAATTTTTGAGGTGTTTCTATATTATGGTAAATACAGTACTTGGCTCTGAAATGTTAGTATAGTTAATTCCAATTTATTGTATCTATACTACATTTGATATTTAAGTAGACTAAATTTTGACAGACAATATGATCAACCTACACACTATGTAGTCCTAAACAGTAAATGCTCTCGTTTGCAAAGTATTGTATCAGGTGATGAGTTGTTGCTGGATGTATGTTATGTTGACAATATTAATGATGATTATGGAAGAAAATAGGCTTTTAGCATATTTGTTAAACCTCTATCATTGCTCCTTCCTCAAAACAAACATTACTATAGGACAAATTAATTATTTTAACGCAGTCTAACTGTTGAAGTTTGAAGAGACCCAAGCTCTTGCTATAGACTGACTGGCAGGATGCTACCTTTCTCTGTTGGCTCAATTAGACCCAGGCGTCTGAAAATTTTCCTCGACACCTGCCTGTAATGAAAATTGCGCTAGAAGTTGGGAGCACAGTCTATTGACAACACCAACTTGGTACTGCCTACCTATAAAATGTTTTTATACGTCCAAGTAGATTTTTGTTTTTTGTATACCTATTAGTAGGCAGTTTGATGCATTTAAAAGAAAATGTGTTGCTACTTTTTCGGTTTCCAATACGTATTGGGAAGCCAAGGTAGTAGGCCTAGGTTGATATATTTTTGGCAAAAGTAATACATATTGATTTAAGTTTTAGGTCAATGGAAGAATTTTTATTTCACTTTTTAAGATTTACCTCTCCAGTGCCATGTTGTATTTACACAACTGGGAATCGGCTGTGTCAAGGGCAGGTTATCTTCGTCTGTACTATAATCATCACTTTCTTCATGTAAAATCTTGTTCCGAGACTTTCTTAGTGTATCCACTTTGATTTCAGCCCGTGATTTGACAATCCAGTAAACTACATCTTTCATCATAGTTTTTTTTAGAAAGTTCACTATGGTTCCTTTGCCGTAGTCTGCAGGAGCATCTGTAACAGACAGTGACAATACTTTTTCTCTCAAGCATTGTGAAACATGTTTGGCCATAGGCTGCTAAACTTGTCACATTTTGTGGTAATAACCATGCTCAGATTTTGTCACATTTTTATTCTTCTTCATCGGGGTGAGATCCAGTGTTGTCAAGAATTAGTATTGTTTTGGGAGACAAGCCCTTTGTCTTCAGTTTTTTTTTTATTTCGGAAACAAAATCTTAAAAAATAAACTCTCTCCCTAAAAATATTTATCCATCCAAGCAAATTTTTCGTTTAACAAGCAGTGGACAAGCAGTGACATTTTTTAAAACTCAAACCTTAGCAAGACTTGCTTGTTACCACTAGCTTAAGTTTATGATTTCCACTTGTGTTTGATGCAGCAAGAACTGTCGTGCTCCCTTTCTATTTCTTTGGCCCATGGCAGCCTTTTCTTGCCTTGAGGCTTGAGTTTTAGATAAACATTTTAAAATCTAGACTAGTTTTGTCACTGTTGTACATTTGAAAGTAAGTTTTCCTTCTACAGTTTTAAGTTTCTCACAGATTTGTGTGGCAGCCTCAGAATCCGCAAAAGTTTTTCGTAGCACATTTCAAGTTTTCTTATTCTATGTTGTTTCTTCCACCCCTTTAACCATCGTGAAACTTCAGTGCAAACCAGGTTCAATTCTAGCAGGATCGCTCCTGGATTTTTGCACATAGTGCTGAATGATGCTGTTGGTTGGCAGGTTTCCCAAGGATCTCTGGTTTCCCCCATTCTTTACATTCCAGTGCTGCTCCATATCCACCTCATCACCCTCGTCGGCTCTCAAGACCTTGATGTTAAGAGCTGCCCAAATCTCTCCTCTCCTCCTGAACTCTCAGTAAAATCCTCTTTGCCTTCCTTAAGCGCATTCCTAAAGAACACCTTTTCATTCAGGATTGGGCCACGAAGAAAACTTCCTTTTTGCCATATAAACAGAAGCTTCACAATTTTTTTTTTAGTCCAATTTCTTTATCAACTCCTGTTAACAAGATGAAACACCCAAGCACTTATTTAAAAAAAACTTTCAGTTTTATCTCTGTGTCTCCGCCAATCTCCAACAGTCACTTCAACTCCATACTCAGCGGCAAGTGGTTTTTTTCTTTCTTGCTTTCTTTTCTGGGCTTCCAGGTTCACTTTCGAAGGTGCAAAGTTTCTGTTAAACTTTCCACTCATTGTTACAGTTTAACATGCATTCATAATTAAAAAGAAACAAATAAAATGTTTACTTGAGAAAAAATACAATTACGAGTAAAACAGGATAGGAATAAAGTACAGGTGCACGCACTAAATGCTGTTTGCTATAATTGTCAGCATGCCACTGATTTCTTTAAGAGATTGGCATGACTACTATAAGTCATGTGATGGCAGGAGACAGGCTGACTTGGCTCATAATTTAATCTTCATAAACCACTTATGTTGATACCAGTAATATGTAATGATAAAAGATTGAACTAACAATATAATGTGGAAGATTATTTAGGGACAGTTACCAACAAGCAGTTTTTGTTATTAAACTTATTGACAGTGTGTTTTCTAAATGACTAGTTCTCATGAAGCATGTCTCGAAAGGTGGTGGATGGTGAGTCTCAGTTGTGAGAAGTTTTGAGTAAATGTCTGCCAGGAAAAGGTGCTTAAATTTTGATCTAGGTTCAGTGGCATCTGGAATGTTTTTTTTTTATAGGAGAAATGGTAGTTTGAGGTTGTCAATGTTTTTTTTTCCCCACCAGTATGCATCCTTATCAAAGTATTGTCAACAATAATTCTCTCATGTAATTATTAATTGGAGCAATGAAAACCATATGTTAAATACATTTTCTTTAGATGATACTTTTCTGAAATGAGAATCATAGGAAGAGGTTTTAATAATTCTCAAAGGGGAATTTGTATCTTTGTTTCAAAATCAAGATGCTGTTTCGATGTTCTACACAGCAGTGACTGTCTTGTAACCAAGATTACCTAGTCTTAACTTATTCATAAGTTATACATTTTTTTAAAGTGTCAATGTACTTTTTTATTTTGAGTATCACACTTCTATTACTGCCTTTCCAGCAGGTTAACGTCTGTTCGTGGCTGTTAAAGGAATATAATATTCATGGTAATATTGATACTTTTTTACTGTGATTTTATTTTCAAGGCATGGAATATCGTTTGTGTGTATTGTTTGGATTAATTAAAAGTTTTAATATCACAACTAGGAAAGTAAAGTTGATTTTTTGCAGTGATCCAACTAACTGTAGACTTAACAGTTGGTCTGCAAGTGGTGTGTTTTTTCTTAATTTTCTAACTTTTTATTTTGTTGCATTTTGTTTGCGCAATATTAAAAGCTTGTGGCAGATTAATCTTGTACTTGCCAATTACATACAAGCTTTAGCTACCCTAACTGTGTTTAACATATGTATTGGTTAGTATGTATAGTTTGCCTTTCTTTTGTTTGTAGACAGTTTACATTTGACAGTATGTACTGATGTACTTAAAGTTATTTCTTCTGTGCAGTATATTGTCTTTTTATAAATAATAATGCTAGGTAGATATATGCGAGGCATGATAGTTATTATGAATGGTACTAATTTCTCTGTTTCTGAAGCCAACATGTATTTATATTTATTAATGTCATGAAGCATCAGTAAGAGGTATATAAATTGTAGACTTATGCTGAAAGTGCCTAGATTAAATCTTACGTTCATGCAGGATGTTCCGCGACTCGACCCACATCCTTCGGCAGCATGTTATACAGATCATTGACAATGCATGACTTATCGCCTGTAGCAACTGGTCTCGTGTGTGTCCGCTGTAAACTTGACTCTTCAGTTAGTCCCATAATAAAAAGTCCAATAAGGAGAGGTCTGGAGAGCGCATCGGACGACATGGGACTTACCCACCTCTTCCAATCCTCCTGTGTGGATACTCAGCTGCTGCACTATACCCATTTCCATCTTAGTATCCCTAAACAAACACCATGTCTGTGTACTCTGCATTTGTAAACATTCTGGAATTGTTGCACAACCACTCGCCTCGACACACTAACAAAGACTGGCCATGCCAGCCACACTAGTAACGTCTGCTTTTGGACATATTGGGCTTATTTTAAACAGCTTTTGTGGGACTTACAACATGAATGTAGTCAATTGTATTAAAGATATTCATAAATTACAATTTTTATTTTATTTCATTTAAATCCTTGTAACTCTGAAATGGGGCTGCATAGCCAACTAGGGTATATGGCGTTTTTTGTTACTAATGATCTGTATAACTCACTGCTGATGTACGTAGGTTAAATCATGGAACATCTTGTATCTGCAGCTGGTACATATGAAAAATTTACATGTTATAGTTTATCATGGTAATATCGCATTTCGTTTGCATATATACCCAGTAATAATTTCTGCAATAAAATTACAACAGGTCTGTGACATGGGTTTGGTTTGTCATGTGAAGTTTTTAGTAGAAACAAAAGTTTCTTTTATGTATACACATACACACAATAATTTGTTGATACGCAGTGGTTGTATATGTGCAAGGAGAAAAACTGCTTTAAGGTTTTTGTTAGTATGACAAACTTTTCAAGAAGGCCCAGAGAAACACTTAAGCTGCAGCAGTGCATAAGAACCAGGACTAATTACCATTTTTGTGTGTGTTCATGTTATGCCATATTCCCACAGTAGTTATATAGTTTGCAACTTGCCAATAAGTTGAAAGGGAGTGGTTAAATGCTGTCGCAAATTCAGTTCCATGATGGTATTATATTGACAGCTAGTAACTGATTAGTTTTATTTGTATTAACTAGGTATAACATTGCTGTATTCTGTGATGCGTAAGTAATATTGGTACTTTTCTGATAAAATTAACATCTTTTACTTTTGTACAGGCAATCCTCGACATTTGTACATCAGAGTTTCGTACAATTTGCACTTTTGTACATAACATATTACCACCTCCAAATCAACTTTCATAAAACCAATTCGGGCTTTGGTACATTAGCCAATGTACCGACCAACGCCAATATAAACACACTGCAACATGAGCATCTAACCTCACTGTTCTGAAATGGTGCTTCATTTGACATTATAAATGGCCTTGAAATTCAACAGTTAATATAGATAAGTACTGACATATTGCCATACTGTATTTTGCTGCTACTTGACTTCGCGCAGATTTAAAAAAATTTTTGAAGTATTGCAGAGAGGTGTATGATAGGTGTTAGCACAGTACAAATCAGTGCATTGGCAAAAAGCACTTCAGAATTGTTTTGACAGAACTTGAATTTCTTTCAGCCTACATGTAAATAATAATTTTATGCAGTATATGCCCAAGGCACTAGGAAGCATTATATATTTTTTCTATCTGTCGTTTATAGTGTTGTAAAACCACATGACATTATAACTTTCAAAATTCATTTGTTAATCAACACGCATTTCAATTTATCCATTTAATTTTATTTGGTTTGTAAATGCCAGAAGTTTGCTAGTCTTACTTTATTCATGTTTGTTTTATGTTGAGGTTAGAAAACAAGCGAGCATGTATCCGTTTGCAAGTTCATGGTAGCAATGTCCGAGTGAAAATGAGTGAAAAAGGAAAAAATTGAATATTATGAAATTGGGAGTGGCAATAAAAAATGCAGGTCTCACAAATCGGGCACTGTAGAATGAAAATTTGAAATTATTCTATGTTCGAAAAATTGGTTAATTATTTGCATTCTATTGGAATTTTTTTAAAATTTAAGTTGATCCACTGTTTATTCAACTGTAAAGGACAAGAACAAACTTAAAAACTTTAAGGAATGCTTGAAATGTCAATGATATATCCAGATTGGTTAGAAATGACTTGCTTCATGTTTCCTAATGAAATACCTATTTCACTCTGGGTCACACTGGGAACAGAACTCTACTTATTATGCACATGTATAGGATTAAAATTTCATATATTATATTTTCATACACATTCTTAGGAACAAATACTGTAAGCAGGGGTGACTTTGGACATGGGGGGTGGCTTTGTGGCACAGAAGTTTTCACTTTTATTTACATTTCCTTTCATTTCAAAGAGGCTATTTGTAATGTCCAGTGGTTCAATTTGCTCCACTGAATATATGAAACATCCCACTGTAATAGAATATGATAGTTTGTGTCACAAAGTCACCAACTTGTTACAAAGTGACTCTGACCCCCCACTTACGGAATGTACAAAAGTTGAAGACCATCTGTATTCCAAGTTTTTCTGTATTAATGGATCTTGTGAAAGGCTGAAGTCAATTCAGATGTGAATCTCAGATTAAGTTGCCACATTCCTGTGAACAAGAACAACAAATTATATGGTGATTGACGTACTAAATTTAGATTACAAGCGGCAGGGCTTTAAATTTGTTATAGATTTAGAAATTTACTTTATGCTTTACATTTGCTGAAAATTTTGACACTTTACTACATATATGCTATTGTGTTAGATTTGGCATAGTTTAATTTTTTTATGTAATTTAGTACATCTTATTTAGTTTTCTTGAAAATGGCCACTTATGTTGCAAATTAGCTTTCTGGAAATGTGGTTGTCTGTCAGGTTGTGCTATCAAACCCAGGATGGGTGTTCTGCTTTTTCCCCACTTAAGCAATAGCCACATGTGAAGCTGATGTTATGTATGCTGCATGCAGATACTTGGCAGATGCAAGCTGGCAATAAAGACAGTGCTTGTTTACAAAGATATTGTGTGAACACTAGCATTACTAGCACTTGTGTAGAAAATCTCATACATTTTCTACCTTATATCTGTTATCAAAACTGAGTAATTAACATTAATTGTTGTAGTAACACATTGACAAATACTCTTTAATATGTGGTAAACTTTATAACATTACTGCGAAAACAGAAATCTTCCTGGTATTTCAGCAACGTTACTTAGTAAATAATGTCATTAGACCGAACCAAGGAAAAGTTATTTTCAGCATTTTGTTACAATATATACAGTACAAATAATGTTTATATATCAATTCATATGTAGTATATAAAAGCTTGGCACAATATAGAATGTATAACTCATTAGCGTAATCATAGTAAGCACATATTGTGCGTAAGACTGTTAACTATTCGTAATATAGAACGTATAACTCATTTGTGCAGGCGTAATAACATATATTGCATAAAAAGTTTGGTTTTAAAAGGTTTTTTTACAGATAATTTATTTTTCACTTTTTAGTCTCCCTGATTTATATTTTTTATGGTAATGGTCGATCATTTATACATTTGTGAGACTGAAAAGATTACAATTATGTGCAGCAAAGGTGGAGTACTAGTTAGGAGCAGTCAACGATACCAACAAATGTCTGCATCTAGCTGCAAGTAGTTCAGCTATCTGCCAGTAGGTAACAGCAACTTCGAAGCCCTCGTGTTCATTGCAGATTCTAATGGAACAATAAACACTCTTTTTTCAATATTGCAAATTTATTACAATTTCAAATGAGGTTTAGGAGGGGAGAAGGCGCACAATTAGGCATGTATTCCCACCGCCTGTTTAACTCTTCTTAAAAAAATCTTCATTATAAACAATGAGAAAATAGGTGGTCTTATCTGCTGTGACCTGAAAATGTCAATCCGTTCATTAACTGCCATATTGATTTAATTGAACTTTTCAACTATATACTGAAATTGTAGTTAGTTATTTAGCATATAATGGCTGACAATGAAGTAATTCCTAGTATATTTTTTCAGTTCTAAATCATACAGTTACGTACAGAGTTCTTCTATAGCTGCCATCGACGGTTCGGGATTTTTGAACTTCGGCGTCTGGGTTGCGATATCACTGTGTTTGTGCCATCTGACAATTTTGCGAGTTTAATGGACATTCTAATAATGGCTTTGTCGAGTTTTGAGGATTTTACTGCTGTGTTTAACAACTGTTTTTTGTTTTGAACATTTGTTGTATTCAAAATTTGAATATTTGCTTGCTGTACGGGTTAACCCCAATTTAAGGAAGAAGAACAATTTTCATACAGTACTGTGAAAGACAATGTAAATTGGTGGGTTACGATACACTAACATAACTACCCCCAAATATTTCCTAATTGAGAAGGGAACAGACAGAAATAATATGTAATAATAAATTTTATTATTTACCCACCCGACACGATTGTATTTCGAATTAATATTCATTCACAATTTAATAAGAGACTTTCTAACTGCTGTTATGAATTTAGTTAAGTATAGGTACACATGTCCAGATTTGACTTGGTGGAATTTGAATAGTACAGTTTGTAATATCTTGTTTATTTTAATGGTTTTAAAATAGTGTGTCTAAATTCACATTAATTTTAGAATAATTGTAATTAACTGTGATTATTTGGAGAGCTCTAAATATACACATATATCTACTTGCCACATGTATGACATTATAAAATTCGTACCATTGCACGCTGTCGATGCTGAGTAATTTACTAACATTTTCTTCACAAATATCTGCAAATCATTGAATTTATTATCATTGAGACTGATTTTCATAATCGTGCTGTCAATAAACGAGTAGTATGAAAATAATGCTTTATAAAAATCCATACTCTTATAGAAAGGAAAACATTTCCTTAAATTATTTATAGCAAATACAAATTCTTTGAGCGTGTTTTGCTTAAAGTAAATAAATCTAGCTTCGTGTGTGTGTGTTTGTGTGTGTGTGTATATATATACACACCCGCGCATTTTTTTTTCTAATGGCAAGTTCTAATCGCTCACTTTTCGGTTTATGTAAAGCAATCTCTGTTTTTCCTCTTCTTATACCATACCCTTACCTCAGGAGTCGCAACTGTAGCGGTGCGAGAGGTACTATGTCTATACTCAATTCTATGGGAGGCAATGAATGTGCTCGTATCGTTGGTTGTAAATTGGGAGCAAACAAGAGGGCTTGTCATAAAGGCAAGTTTAAATAAAGAATTAAAGTTAGCTTTTAAATTAAAAATATTTATTGTGTGTGTGTGTGTAAAATAAGACAGTCTGTACATGCAATACTATATATACAGTACAGTATTTTTGTCTGTAATTAAAACACGTAAAAATTTTAGTACATTAATGGTTTTATTCATCCGCTCCACTTCTGTAGCCATAAGAGTGAATTATGAATGATTTTAGCAAGTTTTTTTTATGGTGAAGACGTCTACCGGCCTTTTTATTGGTTCATTTTGAAAATCCGGACAGTTTGATAATCTTGAAGGGGTCCTGTCTCAATCCAGATTATCGACGCTCCACTGGATTACCATTTCCCCAACTAGCTTATGGATCACAATCATTCAACAGGTGTACAGTGATGGCACAATTATGCACATATAGTTCGGAATATTCATAAATTCTTTTGGTGACACACTAGACTTCTAACATTTACATTTTAAAGTTAAGTTTATTCTATGCTGATTTAGGAATACATCACAAACTAATTTTTGTGCAACCCAAAACTGACTTCTTGTAAAACCAGCTACACGACTGTAATGAGGATTGTTGGGTCTATCTCCTAGGACAATGAATGCGCAGAATTTTTCAGTCTTGAATTATAGCTCTAGTAAGAATGTGTCCAGTAACATCAAAAATTCAAATAAATAATATAATTTAACAAATTATTTCAATTTTGACACATAAATTTTTTTTTTAATATACTTGTATTTCTGTACAATTAGCATAACATGTTATCTTTGTTTTCCTCACTGATTTTTGGAGTTATGATTAATGTTGTTTAGATTTGTGTATTATATTTATCACCACAAAATTTATATATATATATATATATATATATATATATATATATATATATATATATATATATATATATATATATATATATATATATATATATATATATTATTATGCAGTGCATGCAGTCATTAGTTTAATCGAACTGTAAGTTTCATTACAATACAGCCTAAACTGCTAGTTTTGCAATTAAAATAGAATTACAGAAAAAAATGTATTGCACATGTAAATGTTTGTAAACTAAATATTATTGGGGACAAATTCGTTTCAACTTTTCTTTTCATTCATTCTTTTGAGTCAGTAGTTTTTGTGGTCCTTCTTATGACCACGCTAGCTCAAATCTAGGGAAAGCCTAACCAGTGATGGCTGGGAACCCACTACCAGGGTGACTCATGACTTTATCAAATAATTTGCAATCACGTGATTTGGTCTTTACTAAAATAATTAAAATCACAACGATCTGCCAATTTTAGCTAACCTTTACATAACCAGGAGATGTAAATCTCAACATTGCATGTGTCCTTTTACTGAATCTATGCTTATATAACAAAAAAATGCTAATAAGATAATATGCACGGATTTGTGTTTGTACATTTTGAAAAACAAATATAAATACCTAAGCGTTTTCAAATGAAATGAGCAATGTACATTTTCATAAAAAACATTTTGTAGTACTTTATCGTATTGCAAACCTACGTAAATAATTCAAGTCTATCAAAACAGAGTGCCGAGACTGCTCATTTTAGCAGGTAGACCACAGTGTGTAGCGTAGCATCAACTCGCTACACTCCAATACGAACACTTAATTCAAAGTTAAACTGTTTTGCTCCGGCTAGTATTCATCAGGAAAAAGACGTACTTTACACTAATTGTAGTAAAATTAACAGATGAGTGATTCATCTACAATCTTATCCAGTTTTATTGTAGATGATCAAAAGTACAAGAAACACATTTATACAATGGAGCTCATCACATTACGTCTCTCTTCTGCATTCATGCAGGTACACGATCACAGCAGCAGTCTCATTTAAGTAAAAGTTACATCTTTCCGCACCCACGGAAAGAACTTAACAGAGAGTTGTTGTAGTCCAAAAGTTGTTATTCACGAAGAACAAATTGTTGAAAAGAAATAGAAGTTCTGGTTCGTGGCGCATGTAGGTGCAGGTGAAATTAGTTCGGCTTGTCACTCCTTGGTTGTAATAATGCGGCAGAGTAAAGGGTTAGCAACGCGCATCTCGGTGCCTGCAGCCACCTCCCACTCTCCGACAAAAGCTAAAAATTCACACTTGGCCGGGGCTCGTGGCTTCCTATTGGCTGTTCCCTTTTCTCGTGCTACTGCGTACTAGGATGAAAGTGCTGATGGCATGGGATTTTAGAAAAAAGTGTTGTTACCTTGCTCCGAAATCTGGGAACCAAAAGTGCCACATAGTACAGATAACATTCATATTACAGTCTCGCACTAAAAGTGATAAAGCCCGTACTTTAAACTGTGGCATGAAAAGAAAAATTTGGACAAAATACTCAACGACAAAATAAACTGCGAAATTTAACCAAAAGTGAACCTGAAAAATAATTTAAAAAAAAAAAGCAATAAAACCCTGTATAAGTGCAATGCTACAAGCGTGTCATGCTGGAATCACAATAGTGTGACACATGACACAAATAAAATAATTTTCCAGCAAATCAGGATCGAGACTTCCGCCCTCGCGACAAGATTTCAGAATAGAAAATATTTCAAATTTATTTGAGTCGCGGCCGCTACAGGTCTATAAATCTTTGTAACCCGCCATATTTTTTGTGCTAAAGTTTTACATTCTCTATTATTTACAGTGTTAATAAGCAAAGCAGCACATTTTATTGCCAAGATGTAATTATAGCCATATTTTCACACTCAAAGTACCAGTGGATTTTTAAGGATTGCAAGATAAGAAATTAATGGAAACATTAATGACCATCGTAAAAGAGTTTAGTATGTAGTAGCAAGAAACCATTTATAAAAAAAAAAATTTTAATGTTGATCGCGAGGCGGTAAAATCAAGTGTACCCATTAACACGCCCTTCACATCGCATCTGTTGCATTATTATGATTCCAGCATCAGTCTGGCTCGCAAATCAGCAGAGCAGCAGAAACCCATAAACAGGCAGGAAACATTCACATCCACACAGTAAGCCGATTGGAAAGAGAGATGATGAGCTGCCCACTAAGTGCATTTCCCTTCATTTCTCTTGGACTCTTCTGGTCACTCACCTGGAAGAAGTTCTAAGACTCACCACTGCACTCTTCTGCAGCAGCACTGCATTGAGGGGGAAAGTACTGGAATCTGAAGAGAATTATCTTTAAAATTACCAATTTTATGCTTCTAAGAACAGTTTGTTTGGCATTTTCGGACACAATATTGATGTGTGGTAGCAATAAAAATGCTGGTTATTGTTTATTCTTTAGATGCTGTAGTTATTACCCTGGCACACTGTGTATGTATGGAGTGGGAAGCAATTTCCAACAATCCTGCATGTTTCACCAGTTAAAATTTGACTCTTTTATATATCATTAGTTTGGCTTTCTCAGATGTAAATGTGTTTTCTAGCCATGCAATGCTAGCATAATGACTTGGAAAGTAGCATATTGAAGTTTCATCTGTATCAGAGTTATGTATAATGTATATCTCAGAAGTCTGCACATTGACCTTATGCAGAGGTGCAAATAAATATTATTTAATAACAGAAATATTTTACTTACGTAAACCAAATTTCATCACAACGAAGCAGAAGATTGTATGTTCATATGATCAAAACCTAGTACACATATTTTGAACAGGTCTCATATTATGAAGTGACAGATTAATGAAATTGATAGTTAAATATCTCTACTAAAATTTAAAAAGAAAGTAACAAAATCAGTATACACAATAAAAAATAGCGTAGCAAAGTAGTCTACGAAATTTCTTTGATCGGCCAACAAAACTGTAACTAGTACTCCACCTTAAACACTGATGGCTCCTTCCACACTTCGGGCAGCAACCTTATGAACAGCAATGAAAATATATGAGAGACCAAAATGATTAAAAAAGTATCAGTATATACATTCTGTTACATCCTTTAATTAATTTTTATGACTATTACTATTTGTATGGCACACTAATTGAAAATTTGCTATGTATTTATATGTTATATCTTTCACAAGTAACACCTCTATGGATCCTTTTAATTACCTTATATTTTAACAATTTTTATAAAAGCTTACTCTTCCTTGCAGTTGTAGTATCAAAACCAAATGAAATTGCATTTCTTATTTCAAAAATTAATACGCATTTTCATTAAACTAAATTTCTTATCTCTATGACATGTGTAAACACTAACCTTATTTTCGGGCACAAAAACCCACGCTCCTGAATATAGGTGGTGAGGGGTCAGCTATTCTAACTTGCCCCTTTCCCCAAGGGGTACTATCGATTTCCCACTAGGCTCGTTCCGACCCTCTGCACCGTTGTCACGTAAAAATGAATCTTATTTTGGGAACCCCCCTCCACACCGCCCATCCTGATGTGGTGAGGAGGGAGGTATGCTACCTTAACTCATCTTTTTCCTCAAGGTTGATCCCCCCTAGGCCTGTCCCCACCCTCCTCTCCATTTTCGCATAAACACGTAACTTTAATTTCCCCCCCCCCCCCTCCCCAAGTGTTTGGAATGGGGTGTCTGGTGCTCTTACTCACCCCTCTCCTCAATGGGGACTATAGATTCCTCGAAGGCCCGTTCCCACCCTGCTCACCATTTTTGTGTAAACACGACCCTTAATTTCAGGCACAAATGGGTCAGTTCCGCTAGACCGTATGGAAATTTTAGTTACGTAGTTGTTGAAAAGTGAGACCAGCTCTCACTCTATAGAACAAAAGTTGTTTGTTTCTCTAAGAGTATAATTTAAAACAATAAATGTAGTAACTACCATTAAGTTCTAAATTATAATTTTTAATGCCACGTATAATTTCCCCCCCCCCCCCCCCCCCCCACAATCATGCAAAGATGGCCAACATAATATACACCCTGCAACAACCATCAGCCTGACACAATACTTTGCAAATGAGGGCGTTTACATGCTGTGTAGATTGTTTGAACAATTATGGATATAACACTATTACAAATACTTAATTGTAGTCTCAGAAAACCTACTAGGTAATACAGTAGAACCCCTGTATTAAGCCCCCTGATTTTACACGTACTGCATTTTATACACACTTTTTTTGGTCCCCATGTCTGTTTTTACAGCATATGTTTCCCTCTTATTACTTTCACCTGCTTTTTGCAACATATTTTTCCCAGTCCCTTGAAAAGTGTAAAATAGGGATTTCATTGTATAAAGTAACCTAAATTAAATAGGAATGAACGAGCCTAAGTTAGCTATTGTCACACATGTATCACACATACAATTCCAAGAAGGAATCAAATTGGAGAGTAAATAAAAGAACAATGTAACAGTTTTGGGTGCTGAGTTGTGAAGGTGCAAACTTTTTTTTAACTGATCGTAATCTGGTGCCCTAGTCATCGCAGATGCCATGAGCTGCATATTTTGCAGGCAAAGCTTGAGCTATGCCTCAGTTGATTGTGGTGAGGCTGTTCTCTTGAGTTGGCTTCGTCTCCTTCTCTCCCGATGAACTTTGTGCGCTGTGTTTCGGGGAGTGTGCATAGTGCTAGAAGAGGGGGTGACTTTGTGTACTTATGTATGTTTATATATATACTGGGCATGGCACTTGGAGGTTGTTCACTTTTGCGGGGTCGCAATGGGTGTTTCAGCTCCTATTTCTGGCCAGCAGAAGTATTTATAAGGTTGTACTGCAAGGTTTACCAAGCTATACAGTCTGGGTTTTTAAAAATATTATTAGAGGCAGACATTTTTTCGGCTTTAGGCGTTGGTTCTTGATTTACCTCAATTACAGTGTGTTTTTACGGAGGGAGAATTTATCTACTAGTAACTTGTGTTATTTCTGTTAGGTTTGAGCATACCAGTATGATTATTACTGTAAGGGTACCAGATGGTAAGCTCTTACGCTCCGCTACCGTGAGGCGTCTTTCCTCAAACTTCTTCCTGTTTCTGTTTTTGTTTTTTTTTTTTAAATTGAGTTTTGATAGCGGTGCGCATCAAGCCTGAAGTCAGAGTACCATTTTTAATTGTAATTTGTTAATGCCTTCTTTTTGACTGCTTCCTTCCATGTGCGTCATGCTGTTAATAAGGCACATAACCAATAGCATTCCACAGTAGAACCAGGATAAAACCAACCCTTCTACCAAAAGACAACTATAGGTATTGTAGTTTTGAGAAATAAAATATTTAATTTGGCTTTAAAATGCACAATTTCACCTTGACAATTAGCAGTTTCATTGCAGATAGCAATTGCAAAAACAGAATTACATTCAAGAACATTGAAAAGGTTTTTTGAGGTAGTGGTCATTACTACGTTTAAGCTCTTGCAATTGGTTGATTTCAGCTTTTTGAGATGTTCAGAAATAAACATAATTACTGAAATTGTTTGTTTCAAATAATTATTCAAATTTTAAAATATCTTAAATTAGCTCACGGCAGATCAAAAGTTCTTACGGTTTTACCGTGGTAAGCTATGGGAAAGTCCGGAAAATAGGTAAAACATCATAGCGGCTGTCGTAATGTACTAGAAGTTCTGGGTGTAGAAAAAATGGTGAGAATTTATTATCCTTAATTTCTTATCTGGATTCTTTAATTAGACGTAGATTCCAGAAGTTCTGTTAGATCGTGGTATGGCAACGGGGCATCCCTCTGGTGTAACATAAAATTTAAGCTGAAGTCTATATGTAAGCATACCAGCTTACAGGCTAACCTTATACCTCGTGTGCTCGCCTCTTGATGAGGACCTGTGTGTTTCAGTGGGCAAACTCTGACTCCCTACATACTAATTAAACATTCCTAACGCTGCAACCTACACGGGTGTGCGTCCTGTCGTCTCCTTACCCAATTCAAGATGGAGTGTCCTACCCTTGCTAAGCCTAGCTCCAGAATATTTGGTGCCTCTGAACCAATCACAAGGTTCACATTCAAAATTTCATTTAAAATGCCACTCAACCCTCCATAATGTTAAAATAGTATAGAGTCCTAGCCGCAAAATGTACACAAAGTATTACTGAAAATAGAATAGACATGTGGCCAAAAATAAAATATCGTAAACATTCGTGAAATATATTCAGACTCTGCTTTCATATAAAAAGGTAAATAATTATTGCCATCTAATAAGAGAGAAAAAATCCAATAATATGCAAAAATATTATGCGCACTATAAAAATATTCAGTGTAATATACAAATGCAAATGACGTGTTAAAAGTATGAAAACTGATGTTACAGTACCATCACACTGTCATATTTGAGTCTGTGTAGTTCATTCTGCTCAACACCATAGTGTCCGATTTGTAACAACTGCAATCTTCCCATCTTCAGGTACCTACACAGTCTGAGAAACACCTACAGACTGACTATGTGTGTAATGTTATACGTCCATAATTGTTCAATCAATTAACCCCCGTTGCTTGAATCATTTAAACAATACCTGCTGTGTAGGTTGATCTCAATGTCTGTCAAGATTTACTGAAGTTATATGAAATGGTGAATAAGCAAGTAATATAAAAATGGCTTAGTCAATATAAAAATTTTAGTTTTAAATCTCAAAGAAGTGAAACATAGTGTTAAAACAGTTTCTATGTGCTGTGAATGCCAAATAAAAGAAATTGTGCAATACAATACGGTGCCTAATATGTTGCTGTCAAAAGCAACGCCCAACAAGATCTCTCAGAAAAGTAAACAGTTAGGAAATAGAAGTGAAAAAAATCATGATCACATTGGATCTAATGTAGTAGTGGTGTACCGGTCCCAGATACAAAGGGATGCCGCCTTTTTTTAGTTGATGTGATTAATTTTATATCAAATTGATTGATCAGATAAGGATTAATCTTATCTTACTCCCATAAAAAATTAATACACTAATCTTGATCTGATAAAATTATTGGGATGAAATTTGATTGATCATATAAATTTAATAGAATTAATCAATCAAAACTTTTTTAAATAATTTTATGTGAATTTATAACTGTTTAAGTTTGGTGTAAGAGTGTGCTAAGGGTCTTTATTTTTTTTCTTTTTGGGTGGGAGCATCATGGTAGGTCCTCATTGTCGGAGGTCTGGCGTTGTAATGAGATGTGATGTGCAGGTGACTGAGATAATTGCGGAGTTTGGAAAGGCGTATTTGTGTGAACTGAAATTATTAGTAAATAGGTAATGAAAGATGGTATATTTTATTGAAAAATATTCTGAAATCTAGACCGTGATTTGACTAATACGTTCTGTATGGTAGTAATGACAAACAAGACTCTCGCACTGACTCATCGACAAACAGAAGATATTAAGTATCTGAAATGAAAAGAATACAATTTATGCCCAAATACACAGTGACTGTTTGCAAATCCAATCAAAACGAATGCAACTACACGACTATCACAAATATATAAAAAAAAATTAGGTTTACGACGCATGTACTAGATGAAACAATGAACTTTTAAAGAAAATATGAGTAACTATTTCCCTATAAATAAATTAAACGAATCAAATACTAAGGAATCGCAAATAGAGGTTAGGAAAGCATTACAGAGCCCAGCTATCCTTGTTTGTCACCAAGAAATCAAGCAACTAGTTATACCTACAACGATCTCCAAACATTATTTCCCTACAAAATAAACTACAAGAATCCAATACTAAGTAATCTTGAAAAGAAAATTATAAATTGAAATAAACTATGAATACTCTAAATTATGAATGAACCATCAAGTGTGTTGGTCAGGTCATTTTATTACAACATCCAATACACACACAGATATATAATATTATGAAATTGAGCTGAGATTATTTTTAAAAAATTTGCATGACATGTTTAGAGGGAAAAAATGAATGTAAAATTAAGTAAAAATTTTAAACTAAAGTGGACTTAATTTCTGTCAACCCCGTTTACGTATTGGATCTAGCAAACTCTATGGTCCCCCAGGTATGCTCGTCCAACAGAACAATACCTCGGTTAACCATGGCGGACCAACCGAGGTAAATGACCTACTTTTGCTGGCTGAACAGCTGGCAACAATGCAAGGGGCGGGAGGGTAGGGTAATTCTCACTGATCATGTTGGGCATACAGAGTAAAAAACCGAACGGCCAGTTAGAAATAGTGCACATTAATCTTTGGTGCTGTAAGACTGAAATATTAAGATATTTCCCAGATACATGTTTCACATATTTTGTAGTAAATGTAATGCAGATTATCCTACATATGTAAAAAAAACTGTATGGTATTAAAGCTATTGTACTCTTGTATTTATAATAAAATGTGTTAAGATGATAATTCTACTCAATACACTTATAAATTGAAGCCATTTGTGAAATAAGCATATAAGTAGCACTAACGTTAAAAATATTTCATAAACTAAAAACAAACGTGATGTCACATCCAATTTAGCCAACAATTTTTATACCATATAAAAACTACCAACGTATAAGAACGTTTGCTGCATCTAGTTTGTTGTTCTGAATTACTTCAGAATATTGGTTTTGAATAACAAATGAATCGGTAAGGTCATAAACGAAGCTTCCAATAGATTACCAAAACTGTAACACAAAATTTGCTTAAATGTGAACAGCTACGTTCATTCTGTGCACTCTTGTCTGTTCGGCATGATTAGTTTGCATATGAACAACACATAATCAGTCCCCTGTGTCATCTGCTAGCTACCTTCAGGTCAAAACTATAGCACTTATTTTCAGTGTCAAAGAAAAAATAAAGAACTAGTCAAATTACGGGAGAACATAGACTCATTACCAAACACACTCATAACAGCAGTATTATGGCCTTCCCTTCATGAACAAGTTAAGACTTCCAACATATTATATCACGAGGGTCAATGTCACTAATTTCTTTAGGCGCAGGATCCTTTTGAGTATGGGATTTCCAACAAACCACTACCTGCTTTGGCAATTATTCCTTGAAGACCAAAACTGTATAAAGACAACAAAATATAACTCTCCTCTATGTCAATAACCTTGACAGTTCAGGACCTATTGTCCTTATTAACATCCTTAGTAAAAGACAAAATATTTTGGTATACCTTCTTAGGATAATACCTAGACACGTGTCTGATGGGGTGCCATGCTGATATGTCCTCTCTAAAGACACGAAGCGAAATGAACTACGCCGCCATTTCTAATCATTGCCGAAGCTCAGAGCGGGGGTGTGCTCGGGCCCTTGTGAGGGCCCTTATACCACCCAGACGGTTGCAGCATTTGTATCTCTTTGCGGGCTGAGGAAGTTTCCCTCACCAGACCGTAAAGAACACATAGCCCAGAGGTCAGGACGCCCTGCACGTCCCGGCGTGAAATGAACTACGCGAACAAGTCAGGACCTTTATATAACCATGCTACTGATAAGAAATACACAGATAAGATCAAATGTAAAAGAAAGGAAGTAGAGTAGAGATATCAGCGCAGAGCGCTATCGTATCTCGGTTGCCACTTGAACCATCCCACGCATTACGCTCTTATCTCCCTAGGTATAGCAATTTACTGAAAATGCGGCAGCTCCGGTAGAACTAGTGCATCTGCCGCTTCTCTGTAAGTCAGAAATATTCTAAACATCCATAACCTTGAAAACTATAAATGCAATAATGCCCACACCAGTCAACCGAATGCAAGCAGGAAAAGATAACCTTAGGAAACTGATTATAATAATAATCATCATGATGGAAAAATCCAAACCACCATTACACTATAATACCGCATGAAAGTTACACTAAATTTACATAAAGGATGAATTTATACCACAGAGCACAATTATTACTAAAAATCAGAGAAAATGTTTTGTAAAATGTTACAAATCATTACACATTCTGATCATTTATAACATCTTGTGTACCAATGTAAATAACGTGTATTTCAGTTAGGCTTCTTATTGGATTAAAATGTGGT
Source organism: Dryococelus australis (assembly GCA_029891345.1). Taxonomy (NCBI): domain Eukaryota; kingdom Metazoa; phylum Arthropoda; class Insecta; order Phasmatodea; family Phasmatidae; genus Dryococelus; species Dryococelus australis. The sequence continues at coordinate 250,294,188 of CM056994.1, forward strand.
AACAGGATATGTGTTAAACACACACGCCTTCTTGACAAACAATTTATGATGCAACAATTGTATGCATCTGGGGTTGCCGTATAGCACACATATTTTGACACATTGTGTGTCATGAACGAAAGCTGTGCCTGTGTATTGTATGAACTTGATAAAACTGTGGTTAGTGTGTGTCTTTTCATTATAGTCATTACAGTCTATCAGTACTGTCACTACAAGAATGTTTTCGCCTGCAAGAACAATGCTGCTAATCTTAATTGGCTTTACACACATACACACAAATACATACAAACATATACATATACATGCATACATACACATAGTCTATTCACAGTAAAGTGAGCACTTTTTAAGGACCTTCCAAAATTTTCCTTTTAGCCAATTTTTCTTTCTGCCACTTTTTGATATCAACTTTACCATGTGCCTGATAAATATGGTGTATACTTTCACCACTTTCAAAAGTTAGTGTCTGAGTCTGCAATGAAACATGAGTGGCTAATGGCTGGTGGGAGGGCCTTAAAAAGTGCTCACTTTAACGTGAACATCCTATACATAAACGTACATACTCACACACAAACATAAACATATACGCAAATGCACAAGAATATGCTAACAATAATGTATGTGGTCTCGTACACTAAAACGTAATGAAACACTAACTGCATTTGACAAAAGTGTGAAATATTGCGTGGTTATAGCACATGGCAAGGAAATGTGCCCCGCACATGTTAGACACTGTTAAAGGGACAGTCGACGCCTGACTGAGTGTGAACAAGGACTTGGCCAGACAGCATAGGTTGCGGACCAATTTTGTGATATGTTGTGGGGGGCAAGGAGCGGAAGTTTAGTAGAAACAAAACAAGTAGTTGGGGTAAATGACACGGGGAGGGGTTAAGCGAGGGGCAGGTGTCGTCAACTGGAAAGGAAGTGGTAGGGAGGGAGGGACTTGCATCTTCGTAGTTCTTCGAATTACATGCTCCACGGTTTACTAGTTCCACAATAACTCCATCCTAGTCTTAACAGCAAGATATTGATAGCCAATGAGGGTGGATTGGGATGTAAATGGAGCAGTGCTGGAATGCAAGGGCAGGGGAAACTGAAGATCCCAGAGAAAACCCGCCAACCAACAGCATCGTCCAATATGATTCCCACTGCAGCTACTTTGGAGGGAGAAGTGGGGACATTGAGGTGAAATGCATTCCTTCAGTGAAAGAAGTTGAGTTGAACATGTAATGTCACAGACGTCAAAATAAGGGACTAGAAATCACAGTTCGATTTGGCTCATCGGTAGTGACATGCAACTTCAAAGGGACCACATAAAAAAAATGCATGTCTCGGATTAGTTCATTTTTATTTTAAATTCCAAATTACAAATTCGCAATCTTCCAGTAATGCACTGTCACGAAGTCAGCTTTTAACGACAAACAGAGGTCAGTGTTTCAGTAGTTCATTTATTATGGATGTCACACCAAGCTTGCATTGCGAGAGAAATATGAACACATTCCACACCAGCTTGCAGTAGGCTGTTAGCGGACGGTAGGCACTGGGCTCAAATTGTCATGTGCCTACCACCACGCCTCGCACCAAGGTGCCAAAAACATAAATAAGGGCATGGTATGCCCAAAATCCCTTCCCTAGGCCATACTGAACTGCATTGTAGCAAACTTAATCAAATTTATAGGAAATTCTCGGAAGAAAAAGTCTACAAAAGTAGTAAAAAGCTTTTATCTCCAAATGCTGACGCAACCTTAACTAAGACTTCAGAAAAAGCAAACGCATTACAGGTAAACACTCAAACACGGCCACAACTCTCCTCCCAAAACAAAAGAAAATTAACCAAATTTCCTTATTTAATTATTATTAATAACTTGTATCATTCCAAAAGCAATGGCTAAAACTAAAGAAAGGTTTCCTCTTCGAGACAAATGCTGACAAAAAGCTTGCTTTCTACATAATAACTTGTTTCTAAAACTAAATAAGTTTTTTCTCTGCTTACTACTGCCAGAGATAGCAGACCGAAATTTTGTAAAACTGAAGGTGATTCATGAATCAAAATACATTCTAGATGCACAGATAAGATGTTAAACTAAATGTTTTTAATTGTAAAATTACTTTTTATTTTTATATTTTTCACTAATACTTGCTTAGGGTCATTCCATGACGGAGCCTTATGGCAAAAAAATGTAAATATTTCCAGTTATAATATGCATATTTGTAAAGCAGGAGAACCCTTCTACCATATAAACAGTTGATTTCATAAAAATAATATATTGTAATTTTTTTTAGATGTTTGACAAAAGTATTAATATTGCGGTTGACAAAATGGGAAAATGCACCTCATTTGTTGCTTACCCTAATCATATGTTGCTTGACTTAACTCAATTATTTTGTGTCAGACTTTCTGTATATATGTTCCAGAATCTACTGTGATTTTTTGGGGCAAAATGAGTGAATATTCCATATACAACACTAAATAAAAATATGTAATGAACATTGTCACACACAAAACATGCTTTTATTTGTTTTCACAGGATAGTAATTAACTTATAAATGTGAAACTTTCTGGAAGTGAGGTTATTCACGTAGTATACGTTTTACTACAATAACTTTTGGAAGCATGAATATTTTGCACTCAAAATTGTGTTGTGTGTGTGACACGCTAATAACTTGCATCAAATGTCACACCCACAACATAAAACATTTTTATTTATGTTTCATATAATTAATTTAACTGAGATTTTATGATACTAGAATTACGCAATTGGGCTGAATTTTATTATAACTAATTTTTGTAAATTGAGTACTCAAAAATGTGTTTGTATGTGTGAGATTATTTTATTGTCACACAAATATTTCTGTGACTGTATTATAACCTTTACAAGTTAAGTATTTATGTTCTATTTATTTATTAGGTAAACATATGTATATATAATTGACATTATTGCATATAAATAATATAATATACTGAGAGGTAATTGGCATTTAGAAAATTTTTAAACAGAATCCAGTGAAGTATGAAACCTACCTAAGCAAAGAGCGAGAAAGGTTTAAATTACGATGGGCCAAACCATAATTGGCACTTAAAACTGATAAAGTTAAGTTAAGCTAAAGCAAAAGCAAGGTAAAATGAGTCAAGAGGCATCATAGAGAAAAACTGAAATCACTACATGAGACAAGTAATGCATCTCTAACATCTGTAACCTTTGAACAAGAAGATTGAACAACAGTTCAACTACGTCATCTTGAAGCAGAAGAAGAAAATGAAGATAGTGATGATGGTGTTAAGTTCGAGAATTTGGAAGTGAAGATGATGATTTTGGTGGTGGTTGTGATGAAGTGAAGTCCAAAATTTGATTCAGCAACAAGGACAATACTAAAATTGAACCAGGGTACTCTGTACTTGTATCTTTAACTGCAACAGAAAAGTCTAGCAGGAAACAAGACTTCTTCGCTGTTGTGATTACATATGAGGAAGAAACTAATCAAGTTTTGCTCAAGTATATGCACCGCAATGGGGAGTGTTGTGTTTGGCGAGCAAATAACAGTTCTTGGGAAGACATGTCAGTAATCCTAAAGAGAGAGTAACAGCTTAATTTCTTTAATAACAGGAAACAGGAATCAATTTACCTTTATATGACTACTCCTGTGCCAGAGTTTGTATTACTATGAATGTTTGCAGAAACTGTTGGTTTTTAGAACTAACTATAGTAGCAGTGGTCTTTTTTTGTTTCTTTATGAACAAAAAATATATATGCCACATTGCACCATATATATATAATCTTAAAATGTCTCCACATGTCACACATTCAACATTTTCAAATTGAAGTTTATATGGGATGTTAAAGTTTAATTGAAATTCACCATCCTTGAGAACAGAATTTTCTTAAAAACTTAATTTGCTGGGGAAGAAGGTGAATCATTAGTCACACACGCAACAAAGTTTGACTTTTTAATTTTGTTAAAAGAATTCATCATTACCAACACAAAAGTGTATGACAGATGATTTACCTAATATTGTATGTTAATGTAATATATGACAATTAAAATATTATCTCTTACACCACTTATTTTACGTTTTTCGCAAGTGAATCAGCAGTCAAAATGTCACACATGCAACCATGGAACGACTCTTAATAGAACTTTTATTACGTAAAAAATTTTAACGTTACATCTGTAGTGTAACTTAAGTTCCACAAATATTGTGCCAGCACTTTGCAGTAAATCATTTGTGAGACAATTTTTTCTTTTCGTCAAAAGTAGCATTTTTGTATTTAGTATAGCTATGAGATTTAGTTATTACTCCTACATTGCCATTGATCCATAAAGACCTAATTGCAGTACCATATTTACTTTAAAGTGCTTAACATATTAAAATCTATATTGTTCAATGTTAAGTCATCAACCTTGCAAACTGCTGACAACATATAATATAAACCTGATTGTAATGGCCATAGTCTATAATGTATTGTTATCAAAATATGTAAAAACTTCTGTAGCTATTGAGCTATTCTAACATGAGGGAAAGCGAGGGAGAAAATGAAAACACTGTACACATCGCCTGTGTTCAGATTTATTTTGCACTTCTAAACATTACACTAGCATAACTGTTCTGCTCAAGTAGCAGGTAGGAACTGACTGGCTGCTGGTGATGCACCTCTGGCCAGGAAATTCCTCGCTGGCTTAACGGTGCTGGTGTGCACGCACACACACCCATGTTGTTGCCACAGTCCATTAGTGTTCTCACCAAAGTCCATTAGCACTTCGTCCATCACCAACCACTTACACTCACCTGCCCAGTGGCCGTGGTGACATACCACCACATCCCCCCCCCCCCCCTTGACAGTGAAGGACCCACATCATGAAAAACCATCTTGAAGATGGCGGGAAAAGTGTACACGGCAACTTGACCTCCTAACTAGTGGAAGAGGCAGAGGTATGCTGTCGACAACCTGGGAAGGTATAAATGTCCTCAGTTCTGTAGCTGGGATGGGTGTAGCAAGATCGTAGGGCAGATCTTCATTTGTGGTGTACACCGGATTGAGGCAATCAATAGACACTGTGACCTGGTGGCCATTCATGTGGAGAGTTGCAGTCTTAGACGTCCAATGCAGCACTGGGAAGGGACCTTCATAAGGAGGCTGAAAACATCCCTTTGGCACTTCGCTACGGATGAATGACTTGTGTTTTTGCTAGGTTCTTGAAGACAAATGGCTTTCATTCACCATGCCGAGAGCCACCAACAGGTCAGAGGTCACTGAATATTTGCCGTAACTCAATAAGCCCTGTGGCATCCATATGTTGCGAACTTGGGGGAAACTACCAGGAATTCTCCGGAAAGCAGCCGTGGGTGTCCGGACACCATGTCAGCAGAAGATGCATGTCTTCTTTCCAGGCTGCTCTGATTCCCAAAAGTATGATGGGCAAAATGTTCACCCAGTGCTTTGACATGTGGCAACGTATGGCCGCCGTCAGCTGCCAATGAATGCATTTGACTATGCCATTATCATCAGGATGGAATGCTGTGGTCCTTGCGAGTGTGCCAATGTGACCTATCTTAAGTGGTGTAGAATGCTCTGGCCACTGTCGAGACTTTGATGTTCTCCACAGGCCATTAGCGCTCTGTGTCGCACCAACCGCTTACACTCACCTGCCCAGTGGTCGTGGTGGCGTGTCACCACAACTACACTGTGTTTATGCTAAATATACTTTTGTCTGTATTGTAAGAAATGTGTTTTTTTAGGTTTGATTGCAGTGGTATGAATAATTTTCCTGCAGGTGCTTTGGGAGCACATATTTTCCTTTGCAGGAAATTTAAACCAATGTCTGAGTAACAATGTATGTGATGATGAAGCTATTTACATGTTGTATCAACCATAAAAGATTGCTCTTCAAACAATTTGATTAAAAGTTAAGCTCAGGTACTTGTAGTTACAAAACTTCAGATTCCAATCACTAATTTTGTGTTATTGATAACTAAATACATTCTTTAAAACCCTATTAAAAACATTCCGTGACTGCTATTCACAAACCTTTAACAAAGATTACGCAAAACAAATGAATACAGCCTATGACAATCCTCTTTAAATATTACATGCATCAAAAATGATTATTATATCAGCAATACTTGAACAATATCACATAATTCAAAATGATTACAAGGATCAGCAATTCTTCAAAAATGTTAACGGATGTAAAATAGTTTCAATGTTTAGGAATCTTTGACACATAATACATGTTGCTAAAGTATATAAAATAAGTTACGTAAATCACACCAATCCAAGAAGAGGCACTGTGTAAGCCCAGTAAGCCTCCTTATTCAAAGCACCAAAATTTAAATGTCAAAAAAAATTTTATGATGATGCAACCAAGGAGGAGGAGGGCAGCTGCCCCTTAAGGCCTCCTCTTTGTAGAAGACAGATTAAAATATTTATAAAAGCTTATATTAAAATTGTTGTACATCACAGGAAGTGGTTACGTGACCTAGTATGGCCCCAGTGATTAAAATTGCACAAAAGACAGATTTAAAAAAAATTATGTTTCTTGGTCCCTGCGGAGGAGTAGTGGACGAGACAAAATTGCAAGCATTTGAAAAGAAGGGCAGCAAACGAACAAACACTTCACATTAAAATACGGAAGACACAGCAAACAAAATATTAAGTTACCCCAAAGCCGGATTTAGAAAGGCGGCCAAAACCACAATTTTGAATAATAACTATTTACTGCCTGCCCTTGACTACACAAATGCCACACAATATTAAAAGAATTTAACTAACCTAACTACAATGTGGACCTTCACGACTCACCATATTAAAACATTCATGATGCAAGCTGCTCAAAACATTTTACAACATAGAAGGTGTCTCATTTTGACACGAGTCAAATGAACTATTTCAATGCATAGTGCTGACTCTCCAGGACACACACAAGGCGATAATCAGGCTTACAATAGAAGGGGCTACAAATGTGCAGTCACTTAAATTAACTACCCCAAAATGGAAAAAAAAAAAACTTTTGATGCATAAAGCGAGAGGAAATCGGGGAGGGAGAACAGGTGAGGAATTAGGAAGGGAACCGAGCCGACATGGAGGAAGCCACTTTATGGAGTAGAAAGTTGATTACAGCAGACCCCACGGGCTCTGGCGTCGCACAGTTAACTAAGGAACAGGTTTCTTTCTCAATTCTGACTGACATTTGTAATTAAAAGTACTCAACGATGGATTTGTAAGCCGTAATCATATCAGTTAAGTGCATTTCCAAATAGACAAAATGAAATACCTGTCATTGAAATAGAGGTTTCAAATATATAAATTTATGGGTTACCCCAATTAATTTTGTGTTTTTATTGTGTGTGTGTGTGTATACACACATGCGTGCATGCGCACACACAGAGTAATTATGTACATAATTGTATGTTTTTCTCTTTACTGATAATTCATTTAATTTTGAGAAGTGTTTCCAAATTTTCATTTTCTCAGTTTTCACCAAATATGTGGAGCACAAAGATTGAACATTAGATATGTATTGAAATGATTCACATAAAAACTGAAGTTACTTGTGATGGTTTGTACTAGCAAAAATACCATATCACTCACTTTCTTCAAGATAAACTAGGTTACCTACTGATAAATCATTATCACTGTTATCTTCTGAATTTATTGGTACTGTTACTGGAAAATTCTCACTTATACTGCATTTATGTGTACTAATATAGAATGGTGTAAATTTTCAAAAATAAAGTTTTATACATTTCAGAAACCTTTTCAGGATAAAAGTTTTTAATTATAGCATTGACGTAATGCAATATCAGATTAATTAGTTTTTTACAAAATGAACGATAGTATTTATTAACAAAGATGAGATATATTTCTTTTGTTACATATGATTTAATGTGCATTAGAACTTGTCAGTCTTGTGTTAAACTTGGTTACGAAATATGTTGTAAATGCTTGCTTCGCTTGCCACGGCATATCATGGCCACAGTACGTTACTGCTTACAGCACTGATATCACCAATGGTTCACCAGTGTTTGTCAGCAGTAAGGGAACAGCTTATGAAGTAATTCAGTGTATTGTTTTTTATTTACATATTTTGTGTTTTACATTTCACATTTTGTTTACATCTTATGTTTATATTTATTTAGTTTTATCTACGCAAATTATTTTGTTTTGTTTATATTGGACATTTAAATACCACCATTTTTGTTTTACATAAGCCAGTATTGCACAATCTTAACAGATTTTGACACACTGTGTCCACCCACAGAGAAAATGGGGAAAAGTTGAGGAAATGTCACTGAATTTTCACCTGGGTCAGGGAAAATGTAAATAATTGCTACTTTGCAAAAGTTATTTGTTGTGTGAATACAGGATAATGTAATTTGTTAGCATATGCACTTTAAAATTTACATTTCTAAGTTTATCAAGTGACTTGGTCTATATGTACCAAGTAAAGTATGTGTGTGTTTATAATGAGCACTTGTGTGATATCAGATAGCTTGTATTGTGAGAAAAATCAATGGGCTGAATAAAATGTTGGCCCTGCTTGCTTGGTGTGGTGGTGTGTAATTTAATTCAACTTTGCTGGTAGCATATTTGTTGTCAGCAGTGTAAATATATGGTATTGGAAGGTTTCTGTTCTGAAAATAGGTCAGAGAAAATGTTAAGATTCATCTGCCTCGTAAACAGAAAAAATTCAGGGAATTCCAAAACTGAATTTCGGTGGACAGACACCCTGTGACAGTTATGAAGTGTTTGCATGCTTTTTGAAAGTTATAAAAACTGAAGTGTTTTATGTTAATCAAAATTTAAAACAAATATATTGTATTTAAAGTATGTTTAATGAAGGCTGTGTTAAGCAAAATTTAGTTTTGAGCAGTGTGTAAAGGCAGCGTAAATTTATATTCGCACAGTGTTGTGTGTGGGTGATGTGCTAGACGACCTTGTAATGTCAAACTTACGCAGTCTGAAACAGCTATGTCATGTTTATCTTTGAGATGTGAGAAAGTAAGTAAAATATGATTGAATGTTTTGTTACCGGGAATTTAGAGAAGGAGATAGAAATTTTAACAGATTTTCTCTCTTGTAACTCTGACACTCAAGATGTAATGAAGACATTAAATTGCTCCTTTTTCGATACCAATTTTAAATGTTAAAATATTAGTACATTTTTGAGCACAAATTGGTGGTGTACAAGTTTTGTATAGTGAAATGTGGCAATTATCGTGTTTTGGAGTAATTCATATTGGTGAGATTTTATGTTCCAGGAAGATGTATTGTTGTACACTTGTTTTGTTTGTAATTGTTGGCAACACTGTGTGTGGTGTTATAGATATATCAGGTTATGGTGATGTAATGCAAGCTCATGAGCAATAAAGAAGTATGCTGTATCTGCAATATGTGCTATTGTAATTTAACATCATTCTCTGCAACCTAAGTAAAACATTGAGCAGTCAAGTGGAGTTATTTAGTACTTAAGTTTTATGTTGGGCAGTACGAGTGAGGTAACCTGCAAGCATGCTATTTTTATTTGCCACGTGCTATGCATTTTTGGTTTTGCAGTAATTGTATGTGTAAGTGATCAGATGCGGAAATATTGTACCGTAAATGTTTTGCCAGGGCTCGTCTTAATCTTGTTATGCTTCCTGATAGTGTCAATTTGGAAAGTCCCACGGCCCAAAAAGACTGGGAAGTATTTGAAGGGGACATAGAAAATTATTTGATTGCAACTGACCAGGAGGAGAGCTCTGATAAGTCAAGATCGCACTTCTCAAGAATATATTAGGCTCGCAAGGGAGAGCTCGCTACAAAACTTTTGACATCACATCAGAGGACAAGTTAGTGTATTATAAAGTAAAGGATGCGTACCGAGTGTTTGTGGCACCAAAAACCAATCCTGTTAATGAAATATTTGTGTTTAATCAGCATGTGCAACACGAGGGAGAGTCTTTTGATAATTTCCTGATTGCAGTTTGATAAAAACATGTGGTTATGATGGCCCATTGTCGCAAGAGGAAATCATGCTGATTGACTTCATTGTCCAGGGCATTTGTTTGAAGGGTCACTGCGGAGGGTGAAAATGCTACCCCTGCTAAAGTTGCTGCACGTTACCGTCTGGTGGAGCATAGTCAAAAGCAGGATGAAAAGATCCAAGCAAGGAATTATTTTCAAGATAGTGCTAGTGGTAATTGTGATTTTGTATCTGCCAAAGATAAGAAGCCTTCACGCCGTAGACCTAGCAGTAATTTTGGAGATAATGGTGAGTAGATATGTTCTAGGGGTCGGACAAAGCACAATGCCAGCATATGGGAAAGAAATGTGCAAAATGTTGTATTATGAATCATTTTGCCATATTGTGCAGAGTTCGTAATGTTAGAGAGATTAAAGCAAATAATTCTTCTAGTGAATCTCTATACTGTGATGCTGCGACTGTCAAATTCTGTTTATACGAGAGGGACCAAAACAACCAATGTTAATGATTGGAAGGAATGTATTTTAATTGAAAGCAAAGTAATGAACTTAAAACTGGACCCAGGGTCTGAAATAAATATTTTACCTCAGTCAGTTCAGGAAGGTTGATGAAAAATTTAAGGTTAGGCCAACATTACTCAAATTTGACGTCTGGGGTGATACTATTCTTGCAGCCAAGGGAGTGGTTGATTTTTGTTGTTCTGTTAAAGGCCAGAAGTCATATGTTGAGTTCGTGATAGTTGATTCAGACAGTACTCAATTGTTAGGTTTAAAGTTTTGTGTATACTTCAATCTTGTAAAAAGGGTCCATTCTGCATGTGAAGAGGCAAAAGATAAGTTTATAAAGGAGCACAATGAAGTGTTTACTGGTCTTGACTGTTTCCCACAAGTGTGTCGAATCAACATTTGTGATTGTGGGAATCCTGCATGTAAGCCTCCAAGGAGAATCCCCAGAGCAATCAGGCCTGCATTGAAACAAGAACTGGACACACTGGCATACAAAGGTATTATATGTAAAGTTGACAACATGATGCTAGTGCTTGGGTGAGCAACCTAGTGGTGGTTGAACAGTTAAGTGGGAAGTTGAGGTTATGTTTGGACCCCACTGACCACAGTAAGGTGATGGTCTGAGACTACCGACTTTAGAAGAAATGTCTGAAAAGCTCACAGGGAAAAAATATTACTCTGTGTTACTTTAAAGGAGGATTCTATCAAATACGACTAGATGAAGACTCGTCCAACAAGTGCTGTTTTTTGACACAATTTGGTTGTTACAGATATTTACACATGCCATATGGCATAACCAATGCCCCAGAAAATTTTGAGAAGTTTAATGAAGAAAATTTTGCTTCTATTTCTGGAGTTGTGACATTCTTCGATGACATCCTCTGCACATGCGAAACGGAAGACGAAGATAATGAGTATGCTCAACAAGTGATGGAATGTGCAGCGAGTCTTGGAATATAGTTTAATCCAGATAAGCGCCAGTACAAGGTGTGTGAAGTAAGGTATGTAGGTCAGATATTCTCTGCTGCAGGCGTCACCAGATCCCAAGAGAATCCGAGCGTTGACTAGTCTGTAGGCTACCAGCAATCATAAAGAACTGCAAAGAACTTTGGGTACGTTCAACTTTATTCGCTGCTATATCCCTCATATGTCTACAGTGTGTGTTCTCCACTGTATGAACTTCTAAAATCTTATGTGTAATAGGTGTGGCTTCCCTGCCATGATAAAGCTTTTTCTGCGCTTGAGTCGCTGATTACTAGTGCACTTGTCCTTGCAACTTTTGATCCTAAAGCCCATCTTATTATATAGTATGATGCATCACAGAGTGGGCTGGGTGCTACTCTGTTTCAGAGGGGCCCAAAGGATCTCCAGCTGGTACACATTGCCTCCAGATGACACAGAGGCAGAGGAGTGCTATTCTCAGATAAAGAAAGAAAGCTCTTAGCAGTTTCCTTTACCACAGCTAAATTCCACATTTTTTATGGTAAGAGGGTACTAGTGCAGTCGGATCACAAGCCGCTCATCAACGTTATGTTCAAGTCCATTTAACATATAGGCTCAGCACGTCTTGAGCGGTTATGTCTTAAATTGCTGAAATGTGACCATGTACTTTGCAGATCACCTATCTCGATGACGATCCCACAATGGTTGAGGTTGTCCATTCTATCAGTATGCATCTACCCATGTCTAAAAAATGTTTGCTTCAGTTCCAGTTGGAAACACTAATGATGCTGCCCTCAGTCATGTTTCCCAATTTTGTCAGTCAGAATGGCCACCCTATAAGGCAGTTCCTCTGGTTTGCAAACCTTATTATAAATTTAAAATGATTTGTGTTCTCAAAATGGTTTAGTCTTCCTGGGTGATAAGATTGTTGCTCCAGAAGCATTAAGATCATATGTTCTACAGTTGCTTCATGAAGACCACTGCGGGGAATCCAAGAGTAAGTCCAATGGCCGCCAAGTGTTCTATTGGCCATCAATGTCTGTATACATTGTGCATTTCATCCAAAAATGCTCTATTTGTGAAAAATTCTGGCCAGCTACAAACAGCCCTTCTGTCCACATCTCATACCAAAATTGCCATACGAAACAGTGGGTGCAGACACATTTGACTGTTTTGGAAAATCTTACCTAGTTCTTGTGGACAAATGGATAGATATTTGTGAACTTCTGAAAAATACCTAGTTTTCTTTCGCTGTTATAAGTGCCATGCAACAGGTCTTTAGTACCCACGGTTTTCCGTGAGTGCTGCTGGCTGACAATATGCCATTTAATTCTCTAGGATGTCGCCAGTATTACGCTTGGAGTGAAATTGAGCTCCAAACCAGCAGTCCTTATTATTCTCGCAGTAATGGTTTAGCTGATATGGCTGTAAAAATGAGCAAAATGCTGTTGCCAAAAATTCAGGTCATTGACTACAGAAACTTACTTCGTGATTATAGAAATATTCCTCTTCTTGGCCTAGATTGGTCTCCTCAGTTGTTATTTAATAGGAGACTTTGAGATAAACTGCATGTTCCATACAACTTCCTCAAACCTAGGGTCATCTCCCCAGAACATGTTGTTAAAGCACTAATTTCCAAGGAGCAGCATATGAAGGGTGTGTACAATAAAACTGCCAGACGACAGAAAGTAACATGTATTAAGGGGGAAAATATGGTTCTGAAAACACACAAAAATGATAAGTGGGAGCCTGGAGTTATTGTGGACCAGCATCCATCACCTCTCTTGTATTAGGTACAAGTATCAGATGGTGAGATGATCCGTTAAATTGTGATTCACCTGAAAAGGTCCAGAATTTTGCAGAAGCCCCAATAGTCTGCACCAATCTTATTTGAGGCGAATAATACTGAGACCGGCATAGGGTAGTGAAAATCTCCATCCTAAAGAAGTAAGCCTATGACTGAAGCGGGTCCCATGCACTTCAGCATTTATTGGAACTGATGCATTTGTTGTGTGCGGTAAGTACTTTAATTAGAAGGCAACAAACAGAAGTTGTAATACCCCAGCTACCAGAAGTGGAAGGGTTGTGAAGCCTGTAAAGCTCTTAAATTTGTAGGATTATTAGTGGAATTAGGTTCCTGATTGCTTTTCCATACGCCTTGTAAATAGTTGCATAATTTAATATAAAAGGGAAGTTATAAAAATTGGTCTTGTTACTGGGTGCATTCTAATAGCCTTTTAAATGGTTGCATTTATTACTGTAAAAAGGGGAAGGTGTTGTACACTTGTTGCAAGATTGGGGAACGGGCTGGCCATGGAATGTCACCTCGTAAGGAGATGAGATGCTCTGGAAACATTTCCTTTAGGAGGCTCATCTATGCCCTTGCTGTGTGTGCAATGGCATCATCCTGTTGGAATCACACAACGGGATTCCCTACTCCGTGGAGTTTTGTCTGTGGTAAGTTGTGTAACATCTCTATGTAATAATCAGGTTTTACAATCACAGATGTCATCATCTTCAGAAAAGTAAGGGCCTATAATTTTGAACTTGGCGACAGCATGCCAGACAGTAACACATTCGCTGTGGAGTGGTCACTGTTGGAGTTGATGATTGGTTTCAGCCCAGTACCGAAAATTTGGTTTATTATCGTAGCCCGACAGATGAAAGTGAGGTTCGTCACTTGGCATTACACTGGCATCAGCTGGAACTGCTTCCAGGATAGACACAAATTGCTCTGCTGTTGGTACAATCACGTTCACTGCGTTACTGCACATCTCCAACTTTGTAAGGATGGAACTTCATATCTGTGTGTAAAATTATCCTTTAGGTTGCGCTCAAGTTGAACCTGTTGTTTTCCAATTGGCAATCTGAAAGCTGCTATCAATCAAATTGCTGCAATTACGCCGGAAGTGACTAGAGTAACACTGAACTTCAGGGATGCTTCCAGGCTGCATAGAAAAGGATGGTCGGCATTTGGAGATATCATTTTAAAACTATGCGATGGTGAATGTGTACGTGTCTGTGAAGTAAATGGTCAGCACAGCCATTTCAAACTGAAATAAATTTTTGAATAGCTTCTATAGTGTTGCTTTGTTATTTATGCTACAAATGCAGGACTGTATATTTGAATAGTTAATTTCTTAAGACACTATTTTCATAAATTATTGAAGATTTTGATTGTACTAGTATTTTTTATTCGTAGTTTTTATTGATATTTGACATATTTATTTGCTTTTTTTTGTGGTGTTTGCATCTTATATTGTTCTTACATTTCCCGTCTTATGTTCTGGAGGTATTGTTGTTTATTCTGCAGATGGAAGTACTACACAATAGGCACGTTAGCTTATAGTATACGGTACAGGAGAGCAGGGTATGGCAAGAGAGAATAATAAATACACCTGCATTAAACAATACATATTTTCTTTATCAGTAAGTTCATTATTTTGGAATGCTCAGTAGTGGTATTCACTAAAATTAAACAAATTTCCTGTTTTAATTTAAAATACTACCTATGCATAAAAATCATGCTAATACTTCTGTGACTGAAGAAAATAAATTTTTAATAGCGTAAATTAAGTTTTGAGTGTAAATTTGTTTTTCTTTTGTGCAGAGTTTCAAACATAACTATTGTGCATTTAATGATTCTGATGTATGTAGGTCTACACCTTTAAATATCTCTGAGAACCTGCAACTTAAATCGCCTCATAATTCCTTATTTAACTCGCATTGCACAACCTCCTCAGTTTGTCAAATCAGTTTTTTTTAATAGTAATCAATGTAACCTTGCACAGGGTACTACCCAGAGGTGCGTGAAAACTAATATTAGTAATTGTCAGTGCTCGTCAACAGTATCAGAACAATACTGAAACAACTGGTCTGAAATCAGAGTACCGCATTGTGCCACGTATATTTCCCTCATGCTCGGAGTTCTCTACGTTCTGTGAAGTTACCACGGTACTGAATTATAATTCCTTGTCAGAGTTTCAATTACAGAAGCGTTTGTATTTTATTTAGAATATAATAAGTTCATTTGTATTTGTTCATGCGTATTGTTTAAAGACTCCAGAGGAGCATATTAGTGTTTGTGAGGGTTGGAGGTCTTAATAAAAACAAAAGAACTAAATTTGTTTTTTTTTTTTTGTTTTTTTTTTGTTTTTTTTTTTTTATTCACAAGGCTGTTAATTATAATATAGAACTCCAGTTATTCACAGTGAGCGCAGTATTTAATGTCAATCTAAATTCTAATTAAAGTCCTTCTCAATGTGTCTGGCCAGCCTTACCAATGATTGCAGCCTGCAGACTTCATCCTTGTTGGTCACTGTTTTTGCTGGCTTGTTGCTTTGCTGTCTTCACACCTGACACTTAAGGTCACACAATCCTCCAAACTCTAAACTATTTTCGCTCGTATGTCTGTTGTGGCTTAAGTAGTCTTGCTGACTCGATCTAGAAGGTTCCCAGCACCCTGAGTCACGCTGAGAGTGGCTAGGGCAGCGACCAGAACATTCTATCAATATAAGTTAGTTTTGTTCAGTTTTTTATTTTATGTTTACGAAAGATGATGATTAGGAGTCATCTACAAAAAATACTGAAGATTAAATAATTTTTTCTTTGGAAGCTTGCTGCATTTTGAAGGATATTTATTCCTTGCAGACATTACTAAAAGTTAAGTGTTTTTTCAGCACTTTCATGTGTTTAATGAAAATGTTTGTGTTCAGTGTTTTGAAATTTTTAAGCAATCTTATAACAAACAATATGATGAGGTAAGGATGGCTGAAGGGGTGGAGGAGGCCAGTATTTATAACACACTAATGAAATATTTAATGGGTTTTGTAGTGTACTTGTATATAAACTCCAGGTATCCTTTATTTTAAATATAATTCACAGTCTCTGGAGCTACAATGGTGTGCTCATCAGGATCCTTGCTTCCCACAGCAAACAGGGTTCAATTCCCGGTGGGGGTCAACACTTAATTTTTGTATAAGGGAAGAGACATTATCATTGCCTGAATGTTCAAACTTTTCATGTCTATATATAGATGTGGCCATGTAACACATTCCATTTTTTTTTATGAATACATGTAATAGTTTCTTTTTTCGTTTCAGGTACTAAAAATTATAATTAGTGTTTTTTTTTTTTTTTTCTTTTTTAAGTTAAGTATATTTTCATGAGTAACAACTGATATTGTTCAAAATATTTTATACTGGAACTTTTTGAAAAACTTATCTACAGGATTATGATGAAATGTGGTTTCCAGACTAGTTGGCTAAATAGGACTGGTTTTAATGGAGTTTTGATTTCAAGCTGATTAAATCGACTTTCAATTTCAGGCTGGTAGTCAAAGAAAGGTGGCAGTGAAGCATTTTGCAATTTGTGTATGAAAACTTTCAGTGTAGTCGAAGGATTTGAAAAATTAATGCAGCATATAAAAGGCGAGAAACATAGAGTATTCAAAAACTAGTTTGATTCATAGTCTGCTTCAGCTAAGGTTGCCAGAAGGATCTCTTTCAGAAGCAGAACCTTGTACAAGTGCAGCATCTACCATAACTATAATGCTAGAGTCAAAATATCTATTGCAGAATTAATTTG
This sequence comes from Dryococelus australis, assembly GCA_029891345.1. NCBI lineage: Eukaryota > Metazoa > Arthropoda > Insecta > Phasmatodea > Phasmatidae > Dryococelus > Dryococelus australis. The sequence goes on from CM056994.1 coordinate 250,311,185, forward strand.
GGTTTTGAAATGTGTTTCCTCAGACTATTCTTTTAGTTCATGCACAGAGATACATTCTCAGCAATATTCCCTGAATCAAAGATGGATGACTTTCCATTGAGTTGAACAAAAGCATCATACATGCTGACTGATGGTTTAGCACCATTCTTTAGACAACAGCAATTCAGAGAAATGGAAGATTCATCTTTTACATTATGCTATAATGAAACTGTAAACACAGTAGGGCGAAAAGAGCTACAAACAACTGTAAACTTTTGTTCGGAAAAGAACAAATTAGTTAGCAGACACTTGGTAACGTTTTTCATTGGTGGTGCTACTACAGACAACATTTTTGTCAAGTTGAATGATGCAATGGAACATACTTGCCTTTCCAGAAAAAATATCTAATCATGCTTGGTAGTGACAGACCAAACATTAACAGGAAAGTTTTTCGGCTAGCAAAGAGTGATTTGTTACATGAAGGGAAAAAATCTTTATTAAATATTGTGTAACCTAAAATATTATTATATATACATTTTGGAATAACTTCTTTAATGACGAGCAGTTTTCGAAGCTTTATTTTATTGCGAGGATATGCTAAAGATCATAAAAATAAAATAATGAACATATTTATAGGAAAAGAATTTTAATTAATTCACAAGATATTTGTGCGTACTGGGGAGAAGGATGACCATTCTTTGAAATTAAAATTAATATTTATTGGTAGGAAATTTTTTTATAGCATTTTATGTAGAATATGTTTTCTTGTGAGAAAGTTGGTGATAAATGTTTATAGAATTAAAAATTACGTACTCGCTCCTTTATTTTTAACCCTTTAATTCCCACATTAATTTATAATTTCTGGTGTTGCAAATTAGTACTTAAGCTGGCAATGAACTTGTTTTATCATCAAAACCAATAAACTGTACTCTTTGTGCTTGGTGATGAGTGATATGAAGCAGTCATAAAGTAAAGTAGTAGCAAGTTTTACGAATCAGGTGTCTCCTAGGAAGCTCATTGGACACTAAGCTTCACAGGGGCTGCAGTGGCTGAGCAGCTAGAGTGCTTGCCTTCCACCAAGGTGAACCAAACCGGGTTCATTCCCTGGCCGGGTCACTCCTGGGTTTTCACATGTGGGAATCATGCCAGACGATGCAGTTGATTGTTGGGTTTTCTTGGGAATCTTCCATTTCCTCCACCCTTGCATTTGGACACAAATCCATTCTCGCCCTATTTCAACTTCATGGGCGCTCTCACAACCTTGTTAAGAGCCATCCAAATCTCTCGATTCAACTCAACTGGGCCTCTAAGAGTATAGTACCGGTCAAATATAAGCTTCCTCTACAGCATGTTGACCATGGTATACAATGGGCACGAAAGGGTTAATACACTATGGTCTGGAAAGTGACTACTTTTGGGCATAAGGCCTTGCAGTAAATGTTGGAAGGGAGATGCTGGGATTTGTGTGTTAACCACATATCCCTTGTAAGCTGCTTCAGTTGTCTGACATTCCTTCTATTTTGATATATTTGGGTGAAGATATGAAAGTGGCTTCACTGAATGAGTAACAAGTAGGTAAGCAGGAATGTTGTGAGCACAGTCTTCTTTTGACGAAGGCAGTTGTGCTATTTCAAACACTAGAATCTTTTTTCCATCTTTAGGCACATATACAGACTGGTGCACAGCTTTATTTGTTCAGATTCTGTGCATTATTTTGTCTTCACCACAATGTTTTTGTGTTTGTCTTTGTTATATTCATAGTTAGTTGTATTGCCCCCCCCCCCCCCTCTCTTTCTCTCTATCGCGCTCTCGCTCTCTCTCTCGCTCTCTCTCTCTAATGTAGATAGTATCCTTGTTCGTTTAATTAATAATTCTTATTTTACTGTCTCATTCATCTTGTGAATATTGACTATATTCTTTGTGGAGAATTCTCTGTCCATTATTTATCTTGTTGACAACAGTCAACCTTGTGTCGTTTTATTTTTGTGTTTGTCATATATTGGTTTTCCTGTGATGTATATTCTTGCAATGGTGAGTTTCAAATAATATCTGGCAATGACTAAACATTTCATTACTTATCTTTTTTTCCTTTATGAAGTTGCCTAAAACACAAAGCAACCAGAGCCATGGAAGACTTTCTTCTCCTTTAGCCAGCACTCCTAACCAATCCTGATCCACTGTCACTGGGGAGTGACAACCAATGGTGATCCACATCGCCAACTCCTTGTCACCTTACCTGAGATCACCACAGCACAAAAATTTTACTACAGTTAGCTTGTAAGCTACTCCAAAGTCTTCTGTGTCATATTGCATGGTGTATCAAGTCTGAAAGTATACATAACTTCCTAATTCCCCATCTCTAATCACCTCAACCCAGAGTACATATAATAGTATGGAAGCCTGACACGTTCTTTTATATTATATAACTTATGACCTAGGTTGATCTCTTGCTGTATTGCTTTCAGCATGTAGTATCACTACCACCATAGGCCTTGAAAAGGTATGGCATAGCAAGGCACCCAGTTGTTTGGGGAAGAACCGTCCCTCTTTTGCCCACCAACGAGACACAGTGGCTGGATATCCTCTATAATCTTGCTGCATACAGATGTTGATTGATACTTTTGTGCTGGGAGGGGTCCCATAAGTGCTATGTGGCAGCCTGGCATTATTCACACATTTGTACTTTGGCGTCGAAGTATGCCATACAATACACACCAGCAGTTGAGTTGAATCACTAACTAGTGTGAAGGGAATGGGGAATGTTGTCTTAACTCCTTTGCAAGGGTATAGTCTGCTTTGTAACTGGAGATGTCTAATATTTGGTGCAGCATAACCTTTTTTCTAATGTAATAAAATTATAATATTTTCTGTTTTTTTTTTTATAACAATGCTAACTTTATTTGTAGTAAAATAATTTCATCATGGAAGGTTACGTCCCAAACAACATTATTTGCCTTCTGATTACTGTTGAAAAGTTTGTTGTGCATGACCTGAAACCTAGCTAGTACGAAGAAGTATTTTGGAGTATTTAAATTCAAGCACCCTTTATTCAGTATAACTTGGCACTATCTCGGCAAACAGTAGATGTCTTTTTATTGTGAAGTATTATACAACCAAAACAAAATGATCACAAGGATAACTTTGGTACCTAGTATAAATGTATTGTGGCAAGCAATTGATGCTTGCGTTTTGCCTACCTAGAAAATGTTGTCTAATGCTAATCAATATTTTTCAGTATGCCTCATTAGTTGATTTGTCTAGGTATCAATTATAACCAGGTCTTGCTAATCTCATTGGTATTTCTTGTGTTGCCATATTTTATATTGTTTTTATTATATGTTTGGAATAATTTGCATTGCAAAATTACCCAAGACTAGTCACAAAAATGCCTTACTGTAAAACATTTAAATTGTAAAATTGTATATGCTTCAGCTTAGCTATCCTTAAATTGGCTGTTTACAGACTGCTAAACAGCTAATGTAGCTTTGCAAATATTTTTTTGTTAGTTTGGCTATAGATAGTTGGGTAAACTATACTGTCTACAGAATCACTCGACATACTGCCAATAAAATATACGCACAGTTGTATCTATATATGCTGCCATGCCATTGGTTTTATCATTTATGTTGATTGAAGATCTACCTACCCTAATTACCTTCAGCAACTGTCAAATAGTGCCAAGATACAGTACTGAATGGAGTATTTTGACAGTAGACTTTTAAGTTTAGATATATAGTAATATGGTAGTTTGTGACGATAATCTTTCATGCGAAATCAGGTCTGGAACTGCATGAATAAATGCTGCATGGTATTTATTACCAGTAAAATTATGAGTATATGCTATAACAGCTCATTATTCTGAGTAAAGTTCAGTAATAACATTTGTATTTAGACTGCTTTTTTGTACAAATTGGTATGATTGATTATCAGTATTCTGATTTGACATTTATATTTACCATTTTATATATTTTATGTGATTAAAACATATAATGAAATTTTTATGACACAGTTAAAAAAATATTATGCAAATATGTATTTTAGAAATGAATGGTGTTTTATCCAGTAAAGTGTTGTAGGTTGTTCGGTTTTTCAGTAAACATATTGGACCAATGAGTAAAGTATACACGTTGCCATTAGTCTATAGCCTTATATGTATTTGAAATGTTTTTGTCAGTTTAGATAAGGCATATAATTAAATTTTGCATTTTTCATTATTTGAAATTTAAATAGGGTGCAGATACATTTTTTTTGCCAAAGAAAGGGAAATGTAGGTACTTATCCAGTCAAAATAAGTTTATAATTAGGATTGGTTTTAATTTAGCTTAATTTACAGTTTTTGCTTTATGTACATAATAATATTTTTTGTAATTTTACATTTATTTGTGTAGATCATTGTTGCATTTTCTGGTAGTCAATTTAGCATATTTCATTTAAAAGCTATTTATGATAAAATAAGCACTTTTGAAACCTTTAAAAAAAAAAAACTACTTCCTAAAACTACGTAGGTACATGCTACATCGAACACTGGCATACAAGCACATAGTTAAATTGGCAGTTATGGCAGTTAGTTCTTAACACTTATTGTGAATATAATGTTTTAACTTTTTATCACTGAAGTTAATATTTTTTGTTTTATACACACTGCAGTGTTAAACTATATATTACTACTAACATGTTCACGTACCTAATACTTGCATGGTTACATGTGAGTGATGCATGAACAGTGTGTCTAGGCCCATTGCAATGTCAGTTATACACATTGCAGGAGGATATAAAACAGATCACAAGTAGGGCTTTCAAAAGTGTTCTAGCAACTTTGAACATCCCGTATTTATAGTTACGTTTGTTTGTAAACCGGTTGACAATTAACCATTGCATTATCAATTTCGTTGTTTGTTACAGGGATGACATGGAAATGATGTTAAATAAAATAGTGCCTGAGGTAAGTACATTGTTTTAGGGGACTCTCATATGAAGTATTGTTATCCATAGCTCTTTTAAATACCACTTGTCACTTAAAACATTTAGTCCAGTAATTATTTGTGGACTCTCCTAAGTTTGTAGATGAAAGTACTTTTATGAGGTTGTAAATAATTAGGTTTCCCTTTGGAATTTCAATTCAAATTGTTGGTTTTGTAGCGTTCATAATTTTTGAGCATCCAGTAATTATAATTTTTCCATTAGGTTAAGATCGTAGCCCTCTTGCCATATTATGTTGAAATTGCATTTAATGTACTAATATGATATCACAGTTTCAATTTTTGTTAGGGCTCAGACAAATGGTTTCCAAACATGTATTGACATGGCCAATGCATTGAACATTTGTAATGTACCAATTTTCGTACAAGTGTCCATTTTTCATGTGTGTTGTTCTGTTTTTAAAAAAGTACCACACAGGTTGTTAGATTATTATGGAACGTACTTTTATTACACTAAATTTGAATCTCGGTAATTAGAGCCATATTTTGATTGTTCATTTAGGTTGTGAGTTTTATAATAAACCAGGTGTTAGTAGAAGTTTTGTACGTACAAACGTCTGTGGGAGTTGTAAGTACGAATTTCTATGGGAGATAACGATTACCAAGGCAGACACTGTGCCTCAATGGATGTATAGCTGCTAACATCATCTTATGGTGCTATGTGGCATGTACGGAATGGTGGTTGTATATGTATTCTCCCGAACCAAGCAAACTGGTAGAATTGACTATATCATGGTGTTTCAGGATGCTGTCATAGGATCTCATAAATATACAAGATGATTGCAGAAAGAGTAAGGATGTTGGTAGTCAAATTTGGCTCATTAGATGCAATAGTGAGCATTTCACTGTTGCTGAAATGATGTGCATTTGATATGTGGCGCTGCCAATGAAAATGCAAGAATGTCTGTAATGCTATTGCCTGTGTCAAGGTGGATGCCATGCCACCAAGGTGGGTGCTTTGCCACGAAGGTATCCTGACTTAACATGCAATTTTTACTACTAGGGCCATATAAAACCTCATGAGAGACCCTGTTTGACTTGGACATCACAATATTTACTCTAACTCTGGGTACTGTCCATGAAATAATGATTAGTGCTCAGACATTGCCATGCATGTAATGTTGGCTGTCATTATGTCATTACTCTGAATCACTTTTTAAAATAAAGGAGCTCATAGTTACTTTGTTTGATTCTGGTATTGGGTAATTCACATCTATTTAAATGTCCCACTACGCTCATTGATGTTCAAAGTCTTTGGTTTACTGTTCTTTAACTCCCATAGCAATTTGTACAGTTTTTTTAAACCACTTGTAATATGATGCATCAAGAAGTTTTGAGTTTGCTGTAAATGACCTTCAGCTTAGTATTGAACACAGGTACATCAACAGAAAAAACTATCAGCATTAATAGCAGAAAACTCATTGCTTTAATAGTCTGCCATTTTGAAAGTTAGTATCAACTGAAAAGTATATTTCTTGCATCATATTTTTGGAATTTATCAAATTTGGAATGTAAGCAGTGATTCCATGATTTACTGGACTATACAGGGGAATGGTCTGTCCGTTATTGCTAGTTGTCTGTTATTGCAGATGAAAATATATACAGTTCTATGGTTTATAAAAGCAAGCTTGAAAAATGAGCATAATGGCACTGCAACGTAACAAAAAATTGAGTCATAAATAAAAATCCTCTTGAGATAATATTATTGTGCATCTGATTTGCTTCACTTCTGATTGTTTTTATCTTTTTTGCTGCTGGAAACACTAAAGCTAACCCCTTGTTTTGCAGACAGAAAAATAAATCTAAGCTCTACTGTTTTTTGTTTACTGTACAAATTTCTTATGTTCAGACCAGAGAAAAATGCTAAATTATTTCCACTCCACACAAAAATTTTGGTCTAGAAATCTTGCCAAAACAATCTATAAAGGGAACAACTTATTTGTGAAACTTATTATTTATGCAGAACAAATGAATCGGTAGACAGCAGTTAACAAACCACGTCATGCAGTGACAAGTCTCGGTTCGACGAGCGTGGCAAAGCATGTACTTCTCCGTTGCTGGTAGCTAGGTTGCACTCGTATGGTGACGGCTGCCTTGGGTATCTCAGATTGCCCGCAGATTGTGCATGGTGCACTGTGAATGTGGCGCAGCTGCTTGGAGCGATGTAACAGTGAGATGCTATCTTCTACTATTGCGTCATCCTCGCTGCTGCTAGTTACGGCGATACCAGGGGTAGGCTGTAGAGCAGCTTGCGGTTCGAGTCATATGATTTCCAGGGATCAGTCAGAGTGGACTCGGAGGATGATGCTAATAATGATGCCTCCATGGTAATTGCCGGTGATGCTGAGCGTCTCCAGGGCTTCGTGACGTCCTGCGTGTCCGTTGGGTGGCCCTTCGTAGTTGGCAAACACTGTATGCAGAGTGAAGCATTGCCAACTGAAGGCTCTATAAATGTGTACACACTGGGCGTTGCTGTTGGTTCTAAACGCAATGTATCTTGTTCATTTTCTGCCGCCATTGCTACATTGTTGATCGGTGTAGTAAAGAGCACCGCAATGTTCCAGTCACCCGGTGTGGTGGCGGCGAGTGGTAAGATGTCTCAATGGTAGATGGCAGACCGGCCTCCTCCCATATGGACGCTGTAGCAAGTCTCGCCCAATGCCTTGCTGATGGTGTGTGGTCCGCTCCATTTTGCTGCTAGCCCAACGTAAAATCTTGTTTTTCCTGCTGACTAAGGATGCATGCGTGTGTACACACATTGCCTGGGTTGGAGCTGCGGCAGTGGACGCATGGAGGTAGGCAACCAGCATGCTGCATAGCGGCATTGGTTCTCGCACACTGCAGTGCGCATGCATGCCTGCTTCTCCTCTCTTTCCCTTCTGTCCGTTGGACTCGTGGCGCACTCCCTTGTCCCACTTCAGAACTCTCCCGGTAGGGAAAGATCGCGGCCTTGGAGTAGCTGGTCTGGTGTCTTGCGGGTTGCGTGGTTCTCCCTGGTGTTTGTTCTAAACAAGACGGCCAGCAGCTGATCTGCCCAGGAAGTGTAATCCTCACCCATGCGCAAACAAAGCTGTGTTTTGATGTGTTGATTTCTTCACCCAATTGGGTTGGCGCGTGGGTGGTACACTGTCGTCATTGCTTGCTGTCCTTCCTATTTTGTGCAGTAATCCCAATACGTCTTGCCAGTGAATTGAGAGCCATTGTCGCTCAATAAAACACAGGGGAAACCCCAGTGGGGGAAAAACTCTGTCTCTAGCACTTTCCATATCATCCGTGCACGGGTGCTCGTTACCACTTAGGCTTCGACCCACCTCGAAAACAAGTCCGTGACGACAACAATGAAACGTTTGCCTTTCGACGTGCGCGATATGGTCCCATTAGGTCTAGTGCCACAGTTTCAAAGGGTTCTGACAGTTCGCATGGACGTTGTTGTTGTGTCCCGTCAGTACGACGGCTCTTGAAGCGATTGTATGCTACATACATGTGCACGAACTCTCGGACCTGCACTGTTACTGCCGGCCAGTAAAAAGTTTTCAAAACATTTCTCCTCGTCTGCGCTGCGCCGGGGTGTCCGGCCATGGCACTGGCATGAGCGTACTGCAACACTGCATTGCGGGTTGCATCAGGTACGGAATACATGCAGTTTGTTGTTATCTGACTTCGTCTCCACACGGCCGTCCACGACACACCATTTGTCTGTGATCCCGCGTGCGCACTCCAATCGCCATTTCTCTGCAGTAGGACATTGCAGTCGTGCGTTTTTGACAGTTCAAAGTAGCGCGGCCAGGTTCGGAGCCGGTGAACACACAGTAATGTTGAGCACTGTGTTGCGGTGTTTGTTGACATCTGTATTATGGTGGTAAGGGGGAAGTATCTGCTCCCATTCTTCCTCGTCATGAGCATTATTTTTACGTGGCTTGCTTGATAGGTGATAGGCGAGTTCGTTGTCTTTGCCTGCGACATGATGCACTTCAAAGTCGAAAGCTTGTAGGAACAGTGCCCAGCGCGTGAGTTTGCTACGACTTTTTTGCACATTTTGTAGCTAATCTAAACAACGGTTGTCTGTCAGGAGGGTGAATCTTTGATATTCGAAGAGTTTACGGTATCTTTTGACACTTCATATCACCGCCAAATATTCCCTCTTGTTTACGCCATAACAGCATTCAAAGCGCTGAATTTAGCACTTCTGAAGTTGATAATCTGTCGACTCCCGTCTTCCCCTAGTTGGAAAAGGACAACGCAGATGCCTTGCTCGCTAGCATCTGTAAGCACAGTTGGCGGGTGGGTTCGTGACGTGCAAGGGCTGGGCGCTCACAAAAATGCTGTCTGATTTCTGAAAAACTGTTGTCTTGCTCTTCCCACCACTGGAATTTTACGTTCGGTGACATTAGGCTGGTGAGTGGTGCTGTAACAATGACAAAATCTGCGACGTACTCTTGTAGCCAGTTGGCGATGTCAAGAAATTTGCGTACCTGCTTACGGGTGGTGGGTAGTCTTCAATTAGGGGCAGCTGTTCGGCCTGCTTCCCTTTTCGTCCACCAGGTGGCTGAGGAATTGAATTTCTGCTTTTTCTATGTGGCACTTCTTGTTAGCACAAGCCAGGCAATTCACGGCTAGTCGCTCCAGTACGAGGGACAGATGGTGGATGTGGTCTTCCCAGTTCTCTGACCACAGGGCCACATCGTCGAGGTAGGCCATAGCAAACTCGCTGATGTAGCCATCCAACACCCTCACCATCATGGCCTGGAACGTAGATAGTGCACATTTGAGGCCGAAAGGCATTAAGCCGAAAGGCACCTGCGACTATTGGGCGCAGTAAAGCCGGTCTTGTGGCTGTCTTCTCTCCGCACTGGCACCTGCCAGTACCCGCTATGCAGATATATTGTCGTTATGACCCAATCTCTGCCTAAACTGTTGAGAGCATCTTTAACATGAATAAGCGGTGGTGCATTTTGAGTGACTTGGTTTAGTTTTCTGAAGTCAACGCGAAAACGCCAAGACCCATCTTTTTTAGGCGCTAATGTTATGGCAGAATTATATTCGCTGTGGGCTGGCTCAATAATGCCATCTTGGAGCATTTTGGATATCTGTTCCTTTATGATCTGTCACTGATGTGGTTGGTACCTGCGTGGTCCGTCGGATACTGGTTTGTCATTAATGCGATGGTGTGCTCAGCCACAGTGGTGAGTCGCAGTGGATCGGCGGCGGTAAAAATATCCCTGCGCTCATCAAGTAGATGTTGCATAGTCTCCCGGAACTTTTTTGTTAAATCATGGTCCAGTTCATCCAGTAGTGTACAAGTGGCGGTTTTTCGGCCGGTCTTGGGTCTAGATTGTAGACGGTGTGACGCTCTTGATTCCCAAAATGAATTTGCCTTGTGGCAGTTTCTACTACTGTATTCTGTTCAGTGAGCCATGGAATGTACTGAATGGCTTTTTCCCGGATGTCTTCGGAGACTTAGGCGCCCGTATGGGTGTCATGATTCTGACCACTATGTCCACCTCACCCATGACTTCGCAGGGATTGATGAACAAGGTGCAGATGAAATTATGCGATGCGGCGGTATCGATGAGGGCTCGACATTGATGTTGATTTATGACAGCAGAAATGCAGAAGAAATTGCTGTTGGGACCGATGAGTTGCAATAAGAGTTTGTTGTGGTGTTGGTTTGATAGATTCACTGGTTGCCCTGGGGCAGGTGGCGTCAGGCTGCTCTACCCAGACGTTTCATTTCCCGGAAGGAATTTCCTGGTCAAGTTGGCACTTGATGTTTCAGTTCTGTTAGGACATCTTTCATTGTTCCAGTGCGGTCCATTGCACCTCTGACACCTTGGGCGGCGCATTCGCACGGTTCACTGCGCGCGGCTGTGCAGTACATGACATTGGCAGAATAATGTGTTTTTTGATGTTGCACTACTTTTCCCTGTACTTGTGGATGTTGTTACACCAGTATTCTTCTCATGTGACTCTCCTGTTTCGTGACGCGACTGCACTGTATCCCGGTCGCAGCACGGTTGTGCTAGGATGGTTGCATCTAGGGATAACACTGTTTGGATGAAGTCTGCTTCCGTTGCGTGAATGACCGACACCAATGTTGCGCGGCATTCATGTTGTGCAGTGCTGGTGAAGACCTCGAAGATTTCCTGTGTCTACATTTCCGGATGGTAGGCGCGAATTAGGCTGACTTTATGGGTGGTAAAATTATAAAATGACTTCTCCCTGCTCTTCCAGAATCACTATGCTACGTGCGCGCAAAGATGAAAATGTATCGGCACTGAAGGCACTTTGAAATTCGTCCCACGACATCCCATAGTGGGCAACCATGCTACAACAATTTGGCGTCTCCTTCCAATCTCTCGCCAGTGCTATATGGCCAGTCATCTTCGTGTACCCGGTAGCATCATAGGCGGTTGGCACAATCTTCTGTAAAGGCCAGCTGGTCCTCACTTGCCATCCTGGCGTACGCAAGTGTTGCCACTCCTACTCTCGCATCCACTGTGATTGGTGCACTTTCATAAGTTTTGCCGAAAAGATGTGGTTGCGTGTCGAGAAATGTTTGAAGTGCCAGAACAGACGCAATGTGTGGATGCGCAGATTGGGTTGATAAAACCCTGGGCTCGTCAAGGTCTGAGACATTGCACACATTGTCCGGTGTGCCCGCGGTGGTACATCTCCATGCTTCACTCAAGAGTTCAGTGTTGACGTGCTGAATTTGTTCCTCCATTTTCTGTACTGCAGCTTCGTCACTACACAAGCAGGTTTTGCCTTGCAGGAAACTTAATGAAAATGGGTCCAGCAATGGCATGGGGTTAACGCACTTCAGGCAGAGTTTTGAGAGCCTTCCATTTGTCATTCGAATGGCCAGGTATCCGGGGTCACCTGTGCGGCACGGTTGAAGCGGGAGTTCCATCTTGAGTTGAGTTGTTGTTCTCTTGCCAGGACCACGTGGTCTCTCTGGCTCGCTGCAGACACCCTGTGATGTGGCACAGTAGGAGTGGTATCTGTGATTTGGCGCAGTAGGGGTGGTATCACCATGCGGTGATATATCTCATGTGGTGAGGAGAGGGGTGGCAGGTGGCACGCTACCTTCTGTCGCTTCCCCAAAATGACTGCTGGTGTGGGTGACGTGTCTGGCTGCCGCTCACGCCACACTGGTTCCGAAATGGCTGTTTTTCTCCTTTGTCTCCCTGGTGCTTTTGGCGCCAAACTTCCTACGTGGTTTTTGGCGATGTTTTTTGGCACATAGTCAATGACAAATGGATGGGGGCCTCGGGAATGAAAAAGGTTGATTTGCCAGTAGCGAAAATACAGAAACTGATAGTCTCAGATGAGCCTACGTGCATTAACACATAAAAGTACACATGCATACACAGAAACATGAACACTTGAAACATAGGCATGCATGGTAACGGGAGTGATTTGTGGTTAGGTAATACGGTGAGGGAGGTATGGATGGTTTGACAGGAATTGATGGTCACTAAGTTGAGAGAGACATTTTGACGGCGTGGTGGTTGGATCATGGGGGGGATGGTGAGGTTATGTGGATTGGAAAAATAATACTGACGTAAATATTGCTCGGTTAGGCGCCAGTTCACAATGTCGTGAGCATGAGACTGCAGGCGGGGTTGCGTGGCAGACGACCAGCGTAGCTTCCTTCAATGCTCCACCATCTGTACAGACCGTCTCCACGTGATGCTGTAAATTCAAAGTTATTAAATTCCTTTTATGCCTTGGTTAGTAGTGGCTGTTGGCCTCCCCTAAGACTCCACTCGCTCCCGAAGGATTGTTATGGCCATCCTACGCCTATTTATTACGTTAATAAAAAATTTAGTTACATGGGACGTGAAGCATACAAAAAATAATAGTTGGCAAAGTTCATTTAAACCACATTTTATTTCACAAACACTCGTGCGAGGCACATAAATGACATTTCTCCATTGGTGTGGGAGGGTGCAAAAACTATATGAAAAATACAAGAACATTTTAAGGCCTGGGCGATGAAAAATAATTTAAAATTCCAGACAAATAAGTTACTATTGTAAACTACATGATTGGCTGAAAACAATGCAGGGCTGGGGAGGTCGTGACGGGACGACTACACTACTAGAGTACCGATAGACTACTGAACATGGCAGCGCGGGATGACCGGTGCCAAGCGTGGCCATTCCCGCGTGACCCGATAAAAAAAATGGAAAATAGAATTACATGTTACATGAAATGAATGATGGGCTTAAAGGATTGCTATAACACACTAGATGCTACAAAACACTTGTACATGATGAAATAAGTACATGATGAAATAAAAATTCCTTATATTAAAATACAAAATTTCGTAACCACGTGACCTGTGTTTCCTGGCTGTCCTGCAGCCGGTCACATTTAACGTCTACACTGTTTTTATGTGAGCATGTGTGGCTTTGGTTTATTATGGATTGTCTCACATTTACTTGTGGCCGTATTTTATTTGCATGTCTTTCTTTGCACTGTCAGTTTTACACAAAAACATTTAAATTGCAATTTGGTGCAAACTTGAAAAATGTTTGTTTAGGACGGGCACGTCCACTGCCGTGCCTTCATGGTTTGCCACGGTGACCTGTCTTGACTGGCGATTGGAAGTTATGTTTACTTACACGCTAACAAAACACTAGACAAGGATACAATTAAACTCAGATCACTAATATTGACATAAACACTGGGAATATATATGGGCTGTATATGGCACGTGATGCCAATGTAAACAATGATGCTACGATAATTACTGTTGGCAGGTAACGGGATACTACCACATTATATTTTTCAAGTAGTACATGGTGTGACTCTGTGTTAAAGAATCCAGAGGTAAAGCTTTCCTTCACTCGGATCTCTGGAAGGGAATACATTGAGAGGAAATACCAGTGAAAGAAAGAAAAGGAAAAAGGAAAGCAAGATAAGGATTGAAACATGGAATGTATGCATGCTATTGCAAGTAGGAAAGCTAGAAAATGCAATACAGGAGATGAAAAGAACAGATTAGATGCACTTGGCATGTGTGAAATGAGATGGGGAGGGAAATGGGAGATAGAAAGTGGCTAAGTTTTTGTACTCAGGAGAAGATAAGAGTGGTAGAAATGGGGTGGGAATACTGCTAGGGCATAAATTGAAAAATAAGGCAATGAAGGTGCAATATATTGATGGAAGATTGATACTGATACGGCTGCAGGGTAGTTCGAAAGACGTGATAATAATACAGGTATATATGCCAACTAGCCAGCATAGAGATGAAGAGGTGGAAGAATACTATGTAAAGATTGAAAAACTTATTGAGAAAGAGAATAAAAATGCCTGTGTCATTATTATGGGGGACTGGAATGCAGTGGCGGGTGAAGGAAAAGAAGAATACATAGTAGGAAAATTTGGATTAGGGGTAAGAAATGTGAGGGGTGAAAGACTAACTTTTGCAAAGACATCTCACTAGTGGTGGGCAACACCGTATTTGAAAATTACAAAAGGAGACGTTATACATGGATCTCTAGTTTGAATAGAGAATGGTACCAGCTGGACTACATCCTGATACAATAAATGTATAGGAACTGTCTGAAGAATGCCAAAGCTTACCCAGGAGTAGACATAAATTCAGATCACAATCTTGTAGTGGGCAAAATACATGTAAAGCTGAAAAAAATGGACAGGAGCAAAACAAGGGAAAGATTAAACTTGCACACACTCAAGGAGACAAGTAAGGCTTCAGAGTTGAGACAGGTTTATGGAAAAATGCCAGAGGCAGAGATGAAGAATGTATAAATGAAAAATGGATAAAAATGAGAGAAGGACTCATGACGTCTGCCAAAGAAGTTCTAGGAATTAAAGAGTCCAAAAGTATCAGGAAAGAATGAATAACGGAAAAGATGTTGAAAAAGATGGAAGAACAGAGAAAGTGGAAGAATACGGGAAATGAAGATAGAAGAAAGAGGTATAGGAAACTGAATAATGAATTTAGAAGAGAAACTGAACAAGCAAGAGAAAGGAAGGTGGATGAAAGAGAAATGTGAGGAAATAGAGAAAATGGAGAAAGAGGGAAAGTATGAAATGATTTACAGAATGGCTAGGGAGATAGCCATTGAAGGAAAAAGAAGGAATTTAACATAGAAATAGATAAAGGAGATGGCACATTTGCCAAAGAACCACATGAGGTGTTGAGTAAATGGCAAGAATATATTGAATGTCTGTATGGCGGATCAAAGACCAAGTGAAAGTATGATTGAAGAGGAGGCACAAGTGCTAGAGGATAGAAAGGGGTATGGCATCTTGGAAGCAGAAGTAGAAAAGGCACTGAAGGATATGAAGAATCGGAAGGCATGTGTAATCGATAATTTGCCAGCAGAAGTGAGGAAGAGTTTAGGAAACAGGGAAAGGAGGGAGATAGTCTACCTATGTAATGAGATATATGACAAAGGGGGAATGGCCGGATGACTTTCTCACAACTGTAATGATATCAATTGAAAAAAAAGAATACCAGTAAATGTGATGAGCATAGGACTATTATTCTAATGCAGCTAAAATATTATGAGTGTTAAATAGAAGGCTCTATGGGAAGTTAGATTGATGGATTGGAGAGGAATAGTTTGGATTTAGAAATGGAAAAGAAACAAGAGATGCTATAGGCTTATTAAGAATCATAAGGGGTAAGATATATTGACAAAGGTAGAAATTTTTATGCTGTCGTTATTGACTTGGAAAAAGCTTTCGACAGAGCACTATGGAACAAGCTAATGGACATCTTGAAGAGGAAAGGAGTAGATTGGAATGAGATAAGACTAGTACAGCATATATATTTACAACAGAAAGTAAGAATAAAGATTGGAACTGAAATGTCAGAAGAAAGCAGCAGTTGGACAAGGCTGTTGCCTTTCTCCCTTGTTCTTCAATTTATACCTGAAGGAAATTATTGGGAAATGCTTAGATGGAAGAAGAGGAGTACGTATTGACGGAAAGAGAATAGAATGTACAAGATTTGCTGATGATATGGTTTTATTAGCAGAAAGTGAAAGAAATATAACAAATGCTAAAAAATCTGAATGAAACTTGTGAGGAGTATGGAATGAGAATCAATACATCAGAAACAGAGTATGGTATTCAGTAAAGGAAGGAAACCGGCAAATATTAAGATAGGACAAGTTATTATCAGCCAAGTAAGAACATTTAAATATCTAGGAAATACGATAACTGAGGACTTGAGATGTCATCAGGAGATGAAGACTCGTATTGTGATAGCGAAGGAAGCGTTCAACTGGAAGAGGAGATTGCTGTGTGGAAAACTAGATAAAGCACTGAAGAAAAGACTTCGCAAGTGTTTAGTATGGAGTGTGGCACTCTATGGGGCAGAGACGTGAGGACGAAAAAAGGCTAGAAGCATTTGAGATGTGGATGTGGAGGAGAATGGAGAGGATAAGCTGGGTGGAAAGAGTGAGTAATGAAGAAGTGCTGGGAAGAGTTTATGAGAGGAGAAAACTGCTGAAAGTCATAAGAGAAAGGAAGAAGAACTGGATAGGAGACTCATTGAGACGGGGGTGCCTGCTAACAGATGCTATGGAAGGAGTAGTTTGTGAAAAAAGATTGAAAGGAAAAGATACAAGTTGATAGATGACCTCAAGTGAAGCGGAAAGTATATGAACCTGAGGTTGGCAGAAGACAGGAGAACATGGAGAGATACTACGCCCCTTTAGGGCTAAAGGAAGGCAAGGAGGACACTTACCATTAAAAAAAATCAAGATAGCATGGACATGAAAATTCCAAAATCAATACAAATATATTGAAGCCCATGTATACATTATCACCAAGAACAACAATATTTGTAGTACCTTACTTCAAAAATACATTACCATATACTGTGAACCCTCCCCTAGTGGTGACAGTGCTCCTCTTCAGGGCACGGGGGCTGGCCTATCTTCCAATGGCTGATGAAAAATCTTAATATTAGAGACGTGACTTTTTAAAAACTTGTCCGTTACTGGGTCCTGCAACAAAACTGACATTGATGTAGGAAAACTAAGAATGCAATACGGGCCATCGTACTTAAGGTCTAATTTTGCTAAGAAGAAATCAACCTTTCTAGATAAATGATGAGTCTTTACAAGAACTAAATCACCAACTTTGTAAGAAACAGGATCATATTGCTCACCTTGCGCCCTACGCATATGATGAAAATATTCCTTCAGATGCTTGATAGCATCCTCCCAGAATTCATTTCGCTCCCTTATATATACATCAAAATGGAAGCCCCAGGCATTAAAAAGAGGATGCAATAATCTCCGACTAAAGAACACTTCTTGCGGGGTCAACCCTGTAGCAGCATTTTCACAAGAATTCAAGGCCAACATTATGACATGGATATCTTTATCCCAATCTGTTTGAATATCATAAGGAAAGGTAAAAGTGCAGCCTTAATGGTACGATTATACCACTCTACCATATTAGCTTGAGGGTGATAAGGGGTTGTATGGACCAAACAAACTCCCCAAGAAAAGGCTGGATTTGATAACTCGGTGGAAGTAAAATTTCTCACGTTATCAGTAACAACTTGGGCAGGTGAACCAAAATATCAAAATACTTGTTCCTGCAAGATCTTACAAACAGTGTCTCACATGGGAAATAACAAAACAAACTTTGAAAATCCATCAACCAGAACCAATAAATAATAAAAACCCTTCTTAGATCTAGGGAGAGGGCCAAACATATCCATATAGACTCTTTCCCAGACAAAACTAGGTGGTGAACTACTAAACTGTCCTTGGGCTCTATTATTAGGGGCCTTTACTTGCTGGCATAAAACACACTGTTTCACCCAATCTCTCTAATTTCTAATTGCATTTCTGGCCAATAAAAAAGGTTGTTCAATATGCTGCAAAGTGCATTCTTGCCCTGATGAGCACCCAAATAAGAGTTATGGAAATAATCAAACACCATTGGCCTCACTGCCTTGGGTGCATAGGTCTTGAAATCGGCCTTACGTGAAGCTTTGCCAATACTATTACTATTCACTTACAAGATGACTCAGTGCACACTAGAACACAACGGAACACACATAACACTATAATTGTCAAACATCAATAAAGCCCTCTTATTTACTAAATCATTCTTTGCATACACTTTGTACACAGCACTTACTGTAACACGACAACAACAACCCCTTCAGACACATTTAATAATAACCGTTCAATAAAAACAAATGTTACATCAAAACATAACATAGACACAAAATGTAAACAAATGCATGTTGTCGCTGCGGTGCATACGTGACTTCTGATATTACCACTGAATAAAGAATTTAAAATGGCCATGAATAAAATAAAAAACTGGAAAAAATCACTTTGTAACAATATTGTACCTGGTCACTGGTGTTCAAGACCTTGCTGTTAAGCGCAAACAAAAACGTACCTATTTTTCCTTCCCTCCCACTCACTCCCCCTCTATCCCATTCTCTCCCTTTCTCACACCCCCTGCCTCTCTCATCCCCTCTTCCTTGCTCACCCCCTCTCCCTAGATCTCCTATCTTCCTTCTTCCCTTTCTCCCTATCCTCTCCCCTTTCTTTCTCTCTCCCTTTTCTCCCTATTCTCCCCCCTTTCTTTCTCTCACTTCCTTTCTCCCTTTCCATTTTTCTATGTCCCTTTCTCTCCTTTTATTTAGCTCTCCCTTTTTCTGTTTCTCTCCTTTCCTCTCTCCTCTTCCCTTCTTTTTTTTTCTCTCCCCCTCTCTTTTTCTCTCCCCCTCTTTTTCTCTCCCCCTCTCTTTTTCTCTCCCCCCCTCTTTTTCTCTCCCCCTCTCTTTTTCTCTCCGCCCCTCTTTCTTTTCTCTCTGCCCCTCTTTCTTTTCTCTCTGCCCCTCTTTCTTTTCTCTCTGCCCCTCTTTCTTTTCTCTCTGCCCCTCTTTCTTTTCTCTCTGCCCCTCTTTCTTTTCTCTCTGCCCCTCTTACTTTTTCTTTCATCCTCTCTATCCATCTTTCTTCTTTCTCTCTCCCTCTTACACAATGTATCTCTCTTTTTGTCTCCTTTCTCTCTCTCTCTCCATCTCCCTTTTTTCTTCCTTTTTTCTCTCCTCCCTCTTCCTTTTTCCTTCTCTCTCTCCTCCTTTTTCCTTCTCTGCTCTCCTCCTTTTTCCTTTTCTCTGCTCTCTTTTACTTTTCTCTCTCCTCCCTTTTCCTTTTCTCTCTCTTCCCTTTACTTTCTCCCTCCCCCTTTTCCTTCTTCCTTCCTCATTTTCTCTTTCTCTCTCCCTCCCCTACCCCTTTCTTCTCTCCCTCCCCATTTCCTCTCTCCCTCCCTTTCCCCCTTTCCTCTCTCTCCCCTACCCCTTTCCTCTCTCTCCCCTACTCCTTTCCTCTCTCTCCCCTTACCCCTTTTCTCTCTCTTTTCCACTATCCCTTCTCTCTCTCTCTCTCTCCCTCTCTCTTCCCCTAGCCCATTGGTACCACAGTGGCTGAGCTGTTAGCCTGCTCGCCTTCCACAAAGGCGATCTGGGTTCAATCCCTGGCTGTGTCACTTCGGATTTTCGCATGTGGGAATCGTGCCAAAAGATGCCATTGTTCAGCGGGTTTTCTCGAGGATCTTCAGTATCCCCTGCCCTTTCATTCTGGCGCTACTCCATACTGATCTCAATCATCATCGGCTCTGAAGACCTTACTTTTAAGAGCCACCAAAGTCTCTCCCCATCACCCTTTCTCTCTCTCCTTAGCACTTTCTCTCTCTCTCTCCCCTCCCTTTCTGTTTCCACTCTCCCTTTCTCATTCCTCTTCCCCCTTTCAATCAACCTTTCTCTGTATCCCTCACCATCTCCCTTTATATATCTCCCCCTCCCTTTTTCTTCCTCCCCATTCCCTTTCCCCTCCCCCTCCCCATTCCCTTTCCCCCTTTCCCCTTCACCTTTTCACTTTCTTTTTATCCCTCTTCCTTTCTCCCTCATCTTTTCTCCCTCCCTCCCTCTCTCTTTCTTTATCCCTCTCCCTTCTCTCTCTTTCTTTATCCCTCTCCCTTCTCTCTCCTTTTATGCCACTCTCCCTTTCTACCTTTTTCTCTGGTCCTTTTTGTCTTCCTATTTTATATGTTATTCCAGCTGCAAAAGTGAGAGTGTCACAAATGTGAAAAATTACCAATAATGTCTACATTTCACATATTGTATATACCTCAACCATTAGCTGGTGGGTCAAGAAGCAGCTGTATTGTTTATTTACATACTGTAATATTTCAGCTGTATTTGTCATTGTACTGCTGGAGTATACATGTTCAAAGATGCCAAGTATCCTGGATTTTTCTTTGTTGTAATTTTGTTTGGCCGCACTACAGAATTACGATTGTCTAAAATAATACAGATTTTTACACTTTCAGTATTACTAATTAAATTTAATTGCGCATGGTTTTTTTTATATATATTTGCGAAAAAATATCAGGATGTCGACCTACAGGGAAAATTGGGAATGTAATAAGGAGAAGTCAACGAAATCTCAGGGAATTTTCACCTGGGTCAGAGAACATGTAACTAATTTCTACTCTGCAAAAGTTGTTAATTGTGTAAATACAGTGTAATGTAGTTATAAACACATGCATTTTAAAATTTACATTTTTAAGTTTGTGAACTGGCAGTAATACATCTTTGCCAAGTGACGTAGGGCTACGTACAAAAAAGTATTTGTGTGTTTGTAATGGGCATTTGTGTGAAGTCAATAGTGTGTATCGCAAGAAATATTGATGGGCTAGATAAAATTTTTGCCCTGCTTGGTTGGGTGGTGTAATTTAATTTCACTTCAGTGATAGCATATCTACTCTGTCAGTGTTGGAAAAATGTGATACTGAAAGGTTTCGGTCCTGAAAGTAGGTTAGGGAAAACTGTAAAATTCTGCCTATAAAACAAGGAAATGTCGGGAAATTCCAAAATTGAATTTCATTGTATACATTCTTGGCAGTGTGCAAAATTATAAATACATATTAGCATAATTTGTCAATGTGCATGAAATAAATTGAGCTGTAAAATTGGTAAAGAAATTTAATAGTATTTAACCATGTGGGGTTGTGAAAACTTCTTTGGTTTCAGAAATTGATTGCGGTAGTCGCAGCTAAATCAAAATGTGACACCAGAAGCAAGATTTAAGTGTATCAAACAAGATGTTGTGTGTTTATGTTAAGTGACACAGTCAGTTTGCTTTTTTTTTTTTTTGGTGTAGACTTTTAAAACGTATAGTGTGCTAGATGCATTTCTTAGAATATGACGCACAAAATATATTTGCTATAAGCACAAATTGCAATAGCATTACATTTAATAAAACCAATTAATGACAACATTTAATCCTACATGCATAAATAACTTGTTTTCATTATCAGCTGCAAATACAATAAAATAGATGAAGACAAAAATAATGTGTTTTAAAATTGGGATTTTATGGTGGCAAACACAAGTGAACTCATTCAGGGTAGGCCTATTAAAAAATACCATATATCGTGAGAAATATTGATGGGCTGAGTAAAATGTTGGCCCTGCTTGATTGGTCTGTTTCAGTGAAATTTAATTCAACTTTACCTATATCATATTTGTTCTGTCAGCTGTGGAAATGTATGGCATTGGTACATTTTGGTCCTGAAAATAGATCAGGGAAAAATGGTAAGATTCTGCCTGGTAAACAGGGAAAAGTCAGAGAATTCCAAAATAGAATTTCAGTAGATATCATGGGGAAATATAGACTTATAAAAAGAAAAATTTCAATTTAAGTTAAATTCAAAATTGTGTGTGCATGCAGGTTAAGAAAGACCATTTAATACAGCAAGGCTTCAGAAAGTACTCTTGTAGTATTTTTCCAATAGTCTGTTTGTAATATACTCGTACTTTTTATATGAACCTCCTTCCAAGGAGATACTTGACCATGTCTGTAACCTGTTGGTCATTAAATTGCTGAAATTCTGGTAGGCACATTTGCACTAATATAATGAAGAGGTAAAGTTTGTAAGTTTGTTAGAGGTAATCTCTGGAACTATTTATCTGATTTAAAAAATTCTTTCACTGGTAAGTAGCCTGGACCTTCTGGATGAACGTGCTATATATCATGTTATGACACCAGGAGAAATTTTAAAATACAAAAAAATTAAATAAACATAAAACCATTAAATTACTATTTTTTTTATGTACATTCATACTCTAAACTATAGATTTACGAAACAAATGTTCAAATCAATTTATTTAATATAATGTCAACATTAATTTTCTTACTTTATCTTACAATTACAGTGAAATAATTATATGTACATAATTTTTTGTAGATAATTTAATTAGCTAATAAATTATATTTTTGCCATTCCTGTATTAGTTTAGCAAGAAATGTTAATTTTTTACACTTAATTTTAAATTTAAATGTAAAAGTTTGTAATAAAAGAATATTTTCAAAATAAATTGATGTCCAGCTTAATGGTTTTGTGATTATGTAGTGTTTGCTTTGTAAACAAGAGATAGTCTATTGTTTGAGCCTTAGCTTAAAAATCACCTGTTATCAAGACATACTAAATAATACTGGATATGGTTTTTTTTTTAAATTCCAATTTAAAAAGGTAATGGAATTTACAAATCATTTTATTTTTAATTTGTCTTAGTTACAAATTAATTATTTTACTTTTCATTCGATTCTTTACCATAGATAATAGCAAGGTTGATTTTTCAAATAGCCAATTAAAAAATATAGTTGCCACTAACAGCTACCACTAACAGTATCTTTGGAGCAAAATTCAGTATGTCTATATGTAAAAATGGACCTTTTGGTAAATTGTTACAAGATGCATCATTAATTATGTGGGATGAATGTACTATGAGCCATAGAGCTCATGTTAAAGCAGTAAATGGGACACTCCAAGATTTCGGAAACTCAAATGTACTTGTCATAGCAAAAGGAATATGTGCAGACATTGTTCAAGCATGTCTAAAATCATCTCCGTTATGCGGTTCAGTTCAAACAGTTAATTTTGCACACTAAAATTAGAGCCCAGAGCTCATTTAAGCAAAAACAATAATGGTTTTCCACAATTGCTAAAGCTTAGAGAAGGAAAATTCCCTTTTCCAATTTCAAATGGTGGTAGCACTGAAATTAAACTTGATGCTGGATTGGGTTGCAAAGTCCATAAATTATAACATCTTATAGAGGCAATACACCCCGATCTAGGGAATTTATTGTAAAGACTATCGTTGGTTCTGTTCAAGAGCAATAATAGCTCCCTGAAACAGTGCAGTTAATGAAATAAATACGATTATATTACAAGCCCTGCCAAGTTAAACATTACAAATTCATTGATACAGTCACCGACATCGAGGAGAGAGTGCACTACCCTCAAGAATTCTTAAATTTATTAAATCCTAATGGCCTGCCACCACACTATCTCAAATTAAAGATTGGTATCCCAATAATGGTACTACGCAATTTAAACCCACCTAAAATGTGTAATTGCACGAGACTATTGATAAAAGATTTGCTGAACAATATCATCGAAGCAATAATATTAACTGGACGTGCTGCCTGACAGCGCATATTCCACATATCCCTATGATCCCAACGGATTTGCCTATTCCTTTCAAGCGGTTGCAGTTTCCGGTGAAGGTATCATTTGCTCTCATAATAAACAAGTCCCAGGGACAAACCTTCAAATTTGTGGTAATATATTTGAGCAAGGGATGTTTTTCTCATGGCCAATTATATGTTGGGTTATCGAGATTCGGAACTCCAGAAAACCAATATATTTTGCTACCAGAAAATAATAAAACAATAAACATGGTATACAGAGAAGCTCTAAAAGTTAATGTAAATTTAATAAACCCTATGAAAAAATTACTTTGCAATAAGAGGTTCATATTTCCTATTTACAAAAAACTAAGTTAATTTTACGATTATACTCCCCTGTACTGTTAATGTAAATTTAATAAAACCCATGAAAAAAATAATGAACTAAGTCACAGGTGGTTGCTATTTGAATGAATATGTTAAAATTAATTTTCTTACTTTAAGTTGTAACTACGAGAATTCTTGAATTACTTTTAAAATGAAAATTTGAAATTTTGTTACAAAAAATATAATAATAAAACTTATTAATGCTGGCGAGGGTAATACTGGTTTGTTTATAAAACAAAGCTCTGCCACACTGTTTAATTCATTACAGGTGGGGAATTTGCTTTAGCATTCTTGAGATATGAATATTAAGATAAACATTTTATATGTCTTCCTCAGAAGTTTATGAATTGTTTTTACACACCTTTTAAACCATTTTCAAGAAAACATTTTCTAAAATTATTATTAAAAATCACTTTTTGCAGTTATTTGTTTGTGTACTATTAAAAGAAGTCTTATATAGCATTCTAATTTCCTAGCAAGCTGGTGTGAGAAAACCTTAATTCTTCATTGATTACCACTTTAAGAATGTCTGTGTTCTAAAAAGTGTGAATTATTCAACGGAATAAGTTACAAAAGAAGAAGACTATCTTGTATGAATGGGACTTTCTGTAGTGAACTTACGTGATTTTTTTCTTTCCCAGGGTTTGGCGTATAGACATTCCTGTGAAGGCCCTGATGACATGGTAAGTTTGATAAGTATTTTTATTTCATGTGCATGTAATGTAAGTTGTGATATTTATTTTCATGGTTAATGAATTATTTTTATTAGAAATTTAATGTATGTAAAAAAAAAAACTGCAATTGTGATTACTGTTGAAAGGAGCAAAATTTATAATCTTATAATTAGAGGTATGTTACACATTCAGTGGTATTAGTTACTAGCTTACTTTCTAACTTTTTTTTTTAGGGGTTGGGGGGGGGGGGGAGGTCCAGCATTGATGTTGTTCTACAAATTTTTCTATATCCTAACAAAATATGTTAGGCTAGGTTTTCTTATAAAAATTGTGATTTTCATTAATCCTTTGCTAAAGCAAGCACACACTGCCATAAATGCATAATTTTGAAGGTAGGTCTATTGGCCAACATGTATCATTTAAAGTTGTTTGTTGAATATCAAGAGGTGCACCACCTGAAAAAAATCTTTACAGTCGATGAGTTAAAAATTTGAGTTTCTCCCTAAGCACGTAGAACTATCTGCATTTTTTTACACACAAACCAAAAAGTAATTTTTCAGATCGACTGGAGGTTGCAGTGATCTCAAACTATTTGCTTTATAGTATGGGAACTGTGTTCAATTCCTTGTGAGGTCACTCTTAATTTTCTCACATATGGTAAACATGGCATGCGTTGTCGGCCTGTGGGTATATTCGGGATATTCCTATTTTCCCCACCCTTGCATTTTGCCATTGCCTGTCTCCATATTAAGTCTTCACCCCCGTCAGCACTGAAGACCCCTGCTAAGTGCTGTCTAAATCTCTCATGTCAAACCTAAGTGAACTATTTGAATGAAAAAAATTTCTTACAAGTTTTTCTTTGCTGTAGCATTCATAAAAAGAAGTTAAATTTTAAAACAAATTTGGTTGGGGAAAAAAATAAAATGTAGCGCAACACATTAATCAACTTTAAAATGAATTTGAACTCTTATAGAGACAGAAGTTGTCAGCCTGCCTCATTGTTATATTCTGTAGTGCACAGTAGTATGAAGAGACTGTTTTTAGCTGTATTGGAGGGCACCAAATTTGTTTCTAATATATATGACACCTTGACAGTTGTGTTCCTAACATTTTTAAATAGTATCTTTGAAGGGGATCATTTCCAGCTATATTGGAATCCCGGATTGTTAATTACATTAAAACATTTTTACAGTATTAATTTTTCAAGGCATCAAATTATGTTCATCACAGTTTTTACTTTAAAGTAATCTGCAAGTGTGTTTACAAGGCATAAACCTGTGCAAAATTTGTCCCAGAACTCTGGAGAATTTCAAATGTTACATTACCAGAATAAAACATGCATGGATGAAACAGGTGTCAAATGAAAAAGAAATATTTCGTCAAGTTTTTAGTTTTAAAATTTTTTAATTTATGTTTTGTATGTTATATTCTTTGTTAACCTATTTTCTAAAGAAAGAATAGGCTTACAAGATTGCCTTTGCATGCATGTGTGTGTTCATGCATGTGTTTCCCCTAAATATGTGCACAGAATGTTACCAAACTTGGTACATTGATGGTGTTTTGTAAGGATGCCCACCCTTTATAATTTTCAATAATGTCAGGAGCTAATTTTTAAAATGGTAGTGTTTAAAATATGTAGAGTCTTTGTAGAAGATTAGATCACATGGAAAAATTAATTACACTGTGCCTCAGAAAGTAATTGATTGGTTCCTACCAAATGTGGCCTACACATCGTACAACAATAGGACACCTAAACTTTCATTCTTTTAGTAGCTCATACATATTTCCAAAATTATTATCTTATAAATACAGGATGTCTGTAAAGTCTTATGCAATTTCAAAGCGCTGTAGCTTGGCAATGGCTACTTGTATGTGAATGAAACATAGACAGTTTAAAAGGAGGAGTGTTAAAGCTCATACATGTAAACACACACACACGTAACGTCCGATTTCAAAGTACTTTAGTGACTTCACAACAATAATTACACATTTGTTACAAAATGTGACATAATTCTAGTTACAACAAGTATCCACTGGAATGATTACAAATGTTCAATGTTACCTCAGGCCTCATGGCACACATCAAGTCAATAGTCAAACGAGTGTGTTAAGGTTTTGTCTTATGGGCAGTTGTCACTAGTGTGCACGAGCAATGCTAGTGATGTCTCCCAACCATCAGTCAACACCCATCAGTTTGTTAGAGATAGTGAGCCAGCAGCACAAAGCGTTTTGTGTCCTCCAGTTCCATACATGCAAATCTGTTAAAAGTGTGCAGTGCGTGTTCCGTTGATGATTCTGCTCAAAAGCACTTGCTGCCTAGAGCATTAGAAGGTGATGTAGTACATTTACAGAGACAGAATGTTTGTATGCCTCAAAATGCTCAGGTCGTCCCCGCACTTGAGGAAAACGTAGAGCAATTTTGAAATTTGTTTACTTGCAGCTCGCAAAAATAGACACTGTGAGCAAACTGTGAGCGTCACATTCCCCTTAAAATGGTGTAGAAAGTGTTGCGACATTTGGCACTAAAACTGTACAGAATTTAACTTCTCCGCACACTTCATGGTGGGGTAAGGAGAAACATATTCAGTTTTGCAACTTCATTTTGAACTGAGAATACGAAGATGGACATTTCTCATTGCACTTCATTTTCATTGACAAGTCAATGTTTTTGTCTGGACTTGTGAACAAGTACAATGTCCGCATTTGGGAACACAACAGCCGTACGCTATCTTTGAATATGAGAAAGAGTCCCTTGAAGTTAATATGTTTTGTGCAACTGTGTGAGGAAAAGTCTATGGCCCATTGTTTTTCACAGAAAAAACAGTCACAAGAACCTCATACCTTCACATATTGTTGGATTAACTTTTTCCACAGTTGCAGCAAAATAGTGGCAGTTTCATTTTCCAGCTAGGCTGTGCGCCCCCGCACTGGCACTTGGCAGTGAGAGAATTTTTGAACACAGAATGTCCCCAACACTGGATTGGACAAAATGGGCCTCAAGATTCTGCACTACACCTTTGGCCACCTCGTTCTCCTGACCTCGCTGTGCACTCTTTATATTTGTGGGGGTTCGTCAAAGATTTGGTGTACGTGCCTCCTTTACCATACACTTGGATGAGCTGAAGAGATGTGGAAACTTGATGTAACTATACTTGTGTCACATTTTGTAATAAGTGTATAATTGTTGTTGTAAAGTAACTACAGCCCTTTGAAATTGGATGTTATGTGTACATGTAATTATGTGTATGAACTTGAACACTCCCGCTTTCAAACCATCAGCATTTCATTCATATACAAGTAGCTGTTTCTAAACTATACTACTTTGAAATTGAATGAAGACATAGACATCCTGTGTTTTGTGTTATACAAGGCACGGAAATTCTTGGCCGCTCAGTCTATCTGCTAGCAGTACCAAGTCCTGTTGCCCCATCTATAAAGTGCCCATCCCTTCATAATACATGTGCCGTGAAACCTCAACTTTAGTTATATAAATTACATATATTTACATAAAGATGAATATTTGAAAATAGTAGAAACAGAAATCAAACACATACGAGATATATTTCAAAATTTGTGTATATTAGGAGAATACCTAGGCAGACAAACTGCAAAATTTTACGTTCATAGTAAGAACATTCTGACACTTAAATTTACATATTAATAACGAATGTCAAATGTATATGTTCACGCATGACATACCAGGAATATATAATCGCTCATGTAGATCAGTAGGCTATGTCCACCTCTATTTTTTGGCTAGGAGGTAAGCCAAGTGCTCCTATAAAACTGGGGACTTAGTCCTTATGGGGTAAGGGAGCTTTCCCATTACACAGGACAGGTTTGGTAGCTATTCAACAGGGCACAAAGTCTGGTACAGTAAGCTGTTCTTGTGTTGTGGTGCCACCGGCTTTGCGGCGATACCTGGGTGAGTAGCAGGTGAGTGAGCGGCGATACCTGGGTGAGTAGCAGGTGAGGTGAGTAGCAGGTGAAGGAAGGTATGAATGACGGTGATGGACAAGGTGTAGGGTGCAGAATGGCTGGAACCAAATATTCTATGACTGGTGTAGGAGGCTGTTCAGGTTGGTTCAGATGATCTATCACCCACCAAGGGTGTTCTGTCAGATCTTGCTTCTCTGGAGCAGGAAACAGATCTCTTGGAATTTCAATCTCCACTGGGTCTTGCAGATGTCGAAGTGCCTGTGCCTGCTCTCATGGTTCTAAGCTAGCTAGGGAGGCTACCAGACCAGTCTTCAACTCATGCTTACAGCCAGAAGCCAAGAGAATCTGCCGCACATTATTCTCGAGACCTATCCTTTTGGAATAGGGTATCAGGAAGTAGACTTACCCTTTTGCTACTGCAACAATACTGCAGGTTCCATGTGTTCAACTTACATATAAGCACCACGTGAGGGCCAGAGACTGCTGGACACCTTAATTCCTGCATGTGGTACAACGGTGCAGTACACATTGGAGGTTCAGGCTTCACCTGTCCAAGATCACACATGGGTGTATGAGCTTAACCGAGTCTTCTCAGTCAGGGAACATCTGTCTCTCTTGGTGGTGCTCCGCAGTGGAGAGGCTGAGGGACACCAAGCTGACAAGCTGGCTCAAGTTAGTGCGTGAGAGTAAAACTATGTATTCTGGCTTGTTTGATTAAGTTTCCCGAGATCACCTGCAGTATTGTTATGTGAGGGTAGTTACGGAAATGTGCTACATGTACAGGAAAGAACTCAAAAGTAAAAGCCGACCCACTTATATTTTCCATAATGTAAAGAAACTTGGTATGTGCACCCTAACTCCTGTTCAATGGCGCGAGTCTTGGCCGGGAAGCTTGCGTACAGTTCAATATAGGCTGGTAGAAGCAACTGGTTATAAACTGGGGAATACCTAGTGTGATGCATCTTGTTACTGAACGATCTTCTCTTGCATTGTTGAGACGTATGGTACGTATAAAATGACGTTGCACTCTGGGCTGACACGGAGCTAGGTTTACTAAGTAAGGCATGTTCAGAGTTAGTCCTAAAAAGGACTTAACAAAAGAACCTGCAGACACGTACATATACTACAGGAGTGAGCGGGTATGCGAGTTAACGAAGTGTGGGAGAGTACCTGACTAACGTAACTTTAACTTTCTGAGCGGCTAGCGCTGGAAGCAAACGCTATCGTAAGCGACGCTTAAAAGCTGGTCAAAGGGTAAGAACCCGAGCGGCTAGCGCTGGGAACGAAGGCTGAGCAATCTGGTGAGAACCCTGAGCAGCGAGCGCTGTGGAACGATGACTGGCCAAGATACACTGGTTGTCTCTCATTTTATACTAATTTGGGCCACTGCCCGCTGCTGATTGGCTGGTTCCACTAAGGCAAGGGAGTGGTCGCAGAGTGGGAAGTAGCTTATGGATGATTGATGGCTGTGACATCACCCACAGGCTGGAAGGGAAGAAAAGCAGCGACAAAGATACCTTCTACTAGTGCTAGCTAGTGAGGGACAAAAGAATTTCTTGCATCTAACCATTGTTATGGTGGGTTGGTGAATAAAACAATCTGCACGGCAGAGAGTACAATCTCACTTTACATCAGGGCAAATGAAAATGTATCTTCCGACTCCGAAGCAATCTGACCTAAGGATGGAGCAGAAGTCGTCGAATCTCCATTATTGAAATAGCATAAATCTCCATTATTGAAATAGCATAATGCATCAATATATTAAATTTAATTTACTTATAGTTGTGTATAGTATTGAAAAAATACATCTTTGTGCTGTAGCTTGTAGTGGCAGAACCAACTCCTCTTCCCTGTCCAAACAGTTGTAATGCTATTTATTCTTTTCCATTACAAACTTCCTCCCATTATTCAATTTCTTATAACAAAAACAGACACTTAGAAAAATCTTGTCTTGGAAGTTGATGAAAACTTCTGACGTATTTACTCACGCATAGCTGTTGTAATTTTTTTGGAGGTACTTTCTCCCTTATCATAAAATTCTATCACCACTCTCCGAAGGCAGTTTTTGTTAAAATCATTAAAATCTGTAACTAGTGTCCTGAAAAATCTTTTTTCCTAAGTGACACAAATGTTACTTTTGGCATAGAATGTCAATTGCATTGTACGTTCACCAGCATCACACGCTTGTGCTGTCAAAGTGTTAATTTGTTTTACATTTATACTTTCGCTAAACTTTTTGATAGATAGAAAATGAATGCACTCCATAAAGATTATAGGTCGAACTTGTTTGCTATTCACCTCCCTTACAACCACATACGCGAGCACAAGGTTTACTTACCACCATAATTTCAACAAAACCTTTACATGAAAGAGATGAAAAACTGCTAGGATTGTTCTAAGCCCGTTGTGGTCCTGGCCACTGGACTACAGGCTAGAGCAAACTCCAACTGCAGCTGTTGTGCTAACATTATCTCTATGTCTACTAAGCACGAGTCAAGACTTTATCATCTGCTTATAAAACATGGCGGAAACATGTAGATATACGTATGAAATATGATTCCTCTCGGGGAAGAACAAATAATGTTCTTTATTAAAAAAATAGTCGTTATTTCATGCACATTCCGTAACAGTGTAAAAAAAAACAAATGGATAAAGATACAAATTAAGGATTTCTGCCCACTTTTTCAGCAAAATGAGCTTCGTGCAAAAAAGGACTGAATTTTTATGAAAAAATTAACAATTTTTTGAGCAACTGAAGGACATTTTGCTTGACTCGCTGTGACCACTGTAGGCAACAGCATGCAGCCATGATAGGCTATGAACCTGGGAGGAGTGCTGCTAATCAACTGACTTCAAGCGGCCAAGATGTTCTGTGTCTGGTTTAGTATACTTACCGAATTTAACCCTGGTAGTACCTATTGTGTGCAGTAGTTATGATTATTATGTAGTTGTACTGAATGCACTGTTAACGGTATTTTATATATATATATATATATATATATTTATATATATATATATATATATATATATATATATATATATATATATATATAAAAACATCCATCATTGTGCTTAAGTATAGTTGTCTTATCTTTCCAGCTTCTGTTTATTAATACATTTAGTGTGAGAGTTGATTCACACAGTGTTGTGGATCAACTTTTAAGCGTAACTTAATCACTGAAAATCTATGTATATTATTCATCCAAATGTATAGAACCTCGTTTATCCATCATTATGTAAAATAGTGCCACTTGACAAAATTAAATTTTTATATCATATCTCGGGAAACAAACAATTTCAACCAATTTCAGAGGACAAATTATACTTTGTAGTTAATTTTAATTTCTATGTATTAAGGGGGTAGTCACATATTATCAATATAACAGCCATGTCAATATTTTAGATTGGTGTGCTATGTTAAATAATGTCACACAAATTTTATATGCTAACAGTATCTATGATGAACATCAATGTTATTTGTCTGCCATGTGCACCACGTGAGAAAAATGAGGCTTTTATGCTATGTCTCAGGAACCAATCAACTAATTCTTAGCTAATCTTGTGCACAGGTAATTCTACACAGGGTTATGAAAACTTACATGAAATGAGTGACTAACATATTTGTTTAAAAATGACTGGTCTCTAAATATTTGCATTCAGGAAACCCTGTCTTTCAAAATGTCAGACCACAATTGAAGTGTTTCTGGTTCTATCTCTAGTATTGTCTGTTGTCAAAAAGACGTCAAGGCCTACCTACAATCTTTTAAGTAATTCATCAAATCTACTTGCATCCATGTAACGGAAAGTAGGCTCATTAGTTATTACAGTAACTTTTTGTTATGACTTACATCACACTTTTTCTCAACTTTTCATTTGGTATACAGTACTAGTAGTACTATGGAAGGATAACTGAATTAAATTTTTTGTGCATTTACTTATTTTCAAAATGGCAGCTTTTTCATAAGATTTAAATATGCCACAACTCTGAGGCCTTTAACTTATCGAGACTTGGAGTGTTGAAGTACCTACCACATGTACTTAATTCACAAACTAATTGCCTCAGTCATCCACCTTTTTTCTAGCATTAGATTCTCTAAAATATTACTATCATATATTATATCTCTGCAACCATACTACCAATTCCCTTTAAATTTGTTTAAAAACCCATGTTACTGAATCTATATTTAGACCACAAGAAAATACTGGAGCCTTGGATAATCATACTGAATTGCTTGGATTGATAAATGTAAAACAAATAGGCCAATTAAAATATTAGTAAATTTGTGTAAAAAATACTGACATAAATTCTTGTAAAAAATACGTATCATCACAACTACTTCTGTAACATTGTATACTTTATAAGTTATAAAGATACACCAGTATACATTGGTACAAAATTACTATCAAATTAACATAAATTATTGACTTTGCCTTTGAAGTAAATAATTGTTACAGAACACAGTATTGCAGAATTTCATATATATTTATGGAACTAAGGGACTAAAAGATACATGCACAAAAGAAAAAAATTGTACTTCTAGATTTACAGAGTATGAACAGGATTAGTGATGGTTGAGAGGTACTTACAAATAAGAATCATATTTTAAACCAAATTCTTTATGTATATTATGAGCACACTCAAAAGTGAATCCTGTAAATATTTGTCACAACTGATACTATAAGAATATGACAATTATATTTTTCTATGAGTATCGAAAATATTTGTACAAATTATTTGAATGATATCAAGGGTGGATATGATAGGAAAAAGGGCTGAATAGAGGGGTCCATAGGTGCAGTGCCCTTTTTTCTCACAAACACAAGACTCAAAAACAGTGTCGCCAAGTAGTGGTACAATTATAGCTGGCTTTTTCTTAACACAATGTGCACTGAAGGTGGATTTGTATTCTGCATATGGAATCTGGCGATTTCTTTACTCAGTAAGTCATTTATGCAATCTTTAAAATGGAAATATTTTTAGTGGTATCGTGAATAGGTAATAATAATTTGTAAGTAAAGTTTTTCTACAATTTCAAATCCTCACTTAAGTTGCTCTTCCATTCCTTGTAGTAACTTTTTGTTGAAGAATGAGCACAAGATATAATTCCAGAACGATGCAGGTGTTATTCCTGTAGATAACCAGTTTTAAATCTAGCTCAATCATCTTTCATACATTCAGATATGTGTTTTATGTTATTGGCATGCATCATGTGGACAAGAAAGGATATCTTTCTCCACATCCTAGTCCAGTAAAATAAGCTCAAAAAAAAAAGGGGTTACCTTAAATTAATTACTGGAAAGCTGTAAACGGTTTTAATCACTCAAGTAGGCCTCCACTATGAGTAATTCCGAGATTAGCTACAGCTGCCATGTTGGAAAATCACAACTTTTTTGGACATTCATGAGTTTTTCTCAGATGTCTCGGACATTAAGTTTTTAATCCGAAAGGACATTATTACTTAAACATTAAGAGCATTAAATTCTGTGTCGATTGAGTATTAATACTTTGCAATTTGAATAAGTGGTATAGTAAGAAACTTGCGTAATAAAAATATATATTTTCAACTTTTTCAAAAAACATTTAATGAAGTGTCGACATACAATGTCTTTGAATTGACCAAATTTAACACAAAAAGTCATAGAATCAATGTTGTAGACCGTAAAGTTCTGCTTTTAGCGAATCCATGAACATGCTAAAAAAAATCACGTAAGTAGATATTAGATTTTCAATTTTCTGGCATTAGCGTGATTAATGATCTTAATATGTTTTGTTCTTCAAAGAAGTTGTAAGGCACTAATATTTACATCGCCAAAGTATGTAGTTTACACTACGTACCTATTCATTGCATTATTAATACAGATGTCCCAGAAACCTCCTCTTCTCCACCTGTCAGTCTACAATATATTTTTCTCTTCAAATTTTAAGGTATTGAAACTCAGTTTTCTCCCAAACCCTTACTGCTACACATTTTTCACAACCTAATAGTTTTTCAATGCATATTAGCAAATTATATAATGATGGTTTTGAAGGGTACTTGTAAAAAAAAAAATTAATTGTGTTATGTACTTTTTAATTACAGTAGAACCCTGTTATGACATTCCTGCATATAACAATATTATTTTTCATTTCCTTCTTATAACATCACTATTTGTTGAATTCCTTGCATCACCTCAAATGCAATTTTTCTCTTAAGTAAAATTTGACACACGTTAACAATGCAGTAGCCTACACACATATACAGAAAACAGTTTATACTTCAAGTAGGACTATTGATTATTTTAGAGGTATTGGTCTTTAAAATTACTAAGTTAACCAAGAGTAGATAGTGAGCAAGCCTCCAGAATGTATGTCATTGTGGATTAATTGATGATGCTATGGTTCATGGAATTCAGATCACCAATATTTTTTCATCAAATGTTTCAGATGAAGATTTTGAAGAACTTGACTGGCTATTTATAAACAAAAATTGTTAAATTAGAATTTAGTTTTGCATGATGTGTCTACAGGTGTAACACTGCTTCCTGCGTATTACATTTTCCTGCATGCAACATGTTATTTTACTGACCGCTTGAAAAATTTTGCAACAGGATTATACTGTATATTAATAGACAAACAACATTTAATTCACGAAGAATTACAATATGTGATGTTACAATGTGTTTTTAATTAATTACAATGCTTATTATTTTTTAACACGTTTGGAGGATTATGGTCCCTATAACATATCCTCAATTTTTTCCATCTCTTCCATATCTTCTACATTAGGCACACTCATTTCATCTTCAAGCATACTCATGTCTTCTTCAGTGACGAGATAGTCAATGTGGCAGTCATCTGTACCGATAATTTGGTCATCGGTTTGAGCATTGGTGCATTACTGGCTTTTGCGTTGTTTGTAGATGGTGATATATTTCATGCCTATTTTCCTGTCAGAACAAGCTCTGAGGCAGTCTTTGGAACATGTGCAGCACATGGTCTTCAGGAACTTCTCAGGTGCTGCTTCTTTATTAGTGTGAACTGGCAGTAGATCATGTTTTGAGGTCTTCCAGCCCCACAAGTGGATCCAGTCAATTGTTTCTCCATACTTACACTACTTGTAAATACGTCCTCGTGGAATTCTAGTGAGCAGCTGCTTCGGTAGGAGGTAGAGAATGAAGGTTCAATAATTTCTTTGAAAGAGTTTTTAACTTCTCATAATGAAGCACACTTAATGGCTTCATCTCATTTTGAAAATACAGGGTTGCTATGAACTTCTTTCCTGCCTCATCAACCTTATCAACTGTAGCATTGGTTTTGCTAAATAGCTGTGCTGCTTCTTGCAGGTTCTTGTCTAGCTCCAATGCGTTGAGGAATTTCAGTTGTAGTATAAAAAAGAAATATGGGTGAGATGAGATGCAGAAGCAGCCGCTGAATGCATGTAGAAATAGTATGTTGTCTTTATAGGGTTAAGAAAATTTGAAATTTAGTGGGTTGTACAATACATTACTTTGTCTGCCTTTGCCTGGTTTCAGTAGAAAAACCTTGGAGGAAGTTGGAGCTAGTGCAATCATAATCATTTAAAGGTCTGTCCTCCCCTATGATAACCACACAAGAGTCCTGAGCAACGTCAACAGTACTGGCTATGATTAAACATCAGCATCCTCTGTAGCCTGCTTAACAATGAAGTGGACAACTTCAAGTCATTGAATCAGGAAAGAGATGAGGTGGTTCTTATTTTGTTCATTAGAAAGAAACAATTCTTTTGCCATGGTTATTGACATACTCTCATTAAGCTTGAAATATGGTGCCGTCTTCTTATTAGTCTTGCTAATCCGCTCAGCTGATTTAGTACTCCTCTTACTTGCTACATCACGGTATCCATCAAACATAATCGTGGCTTTCTTGCCATACCAATGCTTGATATAGTCTACATACTTAGTAATGATCTAGTAGAAAATTTTTATTTTGTCCCCCACATCACTTTATGGAAAAGGAATCCTCCATCAATGACAAATTCAGCATTTTCAAAAAATTGAGTCTTTAATGTGAATGAACAACTTGTACAATACAGACTTCCATGTTTTCCATATTTTGATGTCGTCAAACAGAGATATAGAGTATACAGGGTCAACTCATAGTGAAAATATTACTGAAGTTCTTTAACTTCTTGTAGAAGGCAATTCTTTGAAAAAGTCATGTCTGCATTTACATGAATGTGTTCATGAATTATATGAGATGTCGTACCTTTTAGAGGCAACTCATTTTTTTTCTTTTAAACTTCACACTATCAAAATTGCCACCAATAATCCTTGAATTGCATGAATTATCAATTTCATCAGCTTTGTAGCAATTAATCTTTTAATTACCTATTATGCCAGTGCTAATGGACACTACACCCTCAGTAACAGGAAAAGGATTGTGACAAAAACCAGTCATACAACTTTTTTGCATCTGAATTGTCTCTTTGTATTCTAGCGGTTCTGACATCCTCATGCTGCTCAGTATTTGTAAATGACGTCAACAGCAGTGGGCATTGTAGCAGTCCATCTTGCCAGTGTGCTATTTGCTAATTCTCTACTGTGTTTCAAGCCACCAGTACTCTTCATCAATCTCATCAGGGTCTCTTCAATCGTCATGCCTGACCAAACTCCTGCCCAAAATTTTTCTGAGTTTCGGATTGTGACCTATCTCTTAATTACAAGTAGCTCGTATTCTTGAGTAGTAAGTTTGGTTTCCAGTCCTATCATATATCTTGTATAGCATAAAGGTAGTGGGCACTGGCATGGAAATATGGAAGCATTTCCTTAACACTTTGCAAATAATGCAATCACCAATATCCACTCCTCTCAGCTTGCACAAATTTCTTTACAAAGGTAACAGTTTTGAAATGCTACACCCACGGTCGTGCTGTACCTCCAGTTTTAGCCCATTATCTACTTTCTGGGAAATTTTTTTGGCAACAGCAGTAACCAAAGGTGCATCCACATTGCCTGTGTCTAAATTATTGAGAATATCTAACAGTGGAGAATGCTCTTCTTCTTTTAGATCAATCTTCAATAAAATAATTTGGACCAAAATCAGGTGCACCAACAGGTGGCACTTTTAAGAGCCCATCACTATTGGGATTATAGGAAACATCACCTGCCTTGATATAATGAGGCTAGTCAGATGTAACAAAGCATCTCTTCTGATTCAGAGCCTTACATTTTTGTTCTGTAGCCAACAGAACAGTGTACATTGTATCATATATTGTGGGTGGCGAATTGAGAAATGGCAGGCACAATATACGTGAGGTTCAGTAATCTCTATGTGAATGTTACTGCGTGCATGAATCCATTCCAGCCAGGAACATTGCTCAACACTATTCATTTATTGTACATCCACAACAAATCTGCATTTGACAGTTCTATTTTGTTTGGGGCAAACTTATGATTGAAACCGTGTACATCACTATTTTTGACAGCCTTCCGTCTCTTCTTCGAAATGTAACCAGAAGAATAATTCCCGAATTTTCCTAAGGCAGTTGCAGCAGGAATGTTCTTAAATTATTTGATTGGCTCTTCTGCAGAAACTGATGATTTTGGGGTTACACATTGGATGCCACCCATGGCATGAAAAGAGTTTGTCCCATCAATTGTATCAATTTTGGCATCAGAATTGTCAAACATGAACTGGATAAAATAATTGCCTTGGCCAATTTCTAGTGGTTTTTGCATACTGGATACTTTAAACTGTCTGACATCACTATAGAAACTGCAACAGCCTATAGCGGACACCACATCCAGAAGATCTCGTAATCCATATTTCTATTTTACACCAATATTCCGAGAGCTAATTGTATATCAGAAAGAATGAATCTCAACCTTGTAGCTGAAATCATTACATGTGTAAGATATTTGATTTTTTGTCTTCAGCTTTTTTTTTTTTTTGCAAATGATCATAGTAAGATGTAATTTCAATGACTCAGGAATATCATCTTCAACTTTATATCGTGGAAAGTGTCAAGGGGGATACATCTCCACGTCATAAACTAGTGATCTGTCTCCCAGGATGATAGCTGCTGCCGTTAGAAAAACTCTTGTTTCATTCCTCTTGTTTGTCTCCTTTTCTGGACTGATACCATGTGTCCGATAGAATGGAATACCTGTGTTTTGAAAGCAAATTATGGTTTTGTGGTGATTAACTCCTCTGACCAAGAACAAATCTTCACCATACCTGTATTATCTCCATTTTTGGGGTGTATCGAGTGTAGTTCTTCTGAATGTCCTCAAGCACGAATTGGCATTTCTTTTAATTTGATTTTAGTCCCAAATGAAGCCCATACAGGTAGATAGATCTCTCATCACTTTTTGGTTGTCCACTGCTGCTATGTGTTGCAACTAAGTTTTGAAGAATAATATCCCACACTTATCATGGTACCTACTATCGGCAGCAACAAGATCTGAAATGTGTTTGATTCTACTTTAACTTGATTCCTCCATTCATCATTCCTTGTTGCAGCTGGCACGAGGTCATCTTTTAAACTACACTTTCGCAGCTTCACAAACATTATTTCTTTTTAAAATAGGTTTATTCACCTCTTTTTTAAATGTATTTCTGTGATGAGTCTTCTCCCACAAATTAATTTTTTATCAGTTTAATCATTCAACTGATGATCGGTACACAGATGGCTCATTTTCAACGCTGGATTGCCTAGGATAACATTGTTTAGAATAATATTTCCTGCACTTGTCATGAACATCAACTGTAGTAAGGTTAATCAACAGAATATGCTTACCATCCTTCTTCTTACTTCTCTCGATAAAAGTTTGTACCCCTCTCTCCTTTACTGTGGCGACATCTACCCCTTATGCTACACTTTCACTGAAAATGAAACACTCCGACATCTCGCTGACAAGCCCAAAAGGAACATTTCATAATTAGGGATATAAATGTTTCGCGATTGTGAATTTTTTAGCAAGTTTGCATTATATTCATGACAAAATGCAAAGTTATAATGTTCACGCGAAAAAAATATCAAAAGCTAACAAAATCTCTCACTTTTCCTGCGAATAGTTGATTTATGATATTAATTCACTACCAAGATAAATATTACAGTTTAAGTCTCATTATACAGACTCATCACCACAAATTAACAGTTTTACTATCATCAAAACATGGTAATTATTCACACAAGTGACAGTAAACAAACAATAAATATAACCGAAGATTGGTGGATATGGCAAGATGCACATTGCACATCTGTATCATCCCAAAGTGATCTCTCAAAGTTCAACTACATGCATTGTACCGAAGTGCTCTAACAAATAATGGTATTGAAGACTGCAGTGTTAGTCAAGATATGTTTGCTTTAGCATCTCGTGACTGTGAAGTCATGATGTTTATTTTGTTCTTGCCAGGTTTTTAACTCATTTTATAAAGTGGACATTAAAGTAATGTAAATGTTTATATTGTGTTAACAGAAAATTTACCAGATGTAGTGAAAATGATTTGTTTTGAACTGAAAATATTTCTTGTTTTTAATGGGTATATTTTTACTGTGGCTGAAATAACCGTGGACATGATTATATTACTTAATCACTGGTGAACTCCGTAAAGTGGAGCAAGTACAACTGCAAGTTTACATCAAGAAAGAATTATTGCATAAAAGCTGTCACAAAAACAAAAATTACATCTGTGTTTGTGAAAGCTGCTTCACATTCTCACACAAGTTCTTTCATTAAAGCCAAGTGATCCAAAGTTGCTGTGGCTCAAAAATTGAAAGGAAAAACTTGTGTTGGGAGGGAGGGGGGTGGTTCTGGGACATCCTCTATTCATAGTGTAACAAATGGGTATGTAGTGCAAACTATGTATATTGGTGATATAAATATTAGTGCCTTATAAATTGTTTTAAGAAGAATGAAAATGTATTGTTTAAGATCATTAATCATGCTAATGCCTGAAAATTGAAAAATGCTAATCTCTACTTATATGGTTTTTTTGATGTTCTTGGACTCTCTCTTAAAGTAGAATTTGATGCTCTACAACTTTTATTCTTTGACTATTTGTGTCAAATGTGGTTAATTCAGAGATATTATACGATAATATGTGATGATTAATTTTTTTTGAAAAGTTGAAAAAATTAGATATTTTTGACAACAATCCTACACCACCACTTGATTGAATTGCTTAGTATTAGTACTCATTTGACACAGAATATAATGTTCCATATTTTATGTAGTAATTTCATTTCGGATTAAAAGATTAGTTTCTGAGCGATCTGAAGCACTGAAAGTCCAAAAATTTTGTGGTTCCCTCCAATATAATGGCCGAAGATCTTCTCGGAAATAGAGGCAACTTTAGATTCATTACTCATAACGCAGGTTTACTTGACAGGGTGTCCAGCGATCTGGAAATTCCAGGAAATACTGAAATTGTATGGATTTTTATGATGTTCGGGATAGTGCGGGAAATGTACGGGAAATTTTATTTTTCTGCTGGAAATTTGTAATGATGCATTGGTTACCATAGAATGGAACTTTTTTAATGAATTACATATAAACATTATTTTTAATGGCTGTAATTTTCATATTTTTAACATTTGCATAATCTCGAATTATGTTTTTTTTTTTTTTTTTCCTACAGAAATGAACGATTCAGTGAAATGTTGAACTTCGTAGTTGGCTGCCATATTTAGGTAGTTATGGCCACCTTCTGTTACTGCTGATGAGCACTGAAATCACTGATGGTTTATCAGTGTTCGCCAGCAACAAGGGAACAGTCATTAGTAAGCAGCAAATATTTCTCTTTGTCAGTAAATTTGTTTCAGAACGTCTGGCAGTAATATTCCAGCGTGCAGGAAAATATAAACGAGTATGGTGGACACACTAACTTCACTAAGTTTCATACAGCATTTGGACTAAAACAGTAAAAATGTTACTCGCCTTCTACTGCTTTTTGGGCAACTTCTGTTGGCAACACAATACTATAAGTAATTGCTTCAGCACCTGTACCTTCTGTGAGTATAATTTCCTTGAACATGACTTGAATTTCCTGCCAAACCTAGGGTTTACCTGACAACACTAATGCTTTTAGCGCCGTTAAAATCCACAATCTCGGTAACGGTTGTAGCCTCGCACAGGGTACCTCTCAGATGTGACCATCAATGGCCATTAGTGCCTTCAGCAGTATCGGAACAATAGCTGTCGTTACTGAAATTACTGACCAGTGAAATCCGTAATGGAAGGCGGCCTATAAAGTTAAATACGGCAGCCATTAACCATAAATTTTGTCAATGTTTGTGTTGTATGGTTACGTAATTGTGAGATAGTGTTGTTTCATTATGTACCTTTATTTTCTACAGTTTTTTATTTTATTTCTGCTTTTCATGCAGAGCATACTGTTGTAAACAAAATAGTTTCCATTGCTGCTAACAAATTGAGTGGTGATTTTGTTAGAAAACTTGATTTACAGTCTGATGATTAGTGCGGTTTTTCTGCTAAATAGAAATGCGAGATGTGTATCCTTGCTTAACACAGGAGCAAGCACCATAAATTTTTTTGCCGAAAGGGAATGTAAGCAAGAATTAAGAAGTCACCTAAACTTTATGTTTATCACAGGAGATGTTTTGATTGCCATTTGACTATCTAAGCCTACACAAAAAATTTTGGTAAGTATTTTGTTAATTTTACACCAAAATTTATTGCGGTGGTAAATGTTAAGAATAGGAGCTGATTTGAAGATATGATGTAGACCAACAAAATCAATTTATATGGATTGTGCATGGCTTACCTGTTCGATATTTATAGGGGCGTGATGATAAATTTACTGGAACATCAAAAATAAAGTAGTTAAATATATGAGTGGTTCACAAACTTTATGTCGAGCGTCATGTTGTGATGTTAGATGTTCAATTTTCATGGTACTTTTACCATAATTTGACCTTGTGTACCATGATGCGGTAGTAATAATATGCAAATGTAACATCATTTTGTGCCAGTGTCCCATTGTTTTGAATACCTAATACAATAGGCACTTACGTAAAGTAACCTGGTAAAGTTAACTTTGTCACGTGGCAAGGTTTACACGATCACTTGCAGTTAACCAGGTAGTTTTGAACGTTTTAGAGTAACTGTAAGAATGACAGGCATGGTGTTGTGCACAGTGTACTTTCGTCCCAAACTTTCACTAGAGGAGGTGAGCATAGTTTTGAGATGGCGGGAACAGTGCAGTTATTAAATACTGTGCTAGATGATGATGATGATGAGTTTTTGTTAAATTATGTTGTAAACAAATAGCGTAAAAATATTGCATTAAGCAATACTGCGATAATACAATACCTTTGTATTCAGTCTCGGTTAAGTATAAAATTTCATATCCGGACTACAATGAATGGCCAAAGCAGCTAAACATTTATAATTTTACATATTTTGATCGTTTCCAGATTTCAAAACTTATTTCCGTTTACTTGTTTGTTTATGTTGTTGCAGTGTTTACATATTTACATGCCATTTCACGTGTTCGTCTGCTAGAGCCATGTTTATCTTGCTGTCAAGCAGGGTTAGCCCAGAGTTGATCGAGTTAACCTGGGTAACTTTTTGAACGAGAGTTAACGTTAACTCTATCACTTTTCGAATGCACAGAGTAAAAGTTTTAACCCTATCAAGTTGACTGGGTGACTTTTTGTAATGCCTTATGACAGAGCACTGACGATTTTACAAAGTTTTACGTCACAGTTGGATTGTGGGAAATTGCTGAACATCTGATTTTTTACCAGTCAGAGATTGATACGAGAGTGCTTAAAAGCATGTTTTATTGCAATTAATTCAGTTAGACGTGTTAAATCAAATAATTGTGCAAATATAAGTGTTTTCCTGTGCTAATATACCA
This sequence comes from Dryococelus australis, assembly GCA_029891345.1. Lineage (NCBI taxonomy): Eukaryota > Metazoa > Arthropoda > Insecta > Phasmatodea > Phasmatidae > Dryococelus > Dryococelus australis. The sequence continues at coordinate 250,354,491 of CM056994.1, forward strand.
ATGAGATAATTTAAACTATAATATTTATGCGGTAATTTGAGTGTGTGTAGAATGTCATCAAATATAACACGTGTCATGCTTTATGATCTACAATGTAAGAATGTCAATTTATTGGGTGTGTAATGGTATTTATTTATTTGGTGTTATAGTAGTGAAATTTATTATATTGTATTGATTTTACCTGTTTAGTATTGCGGGTGAGTGTGTTAATAGCTGAGAGTAATGTCAAATGCGGAAGCCCTAACCAAATTAATGTTAACTTCACGATAGTGGATATGTATAAATGTAATTCAAGCATGGCTCCCTCACAATCACAAATACTGTTTAAGCATAGCCAAACATTATGCACCGAGCCAGAGTCCTCAGCTCCAGCAGGGGAGTAAGTCCCCAAAAAAATGTGACTGAAGGTGCGCCGGCTTTCTTCTTTAGGTAGCGACCGCGAAGCTGTTACGCATCAGCGAAGCTTGTATTTTCCCCAGAAATTATTTTCGAGTGTAGCTCTGTAGCACTGTGTGTATTGGTAACATGAATTTAGGTATTATTAGGTTAGGTCGTTTTGCAATTTAACGTATTTTCGTGATATTCCTGATATAATTGTAATATTTTACTATGAAAATGCATTTCATTGCATAAAGATCTAACCGAACAATACCTAAATTGACAATATTAACGGAAACTATGGGGTAAAATTTTATTGTGAAAACGTACATATTTTTTGCTCGTGTTATTCTGCAATTTCACTGATGTTCATAGCCCTCCCCACTGTCTTATTTATCAATTGTATTGGTAATATTGTCAGTTTAAGTATTGTTCGGTTAGGTCTTTTTGCAATAGTTTCGGTAAATATAACCTAATTATTTTACCATAATGTTTGCATTTATTCTATACAACTTGTACACATGTTACAGAGCCTTACCATCGAACTGTATATTTGTAGTGGTGTCTCCTAGAATTTTACTTGTAATCTGAAAGATCAGGCATGCTAAATTTTCACTGTGAGACTTTTGAAATCTACACCTCCAACATGTCACATAGCCATGCACTGTTATTTGTAAACAATTTGAGTGCTCTACCTCGCTAAGTTTTATCTACTGTAAAATTGTGTAAAAGATTTGTGGGTATGCATTTTGTAGGGGACTAACTCGTGGATAGCCCAATACCATAGTTGTGTAACTTTATTTTTGATATAGGATATGCTGTCTTTTTTATCTGCTGCCTCTTATTCTGTCAGTCATGTACTGCATGTCTATATTTCCCGCAGCAAAAATGTGATCTAATTCGTGACAGTGTTTGTCTTCAGCACATTAAGTTGCAAACACAGACTAGGAGACTTGCCAAGGATTTCTTGCTTTTTAACAGGATACTTGGCAGCTTTGACTTATTTATTGCTGATTTTAAGGTCTTTTTTAATTGTTTGTGAATGAGAAATACAGTATGTTTCAAAATTTATTACTTGATTTCAAATAATTGTGTGCAGGAATGAAAATGTGTTAAGTTACATAGCAACTAACAGAATATTAAGGCTCCCGCTCACCTTGCTCTTTAACTGCATTATAGTGTTTTAGTAATTCATGTTTTGCTGTGAAACTAATGAACATGGATCCAATGTGCTGTTGAATGCTTTTAAGATGTTGCGCACATTAGGAACACCATTTTTGAATACTCCTAAAATGCTGAAAACAACTTTTTCAAAGTGCTGCATCTTGAAATATACACATCAGATACATACAAAACTACTCAAGACCCCCTGCATTGAACTTTCCTACACACCTTCCACCAATAAAATAGGGTCACCTCTGAAAGTCTCATAGGTACACACAGTGAGACTAGAACACTGCATGTCAGTTCAGGGCCATGCACTTAGTGGCGGGGCAGTTTGCCCTTATTGCTCCCATGCCTCTCAGCCTCAAACGTGGAAAATAGCTCCAAGTAGGCAAGAGCCTTCAATCAGCCCTCAAGTTTGTTACCATATTGTAAACGTTCTACATGCCCTCCGCGCTGCATGGATAACATAAAGACAATGTCTAAATTCAACCCAAATGCATGTGAGGGCATCTTCTTCCAATGAATTTATGGCAGCCATGATTAATTTCTTTAGCTCGTCCAAGTCAGTTGATAATGGTGTAATGAAAACATATTCTTTTACGTATTCCCACAAGAAAAAGTCACATTCTGTAATGTCTGGAAATTTTTGGGGGCTAAGAGTGTAGTAACAAGTCTTGGAATCCCATGCAACCTATCTTTCATTGAGAAATAGTCTAACTTTGATGTACCAATGTGGCGGTGCCCTGTCTTGTTGGAAAATTAAATGCTTGTGTTGAATTGGGATTTTAATATTTTATTGCATATGTGGGAGAAAATTCACATAAACCTGCCCTGATGTAGTATTTACGAGACTGGAATTTTACAGAGACAATTTTCATAAATAGCCCTACTTATGTTACAGCACGAGATAGAACATCATTGATTAACAATAATATGTTTTAAGTAATCATACATGTACACAAACTTTTTATAAGCTTTTATGTAGTAATTTACAAATTATATCAAATAGTATCATGTGTACAATATAAATGTAATTAACACCATTGTATACATACATATTACACATGGTTAATTATAAATAAAATGTTTATAAAATAAAAAAATCAGTCTTTGCCCTTTATTTGAATTTTATAATTAAAGTTCAGAATAAATGCCTACAGTTATAAGCTGAGTTATTGTCTGCTCTCACAAATAAAATATAAATCTATTAATCTCTTTTTGTTTATTCATACTGTTTTCTTTACAGTATTCAATTGTCTTCAGTATTTTCCCCAAGCAATTTCCCTACACTTAGGAATTAGTATCACTCGGTCTGTTTTCAGCCTCATTTTTGTGTATTGTTAAAACTAGAGCTGGGTTCAAGCCCCATTTTGGCGATATTACCTATACCGATACTTTGTGGTCGATCCCACAGTGCCAATACAAATAATTCCATTTGTAATTTTTTTATATTGTGTCTGAGTAACTTTAAAATGAGCACAAAGTCTCTAGGATGTGGAAAAAAATGTAAATAAATACAAAAAAGTTGCATACAATTCCTTATACAATATATACTCTACAAATCACTGTGCATACGACAAAAACTTCATTTTATCAAACTCCGGGGCATGATCTAACACAGTAACTATTTTTCACATTCTTAACCGGTTTTGCGACGTAAGCAGCCGGCTATAATCTCCAACCTCGCCCAATAGTTGCAAATGCTGTATTTATCAAAAACCTAACTACAAAACATAGAAGATGAGTAAAGAAGGCAGTGTTTTTAAATACCGTGCAAATGTTCAGTGCGTGAATTGTAAATTGCATTCATCTGCTTTATATATGCGTATTATTTACTTTCTTCATATCACCAACATTTATAGTTTGAGATGTTTGTTTATAGATAAAATGAACGTTATGATTCTGTCCATGAATGTGCCACCACCATAGTGATTTAGCGCATTCATATCATATTCGTATATAAAATGATAAATATTGCTACTAATTGATTTATGAATTGTCATGCTGCCAAAGAAATATTGATATACAATGTGGGAACAATAGATCAATGTACAGTTGACGTTTATGTGATAGAAAATGTAGGACAATGACTATTATAGTGTTAAAACATTTTTTTTTACAAATGAATTTTACCCGGTATGGCTTATATAGAGTTAAATATGTTACAACACCAAAGCCAGCCATATCAGTTTCCGTTTAATTTCAAATCACCTGTTACTAAAAGATAAAAGTAAAATTAAGAAAATAGTTTTTAGGTTGCAAAAATAAAATTCTTTGTTGTAATTGATATTGATTTTGGGTTTATTAGCTGATGTATCAGTATCGGTAGTGGTCCAGCTCTACTAAAATTGATTATATGGATGTCATTTTGACCCTCTCAAAGTTGATAAGTTTACATGGCCTACAATAGCACTACTGGATTGCTAAATTTGGTAGAAATTGTTTTTTTTTTTTTTTTTTTTTTTTACAGAGATATCACGTAATTTTAATTTGTCATGTAATACTATTTTACAAAATGGTGGACAAAATAGATTTTGTGTGGACACATTTGATGGTTGTAATATATACAGCCAGCATACAAAGTTTGATTGGAATCAATTACACTGTGTTCATTATATTACATACAAAACTATAATAGCTATATAGCTGCCATTTTGATAGTAAGTGTCTGACATACCTATAACATATTAATTAACATTACCTGCTGCAGTACTATTTGTTTGCCATATTTGGTAGGAATTTGACAATTATTTTTTGATATATGAAATAAAAACTATTTATACAAGGGCTGCCATTTTGAAAATAAGTGCCTAATAAAGTTCAGTTACTTAAATTTTTTGTAGGGCACTATTTTCCAAAATGGTGTACATATAACAATATTCACCACTGATTTCAATGCTTACGCTTTGCGCTGTCAGCATACAAAAATTGGTATAAAGTGGTTGAATGGTTTCCGAGATATGACCATTGCTGATTGTAGCAGATGCAGATTTAGGGTAAATGGGCCGATGTATCAGTATCTGTCCAGCCCTAGTTAAAACTCGTCAAAGGTTTATTTCTTGTTTGTATCCCAGTTGAAACATGGAGCAGAAATAACACTGTCTTGAGAAATAAAACAATGTTAATCAAGACTGCCTTAAGCTCAGACTAGACTTGACTATGAATACTGCCCTAAGTTGTGGGGAAAAAACCAATCTAGCATTTCAGGAAAGGAATGTCCTATAACAGTGTTACTGTGAAAAAAGTAAAGTCTATAAACCTTTGTAACAGAAACTGTACAGTTTTCTGATGTACAATTACATGGATTCTTAAGTCTCCATTTGTGAATCATTGCGACACGAAGAAGACTCACTCAGATGTGTTTGGGACATATTCATGTCTCATTTTTTCAATTGATTGTGGAATAAATTATATCATTTACAGATGGTTTTATTTAACCAAAAAAATTGACTACTTTAATATTAATGATATTATTAAATGGTTGTGATAAATTATTTTAAGAAACCAGCTTAACTTGTTACACCTGAGGTGATTTTTCGAATTTCTGTTTAAAAAGTGTGGAAAAGAGTAAATAGACTAAAACTTTTATATATTGCAAGAATAGTTTAAGATTTTCCATGGTGTTTTAGCACAGCTAGGTAAATGCAGTGTACTGAAATATTTTTTTTATGATAGCTTCATAACTATAAGGAATTTAGTTTACTGTACTTTCAGGGGTATCCATATAGTCTATTTGAAGTTTCTTCACACTTTTTGAATCAAACCTTTGAAAAATTACCACATTGATTATGTGTTTGGTTATTTACTAAATATGTCATGCATCACAAGCACTTTAACTTTTGTTAACATAGGTATCTTATTTTTGGTTAAATTGGACTTTTATGTATTTTTTACATATTAATTATATTTCATTTGTAATTAATATGAATAAAAACGGGGAGAAAATTTTTGTTAATAATGCCTAGTAAGAACCAGTTCTTATGTAAAATATTATTAAAGTGTACACGAATCCAGTGCACTTGCCCCTTTGGTGTCATTCTCCAGATGTGGTTGAGCTTAATTTGAATGAGGCAGAGGAGGAATATCCTATTAAGTATGTATAACTTTAGCAGGTCTAAGGTTTATTCTACTCAGGTTGGGAAGCTCAATGCTTTTAGTTTAACAACTAAAATTTTTCTCCACTAGGTAAGCACTAGTAATGCATGTGTACAGGTTTTTCTCAACTTTCTTAAAAAGTAAAATAAATGCAATAATCATAAATCAAGTATAAAATAACTACGTTATGAAGTGAAATCTTTCTCTTTTATTATTCTTGTAGCTTAAAAATTTGATTAAAAGTTAGCTCTTTGGAACTCTGCGCACTTAGCAGCGAAAATTTTCCCTATGCCGAACTTCCCCATAAGAAAACTCATTTTCTTCCTAACCTGAGTAAAATTAACCTTAGCGGGGCTTCAGAAAAGTTAGAAGTAACCATAAATGGACTATAGCAAAAAAAAAATGTTATTCTCGAGGTCTTGTCTCGTTATGTGGAAGCATTGCAACAGGCCCTCCCAAGACTGTCGTATCCATTCCTGGGCAGGAAGATGATTTTCTTCTAATTAGATCTTTAGAAGTAAGATGTGACCCAATGAATTAAACCGCAGGTACCATTTTGTACTTTTTTCCTTTCCATTAAGGAAATTGCACAGCAAAGCCGTAAAATGCTATTTTTATCATTCTCACTATGGTGTTCGCTTTGAATATAACTAACAGAATAAAAGTAAAAAATGGAGCCTGTACGTAATTTTTACTGTTCCTACAAAAAAGTCTGCGGTACACTTAACATGACAAACACTGATTTTACAGACAATATTTTACAAGTGTCACCTTAAGTATTTTGAACAAAAAATTTAATGATTTGTGCTGTCAGTTGTAGATTGAATGATATAATGCAATTTTATGTGTGTTGCAGCCAGCGCACGTGAAGGCATGCTTTCTCGGCTCATCCCTCACCATTCCAATAACAGATGGTAAGCTGAACCTCGGCACATGGCAGGGTATTTGGCTGTGTGAACATCGGGACCATGCAGGCTCTCGTAAGGTAGTCATTACTCTCAATGGCTGTCTTAGAGACTCTAGCCGGAGCCCCCTTTCCCCAGTTTCGCCCATGGCCTCCACGAGCAGTTAAAGCAGATAAGACTTTGCGACGATCCGCAATCTTCTACGGAAATGGCAGCGTTGTCGCAGTGTGAAACTACGGAGACTTGTTGTGCCAGAGTCAAGTTGCTCCTGAGAAGAGGTGTGGTAGGATAGCTTTACCATCACGTTCATGTGGTGGTGAGTGCTTACCTTGGCCCATCGTTCGATGAATTGGGTGAATGCAATTTTTTTGTGCGTTTTCAAATGTGTTTCCGTCTCTTTTTCCATCGAGAAAATGCCATCATTCAAGTAGTGTAAAAAGTTGTTTAGAAGATTTGGCTATTCACTGCCACAGCACAAAACATAACATTTATTTTGTGGGTTGGGTTTGCTGCAATATGCAATAGATGGTGCAGAAACATGTTAACGCAACAATAAGCATGGTGTTCCACAGTAAAAACCATAATTCTTTGGCAACCTCTTGAGATCCTTCCACACATTACCAACAAAACACTAGTTGCAGAACAAGAGTTGAAATTGTCACGTTTTGTACATGTGCCATCATGTTGCCAATAATAATTTCCTTGGAGAAAAATTTTGTTTGAGATTGCTGCCTTTTAAAATACATTGCATGTGTGAAAATTTAAGTTTGAGCGATTTCATTGTTACAGTTGAATGCATCTGTAATCCTCTGTACATCATATTGAGACTGAGGACTATCATGTCGAATTTTGACTGTCCTGATTTCACCATGGCATTTTTCAACCATATTCAATTACTGCAGTTTTATACAAAAAATAATAATTCCTTCGTACCTGATAACATAAATCCCAACGATTGTAGAGTAATACAATAGCATGTGTAAGAAGTAAACATTTTTAAAACTAGTTGTAATACCTATTTTCAATTTGTCACACCCATTGTTAAACCAAGTTATCTTATGTGGTATTTTTAAGTCTGCTCTTATTTTATTTATTTATTTTGAGTGCTTGCGACTATACATGGATTTCTGGCTGGTTCGTTTAGCGCTAGTTATGTAGATCCTTAATTTCAATATTAACAAAAATAAAAAGATTTATGTAAAAGGGAGTGTGCTATGCCTGCTCAAAATATCTTGATGCCTCAAGAATTATTAATATATGTATTCTTTTATGTATAGTGTTCTTGTGTCACTTACATTTTATCAAACTTCATTTTTTTTTTTTTGTGTCTCTGATGTGAAATAGAGGTGTGCGCTTGCTAGTCACTTTTAGAAGTCTTCCACATTCTTTAGAAAAAAAAGTACGTCATTGGAGGTACAGTAATATGCACTTGTGAAATGTTTTCAGACATGCAGAATGAGAGGTCAAGTAGCTGAGCAAACCAGACGTACGTGTCTATGCTCGCAAACACAGTTTGATGACTCGTGTGAGGTTTATTGGGAATAACGTACATTTAGAATATTGTGGCCTTATATTTGTGCGTAGAAATTTTTTATTTTCTTTTGTAACTGAAGTTGTAATTGTTGCTGTATCTTTGTCTCATCATTAAAGAGTACGATGTCAGTCATTGCCAATAAAAAGGTTGTAGATATGCAAAATTTCTGTGTAATATTTGTAATATTTCTTCAACTTTTTGTAGAACAGTTAATATTATTTTGGTAGAGCATTTTTGTTGCTCACAATAGAAAAGACTCTAAATTTGTGCATATTTGCAGCTCTGTTAGTAGGGTTGTGCGAATGTGATTCTTTTCGTCACAAAGTGAAAATGAAAGATATTTTATGTACTTTTGTGAAACTGAAACAAAAATTAAAAATAATGTTATTGACCTCAGCCCTAATGAAAATTTAATGAATTTCATTACATTGCAAAATCAAACGAAAAAAATTGTAGGATATGGAATATTTTCCGTGAGATCTTGCCTATATTAAAATTTTTGTTTTATGTTTTTATTTCAGTTATAAAATAATGAAAAGTTGATTTACAGGTAAAAATTGTCTTTGCTGGTGCACTAAATAAACATTCATTAAACACCTAAAAATTATCAAAATCAAAAATTTTTGTTTTGTTATAACTTTCGATACACAAATTTCTTACTGAAACTAAAAGAAAGGTGTCATTTTTAATTTTTGTTTCGGTATACCGAATATTCGCACAACTCTAGTTATTAGTAATATCATTTGATATTTATTGGAAGACATTCATAGACCTGCTTTTAAAACATTATCTATAAATGAATAAGCTGTAGGGTAGATCATCATAATTTTTCTGGTCAGGCATTGTTTGGTTAATATTATACTGCACATTGTATTCTAATGGGTATTCTCAATTGGTATTGCTCACCGTGTTGCTCTTTTTGTATGGTTTATAATATATTGTTTAAAAGGGTGAATTGACCGTGATAGGCAAGTAATTCAATATGAAAAGTTGCACTTAACTTTTTTTTTTTTTTTTTTTCCAATTGATTATGTTGATTTGTCATGTTAAACAATTGTCTGAGAAAATATCCCATGTGTCACCCTCTAGGGGAATAGTTTTGAGGATCAATTTTATTTTCCATTGGGAAGTTACATTTAAAACATCACCATTGACATATTCCCCAGTCTTCTAGCATTTATTATACGTACTCTGGAGGAAGTCCTGTAATAGATGATGGAAAAGTACTGGTTGTGTTACCAAAACATGCAAGTCTTTGCTTAATTGTAAGATTATGTTCTTGGAAATTGCATTTTTATAAAAAAAAAATTGTAAAAGTTACATTTTCATGCAAGAACGATGTTAAATCTAGTGGTTAGGTTCCCAGGCACCCAAATACCAATAATTTTGTCATACTAATAAATTGTGCATTAATTAGAAAATTGTTTGGAGTGTAACCAATCAATTAAAAAAAATTTATAATATTTTAAATTATACATGTTCTGTTTAAGCAAATATCCTGTAATGCAGAATTTTCATCAAGTCGTGTATTGCTATGTTGATTCAAAACGTGTTGTACTGCAATGTACATGAAGCATAAGCTTCTTGAAGACCAGTATGAAAGTGACATTATATCATTATTACTGATTATACCAGTGCTGCTGCAGTGAAAAATATTAGTGTAGGAGCAGGACCTACTATATCAGGTTACATGCAGTCACTTACCTTAAATTGCTTTATGATGCAAACAATGTAGTAAAAAATGTTTCATCTGGAATAAATAGCATTTCTGTATCTTTGCACCAAAATCTGTAAATGAATCTTGACGTCCAATTTTTGATAGTTTTAAAAAACATTAGATTTATTTCTTACAGTAAAAACTGTAAAAAACAAAATAATATATACGTATTAGTATTGAAATTACTAAATACTGTACAGATGTAAAAATCCTTTATATATATATATAATTATAATATTAATTTTTTTTCCCACCCCAGCTTTAGCAGAGTTAGGGAAACTAATAAGAATTCAGATGAGAATCAATGGCAGTGTCAGCTGCTATAAGTTTAAAAATTGTAGATTGTTCTCTGTTGTGTTAATTACTTCACAAGAATAGGTTTTATAGCAGGGTTGCCACAGGTATAGAAAATAGGAAAATGTCAGGGAATTTCAAACAAGTTATCTAAATGTCAGGGAATTCTGTGATATGCATGATATATTTGGCAGTTCTGTCATTAATTGTGGACTAAATGCTTAGGCATTTTTCTTTGTAATCTATGTGGCGAGCAATTTTTTAAGATCAGAGAAGTATTTTGGTGTAAAAGTGTGTTATAATGCAAAGTGCTCAAAAAAGGTCGGAGAAAAAAAATTTATTTGTCTGGAAATCAGGGAATTTCCCAATGGAAAAAAGGTGGCAACTCTGTATAGTGATGTTTCACACACATTACAGTTTAAAAGAAATGTGATTTAAGCTTAGTAATCTAAGCCTTAGATTGACTGACCACAAGGCACTGTGTACGAGTAGAGAACTTAAGTTTAAAAAAAAAAACCATGTGCCATTGTTTTCAATTGCATGCGTCATGTGACAGTCATTTTTATAGACAGTATGTGGGATTTTCATGCTTTATGTTGATTCATATACATAGTTTATTTTATTATTTTATTTAAGTTTTGACTTTGCCATATCTGACTTTTGGATTTGGGATTGTCATCCCAAATAAAAGAATTAACTAAATGCATTAAAGTTTCTGTTGTACTTCAGACTGATTTAGCTGTGTATTTTGATATCTGATAACACATTAGAAATTACATTTAATTTACACATAGAACAGCCGGAACAAGTTCACTATGAATATGTAACAATCAGAACCTGTAACATAAATTATTACTTTTTATACAGTAAATTTACTGTAATTGTGGTTCTTGAAAGATTTTATTCACACTAAGATTGCTATCCAGTTCTCTAAACTACCGATAAGTATAATATTAGCCTGTTCAACATTTCCATCTGATCCCCTTGATTTTAATTCTTATGGCTGTATGTTGTTGTAAAAATTTGAAATGCTCTTGCTTGTGATGTTGTATGACACACTACTGTAACACACACAGTAACAAATCCAGCCTAAAACAGAAACAGTATAACCCCGATTAACCGAGCTCCAATCAACCAAGTAACCGTGTTATCCTAAGTACTCTCCAAGGTACTGATAAACCTTCATATTTCATAATTTCTTTAGGATTTTTGTAAATCCATGATTCCATTAAGTTCATAAATTAAACTTTCACTCCGAACTTTACTGAGCAAGCATTTGGCTGTTTGTTTTTACCTCTGACAGACTGTACCAAGCAAGCGAGAATAGTATGCGAGTGTGATACTCACTCCCTTTCCACTGTCGTCTCTCTGCCAATCACTCAGGTCAATGCCACCACCACTTTTGTCTGTAGCCAGCTGTGTACCAGGTACTTCTGCATCTATTCGTGAGCGTATAAAGAGTGATGTGCTTGAGATTTTACGGTTTTTTTTTTTTTTTTTTTTTTTCCGCTGGATTATGAGCGTGAAACTGTAACCTGTATTTTTGTCATTACAAGATAAACTTGAGGCTACAAAAAGGGTGTACCAAGGTGAAACAATAAAAAAGTATTAAGTGACGTAGGCGTTGGAGATGTAGTAACAGTCTGTGACTGGAGATGGAATTAAAATAAAATTGATTAGTGGGTTTCACAGCTATCGACAATGACCCGAGTTGAAAAAACTGCAGCGAATAGGAAAAGTAATAAAATTAGTGAATGTGAGCAAACATCTGAAGCTCTTTTTTTGTGGTTCCAACAAATGAGGGAAAAAAGAAGCCTGTTGTTTGGCCCAATGCTGCAGGCAAAGGCCTTGGGTTTTTTTAATTTGGTTAAAGTTAGAGATGATTTCACAGCGAATGAAGGGTGGCTTGTTCGATGGAAGAGGCAATATGGAGTAAGGCAATTAAATATAGTAGGAGAAATTTTTTGTCTGCTGATTCAGATGTAGTAAAAGCTTTTGTTGGAAAATTTTATCAAAGAAAATGAACTCACTCTTCAGCAGATATATAATTGCGACGAAACAAGCTTGAACTACAGAATGTTGCCTACTAAAACGCTAGCATCAAAATATGGAACAGTCTGTGCCTGAATACAAACAAAGCAAGGAGAGAGTGACAGTTTTGGCATGTTCTAACAAATCCAGTGATAACAAGGTCAGGTTTTTGATGCAGAAGGTGAGTACATAGTTTTAATATGGGTGCCATTGGTAGTGCCTGGTGATTGGTAATGAGGCAGATGTGGATTAAGAGATGTGCCTGAAATTTGTACTTTGTAATTCTGGATAACTTTATGGATGGTTGTAGTGTATTCACGACCAGGTAGGTACATATATGCAACGGAAGCACTCCACGGATTACTACTTCGGCCTTGACACACTACTTTGCTTACTCGAGCAGGATGGGGCAAGGGAAGTGATGCAGGCCAGCAACATCTAACATTCTTATCTCAGCATTTCAGTAACATTTTTTGCATCCCAGTATTTATTGAACTTAAGAGTTGCATGTCAGATATTTTTTTATTTTATTTTTTATTGGTATTTGTGATATGTTATCACTGATACATGAATTTCTCACAAGAGTTTTAATGAAAACATAGCAGCATGGGGCCATTTTGGGAGTTGTTAAAATATTTGCAGTTTTAAAAAATTTTCAATAAATAAATAAATATACATTACATCAAGTGTTTCACATAAACTCTTAGAATTGATTTTATAAGTCTTTTGTAGATCACACCATAAATTTGCATTTGAAACTTGTGCCAAGCATGAAGATTGGAAAAAGTGTTAATATTATAGGCCTAGAAATTTTTTCGTCTTCACTGTGTATGAAATGATTTCTCAAATCTTATACTCACATCTTTTATAATGCAACAATATTAATTTTTAAAAATGAAATGTTGTTATAGAGACAGGAGAGAGTGTGCGCATGCATGATAGTGCCGTGTGAGGATAAGTTTATTTGGTTTTGTTAGTATTGTTTTTGTTTAAGATTGGCAACTTTGTCGCATCTGCGATGAGGAGATATATAAAGTGCAAGAAAACAAACGTTCAGTTTTATTCCCTTAGTGACAAATATATTCTGTACATGTCAGAATTGTTACCGTAGTATCTCTATATTAGTAAAGTATTGAGCTGTGATTAATTGTATTAAGTTCTGAAAAATTATTTTATACATTCTTATTTGCAAAGGCAGTAAAAAATTTTTTAAGTCTGGGGGAATTAGATGAGGTTTACGGAAGTCAGTTTATTTTATTTAAGCCAAATGGAAGAATTTGTAATACATAAGTCAGTTTTTTACATTTTATTTTATGTAAAACCAATGGCAGAATTTATAATAGTTGCCAGTAAGTTTTTAAATTATTTTTGTGCAAGTAGTGTTCAAGGGAGGAAGGACCCTTGTTAATTATGTGACTTGTTACAGAGAATTAATACATAATACAAGGTGTTTCTTTCAGTATGTAAAGAGATATTTTGAATTCAAACAAGAATACAATCAACATTGAAATTTGCAGCTAAATCACAAAGAAAATAGCTGTATTGTACATTTACTTCTGTAAAATAGTATTTATTAAGTTAATAATGTAATCCTACAAGCTGCATGTAATTTTGTAAAAGAAAACCAGTTGCAGGAATGTAAAGATCCCAGCTCTACCTTCATTTTCTTACCTTCCCCATCTCTTTTCTTAATATTCTCTCCCCCACCATTCTATCCTTTCCCCTCCCACCCCATCCCCTCCAGACTTCTCTGCTCTAGACTTCTTCATCCAGTGAAAACTAGAGCTGGGCAGGATCCTGACTCTTCAGGAAAAATTCGGGAAGTATATTTTCCCAAAAGGTTCGGTACGAAATAATTTTCCCATAAATTTTTCGGGATAAAAATTATTTAGGTTATTTTGCTATTATTTCTGTGTTCTACAACACACATCTAAGAGTGGGCCATCATGGCCCAAATATTGTTAGCATTAGTCAACATACCTATGAGTATTAATGGTATCATACAAATATAGTACATACGAAGTTTGCCACCGGCTATCATATGTAAACTAACTTTGGTGTGCCTTCCTAAAATAAATAACTGCTCATTCTGCATAATAAATGGTATTTCCATTGTGCAAATGGAATTTTATCTGCCGTCCATCGCTTTGCAAGTAAAAAAACTTGTTTTAGAAATGTGAAGTTGGCTCTATATATTTTAAAAACAAAAGTAGTTTTTATTGATATAATGGCGTCCAGTTATGCATGAATAAACATTTTCCTCTGCACATATTTTAGCAGCTGAATTAATGCACACTGCTCACAAGCATTAAGAATGTAATGTTTGGAGTTGTTTAAGAATCGAGATAGCTATGAAATGAGTCTCATATTTTCACGTTCTCTTAACTTTGTAGAGTTAACTTCTTAGAAGTGCGAACTTCTTAGAAGTGCTACCAAATAATTTCATTGCGGGCCGAAAGGTATATCAAACGTATACATGTAAAATCACATTTAAATTGGCGGGAATGCAAATACATTTCCACGTAAGCTCTTAAAAATCGGAACGATCGTGCATTTCTACGGCCATATGCTTCTTGTTCTTGGAGGTATAGGGCTGAACAGTTGCCGAATGCGACACATCTTCATCTAAAGTGGTACGTTATTGGCCAGCACGTCACATGACGTAGAATTTCACCCAATGATAGTCGTCGTTAGGAACAGTACTGCCCGTGTTTTTATTTTGCTAATTACCCGTACGCGAGATTGCATTAACACAATGAAATTTTCATTAGATATGATTTTTTAACAATAAGCTTGTAGTTTTAAATGAAACATTAAACACTGTGTAATTTGTAGTGCGGTAACCTATATCTATGGGCGTGTTTTCATGGCGATAGTAATGCACTATAGTTAAGAGCTACTCTCGCATCACTATCACCATGTAAAGTGCATGATAGTTACTGTTGCACATTCACTATAGCACTATCGCAATATCTGCTTGATGTAGACAGTGATAGTACCTGTCGTGACCTGTCGTGTAGCAACTCTATCGTGATAGTGCAGGTCACAAATTTGTGCATGTGTTCACTTTGACAGTAACATTGCAGAATTATTTGGATTCTGTTAATATCTGTCGCTCTTCGTACACTATGTGGTAGGATGTATATTATCATATATGTATAACACGACAGTATTGACAGCATATTTATTGTAATATAATAAACCACAGGAACAATACATGTTTACACAATATTACTATCCTGGCACAATATTAAACTACCCCAACAAATTCCAACCTCTTGACAAAAGGATATAAATCTAGGGCCAATCAAGTTATGTATTTACACAAATGTTGTAGGACATGTCCTTTTTGAGGTTAACTATCACAGCATGTCTCGATTGTGTGTGTGTAAACAGGTTCTATCGTGGCAGTTCTTTTCACGCACTTTCATGATAGCTACTATTGTGGTAACTACTATCACCGTGTAAACGCACCCTAAGAGACATTAATTTGGTACTAAACATTACTTTATTTTACAATTGTTTTTAATGTTGTATTTACTCACACTACAGTTTGTTTACATAGTTCGTTAGAGCCAATATGGGTATAAAAAGTTCTAATGAGAAATTCAATGCATCTATTTGGCATTTTTACGACAAAATAAATGCCAGACAATGTGTAAGCAAAATGCAAGGCTTGCTCTAAAGTATTGAAAACATGTTTTGGGAGCACATTAATCTTAAGTTTTTATTTGCACATTTTGTTAATATTCTAGTGTACCGACAAATTCCCGATCCCGTCCTGTTTCCTGCGGGAAATTATTTTTCCCACCCAAAATTTTTCTGAGCCTAAATTATCTATCCCGCCCAGCTCTAGCGAAAAACTAAAATTATTTCAGTCACTTTAGAAATGACTGAATACCTTACATCACTACATTTAATTTGACCTTGGGCAACACCGCATTAGGAGAAATTTGGCAGTGATAGCAGTATACTTTATCTTAAGTCAGTTTGCAGCCAGTTAAAGGTAGTTACGTTAAAGCATAAATGGTAAATTACTTGGTATCAAAATAAAACCTGTGACATATTTTACTTTCACATTTTGAAGCCATCTTGGAGAGATTGAGATATAGAAGATAGCCTTGCTGGATAAGAGAAATGCCTTGGAAGAAACCACTACCTGGCAGGTTAAAAAGTTGTGTGAACTTCCATGGGGTGGGGAGAATGTGTTAAATTAGTTACTAGTACGTAAGTATAAATTCAGGAAATACATACACATTTGGAATGAAACTGATCTTCCTAATGTAATGCTTGGGTTCTCCCTTTAAGCAAGTCCTCAATCTGTGCCTAAATACTGCATCTAAATAATTTAGTATCCAGTGGAGCAGACTTCACAGTGTTAAATACCCAGTTGAGGGTACTATATTGCATATTTTTTGGTAAATGCATGACTTCTAGATAGGCCATCCATCACACAATTTTTTTGTGTATATTTTATTTTACAAAGCAAAAACAAACAGTTCCAAACGACTTTTTTTTTCTTTAATTCATATACCATTAATGAAATCAATTTTCAGAAAGATATTACATATGCATTTGCTGTATGATTATATCATACTTACTACAGAAATTTTGTATTTATTGAAACCATGCAAAAATGAGAACAGCAGTTTTTCCAACTGTACAATGTGTAAAAAAATAAAATAAACGGATTGCAACAGTGGGGTTGCATAGGGAAGTGAAAACGGGGGGGGGGGGGGGGGGGGGGCAATTGGCCATTTCTTATGGCCAAACATTTGTCCGTAGTGGGCGAATGAATCTAGTGTGTGATACACCAAATGCAGGGTGTCTGCCGGTGACTGTAAAGCTGCGGATATTAGGAGGAGTCATAGAAGTCACAAAAAAATATGTCACAATAGTTATGGCAAGGTCACAGATTTTCTTGTGATTGTGGCAATTTACTGTTAAGTCTGTCCACCTGCTGTAAACATTTCACAGGTTATAAAAAGTGACACCTCAGTACCTTAGTTACGTTAGCCTGCTGCCAATGATTTGACCTTACGGAGTGTGTATTTCACTTCCTTTTGTGTTTTTTATATTGGCCGTGTGTTGAAAGAGAATGTGTCAAGCCTATGTTCAACGCTACAGTTATTATGCAGACTGAGTACTGTACAGCAGTGCTTACATTGTAAACAATATTTTTGGGACATGGCTCATTGTCATCCGTGAAGGAAACATACCTTTCTTGTCTCGTGCCTTTTCTCTACAATCATGACTTAAGCAAACAAAGCAGTCTCATATCCAGCCCCAGAAAAGCTGTCGGCAGCTACACCCTACAACATGTCATTGGTGACAGTAAAAAAAGGGGGCGAGGTGAGAGGGCAACATTACAGAAATGATGGTGGCAAAACTCCATGCTGTGATTACCACAGTTGATGAGATGCTGAATAATGTGCAGGTCATTAGGTATTCTGCGCCATGCAGCCACATGTCAGTGAATGGATTGTTAATGCTTTGGACATCTGACGTGAAACCACTAGTTAAGCTTGTATGTGTAGCTGTAAAGTGGTGTGTTTAAATGTGTACTCTTATTACATCATTTATCAAATGTGAAACTTTACAATGAATGACTTGCTTCCTTCAACACAGCACTACAGTGCAGTGCCCCATTCACAATTTTTGTGCTAGAATTATGGGGCTCCTGAGACCACTGGGTTGGCCGTAATAAAAAATTACATATTTCCGTCTAAATTTTCTTTGTGCAACCCTGATGTTATAATTTGTCGTTAATTTTTCTTTTACACTTTGTATCTTTGACTTGTTTATCCAATTGTGCAGTTTTAAAAATTCGGGCAAGTGATATTCCATAAGTAATGCTTGTTCTTGTAGATGCATATTATATTGATTTACACAATTAAACTAGCTAAGCACTGCAAATGTGGAGTAAAATTATAAAATAATTTAGTTGTGATATTGCAAGGAATTTTTTTCTGTAGTTAACTTGTTATAAGACAATAACAGTAATATGTTTTCGAAAGTTGGCGATGCTGCATTACATAATAATACACAATTTTAGGCATTTGCACCAAGATCGTTTTGAGTTATGAATTTGATGAACTAAAATTTTTCAAGACTGTAACCTGGTTTTTACATTCTGTTAGATTATGAAATTCGTTCAGAGCACATGGTTAAACCTCTTCACATATTAAGCAGGCTGTGTAAATTTGTAGATATCATATTTGTGTTAAATACATCATGTGTAGGCACAGCAGTTCTGTTTTACTGATTGTTCCAAATTGTGTGATGTTCGAGTATGCTTGCAGAGGCAGCTTTTGTTTTAATTTATTTGAAATTATTTCATATGTTCAGTGACATGTTTATGATTTTACTTGTTGACAGGATATTTTCAAGTTACTAAACAATAATATTTGAACATATAAATGCAAAACTATTAATATAAAGTCTGAAAGCTGTACAGTACCAATTCTATTTGTGCCTCTTGTTGCCATACTGTGCAACTTGACTCTTGAGTATTAACCATTCTAAAAGTATTATTTACTATTAAATAAGAAATGGTAATTGCTAAGCTAATTTCCCCTCTCTTGAGACATCAAGACTTTCCAGATTTAATCATTTGTTTGTGTTGATATGGATTCAGCAAGATTTGAAGACATTGTTGTACTTTGAAATTGTTATGATTTATATTTAATCACATAGAATAATTCACCACATATATAAATTTCTTTTATTTCACAGTAGGGGTGAGAAAAACTATTTTCACAATATATTTGTCTTTAGTATTTAAAATTGTTAGTCACATTGGTCTAGATTTAAAAAAATGCAGGATTTGTATACTCATGATATAAAATATATAATTAGTTAGAGGGAACTATAGAAATAATTTAGCACGAATAGTCTGTTTGTACTCGGTTAGCCTAAAACCTAATATTATTTAGAAAAAAAATGCTTTTAAGTGATTGTCTACAAATTGACAGGGTATCTCAGCCACATGATTTTATACTAAGATTTCTCTTTAATGTTATGTACAAATTTATACTCTGTAGTGTAAAAATTAATTAACATTCTTATTTTCTCATCCCTACATTTTGATATGATATACTTTGTAATTGTGTTTATCTATTTGCTACATGGTTGTTGTAGTTTTAAAGTGATTTGAGTGTTGGAGTGTTGAAGCTGTATGCTATAATAACACTTTTTTTTTTTGTCCAAATAGTCTTGCGAGCTCCAGCAAGGAGTTTGGAGTGTCGTAATTTACACAAGCAGAAACTATTCAGGTACCATAATTTTTGGACAGTAGGGGAAGATATAAAATTCAGTTGTGATGTATAGTGGTTCATGGACTGGTAAAATTTTTAATTGGTGTAAAGCTTTAGAGAATTGTTTTAATCATGTAACACTGTGGCATTTTGTACATTACAGAAACATTGTTTATAAATGATTTAGATTGTTTATTGTTAAGGAAACTGATGAAACATAAAGTTTTAAAATTAAATACATTTATTTGCATCTGCTATCCAAGGATGGAGGTTGTGTTTAACATCAAGGAATGACTAAAAATGGTTTTGTCTTGTTTGTAAAATGTTATTTTATCAAAGTGGTAGAAAAATAAATAAATCACAGTGTTATTTCAGTTTTAAATAAATTGTCCTGAAGGGGATTAGGGAATGCTGTTTGGTCGCTCTCCCTTTGCAAAATCAAACGTCTTAAATTGTGGTATTATGTTTACATTGGTAAAATTGTACTGATCTATGAATGAGTCTGGCAGTGGTGGTAGGTTAATTGAACTGTTATTTTGGACATAGCATAGCCGTACAGCTATTTTGTATGTTGCGGGAAACCCAATACTGCATAAAAAAGACAAAAAATTATAATCACTTATCAGTGACAAAACCATCAGAACAAATAATTAAGTGAAACAAGGGCAGAGAAAACAGAATATGCAAATAAATTTGCAAATAACTTTGGGTAATAAAATTAAGACAGCACAAGCATAGAGGGGAAAACAGACAGTGTGCATGGAAATTGGATTATGCACTATGAACTTTTCTTGTTTATTATTTAATATAGCAATCACAGACCCTGAAGACCACACGTTGCCTTGAAAAGTTGCCTCCATCTTGATCGGTCTAATGCTTTGCTCCAACCTTCGTCAACATGCAACTGTTTTAGGTCTTTTTCTAACTTGTCCCACCATCGTAGTCTTGGTCTTCCAAGGAAGTGCATTTTACTTTGTGTCCCTTCCATCACTTCTCTGGACATTGCATCATCAGACTTCCGTATCACATGACAACCGATTGTACCCATCAGCTTTTCAAAATGTTTGTGATTTTGTATTGCACTGGAAACATCTTTATCCTCTTGTCTCCTCTATCTTCGATAGGTCCTAGAATCCATCACATCGCCCTTTCAAATGCAATGAAAGTGTTGATTTTCCGAGGCATCTTGTTAGGTTTCATATCACAGTTGCTTTTTATGGGAAGAGGTTGCTATCGCCATGCCCAACCCCCAACTTGGAGGACCAGGGTCTGGTCATCACCTTTGACCTGTCCGGCTTGGGAGACCCTACCAGCAGCTAGGCTACCACTGGTATAGCCCTCAGTATCATTTGGCCACTCAAGCCCCACCACCACAAGAAGGTAAGGTTACCGTTGGGGAGATAAATTTAACACTATACTAAAATGTAAACTTTCGAAGCAAGTTTGAGGACAACAGTCATAGAATATTGTTGAGAACATGCTACTCCACTTTTGAAACAAATTAAATGGACAACTTGATATATATGCTACAGTTTTCACGTATATTCAACTCATTTGTACTGTTACTGCCCAAACAAATATATGCCTACCAGACACTGAGCAATGGAATAAAGCACAGCCTAATCTTTTACTGCTGAAAAACTGAAATATCAAAATCTGCAAGACAGTAATCACTATACATGTAGATACCTACAAACTTCATAAAAACTATCATACTCCATGTATCCAGTCCATTTGGCATCATCACAACACAGTGATTTCAGTGGGTGGCCATCAACATTGCTGAATGGTGGTGGCATTACGGTCTCAGAGCAAGAGGGCTCAACTTTCACTGCTTACAAGGAAAGTATGCAGTTCTTCCAAAAAGACACAGTAGAATCCCACTAGCGAGCACGGCAACTGCGAGAACACTGGTATAACTAGGTCTTATTGAGGAACCGTCAAAAAAATATACCATGAAAAATTGTAATTTTACGAGTTGAAACATGTGTGGTGAGATCGTGTGAAGCAGACTTGCAGCAGGACTGGTGACCGTGTGAAGCACGCTTTTGTTATGTCTGCCGTAACTCCACTCCCTCGCCTCTCCTCCGTGTGCTGCTCACATGTGTCATTCTTCCACCTTGCCACCTAACCACACTCTTTAAAATAACCAAGCACTTATTGTTCAATAAATTGAATCCTGCCCTTTCTACCTTGACCCCTTTTTCATGAACCAGTTCCGCTTTTCCATAGTCGTTCACGGTCATTGTGCTGTCAACTGTGTTTGGTTTCAAACAACTTAGCGTATGTGGGTTGAACGTTATTGTTAAATGAACACACATTCAATTTAAGCATACAGTCCAAGCGATAGCTGGAATCGAATACAGCTACATATTAACAGATTGTCCCCGGTTTCCCCCCTCCCCCCCATACTGTGGCATACCAATTAAAGATAGGGACACAACTACCACTACATTTTATCGCTGTGCTATAACAAACTCAATTTTTATCACATTTTCTTGAATTTTTGCTGGTTTTGAGTACATCTCGCACCATGCAGGTTTTGTTAGTTCAAAACTTATAATTTTCCAGTGACTACCATATTTACTGGCATAATCCTCTAACTGGCACAATTCACACACCCAAATTTTATGGTGCCGAGTTAAGGGAAAGAATTTTCCTTTTGTATTTCTCTCGAGGCATGTAATGCTAACAGGTGTGCGCTTTGTTCAACTGTGCCAGATTGCTGACATTTCAAGGTCACTGGCCCTGTTATCAATTTTTGGCTGCCACGTCTGCACTGTGAACTGTAAACAAAATCAGTCGCTGAGTTTATTTGTATGCGAGTGGTTTTTTTAATGCGAAGGGAATAGTTTATATTTATATTAATTTTTGTTTAGTATGAATGCCTAATAGGTAAATGTACCAGTCAAACTGCTTCATTTAAACTTCAGGTAATTGCGTGTGCAGACGAATACGGCAATAGAGAAGCTGACTGAAAATACACTGTTTCTGAGTTTAACGTGCATGTCATATTTTCCCAATACTGGGCTGCTGTTAAGATGTGAACCTGATCTGTAACGATAGCAGTGACGGGCGGTGGCCCATGTAGCGACCGACTGACAGCGACAAGCCGCCACGTCCGAATGCACTGCAGACAATCTAAGCGCTCGCCCAGCTACGGTGCACATGGCAATGTATTCGTTGCTAGCCCCAGCACACGGCTGATATAATTTTGAATATGTACCTTCATATCTATTATCAATAAATTGCTGTGTTTTTAAAAAACTTATCCCTCGCAGTTGGTGGGATATTACTTACAGTAGACCCCATTTCAATTTTTACATGCACGTGTCTTGGCGATTCCTTGCATAATTCACGCACCCTATTTTTAACACTAAAATCCTCTAAAAAATGCAAGAATTATGCATGCGGAGCTGTTGCGGGCGAGTTATCACTTGCAGGGCAGTGCTTTGGTAGCCGACTAAACGGTAGCGGGAAATACTGCGTAGGCTGGGCAACTGATTGCGGGACAATGCTGCCTAGGCCGAGGAACTGATTGCAGGCTGAGCAGTTATACTTACGTGGCGCAATCAGATTTTCCACTCATTTTCACACAGTCAGTTATATAACAGGACATTTTTACGTTATGGTGGTTCAAACACAATTTAAAAGCAATTTTAGTTCGATTTTTAAGTAGTAGGCCCCACTGGGGATCAAAATTTGTCTAATTTGGTGACAGCGAGGACACTCATAGTGAGGATCGAACCTGGAACCATGACATCTCGCTATTACTGGACTACTGTATGTATCAGCTCGGTACCCATCCACTACACAAGGGTTTTTCACAACCCAGTTTGTTGGCACCCCAACTGTGACGTTACCAAAATGGCTTGCTGTCCCGAAAGAAAGACACAAAGGAAAGGGCTGTAAAAGCAGTCCCTCCCTCCCCTCCCTTTTTTTTTTTTTTTATGGTGGCCACATACCCTCATCAATGTCAAACTGGTAGATTGATATCTCAGCAGGGTGGAGCTTGGGATAAAAACTACAAACTTTGTTTGAAAAACAGTGGAAGTTAAGCATATTTTCCACTGAGTAAATGGTACAAAAGTCTTCCATTCTATTTCAAAAATGTGAAACTTCGAACATGACTAATTTCGTACACACTTAACACTCGTCTTTACCCTTTCTTTTTACATAAAATGTCCAAAAGATAGACATTTTACTGTCTTTTACATCAGCTTCACCATCTTCTATAATTTGAGACCTTATATTTTATAAAAAAACAGTTCGTTTGTCACACTTTCATTTCACACACAACTGTCATTGTAAACAAACCTGAGGTTCCGCAGCCATAGATTACTACACACATTCTAGTTGTGTGTGTTCACTCCGCACCATTGTTACTAGCGCTTGGCGGCAGTTTGTTGTCAAACTACTGTAGCATATTTTGAAGTGCATGTTTTACTGCTTCTGTAATCTTTGGAATGTGTTTACATTTTGTTATGCAATAAAACATATACTTAATGTATTTATGTGTGTGTGATATGTAGAACTCTGATTTCCTTGATTTAAAGACTGTCTCGAGGTTAAATTGAGAATTTTTTCATGTCAAGTATTTCTCGATATTTCAGGGACTTGCACTTCTCTATGTGTTTTACAGTGCTGAAGTAAATTTGTGTATGTAACGAGAGAAGAGTTAATTTCTTGTGGAGAAAACTAATTTCGTGAAATATCACACATTTCTCTGCATTTCGTGTTATTTCTCATTTTAACTTGTATTTCGGTGTTTTGTTTTTTCGTGATTTACCACAAAATCGTGCCTCTAAACATGCAGGACACCTGAGGGACATATCCAAGTTTGTGTGAGATGGAGGTCATAATAAAAATGAAATAACCAAATTTTATTTCTAATTTTTTATTCACTCGTCTATTTTTACAGCATTAAATTAGCTGTCTCAACTTTTACTCTTTTTATATAACAGAGAGCACATTATTTAATGTCTATTTAAACTCTAAATCAACGTCCATCTTAATTGTGTGTTGGTTGCCATCAATTGTAATGTCTTTCATTCACGCATCTAGTCCAATAGTCCAGTCTGCTAGCCACACACGCCACTGCTTGATACCCGCAGTCGCAGACTTCTATTTCAGTTGGCCGCCACTCGTTCTTCTATCACTTGTAACTTGACCACTCATTCAGTCATCCACTTCAACTCAAACTTGCAGCCCGAAGGCCTGCTGCAATGTTTATATGGAAATTTTAATGCACCCTGAGTTGAGCTGAGAAAATAAGGTTGGTAATCCAGAGCATTCTTCAAACGCAAAAAACAATACAACAGGGTCTGCAGCACCCATCTGTAATTCGAAATCTGTCATTGACTTTCCTCCCGTCGTTGCTATCGTATTAACAACTCTCTCCTTTTTGCTCGCCCACATGGGAGCAGACCAGCTACCCTTAACACTGCCCCCTCCTCAAGTCTTGTCCCGAACAGACTCTGCAACATCTGACCTTTGTAGAGTGCCAATTGGTCAATGTGGACAATCTTTGGCTCCGCCTGAAAGCCTTGATGACAAATCCAATAGATCGCATCATTGATCTTTTTCAGAATCCTTTTGGGGCCTTCCCAATGTTTCTGTAGATTTGAGACCTCTTTTCGTCTGTGGGCTGTACAACCACACCAGTTGTCTGTCTTTAAATATGTCACCCTACATTCTCCTCTCATACCAGGTCTTCTTCCTGTCACTATAGGGTCGTTTGTGCACAATTTCCTCTTGCATCTTCCTTTAGACCATATCTACCAATCTGAAAAGTTCTGGCACTTGTTGCAGATGCTGCAGGTTGTGGCTGGATCTCATCTAACATTCACTGAAGTGCTGGTAGCTGCTGTCGACTGCCTCATCCGCTTTCTCAAGTTCACATAATTGGTTCTTTGCACCATGAACCATTTCCTTCATGGGGCTGCTATCCTCAGAGGTACTACTAAGATGGGCCATCTTATCACTCGCTCCATGCCATGGACACCTTTCTCTGTTCTATGGCACAGTGTGCACAGGGTTTCAATACCGCATCCGCAGGTCATCATGTGCATTTTCCAACTGCTTTGTAAGGTGTGCAGCATCAGCTCGTCGATGCGGTGTCTGTTGGGCATATGCATAAAACTTACAAATTTCTTCATGCAAGTGCTTGTATGCCCTCATTGCCATTTTTTCTTCCCCACGCTGTCTTTTTTACTGGCCACTGTTTCTGTTGTCAATAAGCTCTCAGGTGCCCCAGCTGTCCACATGACCAACACTGCCTATGTTTGGGTCGTGGGCAGTGAAGCTCTGTAGCACGAATCCTGGAAAATGCATCCCTCAAAGCAAACTGCAACTCCTTCAGTGTCTGTTATCCTGTCTTCATCTTGTTTAGCTTCACAGAGCGTACTGTAGGTCGGGGTGCAGGCTCCTGTCTTGCCGACTCCACCTCCAGTGCCCTGGCCAGGTCGTCCTGCATGTTGTGGGGTGCAGCCAGATGTACCGCTTGCCAGACCTCTTGTGTCGGCGATGGCTTCGATGAAGTCAACTGCTATGATGATGTGCGCATTCTCGGGGCACCCTGCCAGAGATGGTGGAAGAGCCACACAATATTTTCCCATAGCTCCAAGACCAATACCAGTGTGGGTTGCTCCAGTCAATGTCGCTCTGGTAGAGATTGTAGTATGCTCAGTGTGGGGCCTCTCAGTACAGCGGTGAGGTAGTAAGCCTGCTGTTCTGTTCAGCCATTTAGGGTAGCAAATTTTTCAAACTGGTGTTGGTACTCCCGCCATGAAGCCTGGCCATTGTAAGGGGCAGGCTTAATTGAAACCTTCTTGCCCACACCTGGCTGCACAAAAATTCCACAAAACTGCTGGTCCTCCTCCAAGGTCGCTGTATTGGTGATGACTTATACTGCTGCCCCACTTTTCTCGTCCACCAATGCGGTAGTTGTGGAACTTCGTTTCCGAAGGAATTCCTCCATCTACTTCTCGCTGCGCTGATAATCTGTTTCACTTCATTCTCGGCACTGTCCATTATTTCAGGTACACTGTCAATTTTCGTGTTCACTAACTCGCTAATATCTTCTATTTTCCTATCACAGAGTAAATTTTCATTTCTACATTCTCATCAACCATGTCTATTTTACTATTTACATTCTCGTTCAGAGTTACAATTACTGAACTAATTTGGTTATTTACAGTTTTGTTCACACTACTAATTTGGGTATTTACAGTCTCGTTTACTCTACTAACTGTTTATTTACATCTTCTTTCAAGCTATTTGCACTTGTGTACACACCAACCATCTGGCTGTCTAGTTTCTCAATTAATGCTCACAGTGCTTCCAGTTCTGCAGACATTTTTCTTGTTAACTTTCACTGCAACATCAGTTGTACAAAGCAGTCTTAATTATTTTCACACACAACTACTAGAATTAATTAATAAATTTGAAAATCTTTATCTACTTGCCTATGTTATTTACAATTGGTTAATTAATAATTGCCTCCATCCCACTTTTGACACCAGTGTTACATGCAGGATGCCTGAGGGGCATATCAGAGTTTGAGGGATGGGGGTCTTGGTAAACATTAAGTAACTAAATTTGGTTTATAATTTATTCACTACACTATTATTTAGTGGTCTCCACTCTTACTCTTTCTATTTAACAGTGAGCACGATATTTAATGTTGATTTCAACTCTAATGAACGTCCTCAATTGTCTCTGTTGGTTACAGTCAATTAACCAATACTCATTATCAACAGGTGTTCACTATATCTGTTTCCACTATTTATAATGTCTTTCACTCGCGCATCTAGTCTATCAATTGTCCGGCCTGCCAGCTGCACACTCCACTCCTTGATATCTGCAATCACAGACTTCCCTTCTAGCTGGTCGCCACTCGCTCTTCTATCGCTCAGAAATCTGCCACTCATTCATTCATCAACTCCAACTCAAACTCGCGGCCTAGAAGCCTGCCCCAATATTTATAGTGTCAGAGCCACCATCTGGAAGGTTCAACTTGCTCCGAGTTACGTTGAATGAGGTCAACAATCCAGAGCATTCTTCAGATAAATGCAAAAAAAAAAAAACAGGGTCTGTGGCGTGAATTTGTAATTCTAAACCAGTCGTCGCTATCACATAACTCTCGCCTGCACGGGGGTAGGCCAGCTACACATGACACTGTGAATTCATTATTATGAAATAAAATTCAGTTACCGTGAAAAACCAGAAAATTGTACATATTTCGTAACCTAAATGTGTTTTAGTATTGAAAACATATACTACTTAACAATATTTGTAACTGGAAATTTTGGTGAGCCTAAATGTTTATTTAATGTTGAAGTGTAGTTTAGAACTAGTTTCAGTTCAAACTTGCCATGTGAGCATAGTCCTAACGTCATCGTGGACACAACCACATAAGCATGGTACTCTTGAACACACACACGCATGAAAGTCAGACAGACAAACACGTTTTCCATGCGGATGCGCAGTCGCAATGTTTCGCTGGCCTAACCAGTGAAATGTCACGACTGCACATCCACGTGGTAAGAGTGTTGATTCAACTTTTGTGTGTATGTGTTTATCCACGAGTACCGCCGTGAGAGTACTTGTCTCCTTTTTAAAAAAAATTTTATGGTACTTTTTTAAATACTGAATATAGGTCTACCACACTGGTAAACAAAATATTGTCACTACATCATTATATTTTGTAAAAACAGATGCAAAATTGTTAATTTTTGTGCAACCAATAACAATTTTTTGTTGGCTTACTTCATAGTTTCTCTGAGGACTTACAGTAAAGTAACTTTTTCAATTAGAGTTACATAACTTTTTCAGTTTTCTTTTCGTCATTTATCGAAAAATGGATGTATTTCAGTTGCTCAAAAACTAACTGCAACTAGAGAAAATGGGTTGTTTTTCTATTAGGAATACACAGAAGTAAATATCCGCATACATGTACACGTTCATTACATCTGTGTATGTAATTTTTATAAACAGTTTGAAATATTTTTTGCGTAAATTTTAATTTTCATGTGAGGTGGTAAAATGCAAAATGACACTTTTTAACAAGAATCTAAGAATTATGTAATACAAACCCGCATGTAATACAAAATAAGACTGTCACCTGTCATGATTGCCCAGGTGAATGTTTGTTTTACAGTGTAAATTGTTTGGATTGGCCGTATGGCAGCATTCAGTGAGCACGCTGTGTGTCCCACAGTCTTATCCCTCCACTTAATCGTTGTGACACCTTGACGTGGGAAGATGGGTTCCTTTGGTTGACTTTTAAAAGGAAAGTCAACAAAGCATAGAATTAAAAACACTGCAGGAAGATACCAGCTACATATAGGCCTGCCACAGATCTCGGTTCCTGAAACACAGCTGCGGTTAAAATAAATCAATGTTTGTTTTGTTAACAGGTAATTTGCTTACTTTGTTGTATTCTGTCCTAGTTTTACTTGGTTCTAGTTTAATGTTTTTGTTTAATTTGGCTCGAGGTAACCAATTTGATTCCTTCTACAAAACTGTCTATGTTATTAACTCATTTCACGGCATTCGAACTTTGCTCATTTTAGTTTAATTTTTGTAATATTTGTGTAATATTTAGGTTGTGCCATACAGCAAAGCTCTGCAGGGGCATATGTCCAAAACAATTGTTCATTCAGTCTTAAGCTTCTTACATTATTTGTTAAATTTGTTTAAATGTTATAAAAAATTATGGCATTGTAGAATGCATGTCAATAGTATTATACAGGTTGTATGAAACATATTTTAATTACCTAACAGTATATTACAATACGTATTTTTGTAATTCAGGTTTACTTGGACTTTGTTTGTGTGAAAATTAAAGCAGATACTCAAATTGGTGTGGTAAATATTGTAACGAATAAGTATAAGTGGAGCAAGATACATAAAAAATGGCAAGTCAGACATTTGAGAGTCTGGTATGATGCGAACACTAATACAAGGCTCCCATTTTGGTTACAATTTAAAAACAACTTTTTTAGCTTTATGTGCATGGTGTAAAGAGTGTACATTGTGTATATTTTAGACTCTTCATCGGTATAGAAGAGCATATTGGTAATCATGTTATTGAGGAAGATTCGTTTGAATCACTGTGTAATATATTCTTCATGGAATGCATGCAAGTTATGTGGCACAACTGTTTTTGGTATGTAGAATTCTTTATTATGGTATATTTGTGAATTACTATATTTTGTTGCTATAAATACTTTTATTACAGATTATATATTTTTATTTTAATGCCCAGTTTCCCCACACAAATATCTGTAGTGTATAGATAGTAAATTGATGCATGACAGTCCCGGCTGATTAGCCATGTCTCTAGACACTGGTGCCTAGTAGTACAGTAGTGGCCTAGTAGGCCGCCAGCTTGGCATAAAGTCCGGCTCCGGCAGTTTTACTCTGCGTGGTAAAGGCATAGGTGTTGGGACGGAGTTAATGCTAGCGGGACGGCGTGTCTGTCCTGCGGGTGTGTCTACTAGCATGGTTCCCTCGGCGCTGGTGCAACTTGACTGGAGGGTAGGTGGTGTGTGTGTGTGTGCTGCTACTAGGTACAGTCGGAGCGTAGGTGGAACTTCAAACGAATAGGCTGTCCTGCACAACTGGATGGTATCCTTCCGCAACACGGGTGGGCGGCTCGAACAAAGTGGTAGGCGTGACAGTTGGTACTGGAACTGTGAGTTGTCACAGCAAATCAACCTGTTCGTGTGGACTCAGTAGCCTGAACCCGCTGGGAAGGACGCTAAGCCCTTGTGGATTCTTAGAGATAGCCCTCGCCTTCTTAAGCTTCTTCTGAACACCACCCCTAAGGGTGTAAGGCATCTGGCTCTATCCTAATATCGGGTCTGCAGGAGTTAGGCAGTCAACATATTAAGAGTACAATGTAGGTGCCAATTGCTACTGCCAACACCGCACTTCACTCTTGACTTCCCCACCGGATGTGTGGAAGACTCGAGCTACAAAGTGTTGGTTGCAGGAACTGCACAGTGTTGTCCCAATGGGGTTGGTCCCTCCTGCACCAGAGTGTAACTCCCTCAGCACCACAGGGTGTTTGGTGAGAGGAGTTTACCCTAGCCAGAAAGGAAGGTGTAGCCTTTGAATATTGGTAAGGTGAGTGTCCCAAGGTCACTGATCCCTGCAGACCCAAAGTTCACCTCGGCACCACGAAATAAGTGATGTGGCAGGGGGAATTCAAGCTTGTAAGCCACCCTCCAGGGGACAGTATCCTAGTGTTGTGGCTCTACCATCCACTGTGGGGTAGAGAATGGGTGGCCTTCCAAGGATGTTCTGGTATGTTGTCCATGTAGATTCTGGAAGAGCAAACCAAGTCTCCTGCTCTGTCTGTCAGAGCCAATGATGATGTGATGTTGGAGTGATACTCGAGAAATAATGTAAGGTCAAGGTTAATTTTACAGTGAAGGAAAATAAACCCTAGCATAAACAAGGGAAGGTGCCCTGAGCAAAGCTATAGGAGTAGGCAGTTGCTGGTGTGTGTTAAGATTTACTCCTCAGGGTGAACTCTACTGTCTGGTGTCCGTAAGGGACCAAATGTTTGTCAGTGTACTGCTGTGATCACGCCGTTGGTTCTTCCTTAAAGTGCAGGTTGGAGAGGATCTTCGGCCCCATGCGGAACCAGTGAAGTTAACTGGAGAGGTGCAGGCATAGGCACCAATTGCTTGTGCGATGAGAGCCCAGGAGAGGAGTCAGTAGACTTGATTGAGAACTGACGATCCAGAGGCCGGGCCACATTCATTTTATACTCCTCGGCCATCCCATCCTTAACTGGCGTAGGGCATTTGGAGAGGGGATTAGCAGGTGCAAGCCCAGCGCCTAGATCCTAGGTGCGAGCGGCATATGAATAGCTGTGTGATCTAGGCATCATACTTTTGGCGGCATGTTGCTGTACTATCTTCGGACCGTTTGCATGGTCCCAGAGGCTCATCGGGCGAAAATAAGTTCCGTTATTGGGACATCTGCCCTGGCTCTGTAGATACAACAATCTCTTAGATGGTGGCAGTGACCAGACTCTGTTTACAACTGGTAGCAATTTAGTTGCACTGATGAGTAGCAGTCGTTTAATTGATAATGTAAGATGATGTGCTTAAAAAAAATATAGGCTTTCTGAACTTTAACATAATAATGTTTTCAGTGTTTTGCAGCTGGAAGTTAAATGTACAGTATAGACTTCCAGCCTAATGTGGTGGAAGGGCAGGTGGGATCTGTAGTTCTATAATTATTCACATCCTGTCCCACCTCTACTACTAAAACGCACTTTTTATACCAAAACTTGCGCTTATTCATATTTTCCTACCTCTTAGTGCAGGCTAGTACTTTGTAAATGTTTGTTATGTAATGTAAGTTTTTTAATATATTACAGAAAAAGGAAATTCAAGAATAAAAATATTGCATTTATTGTAAGATAGATTTTATAATGTCTAACTTAATTGCAGCGATGCTTGAAATCCTTTTAGAAGGGGTGAATCATCATGGTTTTATTTGGTGTAAGGACTGTGGGGGCTGTGTCACTTCTGGGTGGTAGAAGCTTCCTCCCTGGTGGAAGGTACGGTGACCACCGTATTGGATCCTGGAAGGTCTTGGTTTGATTGAGAAACCGGCCTGTAATGGGTGTAAGGCTGTCCATGATAAGTCAGAGTTCTCTCTAGTGGCACGGATGCTGGAATATCGCAGTACAAACCGGCCTTTAAAGGGCATAAGGTGAGATATCACGCATAGACTTGTGCCCGGTGGAAATGTCGGAGACTAAGGGATAGTATTTCCCTACGCTGACGTGAAACAGTATTCTGCCCTTTAGAGAGAACTTATGGACAATGAAATGTCGGGGCTACTGTCAAGCCCTAGTATTAGAGCCCAAAAGCAACATGGCCGCAGCAATAATCAGTCATGCGCACGCCTGTAGCCTCTGCTGACTTTGGGAACCACACCTCGTGGTACCGCTGGGTGACTCTCGAGTGTCTGCAAACGTGGGCTATCCATGGTGTTCCCTATACCAAGCATTATTGCTTAAAGGTGTACCTGCCTCTCAGAAGGGTGCAGTCATGGCAGATAGTGACGACTCTGAAGGGAGGTGGGCCAGTTGACTCCTTTATGGTCAGACCGTTGGGGGCAAAAGTCTAGGTTTTAGTGAAGGATCCAAAGAATTGATGGTAATGGACAAGAAGCTTGGTGGGCCGGTCTTAAGCACAGGATTTGGCCCACATCTTTCCTGATAAACTGGACCTTGGGAACACCTACGCCATGTTGTTGGCCAGACTTCAGCACTCCAGACAACTGGTAGAGCAGACAGTAAGCTTCGTGTACCCACCTTGGCAATTCAATCTAGGCTGCATTTTCTTTCATCGCAATAGTTAACGTAACTCAAGAACATTTAAGTACTTTTATTTAGCCGAGGGGAGGTCTCCCTGCATCCTGAAGTAGCATACCAAGACTTCACGCGCGAGACGTCTTCTTACGTAACTCTAACTTAATGCCTACGCCTCATTTTCCACAGTAGTGGCCACCGGCAGGTCGAGAGTGCCGGGTCCGCTTAATCAATGATACACATTTTCATGTGCAGCAATATTTCATTGTACCTTAGCGGTAATAAGAGTCATGCCATAATTAGATGTGTTTTATTGTAATAACTCTGCAGAGTTTGTCTGGTCGTGCGTCATAGCAGCATCAATTTTGGTGTGTTTTTCAGTGTATGTTTTGTATTTACGGGGCCTGCCTCCTTCAAGCAGAGTAAATTCAGCGATAATATAGGCATGCAAAGTGGCCGACAGCTTCTCCCCAAAGGAAATATTTAAATTCAATATACTTTAACTTACAATTAAATTAGCTCTCCTTCATATTGACAGCGTATTAAGAGTCGCCGTAGGCTGTCTGCTGTACTACCCCATTCAACATTATTCTGTCTACCGAACGTGGTGCCAGGCACATCACCAGTTCCTGTTCTCCACCTGCTCCCAGGTGGGACACGAACACATCCCAGCACCTCTGGAGGAGCAACGCGCCATATTTCATCAACTTTGTTGTTTGCCCTTTCATTCTCTAATGTCCTCTGCATTGACAGTCACAGCCTGGTACGTTTTCCAGCAATGAAACTACTTTGGCCACCCACCTCGTGACATCTAGTGTATCAACATTTTTCAAAGTTGTTATGAGGTCTTCATTATTATCAATCGCTGATGTCAAAGAAGTGAGAAGACACCGGTAATACTTTTTCACTAGCATTTCAAAGATGTCTGGTCCATTGACAAATGGCTGTCACAATGCTTGGTAAAAATAAAGCTTTGATGTCTTCATCTGAAAGTATGTTGTTCATATGAAAGTATGAAGATATGTTGCCAAGAATTAGCACAGATTTGCTAAGTAAATTGTCTTCCAAATTGATTCTACAGCTGGTACAAATTAATTTCGGAACATTTTAAGACTCCTGAATTCATACATTCTTTCTTTTGATGTGAGTAATATAGGGGTAGTGATTCCTGATTGTCCAGTTTCAAAAAAGCTAATGGTTTCTTCAATTTGACCAATAGTCAACAGCCTATTGGTGCCGGTTGCATTACTGCAAGCCAAGATGGCGACTCGTTAATTTTTTTTTTTTTGTACCCTGGGCAAGTGGCTTAATTTTTTTATGCCAGCATCTTCGTAGGGAGTAGTTTATAATTTAAACCGGTTTCATTGCAGTTGTAAAAATGCTCCCCAGAAATTCCCTCCTTTTCAATAAGGTTGAAGATAGTCTGAAGAAAGGTACAGCCTCTTTATCAGCAGATAAGGCCTCCCCACTTACAGTAATCTTGTTGTTGGCTTTGTCTGTGAATCAGAATTTATGTATTGAACATTTAGATGTAGACACTTTTACATGCTACATTTTTGCCCAGTAACTTCACCGTAAGAAATGAACTCTAGAAACAATTTGACGCGTGACATACTGTCGAATAGATACTTACACAAGTAGGACGTCTTTTTGTTTGGGGGCTAGATCAGGTGTGCATTGTTTGACGGGGTTCTAGCCCTGGCTGAGCACTGGTGCATGTCCATTGTACCGGACCAACGTGGTAGCTTTTCGGCAGGGCACAATGTCTGGTACTTGCAAGACAATATTGTGTTTAAGGTTGGCTACCTTGTTGGGAATACCTGGATGTCGCACTTCAATGTTGGGGTGTCCAACAATGGGTTGATGGTTATATCATGGATAATTGGTCTGGCTGGCTGAGGTGGCTCGCTGCCCACCATGGAAATTCTTCTGAGCTGGTGCGGACTAGTTCAAATAATTCCCTTGGTATTTCAGGTGTCGCTGGGTCCTGCCGGTGTCTCAGAGCTTGAGTCTGTTCTCTGGGGGTAAGCTTGGTGATGGAGGCTACTAGGGCAGGGGTTAGCTCGTACAGATTCCCAGAGGTGAGTAAAGTCTGCTTCAGTATTTCCTTCAGTCCACGGCATTTGGAGGCATCTGTGAGGCAAAGGCAGTTTCCTTGTGACATTAGTAGCATGTCGACCACGTGTGGGCCGTCAACTAAGGGGAGACAATATTTCATTACCTGGCGCGGATGCGCAGTACACACTGAGAATCAGGCCTCACTGTCTTGGGTCACAGCATGTGGATGTTGTCCTAGCTGAGTGTTCCCAAACTCAGGTAACGACTGGTTTCCCTGACGCAAAGGGGCAGTGGAAAAGGAGCTAGCACTGAGCCGACAAGTTGGACTAGGAGTTGTGTACTTGTGTGGGCTCTGCCGTTCTACCTACAACTTAGATAGAAAGGTTAGCCACACTAGGTGCTTGTGGGTTGGCAACAATGTGTGCTGGCTTGTCTGAGTAATTTCCCGGTATCACCTGTTTTTCCCCTCGTGTGGAGTCGACTGGGAGCGAGGTGCTAAGTCTACAGGAACGTAGTACTCAAGGGTCTAGTTTGCACAGGTTTTATTTCCGTATGATTGGAAATACACGCTGTGACGTACTCTTTACTCCTATATCAGCATGAACTATTGCCGGGAAGCTGGAGTTGCGTAGATGCCAGTAGAGGCAACCAGTGTAGAATGAGCAGGGGATGGAGGTGAGTAGTGCTGTGAAAACAACTCGTAACTAGGCTAACTCCCTATCCATTTTTGCCCATGCGGTACCGCTAGATCTAGTGAAAGATGACTTAATGATTGAGAAACTGGCACGGTACTTGTGTTACTAAGCAGGGTGTGGGAAGATACAGGAATAGGGTTTCCTTCTGCCACCTACATGCAGTGAAGTAAGGAGAGTAAAAGCGAGTTGCAGAACTAAGAAATGACCCTGGCTAACGCAGTGGGTATTTGAAAATGACGTGTTGCAGGTAAGCTAAAATCTCTGGTGGCTGGTGCAGTGAGATGGTAGGTCAGACTGATCCTGGCGGCTAGTGCGGTGGATAGATGAAGACTTCTTAGCGAAACTAGCAGACTGGCCCGGAGTCAAAAACTGACACTATTTTTATATTCTTTGGGCCGCTGCCCAACGCTTATTGGCTGGCGTCTTGATGGCGAGGGGTGGTGGCAAAAGCATTACTCACTGATGTGACATCGGCTGGTGGATGAGAAGCGAAGACAAACGAAAATCCTACTAGAGGTACTATCTAGCAGCGGATCAAATTATTCGTTGCCGGAGATGCATAGTTAGAATGGGCTGGTGAATAAAAAACACTGCACTATCTAGAATGTACATTCTAAATGGTAAACAGAAAAACCCTTCACATGTCTGAATTAATGGTAATGCAAATTTCGAGGACTCTGATGCAAGGCTAAGCATAGGATTGAGCTGAAGTCTTCAAATCACCATTGTTAAAAAGTGTCATGCGTTAATTCGCCCCCTCTTTGCTGCGACGAAAGTTCATCCTTGAAGGTGGTGAGAAACCGATTCCCCTTGAAAGGAAAGTTGGTTCTCCCAGGAACAAATTCACTATCCCCTTGTAGTCATCAACTGAGAGGGACAGAGTGGGGTTGTCATTGAGGGGTTGCTCACACTGTTCATGTGAAAGACATGGAATTGTCTCTGCAGGATGTTGGCCTTCCTCTAAATTGGATCCCTGTTGGAGGGACAGTAAATATAGCCCCATCCATGAGTGGAAATGGATCAGATCCATCCTGTGTCTGACTTTCTGCACATCCTTGCATGGACAATCGAACTCCTCAGCTAGTCAGCTCGGAGGAATGTAATGTGGATCAAAAAGGAAATTCCTTTGTGATAATGCGGTGCTGTCGTCTCAACAGCAAATTATTATTCTCCCAGTTGCGCTTCTGGAGTATGCGATACTTGTGTGCGCTCTGGCATGGTGTGCCGTTTCCCTCGTGGTTGAACTTGCCCTTGCATAGAAAAATACCTGGGGGTGGGAGTGAAGGTCGTTCAAAACAAACAGAGGGCGTCCACTTGCTCTTATCCAGTTTCTTAAACTGCACTCAACAGCTGACATACGCTATAGCTATATCTCTCTCTCTCTCTCCGCATCAGGAAAAAAAATAATAAAGGAACTGGATCGTGACTGTGCCAGGCAGCGTTTGTGATAATTTATTTGTTTGCTTCTTGTATTACAGTACGCATTTTATTCTTGTCAGCTTTTTTTTTTATTCATCCCCGGCTGGGAAGCCGAACGGTGTGCAGCAGGCCTCGTTCATTAATGTGTGCATTCACAGACAACTTTAACTTTTAAGATTTCTGACAACAAAACAGCTCAGCTGCAGCAAGCAAAGTGACTGCACGTGGAATAATATGGTTCCACGAGGAATCATTCAACAGATTATCCAACAACAATACTAAAAAAATCTGGTCAACTTTATACTTCTCTTTTGTTATACACTAATGCTCTGCTGTGGTTGTCTACACGGAGGTGGAATAGTAACTTCAGCGGGGTTCCCTAGTGTCGCACAGCAGGCAAGTTTAGCGTGTTTGTTAAAAACAAACTACAGGGTTTTAGTGAACTGAACGATTCCAGACTCAGCACACTGCTAAAGGTTTGCAGTAGAGTGAAGTGGCTGGGACATACAGAAACAAGAACGTTATCACTACAGAAATAATTATAGACTTAGTATTAAAAAAAACACAGCACTCGAAAGAATATCAAATTTCCATCTTATTTCGTTTCTTCTTTCAACTTCGTTTCTGCAATATTTAGAGTCTCTGGGCTGCTGGCGAAAATGCTTCTACTCATAATCAGCAAAGTGGATTACTTTAACACAATCTTTAGCAATATTTAAACAATTGATTTTACACAATATCTAAATATTCTTTAA
The DNA here is from genome assembly GCA_029891345.1 of Dryococelus australis. Lineage (NCBI taxonomy): Eukaryota > Metazoa > Arthropoda > Insecta > Phasmatodea > Phasmatidae > Dryococelus > Dryococelus australis. Next base: position 250,392,137 of record CM056994.1, read on the forward strand.
ACATCAATAACAATAATATTAAATTTTACGTTAACTGAAAATTGCTTTCATGGAAAAAATGTGAATCGAAACATTGCAAAGATTTCTTTACAGCATGTTTCGGTAAAACTTAACACAAACTAAAGTGTGTTGGATTTAAAGTATAAAGGCATACAACACACCAATCTGTTGTATTTTCTGTCTCTGTTTGTATGTTTTTCACAACACTATGTTACAATCGTTGTCTAAATGCTTCTACACACACCAACTCTTCTTTCCCATGAAAAGTCTCTGCACACTGTCACATATCTACTTATACAGCGTGTATAGGAAACATGTGTATAAACTCAGGCATGTGATTCGTGACTGGAAAAGAGGAAGATTGATATAGGACACCCATGGTCCATCTCAAATAATAAGGGCTGCAGCAGCCGCTTAAGGCAGTGGGCGACAAGGACATTACGTGGGATATTAGGCAAGGTACATGCATTACAAGAACACAAATTGGTATATGCAGCAAGTAAACCAAGATCTCGGATACACTGTACATATGGTCCGTCGTACACATCCCCATCATGTAAATAATAGGGGTTGGCACCATTTGATTAAATGCAACACGTACACTGTGAAGATAAATTGTGGATACCATGGTGCACCAAAACAGGTGCAATTAGCAAACACACACTATTGTAAACAATATTGCAGGATCTCAAAGCTAGCAATTAAAAAACAGCACACACAAAATTTAAGTGAAACAAATTTTATTTTATAAAACATGATTGAAATCGTAATACTGACAATAATCACTTGAAAAAAAAAAAAAAAAACAGTACATCCTTTAGTAATATCTGTCCTCCAAACTGAACATGTAAAAAATTACGACGGGTGCTCTTAAAATATTTCAGGTGCCATAAGGACCGATTCTCACCAATGAATCGATTAAAATTACAATTTCTTTGATACTACACGGAACAGGTAATCCTTGACTATATTACAATTCAATAGCACCCAAAACTGTGCCTAAAGCAAGTAAACCTAGATGTATAAGCCTACTTGACCACAATATCAAGGAAAGTGCTAAGGTGTGTTCACATCTGAACGAATGGCAGCTTTAAAAAGTGCAATGATAACCTAAAACCATAACATCAAGTGCTGTAAATGCTCTTGAAAAGCCAAATATTTGAACGGGCTTCTACAAAAAAGCCCTAACAAAGTAATTAAAACTCGAATTCCACTCAAAGGGTGAGGTTTTAGTGTAAACCCTGCTGTTCAGTTTTAGTTTGCGAGTCGCACGAATGGACGGGGCATGCCACCGGTTTTCACGCCGCGTCAAACGGCAGAGAAACAATTGCTCAACTCAGGAGCACAGGCGCCAAGTATGGGACTATAATTGACATTGATTAAGATCACTAAAATTGCCCAAAAGGATGGTGAAACAATACAACAAATATAAGTGCTCAAACACCGCAAAATACTACAAATGACACTACAAATTCATGTGCATTAATATTCCAACTAATACTCAACGAACTGAAATCCTTAAAATACAACCCGATCATTATAATAAGCAAGGCGGCTGCGTGCAGCCCTACCAAAGCGCCTGATCCGCATAAGGCACAAAAATTTAACTTAGAAAGTAGTAGCTGATACAACCTCGCTAGGGACGCCTGGCTAAAATGAAAATATACTAGCAGGCTGAACAAAGCCCTAGAAAGTAACTTAGGTACACCAAACAAAAGATTAAAAGAATTCTGTTCAGTCGAGCAGTGAGCTGACGACGCAGAGCAAATAGGAACTAGGCTCGTGGCAAATGGGGCTAAATGTTAAACGAGCCATTTTATTTCTCGCACGTTCAAAACACACTTAAGAAATATTAAAACGTATCTACAAAGCTCCAAAAGAAGTGACCTACCCAAAATATTTAATGCGAACTAACAGTCTACCTAAAATGACTACAGTGCAAAATCACTTAGGGCCACACTAAGTACTACGCCCTCAACTCACTACAAATATTTACGCCTCTCACCTGGCATTACAAGAATATTACTTACACTGAATATTAAATATTAATCAGATATTACTCTAGTATTAGTTGCACTGATGGAGGTGCGTCACAGAAGCTCTATCTCTCGTAGAATTGCGCACCATATCGGTCTATCGGAGTAGCATTATGAAGATCTGCTGATTGCTACTTGCATGGGCACAGACAAGAAGTCATGGGGTGGGCACTCTATCGATGATGGCTGAACCCGCGTTGTAACTCTGTTGGCAGCCACGAGGCACTAGTAGTATGGTAAACAGCTGATGATGTATGTGTCGATGTACATGAAAGCATTAAGAAAAAAAGACACACTCCCACATGCCTAATTATTATTTATTTTATTATAATTGTGTTTGTTAATTTATCAGAGTTACTTAGATTTTCGCTGAGTGTAGGGAACTTATTTAGACTCGTTTGCCTTTTTTTTTTTTTTTTTTTCTTTCATATGCTAGTTAAGATATTTCCCCAATTTTTATTCCAGTGACCCAACTTTTTTGGGTGTCATTCTAATATTCTATCACAGAGGTGTGATTCTGCTAAAATGGCATTAGAGTAGATCTAAGTTACTAATATCTGTTTACTCGCTAAGTTACCACAAAAGTACTATACAGACTTGCTGTAACTACTCACAATATACACACTGTATTTATAAATTGAAATATTTAACTGTTAACTAAGCAAGGGAAGTGTGTTCAAACAAAATCAGTTTAACATTTTCTCAGAGAAGGATACGTCATGGGGAAACACAAATGACATCACTATCCCAATTGAAAACATATTTTAACTTTTTATTTTGATTAAATTTTATTTTATCTACATTAATAAAGCTGGCCCTAACATTTTAATGGGAGCAATACCCTCACCAGTAATTCTAGTTTGTAGTTTAAATTTTTGGATATTAGAGCATCCTGCCTTCTAATAGACATTGTATTGAAAATGTGCAAACATATAGAGACTTGTATGAATTCTGTGTGTAGTGTATGAATAAATATTTGACAAACAATGTCGGTGTTTAATTAACATGGTGTTCCCAATTCAACATGTATGCTAATAACTTAGATGAACTGAACATCCATAGCTGCAGTAACTATACACCTATTTACTGGAAATTATTTCAATTAAATTAATGTTTACAGTACATTACAAAGAATGATTTCAATGACAATAATGCTCAACACTGTTTTTTTAATTAAGTTACAATACTTTAACAGTGAAATGGCACTCCACAGAATGTCCAGTAGAAAGTACTATTTTGTACACGAGTTAAATTATGTAATTTTATTGTAATTGCAGGTCATGGGTCTGCTAAGTTATTTCAGTTTTATTTATTATATATATCCAGTCAATTAGTCAATAAGTTAGCTCAATAATATAATTTTAGGCGTGTAGGTCAGCCTTTAATAGGCCTACTGTTTAATAAACACACACACACACACATATATATATATATATATATATATATATATATATATATATATATACACACACACAACCCCCCCCCCCAAACACTTAAAAATAAATTTTTTAACGAAAAATTACAAATTAAAGAAATTCATATGTTATATTTATAAATATTTAAATATATATTTATATATACATAATTACATATTTAACTATATATTCATATTTAAATATATATTTATACATACATAAATACACATTTATACATATATAAATAAATATATATCTGGGATACTGAAAAACTGGTACATGGAGCACTTTTGCACTTATCATATTCAAAATTCCTACCACTTGTACGTAGTTCTGAAGGCAGCCACTGAGCCCTCCAAACAGTGTATCAGTACCCCTGAAGAGAGTGGCCTTTCTATGCCTATATCTCTTTTCTACGACAAGAAGTGACCACCGAATATTCGCTTAAAAAATTTTAAGCTTGAACATGCGATGCCTTTAGGGGTGGGGGAATGGGGAACGAGAGCATTACAAAGAGGTCGGCTCGGGTGCTGTCCACCCGCGGGACACGACGAAACTACTTAAAGGGTGCTAGAATCGGTCCAATAACGAAATTATGTGGAAAGGTACATAGTTTTTAGCGATGCCAAGCTAACTACAGCCGAACATAGTTCCAATTAGTGTACGCAAACGCTCGAGCATTGCAACGGCATGAAGCAGGCTGATGTAAGTAGCAAATCAGCCCCCCTTGTTGCAACTCTCTAGGACCCACCGCTTCCGGTTAAATTGTATACAGTATTAGCAACAGCATGGCCTAGTGAGTATTCAACCCTTCTGCACCCGATGGAAATCACTAATTTGGGTGGAGGAGGGGGGTGTGGGTTCAATTCCTGGCCGTGTCACACCTGGATGTTCGTATGTGGGCATCGTGCCTGATGATGCCGCTGGTTGGCGGGTTTTCTCGGGGTTCTCCTGTTTCCCCCACCCTTTCATTCCGGCACAGCTCCATACTCACTTCAATCGCTCTTATCTGCTCTCAAGATGTCGCTGTTACGTGGCGCCTCTCTCTCTTCATACATTCGGCGGGGATCCCCCTTGAATTCCTCCGAGTGCAGGAAGAGTTGTGTAATCACTAAGCACTGCTATTGCTACAACTGTACCCTTCGTTTGCTATTTAACTGGTAATGGTGGGTCCTAGAGAGTTACAACAAGGTACACTTATTTGCTGCTTTCATCGTCCTGTTTCATCCTAGGGTATCCACAATCAATTTAATCTCACGGTGTACATGTCACATGCAATTAAAGGGTGCCAACCCCAATTATTTACATGATGGGGGTGTGTAAGATGGACCATACCTACAGCAGAACCAAGATATTGGTTTATTTGTGTTCTAATGCAATTACTTAGCCTAATATCCCATGTAATGTCCTTGCAGCCCACCGCCTTAAGGGCTGCTGCAGCCCTTATTATTTGAGATAGACCATGGGTGTCATGTATCAAGCTTCCTCTTTTCTGGTCACGAATCACGTGCTTGAGTTTGTACACGTGTTTCCTATACATGCTGTGTACATAATTTACAGGCTACTTCTTGAGGTGAGTTATGAAAATGAAAAGGACTTAAAGGGTAGCAAATGCTACAATGAAGACACATCTGCTTTGTATCCTCTTGACAGGAAAATAGATGGTAAGAAAATATATGTGATTGCGTAATTAGACGGGGTTGACGTAGTAGCATGAACGGCCAAGTATATGCAGCATTTAACTTATCAGCTCACTAGCTTGCAGCACTCACACTCACTTCTGCGGCTAGTTGACACTTCTTGCTGGGTCAGCCCCGCTTCCTGGGAGGTGTGTATGATGGTCGATTCGGGCCACTGGAAACAGACAGGTGGCTGCCATGGAGTCTCCCTGCAGTGAATTGGTTCTACCTGAGCTCGACAAGTACGGGGCTGACTGGACTCTTTGCTGCATTTAGCCCATCGTTGGGTTGCCATCTTACTATGTTGCCTTCGCTGGAGTTGTCGAGGGCTGGTGGTCGAGGTTGCTTGCCCCCTGGGTTGACACGTGCAGTGCTGGGCCTGCAGTCGTCGACAGACTGTGTACAGAGACCATCTGGGACAATCGGGTGGCTGATTGATGTTGCGGAGCCCATTCGGTTGTCGTCTGGTAGACGTCTTCTGCACTGTTGTCAACTGTTCTCACTTGTCAGGAGACTAGAGGTGCCAGGGTAGACTGGCCTGCTACTGTTCCCACCAGATCTCCTTCACGCCCACAGAGAAGGATCTCGATAATTGGGGGGGGGGGGGGAACTGACTCGGTGTTAACTGTTGTCTCAGGTTCGGACTGGATATGGACTGCTTCCGAGGTCTCGGCTGGAACTCAAGTCATGTCCACGATGAGAGTCCAGGGTGACCTCTTCGGTGTCAGCAAGTGCCCTGAAATTTCAAAACAGAGCAGGGTTTAATTTTTGACAAAATTAGGATAAATTGTCCATAAGTAACTCTCTCGGATATCCCCAGTGTGTGATAAATTCTGTTTCCATGCATTTCGCAATCTTCCTGGTCTTAGCACTGTTGACCATGTAAGCTTCGGTCCATCTCGAAAAGCTTTCTGTTACTACTAATATGAATCGCCTTCTGCTGGCTGACTTCGTATAAGACCCCATGATTTCTAAACAGACTGTTTCAAATGGTCATTTAGGCTGCCTTGGCTGTTGTTGATTTCCATCAGACTGCCGCGATTTGAACAAATTATATTTGTGTCATCTGTGTACCAAATTTCTGACTTGACGAGTGACACCGGGCCAGAAGAACTGTTCCAAAATGTTTTTAACCATCTGCTCTGCTCCTGGGTGTCCTGCTGTTACACTCCCATGAGCACGTTCAGACAATTTTTCCCTGTGACTAGGTGGTTCATACAGTTGCCATTTTGTATTGTCTCACGGTAAGCACGTCTCAATAACCCTTCTACACATCTCCATATTACAGCAAGACACCTTTACCTGCAGAGCGATGTGAGCCAGGCAGGCCCCGTAAATACAAAACATACACTGAAAAACACTTTAAAGTTGATGCTGCTTTGAGGACGCAGGACCTGACGAACTCTGGAGAGTTAATAGAGTAAAGCACGTCTAATTATTGCATGGCTGTTTTATTACTGCAAAGGTACAATGAAATGTTGCTGCACATGAAAATGCATACCCTTGGTTATGCAGACCCGCCACTCTGGACCTGCCGGTGGTCACTACTGTGGAAAGTAAGGTGAAGGCCTTAAGTTAGAGTTAGATAACAAACTGCAGGTAACAAATCCTGGTATGCTACTTCAGGATGCAGGGAGACTTCCCCTCTGCTAAATAACAGTATTTAAATGATCTTGAGTTACGTTAACTATTACGATGAAAGAAAATGCAGCCTAGATTGAATTGCAGAGGAGGGTACATGGAGCTTACTGTCTGCCCTGCCGGTTGTCTGGAGTGCTGATGTCTGACTAACGACATGGCATCTGCTTCGCCGCATGTCTGGCTATTCCAGCGACAAAATTGAAAACATGAAAAAAGTAACTTAATAACTAACATGATAAATGAAACTGACATTGTACATCATTGTGATTATTAAACTAAAACACATTAGTGACATACCCGTGAATGTCGGAGCCCCAGATATGGCTAAAAATGTGATGTCACGAGTATGTCACTGCACTTGAAGGGTGATATTAAATGAAATGATGCATCAAGTGGCTGATTCTCGATAGATGATTACATGTATACTCTTATAATTAACATATTAAAATCGGCATGTGCCATAATGGTTATAATTGCAGGAATGCGCATGGATGTGATGACACACGGATTTCATCACAGGGTCGGTGGTACCCCCTGTCTTCTATGATATGTTATCTACTCTCAGTGCTGGAGCAGGCGGTTTCATTAGTTAATTGTAGTGCAATCACTGCTATAATTGCCTAAAAATACTCCTATTAATAATGCTGCTAGGGAGTTGCTCTGCCACTTTACATTTCCTGCAGGAATGTGATTCCCCGTCTTTTGACACTACTTATAGTCACGAGTTACCAGGCAGCAAGAAAAGTGTAAATGCCATTCTTGACGACCTGCACTAATCTAGACCATGTCCTAATGTCGATCGGTAGAGTGTTGCGTTGTGGTTAATGTGTCTGCGATGGAACAAACAGGCACATGGGATATATGGACGTCAGGAACTTGTCAAAGTTAATTTCAATTTTTTATCACTTCAAGCCAGCATAATGTTTGTCATCCATCATGTTGTTTTGGTAACACTGTACCCCTGAATAGTCCCATCATCAGCATCGTATTTCCGACTCATCACACACATACTTCATCACCGACATGGAAAATTAATAGGTGGGTACTCAATACTTCATCTGCAAGTGGAAAATGCATTCACCATCGTACACGCAGAGATGATTGGTGGGTTCACAACTCCCGTCCGCACACGATGCCATTTTCACGTGCACAGAGTTAAATGGTGGGTGTCCAGTTCCCCTTTTGGCCATGAGTCACACAGTCGAGACATCCAGTGCAGCGAGACAGCCAGCCGAGAAAACTGCAAGTGTTCCAGACAGCTAGTCATCACTCAAATCTCCATCGCCCAGAAGCATGATGGCGATGGCCATGTCTAGCAGGAACCGGCACCCAGCGAGATGGGAGGTGTCATGGCACCTCAGGAAGAGGGGCCTGCAGAGGATCTGCATATGCCAGACGAGACAGGTGATTCACGTGGGGCGACCCTCGACAGCGATGCTTCCGACGAGCTCCTTAAGGGAGGCAGCGAGCAACGTAATGTAACGGCACTTCAAGAGAAGGCAACAGCAGTAGAAGAGAGTACACTTGTGTTACCTGGGATAACCACACCCACCAGGGAGCACATGTATGTTCGATTCGACAACATGGACAGTGAGACACCTACGAGCATCTCCACTCCTGCAGCAGCGCAGACAGTCTGCACAAGCAGAAAGAGGGGAAAGAACAGCAATGGCAGGCACATCAACCGACATTGTTGTGGCAATAATAGTAAGTCAGAGAGGAGTGCATGAGGAGGAAACAGCAAGCAAGAGGAGTTTCGCAAGGGCTGTTTAGCCGGGTCGCACCCGGAGGCAGCAAACACAGCATGATAGCAAGAGTAGCAGCATGACAGCGATGGCAGTGGGTCTGAGTGCTCGCTTCACCTGTGCCGATCACATCAGCAGACATGTCCGCCACTGCAGTGCTTCCCATGTCGGCAGATGCAGTTGCCTAGCAGGAGGATGCAACATACTTCTCAGCCAACGACACAGTAAGCTGCAGTGCAGGAGGGGGAGGAGGAGGTACCACCTGTGGTCACACAGGCCACCACAGTCATGCAGCTGTTGTCAGTAACATCAGTCGGCCCACAAACTGTCTCGCCAGGGGGGGAGGGGGGTGTTTGATGTGTACCACGTTCCCCTTCCCTAAGACAGTTAGTTCGACAGAGCACCCATCGCCAGCGCAGCTGGGATGCGCGCTCTACACACATGTAGGTGCATGGCGAGCTCGCAGTGTGTGAAAGTGTAAGAGCAACACAGGGCACACCAGGGCAGTGTAACCGGCATTTGCTATACCAAGTGGCTAGGACTCCATGTGGCAGAGTAATACATAAAAATATAACCTAACACTAGGAAAAACCAAAGGGCTTATGGCCCATGCTGTTCCAGTTATGTTACATGTTAATAAAGAGTTGTATACCTGTTGTCCTTCTGTACCACTCGTGTTCTGTTATGTTCTTGCAAATGTGTATTCACCATTTTTCATTGCTATGCTATTTTTATGTCCATTTCATCAGTATTGTGCATTTGGGTGTCATCCAGGGTAATTAATATAGCATGTAGATCTTAAGTTTCAGTAGGTAAGACAGGAGATAACATGAAAAAGCAGGCAGTAGTTCCCCACCTTGACATGCGATCCAGCTTCGCCTGTTATCACACCAGGGTGGGAGGTCAGTAAGCGCCCTTCATCGACAAGGCTGGTTGTGTGTTTTCGCGAGCTCCATGTTTTCCTGTGCACTGGGCAGCATGCATCTTTTTGGACTTATCATTTCCCTACAATAGCTTAAAATTTTAGGAACTATTTCGTTTTCGCCACCTGGTACACCACCCTCAGTTCTCCGTGGTCTGCGTTGCCCACGTAAGCTTAAACCACCGTAATTTCCATGTGTATGGCATAGGCCGTTTTTTGCAGCGTAACTGCAATTACTGGTTAAGTCATCTTCGCATGTAAAGTGTCCTCCTGAGAGAAGTGTTAGTTCAGCCAAATTAATACTCTGAGAACTGATAAACGAGTATGTTATTTCGGTCGTCGCAAGGCATGTAAGGGGATGGGCACTAACAATACATGCCTTCTTCTTTGCAAGTGTTCTCAGCAGGATTCAACATAAGCACGTTTAAAGTGTTCTATTGCACAATGTCTGTATGGGCGTGTGGATAACCCTAATAATCAACATCGCGAGATGTAATAGCATTTCCCAGTTTGCCGCCAAAGTTCACAACAGCAGTACGGCATGTAATCAGCCTATGGATTACCATTTAGGAAACACCCAACAAAATCACCGCTGCAACTACAGCAGCCGAGGGGCAGAGGTTAATAATTCAATGGAAGTTTTCGTCCAGGCGTACAGCCCGCAGAACCTCGAGATCATCGAGAGTCATCGTGCTCCATCATTATCCATCATCATGGCACCGCCACCTATGACGTCTGGTGCCTGGTCGGGTAATTCCAACATTCCAAAGACCTCACTCTTTTAGCGCCCCCAAAATCCAACCTGATCCATTTCCAAGACACCACACTGCATCACCACTTTATGACATAAGAACAACAGTTTTCCCAATTCAATCAGCATCAACTAAGCAAAAATATAATTGTCATATTTTGTTTGATAGAGACTCGCAAGTCAGCAAAGCTTTTAAGGTAGAAGTAAAGCAACTGGCTATGGAGCTCTGTCCCCGACTATACAGCATGAAGAACTCATAAAAAATTATAACATACACAATAAAAATCGTCAGAAAAGTGCCATTTATGCTGTACATGAAATTAGAACGTATAAATTTTGCAAGATTATAAAAAAATGATTAAAACATCCTGCTTAAATGTAAAAAAAAAAAGTAACTGTTAAAATAGTTTGTATTTTTAACCAAATTTAAGCAAATTTCCATTCTGGATGCTTCAGAAAGCAGAATTTGCAAGAAAAACTTCGTGATCGAATATCGTCATAGTGCTTATTATGATTGTATGTAAGAAAATTGTTATAATAATCTATGAATAAATTTTATATTTGATTTCATGTGCGTCCATTTATCACGAATACTTATGGCTGAAACTGACATGAATAAAGTTAATTATAAAATTGATATGATACATTATTACTATTACTTTACTACATTTGATCGCAGTAAATATTATGACGAAATTACATTACGAATATTTTCTTTAAATTCGGTCTTCCGAAGCATCCAGAATGGAAATGCACTCTAGTTTTGTTTTAAATGCAGACTATTTTAATTGATTTTTTTTTTTTTTACATTTAAAAGGTGTATTTTAGAAAGGTGTTTTATAATGTTGCTAAAGGATAGATTCTTCTTTCATATACAGCATAAATCGCACTTTCCTGACAATTTTTACAGTGTCCGTACTAATTATTTGGGTTATTCACGCTGTAATGCGGGTGCACTGCTCCATAGACAGTTGCTTTACTTCAATCTTAATGTTCTGTAATTCTCTTTTGGTACTAAGATAACTAGCAGCATAAGCAATATCAGGTCCACTCGTGAAGGTCAGGCACATTAGACCACAAAAACAGAAGGAATGGTATAAAATAATTAAGTCACTCCTCAATGCTAGAAATATCTAGCTTGCAGATGACATTCAATGGAGTATCCACTCTCTTTGTACTCATCATAAATTAATTTATTTAATATTTGCTAAATAAATTGCTTCTGGAAGATTTTCGAACCATTTCCACATTTTTCAAATTTCATTATAAAAGATTTTGATCTAGCCTAAATTCTTATTGCTGAAGTATTTGAACAGTATGATACATGACACTTTTTAACAATGGTGATTTGAAGACTTCAGCTCAGTCCTACGCACAACCTTGCATCTGAGTCCTCGAAGTTTGCATTGCTGTTAAATCAGACACGTGAAGGATTTTTCTGTTTACCATTTAGAATGTACATTCAAGATAGTGCAGAGTGTTTTATTCACAAGTCCACCATAACTATGCATCTCAGGCAATGAGTGCTTTGATCCACTGCTAAATAGCACCTGCCGTAGGATTTTCGTTTGTCTTCGTTTCTCGTCCCCTAGCCAGCCGGTGACTTCAAATCAGTGAGCAATGTTTTCGCCACCCTCCCCCCCCCCTTAGCAACTACCTCTCGTCGTCAAGGCGCCAGTCAATAAGCGTCGGGCAGTGGCCCGAAGGACTATAAAAGTAGAGTCAGTTTTCGACTTCGGGCCAGTCTGTCAGTGTTATGTTACCAGTTTTGCCGAGCAGTCTTCAGATATACACTGCACTAGCCACCAGGATCATTCTGACTTACCATCTCACTGCACTAGCCAACAGAGATTTTAGCTTACCTGCCAGAAGACATTTTCAGATACCCACCATGTTAGCCAAGGTCATCACTTAGCTTCGCACCTCGCTTTTACCCCCCTTCCTTCACTGCATGTTCGTGACAGAAGGAAACTCCATTTCTGTATCCTGCCACACCCTGCTTAGTAACACAAGAACCGTGCTAGTTATTCAGCCATTATGTCGCCTTACACGAGACCCAGCGGCCCCGTATTGGCAACAATGGATAGGGCATTCACCTATCTACAAGGTGTTTTCGCAGCGCTACACAAACCCATCCCCTGCTCATTATACACCAATCGCATCTTCCGGCATCTATGTAACTCTAGCTTCCCGGGAATATATCATGGTGATGCAGGAATAACAGTACGTCACAGTGCATATTTCCAATCATACGGAAATAAAACATGTGCAAACTGGACCCTTGATTACCACGGTTCCTGTAGACTTAGCACCTTGATCCCAGTCGACTCCACACGTGAGGGGAAACACAAGTGATCCCAGGAAATTACTCAGACAAGCCATTGTTGCCAACCCACAAGAACTTAGTGTGGCCAACCTTTCTATCTATATCGACACAACATCGTTGAAGTGCATCACCCAGGTATTCCCAACAAGGTAGCCAACCTTAAACACAAGATTATCTTGCAAGAACCAGGCTCTGTTCCCTGTTGAAAAGCTACCAGGATGGTCCTGTACAATGGGCGTGCACCAGTGCCCCACCAGGTCTAGAACCCGGCAAACAATGAGCACCTGATCTAGCCCCGAACAAAAACACATCCCACTTGTGATGTTAGTATATATTCGGCAGTATGTCACCCGTCAAGAAGAGGACATTTCTTTTTCTGTCACCCAACATGGGGTTCATTCCTGTTACAGCACGACTAGGCAGCAGTAAACAGATCAGCCACACCCACCATACAAACGAGTCAACCAAACCCACACTCAGCAAAGGACTTTGTGGAGTCCCTGAAAACACCCAGTCGTGCCCAAAACCACAGTGACGTCGAATACGGAACCAAGCGAGCACAATCTCGACGAAGCTAACATGACCGCAACCGAATGTATCTGCTGTTCCTGGCCCAAATGCCCCGGAACAAGAATGCATCGAACCCAGTGCGCACACTTACTGCAGTGACATCGTTATAATTGCCTAGGCTGGGCAGATGAGCCTCGTTATACTGATGGTCTCGAATTCCAGTGCGGGGAGTGTAGAACTAGAAAACAGCATTCTGTAAATGGGTCACATTTGCTGGTCGAGGAATCCACACCATCAGATGAATATTGTGTCACGAAACATAACACCACACCTGCACCATTTAATCATGGAACAACTGGAAGAGATGAAGTGAAAAGGGATCGTCGAACCTTCAGGCTCGCAGTATAACTACCATGTTGTTTTAGTCTCTAAGAAGGATGGGCAATTACATTTTTACGTCAACTGCAAAGCCTTGAACGAAGCCATATTGCCAATCCCTCCACCGACACTCCACCTAGCGCACACCTTGCGAGACATAGGCGAGGCCAATATTTTCAGTACATTAGACATGCAGTCGGATATTGGCAAAAGTGCTGTTCACTCCGACAGCCATCCCTATACAGCAGTCACTTCATCAGAAGGAGAAATTCTCCAATTCAGGGCCATACCTTTTGGCCTTAAGAAAGCACCCGCTACCTTTCAACAACTGATGTCTTCGAAAGTTTTGACAGGGTATATCGGGAAATTCGGTTTTGCCTATCTGGACGATATAGTGTAGTCGAAGTCATGCGACGAGCACACAACTCACCTGCAATGAGTGTTGGAACAACTGAAGCTCCATGTACTCATGACCAGACTTCCAAAGTGTCATTTTGGAAAAACCTCCATTGAGTAGTTGGGCCATATCGTCTCCATGGAAGGCAACTACCTGCAAGATCGATTCATACGAGCCATACAAGAAGTAGAAGGGACTCACACCAAGAAGCAGCTATGATTTCTTTTTGGGCTATGCAACTGGGTTAGGCATTTCGGACCGAACATAGCCGATCTGATGGCACCTCTCAACCAATTGCTGGAAAAAGCACGATAACGGTGGACGCCGGAGCACCATGTGACTTTCGAAGCACTTAAGGCTAGCTTCGAACACATCGAGCGCCTGCATGCTATCACAAGGGAAGAGATTCCTCATTACGCAGATGGACGCATGTCAGAATTGTTTAGGTTCTGTACTTAACCAGGAGGACCCAGACAGCATATCTCTAGTAATCTCGCCTTTGCCAGCACATGACTAAATGCCACGGAGCAGAGGTATCATATCAACAGGAATGTCTGGCTGTGATCTGGGCAATCCGGAAGTTCTGTTGCCATCTGGAAATAAACAATTTCATTCTGAGAACAGACAGCCGAGCACTCAACTAGTAGTGCGAGTCTTGCAACAACGACCAAGGAGGCCAAGTTAGGATGCTGGGACCTCCTCCTCTAAGAATTTCACTTTGAGATCCAGCATTACCATGGCATTAAGAATGATCTCCTAGACACCTTTTCCCATCAACCCAGTCAACTAGAGGAAGCAAAACCAGATGAAGACATAGACCGCATCCTACAGCCTGAACCTCCAAAGTTGCCCCAGAAGAACAGCTACGACTTCTCCAGTTACTGTTGAGTCGCAGCCAGATTGAACATCATTAGCAACTCGATCCCGAAATTAAGGACCTTCTGAACAAGCACGCACAACAGTTTTAATTATGTTATATTGTGTGGTCTTGTAAGAACCATCCGGAAGCTAAGAGAAGGATCTGGATACCCCGGGACTTGCGAGATGTCTGCCGGCACTTCCGCAACCATCCAGATGCAGGGCATCCTGGAAGTGGGATACCCTCACCGACATCAGTGTCAGATACATCTGGGATGGTATGAGCCAATATGCATGTAAACAAGTCAGCGAATGTCCCAAGTGCTGTCAGCATAAGGCCTACCCATCCAGGCGAATCCCAGCAAGGTCCCGCAAACTGCATTCGCCATGGAACCAGGAAGTTGCAGACTTAATGGGATCATATCCCCCCCTTCCCCATTATCAAGAGGGAACCGATACCTTCTAGTCATCACCGACTTATTCTCTCGTTGGATAAAGGCATTCCCCCTAACCAGCAAAGAGACTCGCCATATTGTAAACAAATTCAACCAGGAGATATTTCCACATTGGAGTTACCCACAGAGCATACTCGCCTACAAGGGCATACAATTTGCTAGCAAACAATGACAGTTAGCTTGTCAAGGATGGGGAGACGAAACTTGGACGCCACCACTTTACCATCCCCAAGCCAACCCAACTGAACAACACAACCAAGAACTTAGGAAGTGTCTCCACCTCAGCTTAGAAGAATACCAACACCATTGTGACCGCCACTTGCCAAGGACCCTTTTTTCTCTGCACCAATGAACCAACGAGGTAACTGACTCCAGTCCTAGTGAGTTGTTGTTAGGACACGCCCTTCGATGCCCGGGAGAATGACAGTGGGAGTACGAGCCCACAGAACTTTCACAGCCAGAAGCCATATGCCAAGCCACCCAGCGACGCATCGAGAAATCATGAGAACGCCAAGAGACGTACATCACCCGGAAGTACCCTCAGCCACGTACTGGAGTCCGTGCCTTTGATAAGGCTGTATCAGTCTTAACCGTAGCCACCACCTGAGTTGAGGGAATGCCCAGTTCAAAGCCAAGTTGGCCGGAAAGTGGGAAGGCCCTTACAAAGTGATAGGATGCCAGGAGAATGCTATCTGGACAATAGATCGCCGAGGGAAGATAAGGAAAGCCACCCGAGACCAAATGTGCCCATATCCAGACTGGCTCCCGGCACGTTTCCAGCACACCACCACATCGCTACGCTCCGACTTGCCGGACGATGTAGAGGAATTCACAGAACTTCCCTCCTGCAAGGAAGCATGGACGTCGCCACCTGCAAAAATGGATGGGATGGAGTAACCAGTAGCACCAAGCAACTATTCTGCCCCAATCAGGATAGAACCCCTGAAACCAACATACATACCTTCAGAACAGACCATACCGTCCACCTCATTCTCATTCTGCTGGAAGTTCACCCAGCATCCTGGAAGGTGGACTCCGAGCACAATGGAAGTATCCAGGAGAAGCCCAGTAGATCGTGGCCCGAGCCGCCGGCACTAAGGGAACTTCAACAACTGGCTCTATCTAACAGACAGCACCTCCTGAGCCTTCATCTCGACGAGCTATCCAAAACACCTCAGCTCCTACGAGAATCCTCAGAAAGGAACATGCATGCCATATCGAATGATGTCGTACTATCAGCGCCGAGAGCCAGCCTTCTTTTCAGGAGGCTCCGGCTAGAACTTCCAGAGTCCATGACGTCGACCCTCTGACCGTGTAACATCTTGTGCCAGCAACTGCGGCTCCCGTAGCTGCCCATTCCACACTCAACGTAAAGGCAGCCGCCTTCGAGTTCCAGGCGCCGCTCCGTGATGCAGCTAACTCCCAGGCCCAATGCCACAAAAGAGTGAAAGACAGTCCTGAGGCCACCTCCTCAGGGGATTTTAATAGTAATGAAGTGTTTGGTCAATTTTGTAAACCAGTGAACCCTGCTCTGTTTTGAAATTTCAGGGCACTTGCTGACACCGAAGAGGTCACCCTGGACTCTCATCGTGGACATGACTTGAGTTCCAGCCGAGACCTCGGAAGCAGTCCATATCCAGTCCGAACCTGAGACAACAGTTAACACCGAGTCAGTTCCCCCCCCCCCCCCAATTAACGAGATCCTTCTCTGTGGGCGTGAAGGAGATCTGGTGGGAACAGTAGCAGGCCAGTCTACCCTGGCACCTCTAGTCTCCTGACAAGTGAGAACAGTTGACAACAGTGCAGAAGACGTCTACCAGACGACAACCGAATGGGCTCCGCAACATCAATCAGCCACCCGATTGTCCCAGATGGTCTCTGTACACAGTCTGTCGACGACTGCAGGCCCAGCACTGCACGTGTCAACCCAGGGGGCAAGCAACCTCGACCACCAGCCCTCGACAACTCCAGCGAAGGCAACATAGTAAGATGGCAACCCAACGATGGGCTAAATGCAGCAAAGAGTCCAGTCAGCCCCGTACTTGTCGAGCTCAGGTAGAACCAATTCACTGCAGGGAGACTCCATGGCAGCCACCTGTCTGTTTCCAGTGGCCCGAATCGACCATCATACACACCTCCCAGGAAGCGGGGCTGACCCAGCAAGAAGTGTCAACTAGCCGCAGAAGTGAGTGTGAGTGCTGCAAGCTAGTGAGCTGATAAGTTAAATGCTGCATATACTTGGCCGTTCATGCTACTACGTCAACCCCGTCTAATTACGCAATCACATATATTTTCTTACCATCTATTTTCCTGTCAAGAGGATACAAAGCAGATGTGTCTTCATTGTAGCATTTGCTACCCTTTAAGTCCTTTTCATTTTCATAACTCACCTCAAGAAGTAGCCTGTAAATTATGTACACAGCATGTATAGGAAACACGTGTACAAACTCAAGCACGTGATTCGTGACCAGAAAAGAGGAAGCTTGATACATGACACCCATGGTCTATCTCAAATAATAAGGGCTGCAGCAGCCCTTAAGGCGGTGGGCTGCAAGGACATTACATGGGATATTAGGCTAAGTAATTGCATTAGAACACAAATAAACCAATATCTTGGTTCTGCTGTAGGTATGGTCCATCTTACACACCCCCATCATGTAAATAATTGGGGTTGGCACCCTTTAATTGCATGTGACATGTACACCGTGAGATTAAATTGATTGTGGATACCCTAGGATGAAACAGGACGATGAAAGCAGCAAATAAGTGTACCTTGTTGTAACTCTCTAGGACCCACCATTACCAGTTAAATAGCAAACGAAGGGTACAGTTGTAGCAATAGCAGTGCTTAGTGATTACACAACTCTTCCTGCACTCGGAGGAATTCAAGGGGGATCCCCGCCGAATGTATGAAGAGAGAGAGGCGCCACGTAACAGCGACATCTTGAGAGCAGATAAGAGCGATTGAAGTGAGTATGGAGCTGTGCCGGAATGAAAGGGTGGGGGAAACAGGAGAACCCCGAGAAAACCCGCCAACCAGCGGCATCATCAGGCACGATGCCCACATACGAACATCCAGGTGTGACACGGCCAGGAATTGAACCCACACCCCCCTCCTCCACCCAAATTAGTGATTTCCATCGGGTGCAGAAGGGTTGAATACTCACTAGGCCATGCTGTTGCTAATACTGTATACAATTTAACCGGAAGCGGTGGGTCCTAGAGAGTTGCAACAAGGGGGGCTGATTTGCTACTTACATCAGCCTGCTTCATGCCGTTGCAATGCTCGAGCGTTTGCGTACACTAATTGGAACTATGTTCGGCTGTAGTTAGCTTGGCATCGCTAAAAACTATGTACCTTTCCACATAATTTCGTTATTGGACCGATTCTAGCACCCTTTAAGTAGTTTCGTCGTGTCCCGCGGGTGGACAGCACCCGAGCCGACCTCTTTGTAATGCTCTCGTTCCCCATTCCCCCACCCCTAAAGGCATCGCATGTTCAAGCTTAAAATTTTTTAAGCGAATATTCGGTGGTCACTTCTTGTCGTAGAAAAGAGATATAGGCATAGAAAGGCCACTCTCTTCAGGGGTACTGATACACTGTTTGGAGGGCTCAGTGGCTGCCTTCAGAACTACGTACAAGTGGTAGGAATTTTGAATATGATAAGTGCAAAAGTGCTCCATGTACCAGTTTTTCAGTATCCCAGATATATATTTATTTATATATGTATAAATGTGTATTTATGTATGTATAAATATATATTTAAATATGAATATATAGTTAAATATGTAATTATGTATATATAAATATATATTTAAATATTTATAAATATAACATATGAATTTCTTTAATTTGTAATTTTTCGTTAAAAAATTTATTTTTAAGTGTTTGGGGGGGGGGGTTGTGTGTGTGTATATATATATATATATATATATATATATATATATATATATATATATATATATATATATTGTGTGTGTGTGTGTGTTTATTAAACAGTAGGCCTATTAAAGGCTGACCTACACGCCTAAAATTATATTATTGAGCTAACTTATTGACTAATTGACTGGATATATATAATAAATAAAACTGAAATAACTTAGCAGACCCATGACCTGCAATTACAATAAAATTACATAATTTAACTCGTGTACAAAATAGTACTTTCTACTGGACATTCTGTGGAGTGCCATTTCACTGTTAAAGTATTGTAACTTAATTAAAAAAACAGTGTTGAGCATTATTGTCATTGAAATCATTCTTTGTAATGTACTGTAAACATTAATTTAATTGAAATAATTTCCAGTAAATAGGTGTATAGTTACTGCAGCTATGGATGTTCAGTTCATCTAAGTTATTAGCATACATGTTGAATTGGGAACACCATGTTAATTAAACACCGACATTGTTTGTCAAATATTTATTCATACACTACACACAGAATTCATACAAGTCTCTATATGTTTGCACATTTTCAATACAATGTCTATTAGAAGGCAGGATGCTCTAATATCCAAAAATTTAAACTACAAACTAGAATTACTGGTGAGGGTATTGCTCCCATTAAAATGTTAGGGCCAGCTTTATTAATGTAGATAAAATAAAATTTAATCAAAATAAAAAGTTAAAATATGTTTTCAATTGGGATAGTGATGTCATTTGTGTTTCCCCATGACGTATCCTTCTCTGAGAAAATGTTAAACTGATTTTGTTTGAACACACTTCCCTTGCTTAGTTAACAGTTAAATATTTCAATTTATAAATACAGTGTGTATATTGTGAGTAGTTACAGCAAGTCTGTATAGTACTTTTGTGGTAACTTAGCGAGTAAACAGATATTAGTAACTTAGATCTACTCTAATGCCATTTTAGCAGAATCACACCTCTGTGATAGAATATTAGAATGACACCCAAAAAAGTTGGGTCACTGGAATAAAAATTGGGGAAATATCTTAACTAGCATATGAAAGAAAAAAAAAAAAAAAAAAGGCAAACGAGTCTAAATAAGTTCCCTACACTCAGCGAAAATCTAAGTAACTCTGATAAATTAACAAACACAATTATAATAAAATAAATAATAATTAGGCATGTGGGAGTGTGTCTTTTTTTCTTAATGCTTTCATGTACATCGACACATACATCATCAGCTGTTTACCATACTACTAGTGCCTCGTGGCTGCCAACAGAGTTACAACGCGGGTTCAGCCATCATCGATAGAGTGCCCACCCCATGACTTCTTGTCTGTGCCCATGCAAGTAGCAATCAGCAGATCTTCATAATGCTACTCCGATAGACCGATATGGTGCGCAATTCTACGAGAGATAGAGCTTCTGTGACGCACCTCCATCAGTGCAACTAATACTAGAGTAATATCTGATTAATATTTAATATTCAGTGTAAGTAATATTCTTGTAATGCCAGGTGAGAGGCGTAAATATTTGTAGTGAGTTGAGGGCGTAGTACTTAGTGTGGCCCTAAGTGATTTTGCACTGTAGTCATTTTAGGTAGACTGTTAGTTCGCATTAAATATTTTGGGTAGGTCACTTCTTTTGGAGCTTTGTAGATACGTTTTAATATTTCTTAAGTGTGTTTTGAACGTGCGAGAAATAAAATGGCTCGTTTAACATTTAGCCCCATTTGCCACGAGCCTAGTTCCTATTTGCTCTGCGTCGTCAGCTCACTGCTCGACTGAACAGAATTCTTTTAATCTTTTGTTTGGTGTACCTAAGTTACTTTCTAGGGCTTTGTTCAGCCTGCTAGTATATTTTCATTTTAGCCAGGCGTCCCTAGCGAGGTTGTATCAGCTACTACTTTCTAAGTTAAATTTTTGTGCCTTATGCGGATCAGGCGCTTTGGTAGGGCTGCACGCAGCCGCCTTGCTTATTATAATGATCGGGTTGTATTTTAAGGATTTCAGTTCGTTGAGTATTAGTTGGAATATTAATGCACATGAATTTGTAGTGTCATTTGTAGTATTTTGCGGTGTTTGAGCACTTATATTTGTTGTATTGTTTCACCATCCTTTTGGGCAATTTTAGTGATCTTAATCAATGTCAATTATAGTCCCATACTTGGCGCCTGTGCTCCTGAGTTGAGCAATTGTTTCTCTGCCGTTTGACGCGGCGTGAAAACCGGTGGCATGCCCCGTCCATTCGTGCGACTCGCAAACTAAAACTGAACAGCAGGGTTTACACTAAAACCTCACCCTTTGAGTGGAATTCGAGTTTTAATTACTTTGTTAGGGCTTTTTTGTAGAAGCCCGTTCAAATATTTGGCTTTTCAAGAGCATTTACAGCACTTGATGTTATGGTTTTAGGTTATCATTGCACTTTTTAAAGCTGCCATTCGTTCAGATGTGAACACACCTTAGCACTTTCCTTGATATTGTGGTCAAGTAGGCTTATACATCTAGGTTTACTTGCTTTAGGCACAGTTTTGGGTGCTATTGAATTGTAATATAGTCAAGGATTACCTGTTCCGTGTAGTATCAAAGAAATTGTAATTTTAATCGATTCATTGGTGAGAATCGGTCCTTATGGCACCTGAAATATTTTAAGAGCACCCGTCGTAATTTTTTACATGTTCAGTTTGGAGGACAGATATTACTAAAGGATGTACTGTTTTTTTTTTTTTTTTTTTTCAAGTAATTATTGTCAGTATTACGATTTCAATAATGTTTTATAAAATAAAATTTGTTTCACTTAAATTTTGTGTGTGCTGTTTTTTAATTGCTAGCTTTGAGATCCTGCAATATTGTTTACAATAGTGTGTGTTTGCTAATTGCACCTGTTTTGGTGCACCATGGTATCCACAATTTATCTTCACAGTGTACGTGTTGCATTTAATCAAATGGTGCCAACCCCTATTATTTACATGATGGGGATGTGTACGACGGACCATATGTACAGTGTATCCGAGATCTTGGTTTACTTGCTGCATATACCAATTTGTGTTCTTGTAATGCATGTACCTTGCCTAATATCCCACGTAATGTCCTTGTCGCCCACTGCCTTAAGCGGCTGCTGCAGCCCTTATTATTTGAGATGGACCATGGGTGTCCTATATCAATCTTCCTCTTTTCCAGTCACGAATCACATGCCTGAGTTTATACACATGTTTCCTATACACGCTGTATAAGTAGATATGTGACAGTGTGCAGAGACTTTTCATGGGAAAGAAGAGTTGGTGTGTGTAGAAGCATTTAGACAACGATTGTAACATAGTGTTGTGAAAAACATACAAACAGAGACAGAAAATACAACAGATTGGTGTGTTGTATGCCTTTATACTTTAAATCCAACACACTTTAGTTTGTGTTAAGTTTTACCGAAACATGCTGTAAAGAAATCTTTGCAATGTTTCGATTCACATTTTTTCCATGAAAGTAATTTTCAGTTAACGTAAAATTTAATATTATTGTTATTGATGTTTAAAGAATATTTAGATATTGTGTAAAATCAATTGTTTAAATATTGCTAAAGATTGTGTTAAAGTAATCCACTTTGCTGATTATGAGTAGAAGCATTTTCGCCAGCAGCCCAGAGACTCTAAATATTGCAGAAACGAAGTTGAAAGAAGAAACGAAATAAGATGGAAATTTGATATTCTTTCGAGTGCTGTGTTTTTTTAATACTAAGTCTATAATTATTTCTGTAGTGATAACGTTCTTGTTTCTGTATGTCCCAGCCACTTCACTCTACTGCAAACCTTTAGCAGTGTGCTGAGTCTGGAATCGTTCAGTTCACTAAAACCCTGTAGTTTGTTTTTAACAAACACGCTAAACTTGCCTGCTGTGCGACACTAGGGAACCCCGCTGAAGTTACTATTCCACCTCCGTGTAGACAACCACAGCAGAGCATTAGTGTATAACAAAAGAGAAGTATAAAGTTGACCAGATTTTTTTAGTATTGTTGTTGGATAATCTGTTGAATGATTCCTCGTGGAACCGTATTATTCCACGTGCAGTCACTTTGCTTGCTGCAGCTGAGCTGTTTTGTTGTCAGAAATCTTAAAAGTTAAAGTTGTCTGTGAATGCACACATTAATGAAAGAGGCCTGCCGCACACCGTTCGGCTTCCCAGCCTGGGATGAATAAAAAAAAGCTTACAAGATTAAAACACGCACTGTAATAGTCGGGATATGCTGTGAAATTATTGTGTTGTGGTTGAATGCTGGTAATATTTGTGGATAAGGTGTGATTGGTATCAGTGGTTGAGGTGCTGAGGTTAGGGTGAGTTGTTATGGAACAACTGTACCTCCTCTTTGCGCGTGCTGTCAACGGCCATGTGCATTTTGTTAAATGCGCCTGTTGCTCCATGCCATTTTGTGCTTCACAGTAGTCACACAAAAGTCCAGTTCTCTGAATTGTTGCCCTCTCTCATGCTGTCTGGCCCTTCTCGTGCACTGGTGCTTTACAATTGCGGAATTTGTAATTTTCTCCCCTTACTTCTCCCGTGCATGTAGTCCATGAACATGCCGACATGCCTTCTGAATTCGGTGAAAAACTCCTCTCAGTTGAACTACATGTTTTGTTTTGGGTGCAAGTTGTCAATACAGTTTTTATAAATGTACTTCTCTATGGTTGCATGTTCAGTCTCTTGCTCATTGAGACATTCAAGGTGACACTGTATTTCACACTGCATACAGACCAGAGTCTGTGTATTCTGTCTCTTGCATAGCAGATTGCTGCACCAATTTTCTTCTGCTAGTGCTGTAAAACATTCTTGATTTTGATTTTGATTGTTTCGAAATGTTTGTTATTTTCCATTTCACTGCTTCTTTTGCGGGTGTCCACGACGTGGTAGCTCGTTGGGCTAGATTGTCGGCCACAGCTGCAGTTGCCATTGCCATATTAAAATTTAGATCAGAAGTCCAGCGTTCTAAGTTTCAACAATGCAGGCAGAGCAGTGCCGGTGCACTGTCATCTAGCCGGCCAGCCATGGTTTATTCTGATATAA
The DNA here is from genome assembly GCA_029891345.1 of Dryococelus australis. NCBI lineage: Eukaryota > Metazoa > Arthropoda > Insecta > Phasmatodea > Phasmatidae > Dryococelus > Dryococelus australis. Next base: position 250,416,208 of record CM056994.1, read on the forward strand.
ACCACACGAAAGAGCGCACATGGAAGCACAATACGGTTGAAGTGCAGCTGTCCTGCACGTGGTGCAGGGGTCAGTGCACGGTGGGCGCACAGCTGACCGCTGGCGTGCGGTGAGCAGATGATGTGAGAGGGAGGAGAGTCTTTCGTTTCTCCTTCCCACTGTTCTCCCTTGCCTTCTCCTGCTTCATGCGATGTGGTATGATGCGGGTGAAGGCAAGTGGTTGGTGGTGCGCTTGCAGCCCCTTTGCCCTACTAGGTGCGCCAGGATGGCGGGGCTGACATCACAGTGCTCCAAAATGGCCGCTTGGTTGACCATGTGTTTGCTCTTTTTGCGTGTTGGCAGGCACTCACTGCTTTTCCCCGCACTTTTTCCTCTGGCCTCGTGCTCGCCTTTCCGATGTCTTGTGAGCATCTGGAAGGCGTCCCGATGCTGTAGGCATGCAATTGTTATCCTAGTTGCCTTCCTCGTTGCGGGTACTGGGAAATCAGTGGGAAAATGTTCAGTGGGAAAATTTGAGAAATTGTGAAAATAGCAGGAACATTTTGTGGAACGATTTTGAGAAATTTTGATGTTCAGGAGATAAATGATTAAGGATAGGCCACAAAGTTAGGCGATATTTGACGGCTGCTGATACTCTGAAAGGTTGTTTGATCTTGGTCAGCAGATGGTGGTTCAGTGATCAGAGCGAACATTATAAAATTCAGAAAATTTAGGTGTGAGGTTGTTTGGGTGAGGTGATTGGAATAATGTATATTACACTGGTGCTAGGCACTATCCAGACATAGTGCTGTTGAAGTGGTAGAGCAGACACTTCTTCACTCAGGGCCATGTGGCCGATGACCAAAGAGAGTTATCATTCAGTTGTGCTGCATTACTCCTTATGCTGTAGATTGATGAACTGTATCGTATGCTACGTGGTGCATTATCTAGGCTATTCACATGCTTATGCTACTTTACACTGTAATACTTACAAATAAAAGCTGAAAGTCAATACACAGGTCTGGGTTGGCGTAAAATTAGAAGGGCCCTTCCCTGAAACACCTTGCGGCTTACCTCAAATAAAATCACTTGGTTCAATGTAATGCCGTTTATTTAGGTGCTTGATTACAATGCCACTAGGGCAACACTTTACATGAAATGGGCTGGACATTTACCAGTTGGCTGCAGTTAAGTGTAAAAATGGTGTGAAGGCCCACGCATGACTTTATTGCAAGTTAAACTCCTCCAGGCGATGCAAACCTGAAGAAGGTGAGAGGTGGTGTCCCGGGCGGCTTGCGAAAAAGGTTCCTGTTAAATTTAAATACTATTGCTGTGAAAATTACTGGTACAAGTTGTGAACGCCGCCCGGGTGCAGAACCGAACATTACGCGACCTGCCTCTCCAAGTACTCAACATCTGCTGTTGTTCCAACATGGCACGCTCGCCAGGGTTGCCGCCAAGGCATGCCACGTGCAATTACTTTCCATCATCTTGCATTCTTCCTAGTTATGCTTAACTCTATTACAGTTGCAATAACACTCTTACATATTCTCTAGCATGACAAAAACATAATACACTGTCAAACAAATGAAATAATGTGAGGGTGATTACATGCGAATTATGTACACTACGAAACATTGCAATAACACTTGATAAATAACTTGATTGCTTTGAAAATATTCTTATGGGTGTCCCTTTCCTTGCATGTGACTGTTTGTCACCACCTTAGCCCTTTTATGTGATATTTAGGAAAATAAAAATACATGGGTACTATTTATTTTTGTCCATGCATGTCTGTGCATGTGGCTGCATGGTCACTGTTCTACTCTGTGTTGCACTTGTAACACACACACACACACTGCACTGCACTTTCACCTACGCTGGTCACCAGTGCGGTACCGCATGTGGTATAGATCTGCTCTCTGCTGCAGATGCGGTGGGCGGCGGGAAAACGGTCTAAGGGCCGGGAGCTCGGCTCACATCAATTGATAACATTGTGTATGCCGAACCTCATCATATGTGCAAGTAGCCAATCATGGTCAGAACAGGATTGTATGGCTAGAAATCCTAATGGTTTTAATTGTGATACTACCAAGGCTGTCAAAAATTTGAGGCAGATATACTGGTAAAGGAACGTTGACCACTATATTACACAAGTCATATGCTGTACTGTATGCTATAGTAAATCAGGTGGAAGAAGTTAGGACAGTTCAAACAAGCAGGGAAAGTGCCAGTGACTTTCAGCGAGTGGACTGGTCCAATAGTAGTAATTTCAAAAAAAAAAAAAAAAAGGTGTATCTGAATCTCTGTGTTAATTTTAAAGTATTTGTGAACAGAGTGTTGAATATAGGCTCATTTCCATTACCCAAATTGGAAGATGTCTTCGCCAAGTTAACAGGAGGAGAAGTATTTAAAGTATTGGACTTAAAAATGTTTACTTACAACTTGGGGTTGGGCCAGAGTCTAGGAAATATCTTACCATTAACACTCATCTAATCTTGTTTCAGTACACCAGGCTACAATATGGAATGGCAAGTGCACCAGCTATTTTCTAATCGGTGATTTATAGAGTACTCAAGACTGTAGGGAAAAAGTTTTTGCAGTATTGAAATGTCTAAATGAATACAGTGAAACCCATATTTAACACTTCTCCAGTGACTGGGGGGAAATGTTGCAAAATGCAGGACAGTGTAAGAAGAGGGAAATTTATGCTGTAAAAACAGACATTGGGACCAAACAAAGTGTGTATATAATCAGGAGGAGTAATGCAGGAGTTCCACTGTTTAAGATTAGTATCAACTTGGAAAACTTATCACTACAATATTTAGGTCACAACATTGATAAGGTGTGTGTACACCCAGCTAGACATAAAGCACAGGCCATTAGTCATGCAGCTACACACACAGAATGTGACACAACTGAAATCTTTTTAGGTTTACTTTAGTTTTGCCATAAGTTCTTACCTATGCTTTCCAGCTACTTTTTGTCTCTTGTAACTTTACCAGATTTTGATAGGTCGACAAAATTAGTGTCAATGTTTGCTTTTCGTTTATATATCCACTTTTGTCATTGTAATGCTAAACAATTTTTTAAGTGTTTATAGACTGATATTTGACTAAAAATGTTGCAGGTTATAAAAGTAAAAAAGAAAACCTTGCAAAAATGAGATATATGTTAGCTCTTTTTTAATTTATTAGACAGAGAATTTGGGTTAATATTCGTGAGATGGTTATTATAGTTCTCATCACACTTTGAAAGTTACAGTTGATTTGTTAAGACTGGAAATAAAAATAATTTGGGGAACATGCTTGACAATGCACTTCCAGTTTCATTCGTCAAAAAACAACTTACGAACGACTTTTGCAAAGCATTTATTCTGCTAATACTGATACTAAACAGTTAGATTTGGAAATATGTGACATGGAATAACGTAAGAATTGCAAAAAAAAAAAAAAAAAAAACTACCAATGCGCGTCCCAATTTCTTCTTTTTATTAATACATTATCAACAAAACACGAAAATAACACAAGAAATAGGTTATTTTACACAAGAAAGCTATTTTCTAGTGTTCGCGAGCTCGTTGACAGATAGTGTGGCAGTGCATGTTGTGAACCGAGTGTGTTCCTCAACAGGTAGTATGTTGGCATGCCTCTTGATACCATCTTTTTAAAAGTTCATTTTTATCCTATTATTGGCCTGAAACAACACTAGTTTGAAACATATTTCGTCAAATTGTTTGAAAAATGTTTCAACAATACCCAGTGGTGTTTCTGTAGGCTTTTAGAATTAATTCCAATCATGTATGGAAAGGATGGTGACTGAGGATATTATGTTTTATTTCATTTTAAAATGGACTATTTTAATTTACATTTCAATTTATACACTTTTACAACACTATTTTAGCACTAAGTTTAGATTGTAACATTAACAACAGCTGTTTTGTGACCATGTGAAATAAAATGTATTAATTAATCTACGAACTCTTTCTTATCCACATATTTCCTGTGTGTTTAATGTGTGTTGGCAGTGGAGTTAGAATAGCCACTGTAATATTAATTTTCAGTTGTTCATGCATCAGCTGATACATACATGAATTTTATAAATGACTTGTTTGTTTCGTATATGTCAAGTTGCTGCTCACTGACTGTCATGATCTTGCCAAGTTTTATGATACAGAGTGTATGTAAAGCCACTGTACAGACTGACTGAAAAAGACAGGCCTTGAGTTTGGATTGAAGAGTGTAGTAGAGCATTTGTATTGGTAACATGTGATTCTCTGTATGGTGATGGGACTGTCCTGAGTCATTCTAAGGGTGGTGTAGAACACCAAGAACTGTTTGTTTCCAGTACATTATTCCAAGCAGAACATAACTATTCACATATTCACCGAAAAGCATTAGCTATCATTTTTGCTGTCAAACGATTTCACAAGTACTTGTATGGTCATGATTTCACACCAACCACAGATCATCAACCATTAAAGAAATTACTTGGTCATTATGAAGCTATTCCTACCCTCCCAAATGTTAGATTTCAGAGATGGGCAGTGATACTAGCAGCATATTGATCTGTGATGGTCTCTGGGTCAGGGTGATTGTACTCAATGTCAGAAACAGTATACTGTTAGTGCTGGCCACGAGCACTTGCTAGGGTGGTTTGGCTGGCTTGCATACTAATGGCTGGGGTGCTGGTGGCTTAGTGGCCTGCAGCTTATGTTCAATGATGCTTGGTAGACTGGTTTATGGGGCAGGTTTACTGGTTGAGTTCTGTTTACTAAATTTACTACTGCGGTGCCAGGAACTGCTGCTGCTACTGGTCTAGCTCCTGCTCCACGGGCTGCTGGAATTTTATCTGTGGACTGGGATAGCGGCGAATCGAGAACAATGGGCACACAAAGCTGACTGGTATCCTTCTTCCATGACGAATGGCCGTTATCACTGGATGTGGGTTCCGGCCCTCGGGAACCTTCTGGGGAAGCTGAAACAAAGAAGGGGAGGGAGCTGGAGAGTTAAGCCCCACCGACTTGCGAGCGGCTTGAGCTTGTTCCCGTGGGGTTTCGTGGCAGAATGCCTTACTGGATTGGGTGCAACTCCAGGTAGACTGGTAGGCAGTAGTTGCCTTCCTGTCTTTCAATTCCTTCCCACCTCTCTTGGGGAAAGGCATCAGGTGCTAAAACCTTATCCCAGGATATAGGAGCAGGTGATGTGCTGTCCAGGTGAAGGGGACCTGGTTCTAAACTGCCGAGAAAGGGGGGGGGGGGGGAGTTTTGACTAGGTAACTAAAGACAAATTTCCCTGTCTGTGTACATGTGCCCTGAAGGGGATTAGGGTGCCCACTCCTGAAGGGTTAGTAGGGATAACAGTTGCCAGGGGCAAGCGGCTAAGGTGGCAGTTGACTTTTGGAAGGTTTCCCAGGGTGAGGGCTTCTGAAGTTCTGCAGTAGGCGGCAGTGAGCAGTGAGCGGAAGATCTCTGTGTGGTGTAGGCAGTGGTGGTGAGAAAGCTTCGGCGAACGAGCATGGTAGAGCAGACTGTCCTGGTGATTCCAGGATTATATTCTGCTTCAGCTGAGGGCTCGCCGGCCCAGGAAGGGGGTTGCTATGCGCACACATCTTGGGCGGAGCTAAGGGCGGCCATTGTTGGCATGCAACATCTCTCTGTGCGCCCTTGTGCTTCTTCGGGGTCGTAGAGGAGCAGCAATTACTGTTAATCGATTATTGGCATCTTCACGAGGAGAGACTGGATTATGTGTTGCTTACTGGCCGGCAGCATTGTTGAAATAGATTATGATACATCTGTAACTATCCCCTGTCATGGGAAAATCCTGTAGGTGCTCCAGTAAAAATTCTATGCTTCCAAAGTCCCGTTCATTGCTGCTTGTAGATGAAGCGAAGTTGTTTATTCACAATAACCAGTAAGCATCACACGTCAATATGAAATGTCATAGAATATAGAAAGGGTTCACATATGTCCAATGCTGGTGCATTGTCTCGTTTATGTGTACAGGAAATGACAGGAAATAAGATGGTGTTCTTATTCATAATTCTCCTAGAAATACCATTAACGAACAAGCAAATATGTAGTACGAAAATAAAGGACTCTGCTTAAACACAAGTGCATAAAATTATAAGAGAGAGCTGGCCACTTTACACAAGTGACATCATTTTGAAACCCTTCCTTGAGAAAAGATTTAAGCTATCTATGTCTGCAAGAGGATTGCTTATTAAGGGGCAATACAGTGGTTGTACCTATGGCATTACAAAGCTTGGTGCTGGATGTACTGCGTGAAGAACACCCAGACATTGTTGGAAAGAAAATATTAGCATGTTCAGCTGTGTGGTGACCTCATATGGATGAAGATATTGTGGCCAAAGTAAAAACTTGTGAAGCATGTCAGTGCAAATAAATTGGAAGGCTGACTATGCCTACAGTACTTTGGCTGAAGTCGAAAGCAGTGTGGGAGAGGCTGCACATAGATATCCTTGAATATGAAAGATCATCAGTTTTGGTATTGGTGGGCAGTTGTTTAAAAGTGATAGAAGCCTGGTTGATGGCAAGCACAACTACAAGTGCAGTGGTAACACAGCTCAGATGAAGTTTTGCAATGTTTGGTTTACCTATCACTCTGGTATCTGATGGGGGACCACCACTTCATTTAGAGGAGTTCAGCAACTTTTTTAAGGCAAATGGAATTTAAATTCTGAAAACTCCTCCATACAATCCAAAATCAAATGGACTACCAGAGAGGGCAGTACAGACCATAAAACAGGCCTTGAGAAGGCAAGTTATTAAAGGTACTAACATTAACTAGAGTTTTCCCATGCAGCACTGGTTAGACAACTTCCTTTTTATGTATTGCAACATACCATGCACAGCAACAGGCCTAAGCCCAGCAGAAATTGTCTTTCAGTACAAATCTATAGCAAAATTGACAATGTTGGAATAAAATAACAATGCAGTGACTGTGACAAACTGACATGAGCTCTCCTAAAATAAAGGGAAAATACTGCAGTATAAAGGAGATAAGGTCTTTTTACAAACAATTGCAAATAAGATCAGAAGACGGATTCCTAGCATAGTGCTAAATGTTCAGAGTCTAATGACTTAATTAGTGATATGGCATGGAAGAAATAAAGAAACGAGACTAGTTTACATGGATCAGCTAAAAAGATCCTAGTTGGAGGATGGTAAACTTGCCACAATTCAAGACAAGAAGAAGGGGAACATCCAAGAACAAGATTGGTGGGTAGAGATTGGTAGATCCAGCAGGCAGACTATGGCACATTATGTAGATGCAGATACATGCAGTCACCTTGCAACTAAGAGGTCAGAAGAGGAACAGACCAAAGGCACAAGTTAAGGAAAGAGGGTCGAAAGGAATAATTGGAGTAAGAGGGGATCAACAGTCTTCAGTGAGAGGCATGCAAATATAAAGGACAGCAGGACTAGCCCCCCTTTTAGGGGATTGGAAAATAAGACATTTGGATTATCAGGAAGAGAAATAAAGCGTCTATATGACTAAATATGTAAGGTGTACTGTGGTATTGTAAAAGTTATGTATATGACTGTGTGTCAGGGTAATGGGCTTGAGGGTATGTTGTATGTTTGTTTACTAAGTGCCTTATTAGGCTAAATTGGTAAATTACAAAAGGATATATGTATATTTATATTGTGCATATAATAGGCTTGTGGGAATGTTTTAAGGGCCTATGTGCCATTGGTTAATTTGGTTTTGGGTGTAATAAGCTAGGTTGAAAAATTGGTACATATCTTTAAAAAGTCATTTTTACAACTTATGTAATGAGCTATAGCAAATTCCTAATATGTGCAGAAAGATAAGGGTTAACAACAAATGGGATTGTATAAGGTTGACAGCAGAATATGTTGACAAAAAAGAGAAAAGGTGGTGCATGGTTAAGCCAGGACAATGCTTCTTGTTGATGTATTAGTTCTTTTACCGAACTGGAGTAGTGTAACAAAGATGTGAAGTTAAAGACACAACAACAGTAAGTCAACTTTTTTTTGTAAATTTGAATATAAATAGGTATTCTGTTAAACCAAATTGATTACAGCCCAATATTCGCCAATTTAATAGAATAACAAGTTGTCAACTCCTATATGACTAATGGAAGGTTAAATAATATTGTTGAACTACTTAAACATTTTATACATTCAGTCGACATTATTGTTTAATTACACTTCTTTTTTTATTAAAGCATTTTAAAACCACTTATATTAAGGATATGTACCTCTCTCTAGGATGCATTTAGGCTACAAGTTGCATCATGTTTCTTGTCTCATTTTGCATAAAGAATCGCCTTGCACATTTTATAACATTTATCGGAAACTTGTTACTTTAGGTATAGAACTGTTGGCTAGTTCATAAATTACTTCTCTGAAATGTGTTGTGAGAAGGTCTTTTAGCCCATGTATGTAAACATGTAGAACCTGCTGCCTGGTGGTTTATTGTTGGGATCTTACGAAATGTCCCGTGCTGGATCTGGCAAGAAGTCGCCATTCTATGAGTAACGACCAATATGAGCGGAAAAAAAAGTTTTTTTTTCCACAGTTACGCACAGAATAGGCATTCTAAGCAAGGAATGTTTTGTATTCACTCCATCACCACCATACACCAGAAAATGTCGTAGGCAGAATCATTGGAGCTGCACAGGACTAAAGTATCGCGAGCCAGTCGTGGTTCATCAGGTAAGTGCTAATAGTTGTGGATCATTCTTAGTGGAGAGATTTTTCTCAGACTTGCGTAGGACACCTTCTATTAATTAAGTAGAATAATCCCTAGCGCTGAATTGGCAAGTAAATACTATGTCTACCCTCCACAGAAACTTACTCAGTAAAAAGCAACCAGATGTCTAAGGTTTACCTAGCAGGGTAACTGTGCAAGGTGAACCATGCTCACGCGTTTTCTTGAATAAACAGCTGTACAGGTAAACTGACCTTTCCCATTTGGTTATTAAAATTAAGGGAAAAACAGTACTCCCTGCATGAAGAGGCAGAAACCAATTGGAAAGCAATGCATGAGTTAGCTATGGCAGAACTCGATCGTTTGCTGCTTCCCATTGTTGAGTCAAAATTAATGGAGGGTAGTGTATGGAACATGAATTTAAATCTGCTACATTTTGATGTTTTCAGTGTATGTACAGGCAACCAGTACATTTCACAACTAGTACACCCAGGTTCGCCTTGCTACTCTGGTAAGTATGTGACTAGCAATGTTTATGCTTGTATTGTAAGTGGCGTGTATTAGTGTGTACTGTTAAATTGTGATAAAGCTAGAAATTGCCTATTAATTTTTTTTGTGTTTTTTAATTTTAGTTTTCTGTTCAGATGCTCTTGCCTTTTTGGAAGTTCTTTTTTGTTATGAGGAGTTTAACAAATTTTTTGCTATGAGTGGTTAATTTATTTTAAAATTATAGGTGTAAAGGTTTTTCAGTTTGCTTTTCTCAGGAATATTTCTTTAACTTTGGTGTGCTTTGGATGGTTCTAGAAACGCTGTGTTTGGTAGTGTTCTTAACATTTTTCGAGCTGAGGTTAGCTTCAGCATTTTACTTTTTGCCGCTTAACTGTTCACGGTTGTGAGTCACACTTTTTCCTTCGTCATTGCATTTTTAGTTTTTTTTTTTTTTACAAAATTTTACGAAGTTTCGTGCCGCATGCTTTACTTCGTAAGTTCCGGAGCTTTAAATGGCGTGGATGTTTTGATGCGGCTGCCTGAGTTCGTAGGTGCTGCCAGCGGTAAGGAGAGCGTTTCGTGCTGAAGGCAGCAGAGGCAGAGTAGTAGGTCGCTCAGTAGAAAGGGGAATGAGGCAGTACTGAGCGCATGCCTACATGCTGCTGCTAGGGGCACGGGGGGCGCGCAGATTGTCTGAAGGCTGTGTGGAGTGAAGAGTCACGTGATGCAAGGTCGAGAATTGCATTGTTGGTGGTGAGCAGGCGAGCCGAGCGGACGCATCGGTGAAGCAGTTCGGTGGAGATAGGCCCTGAACTTCACGATGTGATAATATTTTTTTCTGATCTCAGGAAAAATGTCACCGATCAATCTTTTAAATAGTAATCTAAGAGTTAGATGTAGCAAGTAGTCGGGGTTGAGATGTCGGAGAGAAACTTGATGAATAACTAGACGTTAATACAGAGGTAAGTTACCATTGCTCTAGTGTTGTCGATTTTCAGTCACGAATAAATTATGAAGTTCCCAGATGTTATTGCTGTCGTATTTAGCCAATAAACATAAATGAGAATACATTTTACTTGTGGCTTTGGACTTAAAGGTCGGTACTAGGTATTGAAGTAAATTTGCTGTTGTAGTATAACTCAGTTGAATTGTGATTGTGTTTTATTAAGGCTCTGACTCACACATTTTTATGTTGTTTTATTTTCTTCACGATTTCTTTCCGATAATTCAGGCCAATCATATTTTACTTTAAATGAGTGTAATTTGAGACAAGCTATTTCCTGCCTATTTTCAACGAGAATTTTTGATGTTGAAGTTTTCTCAGACGATTGAAATGACCTAACCTCTGACACAAAGATCCCGCTTATATAACTGGAGCTTTTGTAGCTAATTCCAGTTCTATATTTTCTGTTTTTGTAACACCAAGAAATACTCAGCTCATTTAACGAGACCTACGAGTCTTTGATAAATGCTTCATTCTGCTGTATTGGGTTTAATGGAATACTTTCTTTAGAGATTCTTTGATACCAACTACAAAATAATTATTATAAAGGAAAAATGTTTTGCTTCCTGTAATTGTGTACCCTGGATTCTTACCTGGAATCTAAACATATTAGATAACTATTATGAAAAGTAATACACAAAAAGGATCTTGTTATTCAACCAGTTTTGAATTAAAATTTTTATATTATTTTTTTAAATTTCTATGGTTGTTGTTAATTGTTATTCAGAGTTTGGCTAAATTAATGTATAGAGGGTGATTTTTCCTTATACATTAGCCTGTTGTTTATTATTTTTATTTCTACTAATTTAATAAATACTCATTATTTTTTAATAATTGGCGTGTTTTCCTTTTCTTTTAAATTTTACACTTTTAGCTGAATTCTATCTCGATCTCTGACCCTTAAGAATAAGTAGTATGCAGTGGTAGTGAAATAATAATAAGCATTGAGACTTACAACACACCTTGTTGTCCCTCAGCAGTACCAGGAATGCGAAGTGATTCCTTTAAACTCTCGATAGACGCAAGTATTTACCCCTCTCTACATGTTTGGTCATTTAATCGGAATACTGATGTTTATTATTTTGAGAAGTGTGTGTAACCTGGTATAGTAGGGCTTCGTGCTGGCCCTCTGTTGTTATATTCTAATTAAGCACATGGTGGTGGCTACCATTTCATTTGAGTGAATTGTATATGTTCAGAGATATTATTCCCTTTTTCATTGTAGCCAGGAGAGTTCCCCTCTTGGTACTTCATTTTGTTTAACCAGTTTTCCACTAGTTGATTTTAGAGACTGTCTCGATCTTTATAACATAACTTTTGATAGAGTTACCGGGTGCTAAATTCTTCTCAATTTTTCCCACTATTTAACAATATGATGGGGGTCGTAGAGGTGTAATTGTTAGAATACTCGCCTCCTGCCTAGGCGAACCAGGTTCAATTCCTGACGAGGTTGCACCCGGGATTTTGAACATGGAAATTGTGTCTGACGATGCCGCTAGTCGGCGGATGTTCTCTGGGATCTCCCATTTTTCCACTCTTGCATTCTGCCGCTGCTCCATACTCAGGTCATTTCACCCCTCTTTGGCTCTCAAGACCTTGACGTTAAGAGGCACTACTGTGTAGCTGGTGCAATGCCCCAAACACAATTACACACTAGATTCCTGGAGCCTCTGATGCAAACTGTTCGCCTTGATACAAAATTACCAATGCGTTTTGTTCAGTTTTCACTTCTTTACACAACCCAGATATCACAAATTGCTATTCTTTACACTGTGTAGATGTTAAAGAATCCCCAAGGATAACATCCACAGGAGATCATAAATAGCTGTAGTTGTGTACTCTAGCTTTCAATGTGGTAAGATCATTTCTGGTTTGTTTAACCTTGCGGTACTCTTTACACTTCCGCAAATATTTCCCACCCAGGCAAACCAGATTCCATCCCCTGCCGCTGTGTAGGTATTAAATAACATCCAAGGACAACATCCACAAGAGACCATAACTAGCTGTAGTTCTGTATTCTAACTTTAAATGTGGCAAGAGCATTTAATGTAGCTGTCTGGTTTGTTTACCCTTGTGGTACTCTTCACACGTCCACAAATATCTCCCACCAAGGCAAACCGGATTCCATCCCTGGTCGAGTCACTTCCGGTTTTTCTCATGTGGTAATCATACCGGATGGTGCTGTAGGTCAGCGAGTTTTCCCTGGGATCTCCTGTTCCCCCCTCCCTTTCATTCTGGCGCTACTCCATACTCACTTCAATCGCCTTCGCCTAAGTAAAACAGCGTTGTGGTCACGAGAGCTGTGAAGGCAGTCTCTATAGATGGTGTTTGAAACACCAGGCAGTGGGATGTCCTCCTTTACGAACCTGCATGAGAGTCGGATAGCTGCCCCATGAATGTTAAAATTGACGACCAGTCTCTTAACATGAACATAGATGGTAGGAGAATAGTAAGTTACCCCAGATGGTGAACAATGACATATTACTGCCAAGACAAAAGCAGAAGGTCTTGGTGAGAGGATTACAGAACACATCAATCCAAACTTGTTGGGACCTTGTAGGATTCTTCGTAACCTCCTTATTTCTTAACTAACCCAGAACCTGAGGGCAGTATAAGATCTGTAATCAAAATAAACAATGTGGAGGAACTACATTTCCTTGCGAAACATGAGTGGTAAGATGTCAATCACATGGGGTCGCCCAAGAATTGAACAATAGTTTGTTGCAAATCCTTATAGCCAAAATTTTTTTTGGACGTATGGGCTTGTGGATATCCTCGTGGTATTGTGTACTGTATTTGCTCCTATATCTAAGGAGTCAACCTACCTTGCACATTAAATGCTTTGCATTGAAGCATGTTGGATAGTTTCAGAATATTTATTTTTATCTCTCTATGTTCACATGTTTACCCAATTTTTATATTGCATATTTGTGGTTTACATTTATTTATGTTGTGTTTGCAAAGCATACTTAATGTGTATTTGGTCTGTTTACTATTTTATTTCCCATTGTTTACATTTTCAAAATATGGTTTTGTATTGAATATAATTTTTTCCTTTAGTTTGAGGTTATGTTTATGTTTTGATTCACTGGTGGGAAAATGTAATATTTTATTATTATTTTTGTTATTGTGTATTTTGCTATTATTTTGAAAGTATGCTGAAAGAATTCGTTACAGTTTTAATTGATGGGTGGTAAAATTATATGTATTTATTTGGAAGTTTAAATTGCACCAAACAATTATTTATTTAGATATGTAGATGTAAATTAATATTATCTTTAATATGATCTGTTTATCAGTACTTGAGTATATTAGCGGGAGTTTTGATTCCAGAGAGGAGTGGTTGCGCGACGTCACTGACGTCAAGCTTTTGTTGATATATTTGTGGAAAAGTCAGTGAGATCAACTGATTCTGACGTGTTTTGAATATGGGCTTCTCTACGTATCCCTATCTCAGGCAGATTCTTTTCGGAGATCTGTCTATGATTGGTTATGTAGATATTGCGCCAAAATTCTGAAAGTTCGTTCCTGACTTTGTTCGAAACACTCTCTCAGGGTTTAGGTTTGGAAGGAGAAGGACATGCCAGGGGTGCAGTCCTTGTATATTTTTTATAAGTAAAACTATGTAATATAATGAGTTGTTGAAAATGCTTCGTTTTGGAAATTAAGTTGTCTTTTACAGCCAGGCATGTGTAAGAAGAGGACTGAGACTGGCATACATATATCGTGCTGTAAAACCAAAGATTCAAGGAAACATTTTGTATACAGCATGTCAAACACTCTATCATGGTCAACAATTTTTATTTACACAAATATTCTCTTTCGTTACAATGCTCACATAGAAAAATGTTGACAAAAGAGCATCCAAACATTGACAAAATTTCATCCAAACTAATGTTGTTACACTTGGTTAATATGTCCATTAAATCAATGAACAAGCTTCCCAAAATCATACAATATTGAAATTGATTTTGCTGACAAAATGTTGAGTTGACCAAACACTTGTGGACTACAGTAATTAAAAAAAGGCCGTTACTATACTTCCATAATGATGTAAATACAAAACTCATTATAGGCTGCTCATGGTAAAGTGAGCACTTTTTAAGGCCCTCCTAAAAGGCATTAGCCCCTGATAAATATATTTTATTGCAGTCTTAGACATCACCTTTTGAGAACGACGAAATGTTTACACTATGTTTATTAGCCGTATTGTAATGTTTACATTAAAAAGTGTCGGAAAGGTAGAATTCAATTGGAAGGAAAATTTTTAGCAGGGCCTTAAAAAGTGCTCACTTTACCGTAAATAGCATATAACAAGGTGGACGAACCGCAAAAAACCAAATTAAAGGTTCTAAAATGTACAAGAGAATATTAACTCATTCGCCTTTCAACGCAACCCAACATATAAGGATTGTACCCAGAAATCCTACGCTGGTAGGTGCGGGCGATATCCTGTGCCCTTTCATAGCCGCATTCTACCATCTCGGAACTTTTCCGGGCGCAATTCAACATTCGTTGGAGTATAGCAATAAACCTGAAAACTGCCATTACTTGAAACAAGTGCTGCCAAAATAGCAAAACATATCGGCCAGATTAACTGAGGGCTACAAGCAACAAAACCCAGCACACAACGACTGAATTGACTGAGGGCTGCCAGAAAAACTTCATGACACGTGCCATGGGGAAAAGGCTACTGGGGCATTACCCCAGAAAATTATGACCCGAAAACTATGGACTGACTTTTCACTTTCCTCAAATGAATTCTGCTACCAGTCGACATGACTCACTGTCGTGATCGCTGCGGTAGCAGAATCTGTTTGCAGCTAACAAGTGGTGTTGGCCCATATGTCGGCCCAGTCGGCAGGTAAGGCTCGCCCAAGTAGTCATCGCTTAAGGTGTAGACAAATTTTCTTGTAGAGGTGTTCCTGATGACAGCAGCATTGTGAATGACGATCGGAATGAAGAGATCACGGAGTCCAGAGGCCGAAGTAGAAGGAAGGGGGGGGGGGGGTGTAGGGACTGATACAGACCAAACCAGGCGGGGAATGGAGGGAGGGATAGGAGAGGGAATTAAAGGAAAAGTATGGAGGGAGGCGAGTTGCCCGAGGAGCGTGCATACGGCCAGCAATTAAGATCATTTAACTGTTCAGCGACATCTAGCATCGCAGTATGTATGAAGAATATAATTATGTATAGCCTAACCTTGGTTGCATCAACAATCACCACAGCTGGTATCCCAGTCTAAGTGTGAATGTTTTGTTAGTTGAATTAAACCAGTATTGAACTATCCTGAAATGTTAAAGTGACATTGTCTTTTAAAGTGTGTATAGCCAACATTAACAATTTCGACACAAGTTAAAAATTATTGTTTTCTTATTGCAAGAGGTTGACACATGACATCTTTTTCAACAATGGAGATTAAGATAACTTCAGCTTCATCCTTATTTCAGTTTTGCCAGGAGACGCAAAGTTTGCATTTTCATTTGTCACGACGTAAAGTGAGATTGTACTGTCTCCCTTGCAGAATGTTTTAATCACCGGGCCACCATAACAATGCTTAGATGCAATGAGTTCTTTTACTTCCTGCTAGATAGCTATTATAGTAGGAATATTGTTTTGTCTTTTGCTTTTCTTCCCTTCCAGCCAGCCGGTGACATCACATAGGAAAGCCATGCATTCTCGCCACCCCCAGTTCTGTGAATACCCCTCGCCTTAGTGACATCAGCCAATCAGTGTCGAGCAGCTGCCCGATTTAGTGTAAAAAATAGTAAGCCATCATCTCCAGGCTAGTCTTCAGTTGTCTAGCATGTGTTGTTTAGACACCGACCAGCCTGAACGAGAGTCTTCATTTCCAGCACATGTTTCTTGGATCTGACAGCAGCCTTCGTTTCTAGCACCAGTCGCTTAGAACCGACCAGATTGCCACAGTCTCCAGCACGTGTTGCTCGGACACTAACTCTACACCCCGTTATCATTATTTAGGCTTTCTTATGATATGGTTAGGTTATGTTAGTTAGGCTCTCTCCTAGCTACGTATCTCGCTGAACCCATTCACTCTGCAGTATACTGACGTATCTGTAGTGAACCCTTCCCCAAAATCCTTCTCAGGACTCATAGTCCTTGCTTAGTATAACCAGCTACATTTCAGTTTCACTGTGTTACGTCATTGCACATGATATCTATGTACAACAATGCAAGAGTTGATTGCTTAGACATTCAGCAACATACTCCAGTTTTATTACCAGTCGCCTCTACCGGTCAGCTTATAGTGTGTTCTAGCTTCCCCGCTGCGATTCGTACTGTCGACCAGTAGCTAGGGTGCAGTCACCACGTGTTTTCTTCTTTTATTGGAATAAAACGTGGGTCGCCTTTTGCCTTGAGTTATTTCCTGTAATCACAGCATCTTTCTGTAATTACCCTCATGTAACAATACCACAAGTGATCCCGGGAAACATACTCAGACGAGCCAAACACTAACTTTTACCCACACACACTAGCCTAAGCCACCCTTCCCATAAGCCACCTGGGATTGAAGCAAAGGAGGAGCTACACAGGTACACTGTCCTAAAAACAGCTTGTCAGCTCGGAGTTCGTTGGCCTCTCCTCTGCATTCTCTGCCGAGAATGTGGCGACCTCTTAGGACCACACACTCGTGTGCGACCTTAGGCAGGTAAGGCCTCATTTCCATCATGTACTCCAGTCTCTGCCAGGCGTTGGAAAAAGGTGTCTGCAAGTGTCCGGTCCGCACGTATTGCCAAATGTAAGTTACACAAGGAGCCTGCCATCTTGGTGCAGTAGCAGCAGGATAAATCCTCTTCCCGATGCCCTATTCCAAGCGGAGGGGGATGAAGGAAAAGGTTCGGCAGATCACCATGGCTTCTGGCCAATCACACGAATATCAGTCCTCCCTGGTATCTCACATAGCTAGCTTAGAACCACGAGCTCAAACACAAGCCCTCAGACATCTTCAAGACCCAGTGGAAGTTGCCATACCAAGAGACCTGTTCAACCCTCCAGCGAATAACGGCAGATGGATTACCCTTGGTGGGTAGCTGAACACTTGAGCCAACCCGATCAACCACCTGCACCAATCATCGTATACTTGGTACCTGCCATACTGCACCTCACACCTCGACCAAAGCCTCAGTTTACAACAACCTAAGCGACGAATTATTTTGCTCACACCTGATTTTTTGCCCTGCCGCAAAGCAACCCAGCTAGTTATTTATAATGGGAATGCACCTGTGTCCCGACAGAACTGAAACCATGTACATAATAAACGTGACTGGCTTAAATTCTAGCCAAAAAGACTGAGACACCATCTACTATGACAGGCAAACGAGTACACATTACCGGTATGTCACACAGCAAGGTTCTTGTTAATTTGAAATCACTGGTTGATTTTGCCCAAAATGTGTACATAACCAATGTTTCGTGCAATAACATCTATCACTGGCTAGCTGCAACAGAAACTTGAATTTAAATGAAAATCAATATTTTCTGTAATGACAGTGTACAAAGAGTATGGTAGCAGTACTGATGGCGGGTGTAGTGTGAATTAAAAAGGGCTTACTGTTGATGAATTTCATTTGAAATTTTATAGAAGAGGTTTAGTTTAAATTAAAAAACAGTGTTTAGAATTATAGTGATTTTTTTTTCAATCACCAGTTATTTCCCTACAATACATATGTTTGCAGTCAGCTTAATTCTTATAATCAGTACAGTATTATCAGTCAGGAAGCTCAATGCAATATATGTTCATGTTTGATAATAAAACATTTCTAAGCATCCAGTAAGACCTAAAGTTATCCGTTGGTTATGTCAGATACCACACCAGGTACTGACTTAAGTACACGTAAGCAAACCAGTTATCTGTCATACTGTTCCTGTTTTCCCTGTGTGGCAGCCAGAGGTGAGACACACTGCTGTCAAGGTATATGTGATACTGTTCAACCAATCAACCAGTTAGGTAGGGCAGGTAACATCACCTTTGTCACAAAGTACTCCAGCTACCATCACTTATTTTAACTGCACTGTCTTGACTGCGATAATATACTCTGATACATATGAGTTTGTTTTTATTTATATAAAAAATAAACACTGTGGATTTGTACACAACTGAATAATTGTGATAAAGGTGCCTAACTACATATGTTAATGATGATTGTACTACACCATTGTAGATATTTTAACACACAGCTATATTGCAGCACATATTGGTAAACATATATTGTTGGCACCCAAATAATAAATACCACTACAATAATAATAATACCATATTATGACTAAATTATTAATACCATCTTGTTTCAGAATAACATAGCAGCTTTCCTGATATCCTCCATGCAAGAAGAAAGGAAGGAGCATAGAGCAAAAAGGAATGTTCACACACCTTCAAGTGAGGTTGGGGAAACACCACTATCAGGCGATGAACAAGGTGAGAATACTGTGATTGAAGATATGAATATACCAGGGGAAGAGTTGGCAGGTACACAAACTTCACCACAGAGAGGAGGTACTTCTACTCCACAAATACTGGAAACAAGGGTTCCACAACAAATTACTATGCAACAATATATAGGACAAATGTTAGCTATGATAGGACAGCTGCATTCCAGCATTGTAGATTTAAAAGCTACCATAGCCATTCTAGAAACAAGGATTAGTGAGGTACACAGTTACATTGGTGAAATAAGGACCAATGTCCAGGCCAGCACCAGAACAAAATTCTCGAGGGTAAGAGAGGAAGTAACACAACAAATAGACACAGTAACTCAAGCTCTCAAGGAGGCAAATAGCAGGCTGGATCACACTGAGCAGCAGACTGGTATGAATGCTACTCAAATAAGGAGCAGTCTGAGAGACAGATGATATACTTGGACACTAAACTTAGTAGCCTCAGTAGCCATGTACAACATCAGTTAGAAAAAGCACAACAACACAATAATTTGGAAGTACAAGTCCTAGTTGTACAGGTGAGAAAACTCAACAGGACCTGGAGAATTCTAGGCAGGAATTGCTGGACATGAGTACTGCATTACAGGTGATAATGCATACACCTCAGCCCCTACCGCACAACAACAATACACAATGTGAGAATTGACACACAGTTAATCTCAGTGACACTGTTAGTCAACCAGCAGTCACGAACATGAGAGAGCAGCCAGGAGATGCACATATGTGTATGATTGGACACAGTAGATCTTGTGGCTCACCTGCAGTGTTGCAGTGTTGCTCAACATTGGTCCAAGGACTTCCCGGTGTTCCATGGAAAGTCCCAGAAAAATCCAATAACCTTTATAAAGAAATTTGAGGACTATTGCAACTATTTCGGACTCTCTGAACAATACACTTGGAAGTTCTTAAGCATATCGTGTAAGGGAAATGCTTACTACTCATGGGAGATGGCCAAACCCAACTGCACCACGTACAAAGACATTAAGGCAGAATTTGTATAGCATTATTGGAGTATGCGAATTCAAATCAACCTCCGAACACAGCTGAAAACTAACATGTTTGATCCAAAGAAGGGCAAGACCATAGAAGATCACATGAGTGTGATGTACAAGAGGACTCGTATTCTAGAGCCACCCATGTAATACAGTGAATTTATCAGTCTGACTTGGCACAGGTACCTATAGAATACCAATGCCAGTGGGCTACCACCACCATATTTCTATCAATGAATTCAGAGACCAACTGATTCAATATTACAAGATTGAAAAGCAAATGAGAACCCAGGCAAAAGACGAGGGAAGGCCAAATCCATCAAGGAAGCCACCGATATACAGCCATTGTTCAAGTCAAAGCTAACCAAGATATCAAGGGCAAGATGAAGGCCGCAATGCCCACATGCATTACATGGGAGCAAGAGATGTAAACAACCAGCATGGTGGAAGGATTTTCTGAGGAGGATATAAAGGAAGAGGCTGGAAGGGATGAGGAGTACGACCATAGAGAGACCAAAGAAATATGAGGTATTCTGAGACAGAGAGGTAATAAGTCCGAAAGGGAAGTCTGGCAACAGGGAGACATGGGAAGAGGTATCCTGTCTTACAACTCACCCACACACCAGGCCCATTTCCAAAGGCAGCATGTGTCAGCTCAAGTTGCTCAACTGCCTCAAGGAAAATCACAACCCCACCAGACACAGGAAGAACAGCAGAGCAATTGCACCTACATTGTTTCTAATTTCTTTCTGACCCAGGTGCCAGGAATTTTTCAGCAGCCACCCCCTAGTAGCATAATTTGAAGTGATTGGCAGAACCAGCAAGTTCTGAATCAGCTACCACAGCAAGCATGGAGCACACTACTTCCGTTTGTGGGCAGGCAGCCACTGCCTCAGCAGGGACAAGGAGAGGCAGGTGGAGGGTCTAGCAATACTCAAGGGTTAAACTAGACAAGGTCTGCAGTGCAAGTCTCTGTGCGCTAACCTCTGTGAGTGCACCAAACGAGTGTAAGATAGATGAGGCTAGTGGAAATATTGTAAATAATCACCATAATGTAGTAGGTAATAATAGTAGTAATATGTCTACAGATATGTCTACAGCACTAGTAGCAACAGCACGGTTAGGAGAAATAGATAGGGAGTTTCTCAACCATGAATCTGCTGTAATGTCCAACACGAAAAAAGAGGTATGGTGTCCTGAAGTTAGTGCGACAGTATTTGCTGTGACACTATCAGCACTACTTGACAGTGGAGCAGAACTGAGCTGCATAAGTGAGAAGGCTGACAAGCAGATTGAAGACACAGGTGTACAGTTACTAGTCTTACATGTACCCAGGTTGATGATTTTAGGTGTAACTTCCAAAGCTGGCACCTTTGTCAATAGATAGACCAATCTTAGGCTAGAAGGCATAGGCAAGCCAAAAGTTGTGGCTGTGCTTATTGTCAAGGGGCTAGCTAAAGAATTAATTTTGGGGACAGTTTCCTGCCTGCTTATTCTGTCAAGTTTGATTTAGAGAATATGGTGATATCTTTGCCTAAGTAAGAGTTTAAAACTCCACATCCAACCAGGTGGAAGCAAGGAGATAAGTTTGTTAACACCTTGTGCAGAGAAGTGCACTTGTATCAGTTGTCTACTGATAGTACAAACAATATATTCACAGGCAATGAAGGCGATATTTGGTCTGCCATTGCAACAGTCGATGCAATGACACAACAACATCAAGAACAGTTGTTCCAGATATTGGTGGCACACAAGAACATCTTATCAGAACAGCCAGGACTGAACATGCTGTACCACGCCAAGATAAAGGTGATTCCAGGGGAACCCTTTCACTAGTGGTCATATCCAATCCCACAGAAATATGTGAAGGAAGTGGAGAACTTCTTAAAACAGATGCTTGAATGGGAAGTTGTTAGCATGGAAGCAAGCCCCTTTGCTAACCCCATTATGTGTGTAAGGAAGCATGATTGGACAGTGAGGTAATGTTTAGATGGGTCTAACTCAAACTAGCGAGATTTTGGGGTTATATCGGGGTGTCAAGTACCTCAGTACCCCAGATCTGTCATGTGCATTTGGCAGATATTTCTAGAACTGACCTCTAGACAGTATACTGCAATTATGTTTAGAAATCAGCAGTATGTGTTTGAAGTGATGCCTTTTGGTATTTGTAATTCCATTGCGAAATTCACCAATATCTAGCTGTGACTCTGGGTGAAGAGTGTGAGGGTTTTGCACGAGCCTATGTGGATGACATCCTCATCACATCAGCCATGCATGAGAAGCATCTAGACCACTTAAACATAGTAGGTATTGGGTAAGCTCGAGAGAGCAGGAATAACAGTGAAGCTGAGAAAGTCTGTTTTCTGTCGTAAGGAATTGCCATTCCTAGGGCATATTTTGACACCGACTGGATTTTAAACTGCTTCATACAAACTGAAAGTCATTACTCAGTTTCCAGAGCCAAATTCAGTGAAGCAGTTGAGGAGTTTTCTAGGTGTGATAGGATTCTACTGCAACTACTACATCAAAGTTACAAATATAGTTGTGTTGCTATTCCAAATTTAAAGAAGGACCAGGTGTGGAAATGGTCTGAATTAGACCAAGAGGCTTTTGTGAAGGTAAAGCAATTATTTATTGAAGAGCACATGATTACTCATCCAGTGCAAGGCCAGGAATATTTCTTCTACACAGGTGCTTCAGCCTACACTTTAGGCGTGAAGTCGGCTCAATGTGATTCAAATGGAGTAGAGAAGACTGTGGCTATGGCCAGTCATACACTGAATAGTGCCGAGAGGAATTACACAGTCACAGAGCGGGAGGAATTGCAACAGGAAGTGCAGCAGTTGATGAAAGCACATTTATTCAGTGCACCTGAGATGCACAAGTGTAAATTCAAGTCATCAAAATGATCGAAACTTGAGATGGTAGCTTTGGTCTTAGTCACGACAAATCCTATTAGCCAGCTTTGGGCTAACTTGACAAAAAAGCTTTTCCACTTATATAAAGGACCATTTTAAGTTTGCGAGCTATTAAAAGGGAATTTGTTATTACCTGAGGGACCATGTAACTAAGGAGTACATTGGATCGTACAATGTAACATCTCTTAGGATGTACTACGAGTCTATTTGCAGAAACGGGGAGTGATGTAATGGAGCACATCATCATGTGTAAGATAGGCAAGCAACTTGTAGCAATGAAAATCAGAGGGGCAAGATTGCAATGGTGCATATAGTCAGCGAAGAAGTCACTAATTGTAGCATAAGAGTGTTCTACATACCTAGTGTAAGTATAGGCTAAGTGAAGGGCCACTACATGATTTTTCATGTCAGAGTGTGTACAGCTGAGTGCGTACACTGGTGTAGGTGATAAGCCACCACAGAAGACTGATTTTTGCATAAACGCCCTGTATTATTTTAGTAGTAACTATGCAATCTGTTTATGCTGAAAGCATAGTTAGAGGAGCCTTATATGAAGCTATGAAGCTTGTGTGCGTGACAAATATTTTGTTTATGCTCCAACAAAGCTTATTGGGATGTCTAGAAGAGTAATTTTTGTTACCTGCCTGATCTAACCTCCATGAGTAAAATTTCCAACAGAAATACACGCAGAGTATCATTTGTTTACAAGCACCCTACCTGTACTGATCTAAATACAATAAAAATCAACTAAAGTCATACCTTGTAGTTTGTTTTAGGAAACAACCATTTTTTTGCAAAGCCTTTTAAATTCCCCTAACACCTCAACTGTTTAAGTGCAGAAGTTTTCCAGGTGTCCATCGCGAGGCTACGATGACGTTGTTGGAATGGCACTACTGTTGCACGTTTTCTTGTTGACGTATCCATGCCGACCGCACACAACACACCTGAGACACATGTGCGCACACAGACACTATAAGACGTTTAGTCTTGCATACACGAGTGAGATTTTCATAGATGGTATAATATTCGCATCAGACTGATAATTATTTTTCATCTATGATGATTATTTGATACAAGTTTATCTAATGGTAATTATAACGCAGAAAAGTGGTTTTCTTAATTTTCAGCTCGCCTTGTTCCTAACCAGTGTTGTACACAGACACCTACATACATTTGATGTGTTACATCATTTATGTATCCTGTAATTTAACATTGAAGGGATTTCATTGGTTTGGACACCCTAACCTAGGTCAAGAAAGAAGCGAGAAATGGCATAAGAAGAATAATGGACTACTACGATGTTATTATTGTTGCGAGGCATTATATTTTTTTGCAAGTTGAAAAAAAAAAAACGAAAGAAAAAATCCTTAAATCAAATTATTTTAAATTTTAGACATCAGAAAGTAAACTATTGAATGATTTTATCGCAAAGGTGATTTCTGAGTGAGATCAGTACAGTGAGGTAATGATCTAGAAATTTTTATAACACTACCAATAAAGTTACAGAATACGAGTTACGAAAGTAATTTATTCCAGTAATAGGCAGGGTATAAGTGCGACGAGTTCTAAGAGATTCGACGTATTTACCAAAAGGTCTTGTAGTGAAGTGAAGTCTTGTAGGCGATGATGCCGCAGACGAGCTTCATGATGATGTGTGGATATTTGCCAGATGGTTAGACCACCTCGAAAACCACATTTCTTCATTGCAGACAACGTAGTTCAGTATAATGTTGGAGGCATGCCATGAATAACGATATCTTACTATGCCGAAACGCTGCATGGGTCACATTACAAGCAGTGCATGAGTGCATGCACAATGTACAGAGGATAAGGTAAAAGGAAGGACACGAACAGCGATATTTGAATGATATATTTTTTTTGAATGCAGAGTGACATAACTCACAAAATTGTGGAATATGTAAATACCTGTACATATTTTGTTTTCTTGGAACCTTGATATGTTTGAATGTATAAAATGAGTACGTGAAACTTGTATATTTTAAGAGGGTTGAAACTTGTTGTACATAGTATTGTTTCTCGTGTCAGTATTTTTGCTGTGTGTGTGTGTATATATAGCATAATTTTTTCTTTAGTTGATATGTGTGTATATGTAGTTGGTTATCATAGCCATTTGTGTTTTGAGTAACGCAAAAAATGATATGGGGTAGGTGTATGATACAGACGTACGTATCTTATAACAGTTACTAATTTCACGACAACTGTTCAGATGAGCAGGAGTGTCATGTGGGATGTAAAATGTTGTTTTGATATTGAACTGACATGTTCTGATCATTTTATGCACAGTTACTTTACAAAATTTAAGGCAATGCTCGCCAATGGTAGGGCATCTGAAGCATGTTGGATGACTTCTGAATATTTATTTATTTTTCCCTCTTAGTGTTTATGTGTTTACCGAACATTTATATTGTGTATTCGTTGTTTACATTTATTTATTTTGTGTTTGCAGAGCATATTTAATGTGTATTAAATCTGTTTGCTATGTTATTTACCATTGTTTACATTTTGAAAAGATTTTTTGTATTGAATATAATGCTTGCTTTTAGTTTGAGGTTATGTTTATGTTTTGATACATTGGTGGGAAAAAGTAGTATTATATTTGTTATTATGCATTTTGCTATCATTTTGAAGCATTCGTTACAATTTTTAATTAATGGGCAGTAAAATTATATGTATTTATGATACGGCACTAATGGAGTGAGATACCATCAACAATGCTTTGGAAAAGGCTGTAAAGTGGGGTCAAAGGGTTTCTGAGTTGTTGTGAGTCTGGTATAAAGGTGGTGGTTAGAAAGGGGCGTTACCCAGGATACCAGGAATCATCCAGACACTGATGTCATGATGAACGATAGAGCTGATTCGCTGTATCTCGGGTCGTGTGGACAACGACCAAGGCAAAAGTCCTCCTGATGTAATGTTGACCCTCAGATGAACATAATATTGTTGCAATGCATTCTACGTTGTGGACTATCGGCTGTCCACACTCCCTAAATCACTGGTTTATATAGCTAAGTAGCATACATTAACGTTTTGCACACTGAAATAGCACTTATGAATTTTGGCAGGAGGTGGGGGCCTGTGCCCCTAAATGCAATACAGCTACCAAATAAAACCACCTTGGTCCTTCTTACTGATGCGTTTTACTTGATTCCTTAAAACTTCCCTCTAGGAAACAACTTACAATGGCGCCAGATGTAAACTTACTGACCTCTGTTATACAAACAAATACGGCGCGAAGCTGGCAAAATGAAATACATGTGCATTAAGCTACCCCAGGCAATGCAAGCACTGGGATATATATATATAGTCCCGGGAGGCTAAACGAAAATGGTTCCTGAATAAATTAAGCTATGGATAAATTAATGACTGGATGCAACTGATGTATGCCGCCCGGGTGCGAACCGTGAGCGCGGAAGATAAGTGTCCAACCTCTCAGACCAGGCGACGTGAACTACTGGAGCAGCATGGTGTGCATGCCAGTGTTGGCAGGCAGGCAAGCCACAGAGGATTTACTTGCTAACACATCAACACATAAAACATAATCTGCGCTTAAAGAATAATGTACTCTTGAGGCGCTCGGGCACATGTGTTGTCTTAACTACACTGTTCCTTTTACACTGCACTAACACCCATCGTTGCACTGCACTGCTCAACACTCGCTGGAATGTTCCTGCCGATGGCTCGTATGTAGCTTTGCGCACTCAGTAGAGCATGTCTCCCAGCTGCACTGATGAAACCATTGTATTGAGCAAATCGTCTCGGGAGAGGGGAATGTGGTATGCGTCTTTTATTTTAAAGTTTAAATTGCACCAAACATAATTATTTTTGTAAATATGATGATGAAAATTTATATTTTCTTTAATATTATCTATTCATTAGTACTTGAGTGTATTAGCGGGCGTTTTGGTGTCAGAGAGGAGTGGGTGCGCGACATCACTGACGTCAAGCTTTGTTGATATTTTTGTGGAAACATTAGTGAGATCAGCTGATCCTGATGTGTTTTGAATATGGTCTTGTCTACATATCTCTATCTCAGGTATATTCTTTTCGGAGTTCTGTCCGCGATTGGTCATGTAGATAATGCACCAAAATTCTGATAGTTCATTCTTAACTTTGTTAGAAACATTCTCTCAGGGTTTAGGCTTGGAACGAGAAGAACGCACCAAGTTAGTGTTAAAATGTTAGTGTTTTTTTTTTTTTTCAATCACCAGTAATTACCTTACAACACATATGTTTGCAGTCAGCTTAATTATTATAATCAGCACAGCATTCTCAGTCAGGAAGCTCAATGCAATCTACATTCATGTTTGATGATAACACTTTTCTAAGCATCCAATACCTAAAGTTATCCATTGTTTATGTCAGATACCAAGTCAGGTACTGACTTAAGTACAAGTAAGCAAACCCGATATCTGCCATACTGTTCCTGTTTTCCTTGTGTGACAACCAGATCTGAGACACATTGCTGTCAAGATGTATGTGATACTGTTCAACCAATCAACCAGTTAGATAGGGCAGATAACCTCACCTGTCACAAAGTACTCCAGCTGTCATCACTTATTTTAATTACATTGTCTTAACTGTGGTAATATGATGTGCTAAATATGAGTGTGTTTTGATTTATCTACAAAATAAGCTCAGTGGATTTGTACACAATAGAATATTTGTGGAAAAGGTGCCCAACTACATATGTTAATGATAATTGTACTACACCATTGTAGGTATTTTCACACATCACATTATAGCAGTAAATATTGTTACACATATATTGCTGGCACCCAAGTAATAAATACAACTGCGATAATAATACCATATTATTACTAAAGTATCAATACCACCATAAAATTATTTTTAGTATTACTACTACACCACAGCAGAGCGTTTGAAAAACTTTTTTTTTTCACAAATTTATTAATCATGTCTCCATAACATTTACCTACAATATGTAAACATAACCAAGACGAGGAAAAAATAGTACTTTAAAGTAGGAATTGGCCAATACCACATTTTGCCGATACCAACGATACTGATTTTCAGCTGCCGATGCCACCTATTACATCGATGGTGATACTAGTTTCGATGGGCACAATTATAATTCCCAATTTACAATATTAGATAATACTTTTATTATTTAAATTTAAGTTTTAGTTTTGTGAATACTTTAAGCACTTTGTATTAGGTCACCAGCATAGAAATTTAATTATGGTACCTCGCTAATTTTAGTAATAATTAATAAGACAGACAGTTTAACTGGGCATACAAGTGATTTAACACGCAAGAAAAAACTGTTTCCAGATAATACAGCATTGATTACAAACTGAGTTCATTAAAGACGACCTTCAAAATTCCAGGCAATTTGATGCGGACTTGGCTTTTAGACCAGAGTAATATTATAAATAACCTCAACATGCATGTTTGTTTGAGCTAACAGCATAAAGGTGTAATTCAAAAGAATTTACTTCAATAAATTTAATACTAAATATTCACTTTAAATTGAGCGAAATGTAATCTTTATTTATAATAATATTTTTGGCTAGTGTTCCTTTTTGGCTAGTCATAACTTTAAATTGCTAACCAAAATCGCAGCATACCTTTTCTATCAATAACTACGCCCGTCAAAATACCTCCTCCCCTTCAAACCTTCCAAATACAGTTTACAATTACAACACCATAGATCACTGAATACAATGTCATAGAGTGTGTAATTCGTTTTAATTGTCGCCAACCTACGAATTCAGTAACTGCGCAAGAAGAATAATAATCACAGTTACGTTCTCATTGTTGCCAACATACAAATGCAGTAAAGATGTAAGAAAAACTCTTGCGGGATGTAATCAATACTATCGATAGCACCAGTTGTTGATTATGTGCATTGTTTTGCATTCATGTAGTGTTCAAAAGCGAATGATGGTCACAATCTTTGGCGAATGTACCGACAGGAAATACTTTAAAATGTAGAGATGGTAACCATTCCAATTTTCAGGAACCGTTCCGGAACGTTCCAGTTAGTAAAAAAGAACCATTCTTTTCAACCTTTCATTTCGGAACCGTTCATAACATACTACTGGATGTCTGACTTATTCTGTATGTAACATTTTGCATTTCGTAATTATGGATTAAGTAAAAAAAATAGGGATATATATACACACATTACTCATACACTCTCTGGCTAAATGAATATATTACTGCTATGATGAAACTGCAATTACTACTCCATTGTATGTAATAAAATATATACTATGAAAGAAATGTCATTCATACTCATGTAATTTTGTCACAATTTAAGTTATCGCAGAAAACAGAAGAATAGCAATCATTTTCCGCATTTTCTTACATTGCAATTATTTTGTATTTACTCCTTACGGCCGTAATATTTACCGTCACACAACTTGCTACACACAATAACGCTCCAAGTAAAAGGTTCAGTTTGAGAAAAAATTAACATGTATTCTTGTATATTTTATCCTTACTGGTAAGTCTGAGCAAAACCTTTTGAATATAAAAAAAATAATTCTGTTGTGGCATTAGTGTGCCAATTAAACTATTTATTGAAATATTATTCACATTTCTGTTCCACTGTGGGTTTGGTATTATATTCCATGAACAGTTCACAACCGTTCCGATACTATAGGTGGTTCAGTTCATTCGCCAAAACCGTTCGCGAGTTCACAATAGTTCGCGACGAAGAACGATTCCGTCTCTGGAACAGTTCATTCACCAGAACCATTAACGAGTTCACAATAGTTTGAGGCCGAGTTTGATTCCATCTCCGGATGTGTTCTTTTGCCAGAACCATTCGAGAGTCTGCAACAGCTCCGAGACTGAAAAGTTCCGAGGCTACGAACAGTTCCATCCAATCGCCGGAATCAGCAACTCAGTGTACTTAAATAATACTCGCTCTATACAAATTTTAAGGCGTGGTTTTTAATTTAGTCACTGTTTCGAAGTAAAACAACAAAATTATAAACAAATTTCGTGTATTTTCTGTACAGAAGTAGTGGAATAGTTTGGCGGTCCGACGGAAGCGTTCATTTGGCTTGCTCGGAACTTTAGTTCCAGTTCCTTTCTCCAGGAATGTTCTTTGGAACCGTTCCGGGAAATATTTCCCATCTCTAGGCCCACCAAGAAAGGGGGGCAAGTGGTTGCAATTCTCAGGGGCCCTGGTCCTCGAGGGGGCCCGGGTCAGGCCCGACCCATTATTGTTTATTTATAAAAAGACATATTACATAAAAAACTTCATTTCGATACTCAAAACTTTTTAACTTTTTTTGCATAGATGACGACTATTTATGTTGTTATAAATGGTCACTTTTTAGGGGGGAGTGGGTAGGGGGACCTACAGCACACTTTTTTCAGGGGCCCGGAATTTCTCTTGGTGGACCTGTCCATCCCTAGAAAAATGTAAGCAACAGAAACATCTTCGAAAAACAATTGTTCCGAATATATTTTAGGTTACAGACAGAATATCTTATAGGTGGATGCTTTAAATTAATGCTTTACAATATGTAGCATGCAGGTTTATTTAACGTTTTTAAAATAGGATATTTAATAATAATAGCCAACACCCACAATTAGGCTACCACTTGCTGGTACTCTAATTGTGGGTGTTGGTTATGTCTACCTGCTCCATTCTCCTCCACGCCCTCTAAGTTCTCACTGTCTCTTACTTTCCCTCTAAACACCCCTACTTGACAGTAATTCTCACATCCTGTTACTATTACTTTCCTTCTCTAACACCACCCTTCTTACTCTTTATGCCTAAATTCCTCACCCTCCTCTCTGCTTACCACTCCTTTACATATTGTGACTGCTTTTTCACTTTCCTCTGTTCCTTCAACGAGCTCCACCCCATTTCTCCCTGTCATCATTGATGGCCTATAATTTCTTCCATTTCACCTTCCCTGCTCCTGCCTTCACCACCTTCCTTTACCCATATGCTGCCTTCTTTGCTTCTTCTTCAGCTCCTGCACCTCCACTCTACTGTGAATGCCATACTGCTCCCTTGCAAATTCTAACCTGGCATACTATTGTGCATATCCTTCTCTTCACCTCACATCTTCAGCACTCTTCCTAATATCCAGACCTTCTTCCCTTAGCAACCACCTTTTTCTACATGTTTTTCATTTAGTCTCCTTGCCAAACACAATCCCTAGATACTTATATTCTACATCTCTTTCCCTCCATCTGTTCATGTCCTGCTAACACCTTCTTTCTTGTAAACCACACTTCTTTTTTTTCTTACATTTATTTTTTTTATCTTCAGTGGTTCACAACCACGCCCTGTCAATGTCTACCTGCAAGTTCCCTCCCCATCTCTACATAAATACACAATCATCTGCAACCATTTCATTTTTCCTTAATCTTTTGGTAAACAACAGAGGACCCAGCATACTTTCCTGTGACACCCTGAAGTCACTCCTTCCCCCGATATTACCTTCCTACTTCACCTATGTTTTTGCCCCATGAGAAAGTCCCCAATTCATTCCACTACCCACTTGTCTGCTTCAGCTCATCCACTTTCTTCATAAAAGTCCCATGGGGCACCCTATCAAATGCTTTCTCAAAGTCTATGAATAAGGCATCCACCTGCAACTTCTTGCACCAGATCCTCTAACAGCCTAGCCAACTGCATCTGACATGAGTATCCTTTCCTGAAACAATGCTGTGACTCCTCCAACCAATACCTCTTGTTCATAATATTCAGCATACTGAAATACCAGCCTTTTCACTGCCTTTCCTGTACTCGATGCGAGACTCATCGGTCTGTAGCTACCAGGCTTCTCCCTATCCCCTCCTTGCTTATGTATTGAAACTACCAACTCATCCTTCTAGCCTTGTGGCAACTTACCCTCTCCCAAGGACTTGCTAAACAACACCGCTAAGTATTTCACTAATTCTCTCCCACCAAACTTACATGCTGTGTTCCCTATCCCATCTGATACCACTGTCTTACTGTTCTTCTGCCGCTAATTACAATTTCTATCTCCCACTCACTCATCTTAAACTTAATAAACAACCCTCGGTCTCTCTTAGCCTCCCTATACCAAACCTCCTTTGCCTCAAACATTCACAAGAACTGGCCTTGCGGCATCTCCTTTTTTCCTTGGCCATTTTAAGCAGTCCTACCATCCCTGCCTTTCAGCATAGGGGTTCCTTCTTCTCCTCCCCTTACCTTCTTAACACACATAAAAAAGTTCCCCCCATTCCTTGTCTTTTCATTCTTCCACCATGTTACCTAAAAATGTATTCTTTGCCTGTTTAATCATCCTTTCAAGATCCTTTCCCACTTGTTTCATTAATTCCTTAGCTCTCGTCATACCTTCATTTCTCCACTTGG
The DNA here is from genome assembly GCA_029891345.1 of Dryococelus australis. NCBI lineage: Eukaryota > Metazoa > Arthropoda > Insecta > Phasmatodea > Phasmatidae > Dryococelus > Dryococelus australis. The sequence goes on from CM056994.1 coordinate 250,448,100, forward strand.
CATGCGATTTTCTACATTTCCTCTTCATTTTTTGAATATCCTGTCCATATTATGATGGATTTCCCACAGACCATAATACTTTATTTGGCACAAGTTTCTCCAACATAATCTCTATTATTATTCTAAATTCTTCCCACAATATGTCCACACATTCCTCCATAGACCACTTTACAAACCTATCCCTCATTAAGATTTCGCCCCCTTCTTGTATCCTCTCCTATACTGCCATACCAACCTAGCTGTTGTTTGTTCTTCCCTCATATTGCCAGGCTCAATTTCCACAACCGAATTATCATAATCGCTTATGCCATTCAATACTATTGCACCAACTACCACATTCCCAGGTCTTACCTAAACTACATCCAGAACTGATCCAACAATATCTTCATTCCCCCTCATAGGGAATTCTACTACCCGAACCAGGCCTCTGTTAACACATTGCACTGCCAATCTCTACATCATGCTGCCCATATTTTCTGCACCTTCTATCCATCACACACCTGGCTTATTCAGGTCAGTCCCCTGCTACAACAACCCACTGCTTTTCTTCAGTCTAGCAACACTCTCCTTGATCATCTCAATTGCATGCCACGCCTTTCCTGGTGGCCTATATGCTACCAGAAAAGTAATTCTCATTACTACTACACCCACTTAATTTAATTTCCATGATTTCAACATCCTCACTAATCAATTCTAGTGACTCTTTCAGCCCCTCCCTTACACACACCATTATTCCTCCTCCTCTCCCATCCCTATCTCTTCTGAAGATGGTAAACTTATCCTGCCTACATTCAATGTCAAGCACTTCCTCATTCCGCCAAGTATACACAGCTACCATTATCCGATATCCCATATCTTGTAACCTTACCCCAGAAGCCCTCCAGCTTGCTGTGCACTCTCCTACAGTTCACCACCATTGACTTAATGCTAACATGCTTCTTTATCATTCTACTTTACTTACCCCCTCTCTCCACCCTTGAGGCCTCATCAGTGCTTTCCTCTCCATTTAGCTCTACTGCTGATACCTTTTCCCGCTCTGGTTGCTATTTAAACACTCGTTGCTCAGCCTTAACCCTCTCTATACATACAGCTGCATCCCTACCTAGTAGATCCTCTAGAATCCACTATCCCTCCTCTGTCAGGTGTACCTGGTCTCTTCGTACAATTTCCGAGCCTACCTATTTCCTACTATCTATAAATGTAGCCCCCAAATCCCTACATACCTTCTCATAAACCTTACTCGCTGCCATCCCCTTGCTGTAAGTTATTTCCTTTCTGACAAGCACACCATTAACTATTTTCCTAGCGCTTGAGAACTTCTCATGTACTGTACTTAGTAACCTATCAGACCCATCTCTACCTCTTGCCTCACCTCCTTTCGAGCCAGGTCATCCCCCCCCCCCCCACCACTCGTGAATTAAAACCACCTTTGCTACCCTGCTACCTTTCATACTATTAATTCTTTCCACCAAACCCCTGATTGTTCACCAGCAAACACTGCATTATATATATATATATATATATATATATATATATATATATATATATCCTTTCCTGATTTCCCTCATCTCCACCTCCTTTATAATCTAGCTGCCTACGAAAACCACCTCTGGTTCATTTCCTCCAAACCTTTTCTGCTATGTGTCCCTTCCACCCATTTGCCTCCCCTTGTCTACTTCACCTCTTCCCTGATCCCTGCCACCAGTCTCCTCCTGCACCAGCCTTGTTTCCATCCCTTTGACCAGTCCTCTTTTCCCCTCCGGCCGTGAACTGTACGTTTTTTTTCCTACTTGCTTCTCTTTGCCGATCCCTCTCCTACAAGCCTCTACATACTGCTTCCTGCCTTCCACCACTGCCTGCTCCCTATGTACTGTTTTCCACTCTTCCATCCTTATTTGCTTCCTTGTGTCTACTACCTCGTTATTCCTTGCTACTATTTCCTGCTCCTCTATCCTTATCTGCTTCCTAGTGTCACCTACTGCCTTATCCCTTTCTATTGTCTCCAGCTCATCTATCCTCCTCCTTAATTTTACCACCTCTAATAATTTGTATGGGAAAACTGAATAAACATAACTGGGATAATGAGAACGACGTTACACTGTATTACGAGCCCTCGCTCAGTGAACAGTCGCATGTTCGTTGACATGGCATTGGTAAGTGCTATATACATACCACTGAAGTAATCTGAGTACTAATAATCAGTGAATAACAATCGGTAAATAATATTCAGATGCTACAAATGCAGATGATCAGCCCATCACTACTTTAAAGTTCTCTTACATGCTATAAATATTATTTTGTAGCTTTTAACATTGTTAAAAACTGCTTTTTAGACTGCGGTTTCTTAAAACATACTACCTCAAAACCACAATAGGGATATTCTTGAAGTCCTGTAAGTTGTAATGGGTTTTTGGTTAAATTCCCTTTTTCTTTTGCAAGTGAATTTAATATTTTATTTTCTTTGGTGCCACGAGGAGTAGGCAAGTTTTATCAGTAGTTGAATTTTGTGGCACTATTCTAGTCTTTATCAGTAATGTGTTTGCCGTTTCTGAAGTCGTAGTGAGGTTGCATCAGTTTTAGAGATAACAGTTTTTTTCGACTTTGTTTGCCATTTTCCGATAGTAAGCAATTTTTATTCTAGAAGTTAGCTGCTACGTAGTTGGATCTAGCCAAGTGTAGGAGTTCGTACAAAGGATTTCCATATTTGGTGTGAGACAAATTCTATTTTTAGTAACGTAACTAGAGAAGAAGTGAAGAGAGGGGATAGGCACGCACCTAGCTGCGCTCCGAGGGTCAGGGGCCCTATAGAAAATGATAACCGGTCGTGAACGAGGCACGATGGCAGGTGCCATGCCTCGCGATATTCTCGCGATGCGAGTTTAAAAATGACGACGTTAACTAGTGAACTACGATCGTCTACTTAATAAAACTGTTCGCGTTTGTTTTGTGAACATGTTATTTGATATTTGAAGTTTAAAATAAAAACTGAGTAAATATTCGGAGATGGAAGCAATTTTTTTTTTTAAATTTAAACATGGCGTCTTGGTCGCATGCTCAACCGAGTGAACTGTGGCTGTGATGTACAGTAGTAATTTTTGACAACTGCCCCGAGTCTATTAACTAGCATTTGTCACATTACAATAATGGCGCCCAGACGTGGGGCGATGGTGTGCTACATTACAAAAATGGTGACCAATGTTTAGGGTTGAGCTTCAACATGCCCTGCGATACTGAAGATTACTGGCACAAAGTTCATTAATAGTTCGCCGTGCGCTGAAGTGCATATGATAAACAACAACAATTTCCATGCAGCAGTGTTCAAGGTTCTAGGGTCTAGCATTCCATTCCAGTGTTCCAGAGAGCTACGAAGGATCCTCACACCAAATCTTCAGCAGCAGGATACAAATGTATTGACCACGTCTTAGTAGTCAGTCATCAGAGAAGCCAGCATTCCAAACAATCACAATTCACTTTTTGTACTGTTCTATATAAATAATGTGGTTTGTTAGGATTAAATTCATCTTCTTTTGTAATAACTGGTTTTTCTTTGCCCTGTTTCAAGGTATGATTTAATTTTAATATTTTCTTTCTTTTTGTACTATGTTAATTTATAATATTCAGATAGATTTTAAGTATTATAATATTCCTTGGAGATGATTTAATGGTTTGGTAATGTATTTGTCTATTATTCCTGCGAGAACGGTGTATGCTCAACCATAAACACTGGTTGATAGAGGCGAATATCGTGACTGTTTAAAAAGAAAGTTTTGTTTGGAATAAAATGTAGAACATGAGTAAAAAGGTTCGTAAAAGGAAAGTTCTGCAAGAATATCGAAGCGATGATTCGTTGTATAAAATTAAATTATTTTGAAAAGGAAAATTATAATTAATCACTATTATGTATAAATAAAGATTTTATCTCTACAAGAAGACGTTGATTATAAATACATGAAATTTGCAAGATGATTTAGTTCGCAGACATATTTGGAAGAAGATTCTGCATAATATTCAACGCTATGCAAGATTGTAAAGAAGAGATTCCTGACGTTGGGAAGTTCCATCTCACCGAGGATTCCAGAGTCAACTGGTGAGCTGCTGTACAACCGGAATCATTCTGCGGCGGATCGACGACGAAGTTCGACGCCCGCGCACCCGAGAGCAGTGACGACGAGAGAGAGAGAGAGAGAGAGAGAGAGAGAGAGAGAGAGAGAGAGAGAGAGAGAGAGAGACTACAAATCGTTTGCCATGATTGAAGTTGCAGCATCAGATAAGGCCTAAGCAACCTTATTAATACTAAAACTGTATCAACGACGAAGTTGAGCTAATTTTATTGAAGTAATCCTTATAATAATGTTGTCCGCTCCAGTACTAATAATTTATGGATTAAAGCTAGAATTGTTTGATGCAGAATTTTTCATCATTAACATTGACACTGTATTTTGTTGTAATTTTAAGTTTTGATTTTTTTAAATATATTCATCAGAGGAGCATTTAATTTATAAACCTTTAATATATTTTTAAGTTAATAATTTTACTAAAAGAAAAACAATTCTTACAAGACTATTTCATTCAAGACTTTTGCTTATAATATTTCCTGATCATTAAGAATTCCAATATTATTATTTGTTTTTGATGATATGCAATCTCATATTAAATCGGAGTTGAGCTAAGATATTTATGAATAAGAATATTTAATATTAACTGTGTGATAGCTGATAGTAGAAATGAGAAGCTAACTGTAGCAACTGTTTAAATTAGCATATTTGTTGAAGTGAACAGTTTTAAAGTTTACTTCTTTAATTTGAAACTAGCTGTTACATAGTAATTGACGCCCATACGCGTGTCGATAATGAGCAGTACCAGAAGTGCTGTCTTAGATATTACACTTTTCAAGAAATGAAACTCTAGAAAAGCTGCCGAAAATTTTCCATGTGTAAACATTTGAAAAATTCTTGTTGTAAGATATCACATTTCTTTCTCTTTGTTCTTGTTTCTAGTGTGTTAAATTTTGCCAGGCAGAGTGTTTATAATTAATTAAAATACTGTATTCAAGCAGATATATTCATAATGGTTAAACAAAAAGAAAGAAATGCCTGAAAGAAGTGAGCAACTAAGATTCATCATAATACTAATTAAAGAACAAACACATGAGATTTGTGCATTTGGGAACAAAATGAAAAATTATTTTCAACAGTTAACAGGAAAATGTGACGAAATGAAAAAGGGATTTTAACAGTTAGCAGGAAAATTCGATGAACAGAAAATAGAATGAACAGAAAAATTAGACAAGGTAACAAATGCAGTAGATAATAATAGTGAGGGTGTGGTCAAATTGAGATTGGACTTAAATGTCAATGGCAAAATGAACGAGGTTAGGAATAAAGGTGTGGAACAAAAGGTAGCCCCATTAAATGCCACAAGTAATGATGATAAAAAGTTAGCTCATGTATTTGAGAATATAAACAAAGAGGTTAAGATTATTGATAGTTGCGAGCGGAATAATGGATGTAGAAACGTTTGACACCGACCACGACCCTATATCCCATTTCCCCGCCATCTAGCAGCGCCGCAGCAGAAACCGGACTATAACTGGCGCTTACACGTGCCGGTGCAGTCCGCGCATCGACTTCCAACAGCATTCGAACACAGTGCATCAGTGCGTGTAATGCAACCGAAGTGATGTGTGTGCTAAGCAAGGGAAAGTGCCATGTGAGAAAGAGCAGAGTGGCCACACCATCACGTGCGCTTCACACTGCTGTGAGCACCACCATGCCAAGAGTTGTCAGGCCGTGCGAGCAGCGAAAAGGAAGTCGGCCATGGCGACAATAGTTTTGGCAACAGCCGGGGGAAAGGTATCCTAAACAAGGCCGGCGGAGAAGTATAAATATGGCGAGCACTGGAGGCTCGCGGCCATATTTGTTCCTGCCGACTCCAGAGGGCCGCCTGCGTCAACGTCGCTGAGAGGGCCGCCAGTCCAGAAGACCAGAGTTCGACGCCGTGAGGGAGCAGCTGCAGAGACGAGCCTGAGCGAGACCGAAACATCAGTGGGTAAATATCATTCCTGATTAGGGCGTCTTCAGTAATGTGAGGCGAGGGCGAGCAAGGCAATTTTTAAGAGCTTACACAAAGTAGATTTTATATAATTTAATTGTTTTGACATTTGGTAATTGAGTTAAGAGTTCGAACGTAAAGAACTAATGATTACTTGATTGTATTATTCGAAGGAGCCAATAAACGTAGATTTGTGTAAAAGTGGCGCCTTACTGGACTACATCACCCCCTTAATAAATGCGTGACCCATTGGTTTAAAGTGGGGTCACAGCAACTGATGGAGACGCCGGCCTTCCACCCTCTCGCGAGTCGAGTTTGAACAATTACATTAAATCTTAATACACGATTATAGATTTAAATTGAAATTAAAACTATAAATTGCCATGCGAGCTATAGTAGTGACTGTAAAGACATAATTAAGTAACCTTAACAATGAAAGTCAAATAACATACGTGCAAGAGCCCATTCACAATAACATGAAGTCTTGCGAAGGGCACTTCATTGTCTGGAAATTGTGGTCACTGAGCAGGTGTGCGTGCAACCTTGCCGCGCAAGCAAATCGCGATCGGACAAAGACGCCAATCGTACTGTAAAAGTAGTGTGTGTGTGATCTTTTAGACTTAATGGACGAATGAGAATACGCTCTTCATATTCTTCATCAGTAGAAGCACCGCAGTAAAAATTAACAGTAGTGAATGCACAATAGTTACTGTGGAAATATTAAAATGCTTTGTAGAGTGTATGCATGCTAGCTCATAAGTCTATACCCACCGAACCTTTCCACACAACAACGCAATTAATGAGCAACAATAGTTCACCATCTCTCGTACAAGCCGCCAAACAATTACTCAAACAGGCGACAATAGACTTATCGGATACACAAAAGAAGTTGGAAACTAGACAATTAAATAAACCAGCGAAATTCCAAAATTTAATAACATCCCCAGAGAAATTTTTAGAGAAAAATCCGGAACTCAGTGAAGCATTTAACGCGAAATCAACACCCCTAACACGATGCTTAGCCAACAAAATCATTCACAAAGGGTTTTTACCAAAAACACCACCACTCACTGACACACCCACCTACGAAAACATTAACGAATGCGCTGAAGGATACCTCACACCAACACGTATTGACACCAACCCTGACTACATTTATACAAACACACACTCGCGCCTACGTCGGCAGCTCGCATTCGCGCGATATCAACTTGAAAATTCAACTCACAATGCAGGCACTAGAGTGCACCTCTTGACGGATGCAATCCGTGCGGCGAGCACGCCACAGTTAGATAATTCACCTACAGATGGGAGCCCTACCACCTTTCATTCGCACATTATCCACATGTCAATATTCAAGTACAATGGCCGAAAATGTATTATAGTAGGGGCCTACACTGAATTCAGTACCACTTGTAAAATGTACATATAAAGAGTTAAGGCTGTAATATAAGTCACCAACAGTTTAGCGTAAATTATGTGCGCAAATGTGTACAAAATGTTATAAAATAAGTTCACAACAAATTAAGTATGTCGTTTAGTCCACTCTAAGTACAGCCGGTGCTCGGCTTCATACTGCTACATAATTAATTAGTCTTAAAACAGCGAACAAGTTAACTTCAAACTTTCAGCCGAATTTATTATTGGAACACCAAATTAGGCCTGTTGTGGACTGTTGAGCTAAACCGGTGCACAGTATTACCACGAAATCCACTACTCCCAGTGTCCGGCGCCGGTTCAAATACATTTTCAGGGGATAAAAACAGGTGCCGAGCACATTCCCCCCATCCAAGGCCAACAGGAAACAAATACCTATAGGAAATTACTTACTAAAATGAAAATGATGTGGTCAATCTCTTGCCGGCAAGATAACAAAAACCCAATAAGTACTTGCAAGTATAGGCTGTTCTCGGTAAAGTGAGCATTTTTAAAGGTGTTTCACCAGACATAATAACCAATAAATACATTTCTTTGTGGCCTCGGACTTTTGGTTTTGGGTCTGGTGAATGTATACACTATGTTTATTACTCACATGGCAGGATTTAATTTAACAAGTTGTGGAAGGATATAAATTGGTTAAAAGAAACAAGTAACTAGGGCTTCAAAAGTGCTCACTTTACCGTGAACTGCCTATACAATCGCACCTTCTGTTGCATAAACTATGTACTATTTTGTTAAGGAATCGACAGATAATTAGGAAAAACTGTATGATGTGTGGACAGTACGTCACCGCTAATGCTGATGTATATTTGGTAGAAACTGATACCATTAAGAAATTGAAATGTTGCTATTCAAGTCCATTGTAAGGTTTTTTTGTTGTGATTTTAGTAATATTAGCAATAGCGGTAAAGCTGTTGCGAACTGAAGCAGAGTTACGTCATATTTTAAATTGATAGAGTACTACAAAAGCTGTACTATCATCATCAAAGGCTCTTCACATTTTGTTCATTGAACAGCGGCATAAATAAAAAATTGCTACAGTACTTGAATAGTAACATACTTGTCAATGTTCTCGATAACAAATAATTACTAAGTACAAATAATAAAATAATTTAAAAAATAGTAAACTCATTTACATACTTAGTATCAAGCCAATTTTTGGTTCTTATAACATTATTATTAATTACACATATTACAGGGAATATCAAATTATTGTTTGTACATACGTGTTAATACACCAAGAAAGATATATAATGTACATACCGAATCAGAATATCTTATATTATAATTCAATGCCACAGAAGACACATGTTATAGCTCAAACCTCTATTATTCGTATTATTAGTATTGTTGCTACAAATAGAAATAATTCAAAACAAAGCTAACAAAGCCTAGCGATATAGTATACCCATTTTCTTTCCCTAAAAATATTACTTAAAAAAGAATTATCTTATTTTAAAAATATAGATGTAAAAGTAATAACCGTGCAGTTGTAAGCACAGATATAATATGACTTTCACATGTGACTAGATAACGCCACAGTATGTAACGCAAAACCTAAGCCCCACCTTACTTTCAACGCGTTAGGGAGACCTATAAATAGTGCGCGAGGACACTCTGAACGTTTGCTACCCACTCGGCAACCGCGTGGAAGAGAGGCTTGTCTCAGGCAGCTCCGGCGGAGTAGTGTACGGCAGTGTTCCACGCCCGGCATTATAAGATGCCTCCCCTATTGTGTGCCACACTTCAGCTCGTGTGGGACTCACGAGCCTCGAAGCAAGGGGGCAGTGCTGTGAGCACCACCATGCCAAGGGTTGCCAGGCCGTGCGAGCAGCGAGAAGGAAGTCGGCCATGGTGACAATTGGCAACAGCCGGGGGAAAGGTATCCCAAACAAGGCCGGGCGGTGACGTATAAATGTAGCAAGCTCTGCGGTTCGCTGCCATATTTGCTCCTGCCAACACCAGAGGGCTGCCTGAGTCGACGTCGCTAAGATGGCAGCCAGTCCAGTGGAACGAGTTCGATGTCTGAGCGAGATCGAAACATCAGTGGGTAAATATCATTCCTGATTAGGGCGTCTTCGGGTAAAGTGAGGCGAGGGCGAGCGAGGCAATTATTAAGAGCTTACACAAAGCAGAGTCTATGTCATTTAATTGTTTTGACATCCAGTAATTGAGTTAAGAGTTTGAACGTAAAGAACTTATGATTTCTTGAGTATTATTCGAAGGAGTCAATAAACGTAGATTTGTGTAAAAGTGGTTGCCTTACTGGACTAAGTCACCCCCTTAATAAATGCGTGAACCGTTGGCTTAAAGCGGGATAACAGCAACGCATACGAATACACAGAAATAGTACCCGAGTGCTAAGTGTACAAAAGGTACGTAAAATCACAAAGTAATTTCATGCAAGGACACTCGGGCATATAAAACACTGTAACAAACTTCCTTAACAGCACAAAAGGCTATTTCAAGAGAGTTTTGTTGTTTTTCTGTACTTTTCATTCTCATATAAGGCGCGTGCAAGAGTCGTTTATGTAAATGTCAAGTGTACGGAAGTAGTTCTTCGTGGCTCGCCTGCCGCCAACGCCGGGCCAGCGCGCCACGCTGTACTGCTAGTCATCTAAACGCTGTCTGAGAGTGGGGACGTGTGTTACCGTGTCCGCGTTTTTTCGCGCGCACAGGCGGCCCTCAAACTTTGTATCGACCATTTAGTTTTAAATAGTTATTTAATTTAATCGGGACCATTTTCATTTGCCGCCCGGGACTCTCCACCTCTCAACTTCCCTAGAGCATGCATCGCCTGGGGAAGCATAATTTTTTAGTAACCTTTGTCTGGCTTCGCGCCATTTTTATACAGTATGAACCGCGTCGATAGGTGAAAGCCGATACCAATGTAAGTTGTCTTCAGCAGAGAGATGTTTAATAAAACCCAACTGAATAATGTGAACAGTGTCGCATATTTTATTCGTGTCGCTTTCAGGCATTTCAGTGCGCGGACCCTCATCTTTCCCACCAAAGTGTTTTGTATCATCAAGTGTAATTTCCTGTGTAATTGTCTTTAAGGGTGCGTGGTCCACCCTAAGAGTCCACCACACAATACGCAATTGAATCTGGAACATAACTGAGGAGCACCACGCCGGAGGGATTGTCACTTTTGGTCATCGGCACACGACCCTTGAGTTAACAGAGTCAACTCTCTACAACATCATTGGCATAGTCGCTCTACAGTACCTGGCGCCCGGGTACAGTATGATTCCAAACCACCTTTTCCTGGTAAATAACTTTACCGCTCCTGAAAACCTCAATTAACCCAATCTTACACCACGCCATGCCATCAAGTTATAAGTAACTCAGTTCCTGTAAGTGAAAATCAATTGCTGAGGCAAATTGATAATTTTGAAAAGAGGGTACCAAACTGTTGTGAATTAAATGTAATGAGAGTACAGTACAATTAGTACCAGATTATTGCAAAAGTAGGGGGTACTCTAGAGGAAAATATTTTAATATATCGTCCAGAAAATTTTTTGTAAGACGAAAGAAAAAAAATGTATACGCAAGGTCAGACAAGTGATGAGGAAAAAGAAAAGGAAAAAAGAGGGAAGGGGGGGGGGGGTAGCTTGAAGACGGTAGGGAAATGGAAAATTGTAAAGAACAGTGGCAGGAAGGTTGTGAGAAAGAAGAGATGCAAATGGAGACGCAGTGTGATAATGTTGTGGAGAAATAAGAGGAAAAAATTAATAAATGAATAAAGGTAGACAGGCTGCAATTTAGGTTTAACAGATAATTAAATTTTTTTAAACATTTATTTGTATAGTTTTTTTATATTTTAATAGTACTGTTTTTAGACAATTTTATTCTACATTGATAATATAATAATGATAAGTTACTGTGTTTAGTGTAATGGTTATTTTGTTAAAATAAGCATACGAGATGGAAGAGAATGTAGGGTTGTGGTATGTACAAGATAAATATGATTATTATATTTCCCTATTTTTTTGCCTTGGGATAGGCAACAGGTATACACTATTAAGACGAGTGAAATGTTTTAGATTGGCTGGCCAGTAGATGGTTATTTTATTTTAAAAAGTTAGTAATATGGAATATAGAGTTTATTTTATTTTTTTTAATTTATATACATGTCAGTGTGTTAATGTAGGATGCTAGTGGTTAAAAGAGAAGCAGAGGTAGAGGGAAAATAACAAGGAACAAGTACGCGAAGGGTTCGAGTGTTTCTATATGAAACAATATTGTTTTCTCTAATGCACAGAATTGTTTATGACCATATAATGCTGTGTGAAAAGTTGAGTTGTAAGTGAAGTAAGTTTTCAAAACTTGAGAAAAAAAAAAACATATTTTTTATCTTAAGTAATGAAGGGCGTTAGTGGAGAAATAAGTAAGTACGAGTTGACAAGGCTCATGAAAATATATATACATAAATGTATTTTCTTATGTAACATTATCAAAAACATTTTTAAGTAATAGTGTCGAATTATGTACTTGTATTTGTGCTTGTATTTTCGGTGTCGTAAAGAACACTTAACTAGATGTAGTATACATATCATTTTCTCATTATTTATAATATAATACTATCACAAGAAAGTTTTAGGGTTGTGAAGTTGGTGTTTAATGAAAGATAAATGGAAGAATTTTATAATATAAACAGTTGTGCTGTTTGTTTGCATAAAAGGTAATGTTTTTTTATTGTTGTGTGTAACTATGGAATTAGTACTTGTACTTTGAGCAGAATATCAAACAGTAACAATGAATACGAAAAAAGTTCGTATCTGTTTCAGATGTCAAAAAAATTATTTAAAGTTCAATTTAAAAATAGTTCATTTTGAGAAATTGGAAGATTTGAAAAGATAAGGGAACTTAATGTACAGGTGTAAGAATGTAATCATTTTTTTGGAAAAGAAATGACAGTTTTAAAGTAGGAGTATATTAAATGGAAAGTTATAATTAACCTAAATAATTTGTTTCGATGTTGACAACTAATAAATGCTGAGGTGTTGTAGTGTGTTGGAGGTGAAAATAATAGAGATGAAGTGGTAAAAGGTTACTCCAGTTTGTATAATGTCCTTGGATCTTAGTAATGAGAATAAGTTTTTGTGTAGGACAGGTCTGGGTCCCCTTCTTTATTCAGCACTGACCTAGTATATATTGAAATTTTTAAAGTAAATAAGACAGTGCCTTTTTTAATTTTTGGGCAGACCTAGATCCCTTTTAAAATGTTGCGTTCTGATCCAAGAAAGGAACTAAAGTGATAATGAGCAGACCTAGAATTAATATGCTATGTATAGTGTGAACAACCTTAACCTTCACTGGAAACTATAAACTTTAAAATAATTACAACTGTTTTGTTTAAACCATACATAATGAGATTTGATAATAAATATTCTTTAAATAATATGTATGAATACTGCGAATCATACTTAAAATTTGATGGAATCTTAGAAGTGGAGATGGATAATTTTGTGGATTGTTGTTTCTTAAAGATGTTTGATGATGTAATTTTTTTTGGATGTATAATTTTCATTAAATATGTTTACAAATCTGTGTTGTTTTTAATTTGTTGACTTTGCAGACACTTTAATTAATTATTAAACTTTTTGAGAAAAGAACATATGTCCAAAATCTTAACTGTGAATTAATGTTTGGATGTAATTGTAATGTGATTAAATGATGTGCCAAGGTCTTGCAGCATTCCAGTACATGTCTTGAGTCTTCTTAAGGATATGAAAAGAATACTTTTTATGTTATGTAATAGAGTTTGTTTATTGAATTGTAAACATAAGTTGTTTGTAAACAACAAGGTCGCAGTAGTTTGCAGAGTAGTCGCATACAAGGTAGGTTTCGATTTGGGAAAAGTTTCTTCAATATCTCTCCAAAATCGAGGGAGGTAATGCAACGTTGCAGGTTATGTATTTTTAACAGTTTTTTGATTAAAATTTAAGATTAGTTTTTTGGTTATATTCCCTTCTTATTTAGCAAGTGAGTATAATATTTTATTTTCTTTATTGCCACGTGGAGTAGGAAAGTTTTATCATTATTATGGCAGTATTCGAGTGTTTATCAGTGAGATGTTTGCCGTCTCCGAAGTTGTAGTGAGGTTGCATCAGTTTTAGAGATAAAAGTTTTTTAGACTCCGTTTACCGTTTTCCGATTGTAAGCAGTTTTATGTTCTAGAAGTTAGCTGCGACGTAGTTGGATCTAGCAAATGGTAGGAGTTCGTACAAATGATTTCCATATTTGGTGTGAGGAGTGGGGATATACACAGCGCCTAGAGGGAATTTAAGCCCCAGCCAAATTCTATTTTTAGTAACGTAACTATAGAAGTGTGGAGAGGGGATATGCTGCGCTTCGAGGGCCAGGGGCCCTATAGCAAATGATAACCGGTCGTGAACGAGGCGCGATGGCAGGTGCCGTGCCTCGTGATGCGAGTTTGGAAATGACGACATTAACTAGTGAACTACCGTGAGGCTATCCAATGTTTGTCTACTTCGTAAAACTGTTTGTGTTCGTGTTGTGAACATGTTATTTGATATTTTAATTTTAAAATAAAAACTGAGTAAATATTCCGAGATGGAAATTATTATTTTTTTATTTCAACATGGTGCCTTGGTCTCATGCTCAATCGACTGAGTGAACTCTGGCTGTGATGTACAGTAGTAATTTTTGACAACTGCCGCGGGGGTATTAACTAGCCTTTGCCACGTTACAATAAAGTACACGCAGGATGACAAGAATGCTGCATGTCTTTTAAGAGCCCTGTACACAGCCGCAGTGGTGCATTTAATGTGCATGGCTGCGTCGGCCTTACGCGCTTCTCGGCCTCGGAAGTGTAAAAGAGTTCCAGGTAGGCAGACCCCTTAAAACTGTTAATTTTATTTAAACACTATTCAAGTCTCGAATTACCATGTGTTGAAGAAAGGTTTGGGAAGATACGAGGGGGAGAGAGGAGAATATCTGTAGATGTATGCCAAATGTGCTGTGAAGAAAATCTGTAGACTATTGTCATTTATTTTCTCATTTGACATATTACACAGAACTGTATATCGTTATGGCTTTTAGGGATGAAAATTCATTTAGTTTTATAATCAAAACTACAAATTAACTTTACAGCAAATATTTGTTGACAGGAAAAACTTTTGCCTTATTGCCATTGTGCTCCAAATTTAGTAACTAAATTATTTATTTGTAGGAAACTTAGTTATATGTAAAACAGATTTGCTCACTATTGCACTACTAAATATTAATTTTTCCATTAAATTCACAAACGTCGGTTAAGGTTTTGAGTCCCTATTTGATTTATATCAGGCCCTTCAAGTGTTTTCAGAATGTTATCATTCCAACTTGAAAATGTCCTCAACTTCAATTACACATACAAACTGTAAATGACTTTACAAGATCGGAGCTGAACCTGCAGTAGTATTACTATCAAGTCGCAACATCTCAAGGATCTGCTTTCAGTAATTCTCAAAACAGCAGCTGTATGTGGGCCATGCTTCTTACACCTACAAAGGTCACAATCTTTTGGCTTGAAGCAAGTTTTGTACACACCCTTTCCATATTGTTTCAGGGGTGCAGCAGCAAAGGAGGGGGAAGGACCATACCCTCTAATTAATAAAGAACACAATGAAATAAACACGGCACATTAAAATAAATTTAATATTACTTCCCGCAGATAGATTAGGGTGTAGGTGGGTTTTCAAAATTTCCTGTAATCTGCCCTGTTGCTGCACTCCTACCCAATTTATGCTGAGTGGAACACACTAAGTAGCACTTTAAACTATACTAATATGTTGTATCGGGAGTGATAATATACAGATGTATTACTTTATTTTTTTTAAACATCACACTCATTTAACAATATTAAAATTTATAATTATTACTTAGTTGTTATATAATCTTATTCACAAAAAAAATGCTGGATAAAAGAAACATGAATACCAATATTTCATTGTGGATATAAAAATCTAAGAAGAGGACGATATGTTTATGGAAAATTAAGTTTCGCCTTAAATACCAATCATATTAATATTTTAAATATGAATGATTTACTTAAATTGATGGTTTACATAAACATCTACAAATATGCCAGTTCTGTTATTATTTTTAATTATATAGTTTGCCAATGCTTAACACACGCATAATGTACGAACTATACACTTTTACAATGACGTTTTAGTGTACAATACAGCTTTAGTAGACGATAATAACTACCACTTTGACTTTATGATAATGCTCAGTCGTACTTTTTCCAATTTCAGAGTGCATGAATAATTGTTTCCAGGGCACTATAAAGTAATCTTAAATAGGTACTCTCAGTTCGTTTAACTGAACGGTATTTTAAAGTCATAATTAATTTGGCACAGGACTTCTTTTCTGCAACTAAAAGAAACTGCGTGGATTTAATTTCTTTTCTTTTCAAGTCTAATTCTGTTTTCAAACAGTTTAGCTGGTGATTTTTGTTATGGATTGTATTGCAATTTAAGTAATCCATAGCAATAGTATTTATGATTTTCTTTGTGGGTGAAGAATGACTAGAGTGCGTTGTGCTGTAACATGTTCCTCATGCTAGAGCAAAAGATATTCATGCTAGAGCAGTAAACATAGACCTGCAGTTGTGTACAAATTGACGTGAACGCAGAGTTTACGTGCTCCTCTGACAATTTGCACTACGTAGTCATTTATCGCATTTAGAGCATGCCACGAGTACGCTGGTGTGGGTTGCCGAGAACAAGTGAGTCAATTTTCCTGGGCACTTAGATCGCGTAACTCACAAAGGTCGTTTTAACAATTTTATTCCAAGAGGTAACTCTTGGGGAAAATCAGTTAGCGGTCTAGTACGGCGTTGCCTACTTCCCGTGGCGCAGTCGGTTGGTGCGCCACCGATCTGGGGTGCGGGAGGCTCTGGGTTCTAATCCCGGTTAAGGCATGGATGTTAACTTAAGTTAGGTTATAAGTTAGTCTGTAAGCTGTCCCCTGCTAAGCTTTCACGGATAAAACCGGGGGACGTTAAAAAGCCCTATACAATACAATGGTACGGCGGCCTCACGAAGCCACGACCGCCAGGTAAAACACCCATTGGACGGAACGAACACTGCCCGCACAGCAGTGTAATGCGTTTTCTCAATGGTCGCTACGTCGACGGTCCTGCTGGCCAAAGTGTGGTGCCACGGGGCCCCTATGCATAATACAATAAGCCGGGAATAGCATTGCCCTGCTTATGTGGGATTTTTGTGCTCACGAGGTGGAAGTGTTAAAGAGTTTCCTTTGTAGACAGCGTGAAATGAAGTCACGCTTAGTC
Organism: Dryococelus australis; assembly: GCA_029891345.1. Classification (NCBI taxonomy): domain Eukaryota; kingdom Metazoa; phylum Arthropoda; class Insecta; order Phasmatodea; family Phasmatidae; genus Dryococelus; species Dryococelus australis. The sequence goes on from CM056994.1 coordinate 250,464,898, forward strand.
CCATTTTACACGCATGAACATACCTCAGAGCAGGTGACATCCTCAAAAGTGACAGTGCAAAGCGAAAGTATATTTTTGCCGATGAATAGAAACGGAAGTGACGGAACGCCATTTCTATTCCGGCTATTTTTCAAGGAGCCATAATTATAAGCAAGGGCACATACAAGTTGCAACGGACTGTCTAACACGGCCTTTCATAATATTATTAATTGTGTATGTGCGGTGGCATTCCCGACACACGTAATTTTGAGCAGCTAAACAGGCACTTGTTTACTCGCGGGGAGGTCGCCAGTATGTATTATTAATTCAGTGTACAGCATACGTAATATTATATTTAAGATGGCGTGCATTTCATTATCATATAGATATCAGTTTGACTCCGGCGTGAGCGCTTGGCTTCGCTGCCGCGGCCATATTGACACCTTTGACTTGACACTCTGAGACGACGGTAGTGCGGGAGGTCCGTTCCGCGACCTCCCTCGGTACAAAGCATTTAGCCCTTTAATAATTTCAATCAGCAATAGAAGTAGCATACTGGAACAGTTTTCAAAATAGTACCGAGGGTTGGACCCGCTACGAACTTTTCATCAAAAACATTAAGGACCTCGGCCACCCTTACCGCATCGGGCTATCGACAGGCCCTGGAGTAGCGAGTCCGCATCACTTGCACGAATATTCATTTGTGGACTGTGAGTAGTTAGCATCAAGCATCAATAGAACGTATGCATGAGAAATCCCAGCGTTGCAATATGTATTTTACCCCTTGAGGTAACTTTGTGCACGACGTTCTTAAGGCCGAAGTATTTAAATGCATTGTTTTCTGGTGTGTGTTATGTATTACGGGTCCTGTCCACTAGACAGAGTAATTTCAGTGTCAGTAAAAAGGCGTGTAGGGGGCCGACATCCTACACTCTTAGTGGTAGTACAAACTACCTTAACTTCAGTGTCAGTAAGTGTACATAACAACACTGCAACAGTATCAACATTGACGGAGACACCAGGGATCCACAAGGGCCATCGGTCGACGACCCATTTAGGGCTGGCGCCGCACATTAACCACTTTGCCCTGTCTGAGAAGTCAGACGGGGTGAATGCAGTGACTCTGGGTGTCTGAGCATGTCAAAATACAGGAAACATTTGCACAGGAGTTACAACCAATTTAAAGCCAGGAGAAATGTAGCTGGTTCATCAAGAGGAAGTTGTCCACCTTCAAGCAAAGGTAAAGAAATCCAGGCCACAATACTTGTTGTAAGTGTCTTAAGTCCTCGTGGTGTGGCTGCCATCATAGTGTTGGGTGTCTGGATTATGTGCACACAGATATAAAAAGAAGCTGGAAGTCTGATCCTACAAGGCCTATGTTCAGAGCACAAAATAAAACAGGGTGACCACACCCATCAGACACAGTATTGTCAGTGGCTCGTAGAGCATGTGTGGAGAAGTCAGACAACTGGTATTGGACACATTTAAGTGTCTCTCCATAACAGATAGTTGGCATATTAAATGCAATATCCTAAAAGATTTTTATTAGGCCAACCTTCTTTGAAAATAGTGAGTAGTGACCAGTATATATTACTGGTACAGGAATTTCTTACTGCATTCACAGATGATGGACAGGAAAAGACAGGTCAGTTCCTCCGTGAACATAGCACAGCTCACTAAGGTGTTAAAGATTGTGTCCCCTGTAAATACCATTTCACAGATGTTGTGACCTCCAGGATTGTCCAGTATTGCTCCTACTGACTGTCTTGTCCCCACAAAACAGTCTCAGGTCCATTAATGTGACCCATCTGCCACACTGATAAAACTGCAGGCTAACATTCAGCATTGTGTAGCAAGGGCTCCTCTGGACATGTTCCAGAAGGTGTTTCACAACATGATACAGTATGTGCACCTCTGTGAATCTGTGAGTGGCTCGCATTTTCAACATTTGCTATGATCCCGTGCGTTGTGTAACTTACTGAACATCCAGTAACAAGGAATGTTTATAATGCAGTATGTAGTTTCTTGAAATCACATTAGGAATTTTCTCAGGTGACTTTGGCAGTATTTCAATGTTCACATGAACTAGTTTATAAGACAAACCAGTAAACAGTTCATCTGCAAACATTTTGAAACATTTATTTATAATGCATTGACAGTAGTTGCTTATTAGTTATCGGTATTGTACATTACATTAATTGCACCTTGAATTTCACACTTATGATATACCAATTTAGTAAAAATGCAATATTAGAAACTTGTTTTAATTTATGTACATAACATTTGGGGCAGTTAAACACAGCTGTTTGAAGTTTTTCATAAACTCATAAGTATTTTGAGTTGCACATATTGAATTGTATTGCATTGTTGTTTAATGAATAACTGCAATACTTATTTTCAAGTTAACTGTTTAGAATAACTTACTGCCAGTCAGAGTAGCTTTGCTAGATTCCCATATTTAATTTTAAATGAATGTAATATTGGTATGCCAGAATTTCTATCAGTATTCATTATTTTGTTAGAAATACTATATATCTTAATGTCAAACTTTCAAGACATCTTGGAATGAAATAACAGCCTTGTACAAAGTTACTTTCACAGGTATTAAGACATCCTTATTAACTTATAGCATTGCGTTGGGATACTAGCTGCAAAAAGATCATCACAATGCCCGATTTATTTTACATGCTTTGGCAGTAGTATTACACACATTAAGAAAATAACACCTAATTAATGTGTGTTAAGAACATCAATGCACACACAAGTTTTACTGAAACATTCTGGAGCAGTAAAAATGACGTCACAAATGTAAGTATATAATATTATGCCACAAACAGTATTGTGTATTTTAGACTAAACAGGACACTGTTCATGATGATTCACTCTCTCTTTAGCGAAGAGAGCTGAAGTAGAGTTCATTTACTCTCAGAAACCTGTGTTTCATTGTGGGTTGATTTCAAGTTGTAATTGGTTTTGCTGCTCCTCCTGCGAATCAATTTGTGATTGCATGTCGTCCGGGATGGGATTTGGTCCTGGACCAATTTCCTTTATTTTGTTCTGAACTGATATGAAAGTATTACGAATGTTGTCCAGAGCCGTAGCCAGCCCAGTCTTGATCTGATTAAACTCCTGCGTGACAAGGGACAGATTACTAAGCAGGTAGTTCAAGTGACTGTCCACCTCGGACATCCTGCCGGTAATCTGGCCGACCTTTCCCTCCATGCTGTCCATTGTCTGCAGGCTCCCATTGACATACGTCTCAGTCTGCATCTGCAGCCGGTCCAAGGCACCAGCAGACGCAGTTAGCTGCTGGTACATGATGCCTATCTGGCGCCACACCTGGCTGATCTCTGTCTCTATCTTGTGGCTGATGTTGGTGAGGGCATTGTTCTGATTATCCAGGATGGTGTTGGAGATGCTGTCGAAGCCACGCGTCATTGTACCGTTAAGCTCCTTGGAGTTGATCTTGACGAGGTCTCCCACCTCCAGTAGGATCTGATGAACTCCGTACTCTATGCGACGCTTGGTGTCTAGGACGTTGTCCGCCGTCTGCAGCATCACGTTCTCCACCTTGGCTAATCCCTGCACCTCCTTCAGCAGCTGGTCGTAGCTGCGGGTCATGTCTCCATACACACCCTCTGCCATCACGCCCGTATCTGTCACTCTCTTAATGATTTCCTCTTGCCCACGGGCAAGTGTCAGCTGCAACTCCATCACTTTGCTCTCCAGCTTTGCCACAGCCATATCGCTGCCTGCAGACAACTCGTACCTGTGCACAACATATTATCCCATAACACTGCTGCTTATTTCCTTTAAGATTACTGTAAATTCATTGAATTAAATATCATTTTTACTTTAATAACAAATTGTACAATCTATACTTTCAGGAAGTTGATAAAGTAACAATAATAAATACTGATTTGTTAATAGGTTATCTTTGCTTTGTAGCAGCATGTTATTTAATCAACTGACAGTTGAATAATATTACTCTTATCTTTTCTTTTATAAGTGTTCACTCAAGCACATCTGTTACTTAATTTACCTTGTATTTGCACCCCGTATGAAATCAATGAACGAAAATCTAGAGTGGTTACACAGTATGCACTACAAAACAATAAGTCGGCCAGTAGTTAGAATTACCTCTGTAAAATGGCTTTGTATGTAATTTGGTGAATCCAAGCAGCAAGCATAGGTTAATAGGTTGGGTTTTGACCCTACCCTTTCTTAGGAGTTTCATGTTCATGCAAACATCTTTTGGAGCTGGAAGTGAATTTTTGTGTGTTAGCGAAGCTACCAAGAATTGAACAATAACACAAGATTCTGAAAATATATCCAAATATATCCATAAACTCGCACATCTGTATGATACACTGTTATTTGAATATTATAACGATTTATGGCCTTTGCAGACCTCATGGTGAATATGGCAGGTTGTTTTGTGTAAGAGGGCTGTAATCATTTTAATTCTTATATTTTTACCCAATAAATACACACTGTACATAATTCCTACTGATAAGTGGTGATTGAAGCATTAGGTAGTATGTAATCTGTTATCAAAATATTAGTAAGAAATTTTGTATTCACAAGCGAGCATGGAAATTCATACCGTTAAGCAAAAATGACTGATTTCAAAAGAGAATTTGTAAATTGTGTGGCGACACAGTGACAAAGATTGTCAAGGACAGAAATATAATCTGTTCACATGTTTTCCATTTTATATTCAGAAAATAATATTCGTGCATATAGGCTATTGCTTTTCTTCTTGTTTTGCTGGAGAAAGTTTCACTTTCAACCAGATGTTATTTGCGAATCTGGTGTGAGTTATGACGAAGAAAATCTTTAATTGTCCATTTTGAATCATGGAGAGGAAAACTTTTGACAAATATTATGGGGGTGGCAGTGAATGTGTTGCTGTGCTAGAAAAACTCAATTCTATTGTGACATTTACAAGTAATTTCTTTGTATTATTCTTCCAACCAATATACTGCTCTTGCCTACAAAAATGTTTCACTAAAGTAAAATACAAAACAAAATGCTGCTGGCATGTAGTTTGCATGATAACTCTAGCATAATTTATTAATTTGTGAGACTGTCAAACAATTGTGTTATCCTTATACAAAATTAAATTCATATTCTTCTATTATCGCACCCCTTTACTGCAAAATAGAGGTAACCAATACGTATGGATCACAGTTTTATTTAGATTTGCTTAAAATGTAATTTGTAACACTCGCCTCAAACTTATTTCAAAATATTCTTCATGTTATAACTATTAAAATTAAGTTACCCTTTCTTAAAATATCGCTATGTTCTCTTATTTTCTGGTATAATAGTCCATTCAAAAGTTAAAAGGAATAATGCAAAACCCAACATTATACTCACAACTTCCTGTTAGCATAATTTGTTACAGAGCTCAGTGTGGATAGCAAAAAAATTGCAATAAACTGCGAACTACTTCCAGTGCAGTTGTAAAACAACACTGTAGCTGCAAGCTTCACATCACCGAATTTGCACAATATGCTATCAATTCAACCACAAAAATCTTCCAATTATTAAGTAAATTTAATTTTAAGTCTAAATTTACCATTTCAAAAGGCAACAAATCACACTGAAACATGAAAAAAAATGTCGGGGAATTAATAAATCCTTTGATTTGGCAAAGTAGTTACTATGCCAGACTTTAATACTACTGTATCTTAGAAAAAATCGGACTTTATAAAATTCAGTGTATTCTTTCTGGTATTTGAAATTAAACCCTGACATCCTAGCCGAATGTCAGTCATGCTACTGAGTAAATACAAAAATTTAGGTATGATAAGAAAAAGTGACTAAAATACTAAAAGCTATTACAACTAAGCCAGTATTTAAACAAAATATGTTTTAAAGGATGAATTCTTGAGAAATCTGAAACACATTGGAAAGATTACTGTTTAATTTTTTAACTGGATAAGTTTATAAATAAAGAGTTTTGGGGGTAAACTGCTTAATGTGTTTAAAAAACGAATACAAATGTGATTGTTTTTCTCACTTTTTATTTTTTTGTTAAATCTCTAGTATTTCATATTCATTATCTTCCCAGATACTAACCTGGTGTCCTGCAGTAGCTCATTTGTGGTGTTTGTCATCTTCTCAACATCGTCCTTAGTGGCTAAGGTTGCTAGTCCACCGCCAGTCTTCAGCATCAGAGCTTTCAGATCATCTAGTACCTTCTGGTGGCTATCGAGAGCTGACAAGAACACAGCATGCCAGTCCAGGCTGTTGTCTGGTTTCTGTCCGCCAGCTTCCAAGTGTGTCTCCAGCCGTCGAAGGATGTTTTCCAACTCGGTTAGTGTGTTTGCCCTGCATAGTCCATAACAAACATACTGTGTGTTACACTTAAATACTGAAAATACATGGCTGAACTTAAAAGAGTAGGTTAGAGAATGTATCCTGGTATTTTGTATGTCAAGAACTTTCACTAACTTGCAACATTTTTTAAATCCTTCATAATTAATAATATTTAGTAATTACAGACAAAAATATGCACATAAACTATGTCAAAAGAGAATATGAACAGTGGGGGATAAAGATTTTCATTTGTACAAATAGATGTGACAGAAATAAAATATCCCTCATCGCCCTTTCAGAGTGTCAGTCTGCTAGTTGTACTATGCACACAGGGATGTATGAGTGAACAAAATGAACAAGATGTGGTATAAATAGTTTGGACCAATGCGGTGTCACCATTTCGAGTCAAGCTGTTGTGAGGTGAACATTGTGCTCATGGCTGTACTCCCGCTGGGATCTGCCCACCCCTTGGGACCAGCAAAGGCAGGAGGCTCTTTGAGTGCAGCAGGACTATTCTGCAACTCTTCGTGTCCCCAGGTGGCAAAGAGGGTATCCCCAGGCTCTGGGGTGGTTGGGAATATTCTAATACCAGTCCATCGACCAACTGGTCGTTGCACAAGTGCTGTCATCGTGTACGTCAGGAATCAGGGTGGCTCGTACAAGATTGCGAAGCGCATCTAGCATGAAGTAGTCCAATGATCAAGGCGGGGAGGGGGATCTCTAAGTGCCACAGGGCGAAGTGCAGCGAACTGCTGGATTCTGCAGGCTGCTGATTGCAGATGCATAATGAATAGAACTGGAATTCATTGGACCTTGGAAGCATTATTGACATCAGCCTTCATCCTGGGCCAGCAGCTAGCCACCATTAATGGTAGGTCCCAGATTAGACCTCATTCAAGATTGAGTGACTATTTTGGAATATGGGGAAGAGGTGGCTTCCTGGGCTATTGCTCTTCACCTTCACCCACAGAATGGCGATCCTGCTGTCAGCATGGAAGAGTGAAGATGGAGTAGGTGCCATGACTGAGCTGCCCAGTTTTCTGACGCACTCGACAAGAAGCACGGGGGCCTTGTATTCAATTACTGCTGTCAATATTGTTGTGCTAGTTCACCAGCGCAGAAATATTGACAGTAGTTCAACCTCAAGGGCGCCTGCACACATAAGCCTGCCCCCCTTTTCTAACACTTCCTAATTCACATTAAAGAGCATGACTTTCCACACCCTCTATTTCCCGTAGCATTTCAGTAATGCACACATAAGTTTGGAACTTATTTCCGACCTGTTGGGAGGGATTTTTAAGGCGCCTATGCCAGTTTTACCCTCCCCCTTCTTAGCAAGAGCCTCAGCTATAGGTACACTCAGAGAGATAGGCATGGCCCTGAATGGTAGCCGTGGCTGGCTAATCCCTCTCTGCTGTGATGGCACGCCTCTGAAAGACTTCCCTTACTTTATTCGTAAGGGGCGTAGCCCTGAGACACAATGAGCTCTTGTCCCTACCTTGGATGCACACTTGATACTGAGCAATAGGTTAGGTTAGGAAAAAAAAACTGTGCCACTCTTGTGGTGTGGAACATGCCTGCCACTATGGGACACTGTGACTGAGTTGCATTACTTGTACAATGAACAAAATGTGCAAGGCAGTTATTCCGATCCCTCACTACTGGTGTATCAGCATACCACCTACATCATTACACTTTCAGCCATTCTTGAGCATCAATTGCATGTGGTCTGGGACGCAAATTCTTTGTTTACTGACATGACATTGACATAGATTGTTGGCAGGAACTGCCACAAGTCAGGTTGAAAAAGTGAAAGCCCTTCTTGTGTAGTTGTCAGTATGGTTAAACTACATTATGCATATAATGTACACTGATAATAAAGTATGCAAAACAAAGTTAAGTGTGCAATGTTTGTTTATACTGTATAGACCTTATCATTATTTTCAAGTAACACACTTAAAACAGCACATGGAAGTTGTTCCATTCCCCATCATAACCATTAACGCACGGAGTTACGGAACAACTGACTAGTTTGCAGCTGGCCACATTAGTGCAAGGAACGGAATACAGCCTTTGTTCGTCATGGCACTTGCCACTTTCTTAACTACCTGGCCACAGTAAATATGATACTACATTTTAACTTTGGTCTATATGAATAATCTATTTCTCCACAAATTAAATGGTCATGTGATTTAGCAAGATTATTCTACCTCGGTACTTGAATAAAGGTTTAACATGGCCAGACTCTGTGCGGTTAATAATATAAAGTATGCATACACTACACTTCAAGTGGATTAACACATAAGGCAGTTGTCCATTTTTTGTCCATGTGTATTTTTGTAATAATTATAAATCATTGCTTATCAATGTTTTCTACCTAGTTTGTATTGTAATGAAACACATCTATTCAAAAAAACATTCACTTGCTACTTAATACTCCAGAAAAACATTTAACCTTAAGATTTCTGTAAGTAAAAATTGAAACAAAACAGTCTTGTACTCAGTTGACTATGGCACATACATGTGTAATCGAGTGTGACTTATTGCAGGTGTTTTGCTAAAATGTGTTTGTGCAATTTGCAAGAATTAGTACTAAAAGATACATTTTTATGAGAATGGCTATGTATTTATTAATGTGAGCCTGTGGTACCTTTGAGCCATGGAATACAGCACACAAATGTACTAGATCTACCATACTGCATCTCCCTAGCCAACATTGACATTCTGCAAGAAATTTCTTCAAATTGAACATAAGCAGACATGTAATAAGTATTTTGCTTCTTAGTATAAAAGTTATGATTTACAAATTAAAAGAGCATTTTGCGAACAAGCATTTTTAATAGTTACTGTTTGTAATTTGTTGGAGTATGAAAAATATGTGCTCATTATTATTTTGGCAGTAAACAGACTCAACTGACAGATGTTCAATTTTCTGTAATTCTGACAATGCAGATTGGTGATTATGTATTTTTTTTTCCTATGTGCAACATATTGGCAAGCTTCGCCTCAGTAAATCAAGTTAAGCTATGCCAACTAGCCAGTTGGTATCTATGAGCGCTTGGAGTAGCTTTCTGGTCATGCTGCTACAGGATTTCAAATATTTGCCTAGTCACATAGTTGGCAGTTTGATGGTGCAGATTCAACACCAAATATCTACAATTGACAAGGTTCATGATTAGTAATATACTGTGTAGTAAATCATTTTTTTTCACTGTAGTCATTTCATTGTTTAAATAATTATATTAAAATTATTATGTGCCTATCCTGTCCTCTCCGCAACCACATCTTCATGTTTTACATCAACCTCCACCACAGTCACAAGAGAAACAGTAAGTCAAGTGAGTTTTAGAGTGCAGAGGTGTCATCCAACACAGATAAGTAGTCGAGGCTCATCAAATGAAGTTGCAGGTCTCATCGCAGCTTGCCAAGGCCTACGAGAACTGGCAGAGTACCATAGCGAGGAGGATCATGTACCCAGTACCACCCCAGCCAATTGCACTCTGCTGCAACATTCCATCGCAAAGTTATTTCCCGATTTAAATGAAAGGGACATAACTAGGGGTGCGCTCGACAAGCCACGGCTCGCCCCAAAATGTAAGCCAATTTTTTTTATTTTGGTATATACTCCTGTCTACTCTCACATGTATGGGTTTTTGTAAATTTTGTAAATAGCATTAGTCTAAAGCATGTATAATTAGCTTACTATATGTAACAGTGTTATTGTAATGACATACAATTTGTTTTTTTTTTAAATATAATTGTGTCATGTTCTCATAAGATGTACCTTAGGGTGAAAACCATTTTTTACGTATGGGCTGATTTTGTAGACAATTATACAAGGAATTCAATGAAACAAGTCGCACCCTTGTAACGTTTATACTCTGAGCATGTTCCGTTCATATCTCAAAAATGATAATTGTCGAATTTTCAGCCTTTTTTTGGGCCTTCTGAAATGATTATGTTTTCACCCTAAGGTACCTCCTATGAGAACGTGTCACAATTCAATTTCACTTTGTTGCATTTTATATTACCAAAATTTGGTTACATTACTAACACATGTACTGAATAAAATTACTGTTACTTAACGTACTGCAACTAGAAGTTTATAATTGGTATCGAATGACTTGGGGCCCCCCAACAAAACAAATTTCTGGATACATCCCTGGTTGTGCTGCAGCTCATCTGGCTGCAGAGCAAAAGCTACTGCAGGCAATGGAGTTCACATCTCATGACTAGGCAGCCTGTTAACCCCTAGTCACTTGGTGAATATACCTTCAAAACATGCAAGAGAGTAGAATAAAATGGCTGGAACGAGAGGCTGCAATAATCAAACGAGAGATGGTATGTTCCTTGGCACTATGCTTTGTGTACCAGGGGATGTATCACTGTTGCCACCCTGAATGAAACTCTTGTTTTTTCACTCTTATTTCAGTCCCAAGGAAAATAAATCCATATGGATTAGTCGTATTCGGATTGGTTCACTTTCGCACTGTAACTCAACTCACAGAAAAAAACAGTCCCCATTTTTATGAACTTATTACTCAAACTCTACTTCGAAGTTGAAAAAATAAACTGTTCTTATGTTGTGTGAAATATATTTTTTACAGCAGATTACGTGCGATTCCACAGTAATTATTTTCCCCTGCTAACTTTCAAAATCATTTGAAGCTTGTTAGCTATGACATGCACATGTGCAGTGTGTTAATGATGGTTCTAATGTCTCACCATTGACCTGCTGGCAGCAGTAGCTTGAATGGAGTGTCATGGACACGCACCCATATGCTGATATTGTAAAGTGGCATGTTCATCAATGACCCTTAAAGAATGATGGAGAATTGTTTGAAATATGTTTAGTTACCTTTTATCAGCAGCATCCAACATTGCCTTTGAAGCAAATACATAGCTATACTTGACAGCTGAAATGTTTGGCATGTTTGCGATGAGTATTTTCAGTGCAGGAAGGAAAGATGCCACAGTTGCATGATGTGCATGTTTAGTGCAGTCAGCAGTATGCTGGTTAACTGTTGATAAATGCTGGGAATACATCAAACATGTCGTAAGGAAATGATATATGTGTAGAGGACTGAAATTGACACAGCGCTGAAAATGTTTTCATTGTGTGAGGTATATTTTTATGATATACTGCCTATAGCAACACATCAGCATAATTCTGCCAGCTACCAATCGTTTTTGGCAGAGGGTTTGTGTTTGTGTACTTTAGGTCAAAAGTAAGGGTGATAGCAGTATAGAAGTAGTGCTCAGTCAAGCACTTCCAGCAAGCCATTATCCAACATTAATTACTACAGGAAGAAGAAGGCAGACTAGATAAGGGAAGCAGGAAGCACAGTTAAGTGCCCTTTTACTTACTTCATTATAATGCTACCAGTCTGCCATTTTTTTTATATTGTGCACATTTATGTAAGTAGTCAGTCGTGTTTACACACATGAAATTAACTGTATGATGATGTGCCTTTTGGTTTATTAAGTGCATAGTTTTTAGAATATATGTAATAAATGAGAGATGTAAAGAGAGCTTTTAGTTGGAATACAATTCCCTTACTTACTAGCCTGTTTGTTACAGACATTAGTGAACCTATTACTGTAGTGTGAAAGATTTTCTGGTCTTTCGAAGTGAACTTTTGACATATTAGTATAAACATTTTAAGTTTTGTGGCCAAGAAGGCTTATAAAATATTAACAGTTAGAAAACACAGAACTTATAACTTATTCTGCTGAGAGATTTACAGTTAGTTGTATGTTTATATGTGATAATGATTTCATGTAGTTTTTGCATTGCTTCAAAATATTTAGATGTAATGAATAGAAAAAAAAATTATATGTCAGCACCCAAGAGGTCACGAAATAGGGCGTATAATCCAAGAAATAACAACAACAAAAAAATTGCATGCTGTTGTTTTTTATTTTAACAAAAACTATTGAAACTATGCTTTCTTAATTTCTAGTAGGGATCTTAATGTCGACACCAAATTTGCGACAAGAATGCAATATGCTGGAGTCTTTACAAGTCATGTATTACCCATACAAGAAATATTATCTTGTGACATGGCTTATTTCAAGTGAGCAGAAAAGTATTCTGAAAAGTATGCGTGCTAAGTTTGTTATCAAATTATGCTGTACCTTCCATTAACAGCAATATCCTGATCTGTGGTGTAGACATTTCTGGCATTCATGGGGTCCAGCATCAAGACTATGCGGTCCAGCCTGGCACTGAGGTTGCTCTCCATCAAGTCCAGCTGTTTTTTGTCAATGTCCACTTCATTCCTCTCAATGGGCTCCTGCAGGATAAGTTTGTCTACCCTTGTGGATAGTGTCTGCAGTGTTGATTGGACGTGCTCCAGTAACTGAAACGTCCTTTGCTGCTGCAGACGCTCCTGTTCTTCCCTCTGGAAAGAATGATGTACAAGTCACTGAGAGGAGATATTGTTTTATAGTGTGCTATCAATTCTGTAATTTTATAGGTGTCAGGTGAAGGCATTACTGCACCTCAGTTCACCTGTGGTAGGTGCATAATATTGTGAGCTGTGTAATGCTGTCACATGAACGGCAGTAACAACCAGTGAATATTATATTGCAGTTTGTAGTCTAAACCAACTCATATGCAGGAAGAGGTTATTTACATGTATGTTTACAAAATGTGTGGCATTGACATTTTAGTTAAATTACCAACTTAAAATACATGAAACAGAATTATGTACATTTTGTGAGAAATGTCAGTTTTCCAACTTAAGTCAAATTTTGTAGTATATAATGTGATAGCTAAATATTTTCTCCATTTTTTACATGTTGATGTATAATGCATTTTACACATTGGGAATGCGCACTCTACTCTCTGACTTCGCCCCATCTTCGAGCACGCCAGTCATACAGAGGAAAGTCATTATTCCTCAACATTACATGGGACATATGCCTACAGGGTACGTTTGCGCATGTCAAGAGAGACTACAGACATGTGGCCTGAAATTGTACTCCAAGAATCATCGCACTGTCGCCCTAACTATTTTACTGTTGGCTGAGACAGTGGCACCCTCCAGGAAGGTCGAGCCAGTTCCACAGCTTGCCACTAGAGGGCAGCGCCCAGTCTACTTCAGCAGTTCCCGCCTCCAGAACCTCTCGCCGAAGCGGTAAGGTATGTCAGCGCCTTCAGACGAGGCGATAAGAAATTAAAGGCACCCCTTCAGAGCAAGAATATTCAACCCCTGCAGAGAGAGGCTAGCCACCCTATACACCTCTCTGAGGGCCCCCAAGCTCGGAAATTTAGTATAAAAGAGCCAGCACAACCCTGGATCTGCGCAGTCACTTCACCTCCAAGCTTGCAAAGGCGAAAGGTAGCAGTAGGGGTAAGTGGTTGCCAACCAGCTTGCAAAGGCGAAAGGTAGCAGTAGGGGTAAGTGGTTGCCAACCAGCTTGCGAAGGCCGAAGGACATTCATAAGGGCACTAACTACTAGACCACTTCGCGGTTTTTACATCTCTCTTGTCGGTTTTTACTTTGCTCTTCCTAGTTAAGACTAGCTCTAAGTACACTTAGGGAGGTAGCCATGGCTCCAAAGTGCAGGCCATGGCTGTCCAATCCCTCTTTGCCGCGACGCCTGTCTTCTTGCATGATTTTCCTTCCTTGTAGGCGTAAGGGGTTAGCCCTGAGATGCAATTATATCACGCCCTACCTTCGGTCATTCATTTCACATAACACTTAGATTAAGGTAGAGTAGAAAAAAAAGTACTAGGCCACTTCGCGAACATGCTTCGGAAGTACGTCTCCAGAGTAAGTGGTCAATAACCCTCCTCTCCTAGCTTGCAGAGGCCGGAGATCTTTCATAAGGGCCCTGACCACTAAGCCTCTTCGCGAACGCGCTTTGGAAGACGGCACCAGAGACTCACCTTTTCACAGCAACCACCACCAGCCACACCGTAGATTCTGCCACTGTCGGTCAACATCACCAAGAGGCTCCGGAAGAAATCGCCTGATTCTACCATCCTATTTATGGTAACACCAGCTGTCCCTTGGTAGCAGGTCGCGCCGACATCCCTTCTGGACCTCTCGTTACCCAGCGGATGGTGCGGGTACTCCAATTACCCTTCTGGTGATTGTAAATGTTATTAGGTCCGTTAAGAACACATTCCGGATAGACTAGGAACTGTCAAATGCGCTAGTTATTCGTAAAATCAGACCTTATTAATTATCACATCTAACTCTTTCACAGGTCGCCTTCACCTGTTTTAATTATAGGTAACTAACTTCCTTAAACTCATTCAGGAGTTAGTGCGCTACCACCGTGTTTTTTCTTATTACGTACAATAAAATATGTATATTTAATGAATTCTTGTGTCATTTTAGCTAGTGTAATCCCTTTTAGCTTGTATCTTAACTTGAATTACGTAATTCTAGTTAAACTACTTTCACTTCAGAAATGTAAGAAATTACATTGCTTTGAGAAAAACCTGGTAGCTGCGTGTAGCCACTTAGGTAGTACACCCTCACATAAAGAGGCAAACCGAGATCTGCCAAAGGTAGAGGCTGTGCCCAATACATGAACAACTCTAACCCTCTAAGAGATTCGACTATACCGGGTGATCAGTTTTTCTCCCAGCTCGCAAAGGCTGGAGAGAGACTCGTAGCACTCAGGCCTGATTAACCTCTTGTGGGTTAATCACCCACGGCTCAGTAATTTGCGCCACCCTCAGTTCAGTCCCATCTTGCATAGGCCAGACGCTGGGAACAAAAAGGTGCTACCTCTGTGTCCTGGAAGTACAAGTTCGGACCGGTTAACCACCAATCTCTTTTGAGCTGTTTTTACCAGATTTTAAATGCCTTACGCTAAGCAGAGTAGGATCAGCAAAAGTTGTCGAAGGATCCTAAGGGCAGATGTAAGAAAATTAATTACTTTAACGTCAGTGAATACAGCTGTCGATAATATTGACACCTCCCAACCCGTTCAACCTATTGTACCTTTAAACTCTCCCCTAAAGAACACACATCCATTGAGGCCATCCGACAGGGAGGAGAGGCTCGCTTGGGTCTGAACTGGCCCCGGCATAGGATAGAATTACCAGAGCCCCCACATCCAAGTACTTCTCCCTACACTCACACCGCTCCTCCACGCATCGCAGATGTAACGACGGTACCGCCGCTCACTTGCATAAGAGCACAGAAACAAGAAAGACCATCATGCTTTACCTCAGCAACCAGGTATCTAAAAGACGTAGGGTAGTAACCATAGTCCCCGACATTGTACCCTCTCGTCAACCTACTAGGCCAAATCTATATAAATCCGGACACTTGAGGTAGCTATGGTCCCTGCCTAGCTCCCCTAATGCTCGGGCACTTTTTATCAACGTTGAGGCATGAGACTACTTTCTCCTTGTCGTCACCAACTTTACTGTGCATTTGCCAGTCAGTACGCCCATAAAACTATATATGCAGGTAGGGGAAGTGACATTTTTAAAAGGTTGATTTCAAAAGTGTTTGGTGAACATTTGTGAATACTGAAATTATTTCTTTTGCTTTCTGTTTATTTTAATTCATGTTAGTATAAGAATTTGAAAATTTGCAAAATATTTGTTTTCCTGATAATTTCATATTTCAATTTGACTGATGCATGAATAAAGTGCTGAGGCCCATGCCAACGATAATTTTACATTTGGTGGAAGAATACTTAATGTACATACAAGTATATATTAATCAGGGCTTTCAAATATGCTCAGTGTATCATGAACAACCTTTAATTTCTTTGTTAAAACAGTTATGTTAAAACAATTATGTACATTTAGTTTTCGTTCAAGGTATTGTATATTGAAATTTTTTTTCAATTAATTATAATATAAAAATAATATTTGTACTGCTTGTAAGTAGGTTTTATTACACGCTCGCTGCTTCGCATCCTGCGCAAGTGAGTGGAAGTGAAGGACAGCAGTATGATAGAGGCGGTGGCAAGGCAATGGAATGTTTTGAATTACAAGCACGCGCTAAACCAAGAACCACGTACTTATTACAAAAAGCGAGCCGACACGATAACCCTGGGGAATTTTATAGTGGTTTGCTGTCATAGTTTCTCTAAGCATGACTTGGGGTGCGTCGAACTTTTCAGGTCAAGGCCAGCAGAGGATAAATCGTGCAATGAGCCTCCAGAGGATAAATCGTGCAACGAGCCTCCAGGTCGGGAATTGTTGAAGAGATGAGTGGCTGAGATCCAGATATAGGCAACGAGCGGTGGGAGAAGTGACTGCGAGTAACAAGCAGTGAAGAGTGTGGCTAGCTGGACTATTGGACTGGATGCGTGAGTGAAATACATTAAAAATAATGGCAACAGACAGACTGAACGTGGGTTAATAATGAGTATGTGTTAATTCTATGACAAAACAGAGGCATTAAAAAGGATGATAATTAGAGTAAAAATGGAGATTAAATATTTGCGCTCATTGAGGAATAAAAAGAGTAATAATGGAGATAGAGAGATTAATGCTCTAAATAGTTGATGTGTAAAGTGTGAATAAATAAAAAATCAAATTTAGTTATTTTATTTTTATTAAGTCCTCGATCCCTCACGAACTAAGATACGCCTCTCAGGCGTCCATTCAGCACTGGTGTCAGAAGTGGGATGGAGGCAATATTAAATAATCTGTTGTCAATCGAGTTAGGCAATAGGCTAGTAATTAGTGACGGATGAATTACTTAATTAAGACTTTTTTTTGCAACCATCGCAGTGAATGTCAACTAGGAAAATGTCTGCAGAACTGGAAGCATTTCTGGCATGTGAGCGCAAACGTAAATAGCTTGAAAGAAGATGTAAATAACCAACTTAGTTCTGTAAAAGTAAGTGTGTAAGTGGCTAAATATCCAAATAAGTTCTGTAATTGAAACTGTAAATAGTGTAAATGAGAATGTAGACAGGAAAATTGACTCTGTTAATGAGAATGTAGACAGGAAATAAGACACTGTCAATGAAAACGCAGACAGGAAAATACGCACTGTAAACGATAATGTAGACAGCAAAATAGAATGTATTAGTGAGCTATTGAATACGAGAATGGAAAGTCTAAATTAAATAGTGAACAGTGTAAATGACAGGATGGACAGTGTCAGCGGGAGAATGGACAGTGTATGTGAAAGGATGGGCAGCGTCAAGAATGAATTGAAACAGAAGATCAGTGCATTAGAGAAGAAATCTTACGAATTTCTTCAGTAACAGAATTCCCCTATTACCAGATAGCCAGCAAAGAAAAGTGAGGAAGTAGTACAAGTAATAACCAACGCAGCAACCTTGGAGGATAGTCAGTAACTGCAGCATTGTGGGAAAAATGATCTTAACTAAGCCTGCCCTTTACGATGGCCAGACTTCTTGGCGGGAGTACCCCAACACCAGTTTGAAATAGTCACCACATTGAATGGCTAATCAGCTGAACAACGGGCTTACTACCACGCGGCTGAACTGAGAGGCCCTCATTGAGCATACTGCAATTTCTGACAGAGCGACATCGGCTGGAATACCCCACACTGGCGTGGGTCTTGGAGCTATATTTTGGCGACTGGTACTTACGATATGCCCAGCTGCGAAGCTTTCTCCCAGCGACCGGGAGAGCCACTGCAGGAGCTATGGCAAAACATTGTGCGGCTGTCTCAACTACCTCTGGAAGGGTGCTCCGAGGAGGCGCGCGACATCATCGCAGTCTGCTTCTTCATCAATGCCATAGCCGACACAGAGCTACGACAAAAAGTATATCTGGCTGCACTTCACAACATGCAGGACGTTTTAGCCCGAGCATTGGAGGTGGAGTCATCACGATAGGGGGCCGCGCCCTAACGTCCAGTATGGGTAGTGATGCTGAGCGAATACAACGAAGAAAGAATAATGAAGACACTGAAGCAGTTGCAGACAACTATGAGAGGCATTGTTTCCAGAATATGTGCTACAGAGCCTCGCCACCCCCACCCAAATGGCCGGAGTGTTGGTCATGTGAACAGTGGAGGCACCAGAAAGCCTACTGTTCATAACAACAGCAACAACAGCAGCAGCAGAAGCAGCAGCGAGAAAATAAGCTGCGGGATAAACAAATGGCTTTGATGAGTGCATGAAGTAATTTGTGAGCTTTGTGCATACGTCTAACAACTCAGACACTACACTGACGAAATGAAGTTGCAAGCTACACACCTCACAGAGTAGTTGGAAAATGCACATAACTTGCACATGCTGTCCAGATATCCTGCGCACACTGTGCCACATAACAGTGAAAGGAGCCCATGACATGGAGCGAATGATGTGATGGTCTCTTTTAGTAGTGGCTTTGAGGATAGCATACCCCTGGAGGGAGTGCCTCGAGGATCAAAGAACCAGTCATGTGAGCTCGAGAATGGGAGTAAGGCAGTTGACAGGAGCTACCAGTGCTTCACGGCATGTCGGACGAGGATCCAGCCACAACCTGCAGCATCCACTGCAAGTGAAAACACTTTTTAGATTGGTAGACATGGTCTAAAGGAAGATGCAAGGGGAAATTCTTTACCCACAGCATCTTGTCGAACCTATAATAAAGGGATTAGTCCTTCTGTAAGGTATAAACGGCAATATAGCGACAGGGTAAAGACCCCGATATGACAAGAGAATGACAGACGAGCTACTTCAAGAAGGACAACTGGTGTGGCTGTGGCTGTACAACCCACAGAGACTAAAATAGGACTCGAATCTACAGAAATGTTGGGAAGGCCCCAAAATTATTCTGAAGAACAATGATGTGGTCTTTCGGATTTGTCGTCAAGGCTCTCGGGCGGAGCCGACAACTGTCCACATCGACCGACTGGCACTCTACATTAGTCCAGATGTTGCAGTGTCTGTTCGGAATGAATAGACTTGAAGAGAGGGCAGTGTTATGTGCTCGCTGCTTCATATCCCACACGAGAGATTGTAAGTGAAGTACAGCAGTTGTATGATAGCAGTGGCGGCAGGTCAATGGAATGTTTTGAATTACAGGTGCACACTAAACCAAGATCCACGTATCCATTACATAAATTGAGCCGACACGATAATTCCTTTGTGGTAAGCCCTACTAACCGTATTTATCTGAAGCATTTTCTAGTGGTTTGCTGTCCTAGTTCTCGAAGCAGGACTCAGGGTGCGTCAAATTTTCCAGTTCAAGGCTAACAGAGTATAAATTATGTGACAGGCCTCCAGGCCCAGAGTTGTTGAATGGCCGAGTGGCTAAGTTTCAGCGATAAACGACGAGCGGCAGAAGAAGTGACCAGCGGAAGAGGAATTTTTGACTGCGAGTATCAAGCAATGAAGAGTGCGGCTAGCAGGCTGGACTATTAGACTGGATGTGTGAGTGAAAGACATTACAAATTACGGCAACAGAGAAACGAAAACGTGTTTTGATGATGTGTATGAGTTAATTGACTGTAACCAAAATTAGTTCTTTTATTGTTATTAAGTCCTCGATCCCTCACGAACTCGGATACGTCCCTCAGGCATCCAAGAAAGCTAGGTAAGTATCCAAAAACTTAGGTAACACTCAGAGATGGGCCAATTCTTCAGTGTACAATCTGACCTAGTCATTACTTGTGTTGTAATACACAATCTATGGATATTTGTATGATGTGGAACTGGTTGTGTTGAGCAGTGTGGCTAATTGGGTAAAATAAAGTACGCATGTGTGTGAGGAGATGGCCACGAAGTTAGAATGTAAAACAGCAAAAGTGTAACCATGAAGTTGCTAGTTTTTTTCAGTTAAATACAAAATGTTACCTATTTTATGCATGTCAGTATTATTTCAAATCCTCTTTGCTGAGGTTATAATAATTGCGACGAGGGAAACTTTTGTGTGCGCAAGCGCATTGGTCGCAGGACGAAGTTATTGTCTCGTCAGCTTTGTACAATAGGGGACGATAAGGTAATCAACATTGTGGGTTCAACGGGGATGATAAATTAATGTAATTTGGCTGATTATTTTAGTGTGTATAAGAAAAGACTGGAAATATATTTTCTGGCAAGTGGTATTGGTGACGAACGCAAGGTACTGGTTCCTTATCAGTACTATTTTAGTGGAAATTTACAAAATCCTTCGAAATTTGTGTTTACCTGATTCCCCTGCTCATTAGTCTTATTATGATTTATGCAAACTGGTGGGCCAATTTTTACAGAAGGCTTCTGTGTTCTGGCAGAGGATAGTGTTTTATAATGTTCGTTAAGGACAGGGTGAAAGTATTAATTAATTTTGTACAGTTAAAAATGCTGCGAGGATATGTGAATTTGGAATTAGATTGCAGGATGTTATAAAGGTCCATTTTCTGAATGGATTGACAAACACGCAGGTTTTGGATTGTTCATGTGAACAAGACCACAGGAAGTCATTGGAGCACGTTTTGGAAACAGAATCATACAAAGAAGCTTCAATGAAACAGTCCAAAGAAGGCATCGTGAGCAAAGTGTCCTTTAGGAAGACAGCTTTGGCAAGGTCTACCAAGGATAAAGGAAGTGATCTGTGCTATGATAGTGAAGAAGGTGGTCACTACTCCTCTGGCTGTGAATTTGAAACTTAACTATGTAATTTGTGGAAAAAAAAGTAGGGATTTAGCGGAGGCTTGTTTTTACAAATAAAATTAAGGACAATAATTTTGTGGAAACAGAGACATGAAAGAATGAGGAGGTTGATGTCAAGGATGCCTTGCTGCTAGGGTAGACCAGAATTCTGAATTAAATTAGTATATGGATTTGTTCAATGCAAATAAAACATTTGTAGCTGATCACATTATGATACAAGTGGAAGCTAATGAGAAATTGTTGGAGCCGGAGGTAGATCCTGGTGCAGGAGTCTCAATTTTACCCGAATGACTCCATGTATCAGTCAAAATTTGCTGATGTTGAACTTAAATCTAGTAAGGTTAGGTTAAGAACATTTGATTGCAGTGAGGTTCCATACCCCCTGTAGAAGTTACATTGAATATTAAGTATGGTGGAATTATGAGAGAATTAATTTTCTTTTATTGTTATTACAAATGGAGTGAGGCCTTTGTGTGGAAGGAATATGATGAAATTTCAATTGAAGTTTTTACAGTGAATCAGATTAATGTTGAAGAACTCGTAGATAGTTTGGCCAGTGAATTTAGTGACTTATTTTCAGATATATTAGGTACATATAAGTTAGAAATGGCTGAATTACAGGTTTAGGATAATACTGTTCCTGTTTTTGTTAGGCCTAGGTTAGTGTATGTCTCATTTAAAGAAAAGGTGGGTAAAGAGATGGACAGGTTGGGAGAGCAAGGTGTTTTGACACAAGTTGAAACTAGTGATTGGGGTACACCCCTTGTGCTGGTATTGAAACCTGATGAAAATATCAGTTTATGTGCTGATTATAAGACTACAGTAAAAATATATTTACAAAATGTTAATCATCCATTGCCAAGGATAGATGAAGTTTTTTAAAATTAAGTGGTAGTCTCTGGTGTTCAGTAAATTGGATTTTACCTTGCTTATAATCAGATAGAGCTATAGGAGGAGACTAGGTATTTGTTAGCATGAAGTACAACCAAGGTAATTTTCCTCCCAAATAGGTTATTCTTTGGTGTTAAGCCAGCCTGCAGTATTTTTAAAAGTAAAGTTGAAAAGATTTTACAAGGTTTGGATCAGGTGGCAGTTATTTAGGATGATGTGACTGAAGGAGGGGGGAATGTGGAGGAACATACAGAGAATTTAAGTAATGTTTTCGGAAGATTGCAGGGAGCTGGGTTTGTGTTGAATAATGAAAAAAGTAAGTTTTTTAGAAAATAAATTCAGTATTTAGGTTATGTGATTAATCCTTTGGGACTGAAAAAGGATCTATAAAAGGTGGAATCAATAATTAAAGTCATGGGCCCATTGGATATTTCTGAAGTTAAAGCATATGCTGGTGTAGTGAATGATGTATTATGGATAATTTGCTACTAACCTTTCTACAATCGTGGCACCATTTTATAACTTGTTATGAAAGGGAACATAATTTAACTGGTCAAAGAGTGTAAAGAAGCTTTGATTGAATCTAAAGAAATATTAACTTCAGATCTAATTGTTGTGTATTATGATACAGGTTTACCTATGAAATAGTATTGTGATGCAAGTGCTGTCGGAGTAGGTGCTGTATTCGTTTATGTATTGCCCAATAAGTAATAAAGGCCTATTTGTTTTATTTATAAATCCTTCTCGCAAGCTCAGAAGCGCTATTCAGTAATATATAGTGAAGCCTTGGCTATATACTGGGCTGTTCAGAAATTAAGTCAGTATTTAATTGGCCGCAGATTTACAATCTGTTCTGATCATAAACACAAATGACTTTGCTTGGCAGTCATAAAGGGATACATGTGATGCTAGCCGCCTTCAGCAGTGGGCTTTGTACTTATCTGAATTTGATTATGATATTCAGTATGTCTATGAAAGAGGTAATGTTGCAAATTTCTTTTCCAGTGTACCGGTGGGTAATGGTTATCCTGAAATGGAGGAAGACTCATTTCACTTTGTAAATATGAGTAGTTGGGTACCTGCAGATGTTAGTGATTTGCATAAGTATATTCAGAGCGATGATATTCGTCAGCAAGTTATTTATTATTTAAACAATGAGTAGCCTAGGGCAGTTAGTGATCAATTAATGAGTTATATGTCGAGGAAAATGTACTTTTTGGGGGGGGGGGGGTTATAGGATTGTGATACCTGTTAAACTCCGGAGTCGCATTTTACAGAAGCTTCATTGTAGCCATATGGAGCGTCTAAAATGAAAAATTCTGCCTGTAGTTATCTGTGGTGGCCGAAATGTGGTTTAGATATAGAAAATGTTACTAAAAATTGTGATTCTTGTATGTCTTGGCATTCCAACCCCAGAAAAAGTACACTGTTGTCTTGGCCTGAAACAAGCACTCCGTGGGAGCAAGTAGACATAGATTTTTGTGGACCAGTAAATGGACACGCTTATTTTATTATAACTGATGCCTATACTAAATGGCCGGAGGTATTTCCAATGAAGTAAATTACTTCAGAGGCTACATTGGATAAACTGAAGGAGGTTTTTGCTCAGTTTGGAATACCAAAAGCGATGGTCTCGGATAATGCCCGGGAATTTATGTCTGCCACATTTCAGGAATTTTGTAAAATTAATTAAATCAGTCATATTATTGAGGCATCATATCATCTGCAGACCAATGGACCCACTGAAAATACTAATGAAAAAACAAGGGTTGATGGATACTCTATTGCATACCTAGGTATTTATTTATTTATAGAAACACACCATATTGGGTGATGAGGCAGTCTCAAGCTCAGCTGATGTTTAATCGTAAACTTAGGCTGAGAATAGATATTCTTAAGGAGAAAGTTCACACTCCCAGGCGAAGTGTAGTTACCTTTAATGTGGGTGATTTTGTTTATGCTAAGGAATATAGAGGCATTGAACCCTTTCGGAGGAAAGAATCCATTGTTAGTTTGTTAGGGTTAAAATATCATTTGGTAAAAGTGTCCAGTGAGGAATTAATTTGGCATAGACACATTGATCAGTTTATTGGTATGGGAACAAGTAAGGTAAATTGGGAAATAACTGATGCGGGTGATCCACAGCTGAGTATTAAAGATCTTTTGTCAGACATTCATACTAATGTAACTGGGGAGAACAATGCTGATGTAGAAAGAAGGTGTGACCGCCAGGAAACACTTGAGGCAAGAAATTACCCTATGATGCCTCCTTGTCCAACGAGACATAAAAGTTTAGTCAATTATGAGCCTAAAAGAAATATGTTGGAGATGTTAGTGGCAAATAGACTACGAAGGATAATTAAAATGGTTGAAAAATTAGGTTTGGAAACAAATTTATTTATTGAAGTTTATTTTAATATTGTGATATTTTAGTGTATGTCTAAGGGGAGAAGTGTTGTAATGTATAATCTATGGAAATTTGTATGATGTAGAACTGGTTGTCCTAGAGCAGTGTGGCTAATAGGGTAAAAGGGAGCACACATGTGTGCGATGAGATGGACACGATGTTGGAATGTATAAGTGCAACAGTGTAACCACGTAGTTGCTAATTTTATGGTTAAATATAAAATGTTATATATTTTATATGTGTGTGTAAAAGTTAACTTCTCCTTGCTGAGGTTATGATAACTTCTCTGTAACATTAGAGTGTAATTTGGAATACAGACTGAGATGAAAGATAAAGAACATAATAGTATGACATATTGACATTTTGTTTTCACACACTTTACTTACACAATTTTGCAACAATTTTAAATTCAGATTAATGCTCCAGGCCTAAGTATCATATTCCAAATTGACATTAATACTTAGATTCACACCTGCATAGCAGCCTTGTCAATTTCTTGCAGCCTCTGTTCCAGCACGGCTACAGCCTTGGACACGGCATCGATAGCTATGTCTGTGGAACGATGCCTCTTCTCCAGCCCAGTGAGGATCTTCTTCAGAATTTCTCCAAGGTGTCTCTCTCGAGACTCGTGTCTCTCCAGCTTGTCCCCATTCGCTCGGAACATGCGTACCAGAAGTACAATGGCATCTTTGATGTCGCTATGCCTGCAATAAAGTATGAAATATGTATAATGCTATAGTCCATTCACGGCTGCTTCCAACTTTTCTGAAGCCCTGCTTAGGTTCTACTTTCAAATTATTCCTCCACCCCATACAAACAAAGCTTAACCAGGTCTAGAAAATCATACCAAAGGCACAACGCACCACATTTGTGCACATTCATTCTAATAATATTCTGCATAAAAACTATTTATTATTAGGTGTTACCAACACACCTATTTTCTAACAGTGTTTATTTGTATTAATTATAAATTAAATATTATAATTTACAGATAAATTATAAGTAAAAGTTGAATTTTTACCTAAATAATACACTTTTGTGTTAACACCAAAATAAAATGCTTGTGATACATGGCATACTTAAGAAACAACAAAACACGTCATATGAGGGATGATTTTTCAAAGGTTTGATTCAAAAGGTATGAATAATCTGTGAATAGACTATAACTGGGTTCAAGGCATGATACGACGAGTCCAGTGGCATATGCACACCCAACTTTTGGAGAGGGGTGATGGAAATTGCAGGGGCAATATTTGTGTCGGCAGGGATTGCTATACAATGTAAAGGCTTGCAAATGGCCACTTGTAAAATGAAGTTACAAGGGTTCTCCCTTGGGAAATTTTTGACTTTCAGGGTTATAATTAGCCATTAATTAAGCTTGTTTCATAGAAAAGTCATGTATGTACCTCTTACACTAATTTATTTGCTAGCCAAAATGTGTAAATAGGTTTATAAATATATTATGCAAACTTCAACATTTTATTTAGCAGGCACAATATTAAAATTACTTTTCTATATTTGTTTCACGTAAGGCCAATGAGGCAATGAAGTTACTTTCCAATCTCACAATACCATACTGAGATAACTATCCAAAAATTTTAATTCTCTGGAAGGCTATTTCTCTCACCCCTCCCCTTGTGTATGCCCCTGTACCAGTCACATTAATCCACTGTGTATTCGCTTTGCACCGTGCTATGTAGTACAACAACTAAACAACAACTAAGGACAAGAAAAATTGAATTAGGCCACAAATGTGACTGTCAAAACAAAAACCATTCAATGCCTTGCAATTCGTGACAAATTTTGTTTTTGTGCCTCCCTAATACAATTGACTTTTTTTTTTTTTTGGTTAAATCCAACATTCACATGTAACTTTTTTTGGTACTAACTGTAGTTTTACATTTTGCAGTATAAAGGATGCGAGTTTGAATCCCTGGCAAGGTATGGTAGTAGATTTGAATATGTTTAATTTAGTTACTAGGCTGTTTATTAATTTTTTTATCATTCACATTAAATCAAGCGTGTGTTTAATCATCAGAAATAAATAAATTTGTGATGACATTCAAATGCTATTCAGATATTATCTACAGTGGTAGACAAACTGCCTACCTACAAATAAGAAAGTAATATTTTGAGTGTCTCTCAAAAACGAATATTATGTAAATTTATATTAGGCTATCATGGTATGAACATTCCATTCCAAATGTATCATCTTCAGGTGAGATGAGTGGAATGGAGAGATTTGGGTGGCTCTGAACAGCAAGGTGTTTTGCAGCCAATGAAGATGGAGCAAGGTGAGTATGGAGCAATGCCAGAATGCAAGGGTGGGGGAAACGACAGATACCCAAGAAAACCCACTGTCCCCATCGTCCAACACGACTCCTGTTGTAGTGAGTAGTATGGAATGTGAAGGTTGGCAAGACAGCATGGCGTCGGGTCCGGCAGATGCATAACATGACTATTATCGTGTAAGATGTTAAGATGATTAAGATGATGATAAAGTGTTGTTAGGACTTTCACAGAGACAGCCAAAGCCACTAAAACACGGCGCAGTCGTCAGGATGTTCGCGATCGCGAAAATTAAAGCCGCAGAAAAAGACGAGTGTGAAAAACCGAGTGCAGAAAGAATGGCCAACGTGATCATGACGAAACGAAACGGTAAATTAATCCCGGTGGGCAACGGGGCGTGTGCAAGATGAGAAACAACACAATAATTAATGTAGATATTTACCGAAGCACATACATCGCACATAACCTAAACATGGCGAGTGTTGTAAATATACCTGCACCACTAACCCTCACAGGTAACATAGCAGCCGACTGGAAATCTTTTAAGCAAAATTTTGAAATATATATGATCGCCAGTGGAAATTGTGCTAGAATAGACACTGTCAAAATTGCCCTGCTACTGAATATTATGGGGCAAGAGGAAGTTTAACTGTTCAACACATTAGGTCTCACTAGTAAAGATAGGCAGAAATATGCAAAGGTAATACCAGCTTTAGAAGATCACACCACACCCAAGAAAAATCAGGTATATAAGAGATACGTTATCAACCAGCAAAATCAGGCTGAAGGTGAGCCCATTGACCAATACAGCATGGAAATTAAAAAAACTAGCAAAAACATGTGGATTCGGTTACCTGGAAGACTTCTAAATATGGGACAGAATTATAGTACAAATACGCATCGCATCACTAAGGGAAAGCCTACTACGACTGGAGAATTTGACATTACAGCATGCAATATCTGACTGTCAGATATAAAAAAGAAGCAGACAACAGGCAACACACATGCAACAAAGAAGGGCGAAAACAGAACAAGCATTTTCGGAAGGAAGAACCACAACTGTAGATGCAGTGCATAGCCAACCTAAAGAGAGCCACAATATCAATGTGTCAGAGCAATGAAACACAAGAACAAGGAAACAAGTCAAGGTATGAACAATTGAGTCAAAATCACAGAACCTCAAACTGTTATTACTGTGGAAGGAAACACCCATCAAGACAGTGCCCAGCCTATGGAAGAAAGTGTTCTAAGTGTCACAAACTTAATAATTTTGCTGCAGTATGCGGAACACAATAACATATGCATGTAGTTGCAACAAATGAAGATGAAACAGTAAGTGGTGGCTGTGATGATGTAGCATTTATGTATGGAATCACAGTAAATCAGGAAACCACCAGTGCAGAAGGAATCGACTCATTGAGGACCAGAGAGAGAGAGAGAGAGAGAGAGAGAGAGAGAGAGAGAGAGAGAGAGAGTGACGACAAGATGTCTGTGTAGGAAATAATAGGATAAACTTCAAACTCGACACTGGTGCAGACATCAACACGATACCAAGCAATATAGTCGCTGAAATGTTACCAAAAGTGGCACTCATGCCAACAAATATCACATTGGAAGCATTTGGAGGATCTGTAATCAAACCAAAAGGAGTAGTAAACCTCATATGCGGAGTAAAAGGAAGAAAGGCCGAACTGAAGATTTTAGTTGTGAACCTGCAGACAACACCACTGCTAGTGCTACAAGGATGTGAAGAATTTGAACTAATTAAACAAGTACAGAAGATAAAAATCAATCAAGAAGGAAGTGATGTAAGTGAATTTGTCAACAAGAACCCATAAATGTTAGAAGGTATAGGAAAATGTCCTGGCACCTAGACCATCTAAATTGAAAAGGGTGCCAAATTGGTAAATGAACCTCCTCAACGAATCCCAACCTAGGTGAAACAAATATTTAAAAGAACATGGCTTCAATGGAAAAGAGAAGAGTAACTGAAAAGGTACAAAATACAAGTCGGAAACATTTCATCATTCGACTAGTATCATGTAATGTTGAACTTCTCCAACCACTCTTAGCCAGATGCCTTTCTGGGGTTTTTGGAGTATCCATTGTTTTGACCATTTTTCGGGTTCAGGGTTGCAGGACCCTTGGACATAGGAAGAGAGCTTGTCCTCAGGTCCTACCAACCCTCCTACTGGTCAGGTAAATTCTCTATTTATGCCAGCTGTCACCTGGCCTTCCTTTTTCTCCTGTGTTAGGGAGAAAACCCACTACCTAGTGGATACCGTGGCATATAGCCCAGGGACTCACCCCTGTCAGCACGAGTCCTTCCTCATCCTGTCCTCTGGGCTTTCACAAGGAAATCCAGCAGGGAGTGGAGGTCAGCCCGTGCTCCTCCTTCCTTTCCATCTAGGGTTTCCCACAATCAGGCGAACCTGAAAATGGTCCCTTCAGTATAAATTTCTTCACATTGAAACTCAACTTTAGGGCCCCACTGACCGTAAAGGAGTCGACCGGCCTGCAACCAGGTACTATCATGATGAATTGGCCATGATTCAAGCTTAGTCTGGGAGGCAGATACCCCTTTTGGTAAAACCAGGCATAGGGAATGCCCTGGGAGTTTCCTACGTCTGAGCCCCCATGCAGTTGGCACAATGGCGGTACCACGAGGAGGTGTGGGTTCCCTTGATGAGGAGAGGCTATAACTTGTGCATCTCTAGCTCTTTCTGGAGTTCACACATAAGCTTGCTTTCCATTACTAGAGCTGGTAATAGCTCCGACACATCTCAGATCAGCCAAACTCTTGTCACCCCACCATTTGCCAGCTGAGCCCACAGAGTGACAGAGGATGTAGGCTTCCCATTCGGTCAACCATACTCCCACTAGGCATTAAGCCTCCCGATGATCGTCCGGGAACAGAGCTGGATGAGGGATTGGCTCCCCATAGTTAACCAATTAGCAAGTGCCATACAGCAACCGGACAATGGACAGAGAGGGAATGTGCTTCCCATAGTCAATACCACCCCCTCCCCCCAGGCAGAGTCTTATACCCATAACAGGCTGGTCCCCTATCCGAGGTCAGCAGCAACATGGCACCCCCACATCTTACAACCATAACAGGCTGGTTGCCCGCCTCTACCCCCGGCACGATCACCAGAGAGCCCACGCCTTACATCCATTACAGGCTCGTTCTGTCGACATCTGACAGACACTTCGAACTCCCAGCGGCAGCCAAGAGGTGTGTGACTCCTCCCACCAGTCGACTAGTGACAGTAAAAAAAAAAAACCAAATGGTGATCTGAGATTCTGCCTCTATCTTAACAAAATCATTGTCACCGAACATCACTTACTGCCAACAGTAGCCGAAATAGCAGAGACGTTGGCATTAAGTGAATATTTCACTGTGTTGGACCTCAAAGACAGATATAATCAAATAGAGCTGGACGAGACATCAAGTAAATTGTGCTGTTTTTCAACTCCCTATGGAGTATACAAGTTTAAAAGAATGCCTTTTGGGCTTAATCTGTTCGAGTGAGGTCTTTTAAAAGAGAATCGAAAGTCACTTTACAGAAATTATCAATGTTATAACCTATCAAGATGATGTAATAGTGCATGGGAAGATAGAAGAGGATAACAACTGAGCATTAACACTAGTGGTTCAACATGCCAAAGTAATATACATAAAGTTTATGCAAAGAAAGTATAATACATGAAAAAGCAGGTCACTCATGTAGTGTGTTTAAATTTAGCAAGCAAGGAATGGGAGTTGACACAGAATGCATTCGGGTTCTGGTGAAAATGAAAGCTCCAATCTCAAAAAAGGAACTCCAAAGATTTATGGGTATATTCCACTTTGTTCGACAGTTTATCCCCAACATGTCAGCCATAACATCCAACGACATGAAAATCCTGTTACTAAATGCCCCAGTCTTGGCAAACTTTTCACCGAGTAAGGAAATAGTCATTCAGTGTGATGCAAGCAAAAATGGGCTAGGATATGTACCCCTGCGTAACCAACAGCCAGTGGCTTAAGCATGCGCTAGCATGATATCAGCTGAGCAGAACTACTCCCAGACAGAGAAGGAAATGAGAGCCATTGACTTCATCTTGGGAAAGTTCCACAACTATGTGTATGGCTACAATGTCACAGTGATGAATGCCCAAAAACCACTAGTTGCTACAATGAGCAAACCGATACAAAAAATTAGTTCATCAATAATATGCAGACTACGAATTAAAACACTAAAGTACACCATTGAAGTAAAATTTCTTCCAGGGCCGCAAATGTACATAGCAGATTTATTGTCTTGCTCAGGCATCCCATGCTCAAGTGAAGAAGATCTAGAACTGAATGAACTCGTACTCGAGATTGTTCCGAACTAACCGATGTCTGAGGAAAAAAGAACTACCTATTCGTCAAAGAAACTGCTAAAGATGCTGAACTGTCAGCCCTTAAAGAAATGCATACCAGAGGATGGCCAGAACACAATAAACAAGTTCCAAAGTACATCAGGTGGGCCTGGCCAATAAGAAATTATATTTATGTGAACAGTGAGTAAGTGCTTTATAATGACAAGTTCCTAGTTCCTAAACAATGGAAAAACCTGGTTTTAAATTTGCTCCATAAGGGTCACAGTGGAAGAACTAAGGCCATGATGAAAGCAAAGGCTGTGTACTACTGGAGGAACACGTACTCGGACATTACAGAGTGGGTGAAAGGGTTCTGCATCTGTGAGAAATATAAATCAATCAAGATTAAATCACCAATGATGGCACAAGAGATTCCACAACTTCCTTTCGAGAAGTTGTCCATGGACATACTAGACAGTAATGACAGTAATTACCTGATTGTTGTCTGCCTATACTCAAAGAGGTTTGCGATCATACCTATACGGCGCAAAACCACAGAAAATGTATATGAAAAACTAAAGGATGTATTCTGCACCCTTGGCATACCAATGGTAATCGAAGTGTGTACATGCAGCCCCTACTATCACAAGCAACAGCCTAACAGAATAGGGCTGTCATATAGCAGAAATGATAGTAAATAATAGTAATGTGCAGCAGAAAGACTTCCGAGACCTACTTAGAGAGTACAGAAACACGCCCCTGTCAAGTATGAACATATACTCGTGCCAACTCCTGATGTGCAGGCAAATAAGAACTTTACTCCCAGTGATGAGTCAAGCCTTACAACCCAGAGTACAAAAAGATGCACACAAAAGGATGATGGAGAATCAGGAGCGATGCAAGAAACAATATGACAAGTCAGCGTTGAAGAGAGCAAGCGAGTTCAAGACAAGAGACAGGGTGGTTGTGAAAACAAGCAAGCATGGAAATTGTCAACCAGCTACAATTGTAAGGAAACATGAAACCCCAAGGTCTTACATAATAAGGAATACAACGAAACCGATCTTAAAAAATCCAAAAGCACTAGGAGACAACACTGCTCCAGATACATCAACATACCAGAGAACTGTGAACATTTACAAAACACTCTCAGGTAACAGGAACCACAGCCACGGGGAATCGGAGGACACTGTGAAGAGAGTAGTGAATGGATTCAAGGGCTTTGAAGATGCTACCCACATGAGGTGTAACAGTGACATAAGTGAAGGGGCATACATATTCAGTTTGGTGGGTGGAAGTAAAGGTAAGAGTACAGGTACCAGTGATAGCACAGAAAGTGGCTCTGTCAGTTTGACGAAAAATAACAGTGCTCAAACAGTAACGAGGTCAGGGTGTGTAATAAACACTCCCAAGAAAATTAATCTGTAACACGAGATATTAATGGGTGTCTTAAAGGGGAACATATAGTAGTGAGTATTACAGGATGTGAAGTTTGGCAAGACAGTATGGTGTCGGGTTCAGCAGATGCATAATGTGACTGTAATCGTGTAAGATGTTAAGATGATTAAGATTATACCAAAGTGTTGTTAGTACTTTCACAGCGACAGCCAAAGCCAGTGAAACAACTCCTGCATGCGAAAATCTGGGAGCAGCCCCACCAGGGATCAAAGTCATTCCTGCTTGGTGGGAGACAAGCACACAAGCTGCTGTTCCAACTGTGGCCCCCTTCAGATAGAGGATATATGTAAATATACACACTGGAGTTGGGTCTCATGAGCGCCTATATGGAAGACAATAAGGAGTCCTTCCCCATAAAAAGATTTTCTTGTGGTTATTTGACATAATGTTTTTACCTCTATCTTTTGATGTTAGTTGCAAGTTGCTCTTAGTTATTTGTGCTCTTAATTTTTGACAGTGTTCACATGTACCAGTAACTTAATGCAGTTCTAGCATAAACAAAGTAGTTTTTATAACTATCAGATTTATTGGCTTTCCTTCCTGTCCTCCAGGTCACTAAAGATTATCATCATAAATGTCTACATGTGAGGTGTAGTTCCACAATTCCTTTTGTGCTGCATCTCCATACCATCACATGTGTGTCACATGCCCCAGAAGAAATACGAACCCTGAATGACAGCCACCCAGGCCAGCATTCATTCCACCTCCATAGATAAGATGGGTGCCTGGAGAGTGGAATGCACTTGAATAAAGAGAGTAATATAAATCGCCCCCGCCTAGCACAACCCTATGAGAAGGAAGACCAGTCGACAATGCCACTGAAGCTGTCCCTAAGCTCGTGCAGCCGATACCGCCCGCGCACGAGGAAAACCCTGCTTCCAGCTACCACTGAGGATGGCTGCCAGTGCAGCTCCGCCTACAAAGGGAGGAGCCACCTCTCCGAAGATGTCCAAAGGCCGAAGGAACACGAAACACCCCCATATCCCACGAGAATAAAGGCCCCTGCACCACCACATAATGGCAATACTCTGTTACAGCCCATGGCTACAGAGGCTTGTCTGCTACGAGGTAGAACAACATTAACAAACTTATGTTTCTGAGGACATAAAATTAGTAATATGCTATTTATGGTATAAATTTAATTTAATTTTTCATTCCTTACAGGCTATTTAGCTCTCTTTTATAATTAGTACAAGCCTGTTAATGTTTGCACTGCTGACACTTACTGACAGCTCATTTCCCCTTCTTTAAGCATTGTGGATCTACTGAGGATTCGGGGGGAAGAGGATTAGTCGCGCCACTTTCCTCACCAGAGTCATGTGCAAGCATGGCTCTGGTTAAGATAGAGCCAATTAATTACAGTAAAACTCAGTTAAAACATTTTTGAAAATATTATGCATTTTAATCAGGAAATCTTCTTAAAAGGGTCAAATTACACATTTGCACATAGACAAGGTGCAAAATGTTCAACTTATTAAGCAGGAAAACTTCTTATATGGGAACTCCTTAAAGGGGTTTCACCATAAATAAAGAATAAACTGTCCATCCACCCTCTACTAGTCTTTCTATCCCACTAATAAAGAGCATGGTTCCAACCTCTCTGCTTCCTGTAGCATTTCTGTTAATGCATGCAATAATTTCAAATTATTTCGTGTCGAGAGAGTTTTTACTGGGCCTATGCTGGTTTATCCCTTTCTCTTCTTAAATATAGGCTTAAATATAGGTACTCTTAAGGAGGTATTCATGGCTCCAATTGCTGGCATTGACTGCACATTCCCTCTCTGCCACAATGCCAGACAGTATGGTGTCTTGAATGAATTTCTTCCATTATAGGTGTGCAGGGTTCACCCTAAGATGCAATTAGCTTCCATATCTACCTCGAGCTCACTCTTAACACTTAGAAATTAGGTAGGTTAGGGGAAAACAATCAGAACAGCTGTTGATACCAGCAACTCGCGCTAGCACCAGTCGTGCCAAGGCTCCCTGCTCTGTCTGCTCGCATCTGTCTCATGAGAAAACGCCCAGCTATCTACAGTGACAAACGCCGGGCGTCTTCATCGCCTGCTGCAGCCCTGAAGAGTTGTCGTTCTCCCTCCAACACTTGACACTTTATGTCAACCAACACACCCCATACTCCCCATTTCCCCTTCCCCAATCCTCAATGCCCTTCAAGACAACACAGTTTTAATTAGGGTACAGTTGTTTTGAAGGCAACCTAATTCGTTGCTCTTGCTCTTCAAGCACACCCTTCTGGCAAGGCTCTTCAAGCCGACAGGCCCCTTCACCTGTCTTTTGCTTTCACCTTTCGTAAGTTAATTAGTGCATTGATTTACAACAGTAGAGTATGGGTCATCGTGTTCCATTCTAGATGGAATAAGACATATTCAAGTCTAACCGCCGTCTGTTCCTTCTTGAGTCAACTGTACGTAGTCCTTCCTGGTGTCACCCCGCAAAGGAGAGGCAGGGAACCGCGGTTTGAGAATTGGTTTGTCGAATCAACAGTAAGACTGCAGCCTGCCCGTAAAAAGGAATTGACGTATGTCACCCAAGACACCACACATTAGATGGCCACCCATACTGTGGACCAGGTACGTAAAGGTACCTGGTGCGCACATACGGTAGAGCCCTGACCACTAGCAAGACACACGACGAAGAGACTAGATCACTTTTGTCAGTTAACATACTACATCTGCTGTGTACAGACCCACGGAAAGCGTGCCAGGCTTGACAAGGAGAGATCTATCGCTTCTGGGCTATACCTTAGCTAGGGATATCGTTGTCTGCCACCCCAGTGTGGATATGAACTGCAGTACCTTTACCCTGGTAAATGATATTTACCCACAGAAGGGGAAGTAAGTGGAACGACAGGAAGGCAGCTGCTATCCTCGCCGAGAAACAAGCACTGCTTAACCACACTTCCTCAGCCTTCAGCTACTTGATGCTCGCCAACTGTTGAGGCTTCACCTCGCAGTCCACCTCTCCCCCCTCGCCCCCATAACTTGTTTGGCCCCATAGTGAAAACCCCCTGAGGTGCTCATCCCATCGTCCAGTACCTCCACCTGGTCCTGCCCTTGATACTTGTCGTCGAACCAGCCCACGATGCCGGACCAATCCAGTCAGCCACCGAGAGCAGGCCGGATGCCTGCCTGCCTCTTCGGAGCCAGCCACTCGCCAGAGTCAACCAGCAGATGCTGTCACCATAATGCAGCCAGGTTGGGAAACCCCAACCAGTACCCACTTCAATAAGCGCTCGACCCACTGCCGTAAGGCATGTCAGTGGTAAATCAGCGGCCCTGCCAACATCAATTAACTACAAACCCTACATAGCCCAGCTAGACTTCATGCCGAGCAGGAGGCCTACCCGCCCGACTCTACATAAATGCACAATCTAGGCCAAGTGCTAAATACTGCAGACCCCTCCTCAGCAAGGTCTGCCACACCCCCCCCCCTCCATCAACTGTGTATCTGACCTGGCAAACTAAAAAACTATTATGACGCCGATGTGCCCCTGCTCCTAAGGCCATTACGCATCAAGACTAGTAGGGTTTTTAAGTGGCACCCTAAGTGGGGCCACAGGCTAACTAACCAAGGTTACTTTGACAGTTCGAAGGTCAGTACTATGCTGAGATAAGATGAAAAGGCCGGGAGAAGACCCCAATAATACTGGACTGGTTGAGAAACATGTCTGAAGGGGGAGATAATGTAGCTGCCGCCGGCAAAATATCCACGACTGTCGTGAACTCCAATAACCCAGAAACGATGTGTCGCATTGCGTCATGCAATGGCGGGGGACAGTTTTTGAGGGTGGACCTTGTCAAGGTTGATTCCAATGCCGCTGTCTAGGGTGGAATGACGAGCCCCGCTACAAATTGCTTAGAGTTCCTTTCCGAACAGTGCTGCCAACTGCAAGCCACCCACTGTGACTGAATTGCCTGTCCAGGTCGGGGTATAAACACAGTAAGGTGCATAACATGCAAACAAACATTTCACTATGGTTGTATCGGGTGGCCTGGTGAAAGGTTTATCCGCCCTGGACTTGTGTAGCATTGTGTGATGTGTCAATAAGCCCAAAAATACAGACCAGATAACTCAGGTTCCCACAGTGCGCCATCAACCCATAACCCAGATGGCCCACAGTTACCAGAGTTCGCCAGCCGACCCCAGGAAGACTCAGTCGGTTTCACGGGAGAATGCGAACGTCAATTTAGGGCGAATGACGTGCCACCTTAACAACGGGTCATTTGGGCCCGTAAAGAGATGATTGGGAAAGAACAGAAATGGTGGGCCAGTTATGGTGAGTTCATAACTGAATGGATGCAGTTATGCGACTGGTTAGCATTCCAGTTCTCCAGCGATGAGGTCCTAGGCCACATGACTACTGAGTTCCACAATCATACCCAAAGAATATAAGTCGAAACCGAGATTTTATATGTAGGAATGTGCAAATGTGCAAACATATAACACACAAGGGAAATGAAGAGAGCTGCGTGCAAGCTATTACACGCATGCACCTAGCCCAACCTCCGTAATCTATTACGGAGTCTAGACACTGGAATCTAAACATTGAAAACTGTGTTTATTTTAAACAATTTATTGCTTATAGTGATTTTCGAAATTCAAAAGCAAGCTAGATACTGACTATAGAAATAATTAACTTTATTATAAACCAAATGTAAAATTTGACGGTGATATTAACTACTATCCATTTTGGGGGCAAACGCCTTTATAGGTTATTGATTGTTCATATAGAAAAACAACCGTAGTTAAAGAAAAAACAAATATATAAGTTTGTACTGAATTTAAAGAAGTAGGTACTATTTTTAATGTTGTTTTAATTAGTCGAAGGAATCTTACGAGTATTTGGAAAAAAATAATTAGGGAACATTTATATATTTTTAATATTACTGAATGGAGGAATCGAAAAATTGTTCCGCGAGTTAAAAAAAAATTTTTGAGCTTATAGTTGAGTTGCTACGTTAAAACTTTTACGATTTTTTGATCAAATAAAACATAATTTCCATAATTCTAAATAAATTTCATTTCCTCATAAATAAAACTAAAAATGCCTGTGTTGCCTTGCAGTTTGACAAACATTTGAAAAGGTGATAGTGGGTCAAAAATTCTTTCCGGTAGATTAGATACTGCATCTGAAGATCTTAAAAATATAGTTTACAAATTTTATTCACATTTACAAAGCTTACAATCGATCTTAGATAACATTGGAGATAAATATGAACTTTGAGAAATTGGTGAAAACTAGAGCAAATAGAATCGTATTAAAAAAATTAGCAGAATTTCGATAACGATGATTTCATTGAATTTATTTCATTTCTCAATCATATTCATTATCTGCATCGTATTCAAATTCATCTGAATCAAAACTAGATTCATCAGAATCAGATAAGTGATCTCCAATTATAAACCCATCGGAATCGGAATCAACTTCGTGTCCTGCATCTAAAATTTCTAAATAATCTGAAACATGTGAATCATGTAAATCATAACTAGATTCGTCATCTGAATTATACATGACTAAAACTTCTAAATCTGAAAGAATTATAGTATCGTAACCAGATGGATCTGTGTCTGAATTTTAATCACTGCCAAAACTATGTCCTGCATCGTAATCAGATTCGGCGTTTGTATGTAGAAGGCCATTCATTTTGAATTTTTTTTTATTATTCTCATTTATAAGATATGTATGTTATAAAGAAATAACATTTTTGGATCCGTCAGCAAGCTCATTTGAAACGATTTTCATATGATTTGGATTGCTCGCTTGCAAAATTAGCGTTTCTAGAAAACGATAACTTTACTTGTTTTATTTTAATATAATTTTGCTTGTTTTTACCTTGTGCCTATTATGTACGCTCATTTTTTAAAAACTCCAAAAATTTACTTTTTCCCCCCTTGAAATTTCTTGATTTTAGCTTAAATTGGCTTGTTTTTGAGAGCTCCTTTTTAAAAATTGTTAGAGCTTAAATTTTGCCCTCAAAAACCATGATTTTGGAGTAAAAACCATCGATTTTCGTTGATTTTTCATCAAATTTCAGATTTTGGGGTTTCAATTTTTTTCCTGCAATTTTAGGTGAAATAACCCTATTTAGTGCACTGCGTTTTTTGTTGTAATTTTAGAAGAAATAGCCCCGAAAAGTGTGCTGCGCCAGTATCGGCCTTTTACATCTACTAGTGAAACACACGTAAAATAGATTAAATAGAAAACTCCTGAAACATAAGGTTCGGATGGCCTTATGCCCATTACCTAGAGTCGAACCTGTCTCACACGAAAAGTAAACCTGCCCTGCGATCCATAGGAGGCTACAGAGCAAGCCACTTTCTAAAACTGCTTCAGTGCCAGTGCAGGTAGAGATAAATGCAGCACACATCAATGTGAGCTTGGTTTAGTAATCACCCTACATGCCCCAGTGTTAAATTTTTTCGCACATACCTGTCACTTTCAATTTCCAGGCCAAACTTTTAAACCTTTCTCTATATAACCACAGCCCTCAGTGGATTCTTGTGAGCGTCAAATATTTTCAGTTTCCCTGAAGGGCATGGACACTCGCCTGAAACTCCCCTTACTTCCACACGCAACACCACTTCCCAGGGCCGAAAGCCTTTAGCACTCCTCCTTCCAAGTGACCTATCTGGGAGAGAGGGAGAGACAGAGCAACCAGGAAAACTAGCACGCTCCAGCGCCGTGTGGAGAGCGCACACAAGGGTGGCAAAGATAGAAGCAAATGCTGCCAACATTAATATGACAGTCTTACATCACCCAAATACAGGAGATTCGAAATGATGATTCCATTTCGAAAGAGCGGGCGAGACACCCCTAATCCAGGAGAAAAAAAAGAGCCCTTCACTGTCGCAGAACGGCAGTCGATACCAGCAGCTTGCTTTAGCACCAATCATGCTAAGACTCTCTGCTGTCTGCTCTCCTTCACCTCATGAGGAAACGCCCAGCTATCACCAGTGACTAATGCCAGACTTCTTCAGCCTGTGCTGCAGCACCAAATAGTTTTCTTCGTCATCGTCCCCTGACACTTGCCATCAACCCACACACCCCATACTTCCACCCCTTAAGTCACTTCAGGACAACACAGCTTCAATTAGGGTCGAGTTGTTCTGAAGTCTACCTAATTCGTCGATATTAATTTTCAAGCACGTCCTTCAGCCAAGTCTCTTCAAGCCGACAGGCCCCTTCACCTGTATTTTGCTTTCACCTTCCATAAGATAATTAGTGCATTGATTTACAGTAGGAGAGTACGGGTCACCATGTTCTATCCTGGATGGAATAAAACACGTTCAAGTCTAACCACAGTCTGTTCCTTCGTGAGTGAACTGTATGTAATCCTTCCTAGTAAGTGTCACCCTGCAAAGGATAGGTAGGCAACCGTGGTTTGAGAACTGGTTTGCCAAACCTAGAGTAGCACTGCGGCCAATCCCCTAAAAAGGACTTGATACATGTCACCCAAGACACCACAGATCACATGGCCACCCTACTTTTTACCAGGTACGCAAAGGTACCTGATGCACACGTACGGGAGAATCCTGACCACTAGCAAGACATGCAACAAAGAGACTAGATCACCCTTGCCAGTTAACCTACTCCATCCACCATGTATAGACTCGCTGGAAGGAGTGCTAGTCCTTCTGGTCTACACTTCAGCTAGAGATATCCTTGTCTGCCACCTCAGTACCGACGTGAACTGTAGTACTTTTCCCCTGGTAAATTATATTCACCCACAAAAGGGAAATAAATGGAGCGACAGAAAGAGAGCTGTTATCATCGCCGAGAAACAAGCACTGTTTAACTAACCTATTGGGCCCACTAGCCCAACTCTATATAAATGCACAATCAAGGCCAAGCGCCAAATACTGCAGACCCTGCCACATTAAGGTTTGCCAGTCATCCTCCAAGCCTGTGTGTCTGACCTGACACAAACTAAAAACCTAGTAATACATCCCTAAGGCCGTCACACATCAATGTTATACTAATGTATGTTATATAATAGTAATAACTCAGCTGATGACCAATCTGTATAGCCTGACAGCATTCGTATTTTTTAATAATTTTGCAGATTAACTGACTTTTCACCATAAACTGCTGTGTCAGAAAAATGTTAAGCACCTAGAAGTAATTGTGTAAATGAAATGAAATTGCTTGTCTTCAAATGTTGTGTTACTTTACTGCTATTACTTCAATATCTGCTCTCTCGTATTTCTAAGGTTCAAAGCCATACGTTATCCATTATATTTCCTATAAGCTATTTTAAGAGAAGTCAGTTTGACAGTTGAAAAGGAATTATCTCTACAGAATTACTAAGCATGTACACTATCCGATTAATAGTATCTGAACACTCCATTTTAAACGCAATCCTACTAGTAGATGATACTATAGCTGCTGCTATAAAAGGAGGTAGAGGGCTTGATGTTGGACAGTGCTATGTGATACTGGCAGAATTAGTGGAGCAAGGAAGTTCAAAGACTTTGAACATGGTGCAGTTATTGGTTTGTCACATCAGTAAGCAATCTATTAAGGCCGTTCTGTCCTTTCTCAAGTTGCCTAGGTTGCTTGTGAAGTTGCAATAGGAAGGCACAACCACAACAAAACCACGGCTGAGTAGGCAACGAGTGATGATTGAGAGGGACAGTTCAGCACTAAAGAAAGTGGTACCAGAAAATCACATACTAACGTGTGATGCCATCACCCATGCATTCCACAGTGCCATTAATTGTGCAGCTAGCATCATTATTGTGCACTGGGAATTGCTAGAAAAGGCAGCTGCCCATAAATGATACAATTTGTCTCTGAATATGAAGCACCACATTGGTGGTATAAAGAGTTCTGCCACTGGAATGCGGACGACTAAACATGTGTGATTTGGAGTGATGTGACAGTCCAATGAGAAGATTTAGGTGTGGTGAATGCTACATGCCGGCATTTATAGTGTCCGCTGTGGAATTCTGTGGAAGTGGGGTGACAGTGTGGGGGTGTTTTTCAGGGAAGGAATGTGGTCCTTTCGTAATACTATGTGACAAATAAAATATGGGAGGCTATAAGGATATTTTGATTGGCTGTGTGTTGTCTATGGTATAAGATCAATTCAGAGATTGTATTTGTGTGTTTCGGTATGATGAACTGGAATTGCGACTGCGCGCCAGACACTAACGACCCACATCACTTACTATACTTGCTGCAGCACTGCAGGAAGAATGGTCAGCAATTCCCTGGAGATGTTCCAACACCTGCTTGACAGTCTCCTATTCTAGGTTACAGCTGTAATAAATGCTCAAACTATATTAATGTCTGCTACTGGGCAGTATATCTGAGAGAGTTATATGACACTTTTGCATGGGTGTCTACATACTTTTAATCACATAGTGTATGGTGGCTGTTCAATGACTTCCAACAGCAATTCAGATCATGTTCAAAACCGACGTGTCATCATGTCTTTACCGTTCTGACAAAATTATGGCAATTTAAGCCACACAAGTAAATCATAGCAGAGAGCGCCAAGAATGACCAGTGGTTGCCTGTTAGTAACGCAGTCAGTATGTCAAAAATATCAGGTTTATTAGCATATTTAGACTTGCATTGTTTCTAAACCTTCATCATTCACAAGGAATACTTAAAACTCTTAATGAAGTATGTTTACATACGTAATCTCGTTAACATACTGCAGTAGCTTGAATTATATTGTGCACTTGCTTACTGTGATAGTTTGAATTATCTTGAGCACTTGGTGTATACTTGTATGTCCATATATTCTAATATCCACATGTTAAAATTTGGTCACTCATTAATTATTGAACTGCTATCAATCAGGTGGTTTTCTATCAAATGGCTTCAAAAACAACTGTGCAACATTTGTGATGTGCAGCTGGAACGTGATACTTTGCCAGAATGTTCAATAAAAGCTGTCTTACCAAATGTTGTCTTATAGATGTCGTCACAGTCAAAAAGCAATTAAGGCACTGAACCTACAAGCCCATTTTCAAGCCTCCGTTGTGGATTAATTCAAGCCAGAAAAATGAATAACTCGCCACTTAAACTTACAAACTAAAGTTTATTAATTTGCTAACCAGGTGCATCAGAAACACATGAGCTAATAAACAGCTTCGAGATTAATTTAACTAAGGTAATACACTCTCTTGTGCTAGGTAGCATTACCCTGTAAAATCTGGACTTGTACATAGCAAGAAACCTTAAAAGGCATACAAGATACAATAAAAGTAAAAATAATATCTTCTAGTGATTGTCTTTTATTGAGAGCCATACTGTTACCTTACTTAACATTCCCTTGTATTTATACAATGTATCTAGTAGCAGAATTGCTCCTGATTTTTAGTTCCCGTTACAAATAAATGAACATTTTCAATTTAGTTCAAGTCCAGTAATTTCCTTGGGGCTGGAAATACTTGTAGATAGGTCTACTTCTTACAGTATCAAATTTATTCATTTTACATGAAGTCTTACTTGAGAAGATACCTGGAAAGCATAATTTTAATTTGCAGTGAACCTAATTGGCTGTATGACCTACACTGGCCAAAAAGGGCTGGAGTCACACGAAGTTCATGTGACAGCACACACACAGGCATCGATAAACTAAAAGTCAGCATTCACTGTAACCAAATTTATCAAAACGAAAAGTAACCAATGGTTTTAGGTGACACATTTGCTCAGCACAAAAGTGTGCTTTCAGCATTAATCTCACGGGATCAGTGCAAAAGGCAAGAAATGAGCATTTGTATGGCTTTGCCCACCTCACAGCAGCTAACTGGCCTATCACAGCAGCCTCATTCACATGTTCATAGCAGATAGAAATATAGAAGGTGGAATACTGTGGTCACTCTTCAAGGCCTGCCTTTAATCTGGCTCTTTGCTTCTCATGGTTGTGTGTACTCACGTAACTTCATTAGCCTGCACTAGGGAGACTGGTAGAGCTGCCAGGACCAGAGCGAAAAGGCACACGACACAAAGTCTCATGG
Organism: Dryococelus australis; assembly: GCA_029891345.1. NCBI lineage: Eukaryota > Metazoa > Arthropoda > Insecta > Phasmatodea > Phasmatidae > Dryococelus > Dryococelus australis. Next base: position 250,508,132 of record CM056994.1, read on the forward strand.
CACCGGGTGGCCGTCAGCTGAACTACAACCCTGTAAACCAAGCAGACACATTATTTAAATAGATTTTTTTTAAACACCATTTACAGAATACAGTAAAACCCCTTTCTAGACGTTAATTTTTAAAAGAGTTTTCCATGCTTTATAAATTTACATAATTTTGCACTTAGCTTAGAAACACCAAAGTAATTTGACATTTTTAAAGAAATTTTCCTGCTTAGTATGTCTAAATGTATCCTGCCCTTCAGGAACTTCTTATGAGTAATGTATTAGAGTGATGAAAGTTTATCATAACAGGATGTAGCTACTTGTTTAAATTATTAAAATTGTTGTGGTCTATGCACATGACTAAATGTAAATTTGCACGTTATTCCTGCTCAGGATCACTGTGGATAAGTGCAGGCTAGTGCTAAGTGTAGCCAGCTGCCCTACCTGAGTGACAGACCTACTGTCCTGGCCAGTCAGAATAATGTATGAGGTGAATAACATGTTGATGGAGCAGCGGCAGAATGAAGATGGAGGAATAAATGGGAACACCATGAGGAAACCTGTTTACCACAGCAGTCTATGCACATATTAAGAATAACAAATCCATTATACCAATTTTAATCAAATGCATACTTTTTTATTTTTATAACACAATACAACTTAAAGTTGCACCAAACAATGTTGCAAGATAAGTGGTGTTAAATGATGAAGATAGTGATAGGATTTTAAGGTCATTCATACAGTTTATATAGTACAAAACAATAGAACAAATGTGTTGAAGGAATAACAATCCAAGTTTGAAATTAATATAGAACCAATAAAATAAAATTATATGTAATTATTTGAACACACACCATTTATAGTCCTAGAAATGTAAAAACATACGAAACAATGTATATGTACATCATTAGTCACACAAGAGAGAAGACACTGCTACACACCAGGACAAACAGATTTTATAAAAAAAAAAAAAACTAATTATAAGACCAACCAATGCAAATTGCGCAAGCATCGAGCACTGTATGTTATTGACATTTGCTCGTATCTCTCGCCTCCCAGACCGTTTGTCCAGCAGTGCACCTCTCACCTCTACATCGCCGCAGCATGCATCCGCACTCTGCCAGTGTTTCACACCATAGTGTAACGAGTGCAACAGTGCGTAGGTGTAGGAATGCAGAGTGGGGGAAACATAGTGCAATGGTGTGCAAGTGAGTGCAACGTCGTGAGACGTGCAAAAGTATGGCACCTACAAAGAGCATATCGGCTCACGCCGAACAAACCCTAATAAAGGGAACTTGAGAGATGCCACTACAAGTGTTTGTTTCAAGTTATTTTATTGTAATAATGTTTATCTGTGAAAGACAAGTTGTTTACATTTCACGTGTCTCATCTCCATTTTATTTCATCTGTTGTGCGAGTGTTTTGTTTATTTCATTTTAATGGAATAGTACTTATTGGTAACATTATTTTGCAAGCGTTTAGTGTTGTATTAAATTTTTAATTGCAAGTGTGTAGAAAGTACTTCAGTGTGCCATGCAAACCCACCATAGGAGGTTCGCGCGTCACGTGGAATGAGACAGTAGCATCTAAGACTCGGTGAGGGATGGCTGCATCGCCGTGCACTCCGGTGGCCTTCGACGCTTGTGTTTAAACATGTAGGTAGGGTGTATATTAATAGTTTTTCATTAATATTACCGGAACAGTTTTGTTTATTTAGCCACCGGAGACACCACTTTCCTTCCCCGGGTCTTAAATCACACGGAGAAGCTCAATTTTCACTTTTAATTCATTATAATAGCTTCGTGCCTTTTTTGTGTCAGAGTAGCTTTACCGGTGAGCCAAGCCCGGTACCACGTGTAATGTGTCTTCCGTAGAGAAGAGGTAATGTAACTTTCATGGAAAATATATTTGTATTCGTAACATCTTGTATTATTTCAGTGTAATGACTAAGGGCATTTCAGAGCACAGGACCCTCACTACCCACCAAGTGTAACCTTACTTCTAATCAATGCAACGTGAGTGAAATGTTACAATAACATCTCAGATAGCAAACAACAAGCAGATTACAGTTGGCCAACTGTTGGCAAAGGTGGTACATGTTCGCCCACATGACTGTGAATGTGGTACACAATAAAACCACGGGAACAATAGTGACTGTATTTGCTTGGGAAGTATTTATGATGTGGTCCTTTAAACATAAAATGATTGACAGAATTTAATGCATGGGTCACAAGCAAACATCAGTGAATCACCCACTGACATCTTAGAACATGTGGAAAACATATGGCTGATGTATGCCAAAGGGTATGAAAATAAGATCATTTTTCCATATAAAACCCTCATGTGGTACACAGGTTAAATTCTAATAGTTGGGCATCGTCATGTGGCCAATTACGGGCCACTTATCACAAAATGACTGACAGAATTTCATATATGGCCCATAAGCAAACATCAGCTAAACACCCACAGGCATCTTAGAATATGTAAATAACGTGTTGCAGATGTATACCAAAGAGTATAATCATGTTTGCACATTAGGCCCTCGCGTGGTAGAATGGTTCATTTCTGATAGTTGGACATCATCATGTGGGAAATTGTGGGCCATTTAACACAAAATGATTGACGGGATTTCATATAGGTATGCCACACAAGTAAATGTCTGTGAAACACCCACGTGCATCTTAGAGTATGTAGAAAATGTGTGGATGATGTTTGACAAAGAGTAAATAATATAAGATCATGTTTGTGAATAAAGCCCTCACGTAGTAGAACAATTAATTTTCGATAGTTGGGCATCATCATGTGGGCCCAAAGTAGCAAACAACAAGCAGTTAACAGTTGGCTAACTGTTGCCGGTGGTGACAATGTTCGCATTTATGACTATTAGAATTTCTGATATGGTTGATACTCAGGTCATATAAACAAAAGTGACAGTGCCTATTTTACAAATACTCGTAATGCGGGCCAATGCTCTCACGACGATTGTTAGATTTCAACAGACACCCCACAAGCAGATGATAAAGGAAATGCTGACTGTTACTCACTTTTGGGAAAATATTAGCAGCATGTTTATGGGCCATTTACGGCATGCCAACTGTTGTTCACTGCTGGGGACATAATAACAGCATATTTATCGCCTTTCGTGGTATGCCAACTGTTCCTTATTACTGAGGTAACATGATCAGGAAGCTTATGTTACATTTATGGCATACCGACTTTATGTTGTTCTGCAGTAGCAAATAGCATATGCGTATTCAATTGATTTGTTTTATTTCATGTATATGTAAAGTAAAATTATCACGTGGCATTGCTAGTAATAGTATAAAAAATAGTTTGTAGACCTGACACCTGCAAAGCATAACACGCAAAAAAATTCATTATTTTGCATTTTAAATTCTATCTGAAAGTAGTCCGAAACTAAAATACTAGTCTTTTAAACAAAACACATAAATCCCAGTATTGACTCGTGATACTAACATTGTCTATATAGAAAAGCTAATAATGCATTATGTTTGTGAAGTTAGTATCCAGATTTACTTAAACAGTCGTATATGAGTACCTAGTAGAGTAGTCGATAGCGTACTTGACTGAAGGTTAAAGGTTTTTGAGTTCGATTTCAGGTTTCTCCCAAGAAATTTACTAATTGTTAAATAAAGTGGCGGGTAACTCATATGACTATGGTTAAAACATCTATTTATTTGGGCCAGACACGAGTATTTTTTTTGTTTTGAAAATGTATGGCAAGCTGCATCTATATGGGCCACAAGTGGCCAATAGTTCGGCCACAAGTGGCTTACCAACAGTTGGCTAACGACATGTGGTTTACTTACAGCAAGCCAGAAGCAGAAAGCCAGTGGGCCACTGCTGGCACACATGGCCCACTGATGGTACTGACATGTTCGGGGTACAATTAGTTAGGTAGAAGCGGGCCACTTGTAGGCAGATTGTATTTCGCTGCATGGACGTTATCTGAACAGCGGCCCAGATGTCGCCAACTGCAAGAGGCATCATGTGGGCCACAAGAATCCGCGGGTGTATTACAGTGGTTGACTGATTGTTGACTGATTAAGGAAGCCGTAAGTGGACCGCTCGTGTACAAGTGGATTTGCACAAGTGAACCAACTGATCTTTGCTACTTGGGGTAGTTAAAGGCGTGTAGGTCAGCCTGTTATAGACCTACCATTTAGAAAACAATGTAAGTAAATATTCAGAATGTAAATACCAGGGGTATTATGCGTCAATGAAGGAATAGCTACATCCGGGTGAATAGCTCGCAGCATCCCGAGAGCAGCAGAGTCTCCAACCTCATCATCATCTTCATCGACGCCGTCACTCGGCGACACCTGGCGCCCAGTTGGGTAATGTCAACATTCGAAAAATTACTTTCCATTAATTCACCGCCAATAAAAATTACCATCTCACCACTTGTACCACCACTACACGGTGTCATTAGGTTAGGTGAAAAAAGTTTCATTGCAAAGTGCGGGAACGATAAGGTCAGCACTACTACACACCGATGCAAACATATAAAAAAACATAGTATAAAGGAAAATAATTATATGCACTCACTAACCACCACAATCGCATAGTACACAAGCATCAGGTGTTGTATGCTGTGTGTGTTAAATGATGCGAGGTAAAACCAGGCCATCTTGGTCAGTACAAACGAACGACCTCCTTACGAACCGACTGAAACGAAATCAACATATTCAGAGTGCAGCCATCACTCACAACACTAGCAGCAGAACACATCCAATCCGGCCATCGGTGCGCGATCGACTAACAACGTGAGAATCTGTAAGGTAGCCAAGGCAGTCGACTTGCAGCATGTAGATCTCGCCAAGTCGAAGGGGTGATTCAGAACTAGCTGAGAGAGAGAGAGAGGGAGAGAGATAGAGAGAGAGAGAGACGTGTCAGACTCCAAGGTGGAAGTCGGCTATATCACACATGCACCGTTCCATTAGACGAGGAATGCAATTACACAGTACAAGGTAAAATGTATTTAATCCATTGTAAATACATGCCATGCTATTGTGCGAGCATGGAGCACTTTACGTTGCGCTAGGCGACAAAACTCTCATTGTGAAGTGCGAGAATGATAAAGACAACACTGATACACACCAATGCAAACAAATACAAAATAATACATATAAGAACAAATCAGCCATTACAATAACATAGCACATGCTGGGGCAAAAATAATTAGAAAAGCAAATAGAACATTCACTTATTTCGAGTATGTACCATTCATAATGCTGGAACTGTAAGCGCATTACGAAACGAATTACCCATGATTCGCTAATGACAAGTAAGGAGGTAATGCAACACACACACACATTTCAACTATGTATGTGCGCTGCATTTAGAAGATGCAAAACATAAATTGTAGAGGTTTGACTTAACTGGTGTAGCAGTGAAGACCTGTAGGTCGCGAGAGCATCTTGTCGTGAACTCACTGGAAGCATAGACCACAATGACCATCCCACCTAGCCGTTCATAATATACATTACCGACCAAGTAAGCAACTCGACACTATGCTCGCTTGTATACTGTTCACATTGTATGCTAGTTTGCATTGCTCGTCTCGTGTTGCCTCAGTAGATGACTGCTGGCTGGGTGTGTGGCAAACGTCAGCATGGTTGCTGGACTGATTACCTTATCAGGTGGTTCGCTGTATAGTCTGCGGAGGTGGTAATTCGATCTCTCAACTTCTTTTCGCTCGTTAAGCTTTCCTTGTTGGATGCGCGCCCTTTGCTGCAGCAGCTGCTGCTGCTGCTGCTCGTTTCCGTTGCGTCTTACATCAGCTTCTGAGATGTGTGTTTGTAACAGTAGTACTACTTTAACAACATTCTAGGCATGAGAGACAGCCGAGCGTCTCTTTGTCCTGTTGCAGATAGGCAGGTAGGTGTTTGTAGATGGATTTTATTTTGTGTCTTGCATATGCGAGAATGCATTCTTTAGGCATGCTATCACTGCAGGTGAACATGACGTCGTGCATTACAGTGTTTACTAAAAGGTATTTTCACACTGGTAACGTTGATACTGCAATGCTTGCAGTAACTTTTCAGGGCTCCTTGCTGTTGACAATACCGGCTGTGTTTACAAATGGTAAGTATTCATCAGATGATTCGATCTTCATATTTTAGGTGAATGTAGATGTAACGATGTAACGATCTGCTTCTTGCTATACTCGACGACGAAGTGCCTTTATGCAATCATCACTACATGATGATGGTTCGTGTTGTCTCGTCTCAGGTTGCCACAGAGTGAACTGCTTGATACCTACTTATAAATGACTAGCAGGCTGCAAGCATTTGCGATGAGCGTACATTGAGTATACTCATGTACCATAATAATTTTATTGGATATATATGGTTTACTGCTTGATGTGTTCGATACTTAAAAACATAACACAAACAGATAATTTGCTTATAACGATTTTCCTTTCATGCACTCTAGCAGTCGACTGGAGAAACTAAGATGGTGAGGGCAAGTGTGCAAGTAACTGTCGGTAGGGACCTGAGTTCGAGATTTGCCCCACCATACAGGTTATCACTACGTGTAAACATAGTATCGTAGTTATCACAGTGGAACATTACGTATGCTGGTCTGAAAATGTAATGACTAATTTATGCTGGTTGAATGGTGCATATGTCTGCACAGTTGCTAGACTGGTTACCTTATCCGGTCGTTCGCTTTCTAGCCTGTGAAGTTGGCTTCTCAAATTCTCTACACTCGGTCATCTTTCATGATTAACTTAGTCTTTATTCGAACCCTTCCAGCTGTTTGCATGCAAGGCACACACTTATTTCGCATACACCCGCACCTCGTGGGTGGGGCTTGTAGAAAATGATAGATAAGCACTTACAATCTTCATGACGTTTGGCAGTGGTGTTGTTCGCGAATGTCTCGCTACAATACTTGCATTCGCATCCCGACGAACGACTTACATTACCTATTCAGACTATTACTGCGGGCGAATATGCAATGACTACTTTCATGTCGGTGTGCACTATCCCTGATTTTTTTATCTGTGACATGATTGGACTCTACGAAAATTGAACATGTAATACCTTATTTTCAGGGACAGTGCGCTGTCTCCACCACCGTCAAGGTACATGTGTTTCTTCCTATAATCCTTAAATAGCATATGTAACAAGTACATACTTTTGTCAAGGGAAGTGATGTCCTTACCGTCCTTGAAGGCGTCGAGTTGTTTCTTGTTCGGTAATGTATACCATGAACAGAAAGGTGGGATGGTCATTGTGGTCTGTGCTTCCAGTGAGTTCACGACGACTGCTACAATATGTGCTCGTGGCTTACATTCGTGATGTGCTTACAGTCGTAGCATTATAAATGGTACGCATTCAAGATAAGTACATCTACTATCTGTGTGCCTCAGCGAGTCTCTCACTCTTGCGCGGCTAATGGTTTCGCAAGTACTTATGGTTCCCGCACTATAAATAATTAAATATAAAATGTACGTAAGTTTTTTTGTCAAGGAGGGTAAAATCCTTGCAGTACTTTAGCGTGTCGAGTTGTTTTCCTGGTCGATAATGCATGAAAAGGCAGGAGGGTCATTGTGGTATATGCGTCCAGTGGGATCACGACAAGATATGCTCGTGAACTACAGGTCTTCACTGCTACATCAGTTAAGGTAAACCTATGCCATTTGTGTTTTGCATCTTCTAAAAGCAGCGTAGATATATAGTTGAAATGTATGTGTGTGTGTGTGTTGCGATACTTCTTCACTCGTCATAAACGAATAATGGGCAATTCCGTTTCGTAATGAGCTTACAGTTCTATCATTTTGAATGGTGCATACTCGAAATAAGTACATGTACTATTTTTCCCCAGTTAAAATGTATGTTGTTTCGTATGTTTTTATGTTTCTGGCACTAGGTATTGTATAATTGAATACCTCTCGTAAAGGGACATGCATATGTGACTCGACTCTCGGCTAGTATTTTGTACCACCCTACGACTTGTCGATACCTGTACGTCGCTCGCACTGTTGGTCGACTGCTTGAGGCAGCCTTACAGATTCTCCCGTTGCTCGTGCGGCGGGTCGGATGCGTTCTGCTGCAAGTGTTGTAAGTGTTGGCTGAATTCGCCAGTTTCGTTTCACTCGGTTCGTACGAAAGGCGTTCTGTTGTACTGCCCAGGGCGGTCTGGTCTTGTCTAGCATTATATAATGCAGCGTACAGTAACCGACGATGGTGTAATATGTGATTGTAATGCCCGATACCTGCTTATATCTATTTTATATCGGTTTTAATCGGTGTGTAGCAGTGTTGTCCTTATCATTCTTGTACTTCACAATGACAATTTTGTCGCCTAATGTAACATATAGCGCTCTATGCTCGCACAATTACATGATATGAATTTACAATGTATAAAAAAATGGTTACCTTGTACTGTATAACTGAACTCCTTATGTAATGGAAGAGTGCATGTGTGACATAGCTGGTCTACTAACCTGGAGCCGGGCGCGTCTCTATCTCTCTCTCAGCTAGTGTTCTGTACCATCCCTTCGACTTTGCGAGACCTACACGCTGTCAGTCGATCGCCTGGGCTACCTTACAGATTCTCACGATGTTAGTCGATCGCGCATCGATGGCCGGGTCGAATGGGTTCTGCTGCTAATGTTTGAGTGATGGCTGCACTCTGAATGTGTTGATTCCATTTCAATCGGTTCGTAAAGGTATCGTTCTGATGTACTGACCAGGACGGCCTGGTCTTGTCTCGCATCGTTTAACACCCACAGCATACAGCATCCTATGCTTGTAGACTATGCGATTGTGCTGGTTGGTAAGTGCTTATAACTATTTTCCTTTATATTGTGTTTTTTATATCTGTTTGCATCAGTGTGTAGTAGTGTTGACCTTATCGTTTCCGCACTTTTCAATGGAACTTTTTTCACCTAACATAATATATAGCTCTCAATGCATTACATTGGTTGGTCTTATAACTAGTTTTTTCTTTTTTAAATCTGTTTGTCCCAGTGTGTGGCAGTGTGTCATCTATCTTGCGTGAATAATGGTTTACATGTACGTTGTTTCATATGTGCTTACAGTTCTAGCACTATAAATGGTGTATGTTCAAATAACTACACATGCATATAATGTACCGTTACAAATGGACTAAATTTTTACCTTGTACTGTATAACTGACTTCCTCTCGTGATGGAAAAGTACATGCGTGACTCGGCTGGTCCACCACCCTGGAGCCCTGACGTATTTCTCTCCCCCCCTCTCTCTCTCTCTCTCTCTCTGTCCGTTAGTATTATGTGTCATCCCTTAGACTTGCCGAGACTGCACAGTGCCTGCACTATCGGTCGACCTCTTCGAAAATTACAGCCAACTGTGCTTATAAGTGTGCTTAGGGCATACTTGACATGTGCGTGGTGCGACTCTAACCTAGTGTGCATTGGTATACTTCAACTCTGTGTCATGCAGGTGAAGAGCTTGAGATTGAGACTCGTCTTCCACCAAGACACCCAATCGAGGATGTTAGGTGAAAGGATCTCGGAAGGAATATAAATAAGCCCTGTTGGAATGAATATGGGAATACTAAGGCGGAATGACAGAGCATGAGTATCGGCACCACGCCAAGATGCCAGGTACAAACTAAGGTGGAATTCCAGTGCATGGGACTTCGAATCCCCGCCGGGATGCCAGGTAAAAGAAAACCTGCGAGCATGCTAGCCCCTTCCATAGCCAGCAGTCAGGTGGTGGTGATTGCAATGTGAGCATCTTCGCTGTTGGCATCATTAGCATAGGTGAATCCAGAAGTAATGTGAGAAGAAAACAATTTGCTGGTTTGCGATGACATGTCTGGTGAGTGCGTAGGCCAATACCACTATTTACTTTATTATTTCTCCTAACCATGCTATATCTATCAAGAACATAATGTTTAGGGCTGTACGAATATCCGTTATACTGAAACAAAACCCAAAATATTACAACTTTCATTTTCGTTTCGGAAAGAAATTTGATTACCAAAAAAATGTAACAAAACAATAATTCTTGACTTCGATGAATTTTCAGATGTTTAATGAATATTAATTTAGTACACCAGCAAAGAAAGTCTTTGTAATTCGTCTCATTTTTTTAAATTATTTGATAACTGAAATAACTACATAAAAAGAAAATTTTAATGTAGCCCAATGATAAATGCTACATATCGTAATTTTTTTTTGGTTTGATTTTGCAACGAATCTGTTATAATGAATAACTTGCAAGAATGTTATGAAGTTCGTTAATCTTTCATTAAGACTGAGCTCTAACGACATTATTTTTAATTTTGTTTCAGTTCCACAAACGTTCATAACATGTCTTTCATTTTTGTTTCGTGAGAAAAAAAGTCAGATTTGCACAACCCTAGTCATTGGCTTTAATGGGTCCAGAAGAAAACCTCCTTACCAGCTCACGAGGACAAGTTTGTCTGGTGAGTGTGTAGGCCCATGTGAGTATTTACATTATTTCTTCTCCTAACCATGCACTGTCTGTCGAGGGTGTCACTGGTGGAGGCGAGTCGGGATGGAGAAAACCTCGCCAGCTCGCGATGTCGCATTTATTGTTAAGCGAGTGCGTAAAGTAATGCGAGTTCACTTAACCATACAATGTCTGTCGGGTGCGTAGTCCGAGGTACGTATGTACGCTATTTCTTTTCCTCATACTTATCATGCAATGGTGATCGTGTGATCAAGGCGTCGGGCTGATAACTCAAGGGTAGCCAGAACGAACCCCACATGCCACCTGCATTTTTGTTTACTTGAAGTTTATCTAAAATGGTTCGGAAATTACGGCCAACTATGCTTAGGCTCTATATGTGCTCTTAGGTCATAGTTAACCCCGCTACCATTTTCTTTGTCTGGAGCGATGCCTATGTTATGAATTCCCTAGTTGTATCTTAAACGGCGCAGAAATTACAACCAGCTATGCTTTTAAGTGAGCTTAGGACAAACTTGACCCCTCGTTTTTTTCTTTTTTTTTTCGTTGTCTAGAGTGATGCCTAGTTATGATTTTGGTACTTGTCTCTCGAATGGTTCTGAAATTACAGCGAACTATGCATATATGTGCGCTTAGGTCATACTTGACCCCGCGACCCTTTTCATTGTCTGAGGGTGATGCCTACATTATGGATTTTGTAGTAGTATCTCAAACGGTTCGGAAATTACAGCCAACTATGCTTATATGTGCTCTTAAGACATACTTGGCCCCGCAACCCTGTTCGTTGTTTGGGGGTGATACCTACATTATAACTTTGGTAGTTGTTTCTCAAACAGTTCGGAAATTACAGCCAACTATGCTCTTATGTGCGCTTAGGACATACTTAGCCCCCTCGAAGCCGACCTCCTGTGGAGCAGTCTGTTGGTGGACCACCGATCTGGGGTGCGAGATGCTCTGGGTTAGAACCCCAAGTAAGGCATGGGTGTTAATTTACATTAGGTTATAAGTTAGAATGTAAGTTGTTCCCTGTTAAGATTTCAAGCATGAAACCGGGGGATGTTAAAAAGCCCTTTACAATAAAATACAATTGACTTCCTCGATCCTTTTCACTTTCTGGGGTGATCCCTATGTTATGATGTTGGTAGTTGTATCTCAAACGGTTCGGAAATTACAGCCAACTATGCTTATATGTGCGCTTAGGACATACTTGTCTCCTCGATCCTTTTCGTTGCCTGGGGTGATGCTTATATCACGATTGGTGGGGTAGCTAGGAGAAAAAACCCTGGAGGGGCATTGCGTAAGGCTGGAGTGGCTTAATCGCATATATTCAGGTAGGATGGCTTTGTGGTGGGGATTGGGGTGGGATGACTCCGTGGTGGGGATCGCCACCTCCTATGCATGGAATGCGAGAACGTGATGTTCTCATATTCGGTTGGATGGGAACATTCTATATAAGTGGACACTTTCGGTAAGAAGCACCCGGAGAACAGCCTGGCAGGGCTCGAGAATCGATCCCTCCACGCGGAATGCATGAGTGGACGTGCACACTATCGCTAGGAAGGAAATGTAGGTGGGAGCACCTGGAGAAAACCACTACCGTACCTCGCATTAACTACGTCGGAATGCGAGAGCGTGAAGTTCACAATTTTGCTAGGAGAACCCGGGAAACACTGCTGTTACATTCAATAGGAATGCAAGAGCAGGATGTAGGAATCCAATATGGGGGCCGGGAGCGGGAGGAAAGTTCCGTGGGAATAAGGGAAATTCGGAGAGGAAAACAAGAAATTCGGCTGTGTGACGTCATCCAATATGGCGACCGAGAAGCCTCGATCCCCCGGCCACAGCAGCTGCACCAGTTCCCCTTATTTCATGCAACTAAAATAATCACGAATCATGCAGTTGCCTCAAGCTTACTAACAAGCATAAATACCCGTGTTTGCTGGTAACTGATACCACTCTGTCATTGCCGACGGCGTTCGAAAACCATCAGTGATCTCTTTGTTGATAAGCAGTATCGAAAAGCGGTCGTGACTAGAGAAAATGGATTTCATGCACTCGTCGACATTTAAATGTACAGTCCCTTATGGATGGGGCTGCTATGACTAGCTAAATTGTCATTTCAATGTGGGTGGAGTCAGACTAGGACACAAGGTTGAAATTGAACTGCTCCTCATGATACGCCGTCGACATTTCTGTTGACTTGAACTGTGTTGCAGCGTATTTGACATCCGCATATTTCCTAGTGTACTGATGCACTAAAAGAAAACATGCCAGACATGGGACGAATAATACTTAGAGACGTCGTGCATACAAAGAACGCTTTTCGAGCTTTCCAACATAACTATAAACGGCATTTTCACTCTGTCGTTTCTCAAAATATACTGATAGGAAACATGCCGTACTATTATTGGGATTTGCATTGTACGTTGCCACTGAATTTCTAAAGACAGTTCACGTTAAAGTGAGCACTCTAGAAATCAACCTTTGGGAAAAAAAACACCGCCCGCAACTGCGTATGTATAACCATGTGTGTCACCACACAGGCTGGGGATGAACACACCTAGTTATGTTGGCAGTGAAATGTGAAAAGTAGTTCTACAAAATAACGCGGTATTGTAAGTGTAATGTTTAAATTTATGGCTACTTAAGTTGTTTGAAGTTTATTTTATACACTTTAAAGTAGTTATTGACGTAAAGATAATGTATTTACTGTAACTCATAATTATATTGTGTCACGTGATCGGCGCAGCGGTCAAAACCAACGGTCCGTTGCTGTGGTTCCTTCATGCTTGTTGCTTGGCTTTGCTTGTGTGGAGTGGTTGCGAGGCAAGGTACAAATTTGGAAACTGGAAGTTGTTGTGTTTTAATATTTTTCACTTATTTTTCAGCTTATCTGCTATCAGCATTGTTTTATTATAGGTGTATAGTGTTTAATTGTGTTGTAGTGATTTTGTGTAAAGTTGTGAGTTCCAGCAAACTACGTACAACTATTCAGCGTCAGGAGGACATTATAAATCTCGCCGAAAGTATATATTCTTTCATTCGTCTAGGAGAGATGAAGCCGTGCAAAGTTATCGTACGAGTTGCAGAAATTATGAAAATTTCAACTGCAACTGTCCGGAGGTAAATATAAATGTGATTTTATGACGTGTTTTCCCGAACAGTTTTTACGACGTGTTTTCGCCTCTTATCCCCAGTACGCTATTGAAGTAAATCATTGAAAAATATTAAGTATAAATCGACAGTTAGAAACGTGATATTATAAACGTAAAGTTAAATAACAATAATGAAAGTAAATGAATGACAGTAAAAACAAACATTAATATATTCATGTGATTTTGCGAAGTACACGTAATATCGTAAGTTTGACAAATTATATTAACAGTTATCTGTTCCTATCTGCCTACGCCCATCTGTTTAACCTTTCTTTCAAATCTGTCTTTATAACAAGTGCAAATTTGGCAGTCAATAATTATACGTTAATTTTACACGATTTTATATCACTGTGTTGTTTTGTCATGCAGGCATAACCTCAAACTTGTATTCATGTAGTTATTCACCCCAAGTTACAGTGTTAAGTTTAACTATTGTTAACATAACATAAACGTCGAAGTTTGATGCTACTCCAAAGGTGTTCCAACATATAAACTATAAAATCTTGAAGCTGGTTTTGTTAACTATAGCCCTATAGCTGTGCTTGTTGCCGATATTCTTTTGTGATGCAAGTGTAGGCCTAATTGTTTTATTTGGTAATGCTTGCCGTGATAAGAATTAGAAAGTATTTTTAATTAATTGTCAACAGTTAGGCCTATAGAATAATTCCATGTTTAAATTTCGAAATGGATGTTCGACAAGACAACTTGCTACCTTTAGTGAAATATCAACTAAGATAGTATGCGTTGTTGAGTAGGCATACTTGTTTGTAATATTTGCCACTTTGGCCGCAAAAATATTTTAGTTATTGAAATTTAATGTAACTGTAAATTACACGCCATAGTCAACACCCTAGACTCCCAGAGCATAAACAAAAGAAAATATCTTCTCGAGGAATTAAGTCAAATTACATACTTTCTTGATTTGTAAATAATATTTTCAATTGATAAAATAGTATAAGTGTCGGGGCTTCTGATTGGCTGTTTATTGATGCACAGCTATATTAACAAGGAAAGTTAAACCAAGTGCTTATCGCTATGCACAGTGACATGCCTGTAAGTATTACTTTTATAATTCGTCCTTTACATTACCATTTTGCTGTAATTTGTGGATATGTATTGGTTTTACATTAATAATAAGACATTTCTTTCAGCTTTGCGTGTGCACGCATGAACCATTTTTTTTGTAAGAATATTAATTTTCTTTAAATACTTTTCTCATTTAAGTTTTCAGTTTTGCTGCAGTTACTGTAATGAAGGAACCACAACAATGATGAGAGTCTATGTACTTCACCTGTAAAATTTGTTTCTTGAGGTCTGTGTGGGTTTGACAAAAAGGAAATGTCGCAACCATTTGGACCACAAGAGACACCGGAAATGTGGCCATCACCGGATCGGCATTTCATTTAGCTATAAATAATATACATTATTTTTAGAATTATTTTGTACAAACGAAGGTAGTGCCAGTTACAAGTCTGGTATACTCTTCTTTTACCACTTCAATTCACAGTACAAATGTTCAGTTCTTTTTTTCGAGGGTCTCAGAAGGGTACGAACACAGAGTAACAGTATCAAAAAAAAACTATATGTTCATATACACAATTGCATTTGTTGATATGTTTATATTTATAGTGTAAATTATTTTTATTTTATATATACATAATAGGTCTATGTTGAAATATATTCATCTCCATTTATAAAGGTGCATATAGAACCATCCTTAAAATGTACATATACATGCACATATTTTATATATTTTTCTTTTTATATATTACATATTTTTATATACTGCCACGTTTGCGCCGTCACGTTAAGTTTATTAGCACCATCTACTTCTGTGCTGTGGTGTACTCTATGCTGGGCTCAGATACCCTGGTCTTTCCTTGCTGTTCTGCCTTCCTTCCTTCCCCTTTCCCCTTCGTGCATCATTATTTTTTGTATTTGTCATTTTTTTATTTAAGGCCTTGCATGGCTTCGCTCTGTCTACTTTATACGCTTCAGACAACTGCTATGTTACGCCACTACCATATGTCTGCAGGATGTATGTTCTTTCCTGATGGCTTAGTTGCATATAGCTTCAGTCAACTGAGGCCAAACACAGCTACCATGTTTTAGAGCTGACGTTTTACTTGTTACCCTACAGAGCGATGTGGCACTTAGAAAACGGCGAGTCATGGGAAACGTTAAGTTTGCGGTACAGTTTTTAAATGTTTGGTAATTTGTGTGACAAGTGGTGTTGTACCTTCGGTGTGCAGTAGTGCTAGTCAATTTAAAAATCTGGATTTGGCTGCCCTTCCAAATTATTTTTCGGCTTAACTAACGTGTGTCCTTTTTTAACGTGTCGTGTTGGTCTTTGTTCACCACCAAAGTTTAATGTTTGCTTTTTCACAGTTTCCATGACTTCATCGCTAGGGCGTTCATTTTTCAGTTGTATGTTGTGTAAAGTTTTTGCCTATCGGAGATGTGACATGACTCAAACAATTATAAATGTTACGTACTTTGGATATATGTATATATGCATATATAATGTGTTATATACATCATATATGTTATATGCTTTATATATAATATACATGTTTCATTTAGCAGTTATAAAATGTAAACATTGAGTTTATTAACTTGTGGCAATCACATGGCAGTCATATGGCAATGTTTGTTTATATGTGGTGGAAGGATACATAATGGGCAAAAAAGTAGAATTTTAGCAGGACTTTCAAAAGTCCTCACTTTATCGTGAACGGCCTATACCAATAAAATGATAGGGTCATCGCTTACAGTGTCATAGTGACAGCACAACGACGGGGACATTTCACGCCAGTTCAGTACCCTGCTGGTGGAGGCGGCGGGGCACGAGGTGCTCTGCGTGTATCAGTGTCACCCCCCTTGTCACTCCACTGATTCTGTGCCTCCAGAGAGGAAGCGACGACCTTGATAATCTGTAGTTGATTCCATCAGAAGTGGTGAGTAAACAGTGAACAACGCGGCCCGCGTTCCAGACTGTGAAGTGAAGCTGTCAGGGCGACGTTTTGCAGGGGCGACAGACACACGTGGCCAGACCAGGCGAGCAGTAAACTTCTTTCACAACCGTCCGACATCTTGGCGAGCTTTCAAAGCCGGCCGTCAAGAGCACTGTCCGTAAATTTAACCATGACTACAGCTTGGAAAAGTTCCCGACCGATTTTATTGTTTCAGACTGCAGTGGACTGTAGTACAGTGGGTGGGGGAGAGGGAAAACTCCGTTTATCTTTCCACATTTCTCGCAGGTGAATTTATGATTTATTTCTAAGTATGCTTAGAAGTCATAACCATTAAAGAGTTCACTGTTAAAATGTATGATAAATGGCATGTGTGTTTGTGCAGAGCGCAGTCTTCGAAAGTATTTGAAGGATATCAAAAACTTTTAAGTTGATAAAATATTATTTTAACACAGTCCACTGAAATGTTAAATAATTGTCGGCAATTTTTACTCTGATGTGACATATCGTTCCCTAGTTCACTGTTATACCGTTTCATTTTCGTATTCGATTATGTGTTACGAAGAGATACAAAAATCTACGTATACTTTGTAGACTTATGAATAGTATAATCTCCCGTTTTCTTGAATGATCGCCTTATTTGCCTGTATATTTTAGTCCCCTAGGTGCCAATATTCGAAATAAATGAAGCGGACTTCAAATTAACTAAACAAAATTTCGGTTGGCACCAGTAAAGCGAATTCAGATTCTTCACGTTGAATTATGTTGTTCAACGAAGACTTGCGCATCATATTATAACGAATCGTTTGCACATTTAAGTACGAAATGTTATATTTTTAATGCAGGGGGAAGGGGTTAGTATAGATATTAACGTATCCTGTGTTAAATTAGGGAAGTGAATGAAAACTTCTACAATATCCAACTTCAGAGGAGACGGGAAATGCGGTATTTTGTGAGAAACCACCGTTACTGCAATGCCGCTCAGTATTGAACACACACAAGGTATCGAATTAGAGTCACGAGAAAACCTATCACCCGTTGGCAACGTCTACACGTTTCCCATGCGAAAAATCGGCCGCACCCCGCCGGTAGTCGAGCACGTATCGGAGTGGAGGGTAAGTATAGTCCATTCCCCAATGGAAGAATCTTTCTCGGAGCTCTGTTAAATATCTACTTGCAGTCCCGTTTCGTATCCTTCCGCCAAATGTAAACAAACATTGCCATGTGACTGCCATGTAGCATATGTCAAAATCAATGTTTACATTCCATTGTGTATGTATATGTGTTCATATATTTTCGCTACACCTAAACATAAACATTGAAATATGACATCTACTTTTATACCTGTCAAATGTGTTGTTTACTGTTTAAAGCTTTTCAAAGAATACTGTCATATTCCAAAAACCATTCAATACGAATATTCACAGTTTAGGCCTATAACATTATTTAGGTCAGTTTTATAGCATTTTAAAAATGCCTCAATTGACTATAAATCTTACGGTTATTTTAGATTGTTAACATATTTGTTTTCCACGACATAGCACATTACACATAATGCAAGTTAATATTTTGCGGCGACTGTGTTTAACACTGTTACAACTGCTGGGTAAAGAACTGTAATATTTAACCATTTGTTATTGATATGTGTTGAGTTATTTATATAAAAGGACGGCCTTAGTTAGAATAAATATTAAGATGAAGAAACAAGCTATCCAACGAAAAAGACACATTACATTCAAGCACGCAACTAGTGTCGCTTTTTTTTGTCATACAAACATAAAAGATAGCGGTGAACATGCACACAAATAAGCCTACCGTAAATTTTATTCCGCTCATATTTCTATGTATTGCTGCTTACTGTTTATTAGGTTTATTGAAATTCATGGGTCTGGGCTAAGTGTTTCTTTGGGATTGTGGAAAATCTCGTTATACGCCTGTGTTTTAAACACCTAGGGCAAAGGTACAATGATGTGATAAATAAACAGACATGAATGTAAATAATTAACTTAATCATAAAAACAGTTCTCAGTTGAAACATATAAATAGTGCACATCAAATATTTGAAATCACGCACACACAGGGCTAGCGTATCGACCACGATGCAGCAACGCCACACAATTTCACATGCAGCGGTTAACGAAACACTCGTAACATTATATTTAATACTGCCGTGGAAACACAGATTTATCAAAACATCGTAACTTGCCTAGGTAGGTTTAAAAAACACAACGTCTATAAACGTGATGTGGTAATTTGAAGTATTTTTCGGAGTAAGTATAATTTATACTTCGTTTGGCAAAAAGCAACACGCCATGTCACGCCTCACCACGTCTGCCAACTTGAGATGGTAACCGCTCCGCCATCATATCAAAATATATTAAAATAAGTATTCAAACATTAAAATCTCTTTTCAGTTGTAAAATACAAATACAAAAATTATTATTTTTCTGGAATAAGTATTAAATATGATACAATTAAAAATATGTATAATTTTCTTGCTTACTAGTGATGCGAAATTTCCCGAAAGTGAGAGAGAAAAGGAAAGAGAGAGCGACAAGCTCCGCCCGGCGGACATTTGCTTCTTCAGTCTATAAAACAAACACTGTGTCAGTGGGCCTACGCACGATATTTTGCGCTGTTATTTTAAACTGTAACAATGAAATATGTTGCCATCAGGGCTACCTAAATATTTAGATATTTCAGTAGTCAACGTATAATTTTAAATAGCATACCAAAAAACTAGGTTAAAACAATATTTATATGTGAACTATTTCTTACTAGCTGTTGCCAACACATCGCTGCTCTCGCTGTTGTGAATTCATATTTAATACGAAATAAATATTACAAGTTATAGAATATGCTAAGATAAAGTTTCATTTATTCAATAATACAGTGCTCTAGTCAATCGCAATGTTATATATTTGTGGAATACAGGTTACTTAAAAAGCAGATTGACATGTTGCACCTAGGTTGATTTTTTAAAGGTTCGTTTCCCAAAGTCTCTTCCAGGCGGAAATGGACTACAGTTAAACGGCTTGGCCATCACATGGAGCACCTACTTCCTGGTACAAATTTAAATAGTTGAAACAACCTGATTAAGTTTTTAATAATTTTAATCGTCACTTGAAACGCCATCGCCTTATGATGGAGAGATAATCAAGAGGAAGGGGGTAAATACTACACACTTAAGCGAAACCTTGAATTACGACCGAAAACGATCTACGCATCCATGCGCCAGGAGCTGACATCCCAAGCAACATCTCTGCGGAGTTATACCCTAGTGGTTACACTCAAGTCTTCCGCTCCAACTGTCTCGGGTTTGATCTTCAGCCACGGGCTGTGGGTTGTGGAAACGCTAGACCACGGTCACAGCTTGCGGTTCACGTCAAACGACTATCCACAAGTGGCTTAGGAACATAGGACAGCCTGATTATTGCCGCCTCTGAATAACGGTGATCAGGAACAGTGGTTGGGCTTGGAACTGTAGGCTGTGTCCAAATTCAGTACCACGTGTTCTCGTACATTTGCACCTGATTCCTTTGTGCTTAATGACCCAATGGTCTCTAGCTGAGAAAACGATTTTTTGTGAATTCAGACACATTTATTTGTATCCCTCTCAAATTATTTACACCAAGAGAGGGGGCGCATACTCGGGCTCACATTCAGGCGACTTGGATTTGGACCCCGGTCCAGCCTTCTTCCTGATCTCGTAGTTTACACTCCAGGAGAATGCTTCAGGTGGTTCCTTTCTACAAACCATGAACTATTCCTTCACCAAACCTCCTTCCACAATCCGTGGCCTACTTCTTCACCGATCCTCCTACTACAATCCGTGCCATATTCCTTCACCGATTATCCTACTACAACCCATGGCCTATTCATTCACCGACACTCCTACTACGATATATAATCCATTTCTTCACCGACTCTCATATTGCAATCCGTGGCCTATTCCTTCAATTATCCTCCTACTACAACCAAAGGCCTATTCCGTCACCGACCCTTCTACTACAATCCGTGGCCTATTCCTTCACCGAACATCATGCTACAATCCGTGGCCTATTTTTTACCGATACTACAACTTCAAACCGAGGCATATTCCTTCACCGACCATCATACTATAAACCGTGGACTATTCCTTCACCGACCCTCCTACTACAACCCATGATATATTCCTTCATGGAACCTCCTACTACTATACGTGGCCTATTCCTTCACCGAACATCCTACTACAATACGTGGCCTATTCCTTCACCGATCCTCCTACTACAATCCGTGTCATATTCCTTCACCGGCCCTCCTACTACAATCCGTGGCCTATTCCTACACCAATCCCCTTACTACAATCCGTGACCTATTCCTTCACCAACCCTCCTAAAAGAATCCGTGGCCTATTTCTTTACCGACCCACCTACAACAATCCGTGGCCTATTCCTTCACCAATCCTCCTACTACAATTTTTGGCCTATTCCTTCACCGACCCTCATGCTACAATGCGAGGATTATTATTTCACTGACCCTCCTAGTACAGTACGTGGCATATTCCTCCACCGATCATTCTATTAAAATCCATGGCCTTTTCCTTCACCGATTCTCCTACTACAATCCATAACTTATTCCTTCACCGTTCCTCCTACTACAATCGGTAGTCTATTATTTCGCCGAGCATCCTACTACAATACATAGCCTATTCCTCCACCGTTCCTCCTACTACAATCTGTGGCATCTTCCTTCACCGACCCTCCTACTACAATGCGTGGCCTATTCCTACACCAATCCCCTGCTACAAGCCGTGGCCTATTCCTTCACCGACCCTCCTACAACAATCCGTCGCCTATTCCTTCACCGACACTCCTACTACAATCCGTGGCCTATTCCTTCACTGACATCCCTACCACAATGTGTGGTCTATTCTTTCACCGACCCTCCTAATACAATGCGTGGCCTATTCCATCACCGATCCTTCAATTGCTATCCTAGGCCTATTCCTTCACCGATTCTCCTACTACAATCCGTAACCTATTCCTTCACCGATCCTCGTACTACAATCCGTGGCCTATTCTTTCACCGATCCTGCTTCTACAATCCGTGGATTATTCCTTTACCGAACCTCCTACTACAATCTGTGACCTATACTTTACCGATCCTCCTACTACAATCCATGGCATATTCCTTCACCGACCCTCCTACTACAATCCGTGGCCTATTCCTGATTTTATTGTAAGTGTTCGAACTGTCAAATACGGACGCATAAATTATAAAATAATTGAATAAGTTTATACAAGGTATATTGGTACTGATCTCTTATTATTTAAATTCATTGGTTTCTCTGTCGTAATTATAATTTTTATTAATTGGTATTAATTGTGAACAGTAAGTGATATCAATATATTATGAGATTTTTATTTCAGAGAATTTTGCTGTAGTTATTGGAAATAAAATAAGAAAATTAAAATTAATTCTTCTATTTGATTGAGACCTCCGTCCCTTAACGAACTTGTTATAGCCCACCTAATTTCTAGAGAGAGAAATTGTAACAATATGTAGTGCTTCTGTTCTGTGTCCATGACTGTGTCAACTGACAAATACTCCATTATTTCTCCTTGTACATCTTTAAAAATATTAGAATTAATTTTGTTAACGATGTAATATAGCCCTTGTCATTTTCCAGCCCACCAACTAACTCTGTGAAAAAAATACGACGATTTGTTGTTCTGTTGTGACGTTGTAATGTAATTACGTCTGCGTACTTTTTCAAATTACAATAAAAATTTTCCTGAAATAATGAGATATTTTCCCGGTATAAAAGTAGCCTATATCACTCTCCAACCCTACAACTATCTCTGTACAAAATATCACGTTGATCCGTTGCTCCGTTTTGACGTCAAAGAAGGACAAACAAACACACTTTCGCATAAATTACAATAGGAATTTTCCTGAAGGAAATGAGATATTTTTCCGGGATAAAAAGTAGCATATGTTACTCTCCGGTCCTCCAACTATCTCTGTGCAAAAAATCACGTCGATCCGTTGCTCCGTTTTGACGTGGAAGGACAAACAAACCAACAAACACACTTTCCCATTTGTAATATTAGTAAGGATGCCCCATTTATATAAACATTCTATATTTTTGACGTAATTATTTAAGACTTCTGATGTTCTGGTTTCAGGCACTTCGATAACGTGTATAACGGAGGAAGAATAGAGATTTTTCACAATATGGCATTTATTCCAGCATCTTTGCCTGAATACGTATATATCTTTAAAAAAGTACTCAGTTGTAGGCTACTATTCGCCCTCCAGAAAAATATGTTGTAAGGAAAATAACATTTAAACCATCAATAATAATTATATTAAATGTTGTGTTGATAGAACATTTCGAAAAATGCAATTTTCCGCGTATTTTAGATAGTGCTGATACTTTCCGTTACTATCTCTAACAAACAGTTTTGTTTCGTTGCTTTATTTTTTTGTGAAAATACCATCTTAACTACTAAAATTTATTCACTTTATTAAACGTAAAAATACCCAACCTGTTCTGTTGACTGAGCCAGCGAAGTAGAACATCGCGATAAAGTCATAAAAGCGAGATAATTATTTCTAGATATTCTTTACGACGGATAATGCGTGGTCAAACACACATAACATCGTCGAGATAAAATTCGCAGCTAAACTTCTCATCTGGATAAAATTATCTCTATTTCCCGAAAATCTAATCTTCGTTGGTGAAACCGTCCCTCAGATTTATAGATAGAACTTTAGTACCTATTCAAAGCATCGGTTAGAAATACAGCTAATGAAGCTGATGTTTCGCTACTAGAACTAGGGATGCGAGGGATGACTTTCCTTATCTTGGCAGTGAAATCGAATTCACTGTAAGTCAAGGAAAAAGAGGCTAAATTCTCCACTTAGCCTAGGAAAAAGGTAGGTTCTTTTATTCAGACTACTTCGCGTCGATGTTTTAAAGAAGTAATTATCGTAAATTAGACTGCCGTTCCCACAAAAATTCTCTCCCCTCCAAAAAAAAAAATGTTCATGGCTGTTTTCCGTGACAAGGTGGGCTTTGAGGAATCGTCGGTGCTCGCCATGTAGGGCTCGGCCAGTCACTGATTAGCCAGAGCATTTTTCGTGGAAGCAGTTTGTTAACGCGCGTCAAGTAATTTACGAATAATCTCACCGCCTCAATCAAAGCACGCCGTGGATTTCCTAGGACGACGATGGCTGTGAGTTTGGCCCGCGGCGAGTGGCGAACTTAACCCGACCGCGGTGTAACCCAAACTCGGCTGCATTTGTTGCGAGTTAACCTTGAGGGTCTCGGCCACGTTTTTATCACGGGAGCAAAAAGATGAAGGAATGTTGGGTGATGGGGTGTGGGGGAATAGTGTGTAGAGCAGGAGACCGAGGAGGGAAAGGAGGAGAGCTGCGTGCTCTCCGCGGATGGTGGCGCCGTGACCTGGCCTCTAGCAGCTCCAAGCGGAGCCTGCAGCGCTCAAAGAACCTCTGTGAAGGGGAATGGTGCACGAAAGCCGTGCGTTTACGTTAATTTTGGTCAAAAGTTGTTTTTCAGAGGATTTTTCTAAATTTTTGGCACCACGAGATATAAAGAATAATTTCGGAACACCTCACATTGATAGATATTCACTACCATTACTACTATCGGAACACTGATGGAAGACAAGAAAGAATATCTTATTTCTCATTTTCCATCAGTGCTCATAGAATAATAAAGGCAGTGAATATTTGTTTAACAATGCAAGACGTTGTTGGAAATTAATATTTACGTCTTGTCGTGCCAAAAACTTCGATAAACCCTCTGAAAAACAAGTTATAACGAAAATCGGGTAAACATATTACTTTTGTGCACCATTGGCCTTAAGCTTTTGTCACACCGTCAAATTTCCCCGTAAAATTACTTCCAATAAGTTTGGTCAAATAAAATTGGACAGTTACGAAGTCATCGAAACGTCATAAACATTGCCATGTTTGTCTGAAAAAGTTGGACGACATCAGTTTCCATAAAAAATTTGAAGATTGGATTGGTTCTAAATTTTATTTGAGGTTTGACGGTCTCAGCCAATCAGAATCGTACAGAACAAAAAATGACTGTCGAGAAACATAAAAATAACACGTAATTGCTGGATACGAAGTAGGTTATGAAGATAATTAATTTATGCAGAAGCTGTCTGGGCATGAATGCTATTTTAATTTAATATTGCACATAATATTACGAGCGCAGAGGAATTAAATTTCATAGTGCAGGAAACATTTCCGTTAAATAATTGAGTAAAGAAGCGAAAATAAATTACAAAATTCCTTACACTTCTCCCTGTAATGGCCTGCATGGGAAAAAATCACAGTATCTCGCTATTAAAATTAATTTGAAATAATAATTCAAATAAAATTATCCAAATAAAAAATTTCACAGTGTGACACATTTCCAAACACGTTCAATATTATTTGATAAAATTTGTTGTAAGGAAAAATCCGATTGCCGTATTTTTTCTTCAAATTTTATGGTCAAATATAGCTGGAGGCGAAAATTTGACAGCGTGACAGGGGCTTTACAACGCCGCTGTGGTCCAGCCAAGGCCAATACAAGGGCAGAGTTGCAACTGGACTGTACAACGAGAACCTTATCGTATTCATTTGTTTGGGTCGAAGTAGGTTCTACGGTACTGCCAACGTTAGATCACAGAGTAAACTACAAATGTTCACTATGTTATGTCGGCAGAACAGGCGCATGACGTCGCTAGCCCGTATTTTGTTTTTAATTTACGACTGGACTAGGATTTCTGGGCAAATATTATTGTTTGCGTAGTTATTCCGCATTTATTTCATATCACATATGCATTCGAGAGAATATAATTCATAACACTACTTTATAAGCCATTTCATGCGAATATTCAAACAATAAACGTCCATGAATTATCAGAAGAAAACCAAATAGGTAAAGAAGGTTGTGCTATTGCCATCAGAAATAAAATCGAGCTCATGTTCCTACGATATCTGAAGACAGGCATTTTGTGATAGGCTATCGTATAGTTACGTAACTGTGCAATTGCCAAATATTGTGTTTAAATATACACAAACTTTAAAATGCCGAATTTGTAAGACCGTATTACTTCGACTTTAGGTATCTTCTGTAACTATTCGTTTTCCTTATTCGAGTTGCTGAGAACTGGTCCAAGCCATAGCATAGAGATGAGCTAGACCGATTCTTCGTCTTCTGCGCATGTACCCAACATTGACCTACTTCAAACCATATTAACTGTCAAGGTCACGTGGTCATCATTCATGAACGTGTTTGATTACATCCTAATTTTCTAAAGACAATAACTTTAATATGAAAAAAAATACTTCCCGTAATTTGAATTTGATCAAACTGCATTACAAATTGGTTAGATGAAGTATACAAACATATCAAAGCACTTGTTTACTAAACAGAGTTCTAACTCCAAACGGCATCCATGTTGTTTATGATAGTCGTGTTGGCAGAAAAGCACGTCAATGTTGCGACACGAAGAATGTTTCTGCGCAGTCAGCGAGTTTGCTCTACCAGATATTCACTTCACAGTCCAGGCCGGAATTGCAGGTTCCTCGGAGGCTTGATCATGCTCGTGTGGAGAGGCTTGGAAACCATCGATGGTTAGGGAGACCCTCGCACGGCTTAGCCAGTATGACGTAAGCTTGCGAGTGGCTGGTAGGCCCAGCGTATGCAAAGCCGTAAGACGTAAAACAGTTGAAAAGATTACGAAAGTCTTTGGTCGACACGTTTAAGTACACACTTATTTTCTTATAAATGATACTACACATTATCTTTCTCTGCTGTAGTTATCTTTAATGGCCATTTAAGTTACATATTTCCAAACCAAACTGCGAAAGAAAGTGAATTCGTTAAGTCGGTATCCAGTAGAGCACTGAATCGCTATACGTTGAGTGTGAGGTTTACCCCCCCCCCCCTCCTTATCCCATTTATGTAAAATTAGTATGTGCTGATTCGTGTGCCGTTTGAAGAGGTAGTAAATATAAATTTCATGGTGTGTCCGAAATTTTAAGTAAATAAATTTTTCTGATCTCGCGAACAAACAACTTCCTAATCGGCCCATAACTGGGCAGTCTTATTTGAAACCTCATATTCGAAATTGTAGCAATAATTTTGAAGTTTTTTTTTTCGTTGAAACATTTACATTTACTTCTTACACTTGCATGAGTTTTAGTAGTATTATACCCTACATGCTTGGTTCAAATAAGCTCCAGCCCATGGCCTCCGTTAAACTGAGAATGCTAAACACGACGAACCGTAGCGTGTTCCCGTATATTCTGTTCTTTCCGGGTAAGAGGCATACTAGGCTACCCGGCTGGCGTGACTAGCTCTCACCGCTGCGTATCCGGGTTCGATTCCAGTCCCATCGTGTCCGGAAATTTTTCGCATGTTAGACGATGTGGTTCGTAGTAGGAGCGGGTTTTCCCGGGGTACTCCCAACCCACTCGCTGGTGCAGCCCGTCGTTTCTCCCACCTTGGACCTCTCCATCATTGATGTTCTGGTCACCTTTACAGTCGCCATACAAACCAGTCACTTCGTGCGTTTTCTCCGAGTGCATCCTAACCACGCTTGCCTGCGATCATATGCAACCCTTCAGACGGGAGAGTGTGAAATAAGCGAGCATTCAGGCGTTTGTGTCAATTCTGTGCGCAAATATTTCCGGACATATAAACCGCTAGAAAATACGCTTGCTAAAATGTCGTCTACCTATTCACCTGAATAGCCTAAGATGTTTAATCGTAGATAGAGTTTTTTAATACTGAGTGAATTCGAATGAAATGTTGGCTATTCTAATGTCACTCAAACTCAAATGATTCTTTCTATCGCACAGCGACTATGATACCCTCGTATCTAATACATTTTTAACGCAACAAGTTATTTCTTACTTTCGTAATTATTTCTCTATAAACTTAGTTTCCCGTAATTTCTGTGTCCTGTTTTAAGCATAGACAAATCCGTTAGCATATCGTATGTACTATTAAAGAAATAAGATTAAAATTATAAATGTAAAATTTATTTTTTAAATTAACTGGATTATTTAATTTTCATATTACACGAATAGATTTGTTATTAATTTAACATTTCACTGAAAAAAAACACCTTCAAGTTCGCATCTACGTGACAGATTGTATGTAATTTGTAAAGAGAAGATAACTGTTATCTTTATATCCATAAACCAGAGTTTCTAGCGATTTTCTTAAAATAGTAGATGAAAATACTGTACAGTTTATGCAGGGATTAAAATAGGGTTTTAAATGAAATTGTCTAACTTAACTGACTTCTCAATATCCATACGTTGATTTGCACTGAGTTTGCTGGTATTTGTGATATTTTTTGTGAGGCAGTGATATCGTTAACAAAGTGTACTCGTGTTCGAGAAGACCCATGTTCGATCCCATGACTTCACATAACAATTTATGTTAAATAAACTTTCGTGCTGAAACAATTTCTGGAAACTTGACCACGTCAAGATTAAATATATAAAATTCTTGTAAGTACGCTTAAACATAAGAAGTTACTCTTACAGTAAATTGGCATTTTCATCATATTACGAAGTGCATCATGTTATAGGCTGTTCACGGTAAGCTCTTGAAAACACTTTTGAAGCTCTGTTAAAAATCGACTTGTATGCACGTTGTGTATTCTTCCGCTTTATGTAACATTAACATTGCCATGAGCCTCGTTACTTTATTCATGCGTCAATCAAGTGCAGCTGTGCAATTATTAGAAAAGTGAACGTATAACAAATGTGCTCATTTTTTAATTTTGATGCATTAAGAAAAACAGGAAGCGAAAGAAATTATTTAAGGTATCACAAATGGTTATGATGTGCTTTTTATTCAACGTTAAGTTACGGAACTACTTCCCATTTATCGTTACCAACTTTACTGGGCGCGTGTCACTCAGGGCGCCCGTTAAAATATACGCAGGTTGGGGCAGTGGTGTTTTTTTTCTAAGGTTGATTTCTAAAGTGCTCACTTTATCGCGAACAGCCTTTACCAGCCACGCGCCGCCAATGTCACGCCGTGGTTGCGCGGCTGGCACGCCGACCTCCCGCAGATGCAATCCTGGCTCCACTACCGCCGCGGCCAAACACTACCACCTGCAGGGAATACGGAGTACAAATATAATGCCAGTTGAGCAGTAACACTCTCCGTGTCCCAACACTCAACTGCATTGCCTCTCTTCTTACATAGCTGTCAAAACCACGTGCCTTACAGTAGTCACCTACACTTGTTTACTTAAATAAAACCTTCGATATGCTAGGACACTACTTTTGGCCAAGTTTTAGGCAGCGTAAATTCTATATAAGTTGTTCAGCGACGAAACCGACAAACTTCGCCAGTGTGTTCCGAAGGTCATATTAGCAACCAAAAAAAGTTATATACGCATGTAGGCTTTGAAGCTTCGTTTCAGAGTCGCAGTGACATTTAGCTAACGATCTCTAGCGTACGCTAGCGAAGTTAGTCGGTTTCATCGCGGAACGGTCTTTATAATCACTTTATGTAACGTAATGGATCCTCTTTGTAAAAGCACGAGCATAAAAAAAAACTATTGCTGAAACACGTTCATTTGACAGTTGTTTTAGCACTTTTTGAGCCAATATTCGGAACATGCGCATAAGATTAAACGTGGTGGTCGTTGCCACTCACTGCTCCCCCCTCCCCCACCCCAGCACCCACCATAATTCCGTAGCTTCCCCATCACCATCTTTATTCACCTCCATGGGCGCTAAACACACAACTGTCAAGCGCTCGCCAAGTCTTAAAAGTAACGCCAATGTCTCTGACAGCTCATTTAAGACTGTTCAAGACACTAACATTTATTTATGTATTTTTAATAATATGCTTAATACTTTGTAATCGATAGAAATATAATTTCACTGTAAGAGTAACATCTAAAGTTTACGCTAAGCGTAATTAAGATAATTTTAATATTTAATCTTGAACTGTGCACATTTCTAGGAGCTGTTTTCACAAAGAGGTTTATTTGTTTAGCATAAATTGTTTCTTAAAGTCGTTAAATACTATTGAAAAAATTTTTCAAACGCCACATTCTCCTTCCTTGTATTAAATATTTTTTAGTCTATTTTACTTAAAATTTTGCCCAAGACTTGTCATGAAGATGCAGGCGAACCTCATAATGAATTTGCAACGAAATAATTTATATTATTCTCGAGACAAAAAAATTACTTTGATCTACAGTCAAATATATTACTGAAGTATAATTTACAATTTTTTAAATTGATTATATTCGGTAATGTTTTACTAAAATTGAATATAGTCATGTCGATTACTAGGAATAAACGTGGTGGATTCGAATGTGATGTTTGAGCATCCGCATTTTAAGCAGCCGTCGTAGCTTGTGTACAGCGCGGCCCACCTGGCGAGTCTTACATTTTTAAAACAAAAAAAAATGCGCATGGCTACAAGATAGCATATTGATTATTATCTGCATCACTGTCTGGTTACTGTTTCGTCTCATACAACATTTTCCATTTCTTTTTTTTTTCTATTGCTTAACATTATTAGATACTAATCCGGTATCTTGGGCGATCGTCTAGAACGTGTGACAAAGAGCCATTCAATAAATCGCGTGGAGTCATTTCGGGAAACAATGGAAAACCGATTAACCGAAATCAGAATAACCCGATAGGGAATGGAACACGGGTCCTCCCGAACCTCGAGTGAGTGAAGAGATTCGGGCGGCTCTCAACGGCGAAGTTTGAGAGACTGAATGGAAAGGAGGGGGGAGAAACGGAAGATTCCCAAGAAAACCCGCCGACCAGCGGCATCGTCCGGCACGATTCCCACATGCGAAAATCCAAGAGTGCCCCGGCCGGGTATTGAGCCCGGTCCACCTTGGTGAGTGGCGATCAGGCTAACCGCTCAGTCACCGCGGCTCCGCTCCCGAACGCGAGTGCAATTTGCGTCGCCTCGCTCGGTACGGGCCTGCTTGTGACGGCTCCGGCGCTCCCTCACTTGCGTCATCGCCAGGATCGTTCATCTTCCGTGATTTTCAGAACCCGAGAGTTGCTAGTTTAACCGGCAACAGGCTATACTCCACAGTCCTGTTTCCACTTGAGCCACTACCGTCCTTTTGTTGGATATTGCCTTCGTGACATTACTAGTTCGCGCTGTTGAGCTATGTTTTGATTACTGTCTCACATTTAAACACGGTGCGTTCAGAGATAGTAAAGGAATAAGTATTTGAAATGTAGCTTGTATGGAAGAAGGCGAAAAGATAGTAAATAAGACAAATAATTTGGTTCCGTTTACGTTGAAAGGAGTATATGAGCTCACTTCTGTTGCATAAAGTAAATAAATTCCAACATCAAATTAATCTAAGTTTTACTATTATTTGAAATTGTGAAAAGAATTGCTATCAGGTGGAAAAAGAGGATGTATAGAATTAATAGGAGATATAGAAGACCTACATTTCAGAAAATACAATTTCTACATTGACTATTAACAAATATAAGTACTATTCTACGAAAGTATTTGAGGTTGATGAGTGTGTGACGCTAAGTTCATTGAAATGTAACTTTCCACTAAAGTAATTCGCGAAATATTTACGTCCTCTAGTGATTTAGGGTTGTAATTGAGAATATGGCGTGTGACCAAGAGAAATTCCGTATTAGCAGCTTTCTCACATAAATTTTCATGCTCAATTGGTTAATTCAGCTCTTTGAAAACACTGTCACTTTTTGCTCAGAGTGCAATCTTTCACCCGGTACTGACTTTAACATTTACATGGACTAAATCACGACTATACA
This sequence comes from Dryococelus australis, assembly GCA_029891345.1. NCBI lineage: Eukaryota > Metazoa > Arthropoda > Insecta > Phasmatodea > Phasmatidae > Dryococelus > Dryococelus australis. The sequence continues at coordinate 250,539,518 of CM056994.1, forward strand.
TGCGTCAATAAAATGGCAGTTATTAAATGTTAATTAAACATAATTATGTTGCTTTACACAACTTATATTTTTAACGTAAATAAATCAAAACAGAGTCCTGTTTCAATGTTTTTTTGAACATTGTACCTTAGGTAAAGAGATAAAAAATTGAAATGTTTTTAATAAATCGTTGCTGACTTCTGTGTAAATATTTCAGTCAGTATTTACACATGCAAATATTAACAGGGGCCGTTTCCAGAGGCTAATCCCAAAAGTGTTACCTTTGGATGTTTACCGATTGTTATGACTTAATGATCACGTGTACATTAAAGAAACGCAAAACGTAGCCTTGTAGTAACACTCTCGGGCAAACAGTTCTCGCGATAAAAGCTAACGCTGGCAAAGGTGCCGTATTGCCTGCCAGGTATGCAACCTATACTAATCGGCCTATCGTTACAGCAGTAATTGCCTAATGAAGGGAGGTGTTATTACCTGCCAAATATTCACAGAAGGTATGTATTAAATCAAGCTAATGGTATTCACGAATTTGTTGTTTCATCTCACGTTGATTCCGAAATTTTGCAAATAAATAATCGTAGTTCCCAATTTTCAAAGGTGTGTCACTCCCTTAATAAACACGCTAGGTCATAAATCATATCACGTGTTCTACCCCAATTATCCACAAAGAATCGCCTCACAAAGTTTTTAGCTGGAGATTAGGACGATCCTGTATATGTAAATGTTCGTAGGCCTATGTATATATTAGCTCTCATCTGGTGTGTCGGGAGGGTAGACGATGGCTCGTGCCGAAACGTCAGCACGACTCAAAAGGACGACTGAGTCATTAACCGAGTAATTCAAAGTTTACTTTGATCTGGAGAAGTTCCGTTATATTGGGCTCTTTTTGGCCATAGGCCAAAAATAAATGCTGTCGACGGGGCTAACGGAGTGAGGAGTGTTCGTAGTGTTTGTACAAGTATCTACACCTAGGTGCTGTTTATAGCCGGGGTGTCGTGACTGTACGGGGCAGTGACTGCATCGTTATTCCCGACCGCCAAGGTTACTGTCGGCTGTGTGCACCGGGAACTACAACCCCCGCCACCTTCCACACACCTCTCGGGATGGATCTCCGCCAACATCTAGCTGCTAAATTTTGACGTATTACTCATGATACGATATTACTGAAATATCACAGCTGCAGCGAGATACATAATGATAAATGCGTCGTAGGTTATGCACAGAACACGACATCCAAGACTGTAGTAACTGTAGTGATCATGGAACCATTCAGGCAATGAATACCTCAGCTTTAAGTGATAGTGCTGCCGCTCTATTTTTCTCTCTCACACACAAAACATTCTCTCACTCTATCGTTCTAGGTAACGACCCAGCGACTACAAATTTGATCATCTGTGATGTTAGGCGTGAAACTGCACCGGTATGGCCGTATAAACACGAAGCCTTCTGCTAGAGTCACAATAGCACAATGAGTACGACACAAACATTAGAAACACGACAAGAATTTTATGTGATAATTAATTCACTAAGGTTCACAATTTCCCGACAATATATGTCCGACAGGCATTGCATTTGGCGGTTAGAATATCCTAAAATGGCTAGTCATTCAAACAACATCCAATATTTACGACAAAAATCATGATAAAGTGAATATTAATTTTTGCTTTTCACAAAAAATTACTTCGTACGAGAACAATGTATTCAAAAACTAACAGAAATAATAAATAATAATATTGGCACCAAGTTAGTTTACTTTTTTAGTATCAAAAGAAAGGCTACAAGACATTTTGTTTTGTAATACTATAGTTACATTCGTTGCAAACCCTGACGATCACGTCAGAGTAGAATCGTTTGTAGTATTGTTGGGGCTGCGATTTTGTTGAGACTACCTCGCTTCTTACTGGCTGTTGTTAACTTTCTCTTCGTGTACGGGCTGTCATGTAATGTTCGTCGATCTATTGCGTCTTTAGATTTAGTATGTATGGTCACAGAAGACCATGTGTAGCATAAAACGAAATATTAACAATATAAGGAATGAATAATCCAGCGCGTAAACTCCGCTGCAGATTATGGAAATTGGCAATTTCGTGGTGGTGTTAATTTTGCACTACTAATAGTTTTGCTAACGCGTATTTATGTAGCTATAGCGAAGTAATCAAATACATGGGTTATTCATGTTTTGTGATAACGACATGCGCAATAAAACCGGCATGTCAACAATTTTGCCGTCGATAGTTTGGACGTGATGCTGTCGATTTTTGATACATTACTGTGGTGATAGGTCGTTTAGATATTGAGGAGTGGGCTTCGCATGGAATTCCCAACAACACTTCTCGTGCGACGTCACTGCCACCACGGTGGCTTGTCCGCGACTTGGCCCCAGTCCCGCCAGCGCTCAGAGTTATCTGAGCACTGCGTCGTCGATACCAACTAAACGAAGCCATTAGAAAGGCAAGTTGGCGGCGGACTGTCCACCAGGTGCGGCGTTGACCGAGGACACGTTGAGCATCTTCAGCTGCCATCAGTGGGCACGGTAGCGTCCATAACTGAGGCGAAGAAACGACGAAACAGTTATTACCCACACGATACATTCAATGCTAACCAACTTGCAAGTCGCGACTGGTAGTCGCAGTCTAATCATGTCATTTTTTTTTGCATCCAAAAATCAGTTTTTTTTATATACGCCGACCTCCCGTGGTGCAGTCGGTTGGTGTGCCAAAGCCTCCTGCACCGGGTTCAAATCCCGGGCAAGGCATGGGTGTTAATTTGAGTTAGGTTATAAGTTAGTCTGTAAGCCGTCCCCTTCTAAGCTTTCAAGCATAAAACCGTGTGACGTTAAAAAGTCCTTTAAAAAATAAAAAAAATAAAGGAAGTTTATATACCATATACTTGTTTATTTCATTATCTGACAAACGCTGAAGTATGAAAAACTACCTATAATAGCTACCCATCCGAAGTCGTTAATATACCGTATGGCTGTTCATAATGTATATTAGCATACAAGGGTCAAATTGTTGAAATACCAGTTAGTACACGGTACTAAAGCTTGAAGCTACAATAAATACAAAATCCTCACAGTATTGAAACTAAAACTGTTTTAGGTGTTCGTTTATATATTTAAGTGATTCTTAGGTGTTCATTTATATACTTAAGTAATCCATCTTTAAATTGTATTTAAAGAAAAAGTTGTTAGTTGTAGTAGCAAACAACCACGTATAGTCAAGCGACCTGTGTAATCGTTCGCAAGCTACTGTATGTGTAGTACCTACCTCCGAAGCGCTGCAGTCACGTGTCCTGTGTTTATTTGACGAATTCACTGAATTGCCGACTACAGCATTTGGGGCTGCATCATACTCGCACCAAGACAAATACGACTCTTCATTCGGTTCATGAACTGTAAATTAAATGCCGTTTGGTAAATGTATTACTAACGTAACATTAAAAGGCGCGCGGATAAATAATAAAATAAGATGCCTTCATGTAATTTAAACCACTGCTCAAAATCAAATCCCTGGGAAGGAAACATTTTGGTAAGCTATTTTATTTTTCAACAGATTGTTTGTTTTTATTTTACTAAAAACCAGATGTATGTATATCATCAAAAAACTGGTCTGACAGGATATTTAATTGAGATGAAGTACAGTATATTTGTGGTGTGAATACATGAAAGTTGTTGGCCTTGATTATGCTAAAAGAGGCACTGACGTAGATTATCTTCTAAATAAAGTTTCAGAAAATTGCCTGAACTCGCAGAGCAGGCTGGAAGTCCCACGAAAGGCCTTGTAAGGCCTTCTGCTTTATTTTTTTCAGTGAGGTTTTGTTGCCGAAAGCAGTTCATTTATAACTGATTTGGCTGAGTTGAATAAATACCGTCACTTTTTTTTGCCGATATGCTGATCGGGGAGCGGCTTATGAGTTCATTTAACCTAAACTCGCGTCTAAGAATGGAACGTATATCCTTGGCTTCGCCGGAAAACGAGTGCGGTACCTCGTAGTGCATAGCTAACGCCTATTCATAATTAACGACAAACGCAGACACGCAGCTATGCTTCATCGTTAATCGTAGGTGCACTTGGATGGCGTACAGACTAAGTGTTAGGAATAATTGCTAGAGACCTGCGAAATTCGCGTTAATGTTAAACTTGAAATACTTGTACTTTAGCAATACGTTTGTCATTGGACCATAATTTATGTGACTCACCCTGGGTGATTCTGCACCAATAAAGGAACACTGAACACAATTGTATGCCCCAATCTCGTGCAGTTCAGCCAAAGAGAGTGTCTTCGCATCTATGCGGCAGCCAATGGAGAAACGACACCGGCTCTAGTGCATACAGTACTGTGAATTTCAACCTGATGCCAAATAACAACGCAAATTTTGCATGTCCCTTATAATCGCATTTCCTGTTCATTGCGTCGAGTGCGCGCACAGCGCGCTCAGAAAACTAGGTAAATTGCAATTATGACACAAGAACCCGAAACCATTTGCTTGTTTGCCCGCCATGTTTGCACTCGGGCAATCGCACTGTGTCTGGAGAAGACGCGGGAATTACTGCGCTCAGAGGGCGCTGCTGTTACAATACAACTTGTAACTGGAACACGGAAACTACGGCACTTCGCACTTAGCGCACTCCGGCTGGAGCACGCGCTACTCTGCTTCATCTAAGTACAGGTTGCTGCAGCAATTTTATAATGCCTAAAGTCGTGATTTGCAGTGAAATAAATACTTTTACGCTACCATAGGAGTCGAAAATCTCAACTAAAACACGGTAATTGTTTGCAGTTAGGCAAGAAAATACATGCTTAAAATTCACGAGTATTGCAAACAATGTATCAAATCTCAAAGCTGATTAAAATTTTGATTAAAGTTTCGTCAGTAGGATTTTAAATCAAAAATGAGTAACTGAGTATTTCATATAAGATATAATTTACTTAAATCATCCTGCTTGCGCATTTATTTACTGTCAAGAAACAGCTACCCACATTCCTCGAAATCTTAAATTGTAAGACAAATGCAATCCCTTTCAGGACAGTGTAACAATAACGCACCATAGAATCTCGAAATGAATGGAATTTCCAGAAATATTTATTGCTCTTTATTTTACTTATTTTGAACAACATAAATGTCAGCACTGTCCACCCAAGTGTTGCTTTCAAAAGTGAGCAAATACTGTAGATTTTCAAAGATTAAAGAGCTGTACTGTATTCATAATTTAATTTAAATACTACAAAAATCTGTAGAGCTATCTACTTCACAATGCACTATCATCGACTGCATTACAGTCCTCATTGCATGGAATAAACAATTACTCAATGTCCTATTGCATGCATCATTTAAATGATTAAATTGATCGTTTTAATAAATATTATACAGTTCAGTCAGAGTGCCCAAACTGTAGTTTCTCTCTTGTGAACTCTTCCCATCTAAGCTTCGACGCCTAGACGAATCAGAGAGACACCGCAGCACTCACCCTGGAGCACCCTGATGAATCCCTGCGGTCGCTTCGCTCATTCAGGTTGCTGTCTCCGCGTTGCTAATTATCGCCTTAGCTCGTCGCATCCACAGCAAACAACACTTGCCAGACACCGTCGCGGCGCCATCTATAACCGTCTGTAAAAAGTCCCCTCGGTGGAGTAAAGGTCTGTATTCGAACCGGCGCTAATCTTTCCCACATTGTTTCACATTTACGCACGCCCAAAGATGACCTAATTCAGCGTCGAGACGCTTCTCAATAAAGAAGATAGTCCCGACCTTCTCGAAGGTTTTATTCGCCGCCGGGTGCGAGCTGACAATCAAACACGCGCGTGCCAACCACTCACATCTTCGCCTCCCCGCACGACGCAATTCTTTGCCGCACTCGTCTAGCTAGCTGTCCACACGTGTGAGTCATTGTCTAGCATGGAGTCGTGGTGTGGGGGGAGGTCACACCACCGCCCTCCAGAGCGCAGCACCGTATCGACGAAACTGGCAGGCTGTGATGATGCGTGCTATCATTTCATGGGCAAGTTACTACGTGCAGGGGGCAATAGTGACGTTGATCACCCCAATTAAGGGGGGAGGGGCCTGGGGACGCTCCCCCGGAAAAATTTGGATTTCACGGTGCAAAATAGTGCCATTTAAACAATTTTTCGTACCTAAATATAAAACACACTGCTTGCAAAAATATTAATATTTTTTAACATAAAATTTGCCTGAGTGAAAAATATTACAAAGATACCTTCATCAAATCCGGAATCTTGTCCACTCAAAATCAATAATATTTTAACACCCTTCAACAGTGAGGCATATACATACGGAGCAATTTTGTTTGTACAGAAGTGTAGACAGGAAAAATGATTATTCGTTTGTGTAAAGATGGAAAGCAGTCAACGCGAACCAGGAGGAGGCAGGAAAAAATGAAGCAGGTAGAGTGCGCATCAAAAGAGAAGATTCTTCTCGCACAGCGTGAGGGGAGGAAGCACAGAAGGGGAGGTATCCAGTGATAGCTTACAGGATGGAGTTAACACGAGAGGGAGGGTAGTCGAAGTCATAACAGCCGAGCTGAAAACATATTTACCATTATCCTTGCGCCCGTGTAAGTTTTCGTCCTTACCGTGCAGCTATATTTCACCAAAAATAAACCGATGATATTATTTCAACCAGCTGCAGCACAGTTGCGAAGATATAGGGACATATGAGCAGATCATGCGGTGTGTGTGCAAAGACCGACCACGGATGTAAGAGGTGTTTACGATACCCTAATGTCGAATTGCTAATCAGTGTAATTCGACACATCGACACTGAAAATTGTCACCCAGAGCGATAGTTCGCGCCGCAAAGGTTGTCTCGCAACCCGATATAGGCGTAATACGCCTAAATTAGACAACACACACATCCCACAGGCCACATCACTAAATAGCTACAGGAAAATGTGTCATGCAAAGCTGCCTTGTGCTTTCGGTACAAGTGGTATTGATACACTCAAACATGTAGGCCTACATAGTTTTATTGTACTTATAGAGCAAATACTTACATCAGCCTTGAAATGTGCTTGTAAACTAATGTGTAAACGCGTTTTTCCATTACCGTTCACCTTCTGAATCGACGTTGTAGCAGTACAAATCATAATCACACATATGCACTGCCGACCGCCCCAACAATCGGTCGACACTTATCAATCATGTGGGAGTTATTTGTTGTCCACCTCCCTACCTGAATGTCAAAATCGTCAATGTTTGTCTTCATTTGTCGCTTCGCTCGATGTTTGTGTGGGGTAGAAAAAGATTTTAATGTACCATCCTTGAACCCTACGTCCTGTTTTATTCTGTAAACAACTGCGGGTGGAACAGCTATCACTGCACTGACTCATCTCACTACCTCAGAAAGTGGTATTTGAATGCCTTCCTCTGATTCATTGGGCATGGACTTCAGCACATTAAAATCACTTCCCTGCATTGACTGTGCACAACTTTACTTTGTCATTGTTCCAACTGTTAATTTTATCAGCGGAAATATTACAATACGTACGTTAATTTGTGCTCTTCGCACATATAGAACGTACACGCACTCCCGCACCGCTCGCATATTGATGTTTTCACTCTAGCTGTTATACACCCACTAGAGACAGCCGAACATCTGAGGGCCGACGAGGGAAGTGTGACGCATGCGAAGGACATCCATATCGGCACGCGTTGGAAATTAACAGTGGTTTGGTCTGATCAGTGTCCGAGGTAATTGATTGTACAGCACATGCCATAACCATATTAGAAAACGACTAGATTAAAATAGCTGCAAACTCATGACTGCGACCATATTATAAACATCACTTTCGTTATGATTAATTTTAATTTTTTACCATATATACTGAAATCGAGAATTTACAAGGATTCATCACGGTACGGAGTTAGATAACATATTATAGCATTGCATTAATATTTCTGATAACTGAGCACAAATTCCACTTATAATTACATCTGAAAACATTCACGTCCATCACAATTAATATATAGTAAAGAAATGTTTTAAAGTCAAAACCCACGTATTAACGTCCTTTGAAAACAATAAACATGGCCAGCAAAACAGTTTGTTTAGGCTGTTACATCCAGCTAACCACGAGTGTTTCTAATAATTTTTTTTTTTTTTTTTTGGAAATGACGCACAAAATAACCTTTCTTGAGTGTCGTCATGATCGTAAGTTCAGGTGTCTGCCTACTCTATTTTATGATGTCACATCTTTCCTGAAAAGTGAAAGCACTTATGGAAAAATGCTTCACTCGTAATCCACACACACCACACATACCACACTTGCATCCACATGTTTCTGTTGTACTCATTCTATCTACTCGGTTCTCAGTCTCACACTGCAATTTTATAATTCTTATGTAGGGTACACATCGCGCACGAATATGTCTAACATTCTCAACACCAAAACTAAATTAAATAAAAACAATGCGATTCATGTTGTGCGCGCGAACTTGCTCACGCATCGATCTAGTTACTGTAAACTACACGACGCCAACTGCCTGCGGCTAGGCCATCTGCGGCTATGTCCGCTTCAGTTCAGTTCGGTGAAGAAAGCACTACTATCATAGCTTCTAACACAGGTTGACGTAGCTATTAGCCCCCGCCCCTCCCCGAGCGGTCTTTCTACTCTGCCTCCCCATTATTGGCTGGGAAACCATTGCGACCGCCTACCTGCTGAAAGCACTACTATCGTAGCTTCTAACACAGGTTGACGTAGCTATTAGCCCCCGCCCCTCCCCGAGCGGTCTTTCTACCCTGCCTCCCCATTGTTGGCCGGGAAACCATTGCGACCGCCTACCTGCTGAAAGCACTACTATCGTAGCTTCTAACACAGGTTGACGTAGCTATTAGCCCCCGCCCCTCCCCGAGCGGTCTTCCTACCCTGCCTCCCCATTGTTGGCCGGGAAACCATTGCGACTGCCTACCTGCTGAAAGCATTACTTTCAGAACTTCCAAACATCTTGGTTTTGCTAGCCAACGAGTTGTTTTCGTATAATGTACAGTATTGTTTCCCGAGAAGAATGTGTACCGCGTGAATGAAAAGTTACCTTAAAGTAAATATAAGTTAGAATTTAATATTTATTTTTAATATAATATTGTCAGGTAACTGTCTAGGCAAGCACTGCTTGCCTTGCTTGCTCTAACGAGACGCCACTGCTAACAGGTATAGAGGGTATATTGAGATGGTAATTACATTGAATGTTCTAGTAAAACACGAACGTTACGTTTGATTGTATCATACAGGAATGTTGAATTGTAGTTGAATTACATGAACTAATTGTTTATTTCGGGGATTTTTATATGCTAATTTGTTGATGTTTGAGAAAATTTAAGATCATATTTGATGGAGTACAACATTATTTAACAAAGTGAAAACCATTCTAATATGTCTAAGGCTCTACACTTACTATAGTTACATCATCATTCATCAGAGAATATTTAAATAAAAAATACATGTTTCATGGCAGATGCATATGCATCTCGGTTATTATAAATATAAGAACTGCATCTTTTCGGGAAATCGCAAAAAATCTATATTTTTGAATTTACGTATTATTCTGAAGTACTATTGCATATATGCATGTTTGTATTACGTTTTCCACCACTTTAAAAAAGGAAATTGATGAATCATTTTTAGTCGGCTGGGACAGTAGGCCAACCAATATTTTTGTCGCTTTTTACTCATGTAGGTACTATAGAGATTAAAGCATATTGCTAGTTTATTAAAGTTAAATTGTATTTCAATATTACATTTATCTACGACAGCATTTCCCTGTTTTTCATAATCCTTTACACTAGCGTTTCACGTGCATTTTATTACATCACTTTTTCCTTTGGAAATTTGTGTACAAACACCATATCTTGCCTTGAAGAAAGAACTTTATAAGATTTTTCCTTGGTTTTACAAAGCGGAACTAAATCATACTTGTTGGAGTAATTTACTTAATTTATTGGAAAAAAAATAATTTACACGTCAGCTATGAATCGTCAGTTATCATAAACATTATATTTTATTTTACTGCAGTCGGTCGTATCAGCAAAGTCAGTTTATACCCTCCATACTCCATGCAAGTACGTATTATCACCGCTAGATGTCAGCAACTTTGCTCGAAAGCACGAATACATATGCGGACACGAATGAGTACGAGGAAAAGGCTAACGAGATGAGTGAGTGAAGAGATTTTTTGGACGGCTCTTAACATCGAGATCTTGAGAGCCGATGAGGGTGATTGAGGTGAATATGGAGCAGCACCGGGATGAAAGGGCGGGGGAAACGGAAGATCCCCGAGAAAACCCGCCGACCAACGGCATCGTCCGGCACGATTCCCGCATGCGAAAATCCGAAGTGGCCCGGCCACGGATTGAAACCGGATGGCCTTGGTGGTAGGCGAGCACACTAGCCGCTCAGCCACCGTGTCCCCGTCCCCACCCCCACCGCCCCACCACTAACGAGTTGGTCGGCGCTCCAGTATAACGTGGAATTGCATGGCCGATGTAGATCGAGTATTTGTCCTGCATAATATTCTGCGGCCTTCGTAGTTTAAAACATCTAAACACACTACGATTTCCATTCGGTTGCAGTACCAAATTGCGACTAAAGAGTCGGTTATACACAAAAAAAAACGCAATAAAATTTGAAAAAATCAATGAAGTGCTTAAACAAAGGAGAATATAGTTCTTACTCTCCTTTCCGAAGTAAATTGTTGTTTAATGAGAACGGACTTACATTATGAAGCCTACGATTCTATATTACCTTAAAACAACATACGCTCATTTACATACTCATTTTTACACCTTAAAGGAATTATATTCAAACGAAAATTCAAGTGCCATGGCAAAGGCAAAATAAAGACGCAATTACAATATCACTGTATTAGAAAAATGTACAGATCACCTGCGGTACAGAAGAAGGCCACATTTAGCATCTTGTAGGAGTAACTCGTGTCTATACGCATATGCCGACGCCATCGGCCACGGAACTAAACAAAGTCCGTATGTTATTCTGCTCCAAATTTGCCCACGATTGTTGTATACTGCACTACAAATCACTAACACTTTGACATGGAGGAATACGTCGTCCCACCTAGTACCAATAATGTTCTATAGGCCAAAAACCAGGCGTCGGGGTAAGGACATTGAAATGTTGAAATAAGAAGTAAACACTTCTTGAAATCAGATCATTGTGCAGGTCAGTGTTGTCTTGCTGGAAACTGGCCCCTGGGTACCAAGTCAGGGAAGATAGCACAGGAGGCTACATGATGTCTGCAACATACCACTGTGCATTAATTGACCCTCGTATCACTACCAGTGCCCGACGATCACATGCAATGGCTCCTGAGAACGACACACTTGTATTAGGGGACGTGTACCACTGTAAGTGAGGTAGGTATTGTAGCTCTCACCTGTAGTTCTCTATACACTGGCGGCCGCACGGTAGTAGCCGTCCATATCCAAATAACATGGTTTCTTCACTAATGACAGTAAGTCTCTAGTTCATATCATCATTCCAAATTGCTCTCTGATGACACCACACTGCAAACGGAAGCAACAATGTTAAGATGTTAATAGCTCAACACGTATAGGTTTTGGGATTACAGATCTGCGTAAGCTAGGCGTCTGGAAATGCTTCTAGCAGTGCTTTAGCAAAGCTGCTACATATCACTAATGTTTAGCCTGTTTTTCAAAGGAAATATGTGCTTACGAAATTATCTTTATCTCCGTTTATCTCTAATTGTGTGTATGTGACTGCATCTAAATATAGAGATGTTTTAAACTCATACACCGAATTTCATCAAACCTGGTATATATTTAGTATTTTTATGTTTACTACCGATCCGAATATTTTTTTTTTTTAATGGCAGTCATTGGCCAATTTTTGGGTGTTCAGGAAACACCTCAACAGATATGAACTAAAATTGGTGACAATTTTCACTGTCAGCATAAAATTAAGAAAGTCATCTCAGAAATTTACCATTTTGTTTGCCAGCGCTACTGGAAAAGATAATTTTTACATCATATTTCGAAGACTACTCAATAGAGTTTCGCCAAATCTGGCAATCAAGCAATGTTTTTTTAGGCCACCTAAACTTATGATATTTTAGTAACTCAGGAACTTATTTCCGGAATGATAGCAGTATAAATATTTAAACATTTTATATCATATCTGCCGAACAAGAAAACCTCAACCTAACTTGGTTTGTTGGTAGTATCTAATCTATGCAAGAAATTAATGAGTTCGTTAACTCTTTCATCCTCAAGATTATAAGATATCGTCATGAGGAATGTAAGGCTTTTGTTTAATATTTTAGAAACCACCATAAGAGATCCTAACAAATTAAAACTATGAAGGGGGTGAGTTTATCGGCACCAAATTTTCTGCAGTTTAAGATCTTATGGACTATGCATCATTTACTATTTTGTTGTTTTTATCTCGCGTGGTTACTAATATCTTTAAAATAATGTAAACCGGGGTTACTTTGCACCGCTCAAAATACCTTATTTTTTGTGCACTTTGGTGACGGCCCCTTTAGTAATTGCTTTACATAGTATTATGTTTTGTCTCATTTTTCACGAGCATTCAGTTAACAAAGTTTGTAGCATATATTAAGGGACACATTTTATGGCATGAGTCTGTAATTATTTCCCCAAAATGTAATTGGCAATAAATCATTGCACTTTCCATGTAAGTAGAATGAAATGGGGCGTTCTGGGGCACCTTGCATTCTGGCAGAGTGCCGGGGTGCCACAGCAGCTATATTAGATGACATCACGCCTTAACCTCCTACACTGTAATTCCTCGCCAATGATGGCCATCTTGGATTTCTCTTTTTTCCTTCCTTCTCTATCATTCCACCTCGACTCTTCATGCACTTGCATTCCGATTAGTTTTCTCGTGCTCTAGCATTCCGATGTTATTTGTTCCCATACTCTGGTATTCCTTCCTTCCTCTCGTACATTCTGTATCTTGGGGGGTTTTCATTTTCTTTCCAGTCCTTTTTATTTCCTTCCATGTTTCCCTTTCCTCTCGCAAATGCTTTTGGCGTCCTCCATCTTGGATTTCATCACCATCATCGTCGTCTGCTATAGGTAGCCGTCTTTAAATCCTGCCACCAGTCGTCTGCTGTAGGTGGCCATCTTTGATTCTCACATCCACCACCAGAGTGTGCCAAGTCATATTTAATTCCCGTGCCTGCCACCAGTTGGCCATTGTAGGTGGCCATCTTTGATTCTCGCATCCAACACCAAAGTGTTTGAAGTTCTACAGCTCGTGGCTAGGAGTGTGTTATTGGCACGGCCATTTTATGCATGTATGTTAGTTCACTCGTTGCATGAAGGATCACACAAGCATCGGGGAGGTGAGTTCAACCAGGATGAGCCAACAGGAGAGCTGGGCATTTGTTTTAGTTGTTTGTGAGTTCAAAAATTCAGGAGTCATGTGATTTCGATCTGGCTACCCTTCGGTCGCCAGTCTGGCATCTAGACCACATGACCACCATTGCGTGGGAAGTGATGTAGCATGAAAAAAAATACAGTAATTCAAACATTCAAGAAAAATGAATTATATATACATAAAAGAATAAAAAATCCGGGCAGGTCACAGCTCTACATAAATGTTACATGCATACATACAGAGGCAAAAGTGCATGCATATCTGTCATTCCAACTTGTCTAGGCTCTTGAGAATGTGCACAAACTACTGTACCTTCAACTTATCTGCAAGCTGTATTTTATGAAGACATGGTATCATATGGTTTATTGGGGATTGCATCATGATTCTTACCTGAAAATAGGATTCAGGTAGGTGATTATGTAACTAATGTGAGTGAAGGATTATTTGAATTATTGTTTAAACACTTTCTAAATGGATACTCTGGCACTGATTTTGAGAAATATAGGGATCTTGTAAAATGCACGAATTAATATAATCGTTCAGGAGATGAAGATCACCCGAAACTCCTTTTATAGGCGATATTGTTGGAAGTGTAATATATAAAGATGAAGTTGGTGATCGGTTTTCTCCTGTTTATCAGAACAATCCTAATGAGTTGGTGAGTAGATTAAAACTTCTCATTGTTTCGAAACAATCTGGGAATAATTCACATACAAACGAAGAGCTGGCTGAAGAAGGGTATATTCATAATTAAGTTGAGTAAAATTACTCAAGAATTCCATGCTTCTGTGCGAATAAGGTTTCCAAGAAGAAGGATTATTACTTATGGTTTAAATTATCTTATTGAGGCCGACTTGTGTGACATGACATTGCTTTTGAAATACAGTAATGGATACAAGTATATTTGAACTGTTATAGACGTTTATTCAAAATTTCCTTGGGGTATACTTGTGAAGAAAAAAACAAATTGCCATTGCAGTGAAAACAGTTTTGGAAGAAAGAATGCCAAATTTACTCCACAGCAACAAAGGAATGCTTCTTTCCATAAATTAATGACAGAGTATGGAATTAATTGCTATGTAACATATTCTGAAATTAAAGCAGCTGTAGTCGAGAGATTCAACAAAAGCTTGAAATAGCTAACATACAGACATTTCACTACGAATGAGACTTACAAATGGGTGGACATTTTGCTGAAATATTGCAATTTTATAATTCAAGATATCGCCAAACTATCAAGAGGGCCCCCGAAAAGTTTACTGACAATAGATTGATGAAAACCATATATAATAATTCTAAAGTAGTCGACGAGAGAAAACTGCAGTTTAAAGTTGAAGTATATGTACATATATCCAAGGTCATAGGTGGTTTTGAGAAGACATATACTATTAATTGGTCGTATGAAATATTTCAAATTATTTCAGTTACACAGTCGAAAGTTACGATGGAGAGCCTATTAAAGGTAGTTTTATAAATTTTAATTTCAGAAAACCAATTGTTCAAAAAAATATTTAGTTGATAGAGTTATTAAGAGGGAAAAACATACTTCCTTGGTTCGCTGGAAAGGGTTTTCAAATGCTCACGATTCATGGGCGAAGAATTAAGATCTTAAAAGATTTTAAGACAATGTTTGTAAATTATGTTATGCAATAAAACAATTTCGATATATTAGCTGTGTTTTCATTTAATAAATCTATCGACACTGGTGGTGTTAGGAAGTACGCTAATTTTGTAATTTATTACTCATACCGCATGCTTGTATTTGTAATTGCCTTGTTTAATTGTGTGGTGTTTGATTAGTAATTGTGACATAATTAAATCAGTATTTGTGATTGATCATGTTTCAGTAGTAATTTATTGTCCATAATCACTTATTGAGTCATGAATATAATTCAATCAGTATTTTTGATTGATTTGTTTAGTTTGTAATTCGTGTTAAATTGTTAATTATGTCGTAATTCAATCAGTATTTGTGATTCATTATTCTTAGGGGATAATTTATTATGATTGATTAGTAATTGGGTTGTAGTTCAATCGGTATTTGTGATTCATCATGTTTAGGTGTTAATTCATTGTTTTGATTAGTAATTGGGTCTTAATTCAATCCGTATTTGTGAGTCATAATGTTTAGGTGGAAATGTGTGTTTTTAATTCAATCATTTTACGATGATTATTAGTTTCTCGGAATGCATTTCTGGAATTGTAAATGATCTTGTTTAGGTTGTAAATCGTTGCACGTGATGCTAAATTTCATGGAATTGTACAGGATAAAGTTATATGAGACATAATTCCGTTTTAATACCAGTTGAGATTTTTTAAATTTCCAACGGGTTGCCGAGCATTGCCTTAGGCGATGGTGGTCTGTGTGTGTCACAAGGACACGATACAGAGAAAGACAGAGAGAGTTCACTCCGGATTTTTGCAAGCGGGAATCGTGCTGGACGACGCTGTTCGGAGGGTTTTCTCGGGATCCATCCTCGCCTAACTTCACCCTCACCGGCTCTCAAGACCTCGATGTTCAGAGCCGCCCAAATCTCTTCACTCACTCATCTTTAGTTCACGGCTCGGCTAGAAGACTGGACCGGTGATGGTTCGAGCACAGCCTCATAATTTATGTGGTGTGAGTCGGTAGCCAGGTGGTTCGGATGCAATTGATATCAGCAGGCCCGTTATCTTTGGCCAGCCTTTCTCTGCAGAACCGTGTGGTGACCACGTAACAGATCTTGACATGCTCGAGCAGCGCTCTTGAGTTGAGCATTTCTTTCTTTGTGTCATCCCGCACAAACACCAACCTCATCCTTGGAGACTGAATTACAGACTGCTATAGGCTGTTCACGGTAAAATGAGTACTTTTGAAAGCCTTGCTTAATATCTACTTGTATACACATTGTGTGTTCTTCAGCCTTATGTAAAATTAACATTGCCGTGAGACTCATCACTTTATTCGTGCGTCAGTCAAGTGACACTGTGAAATTATTAGAAAAGGAAATATTTCACAAATCTGCTCATTTTTACACTTCGATAGATTAAAAAATACAGAAAGCGAGAGAAATTATTTAAGTCATCATGAATTGTTACTTATAAAAAATTTTGTTCGGCATTAATATATGGAACTAGCTTCCTCTCCATCGTTACCAACTTTACTGGACACATGACACTCAGGGCACCTGTTAAAATATATGCAGGCAGGGGTAGTGACTTTTTTCTAAGTTGATTTCAAAAGTGCTCACTTTATCGTGAACAGCATTTAACAACATTAAGTTAATGCAGTTTTCAAAGGAAAATTTCTAGCTTTAAATTAATTGTAAAACAAGACTAAGGCAGATCAAAGCTGGACTGATAAAGATACGCAGTAATCATTTGGCGATAGCTGGCACCACACAGCACACGACTCACGAAATATTAAATTCTGTAGCTCTAGCTCTAATGAGCACTACAGCTATTTGATGAGACAAAATAAATATATTATGAGTCTCATTAGGCACTGCGAAATTATTTCCAAGTTCAAGCACCCACATATTACCGCCATTTGAAATTCAATATTGTGATCGCTCTGTACGTTTTAATTTCAGTCTACTCGGTTACTGTAATGGATTTTATATTCAAGTATAACTTTCTTCACAGTGAACTGAATTATTTCAGTCGTCTTGTTTCTGCTTGGGCTGAATATGAAGTCTGATATTTATCCGAATAACTCACTCTAGCCAATATCAGCCCAAACTGAAATTTTTCTCTGAGCGTGACTTGGTAAAATTGAAGCGAGATACGTCAACGGTATACCAGGTGGATACTATATTCTGTCATAGAGTACCTTAGCAAAATATAGTAAAAAAATCATAAATATGGCCTACAATAGCTTTAAATAATTATTTCCAATGAACGAATGGATACATTTTCATATCAGGTTTAACTCTACATAACACGCATACTAGTTACGCTTCCCAAAACCCGTTCGTACTGTCAAGAAATAATAAAGGTTAAATATATTAATAAGAAACTGCAAGTGAAATTGTAGACTTATGCCACATTCGTGTTTGTCGATGCGGTGTAACGTACTCTGGGGTATGTTCCTTCAATATCCACACCTCATTATTATTTTTTTTAAAGGCTTATACATCATTGAGCAGTTTTCTTCCAATCCTAACTGCCAGCTTCTTCAATATTTTCAGTAGCTTTCCTGTAGTTGCCGATGAGTCATCATATTCGCAATACTTTCTTACTGCGTCTTCCGTGGGGATCCTTCCAAACTTCTGCCGGACGATGACAAATTCGTTATTTTTGGCCATCTGATCCATACGCTGTACGAGATCACATACATCATTACACTGCTCTACCTTCGATGCGCCCTATCACATTTCCTTGTATATTTGTGGAATGAGTATTATATCTATCCTGTACGCCATAACATCCTGTAATAGTTGCGGCAGTGTCGTCCTAAACGCCATGCAGAGCACGACTGCGAAAATCATAACCAAAACGTCTTTTATCCTCTGTTTGTGGCTAAAATAACATAATCTCGTAGCGTGTTTACGTATCGGCGAAAGTCCCGATAACTCGCGAAGACTTCCGCAAATGATTACGTCGCACGTGTATTTTGGAATGCCAAGGAAATGACCCGGGCAGTCCTAGTTCTACAAATCTGTGCGCATGCCGGCAGTTAAAATAGATAGCAGCACATTTAGAAAATATACGTATAGCTGACTTTCAAAATTTCTTATTATTTCAATACTCAATGTTAAACAGTCAAGTGAAGTTATAAATAACCGGTTATAAAATTAGCTTCGTATCACTTGGTGCGGGTGCGTGAATGTTGGCTAGAAATACTCTTAGTGGGGAAAATAAATTAAAACAGTACATTTTTAAAATTGAGAATTAAATTTTAGTTGTGTTTTAATATGTTTTGTTTCAATAGCACCCAAACATTGAAATAACAACATTTGCTAGAACTAAAAAAATATTTTTTGTTTTTGGGTATACTGTTAGAATAAACGCATGTCTACATATTTATAGAAGTTATTGTTAAAGAATATTGTATATGATATAAATGGTATATGATGCTTATAGTCAACTACGACTAACCTCAGAACATTGGGAACACAGTTTTTGTGATGGCTTTGAATAAAGGCATAAATTCACTGCTGCTTTCGATTTTTAGTTTCTTTGCTGAAGTGCGCTGATCAGAGTAACACAGATGAGTAGAGACCTGCTAAATTCACGTTATCTTTCGGTGACAGGATAAACTCCACTATCTTATATATAAGTGAGCACAGTCAGTTGTTTTATCGGCCTCTAACCTGTTTGACTACGTTAAAAAAGATTGGCCAGTCCGCCGTTGAAGTTACGTTATTGGCACAAGACTCCTGTGGGACGTCTTAGACATACCGCCAGCCTATGGCACAGTCGGTCAAATGCACAGTAACTTGGATTTCAGTCTGCCGCTAAATAACAATGCGAATTTTGCAGGTCTCTACAAATGAGTTATTCACTGTGGCGGTCATTAGCTATTCAAGTTTGTTCTCCAACTGTTGCCTCAATGACTAAAGTGCACGTTTATCAGGAGCATTAGTTCTCGTGTTTGACGCACAGAAGCATGAGATTGATAAAGGCGACACTGGCACGTGGATCCATAGCCTCTTACAAGCACTGCAAAGCAGTGTTTTCGTCGTGCCACGTGTAACTAAGGAGCATCAAGCGGTGATCCTATAATTTTATTAGTGGTAAATGTTGTATCAGAGGCCATTGCCGGGCCCTTCGCTTGCATTCACGAAGAACACGAGTATCTCAAGACTTAACAGTCTGGAAATGCCACTTTCGGTTATAACGAAGGGATACAAATTAGTGTTTGTAAAATGAGACACGTGGATTAAAAATTGTGTTCTGGACAAGTCGGGTGTGATTTATTTTCGTGTGAAACCGGGTTGCTTAAACATGCCTTTGTTTCTTTTTAAAAATTGTATTTCAAATACTTAAGTAACGCTGTTCCCGTACCAGGTAGGCGGGCACATTAGAACCATTAGGTCTACTTGAGCGCGGAATATTTACGTGGATGTATAACTTCAAACATTTTTGTGTTTAAATAACAAACGTAACAAAGCAGTGTATGTACATGAATGATTAGACTCAGAAAAACAATTATTGTTCCTGAAACCAAATATTAAATATCTGATCCGTATCCAGTGAATTTCAAGCAGGCGGGGCCTCGGAATCCAAGTCTTGTAAAACGCAAAATGATCTTCGGAACATTTAGACAGCCAATTCAAATAACTAAAGTTAACTGTGCCAATTTATAAAATCGTGCTGGAGCATTCTACACAACGGACTAAATTGGCGTGCAGGCCTGGGAATCGTGCAGCATAGAACCACACAATTACGTGCAGTGACCTTATTGAAGTATACGCTCTGGCAATAAATGCTGATGAAACCCTAAAACTGCAGGCCACGGTATTTCAAAGAGGTTATGTCTACGCGTGGTTATGGGAAGCACGAGAAGTAAAGCCTTTATAATGGCTGAATAAAAGTTTATTGCAAACGAAAAAAAACATCGTTTAATTAAAGCACGCGTAGCGTAATGCAATGCACGATGGGAGATAACAGTTTTTATCATCCATTTTACGCAAAAACCGTTTCACAGAAAAAAAAATCACATAAGGGAAATTAGATGTGATTTAGATAGGGAAAAGATCAGATTGTTATTACTGTAATTATATGAAAATAAAATATTTTTGTGTCAGCAATATTAACAAATACGTTATGTGTATTTCGAAAAAAAAAGTATTTACCAGGGAATATTGCTCGTACAATTAATAATCAAAGCTGCAAGAATAACCAAAAACCAATGTTTAATTTCGTACGACAAACTATCCAGAAGATGTAGGCCTACTGCAAAGGAAAGCTACGATGTACTACTGGTTAGATGTTATGGTGCCGAATACTCTGAAACACAACATGGGAATGTTTCTAAATTTTGATGGTCAGTGTATAATTTAATTATATTCAGATTTGAGTTTGATCTTGCCCATTGATTACGCTGAAGAGTGCGAACGTTACTCGAACTCTCTAACGACTAAACTGGGTGGAATATCTCTGTTGAGATGGTTTCGCCGTGTTTTTCGTTTTCATACGAAGACCGTGGAGAGCCCAATGCCGTGGAAACACTAATGGTGTCTTATGATAAGAGACTGCTGCCGAGATGATCAGAGCGGGCTGGCCGCCGGCACGTGAAGTGTTTTTACCTCCTTGAGGCGGCGCGGCGCGCTCAAGTGCTCCTGAGCGGTTGAAGAAAGCCATCGAGTGCAAGCTCCCTCCCCCCTCTTCAGACGTGTGGAGGGGGTTGGTTTTTGTAGCGTTGTCGGGAGATGCGGCCGGCAAATGTTTGAGACGAGCCCCGATAGCCGGCAGCTCCTCGAAGAACAAGTGGCCTCTCCGTGGTTTATGGCTGGTCAAGAGGCGCCAGCTTCGCTGCAGAGCATCGCCACCAGCCCCCTCCCCAAGCCACCTCCTCATTCCGTCCACTTGACGAGAGGGAAATCATAACATTCGCCGACCGGAGTCGCAGGCAGCCGCCGCTTCAGACAACAACGCCGGGGGTCAACGGCCAAGGCCAGATGGGGAGGCGCCAAGGGCGTTGTCAGGAAGGCTGCCAGCTATCTGGGAACATGTGTTCCCGTCTTCATTCATCTTGCACTCACATCGCGGCGCGACAAGACCTGCCAGCTCGTACGTCAAACGGTTCCCTCCCCCCACTCCGTATAATATTTGGCTCCAATGAATCGTATCGTGCACATATATTATTTATGTACAGTCCACGGGGAAAGTGAGCATTTTTTAATCAACCTTTGAAAAAAAATCACTGCCCTTTAACTGCATGGATGCTACCGTACACACTGGAATGCAGATTCCCAGTTAAGTTCGCAGTGAATTAATAAATATAGTTCCAAGTCTTGAAGTTCCAACACATTAAGCTGCGAAATAGCTTAATAGTAACGCATTTCAGTTCCAAACAACTTCACGTTTTCACTTGATGGACGCATGAATGAAGTCGTCGGGTTCGTAGGTAGTCATGTAATTTTACATATCGCGAAAGGATACAAAATGAGTAGTAAACACTAGAAGTGCTGAGTTGACCGTGAACAGTTTATTTTACAGAGTTTGCATGTTTCATTTGTAAGCTTAAAAGGTCACTGGTTCCAGTTTCCTAATTAATTACTTTTACGAAAGGTGAACGGCGTAAGCCATGCTCTAACATTTGTTTGGGCTCTCAATAAAAGTGACGAATATTTTTAATCTGTAAATTTTTTAAATCCTAACTGAAGAATTTAGACTTTTCTACCTGTAGGTATGTTAAGTTCTAATGTGATTACTTCTTTTTTTAACAGGGTAGGAATTTCTGTGTATTTACATGTATAGGCCTGTCATTGGTAAAATACAATCGAGGGTATTCACTTCAATCACCCTCATTCGCTCTCAAGATTTCGCTGTTAAGAGCCGCCCAAATCTCTTCACTCTTCACTCTATCTCTTCCACTT
Organism: Dryococelus australis; assembly: GCA_029891345.1. Classification (NCBI taxonomy): domain Eukaryota; kingdom Metazoa; phylum Arthropoda; class Insecta; order Phasmatodea; family Phasmatidae; genus Dryococelus; species Dryococelus australis. The sequence continues at coordinate 250,561,434 of CM056994.1, forward strand.
AAATTTTAAAAATCCTCTTTACATAATGAGAGTTCTTCAACATTCATTGAAAAGGGAAACCAATATTTACTCTAAAATCGTGTAAAATAAAACTATAACATTTAAAGTATTTTGTTTTAAAATAAAATATATAAACAGTATAAAAATTGTGACAGTTGCCTAGAGTGTTCATTGGGAAGTTAATGAGATATTTCTCTCGGTTTATGGTGGGTAGAATCAACTAATTCACATTGCCTCAGTGAGCATACAGATAACTCATCTCAAACTCAGAAGAAAATTCGAGATGAAATTCAGGAAAGTAATATAAATTACGACGCCCCTGTTCCTCCGTTCTTCGTCTTCTTCCGTCAAGTTTTTTTTCTTCTGGATCACGACCCCAATTGCTACAAATTCGATCTAATAGACATATCACTAGGAACGCTCGAAGGCAGAAATCGATCCAACCAGTGCTAAAAGCATAAAAAATAGGTTTAATTTTCAATCCTCGGATGATATGCGTCTCATCTCCATTTTAGAATAAATTAAGTTGTAACATACTTCAGATTATACCAAATTTAAACCTGATACAAGACAAAAATGATTTCCTGATAGATGTTAAAATTAAGATGTAGAAACCTGGCTTGAAGCTCTAATGAGGCGTCTGTATAGATATACAATTATAAGAAATATAATTTACTGTTAGTAGTTTGACTGTTTTGTCTGCTGTGATTGGTTACACTGCAATTCAAAACTCAAACCCTTAACATGACACCGTGACACACCAATAAAATTTCGCGAAGTCATGGGATAACACTATAGTACGTAACTGAATGATTCGTGGCGCCACCGCTGTAGAACGACGTTGCACTGCCTAAACCGGTCTCAGTTGTGAACAGTTGGTCATGTCATTCGGATTGACTGTTGTTTACATGCTCATGGCAAGGCGATGTGAGTTATCAGAGTTCGAACGGAGCATGATTGTGGGTGCCAGTAAGATGGGACATTCAATTTCAGAAGTTGTGGAGACTTTCAATATTCCTGGATCCACGGTGTCACGTATTTACAGGGAATATTAAAATCAAGAATTACGATCCTCCGTGGACAACGCAGTGGCTGTCCAAAGTTACTTGATGATCGTGACCAGCAGAGATTGGGTAGAATTGTACGTGCTGACAGAGCAGGAAAATTTGCTCTAATCACAGCCATATTCAATGCATGAGGTGTCAGACATGTATCTGGCGCAGATCTGTGCAATGTGCATTAGCTTCCATGTGATATGGAAGCAGAAGACCGACCAGAGTGCCCCTGTTAACAGCATGACACCGGGCACAACGCCTCACTTGGGCTCGTGAGGTTGCTAATTGGACCCTGGAGGACTGGAAACATGTAGAATGATCCGATGAGGCCCGATACAGGTTGTTTCTGGCTGATGGCAGGGTTCGGGTATGGCGCAAACCCAATGAGACCATGGATACCAGTTGTCAACAAGGCACCGTGCAGACTGGTGGTGGTCCCGTAATAGTGTGGAGTGTGTTCACATGGCATGGGTTGGGTCTACTTGTCCATGTACCCACAAAACTACAAAATTCTCCTTGGTGACCATTTGCAGCCGTTCATGAACTTCAGTTTTCCTGACAACGGTGGAATCGGGATAATGCGCCGTCTCATCGGGCTTCAGATATCCAGAACTGGTTCGAAGAGCATTGTGGAGAGTTCCAGCGAATGGAGTGGCCAGCACGTCCCCCGACATGAACGCAATCGAGCATTTATGGGATTTGGTTTAGAAAGCCATTCGCACCCAAGATCCTGCACCTAGAAATACCAGGGAAGTTTGGGCAGCTATTCAGACAGCATAGCTTAACATCTCTCCAGAGGCCTTCCGTCTACTTGTGGAGTCCATGTCACGTCGAGTTACGACACTTCTTCGGGCTATAGGGGGCCCTACATGTTATCAGACGGGTATCCCATCACATTTGTTATGCCAGTGTATATACTAACAGCAAACAATCAGGTTACCTTAGCAATACATGTACATCTATGCAGTCGTTTTTATATCGTGATGTGTAGGTTTATTACCACCTACAAGCCGGAATACATAACAGCCGGAAATTGAAAATAGCACGCTTGTGAGGCGATTTGGGAGTATACAAATTTCAAAAATTCTTGTACATTGTAAAAAAATATATATATAGTTATTAGAGCCTTTAAACAGAACCGATACCCTAGCGCAAAATATTGTTACGAAAGTCCCCGGATTGTACGCTGGGCGAAAAAATAATATAAAAAAATACTTTGCTCGATAAGTACCGTAGGTCTAGAGGCGATGTAGTCTGTTCGTACTCTCTTGCTTCTTAACCTTAAAATTGGAAAACAGCTCCATGTAAACGAGCTAATTCAGTTGGGGAGAAATTAAAGTTCAGGAGAGGAGTTTCAGTTATTTTAACGAGAAGGCGAGTTGCAGATCTCAGAGGAAATTTGTTTTTATATAATTGATGGTTTTAATTACCAATTAACCTGTTTATAATTGTGCCCTCTAAGACTTTAATTGTTGTCTGCTCTGAAATTTTCATTCTTTTCTTTGCCGTTAAATTATGAGGGTGTTGTTAAAATTATGTATAAGACTATTTACCGCAGAAGTACGCAACAAAAAAAATTTACCTTACTTTTTAACTTGGAACTTTGCTGACGCTCTAGCACATCGTTTAGTCACTATATTTACAGTCTATACTTAGAGAATAATTTCATGCGCAGGCTCCATTCTGAAACTGTCTGCTTTGCATTTAACTCCGCCAATGTTCCTGATTATTTGGTCAGGAGCAATCTGGTGAGCATTTGAGTAAGAGAACGTCGAGGAAGAAGAATGGAAGAGGAGAGGAGCAAGGATGGAAAAAAGAAACAGTTGACAACAGCGAGTTGTGAAGCCTCTCTGAATTAATTAGTTAACTTGGCACAGAGTCTGTAATTCAGTCCTTAATGGAGTTGAGGCAGAGTTCAGACTGTGAGCGCGGCGATGAAGGTCGGCATTTCCGGCCCACACCGGAGTGCTTGACGTTTCGCCCGCCCCTGCACAACAGGAAGGGGGGGAAAAAAATTACAGAATCGTTATAAATGGATTGCCGTAACTTCTCACAAATGGGAACGAAAGCCTCTCTTTTGCAAGTTATTCGGTCTGAATAGCTTATTCTATGTTTCTACGTTGATAAGGTTCAAGATTTTTATCTTCTGTTTGCGCTGGCACTAGAACATTCGACGATTAAAAAAACCTGTTATATCGCTTGATAGTTTGTTTCCTCGAAGTACTGCTAAACCACTCCGTTAAATAATTTTAATTGGAATAACAACTATTATCTTTATTAATAACATCGTACGCGATATTATGTTCAAATATTCTCATGTTTCATTTTAAACTTCTGCTTATAATTAATATTTTTAAATTGTTCCTTCTTATTATTTCCAAATTTTTTCCGGGAGTCTAACAGGGGGCTGGCTTACTGTACATAACTACTAAACGTAAATACATTTTATAAAAAAAAAAAAACCAACAAAAACGTGGCTAGCCCGGATCCGTAACTGGAAACAATTCTGGCCATAGACGTCGCCCTCAGTCTGTTATACTATATAACAACAATTGTGAAAGGTAAAACAGATTGTGATTTAATTGTAATTATTTTTCCATCGAAATAAAATATTTTTTGGAAAAATGAACCCAACGTTTAAATAAACGTTACATATGCGCCAGTCGAGATGAGCTCTCTGATACTCCAACACAATTGTTTTCCCCGGTTGAATGTAATTTTCGGTGTATCATAACTCTCTGGTGTATCATTCGTGTGCTCAAATGTTGCCAAATCCAGTTTTATTTTCTCTACTTCCAATAATTTCATTCGTCTCTATTAATAAAACTTAATCAATTAACTCATAGTGCAATTAACTTTTTTTGTGTAAGAGAAAGTTAAAACCGAACGCATGCGCCCTTCATGATGTGGTTAATTCAACAAACATCCCCGCAGTTTTATTAAAATCGGGGTACTACCCTGCATGCTATTTATGGCCGTTCAATATTTCCTACCGCCACAAAAATATCTACTGTATTTCCCTGCCTCCTCCCTTTTATCAGGCTTACCAATTATAATAAACCACAAACACAAGCCAGTTTAATCGCTGCAATACAGTAGCAACTTGGTTTAAAAATTAATCAAAAAAATCATTCTACGGAAATAGTTATGTATTGGTGCGAATGTTGAACGTAAATAAGGTAGATGTGAACGCTTTTACAATATTTCCTTTTATAAAGAACAATTAGTTAACTCACAATTTATCCCATTTAAGATTACTGCAAGATTCCGGTGTCATATTTATTGATTCTCCAAAATATTAAAAAAATGTTTTACATATTATTAGGCGAGTGAACTTGGTTGTCTTGAAAAAAAATTTGCAAAGAATAGTTTAATTAGCTCTACCGCTGTCTAAATAAATCAAATAATTAATATTTATTATTTACTACATTTGAAAAGCTTTTGGTTACATAAAACCCAAGTCGACAGTTATATCTGTTCTATTATTATGAACATATTAACTCAGAGGTATTCTAAAAGTATTTTACTCTTCTTTTTACTAAAATCTGTGTTAAATCATTCGACGCGTGTCTTTGCGTGTGTGTTTACGTATATGTACATGTGCACGCACATACACAAGCTTTCGTTCAAACTGAAAATATTTTCTTTTATTTCTTCTTTATTCAAAACGAAATTCAAAAGGTACTTGTAAAATCTTCTAGACGTATTTTAATTACTGCGTGTGTATTTTTTTAAGTGTGTGACAAGTCATTTTCTGTTCCTCGATAACTAGATTACGGTAATTTTAGTCTCAAGATTTTTCAATGCACGTTGACGATTCATGATCACTTTAACTTTTCATACGAGTAACAGCAAAACAAAAATTAATTTGAAATAACGTGTGGTTTTATTGCAATGTTATCTAAAAGCTGTAGGAACATGCAATGTTTCATGCTGTTGGTTTGCATTAACATTTTTAAAATATGTACACCTGGAAATTTGACCTAGCTGAAAAGTGTTAACAGTCACCCTAACAGAACCTACGTTAATTTTGAACAAAAATGGTATAGCACGTTCCACAACACTATATATATGTCAGAATTTGTAGTGGTAACCGTGTTCACAAACCTTGATAAATTTCATGGATCCAAAAAATTTCCGAAAGCCACAGTTTTGAAAATTGCATCGAGTCAGCATAAAAACAAAGTGAAGTGCGGAAAACATTAGACGATGGTTTGTTGGTGATGATTGGGGCACGTGTACACGCGCAGACATGTTTTTATACGCACTACACACAAACTAAATCAATTCAGCTACATGATCCCGTACGAACCAATACTTCTCAGAAAGCGAGCTGAAAGTGAATATTACACTGAAATTTCTGCGAGTACTAATGTACTCTACTGTAAACTTATTCGTAACTCGGGTGAATGGATGCGATCGAAATTTTGCAACAACACAAAGAAATATGGCAGATGTTCATTTGTTGTCTTTGCACCATTTCACAGAGCGCGTGGGAGATCGGGCACCCGCTCAAAATATTTCGGGTGCCATCAGCTCTCTCTTTCACGCCCGAAATACACAGTCTAATCACATTATTATGATTATGACCACTTGCCAGAAGTGCCATCTGCAGCGCGTAGCCCATGATGTATGGCCCGTGACGTGGGCTGGTGAGGCGGGTATATAATGCGACCAACAGGCTGGCTTTGTTTTACCGTCTCTTCCTGTGCCAGTAAAAGTCAGTAAGTTCTAACGCTTACTGGTAGCTCATTTTCATTTCTTTTTTAATTTCAGGATCTACTGGGAATTCGGGGGGAAGAGGCCCAATAGCGCCACTTCCCTCACCAGAGTGATGTGCAAGAATCGCTCTGGTTAAGCCAGCACAAACTCAGAATTGAAATAAAGTGCCCCTCCCTACTAGTCTTTCATCACCACTAATAAAGAGCATGTTTCAATACACTCTGTTTCCTGTAGCATTTATTTAATGCATGCAATTAATGATTTTAATGATTTTCTGTCGAAAGAGTGCCTATGACGGTTTTTCCCTATCTGTTCTTAGTTATAGGTTAACTATAGGAGCACTTCGGGCGGTAGTCATGGCGCCAGTTGCGGCCATGGCTACCCAATCCCTCTCTGCCGCGATGCATATCTCCTTGCATGATTTCCCTCCCTTGTCGGCGTAAGGGGTTTGTCCTGAGACGCGATTAGCTCCCGTTCCTTCCTCGAGCTTACATTTAATACTTATAATTAAGGTAAGTTAAGGGGAAATCGGCTGTACACGCAGTGTTTTAACGAAACTGGTTGCTCCTGGCTTTTCGCCTCAGTCTAAGTCGCAGTGTGCACGACGCTCCGGCTCCTCCCCTACCCCTCGTGCAATTCGCACTTCTCTGGAGCAGAACCATAACACTTCTACACACAATACGTGTCATAAAAGAACATATTTAATTATTAAATAAAAAATTTGAATGTTAAATTCAAACAGAATACAACACAATCTATGATAATTCAACTTTGACATAATTTATTGTTAAACACATTAACTTTGTTACTAAATTTAAATTATTAAATATTAATGACATATCAACTATTACTTGCTGGCAACCTAAGTTTTAATAATAATCTGTACGCGTAAACACAGTAATGCTTATTTTATTATTATTAACGTATCTTATCCGCAGACTATGCAGCCTCGACCTACTTCCAGACAGCTGCAATCTTTCGGCTTAAAGTCCGCTTGAACAAAACTAAAACCGCCATGAAGTGCTTCGGGCCTCGCAGCGGTTCTCAACAAGTCCTGCATTTCAAAATCCCTTGTTTTAGGAACCATTACTCTCCTCTACTCCCGCAGGAAGAGAAGAAGATGGAAAAGTTATGGGTACCAGGTCCCCTGGCGCTACACAGGCCACCTTAAATAAAACAGACTGCTGGTTTTTAATTGACAGCCAGGCGGGATGGGCTATTTATCCCCAACCTGGGCTCGAGACCTGGTATGCAGACAGGAGGACAAGAGCCCTCACAAGGACTTGTACTTGCCCCGCGCTGAGGGCGTAGCGTCCCAGTGATGATAAACGAAGGCTGTACACAGTGCGCTTCCTGCTGTCATGGGTAAGGGAAGCGATTTAATCGAGTTGTAAAAAGGTATGATCATCGACTTTCGGGCAAAGGGAGGCGCCATTTCGGAGACAGCAACGTTTGTGAACTGTTGACATGCCTCTGTGGTAAAGGTGTATCATGAGTGGACGAATGGCAACATTGGGAATAACCGTCGTGGAGACTGCGGAGCTCCACGCGCCATTGAAGTGCGAGGTGAACGTCGAATACGACGGTGCGTGAAAGTCAGCCGACAGACATCAGTGAAACAGTTCACCGTCCAAATGAACCCGGGGGCATCCAGACACATGTCTACTGGAACAGTTCAGTGAACCCTTCTGCGAATGGGGCTCCGAAGTAGACGGAGGGTACTGCACCCATGCTAACACAGGTGCATGACGAAAACGACTGGAATTTGCTCTACAGTATGGTGACTGGACCGCTGCTGATTGGTGACAGGTAGCCTTCTCCGATGAGTCATGGTTTCAGCAGCATAGACGGGATGGACGACGGCGTGCCCGTGAGAAACTTCGGAGAACCGACACACTGCATCTATTGCTGGACCAACTTAAGGCGGTGGGGGCAGTGTTATGGACTGGGAAATGTTCTCGTTGTATTCCGTAGGTTCCATCAGTCGTGTGGAAGGCACTCTTGATCGATTTGGTTATGAATCCATCCTCGGCGATCACGTCCACCCGTACATGATAATTGCCTTCCCTCGGGAGGATGGGATCTTCCAGCACGACAAACGCATTTCCACACGGCTAGAAGTGTCCGCGCGTGGCTGGAAGACCACAAACAAGACTTCAAAGTTCTTCTCTTGCCACCAAACAGCCCCGATCTCAATCCAATTGAATATATGTGGGACCACCTCGTTCGTCGTGTTCGCCGTCTCTCTTCCGCCACGCACCCTTCAACTGTTGTGGGACACTACAGACAGAATTTCTTGAGATACCCGTAAACACCTATCAGCACTTGATTGAGCCACTTCCAGCCTGTCTAGCTGCTCTCCATGCTGTGAAGGGCGATGTGAACCGGACAACCCACACTCCAAAAAATTATTTGTAAATTTACCATGTCAGTGTATACGTACAGTGACAAACGCAAATGGTAAAATATTTTCCCATACATCTATGGCAACGTTCCTACAGTTGCTCAGAAAAGAGTCAAGTGCGTAGGGACGTTCCCTACTATGTATAATAACGACGCTAAACATTCCCATATTTTAAGCCTGGTATGTAGTACTATTTCCATACGCTGTATAGGTTAAACACTTCCATTACAGTTTAGGAAGTTTACCAGAAATGGTTTTTACAGTGCAAGACAACCGACCAGTCAACTGCAACATCCGCCACGTTTCCCACACGCTAAATAGCAGGTTTGACCCGGCCGGTGCTCGAGCTCGGTTCGCCGTGGGGGATCACCGTGGTCTGACCGTGGACCCAAACTTTATCGTTGGCTGCGCGTAAGGGCAAGGCCGCGCCTGAGGACGTGGCTCGTAAGTCGCCTAGATGACTAGCCACCTGTATGCATATTGGTCGCAGTGCTCGGGGACTGGCTAATGGCGAGTCGTCGTGTGCTTCTTCAGCAAGCAATGGAGTACTAAAATGGAGTATTCAAAATTAACATAAAGTAGTTCCTTGAAGCATCGTTCGATTAGGAGACGTTTATAATGGGTACATGGAGTAAAAATGCTGAGAAACACGAGAAGAATAATATACATGATGTTATACAGGAATAATACAATTAAATCTTCATATTTAGGATAAAAATTTGATGAGTGAGCGGTCACAAAGGGGGCGGCCATATTGTGGAGATGTCACGAACTTCAAGTATCCAATTTTACCCTATAGGTTAATCTTCAGGAATAAATGATTAGCCCCAAAATCACCTTCTTTCCAGCACAAAGTGTTGAAACGCCATTTTTTCTTCATTTTAATATTTCTGAGATTTTTTTTTTCATGTCACAACGAAAATATTAAAAAAATATAGAATATAATTTTAGGTCTTTGAACACACTTGCTTCACACGCCATACGCAATGAGGCCTAATGATTTCCAGCCCATTTCCGTTGTTTAGGGCTTATTTTGAAACTACGGCTAGGCCTATACCACTTTGGCAATATACATTACGATGTAAAACCAACATAAATTCTAAACTTTTGCAGAATAATTTTAAAATTATGAATGTGTTCTCGCCGTTTCACAATTATCGGGTAACGCACGGATAAAATTGTGCGCCTACGTCTAACGGCATTTGTAAAATGTAGACATGCTATAACTATAAATATTCAGTTGTTTAACTGAAAACAAAGTTATGGCACAGAAATGGAAAATTCAACATGGCGGATGAGACGTAGTCTCGAAGCGGGTACGGGTGGAGAGAAGGGTGAGTGGGCGGTACGCCTTAGCGGTCGGCGGTACTCCGACCTCCGTGGAGAGTAGACCCACCTGTCTCTTCGTGTTGCCGCGTGATACATGGCCGGGGAGCCTGCCGCGTTAAATTGGTTGAGTGGAATCAACAAAGACACACCTTTCAGTGCAGACGAGATAAAGACAAAGGGAGCAGGATCTTACAATGTTTTTGAGTTATAAATGATCCTTAGTAATATAATCATGCCTTATTAAAATGTAACTATGGCAGACTTAACGTTATTAAGTTAAGAATATCATTTTTGGTACTAGTATAGTAAAAAACTTAGAAACATAACGGTTAGGTAATTAAATAAACATAAACACATATGTTGGTACTGTTGTTGTGTAGTGATCCTACAGAACCTCCCGTTGTTTAACTATCACCAATGCCGCTCGACGGAAACGAACCCCCAACAGGACAAGTTGAAGCCCAAGGTGTCACCAAACACGATCGATCGTTCTAAAGTTCCCACCGAAAACGAAACACGTATATCAAAGCAAGTAATAAAAACTGATTTGATAGCCTTTGAATAATATCAGTATTGCTAGAGAGGAGGTGGTATTTAGTATAACAAGCATCATGTTGACAGGCGAGTGTTTGGAAACTGGTATACATCTCCAGGAAACGTAGTGGTGATTGAAAACCTGACGCGCAAGGTGATGACGAGATGGTTTGTAGTTGTCTTCCGCAGCACGAAGGTGGAAGGACTACGCTCAGTCCTGAATTCAGGGAACGGATTTTCCAATTCTGAAATATCCCACATGCGACTGGGTATCGAACACACGGATTTTCGTATGTAAACCAGCTGGCCTGAGCACTGAACCAAATGGACGGCCAAGTGGGCATAAAGGCTGTTCACGATAAAGTGAGCACTTTCCAAATCAACCTTAGAAAAAGTCACTGCCCTTACCTGCATACATTTCAACGGGAGCAATGAGAGACATGTGTCCAGTAAAGTTGGTAACGATGGAGGCAAAAATAGTTCCATATATTAACGCCAAACAAAAAGTGTTAGATAACCATTTGTGTTAACTGAAATAATTTCTCTCGTTTTTCTGTATTTTTTAATACACTGAAGTGTAAAAATTAGCAGATTTGTACAATATTTACTTTTCTAGTAATTTCACAGTTTCACTTAACCGACGCGTAAAAAAAGTGAAGAGGCCCATGGCAATGTTAATTTTACATAAGGCGGAAGAACACACAACGTGTATAGAAGTAGGTCTTAGATAGGGGTTTTAAAAGTGCTCATTTTACCGTGAACAGTCTATATTATGCCTTAAACGTACAGTACTGCACGGCAAAAAAATGGTCCGGCTGTCAATAGTTAAGCATCCTACTGTATACGCTTTGCACTCATGTGATCACAGTCAAGGCGGAAAGGGAAGTTGACACATGAAGCGGAGGCACATGCGCAGTAAAGACGCTTCCGCTAGTTCTTTGTGACCCGTCGAGGCCGTTCGCTTGTTTGTTTGGAGCCGTTCCTGGAACGAATGAGGCAGCGCGGCAGGCTTCAGACTCCAAAGGGTTATTGCTCGAAGTTCTGCCAGCACCTGCAACTGTTCTATTGATCCGTATAGTTCATTTTGATCACTCACAGCTGCTCTTACGAAAAGTATCGAAGCTTTGAAAGATAAGCTAGGCTCTTGCCTTAGCTGTTAGGAGATTTGTGCTAAAATTAATGTGATCAGAATACGAGTAAAAACTGGTAACGTCCTATATCTGGAAAGCTATACGCAAACGCTGCCTACAACAATACAATACTGTCCTGAAAAATTAAATTGTTACAAGTCTTAGATTAGAGTTTAACGTTTCAAAATGTCACAACTTTATACTAAAACATCACTCAGTGATTTGAACAGTTGGGGGTAGGACATACCATCAATATAAGCGAGAAATATGTAACACATCAATTTTGGATTTGATTTGCGTGCACCATATCGCTGCCGGAAAGGGTCACGGTGGCTGAGTGGCTAGACTGCTCACCTCCCACCACGACGAACCGGGTTCAATCCCCGGCCGGTTCACTCAGGATTTTTGCAAGTGGCAATCGTGCTGGACGATGTCGCTGGTCGGTTTTCTCGGGGATCTCTCGTTTTCCCCGCCCTTTTATTCCAGCGCTGCTCCATACTCGCCTCACTTCACCTTCATCGGCTCTGAAAAACCTTGATGTTGATGTTAAAAGCTGCCGAAATCTTTTCATCCACTCACTCGTTGCCGGAAACTAGAACAAACGTTTCAAATATATATTATTATTTAACTACGGAGAATTTGACTTCCGTATATTGGAGCCAAACTTAACGTCACCTTCAGGAATACGTTTCCTACTACTGTACTTTATGCGGTGAAGACGCGTTAAGTATTAGTCTCCGGTTTTACTCTATCTTTGCAATCGTTCGCTACCGCATATAGGCTAGGGTTAACTGTAAACATTTGAGGTTTCTTGCTCCAAGTGCGTTTGCTCCGGTAGCTGTCGCCTCTTCCATTAGTCCTCCTAGTAGTCGTGTGTATGTTCAGCCAGGATCTCGGCCGTCTGCACTGGGGATGGCTTTATATCCTCGTCTCAGGCGAGTGCCGGACGAACACACGCTGTAAAAGTTTTTCTTGTAAACTTCCCAAACTTATTGGAAAATTTTAACCTATACATATAAAGGTAATAATGTCACACATCAGGCTGTTAATATAGGAGTATTCAATGTCGATAAAATACAAAGTTAGCAACTTTCCTACGCATTTGACTCTTTCTTGAGCAAATGTAGGAACGCTACCAAGAATTTATGGGGAAATAATTTACCATTCGCACTTTCTCACTATGCGTTTACACTGATGTGACAAATTTACGAATAAGTGAACTTAGTGCTTTGCCCATTGCGGTCAAATCCTCGCCAGCTTGGTGCAAAAAAGTAACCTTATTTAGCTGGGCCTAAATCGAATTTTAAAAAAAGTTAATCTGGGTAACTGGGCCGTGTAGCAGTTGGAAACCTACGACGACCCAGTTAGTGGTCGTGAGAGGGTGGCTGCATTGCGCGAGGGTTTCTAGTGGTCAACGAGGAACCTGTGTAGCAGGCAACACCTCTCCTGGTCATGAAATGTACTATTAGTAGTTAAATAACTCATCTGTACGCCACCAAAATTCTTCAAAAATCATTCTAGGAAACCTGACGGGTTCTTCAGTTCTCTTGCTAATAAATATGGAAGAGTTCTAATTACAAGACAGCTGTTGTTTTAAATAACTTTATTGGCTAGTGTCGCGGTCGGCCTATGACTTGTTTGTATAGGCTACTGGAATTCTTGGCAATTTTATTCCTCTTTGTTGTGTGTATGTTCCACACCGGTTGTCATCTCGAGTTTTGCCGACAATGAGTTTTACTCGTGTCCCATTTGCGATAGTGTCTTAACTATATGCATAGTTCCAGTTACAATTTGCCTCAACAGTTTTATTTTTTGGCTTCCGATAAATAACATGTAATCTATATTCTCATTGGGAGCTCATTATATCATTATTGTTTTCCGCTTGCTTCATATGGACTAGACGTATGCGGCGATATGTAAATAACGTACTCAAACCGTTACATGCCATGACTTTTTTGCATATCAAATATACTATGCTTCAATTTACTCTTAATAAAATACGCACAAGAGTTTACAACACGTCCGGCTCGGTCCATTCCTTTCTTACAGCTGCTGTGTAACCCCTTTTATAGGCCCAAATACTTTGTCATCGGAGCTTGCCACCAGCGACATCTTGGATCCAACACCCTCAGTGCTGCGTATGTATGAAACTTTATATAAGGACAAACAATAAATATGAATCAGTATTAGAGACCAAGACCTTTACACATCCATTATTTGATCTACCACTATCGTCCAGATTTATGGCATTGCTTGCACCATGTAGACCTACCTCAGGGTACCGTTTGGTAATAAGTTTACCGAAAATTCATTAGGGTTAAACATGTGGAGTCAAACAATTACTGTGACTGTCTGTGGAAGAACTTATCTCTTCCTCTTTTTCGGATGTAGATTTAGGTTACTTACTGTACAACTACGTATAGACAGTTCACGGTAATCTGAGCACTTTAGAAAGTCCTGCTTATGATCTACTTGTATGCACGTTTTGTACTATTCCGCCATATGTGAAATCAACATTGGCATGGGCCTTGTCACTTCATTCATGCGTCGGTCAAGTGAAGCTATGAAATTATTGAAGTAGACATTTTACAAATTTGCTAATTATTAATCTTATATGCATAAAAAAAAGTAAAATAAATAATTTCGGTATTCACAATTGTTTACCAAACACTTTTAATTCAACGTCAAGATATGGAACTACTTTCTTGCCGTCGTGGCCAACTTTACTGTGCGCATGCCAGTTACATCATGCCCTTTAAAATACACACAGAAAGGGGCAGTGACTTTTTCTTTCAAAGGTTGATTTCAAATGTGCTCATTTTACCGTGAACAGCCTTTACATGCCAGATGGGGATATAAACTTTTTGCTGAATTTTGTAATATTGAAGGAATACCAGTTTCTAGTTGTTAACATTAGACTATGGTGGCAGGCTTATTTGGGGGAGGAAGGAAGTTACAGTTCAAACTAACGTAAACATGCATTCAAAGAGGCACATATATATTAATGACTTTCCCAGAATTCCAACTCACAACCTCGAGAATAACGCCTTAGCGACCGCAGCTAAGGAGATCAGGTTACATACTGTACAACTACGTGCATATCAGACGGAGGTAAACATTTTTTGTGGAATTTTGTAACAGTGAAGGAGTAACAAATTTACTCATCATGTATTTTTATACTTGTCTCTTTATCACGTTTAGCAACTGTTTCAGTGATCGCAGCCGCCAACTTCGATGCAGCAAAGGCGAAACGGGTTCAATCCCCGGCCGGGTCACAGGATTTTCGCATGTGGGAATCGTGCCGGACGATGCCGTTGGTCGGCGGGTTTTCTCGGGAATTTTCCGTTCCCCCGCCCCCTCATTCCAGCACCGCTACATATTCACTTCAATCACCCTCGTTGGCTATCAAGACCCGCCCAAATCTCTTCACTCACTCGATGCAGCAGCACATGGGATTTTGCCACTTCCTCTCGCTCATTTCATGCATGAGGAAATACACCTTGGAAACCAAGATCTCGTTTGACAGCCCCGATGTTTATTTTGTAAACGATGGCATTGAGGAATACGCCCGGTGGAAAAATCAAGGGAAGGCGAGAAGTTAAGTGGCGTCATTCTTGTACAAGAAGCTCTTGGTAACAGGGCTTCCAGTATGCTCCAACGAGCAGAAAATTGTCATAAATCTTGGCCGATGACGAGCTATCAAGCCGTGCTGCAGAAGCATTTACCTTCCGCCGTGTATTCGGAGTTTTCTAGCAACTGCTTTAATTTATTCAGTACTATAGAGCCAATTTTTATTTATTCTGCTACTGCGTTCCATTAGTCAAACAGTAATGAACTCAAAGCCACGTGTGAGATACACAGTTTGATGAGTAATGAAACTGGCGTTATTATGCAAATACCGTCTTTCGTAGGTATCTGTCTGGTTATGATGTGTTAGTGAAATATTTTTATAACCAGCAGTTTGGCTACCAACAGTAAAATTGTCGCACTGAACCAAAATTCAATGAAATGTATATCAAATTTAACTTAAATAACATTTTACATTCATTATTCGATAAAGTAGTTGTTAAGTTGTTAATTTCTGGTACCTGAGTCCTGCTTCTTGACGATTATTTTTAAATAAATACTTCTGGACGTATCATTTTTGTGACCTAATTTACAAATCAGTTTCCAAGAAACAGTTAATCTAAGACGGCACTCCTGATATTTTCTTTTAAAATAAAGCCGCAAGAAGGAAATGAACTATATATACTTGAAACGAATAGTACTTCTGCTTACAACAGCGAACAGAGCCGTGTAGGCAATGCAAACTAATGGTCGCTCGGACGTACGGAGAAACAGGTACTACGGTCCAGCCAGGTAGTCTTAACAGAATGCAATATCAGGTACTGTACATTACAACTTTGTTCATTGTGACGGATTACATATAAAAATAACTGTAAAATTAATAATAAAAACAGCGCCTACTATTGGCTAAGCTAGAGGAACTGACAAAGGTTCGTTAATGGCCGGTATATCTGGTTCACAGATGAATGAACATTTTGGAAATCTACGTTTTAACACTTTTGCACGTAACTCCGTATATTGCAACACTGACAAGGACTAGCCCACTAGTCATCGCACAACGCTTAGCACCATACTTGGCACTCCTACTTTGCTGCATAAAATTTATTACTGGTTGTGTGCCAGTCAATACACTACGGAGATTATTATTTCAATCGAATATAATTTCACATGTAACGAGCTGTTGATGTTCATAAGTTGTTATCAAATATTATTATTTTTATTCACGATAGCCTATAAAATTGATGTGCTGTAAAGTTCTTTTGAGATTCTGTCGGATATGAACGAAATAACGGCACTACATCCATATGCGTTTTGTTTACAGCGACAGACTAATTTTCCTTTTCCACTGTAACCCGAGTTACATCCGGCCATAGTGTTATAAGTGTTAGGAATGTGGCCGCAATCGAATTTTGTATAATTTGTGTATTACACATAAGATTAAGGATATCAGATTTGTTTCTGCAGTGGCGTAGCCAGAAATTTCTCTACAAAATGAGATGGGGAGTGGGCGGAAGCTCTAGGGGGGGGGGGGGGGAATTATGTTTACTGAAGTGAAGGGAGAGAGGTTAAACCTGCGTTAGTTTAGTGGTGCTGATACACAAGCACACACACACACACACGTGTCATGTTAATTAGAACAAATTATGAGAGAGAAATTACCTTACCGTGTAATAAAATGCATAGTAGTTAACGGATAACCGAAATTACATAGGTATTTTATAACAGATAAAGGCAAATTAATAATTGTAACATTCATTTTTTACAAACTTAGGGACAAAGAGTGTATTAAACCAACCCCTCCTCCTTATTTCACCCCTCCAGCCTCACACCCTGTCTCACTTGGTCGGAACACGGATAGGCTACACGTCACATCAGGTTCTCGGTAATGAGAAATTCTCATGATGTGATGGAGAGAAACAAACAGATGGAAGTTATAAGCGGGTTCAATAAGCGGCGAGCCAGCAATGTCGAGATACACGCTGCAGTGCTCAAGGTGCGAGTGTCGTGGGCGCCACGTGCTCGTGTCTGGAGCACGCCTAGCGGGCGAGTTCGTCGGCCCGCGACGCCATCTTGCAGCAAGCGACCTGCCGGGATGACCCGCGCCCCGCCTAGGGTCCCTCACAGGGTCAAGGACTCTCGTGGCCTCCTTTCCCTTACCCTGGTCCAGTTCCTACAATTGCTCGATTTCCGCAGCTACAGAGAATGACACCGAGCCAGTTCATTTCACTTTTGAATGAAGAACCCTCCCCCTCCCCCCCACACACACTTTCTTGGATGGTATAGTCGCTGGCGCTCCGGTATTCCACCTCAAGGACATCCGCCAGAGACTTCGCTCTCCCAGGGTACGACTACTGCCCTACTAGGGGGATTTTATTACATTAGTTTACTAATTTGTGAAAAATAAACGTCTGAATTAAGGGGATAGACAGATCTTTCATTATTAGCATGTCTTCTTTGACAATGTTTAGTATATCACTCAGATGACTGAATAACTGTTATATTAATAGAGTACCTTTAGGAAATTAACTGTTGATTTATACTGAGAATGACTACAAAGACGAAAGTAGCACAAGACGTCAAATGTCTCTAATAATGTACTTAACTATAGGCTTTTCACGGTAAAATGAGCACTTTTGAAAACCCTGCTAAAGATCAACTTGTATGCACTTATGTGTATTCTTCCGCCATATGCAAAATTAACATTGTTATGAGCCTCATAACTTTATTCATCCGTCGGTCAAGTGAAACTGTGAAATTATTAGGAACGTAAATATTTTATAAATCTGCTCATTTTTAAATTTCGATGCATTGCAAAAACAGAAAGAGAAAGAAATAATTTAAGTTATCACACATGGTTACCTGACACTTTATTCGACATTAAGATATGGAACTACTTTCCATCCATCGTTACCAACTTAGCTAGGCGAATGTCACTCGGTGCACCCATTAGAATATATGCAGGCAGGTGAAGTTACTATTTTCTAAGTTTAATTTCAAAACTGTTCGCTTTATCGTGAACAGCCTTTAAATTATGTTATACGCCCTAGAAAAGTTACTTTTACAAAAGTTAGATCAAACATATGTAATGGGAAAAATAAATAAATAAATACAAATTTGTGTCCAACTTACCCCTTAAATATGAAAATTAATGCTTACTGAGAAATTTTTGTATTTCCTGTTTTTTATTTGAAATAGAATTAAAGTTTTACGTATTTTAGAGTATTGCTGTATGAAATTTACGCAGAAGCAGTCCAGCCCCCCGAAGATTAATTCACCAGCTCAAAAAATAATTAGCTAGAAGAAGCGCCGACTTCATGAGCATGTGGGAAACACAGCGGACGTTGACGTCAGCCGGCGCGGGCTATCTCGCCGCATTCCTGCGGCGAGATAGGTTGTTCCAGTGTTGCTGGGCAGTTCGTTCTGCCGATGCTAATTTTTAAACGTGCTCGCTGTAAAGACGAAATGAAAGACGGCAGTATTTTTGTATTTAATCCCGACATTTCATTTCAATTGTTCGGCCGAGTCAGACAAATAAAGTTCTCATTTTGCTGGATGGACATTCCACCCACATAAAGAATCTTGAAGCCTTTCATTTAGCGCGAGAAATTGGAATAGTTATGCTTGCACTTCCAGGACACGCCATCCACAGATTCCAGCCTCTGGATGTATCTTTCTTTAAACCACTCAGTTCATATTATATTGACGAAATCGAAAAATGGTTAAGATGTCATCCAGGTCGGTGTGTTGCTCAGTTCCAAATCGCAGAGATTTTTGGAAGAGCATATGGACGAGCAGCTACTGTTGGGGCAGCGATAAGTGGATCTGCACATTCAGGTGTGTGGCCGGTCGATCCTGATGTGTTTAAATATAATTTTTCAGCTTCCAATTCAGTTCAGTCTAGACCATCATGTGCGAAGAAATTACCAGCCACAGCAAATCTTGTGAGAAACGAGACAGCCAACTCTGGAACAGGAAATAGTATTCCTAATACCAGCACTGAAGAAAATAGGAATTTTCTTCCAGTTTCAGTACAGTCCATTTCCCCACTTCCAAGAGCAGCCATTGCTGTAGCTGATCGAGGAAACAAAGTAGGTCAAAGAGTTCAAATATTCACAGATCCTCCTTATAAAAAGAGCTTGGAAGAAGCTGAAAAAAAAAGTCCACATCTAAGCCTAGGTGTGGGTCCAAGGCTAACCGAAAAAGAAAGAGTAATCAACCAGTAGGCGTACCAGAAACTACTGCTCTGAAGCCAACAAAAAGGTTAAACTTTGCTGATTTGAGAACGCCTCCAAATGTTGAAAAGGACTGGTACTGTGAGTTGTGCCAAAAAGTCTCTGTTGAAGAAATGATCCAGTGCATGACGTAAAATTTGGGTCCATTCAAACTATGCAGGTGTAAGTCGAGGGGCAAACCGGTTTTTCTGTGAAAACTGCCTTCATTAGGCCTAATGTTGAGACTTTTAATGTTTGAAATAAGCTGTAATTTCATTGCTGTTGTCTATGGACAAGACAACGCCTTAAAACCAAAAACAATTTGGCAAGTTTTTTTTTGGTAACAGTGATGCTTCATCATGTAATTTATACCCAGAAAATGTAATAGTATAATATAGTTTGTGTTAGTTTAACAAATTCTTAAATAACAATTGTATTTTTTAAACATGTTGTGGTGGTCCATTCGTAGCAACTTAGTGATCCATTCATGGCGATGGGTGTCCATGGTTGGACCATTTCAGTAAAAATTTCGTTGAATTTTTATTAATACTTTTTGGTATTTGTTATAATGTAACCAGTAGTTTTTGTTTCTACATTGATGCAGCTGTTCGCCACATTTTGCCTAAAATGTTAATATTAACTGTTTCATAGTTATGGTAGTTTTTATTTATGAAATTGGTCCATCGATAGCAATCTTACCCTACGTTATTTCTCTAAGTCTTGAAAAAAAATAGTAATAATTCCAGAAGACCTACTTGAAGGACTGACTCACAAAAATACGTCGTGTATGCCATTGCCGAAATAAATTCCTTTCGACATCACACGGAAACTTGAAACGTCAGTGGCCTTATTACATTGTAATATCGTAATATGCTGCAACATTTTATGAGACAGAATTTCAGCTTTAGCTCTCACCCTCCTCCCTCCTCCTCACCCGAGCACTGAAGAGGTTTTCCGAGCAACGTGACCACGTGGTTATTAGTTCGACTTGCGGCTTATTAGCGACTGTGCTCGGAGCAACGGCGAAACTAGCCCTCACGTCCGCGTGGGACGCTGCATCACTGAAGGTCTCGGATTAATGGACGGAGCGAGCGACGTGATCGTGTTTCCGGATGCGAAATTGGGGAGGATCACGTTTCGGCAGCATGGCGGAAATTTCAGCTCTGCGCAAGGTAACTCAACCCAAGTCTCGAACGTTCACTTATGCCCGGTTGCACAAACATCTCTCCTCCCCCCCCCCCCAATCCGAAATCGAATGATCCTAGTTCCGAAGCAGGATCCAGTTTGATCTTGGTTCCAATGTAAAAGTGTTGCACCAACGGAATTTCATGATTCTGGATCTCCGATTCGTCAATCTTGTCTCCAAAGTGAGAGATCGATATTAAGTATGAGACAAATTTTGCTATTGGTTCGTAATATATTACGTTATGGAAGTAGGTGTATTTTTCACTACAGATAAAACTAGATGTTCGATGTTTCATCTATTTTAATTGAATTATTTATGTATGAATTTTACTGAACAATATTCAATTGCATATAATGTTGTTTTAATTTCCCAATAAAACAATCCAATGTAGTTCTATCTGTTGGCGTATTTTCTAACTACATTTGTCGACGATGACTGCTGATCTCGAATCGAGATTTTGAACCGCCAATTTCGGCGATTCGAAATGAACTTCATCTCGATCTCCAGTCCAGCTCTGAACTCCAATGGTGCAACAGTTTTCTGTGTCGATCTTACATCCGATCTCGGATTGAGTTTAGAAGCACGATGATGCAACCGGGCATTAGAGAGTTACCCCCCCCCCCCACCCGGAAGCTTATTTCTCGAAACTGCACGGTAGTTGAATTCTCTTACCTCGTGAATAAAAAAAGGAGAAGAATATTGTTTTATGATCCTATACCTAAATACTACTTGTCACTACTATAAAGTCGCAAAAGGAGACTATGCATCGTTAATTTTATAAGTAATTTATTACTACGATCGGAAAGCACAATGCATATTTATGTCTCCATTACCTCCGCTTCATGAACGGAGCCTTTAACCAGCTCAGTAAAATGCACGGTGTGAAATGACACCCAAATAAAACACAGTTATGCGGAACCTATTATGGGTTAAGGCAGGTGAGGGAGTGTAATATTTTAATATTTAAAATTTTCACTCACATGAAGCTGAGTCCCGTGGCAAACAAATACCACTAATGCAAATCTTCTTCTCGCATTACATTAAGTGGAGAGATAAAAACATGTGCTCTGGCATAAATACAAATATCAATTGACAGGGGGAAAAAACAAGCTGTCTTTATGCCAAGAACATTCGTACGTGGTTTTATAGGAAAGTCCCATAGGTACACGTAGTGCGACTAAAACACTGGGGGCCGGTGGCGATGGCTGAGCGGTTATACTTATTGCTCGCCTTCCACCAAGGCGAACCAGCTTCAATCCCCAGCCGGATCACTCCCGAATTTTCGCAAGAGGGAATTGTGCCGGAATATGCCGCTGGTCGGCGGGATTTCTCGGTGATCTCCCGTTTCCCCACCCTTACATCCCAGCGCTGCTCCCTTCTCATATCATTTCATCCTCATCGGCTCTCAATAACTCGTTGTTAAGAACCGCCTAAATCTTTCAACTCAAATCTACTCACAAGCCAGCCAATGGTGCCCTGCACCTAAATTGTGTTAAATCCGAGCGAAGTCTCGTCACGCAATCGTACTCGTGAAAAGAATATGGCGTAGAGTACGCATGTCAGCTGAGCGTTAACGATCTCCGTGTCACAGCATTGAACTGCTTTTCTGCTTACACGACTAGCAAAAACGGCAACGGCATGGCTGGATCTTAGGTTAGAACACTTTTGAGTAAACAAGTGCTTTGAGATGTTTGTGTAATTCCTCTAACCAGTTCGTAATGCATTTTGATTTAATTCAAATTGGTAAAGTATTTTACTAATATAATAGTGATTGTCTTTTGAAAACTAAGATATAAGCAAACACGTTCATTACTGTTAACCACGTAAGTTTGACAGTTGTGTTGGTTTGAGGTAGGTCAACATTGAGCACATGCGCAAAAGACGAAGAATCGTCTACCCCACCTTTAGTCTATGGTTGAAACACATAATTTTGGCTGTTCTTCGGCAATTCTTGAGCTAATGTTGGGGACATGCTCACAAATAATAAAATCTATTTACATTGTATTTAGTCTAGGATTACCCTCGCCTGTGACGTCACCCTGTTATGCACTCACGCTGTCCGAAATCTTAAAAATAACAAGGTAAAGAAACATAGTTACTTTCTAGGCGTGCTTATACGATTATACCCGTCCCAGTATTTGTTGTTGTATCTTCGGCTTTCAAGTTGGGCTGAGAACAGTCAATTGAAAATTTAAACTTCATTTGTACCTCTTAGTCACGCCTAAATGAAAATTGAATACAAATATCTGTTTTCCGCGGACTTTAAAAGGTTATCGTTTAAAGTAGTCACATAAAATAAATAAACAATTACTCATTCGAAGCTTAGAAGCAATGGAGCGGTAAGGGCGACACTGCCACGCATAACAGATTCGCCATCGCCGCTACGCGCAACGCTCAGAACTGACGTGCAGTGTTCTCGTCGCTTGTACCTATCTTTATGCGGTGACACTATCTTTCTACTGGTGGAAGATCTGTAGGAAAGGTAAGTGCAGGCTTCTTATCGTAGTTGCGATCTAGTGAGCACGGTATTTTTTTAAGATACAGCAGTTTGAAAAAGCCGTTTCTAACGATGGTGGAGAGTTCTAAATCATAATATGCATAGTATAGTCTATTCGTGGTTTCTTCACACTTTTGGAATCAAACATTTGTAAAATCTCCCATGTATGACGAATTTAATTGTTTTCTAAACATGCCATGTATCACACGCATTTTATACTTGTGTTAACGTATAAGTACCTTATTTTTTGTTAAATTGAAATCTTATTTATATTTGATGTACAAACTATAATATATCAGTAATACAATAGGTGTGTTGGTAATGCCTAGTTATGAAATAGTTATTATACAATATATTATAACATTGAGTGCGCACGAATGCGGTGCGTTGTCCCTCTCGTGTAATTTTCTAGACTCTAGCCGAGCTTTGTTTGCACGAGGCGGAGAAAATCCTGACAGTAGAACTTGAGCAGGGCTTCAGAAAAGTGTGAAGTAACCGTGAATGGGCTATATCTTGATAGTGTCATTGCGTCCTCGTCTGAGGTATGTTTTCTTTTCGTACATAAACATATTGGGAATACGTTTAATAGTGTTACGGGCTGTAGCTAGCACCGGCCTCTGACTCCCGTTATACGTGGCCCGGGGTGACCACCACACTCCACCTCTCCCGGGGCTGACACCATCGCTGCCTTGTTGGTCTCCTTCTTCTGGGAAGCCCGTGGATGATTGGCAGCGGTGGTCAAGCTGTCGCGCCACTTGACTCCTGGCTGGCGTCATAACCTCTCCTCTCCCCTCCACAATAACCCCCTCCCCATTTAAGAAGCCGACACCTTTAGAAGGCGCAAGAATATTTTGGGAATCAAGACGCTCGGCGCAAAATGCCAGTTAGAGAAAATGCTGGATGACGGCCTACGACACTCTATATACTGCTGTGGCCCAGAGTCCAGCAGTTTTTTGGCGAAGGCCATCTAGGCGTGTGGGGGCACTAGATGAGTGCGAGTGCGAAGTGAAGTGCGGTACGACTGCGGACGAGGTGTTCTTGGTGTGAATGGACGAGAGGGTGTGAAACCGGCCGAGTGAAGCCTCCTGTGTGTGAGGGCGCTCGGAGAACACTTATATTGTGGACTGGCGGGGCACGTACTAAACTGAGATGGGACTGAGTGTACATGTAAAACGGATTTTATTGTAATTATTGGAACTGTCAAATATGGACAAATAATTTATAAAAATAATTTAATTTTTTGATACACTGTCTGTTGGTACTAATTTTTAATTATTTAATTTCATTGATTTCTTTGAGGTAATTATAAATTGAAATAATTGAAGTCATTAATTGTACACAGTAAGTTATATTAATTTATTGTGAGATGTTGAGTTGAGAGAATTTTGTTTGTAGTTATTGTAAATAAAATTAGGAAATTATATTTAACGTTTTTATTTAATAACGAACGGTGGTTAGCCGACTAAATTTTTAGAGATAGAAACTGTAAAAATAGTTACGTCCAAAAAATTTATATTCGAGAGTCAGACAGGCGACTTCCTTAAGCAGAGTAGACATAAGAACGAATATGGAAAATGTATACTTAAACGTATACTGAATTCTGATGCTGTGGTTTAAATAACATTGTCTGTTGTGCCACAACAGCGAACACAAATGACAGGTTATCATCAGGCTAGGGAAACCGCATCATTGTCCAGTGCTTAAACTTTAGCTTACTACAGAAAGTGGTTTTGCTGGTTTGTGGCCGCGAGACGAATTCCTCGTCTCAAATTGTCTTGCTGGTCGGTTAAGGAAATTGGCAGGTAAATTTTCCTGTATTTTAGGTTTACTGTAGACACTTTTAGGTTATTACTACAATTTTCTTTAAGGTTGTAAGCATTATACGTATGAAAAAATTTAACTTTTTATTTGGTTTTGTAGTTTTAGTTTAATTAAATACAAAGAAAAATTTTCTGGGTTTTTTTTTGGGTTACGTAAATAAAAACCTGGGACTTGTAATCAAACTGTAAAAAATAAATTTTAATGTGTTATTGTGATTTTCAAAGAAAATATTATAAGATATAATGTTTCATTTTGTTATATTCTCATGTTTAAGTAATTATCGCATTTGTACACAGTTAAGAATGGCAATATAAAAAACACATTTTTGTACGTAATTATATTATGAATGCCTTAAGGTAGCCCATATGGTGTATAATTATTTCAATACTCGTTCATATGTAAATATTTTGTATCTGCACAGAGGTTTTTTCTTTGTGTGTGTGGCATATAGCAATACTTTGTCAAGTAGCTATAAGGGAAAACTGTAAAAAAAATTGCTTATAAAAATCTTGTTACTTACCAGGTCTAAAAGTTGAACTAACTTTAAAGGAAATGCTAATAATTAATATTTTCTCTCACAGCGTCCCTGAAATGACTGAAAAACGCGACAATACCTCTCGGTGGAAACACATGCTAGATACTGTTCGTGCGATCACAACTTAAGGAAACGCAAAGCGATCGCAAAAATCCCATCGCTCTAGGTCTGCCTCAGTAATTTTTACAACTGTCCTAGTTAACTAGTGTGAAGTTTGCGTCGGCGATATACCGAACGGTAGAAGACTACCGCGGTGTTCAAAAGCTGCACTGTGGCTCAATAACCAAGTTCGCTGCTAAACGGGTCTCTGCATTGCGTTTTTTCATTTATTTTTATTTTTTTGTCGCTAGGAGAGTGATTTGTTGTTTTAACGTACCAACACTAAGTTCGTGACGAGTTTTCTTAACGTAATTTTTGCGGGAAACGAACATGTGTGCAAAAACAAACACCGCCTACGACGTTCGGTAACAAAAGTATTCGGCTTACAGGGTTTAGGGCTTACACATTGAAAAATTTATAGAACTTAGTTTTCCATCGCCTTCGCTTGACTCAAATCTAGACGATTCGCGGTGAACTGAGTAGTTTAGAAAGCCCTGCTTAAGATACATGTACTTGCATGCCCGCAGGGTATCTTTCCGCCGTACAATTAACATCGACATGGTCCTCGTCACTTTGTTCATGCGTCGCGTCGGTCAAGTGAAACTGTGAAGTTATTACAAAAGTAAATATTTTACAAATGTGTCAATATGCGCACTCATATGCACATAAAAACCGAAAACGAAAGAAATAATTTCGGTATTCACAATGTTTACCTAACACTTTTAACTAAAACATTATGACATTGACTTTCTCTCCGTTGTCGATACAATCTTCGCTGACGTGTACCAGTAAATTTTTTTCAAGTTTGGCTTCAGAAGTGCTCAAATAGCCGTGAACAGCCTTATACACATAGTGAAGTCACAATTACTTTCCGTCAAGCTTCCCAGCAAAAAAATTCAGAAATTCGAAAAGTAAACTCTCATTTCTTAAGTTTAGCCAACCACAGAGGTGCATACATTTACATGAATTAATATTTCAATTTTGGTCTCAAATAATGAACATTCAAGACTAACATTATCTGTTGACCTGTTGCCAAAAACTATCGTCGACTGCAAAAATACTAAACAAAAACGTATTTCTACTTTGATTTTATATAACACCATACAAAACGATTTTCTGTTGGTCGAACCTATACAGTACGGTCATTATTGTTTCAATTTAAGTTTTTTGTATACTTCTCACTTCTTAATTTTTTAATTGAGTAAATCCTTTACTCTGCGGAGGCCATGGTAAATGAGCGTTTAGCCTGCTCGCCTGCTAACAAGGCGATCCGTGTTCAACCCCCGACCGGGTCACTCCGGATTTTCGCATGTGTGGATCGTGCCGGACGATGCCGTTGGTTGGCGGATTTTCTCGGGGATCTCCCGTTTCCCCCGCCTTTTCATTCCGGCGCTGCTCCATAATCGCCTCAATCATCCTCATCGGCTCTCAAGACCCGTTTGTTAAGAGCCGCCCAAATCTCTCCACTCTGTTCAGAAGCGGGATCGTGGCGAGGCAACTCTCGACCCATCTCCCTAAAGGCTGTTCACGATAAAGTGAGCAATTTTGAAATCAACCTTAGAAAAAAATCTCTGTCCCTACCTCCATCGGATGCTCTGAGTGACAGGCGCCCAGTAAAGTTGGTAACGAAGGATGGAAAGTAGTTAGTTCCACATCTTAACGTCGAATAAAAAGTGTTAGGTAACCATTTGTGATAACTTAAATTATTTCTTTCATTTTCTGTGTTTTTAATACATCTAGTGTAAAAATGAGCATATCTGTAAAATATTGACTTTTCCTCATAGTTTCACTTGACCGACGCATGAATAAAGTGATGAGGCCCATGGCAATGTTAATTTTACACGAAGCGAAAGAAAACACAAAGTGCGTGTGCAAGTAGATCTTAAGCAGGGCTTTCAAAAGTGCTCATTTTACCGTGAACAGCCTTTACCTCGCAGCAACAACCGCTTCTCAGAGAACCAGAGGGTCACGTGACGGAGCGGAATTCCCCATTACAACCGTCCTCGGCGCCTCGCGGCACGCACGCTACTGCAGCTCGGGTTTCGCGTAACGACCGCCGACTCTGACACGTGGCAACATTTGAAAACCCTACTGGGGCGCTCGTGATAAAGCTGCCAACACACTTCGTTTGTCAGGCTACAAAAGAGAAGCCACGAGCTTTCGCGGTTCGATTTACTTAGGAGAAAATTTGCGGTTAATAGCATATTTTCAAACTAATTATTTGAAGAAAACCTTGCCCATAACTATAGACTATTCACGGTAAAGTGAGCAATCTTGAAAGCCCTCTTATTTAGAATAACAGTCACTAAATATATTTTATTTTAGCTTTAGACGTTAATTTTTGAGTGCGATGGGATATACGCGCCGTATTTATTATTTACATGGCAATATTTGCTTAAAAATGTGGTTAAAGGATTAAATATGGCTGAAAGTAAAATGTAACTAGGACCTCAAAAATGCTCACTTTATCGTGAACAGCCTATGCAAGTATTTTAATATAAATTCTAACTGGATTTCCACGTAATATTACCAAGGCGAGCCGGGTTCGATTACTGGCTGCGTCCCTGATTGTCTCATGTGGAAAATGTGGCGGATGTTGCCATTGTCCGGCGGGTTTTCTCGAGGCGCTCCCGTTGCCCCCGCTCTTGCATTCCGCCGCTGCTGTCTACTTACCTTGTTTCGCGCACACCGGCGCTCTAAGAAGCGCCGAACAAAACCTCTCGACTTTATAGTAATATTTAAAGCGAATTGAGGAACTTTTAACGCTTAAAACATTATTTCTAGTATAAGATTTAAGAAAAGGACAACCGACACAAATGTATTTTTTTTTATATACGTTAGATTTAGCGTAATACAAAGTTTACAACATCTTGATTACGTCTCGTGAGCGTCGCGTAAATTCTAGTCATTACTTCCTCTCGAATGTTAATTTCTTCAGCCACGTGTTGGGAAATCAGTCTCTGAAATGTTCATTTTATGCGCAACGTTTGAGTGACTATCAGAAAACAGTGTTGATTATTTGTTGTTGTTTTTTTCGAATTTATTTCAGATACACATGTACGTAACACATTGACATGTATTTTTTTACTCCATTCAAAATTTACAGGTGTTCAGTTACAACTTCCTTGGTACAAGTGAATGGACGAGTTACATTCGTCTTGATATTTCTCATCATGTTGACACAACATTCTCAAACTTGGTAAATAAACAACTGCGTTTTAATTATGAGCAGAAGTATAAAAATTTACTGCTATGAAATTATTTTTTAAAATACCAATTCAAAACTTTATTCCACCCCATGCCCCTCTCAGTACAAATAAACTGGGTCTCAGTTTTTCAGCAGTAT
Organism: Dryococelus australis; assembly: GCA_029891345.1. Lineage (NCBI taxonomy): Eukaryota > Metazoa > Arthropoda > Insecta > Phasmatodea > Phasmatidae > Dryococelus > Dryococelus australis. Next base: position 250,589,870 of record CM056994.1, read on the forward strand.
ACTTACGTTTATTTTGAATCGCAAATAACTATTCCGATTACAAAAGAAAATTAACAAATTTAATGTTAAGATTTTTATTAGCTCTTTGACTGATGTTCCGTGTGTATTCGCCATATTCCTTCGATGTTTACGGACACATCGCTTCTTTTCTAAATACGGAGTTTACATGGTGTGGGAAGGAAGAAAAAATTATCAGAGCTTTTAGCTATATCGTTGATGTGTGAGAGGAAAGTGAAAGTGAACTTCTTGCATGTTACAGGTTAACCGTCATGGCCGCTACTGGGGTGTAAGAGACTATGGTGCACTCAATGCTGGGTGACATTTTAGCTCTCTGAGAAAGGAAATTTTGTGGAGAAGTCGGTGATCCATTAGTAGGGACACCCGAATTTCGCGAAAAGATTTCCGCACATGCTAGATTTCAATACACTACGGGCGTACCAGCAGTTTCCTTTTGCTTATTGGCGACGTGTCAGGAGACATTTTCTTACTTGACTGGCCAATCAGAAATTAAGTTACTCCGATACTGTACGTATGTGATTCGTGCGCAGGCACTTAAGGCGCGCAACATCTATATCACCCAATCACAAAAGTTGATCTGAACTAAAGTGTTATGAAATACAACTAGTTGTGAAATATTTTCGCGAATTACGGAAATCCCTATCCATTAGACAATATCTCTTCCCTGCAGCAAAGTTTATACTGACTTCGGCCATGAAATCTCCACATTTAGATAGCGCGAGATATAAATTCATGCTAAACGCGGTAGTCAAAATTTACACGTGTCTGGCAATCAATAAATGCTAACCCCCGAGAAAGAACAATCTCAGGTAACAATTTTTGCCAAATTTGTGAACAAATATTTGAGGCAGAGAGAATTCCAGTCGAGCTATTTCTTACGGCGTAAATGTGTCCAACTCTTTGCGGCACTAGATAACATGTCAAAAAATACGTCTCACTGGTAAAATATTTGCTCACAAAATTCTAGGATTACTGTTGGTGTTTTTCTTTAGCACTGGCTTATAAATATCTGTATGCTTCGGTTATCAGATTAGCATTAACTTAGGCCCCTTTCTCTCTTACTCACCACACTACAGTCCATTCACGGTTACTGCGTGATAATTTTCTGAAGCCCTACTAAAATTCTACTTTCAACCATTCCACCTCCTCACGCAAAGAAAGCTTAAACAAGTCTAGAAAATCGCACTAGAGGGACAACGCACCGCATTCGTGTGCACTCGCCTTAATAATATTTTGCACGAGGACTATTTATTACCAGGCATTACAAACCCACTTATTATCTCCCTGTATTTATTCAGATTAGTTATAAATCTATTGTTATATTCATTGGTTCATTATATAGGAAAAAGCTTAATTCCACCAAAAGTAAGATACTTGTATTCTAAAAGAAGTATAAACCACTTGTGATACATGGACATGTTTAGGAAACAACCCAACACGCCATACATGAGGTGATTTTCAAAAGTTTGATAAAAAAGTGTGAAGTTACGGTGAATAGACTATACTGTAATATTGTTATTTTTTTATTTGAATTACAGCAAGTAGTGGTTTAGCGTTCCGGAGGGCTGGCTCCTGGGTTTATGATCTAGCGTCCTATCTCTGTAATCACAACTTCGATGGCAGGCTCCGGCAGGAGGTAATTTTTCGGACGAGCTGTTTGGGTTTTCTCGGGGTGCGCTAGTTTCATTCCCAGTTCTTATTCCGTCACTGTTCTTTCCCCATCTCATGTCTCACCTACTCCATTCTCCGAGGGGGCCACGGTGGCTGAGCGATTAGCACGCTCGCCTCCCACCAAGGCGAACCGGGCTCAATCCCCGGCCGGGTCACCGGACTTTCGCATGTGGGGATCGCGCCGGACGATGCCGTTGGTCGGCGGGTCTTTTCGGGGATCTCCCGTTTCCCCCGCCCCTTCATTCCAGCCCACCCCTTGGGCAGAGTAGCTGGCTGTATTTGCACCAGCCCCAGGCCGCAGCCACGGGTTAATTGTTGCCGGACCTATCACTGTAGGATGGATGTACCCTAATTAGGCCAAAATTAGCTCAAATTACCAGAGAATTTCTCGTTACAAATATGCTGGTACTGCACTGTGATATTTGCAGGCGGGCCCTTAAGCCCAGCTATTTCGACACAAGAGCTAACAGTAGCATGCAGTTCTGTTTGCAAGGATAACCTTACTTTCAACTGAAGAACTTGCTGTCATGAAAAACAGTCTTGTTAACTATGCAAATGAGAGGGTGTACAATTAAGATGTTTTATATCTCTTCGCTTATGTCAATACGTTTGGCTGCAGCACTGTTACCTGTGAATCAACTTTCTGACGGCCATTAATCGACAACAAAGAGTCTCCATCACCCACCAAAAAATTGCAAATTTATTAATTTTTTATTTTTGAACATTTATTTTAAAGGAAACGTACGAAAATCATGGACATATCAAATATGCGAAGAAAGTTGAACGCGAGAAAAAATAGGCGGTTAGAACTGTGTGCAAGATATGTTGGGTCTGGGGCATATTATAATAAACGGTGCATATGTTTCAATTAAAATTAATTTTAAAATAAAAATGTGCTTGTTTAATATCCTTGATCTTATTTATTTGTTAAGCTTATATATACACCAGTTATACACAACACTTTGACTCACCGGTGGTCCGGCCTTTTCTAGAAAATGATTCGCCTTGCTCCTCCTCTTTCTTAAATCATTTTCTAGCTGCAGGCTTGGCCAGCCTCCTCATGAAGACGCAAACAACGTGCACATTTACATCTATGTATTTTCGGCTTGCTTCTAAACCTCGTGAGTCATGTATTTTTTCAATGCACGTGTATTGATAACATCTTAAGTTTATTATATATCACGTTGCCATAATATTAAAGAAATCATACGCCGTAATTTTTCCGTCAAGCTATTTTTTTTCTTGTAAGCCAACAATATGTAGTAGATTTTATGCCGTAAGGTTACGTGAGATAAGATAAATACAACCAATCTAATTATTGTGGGCTCAAAAGCGACGCTTTTGAGATTCGCAAGTTTATGCCAGATGACCTTCAAGGACATTGTGCACACCAAACAACAAAATTTCTCAAGTTTTCATTTCGGTTTACATACGGCATTTTCTAGCAACTTTAAGTATTTAGTATATTTCATATTTCAAAAAGATGTTTCTTTATTCCCAGAATTTTCAGTTTCTATTCGAATGATGTTTACACAAAATGCATAACACAGTGTTTGCAAAGAAAAAAATTTTGCTTGTCTAGTGAAAAACGTATGTCCGCTGTGATAGTAAGACAATGTACAAGAGATTGGCCTGCCTTGGCGTAATTCTGCCTGCGATAGAGCGCATAGAACTGATGTCTGCGACGAACTCAAACCGTCGATATTTTCGCGAAGTGTTCACATGTCTAGCTGTTAGTCTTCCACTGTATTTGTTAAAAGCTTTACCTCATTCAGATGATCGCACAGAGGTTTTCTATCCAAAAATAAATTATTCTCATTTTGGCGACCTTCGTGATCGAGGTCTCTAAAATTAGAATAACTACCTCCTCCTTTTTGACATTAATACGTCTTTGAAATCAGAACAACATATATGTATCAGAATTAAAATGGCGATACGACGTTTGCAGGCTGATTCACTCCGACACACTACCTTTGTGACTAACACGATTGAAATAAATGTGGTCTCTTTCGACCGGATCCCCGGCTGGGTTACCAGATTTTCGCAAGTGGGAATCGTGCCGGACGGTGGCGTTAGTCGGCGGGTTTTCTCGGGGAGCTCCAGTTTCCCCCGTCCCTACATTCCGACGCTGCTCCATATTCACTTTAATCACCCTCACCCGCTCTCAAGATCTCGCTTTTTTAGAGCCACCATAATATCTTCACTCACTCAATCTTTCGACCGGGTACAACAGCGATGCGAGTGTGAACTTGAGTTGGCGTTTTCGAGGTGCGGGTGGGGGCCCGCGGCGACTGGCGACAATCTTGGGCAAAGGCGAACAATTTCGGAAAATTCCTATATTTAACGACACCGATCTGCTGACACGCTGATTTTGGCACCAAACGAAATATATCTTCTGTAACTGTCGATTTAAGCCATGAAAATCAAGTCGTTACTTTCATTTCATTATCATATCCCAAAGAAAAGACTACACTATTTGTTTATTTTTAGATATTATACCGGTATATAACTGTGTACTGAAGGGGTAGAGGTATTTATGAGCAAAATTAAAAAAAATTGACTGTGTTGCCGCTGAGTGCAAAGTCATTCTTACATTTTAACGAGTGTTTCTAACTACAGAGTCAAGCGAAGACTACATACTTCTCCACGGTGCTACTGCCGCTAACACTGCAGTTTATCTTGCCTCGCCTCTCAAGACGTTCCATTCTGACTGCCTTCCCGCCCCCTCCAAGCCTCCACCCTGAGGAGAGACTCTCAAGGCCAGAAGCTCTTGTGTGTATGATGTCCCAGAATTAGCGCCAGCGGAGTGCAGAGCGATAGCCAACTCACACGATCAGATAATGGAAGTGCTCGTTCAATTGTTACAATGAACAGTTCCCGTTGATAAATGTGGATTCGAAGTCCCTGCCTGCATATATTTTAACGGGCGCAATGAGTGGCATGCGCCCAGTAAAGTTGGTAACAATGGATGGAAAGTAGTTCCATATCTTAACGCAGAATAAAAAGTGTCATGTAACCATTTGTGATAACTCTAATTATTTATTTCCCTACCTGCTTTTTTAATGCATATAAATGTAAAAATGAGCTAATTTTTAAAATTTTTCTTTCCTAATAATTGTACAGTTTCACTTGACAGACGCATGAATAAAGTGCTGAGGCCCGTGACAATGTTAATTTCGCATAAGGCGGGAGAAGACACAGCGTGTATACAAATAGATCTTAAGCAGGGATTTCACCGTGAATAGCCTATACTCAAAAACACGTCTCCGCCTATCTCCAGTCGAAATTGTAAAAATTCAGTGACTTTCCATATAAAAGCTCAATAAAAAATACCATCGAATCAAATATTTTTGAAACACAGTTATTCGATTTTTTTTAAAGGCACAGTGGCACTTCTGTAACGTGCCATTGCCAGTCTTTTAATCAGTTTTGCAAAAGGCAGCTGTAAATGCTGTCGTATAAACTGTTTCAGATTACAGAAAGAATGAGTCGAGTTGAAAGGTTCCGGTCGGCGCATTTAAGGGCATCTCCAATTGTCACATTGTAAGCTATCCACATCGTAAAACTATTCTAATTTTTTAAAACCATGGAATATTTAAATAATTTTTTTTTTCGGGATAAAAATAAAAGTAGATTTTCGTCACCAAATTTTTGAAATATAACTGTGGTGGTTGATAAGCATCAAAGTCAGCTAAAATCGCATACGATATTTATTTCTTTCTGCGAAACAGTGTTTTCATATAGCATCAGTGCAGTACCTTTTCAGAACGGAATGTAGTATTAAAACCTTATAGTCACCGCCGCTTAATATTTCGAGCAAAACAGAATACGCGCGAAGCTTGTATATGCGCTATTATTCAACGCCGTCTCGATACAACTAATACGGCCGGACACGACTCTGAAGTGTTAAAAATATTTTAATAGGGACTGAAGGGTACTTGACCGCTGGTGAGGGCGAATTGAGTCAATTTTATCCGCCAACGGCAACGTCCGCCACGTTTTCCACATACGAAAATATGATCGACCCCTCCGGCAATCGAAACAGGTCCCTCTTGGTACGAGGCGAGTAGTCTGAATACTACACCACAGAGGCCCCGTTCGAGAAGGATAAAATAAATTATTATTGACACTGCCTATTAAATATCTCTAGCCTCAAGTCATCGGGTTCGAGACTTGTACACAAGATCATTGAAATGAATTTTTCAACGAAACAATTTCTTTCTAAGATTCAATTAATGAAATGGGAAATCGAGTTCACTCCCCAAATCGACGTCCTCGACTTTAGAGGTTTGTTTGTGCAGGTTCTTCGGGACGCCAGCTGTCTGCAGGAACGCGCCCGACCTTGCTCCGTATAAGTCGGCCCCATTCCGTACAGAGCGTGGACAACGAAGTAAAATCATGCAGGTAATAGATGATGGAGTGGCAACCGCCTATCTTCTCCGCGTTTATCAAGCGAATCCAATGCCTTGTCTGCTTCTTTCAACTGCGCATTAGCAGACCGATTATTACGTCAGCCGCCATATTATGAGTGGCAAAAGTTACATAGTTAGGAACATAAAACATGTACCTTTTTGCCACTACTAGCCCTGTCATTGTTTTTCATTATCGGCTTCACTTTCGTGTCTCGGCTTCCACTCCATAGACTAATACATCCATGAGTAGAATATAAAAGCTGGGTTTCGAAATCCGGAGAGGCGGTTTGTGGTAAGGTCCGGCGATTCGCGGTCGCGTGGCGCTCGCGTGGAGACGCCTGCCAGGCCAGGCCCGCCGCCGCGCCGGCTCCATTCGTAATCCTTCCCGACACCCGGAGTTCTAAATAAGACACCCTCCTCGTTCCCTTCAGAATAAGATCTTCTTTTTCTAAACACATCCGTCTTGTTTTATCTGCGCCGGCCAAAACGGCGCGCCGGCTGCCTCGTGCTAACTGCGCCATTGAGAGCGCTGTGTTGATTGTGACGGCGACGTGGGGCCAGTTTTAGCGTGATTTACAATACCAGCTGCTCCGCGGGCTGGGTGCATTCTCCTCGGACCGGACAGTCCGTGTTTTATTAGGAATGATAACATTACCGTTCCCTTTTTCCTTGCTCTTCCTACGCTTTGATTCTGGTTCCCGCTTTTCTATGTTCTCAGACAGTTCCATGCAGCTTCCGTTGCCTACACACATTCATTGCTACTAAACACCACGTTATTGAGTCTGGTATTAATCAGAACAGAATGTCGATCGTGCGATCAATGCAACAATAATAACAGGGTTTCACACCGAGCCATTGGAGGAAATGTAGAAAATGTAATGCTTTTAAAATGTTTCCAAATATTTTAAAATGTATTCAAATGAAAGGATAGAAAAAAATTTACACTTAGAGGTTTGCTAATATTGGGCATAAGCAAAGGAAATTAAAAAAAATTATAAGCACCTAAGGTGGCCAAAGAACATTGTTTAAATCTTATTCGCTTCTGCCTAATACTAACAACCCCTACGTATACCAAAAATTGCATCCTTTGTTGGTAACTGAGCTGTCGAAATTTCGCTCATCGCCCCGGTTGAGTATTCTGAACGACGGTGTTTTGTCCATGCGTTTAACATTATATTTGCCTTGCATTCGCAAGAGGTCACGGATTTCATTACAAGTGCCTGCAGTGGGAAGGTTTACCACCTGCATTTGCATGCAAATGCTAATGTTTTCCTTTAAGGGCATTATTTATAGGGAAGGGATAGGCACTGCTAGGTTAAAATGCACATCACACAACTTACAGAGTTGTTTACATGTGTGTTTCGAATGAGTACAGTTCGCAGTCTCATGACTAAAATAATGGTAGATTAGCATAACAAGAAAATATGTCACATAACATAGTATTTCGATGAGTTTTAATTGTTACAGAATATTAAAAGTTGAATAAATAACAGCTAATAGCATCCACAATTGTTTTAATTCTTTAGGAGTATTCATTACGAAAACGTGGTCAAAAATCCCGCGACATCATATGCCTATCTTTAATAGCGTAGGAAATAAGCACATATATGTAATTTCTTAGATTCAGTGGAGCACGAGGAGGTGCAGCGAGCGCAGAATTACCCCGACTCTGTGCTTCAGTCTCTCCCTAGCATCAGACAAGGGATAGACCAGAATCGTTTTCTTGTGAAGTTATTTACCTCACTGAAATGAAGAAAATGAAAAACTGTTTGTGGCGACCACGTTGAAACAGGTCAGTAGTAGCAGGAGATTTGCGTTAGAATCCAGACTTCAAGAGTTATTTTTAAACCATATAAATAAACCGTTACTGGTATATATTTACTTCCCCGAAATGCAAAGGGAAGTCTAAATAAAGGCTACGCTTTAATGTGTATTGAAAACGTACACGTTCGGAGGGAGCGAAAGAGTGCTTTAATATTCAAACAAGACTCTGCTTTCGTAGAAGTATTATTTTTCAATATTACTGGCTTACCCATATCATGATCATGCGAGGTTATGTAAATGTGGTTACTGATTTTTGTTTTACCTTCGACTTCTTGGTATATTTATTTCTACATTTGTAATAAGTAGTAAATGTTAAACCTTAAAGTTGATGGAATGCTGCTCGTCATTAACAAGTATAGCACTTGTCATAACGTCAAACACTGTACCATAACACTGTGCGTCAGCTCACAATCTACTTTCTCACACTTACATTTAGAGATTGGTTGATCCCTTGACTGGGATGTTTCAGTGCTCTGGATACCAAGGACGCCAGATAAAAATGTTACAAATTGAGCTACATGAGGAGTCTGAGCGAGTCGGTGAAATCTCGGAAGGTTATCATATTTTATGAGATACACAACAGTAAATTTAATATGCCTGTTCTAAACCTTTGTGATAAAACAACAATAGTTACAGTTTTCCATTTTAAAGTGTATAAAAGTGAACAATATTCCACAAATATATAAAACAATTATATAAATATATTTTTGTCAAGAGGTTTTAAAAGTTATAAAGAGTAGAGTAATCATAAACATGAAGAAGTTAGAACACTTTGATAAAACAACTTGTATATAGCTATACTGAGTATACTCGAATAAATAATAATAATAATAAACACCAGAGTGGGGTATATGAGTACAAATGGAGCATATTTCATCAAGTAACAAATTGTATAATGTCTATATGTAACCCGCTAATGGCAGTGGCAATGTGCAGGGACGAGTATGCAACTCTGTGTACGCGGCATATAAAAAGCCCGTGCGCAGTTCTGCGCATCTATACCTAAACTGAATATTAAAGGAAATATGAGCCCATGAAAATTCGGTTTTGAAAACGTATTTTTGCCGAATGCCTTGTATAACGCCTACAAAGTCTGCAGCAAAAAAGTGCCTTCTACTTCCTATGTTGCAGAGAAACATTCGTATTGCTGGCCGTCCTCGGTCTGTGCGCACTGTTCGGCTAGAGGAAGTGATACGTCAGCACATCAACGACGTGCTCTCCACTAGTACACGCTCCATAACGCGTCAAATGGGAGTGTCCCATTCAACCATGTGGAACGTACTGTAAGTAAATCGCCGCCATCCCTATCGCTAGCAGAAACTACATGGCACTCAGCGAAATTACGTTTTTAAAACCCAATTTTCAAATGCTCATATCCTCTATTATTCTGTTTATGTATATGGTGTCATGTTTATTTTCGACTTTATTTTTCATAAGGAATCACCTCCAGCAGTTAGGGCGGCGCGTGTGTGTGTATATATATATATACACACACACACACAGGGTTGTCCGCCTAACGTAAACAACCCCAAAATTTCTGGAACGGAATGCGGTTTTCGCTTAGTGAAACTACATACGGGGGCAAGTAATTTGCTGCAAAGTGATTATGCGTACCACGTGTATGGACAGGAATAATTAAACCACATATGATTCTTTCCCCTGGAAACATACATTTATTTTAACGGCATCTGAAAGTAAGTGGAATGAAGAATTAAGTGATATAGCATGTGCAATGGGAAGTAACACAGAAACACCAAGAAATTATGTGCAAATATGATTCAGTTAGGTGGGTCGGTAGCATGGGGCAGTGGACCTGTACTCACAGCTGTAAGCAAACAACACGCGCCGAGACTCGTCAATTTCGTACGAATGTTCACAATTTAGGCCTATAATCATATTTAGGTCGTCTTTATGATTTTTAATAATGCATGTATAAACAATAGTTCTCACGCTTATTAGTTTACCTTGTTAACAGATTTGTTAAACACGATATAGCACATTACACGTAATACAAGTCAATATTTGGTTGCGACTATGTTTAACCCTTTTACAACTACGGGGGGAAGAACTATAGTATTTAACCTATTGTTATTGATATATGTTGGGTTATTATTTCGTTAAAAGAACGGCCTCAGTTGGAATGAATATTAAAACGAAGTAACAACCAGTCCAACAAAAAGACACAGTAAATTCAAGCATGCAACTCGTGTCGCTTATTCTTTGTACGTAGCCGCGACAAACTTAAACGATAGTGGTGAACATGGGTACAAATAGTCCTATAAGCTGTTCACGGTAAAATGAGCACTTTTCAAAGCCATGCTTAAGATATACTTGTTAAAACGTTGTTATAAATAACCAGATGTGAATTTTAAAAAATTAATTTCGTCATAAAAGCAGTTCACGGTTAAAACGTATAAATTACGCACGTCCAATATTTGCAATAACACACACCAACACACGCGCGCGCACACAGACACACACACGCACTGGCACACCATAGCGTAAAGGCAACAATATTCTTCCACACACACATCGGTCACGACTCACATTACAGTATATTTATTCCTGGTGTGGAAAAACAGAATTATCACAACATCGTCACTTGTCTAGGTAGGTTTAAAAACACAATGTGCACAAACGTGTAGTGGTAATTTTAAGTATTTTTTACAAAAAGAGAAATTAACGCTTCGTTAAAACACTTCATGTCATGTCGCCAGTCGCTACTTCTGTCAACTTCGGATTTGTAACCATCCCGTCATCACATCTAAATATATTATAATAAGTATTCAAACAACAAAATCTTGTTTCAATTGTAAATCACATGCTCAGAAATCATTTTTTTGGTTGTAGTAAAATTGATAACATGTATAATTTTCTGATACCATAGGCTGATGACGGTAAAGTGAAAACTTTTTGAAGTATTCTCGTTTGGAATAATAGTCAATAAATATTTTTTATTGTAGCCTTAAACTTTGACTTTCAAATCTGGTGACATATATACACTGTGTTTATTCCTGGCATTGCAATATTTGTTATACAAGTGGTGGAAGGATAAAAAATTACTGATAGGAAAAAAGTAACTACGGTCTCAAAAGTACTCACTTTACCGTGATCATCCTATACTAGCGGTGTGACACTTCTCAAGATAGATAAAGAGAGAGCGAGAGAGAGAAAGAGAGTGGGAGAGCGACCAAGTTCCACTTCGCCTGTTCAAGTTTCTTCCTCGGACGAAAAAAAAACCATGAGTAGTGTACCGACGCAATGTATTTTAAATGGGAGCGTGTGGTTGTGGCTGGGGTTTTTCGTTACGACTCGTAAGATCTGGGGAACCCTACTTCGGCTCATTTCGAGATTGGTGGTGCTTACAGCACCACCAGACCAAGGGTTGTCAGGCCGTGCAAGGAGCGCGAAGGAAGTCGGCCATGGTGACGTTAGTTGTGGCAACAGCCGAGGATAAGGTATAAATGGCTCAAGCGCTGGTGGCTCGCGGCCATATTTGTTCCTGCCGACACCAGAGGGCCGCCTGCGTAAACGTCACTGCGAGGGTTGCCAGTCCAGCGGACCAGAGTTCGACATCGCAAGGAGGCAGCCGTCGAGACGAGCCTGAGAGAATCCGAGTCGTCGACAGTGGGTAAATATCCTACCCATAAGTGCGTCTTAAAGTATAGTGAGGAGAAGGCGAGTGAGGCCGATATTCCAGAGCTTTATCCAAGCAATCTTTGTAGCATTTTCTTAGAATAACTTCCAGTAAACTGAGTTGAATTGAGTATCTTGCATTGATCTAAACTCTAAAGTAATAACACATCGACTTAACAATTAGCGGATTGTAGTCTTTATTGATTCGATAAACGTAGTGTTTTGTAATAAAAGGGTATTTGCTTTACTGGATTACGTCATCCCTCTTTTTAAATGAATTCGTAACCTGTTAGCTAGAGCAGGGTCACAGCAGTGGGCTATCCAAAGAAGCTCTATGGTTATGCCCACTAACCATTTAAACATACACGTGTGTTATAAACAGTCTCAAGTTCCGATTTCAGGAAAGATCAACTCCAACTCGCCCCCACCTTCCACTTTGCAGACAATTTTTGTCTTAAAATGCTTAGGACTACAGTTAATATAAACACTGTGCGTGGATACACGTTCTAGTATTGGATGCCACAAAATTACACAATTTTGGGATATTTCCTGCAATACTTGTAGGTAATTTCTACATGAGTGAAAATTATTTCGTGCAGATTATTATTTTCCACATACTGAGAGGAATGCCATTTGAAATTGTTAGCGTTTAATTTGTTAACATTTTAAACAAGTGGGTACATCCGCAAATAAGATCTTGATTTTCAGAAATTCCGGTAATTTTCTGGCTCCTGTGACTAACAGAGATTACATTTCATAACCTGTGACACTGAAAACAAAGCAGAAATTGAAAGTACTGTTACTTTAGTTAATAAAAATGACGCAGCAATTAACGTGCTACTAGAGTATAAAAACACGGGACTAAAGGAAATGGTCACAAAAGGAGAAAAAATCACATTATTTGGCACAATCCTCTTGGTTACTTCCATCTTTTCTGAAGTCCTGCAAAAGTTCAACTTCCACTCTCTTTCTCCACCTCATGCAAACAAAACAAAGTTACGCCAAAGGGACAGCGCACCGCATTTGTGAGTACTTAGTGTAGTAATATTTTGCATTAGAACCATTTTTTTTACCAGCCATTGCCAACACATTTATTTTCTCCCTGTTTTTATTCATATTAATTGTAAATAATATGTCATTATTAATAGATACAATATAAGTATAAGTTCATTTCAGTACGAAAAAATGGCATGTTTATGTTACACTAGTATAAGACGCTTGTGATACAAGCAGACATGTTTAGGAAACAACTAAGCACATCATACGTGTGGTGATTTTTCAAAAGTTTGGTTTAAAATATGTGAATAAACCACGAATGGACTACAACTGGAAAGCCACCGGTGTGTTATGGTAACCTCCCCAGATGTTTGCATTTTTCAAGATACAGTCGCTTCACAAGTAACGCAGTCTCTTAACTCAGCACTGAAGTGCATTTCGCTTGCCAACGCCCGTAATGTATGCAGATTCCTTGGCATATATTTTTGTATGCCGTAGTTCCCTGGTAAAGGCTGTTCACGATAATGTGAGTACTTTATAAATTAACCTTAAAAAAAACTCATTGCTCCTACCTGCATATATTTTAACAGGCACACTGAGTGACATACGCCCAGTAAAACTGGTAATGATGGAGGGAAAGCAGTGCCATATCTTAAATAATAAGTGTTAAGTAACAATTAGTGATTTCTTAAATTATTTCTTTCGCTTAATTTTTTTTTTTAATGCATCGAAGTGTAAAAATGTGCAGATTTGTACAATATTTACTTTTCTAATAATTTCACAGTTTCACCTGACCGACGAATGAATAAAGTGAACGGGTTCATGACAATGTTAATCATGCATAAGGCGGAAGAGTACACAGCGTTCATACAAGTAGATCTTAAGCAGGGCTTTCAAAAGTGCTCATTTTACCGTGAACAGCCTATAATAGCCATAAAATAAAACCCTCGTGCTATGTTCCAGTCACGTTAAGTATGTCACCAGTCCTTTCGCGCGAAGTCGTTTATCTGGTGGCTACGTGGAGCAGATGTTCGCACATCTCGGCGACACTGATACGTCACTTCGGCATGCGAATCGCTGGCTCCTACTGGAAGCTGCTGGCGCCCGCTCAGAACTTTTTTTTTTTAGTCCTGGTTGGCGCATCAACTACTACTCTTTACGCTGCTGTCCAGTATCAAAAGTCATGTCACGTGTAAAACATGTACCCTGTCCCTCACGTGTGGATAGTTGCAACACACTTTAAAGTCAAAACACGGAAAACTGTTCCAGTCCAGCGCCGCCCAGGGGGGTTTTCAGGGCCTGGGGCAAAGCTATTTTAGGGGCCCCTTGTTTGACGTGACACTGCGTATTTAGAATATTCTTTAAGTTTTTTATTCTATCGCACCAGTAGAAAACATATTGCTGGAAAACAGGTTCACCATTTGTTGTCAAGTTAGTAAATATTTGTTTTATTTTTTTAATTAATATAATGTTTATATTAAACTATAGCAAGGAAATGTACGTATTTTCACTGCCAGTAAAATGTCAATAAAAGTTGAAGTGAATAAATAATTTTTCTGATGTTTTTTTATTTAAAATTATTTTGTAAATACAAAGTAAAACCTCCGCAATAAATGTAAATAGGATAACTAAATTATCAAGGGGAGCAAACTTTCTAGTAAAAAACGCCTGGAGGAGTTTCTTGGAATCAGGTGCTTTGGGAAAATTGTCCAATTTTCCCCTCCCTGAAGGTGGTCCTGAGTACAACAGATAATCTCAGTGAATTAATTATAAAATTTATTTATCGTTACTTACAGTGCATTTCACTATCGTGGGTACCAATTCCCAGTCCTGATCCGCTACTCAACAACAGCTTTTAAACTGATTTTTTCTACTCGTTATTTGCACTTATTCAGATTTAAAGTGTATGTACAACTGGCACCTCTCCTCCTCCTCCTTTTATTTTCCACGAAAGAAGCATGAATAACTTATCAAACAGTTGCAATTTTGTTACCAGGAAATTTCGCTTAGTGAGGGTGGCAATATTTTCTTTATCTAACGTAGAGTAACCCCGAAGATTTTAAATATTAATAAGGACTTCTTTCATACACAGAATGTTCCAGACGTCCAATCTCAAGAAAATGAGAGGAGGGGCCCAAGACTCACAAAAATTACCTATTTACATGTGGTCTAATTCTGGAAATTTTAAAAGTTAAGAAATTTTTTCGATTTTTCGGGCCTTCTCTATACTACACTAAGAATTTCATGATAGTGGCATAAGTAATTGTCTCAGCGAATCTACGTTTGTAATAATAGTGGGTTACTACTGTAGCCACTTCACCAAACACTTGTTCTATTTATCTAAAACCAACAAATTTAAACTTCACAACGTAAATATGTCTTTGCTCGCGCTTCGCAATGGTCACAGAAAATAGCGGACCACAGCATACATCAAACCTTTTTACAAAGCGGCAGACACGTATCCATAATTCATTTCACTAAGTAGACTGTTCTAAAAATGCTCTTACCACGAACTAAATTTAATGAAATACGAAATTGCAAAAATAATTAACTGCATATATAATGTTCCAACAACACCAGCGAGGAATTATCGCTTGCAGATAAATTATGATGGAAGAGAGCTCGGCAATGGCATTTCACCGGGTGGGTGGAGACCTCTAGCATAATACTTCTAAATATTTTTAAAGCCCTTGCTCTGTAACTCAGAAGAATTGTACATTAGTGGTAACAAGTCAATATTTATAACATTATAATGATTATCCTATCTCTCTACTTTGATTTGAATTCCAAACTGTAATGTTGTGCACAAGTTATTTTACGTATGTTCAATGTGAGATGTGTATAATTATTTTTTTGACAGTTGTGTTGTTTGTACTATGTAAGTTTAATGATTATCTGTGGTTTCTTTGCATGAAAATTGGTCTATGTAACTAGCACTACTTTTGCTTCTCAAAAGAATAAGGCCACACGAACCGGCATATCATAATTTATTGATTTTCAAACAATAGCGTTTTAGATCAAAACTTATTCATTCTAAATTGGAATCAGCTAGGGACCAGCACGGAAAGAATGACAGTCCCGAGTATTGAAGTTAATTTCTGGGTCTGTTTGATAAAAGATTGATATTTACGATGGAAATCAAGATTAGCAAATGCACTTAGTGAAATGCTAAACCTTGGCAGTTAAAAGAAGAAGCATTTCAACATATATGATGAACTACTACGGAAAGACGATCTTGTAGAGGACGACTTCGGAGGACCAATTACGAACCTGGGACAACGCGGTATCCAGTACTTGTAGAGCCCTATCAGCGAGGAGAGGCCTAATAGCTGCGAATCCAGCTTTCGACGTCCACTTCGGTTGTTCCAGTCCACAGAGGACGAGCTTCTTGGGGTCCACCACGGGATGTGCCGCCAAGGAGGATCGGAAGAGTCGTTCCAGCATTCTGCACCCGAGAAGGATGAATTCGCGACTTCGACAGATTTGCAGTGATTTTCCGCTATCTACACAGCTAAGTTGCACTCTTTCCCAGGCAATTAAATCAATTTCAGACACCAGTACCTATAAATTCAATTATTGGCACTCATATGGGTGGCATTGTGCAGGCTGGTGTTGTCTGTGACTGAGAACTAAAATAGTATAAGATTCCACAATTAACGTTTATTCAATCGTACAATATAATTTTGATTATTTTTTTTCACTCTTTAGAGATATTAACGTGAACATGGTTCCTGTTAAATGCACTTAATTCCATCAAAGCAAAGATAATTTGTTTCTTTTGATTTGCTGTATTTAAGAATTATCTTATATCCATAGAATTAGTTGTCCTGTTATTAATTGAATCATAATTTTGTATGCTTTAAACTTCAGAGATAATTCAAGTCTATATAAATGTACTGATATTCGTGGCTGCATAGAAGTTAGCCAAGGCATATCTTTAACCTAACATATAAAAAGTTCATACAAATATAACTATATTTTATCATTACACTACATATGTATATATTCTATTACATGTTATCCATAAATGTTGTAATTATCATTAAATATCTATATTGTAATTTTTAATGCCGAATACTACTTTCTTCAACAATCATCGCAAAGACCGTCAACATAACAATCCGCATTCCGCAACAACCATCAGCTAACACAGCACTTTGCAAATGGGAGCGCTTACTGTTTGCATGCTGTGTAAATTGGTCACAACGTCTGTCAAATTTTACTGAATTTATATGAACCAGAGAATAAATGGATTTAACATGGCAGACCACTGGTGCTGGCCCCACGTTCACCATATTTGAACCAGATTGTTGTTCTTTTGTGGTGGTAGTATAAAGGGATGGTTTGTGCATATGAATATCAAAGCATAAGGAAACAGAGGCATAAACCGTTAAAAACTGAAAATTCTCTAAATTTAAATGTTAGTGCTTTCCAAATATTACGAAGTAATTTTTTTACGAAGGTGCAGTTTGTGTGTAAAGAGAAGGTAAGACATATTGAACATCTTTAAAAAATATTTTAAATAAATTATAACAAGCCAATTACTTCCACTTTATTCTTTTCACTTCATTTTTTAGAATTTTAACCCGAACGAAACAAAGCAAAAGAGTTATAAGCTGAATCTTTCACTGGATTGCGTTGAATTCCATGTCAGCTATATTTATCTGCGGTAGCTGAATCCTTTCCATGTTCATAGCATTGTTCTAAAGCTGGTTTGTAAATATTGCATCTTCTTATAATAACTATGTTTTTATCTTTTCGACGTTCAAGTCTACTCATTATCGATTATAACTAATACTGCTAAATAGACATACAAAATTGTAGTTTATATAGTGGCAGGAAGTAGTTGTAGGGTACATTATTATTGTTAAATGCACGTTAACTCGTGACAAATATTCCAACATGACATAACTTCTGTAAAATTGTCATCATCTTTCACATCGCTTTAGCGATAATGACATGAATGGTGTCTGGTAAAGTGGCTACATTAGTCACTTACGCTTTGTTCAAACGTCACTTCACTGAGGCAGTTACTTTTATCACTATCATGAAATACTGTAATGTAAAGTAAGTCCGAAAAATCTGGGGAAAAAATCGTAACATTTAAATGATCCAAGATTGTACCAATGTATGTACTGGTAATTTTGGTCAGTCTTGGGCCCCTCCATCATCTTCTTCAGTTTGGACGTCTATGTTTGGAATATCTTTTATATGCATTGTCTCCGTCCTCACAAAAGCACGAGATGGAATTTTACTCGAAAAAATAAGTACCCCCCCCCCCCTTGTTACGTTGAATAAATCGTACTGTTTCTTTTTTATTATATACTTTCTAAATGGGATTTTAGATTCTCCCTGCGATATATTAATTTACATACTGACATAATAACTGTCCCAAATTATGTACACATTTTGAACGAAAATAACAGAATAATGGAACTGCTTATATTTGACGTTAAAGGACGACGTTGTGCATGTGCGATGTTAATAACAGCTAGAAATGTTTAAAATGTCCACCTTCAGCAGCAGGACATCGTCTGCAACGACTTAGAACAGAAAGACGAACAGCTACGGTTTACATGAAAGTGGATTCACATGCAGTCACAATCGCATCTCTCATGGCACCCAGTGTCCGTGGCTTTGTTGCTTAGTACACTGTGTTCTTCAGAGTTCTCCACGGGGTGTTACATCTGGAGGCCTGCGGGGCTGCTCAACACCTCCTCGTTGGCCTATCCACCTTTCAACAAATATTCATTCAGGAGCAACCGTACATCTCGATGGTAATGTGGCGGTGCACAGTCTTGCTGGAAAAAGCAATCTTCATCCGGGCAGAGTTGGTGAATAGTTGGCACAATGTTTTCCAGCAGCATACCTTTCACCTGTCACCAGTCCGTTGAAGAAGAATGGCCCCGCCAGTCCTCTGGCAGATATACCGCATAGTTAGAGCTAGTAATTTTTCGCGAAAAAATATGAGTACACGGTAGACTTCAATATTATAACCACCCAACAGCAGTTTGTCTTTTGCCATTGGTTACTGTCTGCTAGAGAAGGCGTTCTCATATTTGACCGGACAACTCAGAATATGGCAACATCAGCACGGCTTCTACATGATTTGTGTGCAGACAGTTAACACGCGTTAAAAAGAAATTCAGCCAATAAAGATACGTAAACGACCCTACAGTGTCTTGAAATGTAACATGGCTTGAAATATTTTCGCGAGATTTCACTACCCCTAAGTATACTCTTAACGCGAGAAGAATAACTGATTGCTCTACCACAATGTTGAGATTTTCATTGACCCAGTACATGCATTTGTGGCGGTTGACAGTTCCATCAAATCTACCTCATCGGACCAAGCAATCACGCCAGTAAAATGTTCGTTGTAATTTTACATGCTCAGAGCACACTCACGAATTTTAAAACACCATCTGAGTCACCACGTGAAGTAACATGGGAGCGTAGGGCCTGCAGTTTACTTGCTCTAAAATGTGACTGACACTTGATTTACTGAAACCTGATGTACGCGCTGCTCGCCGCATGGACTTCGACTTCCCGGGGGAACGGGAATGTGTACAACACAGTCTCCACGCTTACTTCGTCGGTTGTCGTTCTCTTCCTGCCACACCGTCCTTTCTTCACATCACGCACAGTTTCGTCCCTCTCAAACTTTTCACGTAATTGTATCATAGTTAAGACGAGAAGGTGGCGCAGTATTGACTTCTGACCTCCATCGTCTCTGCACCTCAATCATGTTCTCGTATTTCCAATAACCCTTTGAAATACACCTACGTTACTCGAAATAAAAAACCTTATCACCTCCGCCATTTCTTCTACAATTGTAGTGCTGCAGCTCGTGGCTGCAAACGGTACCGGAACAATACCAGAACGATAAAATGGGCCTGCACATACCCTACATTGTCCTTATAGCGCCAAATACACGTGGTCCCATCAGATTGCCTTTAATAATATTTTCTCTGCTATTAACGTACAAAGAATATAAACATTAATTTGGGTCGCCCTGTATTTCTGAATTTACTTATGTCAGTACGCAATCCGATTGCGTAATATGAACCTGTTTAAGATAAACGTGGTATTAAAACAATCAGCTTTATTCCTTGCATGGAAGATCAAGAACTTTATATAATATATAATAAAAATATCATCACAAGAACAGTCTGTCGGAATTGAATTGACAACCTTCAAAATAAAGGTAAAGTATGTTACTGAATGAGGTGAAGTTAAAATTGGACAAAAACCTCAGAGTTCGCAAAATCAAACATAACCCGAAACGTAAAAATATTCTTTGGGACCACTTGTTGACAAAAAGATGGATTTTGAAAAATGTCCTGAAAAACAACATACGCATGCGAACTTCGCTGTACTAATTAATTTTATTTTAATATAAAGAAATAACTGACTGACAAGTATCGAATTTAAAATTTAATGAGTACGTAAATATTTTATGTAGACCTGTAGACCTACATTGATTCTGTGTCTAGGGCCATGAACAATTTCGAACGGCTTAGTCCCGCATGAAAGTATCATAAGAGATAAAAAATTGCTTGCACCTCTAAAATATTCTTCCGGAAAAAATACTGAGGCTAAATTCAGTTCTTTCAGTGACAGCGAATTGATTTTGAATAACAACCCTGTCATCTTGTCACTGGTCGTAGGGGTGCCAACTTTGCGTTGGTAGATTCCTGGACACAATTTATTTTACATTGAGGCATGCCAAGTAACACGGACACAAAATAACCATAACGTATGCTTAGTGATTATCACTTATCGCAATATTTAGCTATATACAACAAAACAACGGGAATTTGAAACACTGCTTACTGTATAGACAATATTATAAGTATTGACAAGTCATCATCAGTCTCTCAAAGACGTGTACTTATTTTCACTTTTGCTGCAGAAATAAAATTAAGATTGTTTTTAAGATACTGCGCAATTTCAAAACATGGTTTTTCTAAATTAACTTTTACTGACAGCTTTAAATTTATTAACTGTTTATTTTTGTTTCTCGTCAAAACTTAACCTAATAAACTGAAAATACTTCCACTGACTTAACTGACATTAATTTCAGTAATTCACGGCATTTTTTAGATTTCTGAGGGAAAAAATATGCACACCTCCTTTTTGTACACAAACTGCATTAAATTTCAATTCCTAGACATTTTGACGTTCAAGTCACAATCAAAATGTTTCCTGGACCAAAAATCCTTTTCCTGACTAGTCTAGGCGAAACCTGGACATTTGATAAAATTAACTGGCGGGTATCGGATCATGTCGAATTCTTAAGAGATCTAATTTGTTTCAGCTCCTTACGACTGGCAACTATAACGAATAAGATATTCAAGCAGCCTCAGTTAACTTCACGGGATACATGAAAGAACTCGGATATATATTTTTTTCCAGGAAGGCTAAGTTTGTAATTAATTCTAAATGAACATTTCAGGCCAAGCACAAGCGATGAAACGTAATGTGAACAATGTTGTTTTTAAAGTCCATGGCTTTAATATACAAAGGTCTCAGGATGGCAGATTACTCAGAAACCTAACGCAGTCTGCATTTGTAAGTGCAACATGAGTCCTTCCTGGAAGCAGGACTCGAATTCATGGCTTTCCGGTTGACATGTAAACATTCCGACACCGCGTAACGAGTCACTGGCAGTTACTCGTGAAGAATTATATTTCCCTGGACGCATAAATTACACTTTGCGAGATCGGTATTACATTTCCCAGCAGCTTGTTAACCAGGCACTGCATTAATTATTGCTACAGGCAGTGCTTAGTATGAACACACGCCACTCTGAAACTCCCGTCCCTTTTTTCTTCAGCTAACCCGCTGCCGCCTCATCCATTTACACGCACACATCGAAAGAACTCGGCGGACAAAGTTTCCCTTGTTCAGAAGGCACTCCCTCCTTCTCGGCGAAGATTTCGATCTCCGCGATAAAACGTGCTGAGGGAATTCCCGTGTCGGAATAAGTTTTGCTTAAGGCGCCCCGAGCGAACAAGGTAGCGGGTCGTTTGCATTTGTAAGCATCAGAAAAAAAGTGTGTGCATTCACCGCAGTAAGCAGTTTTTCTCCATCATGAGATTAGACGAGTATGAATTTTGTGGGTCTAGTTCGCACCGAAAATAAAGAAATGCATATTAACTAGAAGTATACGTAATTTATACTATTTAAGTAAAAAATTAAAAGCATTTTACTTTATCAGTGAAGTTATTAGTAATAAGGGAAGTGAAGCTTTTAGACTATGAATGGTTGCCACTGTTTTACAGTACGTGAACGATGTAGATGATGAGAAATATAAGATGTCAATTTACGTTGAGAGCAATAAATAGTTTTTTTTTTTTTTTTTTTTTTTTTTTTTTAGAATATGAAAGAAAATTGAATAGTATATAATATGTTTATACAAGTGAGAGTACAAAAATCCTGCATTTTCGAGAATAGATGTTAAGGCTTGGCTTTACATATTATGCAGAAATTCTTTTTTTTTTTTTTTTTGTCATAATTTCAGTTTCAGAGGTATTATTGGAAATGTTCGATGTTAGAAAATTTTCAATTTACTAGTTTTTCAATACTTTTCTATCAAATTTTCGCTGTGTGTTGTTTCGTGCTTGCAAAAAGGCGGGAGCGTAATGATAAAATATAAATGTGTTACTGACTTTTTTACAACAAGCAGATAACACACAATTAAAATTACGCACAATAATATTGAACAACTCATAAAATGTAAATTTTCTGTAATCGTATACTGTCAGTAATTACTATGAATCCGAAATGATGAAGCGAAAACGAAGCATTTCTGCAAAAGGGGTGAAACCTAGCCTTAAGTGATATTCATTCCTATTGTAAGCTAGCGCCGCTGCTGAGTTTGACTCTTATCTCAAGTTCGTGTTTCCCTCTTCACCATACATGAAAATTGCATTAACAAGCTTGGTGTGAATTCTATAATCTGCGTTATATTTGCTTCACCTAAAGGCTATTGGTCTACCAGTCATTGTTTTGCGTTCCGTGTTTTGCAGTTATAGTTTTTCATACTTTGCAAACAGTATGTCAAAATGTTGCCATGTGCCCGAAGTATATATGTATGTCCTTTTAAATTACACACTGTCAGTGTTATTTAATTCTACAGATAAATTAAATTCTATGTTTTATGAACCACTGGTATCCTGGTATTCTCCTGTCTAGCAGTTTTCTTTTTCCTGCCTTCGTATATATTTGTTTACGACATTTAATCCCACAGACACCACTGTCTTCAGGTCAAAGTGAAAGCGGTCCTTTTTCCTAGGAAGGTGTGATGTTTATTTTCTAGTCTCCCCCTCTTCCGACGGTTATGCTCAGAAATTTTGGTATTGCTAGCCTGGATTCTACCAAAGGAGACTTCATTATAATAGTTCAAACTCACTAAAAATCAGCGAGGCGTATGAAAAAAAATGAACTGGAAGAAATGTTATCAGAAACAGTATACATAAACAAATTACAACAAACTCTAAATAAAAAAATATAATTTGATCTCAAATAGTATCACTTGAATACATCCTAGGTGAATTAAAATTCAGTCAGAATATGTGTACTAAAATTTTAAAAACTCATATTTACGTTTAAAAAAAATTATGAAAACCACGAGTAGAAGCGGTGTGGTTTTGACAGCTATAGTGGCAGAAAATCCGTTCAATACTTACTGGAACACGAAGACATGGTTAAAGCACAACTGGCGTGCGCTCTCTATTCCACATATCCTCTACGACAGTGATTCGTAAACGGAATTTTCAGTGAATGATATGTCACAAATTAAAATTGATGATTCACACTCAATGCGTACAACCTTCATTTTAACTTTGATACAAACACCCAGATTGTTCAAAATCCACTTTTTTTTAGGATCTTTCGTGGTTTCGTAGAAATTAAATCGATTATAACTTGATAAAAATACCAGATAACTTAAAAAATAACGTACAACATTTTTTTTTAGTGTAAATATGGGAATTGTAAATTAAAACCTTAATAGAAAGACACGATATAGGTAAAGAAAATATGTCGTGTCCCGGCAGAAAAATTTACTGAATGTTGGTCGCTCTGCATTATAGCTGTAGAATCGTGCTGTAGTAGGTAATTCTAATGTACCCATTGAAAAACTCACTTGAGAGTGCTATGCACGTACCTGAAAATATAGCTGCACACTCCACGTATTCTTGTGACCTGGATGAACCAGACGAGGTTTGAAACTGTCACGTACCAAGGATTTTACACGATCTGGTATGTAATTGTAGCGGGTCGCAGCAACTGAAAAAAAAATCGGTGTCAGTTTGGTTTGTCAGATTGCATCAGTTATAACATCCAGAAAGTAGCAGTTATTTCATTGTGGAAGCCAAATACAACTACACTACGACATGCAGATATTTCAGGCTCGCCAAAAATGATTAAAAATAGTTTCGGAGATTATATTCAATATGTGTACTGTTCACGGTAAAGTAATCACTTTGTAAGGCCGCGCCGAGAAGTTCATGTCAGCTTATTTGTATTATTTCCTCGATTTTTAATACAACATCTTCCATGTGACTAACAATCACAGTGTATACATTTTATAGCTATCAAAAGTTAGCGTCTTAGGCCACAGTAAAATATGGTTTTTCACTTATAATGCTTGCTGGAAGTGTCTTAAAAAGGTGCTCATTTTACCGTGAATAACCAGTAAGTAGAATTCTTTAAAAAAGTTCACGATATACAGCTATTAGGAAAGTGTGTTCTCCCCGGAGTTTTATGCTCTTTGCAAACTAACTTTCTAAAATGTTTCCCACGAGCTCTGTGGTCGTTTACGCTGTAGTAGGTAATGTTTTAAGTATCTAGAACGGTTTTAAACAGTAATTAAATTTGTCATTACTAATAATATTCGTCGTTTTCGTATTTTAAATATATTTGAAAGAATTTCAACCTCACGTATGTATAATCAAGATGGAGGAATCCTTTTCTGTTTCTTCATCAACTCGTTTCAAGTAGTAGCCACGGGAAGTGCCCTATTCTCTCAAAATGCGGTGTGATTGGTCAGATACGAAACCTTGTATGGGATCTACGACGAAAAATAGGACGTGTCGAATTACCAAACCTGGTACTAAATCTGGCCGTGCAAGGCGGGAAATACCATGACGGGTCCCATGCTAGCCAGTATAACTGCCGCTATGGCAGACCTTGCACAAGCTTTTACGGAATCTGGTATCGTGTAATATCGCCTTAACGCTCATGTACACCAAGGCGTCACACTAGTATGAAAGTTCATGAGCACGAGCTCACATATTCGTGGAGGTCCCGTCATATTTGCTCTCCATCACGTAAACACAAATTTTAATTTACGTGTTTCGTAGCGAAGGTTAATTTATTTTTCGGTGCGATTTCACCGTGGCCTCAGTGGCATTCATGGCTGACAATTGTCGTTACAGCTAAGATGCCCTCTCTGTACGTATTTAAGCGTCCGAGACTTAAACTTGAAGCACGTTTAGAGCACGTTTATGACGTAAGTATTTTTACTTATTGTCGTGAAAGAGATGCTCGCAGCACGCTGTGGCTGGTACGTTATGCCCCAATTGATGGCAGGAGTGTCCACCAATACACACAGCATGTGCTCCGGGAATGTTAAACAGTGACATCTGTATGATGGATGGACGAGGGTACAGTTACGATCTGCGAGTTCATTTTTTTTCCCCGGCGAACGGCATACAGCTCACGTAAATCTATGTAAGTTATGGCAGTCTCTGACCCCAGGGTATAACGGTGTATGTGCATAAGTGGTCTAAATTCGGAAATGTCCAGTTCGTTATTGTAGTGGGTAAGAACAAAATTGGGAAAACAGCCACTTCCAAAGTTGATTGTACTATCGTTGCGTAGGCTGACTTGTGTGTTTGGTGAGTGAAGATAAATCATACAACGTGGGACATTGTTCTTGATCTACGCCACAGAAAGGTTAGCAGTAGTTTGTTTCCCTATAAGCTGAAAGATGACCCGAAGATACTCATGGCGTTCTCTTCCTTTGCTGTTAAGGTGAAAAATCACTTATGCAGGATTGCTCAAGATGCTTCTTGTATGTTCAACTACAGCTCTGAGAATGAAGCTGAACAAGTGGTATGAAGTCATCCCAGTGTCCTCAACATATGAACGACAGGTGTGGTAAACGTTACAGCAAATGAGTTTTGGGACCAGAATGGAGTGATTTTCGTGGATCAGGCCTACAGATGTCACAATAGCATCAAGTACAGGTGCCTATCAGGCCACCATTAACAAGCTCAGGAGGTTGTTCCTCATAAGAAGTTCGGTTTGTTGGTCAACAGTGCTTGTAATTGTACGATAATGGCCGGTAGCTCCATGTTGCAGCTGATAAAGTGAATTTCTCAAACGCTGGACAATGGGAAACTGCTACATCCTGCAATAGTCTTCATTTAGCACTCTTGAAACTTCCACATGTTCTCGAAACTGAAGCTGAACCTTTGTGGCGCGCGCTTCCAGTCTGATGAATATGTCCATGACGACGTCAACGAAAAGAGTGACCTGAAAGTCATCTCATAATATCTCAGCCGCTAACCTCGTGTTGCGGTTTAGAGCCTATTTGGGTACTTTAGTTACGTGATGCGCAACTGTGTAAGCGTTTTATTTGCATGTGTCAAGCCATTTATAACGTTAGATAATACGTATTGATAGCCCATTATTATGATTTGAAAGAAAATCTGAATACTGTAATAAAATTTATAAAGATAAAAAATTCAGCTTTCCGTGCAGATACTTTACTTCGCTATTTATCATAACTATAGTATTTTGTAATGTTGTTCTAAATGTAAATTAAAATAGATATATCGAATTAGAAAAGTACAAAAATCCACCCTCTTGAAAAATACTTCTTTCCAGTACTAGATTTGGTTTTAGTTGTACCCATCCAATTACTTCTCATATGTAAGAAGTCAGTTACAATTAGACAGTCGTTAAACGTTCAGATAGTACATGAAATGTTCATGAAAATGTATTTATCTTTCCATTTTTACTCTTCGCTAAAGTCTCGACTTACTACTAAAACTTTTCACATACCCGAGCCTGAGGTGGCGTTAGTAGCTGCAAGTAAGATCTACAGACATGAGATGCGGATATATATAGTTGAGGCCTATTGTCTAGAAATTAACAAGCGTTCTTTCATGAAAGTGTTTGAAACAGTAAGCCGTCTTAAATAAATGCATAGAAGGAGAAAAAAAAAGAATTGCATACAAAACACTATAGATTCATTGTCCGTTCAAGTGACGTTTCTGTTCCATTGCAGCTGCCGTCGCCTAGACATTATGTTGATATTTCGCATACCGGCAGTCTCTCCTCCTGCCATTGTGGTAGGAACGTTGGACAAAAGAAGAATGGCCTTCACGTACATATCAGTGCTAACAGGCCTATTCATCTTGCGGTAAGAATAATGAGACGTTCTATAGTTCTGAGGTACAGTTATTTCACTGTTAAAACGAAAAAATTTTTTAAAGCCTTGCTTAGATTTTTTTCTTCAACTGTGTACACTTCTATCTCATGTAAAAATTGACACTACTGTGGGTCTTATTTTTGTCCGTGCGTCGGTAGAAGAAAATATGAAATTTTTCGTATAATAAATGTGTCACTGTCTTAGTGTAATGCATTTACAACTCAAACAAGATTGAGTCAGTGACTTTCCTTACTTACGATGAACATTACAGTCAGTATGCTAATTCGACTTTTACATTAAAATATCTGCATTTATAAGCAAAATGTTAAGCTCAAGTGTTCAGTTAGGGCGTTCAAGATTTTTCTCAGATTTAGCATATCATTACTAATTTCTTCTTTATGATATGTAATAATAGTTTGAAAAACGTTATAAAAATCACAGAAAATTTCTTTTCATAAACCAATTAAAGGAACTATGGTGATTTTAAATTGATACATTCTTACGTACAAGTATTCAAATTGAACAACGTTAATACGTTAGCTCAAAATAACTGTCAGTGCCACCAGAATGCTAGGTATAAAGAAAATCCTCAAGGAAACGTGTTACTTGATTCATAGTATTTCAATTTTAACATTTTAGGTAAAATTTAAAGTCAAATGGCTGAAAGTTAAGACCTTGCCGGAGATGAAGCAATTGCGGGATTTCAAGCGAGTGAAGGGAGTGCAAAGATCTGGGCGGCTCTTAACATCGAGGTCTTGAGAGCCGATGAGGTCGAAGCGAGTTAATTATGAAGCATCGCCGGAATGATGGGCTGGGGAAACAAGAAATCGCCGGAAAAACCCCTAACCAGAGGCATCGTCCGCCACGATCCCTGTGCTAAAATCCGGAAGTGACCCCGCCGAGAATCGAGCCGGTTCGCCTATCTGGGAGG
The DNA here is from genome assembly GCA_029891345.1 of Dryococelus australis. Lineage (NCBI taxonomy): Eukaryota > Metazoa > Arthropoda > Insecta > Phasmatodea > Phasmatidae > Dryococelus > Dryococelus australis. The sequence goes on from CM056994.1 coordinate 250,617,807, forward strand.
CAGGTATTCTAACCACTACACCACCGCAGCCCCCGTGGGATTTCAAAGATATTGCAGGATGCCACTCCTGTGACTTCAGGCGACACTTTACTAGAAACCAAACTTCGTGTTGAAAAAAACATTTTGAAATTTGTATGGATCAAGTTTTTAAGTTAAAGTGCTTATATTAATTTTTTTTTTAATGGTAAGTATTATTTTTCACTTGAGAGGTATTTATATTACGTCATCATTGATATGTAACAAAACCATAATATATCTACAAAATAAATAGAAAAATAACATTTCGGCTGAACAGCCTTAACCACGAGTGATCTACAGACGGCGATCCGAAGGCAACTCATACGTCTATGAAGAGAAAGGTTGACAGCGGCGCCGATTTCCCGACCAATGTTGAGCGGACTCGCTCGCAGTGGGCGGTGGAGCACGTTCGCGGGCGACGCGCTTTGTCGCTACGTGTCGCTACATGTCGGTATGGAACGACAGAGGAGGCTGTGGACGAGATCGGAAGGGAACTTTTACCGCCGAAGTTGTGAAGTCGTGTGAAGGAAAAACGAAAACTTGCCGTGGCTCGATAAGGCCAGAGCAAACAGAAGGGAGCGTTGAACCCCCGTGGGATCGTTAGCTGCGGTTGAATGACGAAAACCTCCTTCTTCCCCATCGCCCTTAAAAGCCCGCTTCATTTTTTTTCTCCCCCCGTTCCGCTGCTGGAAGGGAGCCCGAAGGACTTTTCATCCAGCACTTGATTATCAGTGTCTGAGGAGGAGAGGATTGTGTGCGCAGGCGAGTGCCGACAGCTGAAAGGGAAAGTGTCCCCCCAGCTCTCAAACTCCGGCGAAGACGACACTGGAGGCGCTCTAGCCGAAGCTCTTATTCGAAATCAGGTTTCCTTTTTCCCGCCCCCGTATTGTCAAATATACATTCCTTCACTCCTAACCATGCGCAAGCGGTTCTTCGAATAGCTGCCGGTCACCGAACTCTACTCGGAACAGTTCAAATTACATGGCCTAATTTACGCCCACTACCCAGGATAATTACCGGGAAATAATTGATCCACTCGTTAAAGACGTCTTCTGCCACGGTGTGTAGAGCGCTAGTAAAATTTTTTTATGAACGAACTGCTCAATATTTTTTATTGGTGTTTGCTTACGAATGGAATTTGAGAAACTTTCCAGGGCCGTTTGTAAGTTTCTTTCTTGTTTAGTAATTTTTCTTGGAAGCGAGATTGATTTTAAAACTATTCTCACCACAAATGTTTTGTAATAAAATCTCGATATCGTCCAGAGTATTTGAAACAGAGGGTCTGTAACCGAGCATATTTTGTCACGCGGTAGTGTTTTATATTCCGGCAAACTGCAGCATATGTGGTTTTTTTCAGCAGTTTTCCACCTCCATCCCACGTAAAAATCAGTAAGATTCCCCAGTCCCTCCTTCCCCAGTTGAATTGATTCCTAGGTTTATTCTGATTAGCCACTGCGCACGAATAAAATAATATTAAAAAAACGTAAGGAAGTGCATCACTCTTTTATGGACATGCCAGACAAGTTTCAGCAGAGCAGATCAATTGAAGTATTAAAAAAAGAACGCTACCACACACGCAAGAGGTAGCGATCATCCAGTTCCACAGACTGCAGCTACACAATTCTAAATCTTACCTACTTTTCTTACATCCATACATACATACGCCAGTATCAAGACAACAATATAATTTAATTTTTACGACTCTCCTTTTTTTCAGGTAGTTTATAAAGTTTAAGGTATTTCCCTTACTTTTTAAAAATATCTTTTGATACCTTCAGAACTGTATGTACAGTTTAAACACGTTACACGGCAAATTGCAAACCAGCCCAGTGTTCAATTTTGTAGACCTACACTGTAGAAAAATTTCTGGTAAATTTCCTAAACACTAACGTAAGTTTTTAACTTATACAATGTATGGAAATAGTACTACTTATGAGGCTAAAAATATGGGTATATTTAGCATCGCTACATTACAATACAACCAGACTCCCATCAGTCTCAATCAATAGAAACAAGTCAAGGCTTAAAACAAGGTTGTAGCTTGTCATCTACTTATTTAACATCTATATGAATAGTATCTTAAATGACTGGATGTAGATAATAACTTCAGGAGTTAGGATAAATCGCAATAGATACGTCAATACATTACTGTTTGCAGATGATCACCTTATAATACATGATAATGAAAACGACCTTCAAAGATCTCTACACCATTTAAATCAGCTGTGTAAGAATTTCAATATGGAAATTTAAACGAAGAAGTCAAAGATTATGGTGTTCAAAGGAAAAAAATCAGTTAGGACACAAATATGTATAGATTATTTACCCATAGAACAGTTTTTGCATTTCTGCTATTTAGGTTGTGACATTGGCTATGATAGAGATCATGACATTGACAACAAATTACATAAATTTGGATATGTAAGCGGGAAAATACAAAGGACATTAAAAAATAAGACAAGGGAAGATACAATGCTAAAATTCTACAAAACAATGGCGGTACCCGTTCTTACTTCTGGCTGTGAAAACTGGGTCCCCACACTCAAGGAGAAGTCTAAAATACAAGCCACTGGAATGACATTTTTGAGGGGGATTAAAGGATGTACAAGGTTGAATCGATTGAAAAATGAGGACATAAGACAGGAATTTAATACATATAGACTTAATGATAAAATTGATCAGTATAGACAAGAATGGAAGGAACATATCACACGAATATATGAGAGAAATCTCACAAAGGAGATAACACTCTATAATCCTAGAGGCAAAAGGGATGTTGGTCGACCAAGAAGAAGATGGAACGAAGTATGAAGCTGGCACAGGCAGTGGCCTAATCCATGAAGTGTAGAAGAAGAAGAAGACAATACAAAGTTGGGAACTTCCCTACGAATTTGACTCTTTCCTACGAAAATTTAGGAACGATACTATGGATGTATGAGAAAGTATTTTACCATACGTAATTTTTGTTACTGTACGTATACACCGATATGTTAAATTTACCAATAATTTCTTAGAGTGTATGTGTCAAAATCAAATTAATGAAAAATAAATAATATGCCGTGAAAAGCTACTTCCAAACTTCAAAGTTTCAGAGAGGCGCGCTGACATCGAGAGTACTGCATCCACTACAGTGTCCTGCGTGAGGTAGACGACGAGGCATCATCCGACAAGCGTGCGCTTTAGTCGCCCTTCGTGCTCCGCCAATTCAGGCAGGAAAATAAACTGCGTGAACTTTTCATCGAGGCATCAACATAACGGTAAAAATTTGTGTTATGCTTCGGAGGATGGGAAGAAAAATTATCACCTGATTGCTGTGGACTCCGGGATAATTCTCTACTGACTCAATGCCAAAAAATTATGAAATGTTCTTTACAAGGGCTTAACGCCTAACAGTTCCGATTTGGCCTCCTTGATGGCACTTGCAAATGTCTGTACAAAAGGAACAAGTTAACACCTTAATGAACTAGTAACGTTCAGTAGAGTGCACTACTTGCTTTGATAAAATTACACTTCGAATAATGCTTTGTAAATTTCACTGTTTTAGACAATCTGTGTGGTATGTGTATTTGTGTATGTATCAGTAGCAAATTTACTGTTTACAAAAACTTCAATGAATTGGGAACAGTGTTCTAATTCTGGCGTCTTATTAGCATGACAGTCTACCCCAGAAAATTATTTTCACCGCAGCAATATAGATTACAAAAAAAGTGATAAATTAAACATTTGAGTGTATTATTTTCTGCTACATTTCAATTGCATCGTATTTGGTATTTTATGCAAATAACTTTAGTTTATTAAAAAGCGCTCGCTTTCATAAATTCCCCGCAGTTTTATTTCCGTGGGGCAGGTTTTTAAAGAGGGAAACATAATGTACAGCGCGGCTGCACTGCGCGTGATACATGTGTCATTTCCGCGGCATAAATCAGCTGCGCGCGCGTGATGATTTCGTGTGCTGGGGTGGGTTTGTTGGTGCCCTGGACTGAAGTTATGCGAAGGGGGTGAAGGGGCGGGGAAAGGAACACAATGGGGAATCCGAATAAAAATTATGGACCACCACGCACCACTAAAACATCGCACCCCGACTTTCGCTCCCGCTCACGACTGCAACTGCTACAAAAAATACCTCTTCTCCACAGTTGCGGTCCTGTTCTCCGGCTAAATTGTTGACCCTCACCACAGCCATCTGAATCAAAATGTTATTTTCACTCTGCAGATTATGACCGAGATAAAATTGTTTAAAACAATCATTTGAGAAAAAATTTATGACTTCGTGTATGAATTCACCGTTTTTCATTCGGATTGTGAGTTCAGCCTTTGTAGTTTGATTATAACCCAGTTTTAGAGTCATCGTCACTGCACAAGGAAGGAGAAATCATAATTGTTTTTTGCGAAACAATTACTAACTTTGTGACGTCCTTGAAATGACAAATTAACAGCTCAGTGCTAATTGTTCTACAACTATTATATTTTACTATTTGGTCCCAATTTGAAACCACCTTCTTTACAACAAATTGCTGTTAAGTATTTTGCATTATATAGAACTATCTGTTGCCCGTGGCTCCACTCGCGTACAAAATTCAAACCTAATGACCACGTGCTATATTTTAATTGTTCTTCTTTATTAATGTAATATTCTCAATTAGCACATAAGGTACAGAAAAGCGAACATTTCTTTAAGTAATATACAAAACAGACCACCAACCAGCGACTACTCAAATGTATTTTATATATTCCCTAAGAAACTGGTCGTTCTTCCGGGATGAAAAGTACCCTATGTGCTAATCCAGAATATAATATACCCCTGTACCAAATTTCATCCAGATCCGTTGAGCCGTTACGACGTGATTGAGTAACATATACACATACAAACTGTCGCATTTATAATATTATTAGGATTAGAATTAACCGCTTATTAACGTTGTGTCTTTTTTTTTTTCACACCTCATGCGTAAAGGTCAACGCATGTTCACAGAGAAAAAATTAACATTAGAAAAACATAACATTTTTACTGCATTTTGTTGGTGCATTTAAAATGCACAGTACTGCGCACAGGCTGGGTTACAACGCCAAGTACACAAAGTTGCACACCCGCCCCTGCACATTGCCACTGCTATTAGCGGGATTAACTATGGCTGTTAGACAATAATAACGAAATACAATTATTTACTTTTAATACCATTTATTACGGATGAAAATACAATTCCACGTAACCAAGAATATGCATATTGCCAGTAGTACCAACTAATTTACGATACATCCAAATCTGATCACCAAGTTCCATATTCATCTTCTTACGCGAAAACATGGTGTTTATTATCGTTTGTTTGAGTACACCCGGCATATTGCCAATACAACGAGAATAGTAAATACATTAATAGGAAAAATAAAGAAGAAAGGAGGCGAATGTTTTCTGCAACTACAGTAAAGTGTAGCAGTCGCGTAAGTCCATGATAACAGTTCAGATACTCTTTCTTTCCAAGGGAATGGCACCGACCGTCTTCTTGAATCCTGCTCTTGGAGCAAAGTGTTTGAAGCACGGTCATGGGCTAGCAGAGCTAGAAGCAGCAGTGAAGTGGCAGCCGTAACTGGCTGGCCACTCCAGAGGGTCACCACGTAGGACGTACGTGGTGCAGAAGGGGCAGGGAGGGAGGAAGCATATCACAAGGAGAAACACTCAAATCCGTCGAGTGTGTGGGAAGGCAAACACTCCAGTGCAGGTTCTGGCATCGAGTATGTCCAACTAGGGAGGTCAGTTTAACGAAAGAAGTCCTGTTTAATGCCTTTCCGAAAGTTTTCTACTCTGAAACATTCTGTACCTGGCAAATGTTTTATCCTCGAAGGTTAACAGCAAGGGCATTATACGATCGCTCTGACAATTTAAATGGACTGTGTCCATTACGAATCATAAGTCTTACAAGAATACCATGGGAATGACATACACATTATTGTTTCATTCTAGGTTCGCGGTTAGCTGAAAAGTTTTCTTTAAATATATATATATTTAAAGAAAACTTTTCAGCTAACCGCGAACCTAGAATGAAACAATAATATATATATATATCCTAACTACATATACGTGAATGAATCAAATGAAAACCTTGAATATTCTTTATTGTACAATTTACAGAATAACGAATATATAAAATCGCATGACGTTACCACACAGACCCCTGACATGTAACACAAGTATCCCAATGCTTATGTAATGCAGTGATACACCGAAAAAAATTTTTTTGACATTGTGCATCGTCAGCTGCACCTCTTCGTCGGACTTGAAACAAGCATAAACAGACTGTACTTTCATTCTGTGATGAATTTAGATTGGCTTGATCCTTTTATTACTAAAACAAAATTGGACCTCTGCTGCTCTTTGGTGCCTCCTGTCAGGTATTCATCTCATTATGCCCAATTTCTTGTACCATCTTACAGTACAATCGAAAAATGTTTCGATTTTTATCACATTTTTAAGTTTTCAATTTGACACACACTCGTATTTTAACGGACGCACCGACTGGAATGCTTCCAATACGGTTAGAAACGATGTACGGCATACCGTATTACATATAAGTATTGTAGACTAAAGTTAACAGACAATGTGACCAACTTACACACTATGTAAACAGTAAACGATCTCGTTTGCAAAGTATCGTATCAACTGATGAGTTGAGGCGGGATGCATGTAATTATGTTGGCGATATTGATGATGTTTATGGAAGAAAATAGTAGTCGGAACTAAAAGTTGTAACGCAATACTTAAATTATAGTTACAACATTTATGGTTTATATACTATTTTTTAAGTAGTTTACAACGTTTTGGCTCTTTTCTAGTTGGTTTAGGAATATGTTAAGTAGTTATGGCGGAGCATGAGGACACTTGCGGGTTGCGGTCAGTGAAACGTTTCTAGCCCGGTGGACGCCATTGTGCAAGTGATCTTTATCGTCGCGTTTATGCGAGTACATTACTGGTGTTGTCGGAATCGGTAGCTAATCATTATTGTATCTATTTTCATTACGCAAAGTTGTCTGCAGGAATGTCTTTTCGGTGCGTTTTTTTTTTGCGTAAAATGTAATATTATCGACAGGTGTATGGCTTAGTCCGACATTTTCGGTACTGTCATGAAGCGCCAGCGCTTATTAATTTTTTTGCGCATTTTATTTGTTTCGAAAAACCAACGAAATGTCGAATTTACATAGTGATTCTGCAAATTATTTAGTGCCAGTGACAGTCAAATGTGTCCAAGGATTGCCATATAACATGTGTTCAGGAGTTGTAAATCGGAATTACAAACAGTAAATCAGTGCGTTTTGTAAGTAATGTATTTCGAACTGGTTATTAGAATGTTCTAAATGTACGTGGTCTATAGAATCACTATTTCAATTATGTTTTGTAGTGTAAAAATAACAAGTTCATTATTATGAAAAACCCAATTTCGCCAAAAATATTTACGTACTTACATGTATTTATTATGCGAATAGGTACGAACAACAACATATTTGTCGCTTTTACTTTCAACGAGGTTAAAACTTTCCAGGTTATAATAAATCGAATGTTATTTCCGTACGAGCAAAATTTACCACTGGTTCAATAAAACAATATGTAATTCAAAACTATACCGTCTTGCAAGAAGAGCTGCAAAACAAAGCCGTTTCATTAAAGACGTCAACTAGTGTCTCCCTACCCCTCTTTATTTTTTCTCTCGCCCAACCCCATCCACCTGCAATAAAATAAACTGAGCCCCATAGTTATAACTTGGCTGTAAAAAAAACAAAATAAGTTCAAATGGTAACCTACATTGATCATAGAATTTGTTTACACACATTTATTCTTCTTAGACAGAACTGCTATGGAGGAAGGCTACATTGTGGCTGCTCTACTTTTCTAGACTTTCTAAATTTAGTGAAATTATATGAATTGGAGTATAGTAGACGTACACTCTAAGAAATTATTCGCAAATTTATGATGTAAGCGTTTACTTAGGCAACAGTGAGAAAGCACAAATGGTAAATATTTCTCGTAGAGAATCATGATGGCGTTCCTGTATTTACTCAGGAAATGGTCAAATGTGTAGGAAGGTTCCAAAATTTGTATAGTAGTGACGCTCAACATTCATATACAGTATTTACAACCTGATATGTGGTACTATTTCCATTATATGTATAGGTTGAACGTTGCCATTAGAGTTTAGGAAGTTTGCACGAAATTTTTTTGCAGTGTAGCTTTACGTCTTGACGTCGTATAAAAAGAGCAACGTTTAAATTTGTGGACTAGTAAATTAATTTAGTTTTTTTCCTGTTCGTTTTATGCTGCTCATAAGAGTAAGTAATGGCATACTAGATACACATTTACTTCCCTGAAATGGTCACAGTTTCACTTTGGCAACGCGTGAATAAAGTAACCGGGCCCGTGGCGATGATAATTTCGTATATGGCAGAACAATACAAATGCGCAGAAAATCAAATCCTCGGCAGAGGTGTCAAAAATGCTTAGTTAACAGCCAACAGCTTGTACAATCTGTGTATGTGAGTCGTCGTATAACGAATCCGCGTGGGACTCCTTGGTCACGTGACGAGAACGACGACAAACTGCGCTACCCACGGAAGTTACGATACCTAGCCAGAGAGCGATAAATTGTGACCTTTGAGGAGGGGGGGGGGTGTGGAGGGGACCCTATTTGACCCCAAGTTACGGTGCTAGCACATCTAGGTATTTAATTTGGCTACGTCGTGATGCCGGTTATATATCATTTAGCTTCATTTGCACTTTAAAAAAATTATAAAGTAAAGCTCGTTTAGTGTATGCTGTTCACAATAAACTGAGCATTTTTAAAAGTAACCTAAGAAAAAAGTCACTGCCCCTGCATGCGCATATTTTAACTGGTACACTAAGTGACATTCACCCAGTAAAGTTGGTAACGATGGACGGAAAGTAGTTCCGTATTTTAACGTCGAATGAAAAGTGTTAGATAACAATTTGTGATAACTAAATTATTTCTTGCGCTTTCTGTTTTCTTATTGCATCAAAGTGTAAAGATAAGCAGATTTTTTAAATATGTACTTTTCAAATAAAGTTACTGTTTCACTTGATCGACGCTTGACTAAAGTGATGAGGCTCATGGCAATGTTAATTTTATATAAGGCGGAAGAATACACAAAGTGCATACAAGTAGATCACATGCAGGGCTTTCAAAAGTACTCATTATACCTTGAACAGTCTTGTTAACAACATCACAAAATGGTAGAGAATATTATACACAATTTGACAGGTTATTCGGGAGGATATAGTGTACGAGAACCGTGTTTAATAGGATGTGCTGTAGGTCGCATTGTTCGGCGTGGAACGACCTTTATCGGCGACGGGCGGGCTATCTGGGCTGATGGATCAGCGAGCCCTGGGAACGACGGGCCGCCACGATCCAGTGAGGGGGCTCCCGATAAACCCTGTGGCGCTCTTCATGAATCGCGCTCTCCCCGGCTATCTCCTCCCGAATTCGCTGCACGTGTCGCACGTGATCCGAGCTGCCAGTCGGCTCTCTGGAGATAGAAGGGGGCGATGGGGGAAAACGAATCGGAGGCCACGCTTCTCCCCCTTCTTCTCTACCAGTCCACCCTCCATTTCCGCCGCCACGCACCTGGTGCCCGGTAGACGTGAGACCCGAACCCCAGGAGCGACCTTATGTGGGCAGGAAGTTCGCTCTCAGAAGAGGGAGAGCAGAAGGAAGAAGCTCCAAACCACAATGCCTCGACACTGCCTTCTTGGCCGTTATGAGTGAAGCTGTTCACGGTAAAGTGAGGACTTTTTAAGGCACTCCCATAATGCATTAACCACTAACAAATATATCCTATTGCAGCCTCAGACATTTAATTTAAAGGGCGATGAAATGTATGCACTCTGTTTATTGGTCACATTTGAATGTTTAAATCAAAAAGCTGCAGGAAGATGGAAACTGGATGAAAGGAAAAACTTAAAACGGCCTTAAAAAGTGCTCACTTTACCGTGAACAGCATGTAACGTCCTTTGTCAAGTACACACATGAACTCATTTGTTAGGCATAGGCTGTGTTAGTTTAAAATAAAATGTCTACACATAGGCTGTTCACTGTTAACTAAAGACTTTCGAAAGCCCTGCTTAAGATCTACTTTTATCTTCATGTTGTATCCTTCCACGGTATGTAAAATTTACATCTCCGTGGATCTGATCACTTTATTCATCAATCAATCAAGTGAAAACGTGAGGTTGTTGGGGACCTAAATTTGATACTGATTATGTAATTCCATAGGCTAATTGGTATAAAGCAGGAAAACACAAACTTGATTAAACATACATTTAAACATTACACTTATAATACGACTTCAAGAATTTGAAATATTTTTGTTATTCTCTGCCAACATATACGTGTACGGTAGCGTCTATTGCTCACTTTAGCAAGAAAATCCAATACAAATTACTTACTGCGGCAAGCCAGCTAAGCACAGCCACATTTCACAAGCCAGGCTTAAATACTTTCAGTTGCAGATAGAATGCAGGTGTGGCCGTGTAAGTAATCGGTGAACTAACCATATACTTAGTTTCAAGGTCGGCTGATTATTCTCTAAAGCGTTGCGTAGTATCATCTTTCTGCCAACCAAGCGAGGTGGTGCTGTGGTACCTTACTGGGCTCAGATACGGGAGGACCTGGGTTTGATTCCCAGGGTAGCCATCCTGATTCCGGTTTCTCATGCTTTCCCGAGATCACTCCAGGAGAATGCTGCGATGGTTCCTTACTGCAGGACATAGCCGAGTCCTTCCCCCACTCCTGTTTGTCTGAGCAGCTTGTTCATCTCTAATGACCTCGCTGTCGAACTATCATGCCTTCTCTCTGCGTATAAAGCTTCCTTCCGCCACGATAACTGACGTTATCACGACTTCGTCGATCGAGTAATACAATATTTAAGAACGTGGATATCATTACCCTTATAAAGGAAAAAAGTAAATTTCAATGGTCCAATTTAATCGTTATATTGTTGATAGGACATCAGGGCAATGCTGCCAAAATTGCTGTGGATATTTAAGTGGGAGTTTACGTCGGAACATGTACAGTTAAGGAGTGGGATTTATTTTTATAGAATATTTTCGAAAGTTTTAAATTAACTGCGAACCAACTTTGGCCACTACGAAACATGTAGGGCCCGCCGTGGCTGAGCGGTTAGCCTGCTCGCCTCCCACCAAGGTGAACCAGGTTCGATCCCTGGCCTGGTAATTCCCGGATTTTTGGACGTGAGTATCTCACCGGACGATGCCGCTGGTCAATGGGTTTTCTCGGGGATCTCCAATGTACCACGCCCTTTCATTCTGGCGCTGCTCCATACTCCCCTCAATCACTCTCATCGGCTCTCATGACCTCGCTGTTAACAGCCACCCAAATCTCTTCACTCGCTTACTCACGAAACGTGTACGGCCGTAAACGCACGTTTTCAATTTCTAGTTTTATATAGAATGTCCAAACCTCATAATAAAATTACAGGGAATGCTCCTGAAAGAAGGGGAATAATATACTGGCAATTCTATAATTTTTTGTAACAGAAGACTTGCAACAGAAATGACTCAGATTGGCGGTATGGAACGTCGAAAATGCGCTATTAGTATCTAAATAATGTGCCATTTTTTGACCATCGGCTAATGGGTGCTGCTCATTTGCGCTCGTAACGCTGAGTAAAAGCGCTTTCGTAGACGAGAATCTCTTGACTGCCAAGTAATAGTTTGCGGTGTACGTGTGTGTCAGGTTACTATAGGCTATTCACGGTAAAGTGAGCACTTTTGTGGCTCTGGTTACTTTCTTCTAACAGTCATTTTTGATCATTCCACCACTTTTTAAAATACATATTGCCATATAAGTAACAAACACAGTGTGTAGATTCCACCGGACTCGAAGGTTAACGTCGTAGGGTACAATAAAATATATTTATTGACTATTGTTATAAATGAGAGGGCTTCAAAAAGTGCTCACTTCACCGTGAATAGCCTATATAACTGACATACGTATTTAAGGAAAATAATTAAACTAAGCTATGATTTTGGGTAGATTACGGTCGTTCAGCCAAAGCTTAGGATTCTGAAGGGGATCACGTGGGTCCAATGTAGTCGACAGCAAGACCTGGACGCTATCCTGGCTCCGCACACATCGCAGCGGCAAATTAACCACTCATAGTAGCCCCGTTTACAAATAAACTGCAGAGCGAAAGCTGCCCCCGGCACCACCAAGTGAGTGTTTAGCGGCATCACGCAAGCTCACGACTCTATAGTGGAGGGTAAATTGAGGAGAGTGTGCATGAGAACTACGAAAGAGGCTTTTTTCCGTGTTCCATAGTTTTAGTGCAACTAGAATATATTCAAGTTAGTCAAATATTTTATTCATTCGAAAATGCAGGTCTGTTGAAAATTAAAACTTAACAAACATCTTCATAACTGTCGGCCATGAGACGTTGACAGTGTGATTGGCGATGGGCGAGTAAATGCGCGGATGACGACAATCGGTCTACCCCATCTTTAGCCTGTGTCCGAATTCGCCTGAAGTACATACTTGTGCTTACCTGTCCCCAGAAGTGACGTCGTAAGTGCTGCCCGAACTGCAAGTGAATTACGCAAGTATACAAGTAAACCCAGTTGTATACTTCTCGCGTACTTGCGGAATATGTGCCGCCATTCTGAGAAGCAATTTGTAAGTTACAATTGATCTAAGACATAAATATTTGATTTAAAGTTTTATAGAGCAACATTACTACTTCGTAGACATAGAATATTGAACTTACTGAATAATTATTGCAAGGTTCACCTTACAAAATTTCGAAACAATAAATTCGTATTAGGCCTATGTTCGTAACCTACAGAAGCTAAGATAAATAAGCAATCCAAATTGCTCTGACATGCAATAATTCAAGACAAAATGGTAAATCACTTCACGTAATATAGCTAATCTGTGGCAAAATGTAATTGCGGATTACAATAATAATTATCCAATTTTGTTCCCACCTCAGGCAAGGTCAAAGGATGCGATGAGGGGAGGGGGATAGTGCCAAGTGGAGCACGCTGCCCTACAGGAGGGCCAAACTTGTCATTGTCAGCAGGCCTTAAGTATTAGTGTGTTGAGATGAAAGAGGCCTTAGACTATGACGGAATGGAAGGGCAGAGACAATGGGAGCACCCTGCGAAAACCCACAACAACGTTGCCATGTTTTGTAGATTAGCTAGATGAAAGAATATGAAGCAAAGAGTTACACCTAGTTCACTGTGCATTTGTATGTATGTGAAAGTATTGCAGGGTGTCCACTGCATTGCCATTTTGGAATTATCTTACTTTTCCTTGTTTTATCAGGCAGTATCTTACCATTTTCCCTGAAACATATTTTCGAGAATACTGAAATACTTTATGTACTGTATTTTGTCATCGCTGACAGAACAAAATGCCATCAGTGAAGTTGCATTAAATTACACTGCAACAGACCAAGCAAGCATGACTGACACTTGATTCAGCTCATCGATATTTCTTGTGATACACGCTATTGACTTCACATGAGTGCCCGTTACTATCGCATCAATAAATTACTTTGTGTGTGTGTGTCTATATATATATATATATATATATATATATATATATATATATATATATATATATATATTATGTGTGTGTGTGTGTGTGTGTGTGTGTGTGTGTGTGTGTGTGTGTATATGTGTGTGTGTAAACTGATGCCGTGTGGTGGCTCGGTTGGGGGGTGCAAGATGTTTTGAGGGGCGGTGAGGTTAAGGTTGGGAAGTATTGTAGACGTATTTGTTACCCGACTAGGTGCATGACACCACATCATGCAGTGTCGAGGTTGTTCGATAGCTGGAGACTCGACTTTCTCAGGTACAGCGGACCGATCTCCCCTCACATTTATTATCTGCAGTGTTTACTAAACGATGAGCCTATTAAAGGCTGACCCACACATCTGATGCTGAACTGCTGACTTATTGCATGATTGAAAGAATTACACTCGTAACACGCTGTTCAAAGGTAAGGTGGTATCGGCGGGCTTGGAGGGTCTCGTTCTCTGATGTGCCGGAAGGTTTGACGAAGGGAAAACACATGGCAAATACGGTCTATTCATCATTGACTGATCACACGCTGGAAAATTGTAATCTTACAATGTGTATACTCATAATTACATTATCGTGTATTCAGACAACTAACACATTTTGCAGAGTAGCAACTGTTTACATTTTCCCTGATCCGAGTGACAATTCTCCGATATATCCCTGACTTTTCCCTGTCACATGTAATTCCCTGGATTTTACCTGTTTTCTGTGAGGGTGAACATCGTGTATTGTTACAATCATAACGTATATCAATGCTATATGAAACTCAATTTAACACGAAATGCTTTTTCTCTACAATGTCTTAGCCCCCCTCCCTCGCCCTTTCCATTATTTTTCACAACATACACAGTTTATTTGAACACTGCACTCCCAAATGCTGGTAGTTACGAATTACTTTGTTTTTACTCTGCATACGGTTACCACTATTTTATTCTTATTTTTAGGGCAAATGTACCATCTGTTGTATGAAATATGCAACCACATAGGGCCAAGAGAGAGTGCAAGGGATCACGAAAGAGTAAAAATAAACAATAACCTGGCAGTATTGCACTTATGTTAGTGACGCGCGTTAAAGATGCTATTTATTATAAATTTACACCATAGCAGGAATATAACAATTCTCGCACCTTGGTATCCTGAGATTATGTTTATCTGTTCAGCTTCTGTTGATTTCGCAGATATTCATACCACAATAATAGCCTTGCGATATTACTTTATCACGTCATTAGAAGATTGTAAAGAAATAATAGCAGTTATAGGATTTGTTTCAGTTATTTATCATATGTAAAGACACTGGCATCCTTTCCTCTTCCCGCGATACCTAACCTATCAGGTGTTTGATATCAAAAGAAAGATAAATAAAATTCAATGAGGTTAGTACCTACTAAATTGACAATGTAGAATGCAATTTTAATATTATTTGTATGCAAACACGTCGGAAATATGTTGCAGAAATATATAAAACGCTCAGAATGTTAATCCATATTTCTATGCACATTTATTAACCTTACAATTATTTACACAACCCATTCACGGCAATATACACAATGATAACAAAAGAAAGATAAATACAACTCAACGGGGTTTGTAATGCCTTGGAAATGCGGATTTAAATTGTAATATTATTTTTATAAGCATACACCTGGGAAATATGCTGCAGATGTCTAAACAATACTCCGAATTTTATTCATAATTGAAAGCACATTTATTAAGCTGACAATTATTCACACATATAACAGAACATCATTTTGTAAATACTACTTATTAACTTTTGAAACTTGCGAGCTTTATAACCACGAAACGTACGCGTTAATATTCACATCTGAAATACAATATGGCGACTGTCGTAAGTACGTAGTATGCCACACAAGTATACAATTTCAAATACTTACAAAGTATACTACCTGTGTATACTATACTGGGAATTTTAACAGCGCTAGTACACACATGTTGATGTCACTTCCGGTTACAAGTACGCACAAGTATGCAATTTTTGAGAATTCAGAAACTGGCTTAGTCTACGGGCTCCCTACTAGTACAGCGAACCTTGCCTGGATACACGTCCAGCAGTCTAGCTGCAGTGGCGAGAGAGTGGCTTGCTTTGTAGGCGCTCCTGACAAGACGCGTTACCACAGGTCCAATACATGGTAACCCTCTGTTTATATAATTCCTTAACTATCGCGTGCACAAGTGGGACACTATGACAGTGTGAAGTAGAGCATCGGGGTAGCTACAATAGTTATGCCCTGAAGGGTGGTGCCCACAAAAGAAAATATTTATTTTAAACCTATGCTAAACAGTGCTAAACGGGTAGATATTAAATGTGATGGGATTCAAGCAAATAAAATGTTGTCCTATAACTGTTGCTTAATTGTGTGGGAAGGAGACAATTTTATTGAATTACTGTAGAACACACAAATAAAGTTACTTTGCTCATATACAGGAGTGAGGTAATTTACGGTTAAAAGAAAACTACAAGCTGCCTCAAGATATATGTGTCATCACAAAAATTTAATTTTTTATAGTTTTGTAAGTTCCTGGACATATAGATACATTGACTTTTTTATTTGAGGCTTTTCTTTAATTTTCGTACGATAATTTTTGCTTAGCGCATCTTATAATTAGTTCGGGCAATAATATCTCTAACCCTTAATCCTTTCATTTTCGTGTAACTGATTCGGTATATCGCGTGTAACAAAAATAAAATAGAATATAAAGGACGTTTTGACGCGTCATAATGCAAACATTCTAGCTTCTATTTTCCCCTGAAAAGCGATTATTTATTTTTGTTAACTAACGCCTTTAGTTCCACAGATACATATCGTTTTACTTGTTATAGGCTGTTCACGGTAAAATGTACACTTTCGAAAGTCCTACTTAAGATCTACTTGTATGCCCGTCGTGTATTCTTCCGCCTTATGTGAAATTAACATTGCCATGGACCTCATCACTTTATTCATGCGCCGGTCAAGTAAAACTGTAAAATTATTAGAAAAGTAGATATTTTTCGAATCTGCTCATTTTTACACTTCGGCCCATTAAACAAACAGAAAACGAAGGAAAAGATTTAAATTATCACAAATGGTTACCTAACACATTTTGTTAGATGTTAACATATGGGACTACTATTCATCCATCGTTACCAACTTTACTGGGCGAATGTCATCCAGTGCATCCGTTAAAATATATGTAGGTATGAGCAGCAGTAACATTTTTTAAAAGGCGATTTCAAAAGGGCTCATTTTATCGGGAACCGCCTTTATCGTTGTTTCTGTACTTTCGAGTGCGCAGTATGTGCTATGAAAATAGTTATTGCTGCTCCGATAAAAAAAAAAAAAAGTTTTTTTCGCCTAAGATTGATACACAACAAATATTTCTGATCTTTTTTCTCAAGTCTCTAGTAATACCAAGCAGAATGCCTTTCAATGACAATAACTGGTACTTTGTTTTTATTTTAAAGGGTTTTGAGCGTTATCTGTACATTTTTTTTTTTGTAATATGACAACACGTATTACGGTTTTTTTTTTTTTTTTTTTTTTTTTTTTCCTCATTTCTGCACCTAAACATTCGATTTTAATTTTGCTACAAGATTTTGTAGTAAGAGTTCCATTTTGGCTCAAAAACTTAATTACGCTTTGGAGTGTGAAGTAAGCATGGAATTGTGTGTACAGGGAATTATTCTGGCTTGGACTTTGGGTTTCACATCGCATGGTATTAATTTATTGTACAGAAATTTATTGCATAAGAATAGCTTCTTTCGTGGGGATATTAATCGAAAATATTTTATCATTTAAACAACCAAACTCATGTGTTTTTCCTTAAGATAAGGAGTGACAGTGTTCCTTTCTTATCTCTGTCTTCAGTGCCTTGAACTGCAGACTTTTCGTAAGAAACCTTCGAATAACTTAATAGGTCATAACATTGTACATCAAGATATAAAATTGTAATGGTAAAGGGTTTTTTAACGTTTTTATACTTGAAAGCTTAGCAGGGGACGGCTTGCAGACTAACTTGTAACCTAACTTATATTAAAGCCCACGCCTTACCCGGGATTTGAACCCAGAGCCTCCCGCACCCTAGATCGGTGGCGCGCACCAACTGAATGCGCAAAGGGAGGTCGGCTAAGATATGAAAACTATGCTCAAATGTTCTGTAATAAAGTGAATTATCTCTCATTAGGTCATTATGTTCGTGGATGAGCGAATTAGTTTCTCTGCTCATACAGTTGCTTAATATGTTCCTGTGCTTTCGCCACCGATGATTACCTGTTACCTTCAGACAGCAATTCTTTTTTATTATTCCAATTTAAAGTTCCCACGTTTATGTCGGGATGTTAACAAAAAAGCAATGCAAAGGAAATATAAAAGGCGAAGAATCACTGAGATATCAGAACAAGATTAATTTCATTACGTCACCACGCACATCGTTTGTTTCAGATTTACAGTGTGAAGAGTGAAGACCATTTCACACTACCAAATATTTATTGAATTCAATTACTTGAAGTCAATTTATTGCACTACAAAAATCACTTAATTTGCCTTTCAATGAAATGCATTCAATAACCTTTCAAGTCTCCACGTGAAAATTTATCACAAACTTCTTAATGAAACCAGTTAAAATATTCCATTAGTAAATTTCTAGAAGTATCTACGACTCGTGCACGACACAAAAAATAATTGGTTAAATCCTAAAAAATTCTCTTCATTTTATTGTAATTTCTTTTTACTATGCATCCTTATTTTTGTAAAATCTTTAAATGTGTGTGAACAACTCTATTATCTTGAAATTACTTCCATTAATACTGTCAGAAAAGCTATATTTTGGGTTCAAGACAATATAGAACATGTTATAAATGAAAATGTTGAAGGAAAACGAAATATTCAAGAAATTTAAAAATAAAATGGCCGCTATTATGTCGTTTCTATGACGTCATATAGCATTCAATGAATTCAATTCAATAAAAGTTGAAGGTATGTTGATAATAAATTAGAGTGTTAAAGGGGCTTAAGGCCCTTAAAGGTACTTTAAAATGGTTGATATTCGTGTTAATCCTGTTTTAACATGTAATTCATTAGTTTACAAAAGGTTCTACTTAGAAAACTTTTAACATTTCCAGATTTTTGTGCAAAGCCCCTATGTGGTTCTGGCTTAAGGATACGATCATATGTGGTGTCGGAATTACACACACACAGGGGTGCACATAATGTACCTAAATATGAAATTGAAACGGCCCGATGATGTGTAAAGCTGATTTTTTTTTTAGGTGCTAGCTGTGTCCACAAGGTTGCGTGGAGGACAGAAGAATCGCAACTCTGGAAAATGTTAACTAACTTTTGTGTGTTGGTCACGGATTGGTGTTTACTGTGCGGCGCTGAAGTTTTCCATTACTGCTCGTTCGTGCGGACAACCCCCGCGCCGAGCAATCTGAGGAGAAAGTAATCACGTCCAAACAGAGCAGACAACTGTTGCCGTTCGTTCTTGACGAGCATCGCCGTAGATTCACGGAACACGCGAACAAGTAATTTCGCTTCAACGGAGTTGCTAGGAAAGAAAAAACAAATAATAATAAACCAGAGAGTCGTGGAACAGCCGAAAGCAACATCCGGGGTAGGATTGTGACATATTTTGATTTATCACTATATTTTAGAGAAACCGCAATATCGACATGATGCAAAACGCTGTCATGACACATCGAAAATGGAGGTGGTTAGTGTCCCCAGTTGGCCCAACGTTGGCATTTGGTTGGAAAGGTTGGCTATATGTTGGGTTGGAACAACGTAAAATGCAAAAGAATATTCGCTACCACGAAAATGTTATGAGATTAGACAACACTCCCCATCCCCCAGACAATGATGCCACCAAATCAGAAAATGCTATAACATATCGCAAGTGTAATTTTTTTTTATATTTTCGATGGTTGGCAAGAAGTTGGTAAACATACCGTTGGTGATAGATGTGTGTTCTTCTGTTGGGTCAAATTTGGGAAACCAACATGTAATGTGTAAGTAGAATGGAACAACTTATGTGAATGAAAACATGTCACTTCCTTGTATTATATAAAATATGATGGTTTATCATAACCGGATAAACGAAGATCTCTCTTTAAAATAAGCTTCGTTTGTACGCCTTGAAGTCTCGTTGCCAGCAATATCATTAGATATAAAACCTGAAACATAAGCAGCAGAAGTGAGACAATTATAAATACTTACTGTTACGAGAGCCCCGTCGTGCGCCTTGTTACGAAAAGCTCCTGTTTACACCGCGAGCAGGCAACGAGGACACACATCAGTTTATAACACACAAAGTCCATACACAGAGCCAAAATTGCAATCTCTAAACCATCAAAGAAATGCGCCGAGGACGGCGAGATATGTGGGTCCGGCAAACTAAGTAAACCTTGAAGTAAGCACAACACTCCTTCAGCAAACTCCAACCACAAGGCACGACGGAGACCAATCACGATCTTTTACGTCACTAACACATGTGGTGGGGCGAGAAGTGTGGACGGAGCCACGAGGTCCAGGGAAGTGGCAGTCGGCGGTGTGGCAGTGAGCAGCGCGTCCAGGCAGCGGCGGCGGAGCCAGGGTGTCCAGGGTGCGAGACCCGGCGAGTCCTTCTTCTAATATGAATTAACTTAACTACTCTGAACTCCTACTTTCCCTATTTCCCCTTCACTCCGTTTGCCTCTTACTAATCAGCACCGCTACAGCCAATCTCTAACTTAAGCAATTCTTCTCGTTTAAATCTCCTACTTCCACTTCCCATCCTTTTAACCTCCAAGATTATGCTTTTCAAACCAAGGATCATAACAGTACGTGCATGCCCAGGATTCGAACACAGAAAATCTCGTACCACAAGCTGTCGTGTAATCAACCGCATTACAGAAGTAGGATTCAGAGCATCAACTGCGGACATAATCAGTCTAATGTTTTGGTAGATAAGCTTTACCAACCTGAAATATTTGCAATTATCTGAGCCACTTGAATCATGTAAGTTTACTCTAACGTAGCACTACTTACTTGAAAAGCTTGATGAAAATCGGTTTAGTGGTCCCTGAGATATGGCGTCAAACCTCTATTTTATGTGACGATCTTCACAAACGGCGGCAAAAAGGATATATCATACATACCGCCAGCATATAAAGTTCGGTTGAAATTTTTTGCGACATACGACGCCCTAAGCAAAAATATTTTCATGGCCATTGTTTTGAAAATATATGACTACACATTTTGTCATGCATATTTAGATGGAATAGAAAGTATATCTTCTCTCATAAATTTGGTGGGAATTTTATAATTTTTTCCCAAAATAGGACATAAAAACTTAATTTTGAATGTGGTGCTATCTTCCAAAAAAGTGGAAAAAATAGCTTATGTATTACCTCATTTGATACTTGCACAGGTACTGCCAGTATACAAAGTTATGTTATAATTAGTAACATAGTTCCGTAGTTATATATTATTAAGCTAAAATGTTTATATAGTCACCATTCTGAAAATAAGGGTCTCGCCCACTTGAAACATATAAATTGATAACGCCTACCATAATGAAACTTCTTCTCTAAATTTTGTAGGAGTTTTTTGATTGTTTCCTGATATATGACATAAACACTTTTTTTATTTGTGTGGCGCTATCTTACAAAATGGCAGATAAATGAAGCTCTGTATAATCACATTTTATGGTTTTTAATAAATACTGTCAGAGTGAACAGTTAAGTGGCAATTTGTTTCATAGTTTCGTGGATTCATTATACTAAGTTAACTTGTTTATATGGCCAACATTTTGAAAATAAATGTCTTATGCACTAAAGATATATCGTTTCTCATGGTCTGCTGTAGTGCTACTTGTTTGCCAAATTTGGTGGGAATCTGTTGGTGTTTTTCCCGAGAAACGACCAAATTTTTTTTTCATGGGTTTAATATCCTACAAAATGGCTTACAAAAACACTTCGTGTAGACAAATTTCATGGTTGTAATATAAACTGCCAGCATACAAAGAGAAGTTGAAATTCATTACATGGTTTTGACGATATAGCGCACTAACCTAAAATATCTATATAGCCGTCATTTTTAAAATAAGTGTCTGACTCACTTAAACCATACTAGTTTACATCGCCTGTCGCAGTACTAATTGTTCCTCCAAATTTGGTAGGGATCGGTTGATTTTTCCGAAATATCACGTAAAAACTTTATACAATTATGTGGAGCTATCTTACAAAATGGTGGGCAAAAGGTGCTTCGTTTGGACACTTCTGATGGTTGTAGTAGACAGTGCCAGCATACTAAGTTAGTGCGAATTGGTTACATGGTTTCATAGATTTAGCATACAAAACTAAAGGGTTTTTCTACTCGCCATTTTTAAAACAGCTGTCTGATCCACTTAAAAAACACAAATCTATGTAGCCTATCGTAGAACTATAGGTTATTCACGGTAAAATTAGCACTTTTGAAAGCCCTGCTTAATATCTACTTATACGCACGTTGTGTAGTCTTCTGCCTTATGTAAAATTAACATTGCCATGGGCCTCATCGCTTTATTCATACGTCAGTTAAATCAAACTGTGAAATTATTATAATGAAAATATTTTACAAATCTCCTAATTTTTACTCAACAATGCATAAAAAAAACAGAAAGCGAAATAAATGATTTAAGTAGACCCAAATGGTTAACTAACACTTTTTATTCGACGTTGAGATATGGAACTACTTTCCCTCCATCGCTACCAACTTTACTGGGCGCATGTCGCTCAGTGTGCCCGTTAAAATATTATGCAGGTAGGAGCAGTGACTTTTTTATAAAGTTGATTTCAAAAGTGCTCACTTTATCGTGAACAGCCTTTACTTGTCTGTAAAATTTGGTAGGAATCGGTAGATTGTTTATCGAGATACGATATTGTTACACGCGGATTCCCACACTGTTTGTTGGCGCTGTGTTATCTGGTTATGCGCGGTCCCGACTCTGTGGAGAGTGACCGACCTCGATCCTTCCCTCTCCATAGGCAGACTCGTTCGCAACAACGTCATCGGCGGCCGGGGTATGATTGATAGGCGACCTGGCATCCCCTGGAATGAATATTGTAGTGATATCCGTCCTTGGAGCAACCCGACATGTAGAGAATAATCTGTATCCGAGCCGACGACGCTATGAATACCCCCTCCCCCCCCCCCTTGCCGGAGAGCAGACAGTCATCTGTCTGAAGCGTGGCAATGGGGCGAAGTCTGGTACAACGAGGGACATCAGCGAAGAGGCCGGACGACGGCGGACGAGTTTTTGTGCGTTGTGTTAACTGACTAGAGGGCGTGGTACCCGACGAGTAGAGTGCTACTGTGCCAGCGGGAGCTCGGAGCGGCTTAGAATATTCCGGAGTGGTGGAACCTGGTCTGGATTAAGGTGGGACTATATGTACATGCGATGCTAACTGTATTGTAAACATTGGAACTGTACAAAAGTGGACACATAATTTATTAAATAACTAAATACGTTTAGATGCACTGTTTATTAAGACCGATTTTAGTTATTTGATTGCATTTATTTCTGCAGAACGATTGACAATCACGTAAAAATTAATTTTTAATGCAAGTGATAGCCATATTGTGACATTTCGAGTCGAGAGTATTTTATTTGTAGTGTCCATAAATAAATTAGGAATTCATTATTGTATTAAGACCTCCGACCCTTTAAAAATCTAGCTAAGCTCACTGACTTTGAGAAATTGTAACAATATAAAAACTTTCATTTAATCATGTAGTGCTATCTTTAAAAAAAAATTATATTTGTTTGCGTATGAACAATTAAAATAGATAATTTCAGCATACAAAGATTGGTCAAAACTCGCTACCATTTTAAATATAAGTGCCCTATCAATTTAAATTGCGTATGTTTACACGGTTTCCATATTGTTACTTGCGCACCAAATTTGGCGAGAATTGATTAAATAGTTTTCGAAAAATAACATAAAAGCTTTATTTGCTCATGTAATGCTATCTTTCAAACTAGCGGACCAACAACACTATCCATAGGGTCAAGTCATGTAATACGACCAGTCTTGTAATACGGCCACAAACATTTCTTTGTACCTTCTAGTGCGCAGCAGTTCGTCGAATGTCCGGCAGATCGCTCGGGGTCATCAGAGCATCCACTGTGTTAGTTACGGAAGAGAACGTTCGGTTGTCGTTGCTTTTTATTGTAAGGGGGATAAAATATTTGAACTCCTGCATCTGAGAGGTAATAAAATGGCGGCTAAAACATATTTACGCTTTAAGAATTTTGTGTGCCATATGTAAATATAAATAGTTATAACCCATGATTAGTTTACTGAAATATAGCTGTGCTTTGTGACATCATCTCGCCACGATTGTGGTTCAAGTTAATGCTGCTACCTCTTTTTTTCTAATCATTGCCGAAGCTCAGAGCGGGGGTGTGCTCGGGCCCTTGTGAGGGCCCTTATACCACCCAGACGGTTGCAGCATTTGTATCTCTCTGCGGGCTGAGGAAGTTTCCCTCACCAGACCGCAACGAACACATAGCCCAGAGGTCAGGACGCCCTGCACGTCAAGGCGATGCTGCTACCTGCCGAGAGATTATGCAGTTATATATACCTGCTGTCTCTTGTAAAACGGCCGGCAGAATACTATGCCTGGCCTATTTACAAGACTGGTTGGCCGTTTTGCAATACACAGATTGAAAATAAACATCTGCCTTTAATGTTTATAGAAAGGAAATTTAAATTGTGTTGAATGCATAGCTATTGATTAGTATGTGTTTAATTATATTTTAAAAATAATTTTTATATTGGAGTCTATAAATAAAATTAATCAAGCCTCTTACTCACAGTCAAAGGTTAGCCACTAAAAAACAATATTTAGGCTTACTCGTGAATATTTAGGGTACTACGGTGTGCAGATGTTTCATTAAAAACTGGTAACTTTATTTTTGTATTATCACATTGAGCAGAAATAACGTCGAAGAGAATTGAGTAAATGCAGGCAGCTCCTATATTTACATAATGAATCCACTGCCATTAGGTGACCACCACAGTACTCGATTTTATACTTAATTTTCTTTCTAATTGTAATGTTATTTTTAGCTTAAACATTTACATTTTGTAAAATTAACTGAGAAATGTGTTTGTATAAATATTTTGACTGCGAGAAATAGGAATTTAATAAACATGATGCGAGAAAGTGTTGTTAACAAAATATTTTTTTACTGCATATTTCTAAAAAATGCGTGAACGGAAAACGCAGTGCCAAAGTTGGGATTTACAAAGTATGCAAGCTGCTGTGGATGCAGTTAGTTCCAGGCATCTTCCTTCTGCAGCATCAAAGCAATACAACATTCCCAGGACAATCTTAAGACGTCAGTTGCAGTTTGAAACCGTAAAGAAGGGAATGGGCAGGAAGCAGGATATCCCACCAGAAATAGAAGCTTCCCTCGTTGACCACATTTTTTAAATGGAATCAAGATGATTTGGCTTGACAATTAGCGAAGTAGAAACTGTTGTATACAAACTTGCACTTAAAGAAGGACTAAAAGTAAGATTCCTACATGAAATGAGGACAGCAGGCAAAATTTGGTTTTATGCTTTTAAAAAACGACATCCCAATCTTTCAGTCAGGAAACCAGAAGCCCTGTCTTTGGCACGAGCCAGAGACATGAACAAGCCAGATTACATTTTTTTTTAGATGTTTGAGAATTTGTTAAATGAAAACAACTTGTCAGGAGACCCTGCAAGAATCCATAATGCGGATGAAACAGGACTCCAGCTAAACAACCGTCTAGAAAAAAATCCTTAGTATGAAAGGAAAACGAAATGTGATGAGTGTTACTGCTAAGGAAAGAGGAGAGACTGTGACAGTAATTGCACGTGTCAGCGCAACTGTTTTCCTACCGCCATTTGTAATTTTTAAGGGGAAAATATGAAACAGGAATTCAGGGACAATTTACCTCCAGGTTCAGTTGTTTTCATGAGTGATTCTGGATACATAACAATTGAACTCTTTCGGAAGTTTCTTGAACATTTCGTCACACATAAACCACAAGGAAAGAAGACGAATCTCTTGGTACTGGACGGTCCCTCGACCCATGTCAGTGACCCAGACATTTTACAGTTTGCTGTTGACAAGAATATCATAATGATCAGCATCCCACCTCACACCCCGCACTACATCCAACCACTTGACAGGTCATTTTTCAGATCCCTGAAAATACATTACTATGATGCATGTAACAGCTGGATAAAGCAGAACCCAACTAGAAGCATAACAAAACTTCAGTTTGGAATGCTTCTTCCTCAGGCCTGGGGTAAAGCCTGCTCTGTTGAAAATGGCGTGAGTGGATTTTGAGCTTGTGGGCTTGTGCCGTTTAATCCAGGAGCAATTTCCGAATCAGTATTTTCTCCCTCTGAGTGTTTTCAGATGACAGAATCTGAAACACCAGCAGAAAGGTCACACATTGTTCATTTCAACCAACAAATGTAGAGCCCGTACCTGGAACATCTGGGTTAAGTGACCGTGGTGTGTGCAGACAAACCAAAAAGAGACTGAGCTGCTCTTCAAGTGATTCGTCACCTGAAGATTCGTTTAGTGAAGATTTACACAGAATGAAAGACATAAATTCATTATTGCAGCAGCTGTGCCCCACTCCAAGAATACTGCAGAAGAAGTCATCAAGCATATGCCATCAGAGCACATAAAGAAAATGAAAGAGAAGAAAGGCACGAACACTGCAAAACCGAAGAAGGAAAAGTTCAAAAAGAGTGCAAATAACATATGTTTGAAAAAGGCCGCAGGAATAAAAAAAAAAAACTCAAATAAAAGTTCAGAAACTGCATGCTTGTATTGTGATAGGCTCTTTAGTGTGCAGAAGCAGTAAACATTGCCAAATGTGTGTAGGGACTGTATAAATACTTGAAAATGATCGCTATCATCATTGGCCGTATTACAGGACATTCTTGCAAAATTACCTTTTTTGTCTGTTCCCTGTAATATTAAATTACCAATATTATAAACAATGTATATTAAACTTTTGACCCATCACTTTAATCTAGATAAAATTTCCCACAATTTGACCTTTTATTTATGTTTCTATGTGCATCCATTCAGAAGATATAATCTATCGCATATATTGGTGGCCGTATTACAGGACTTGACCCAATCTAAGTTCGGTACTTACGCGATGTACTATCAGCACACACGATTTTGTTCAAATCGACTGGAAGATCCTTGTGACATAACATAGCACTCTAAATGTTAAAATTGCTGTTATTTTGAAAGTCAGCACCCGACGATTTTTAAAACTACGAAAGTCGGATGTCCTTACTAAGGACTGTATGTACATTGATTTATGTGAAATTCGCGATTCACGTATTAAAAAGTTTTTAGGGGCACACACACAAAAACACACACAGACAAAACAAATACGTGCATAAATAGGAACAGATACACACAGACACACAATTCCACACATAAATACACATTCACAGATATACAGACCGGAAAGTTGTCCCATAAGCCTTTCTTTCCTTTGGAAAGTAGGCTAAAACATAATTTTCATGGAATATGAAAACTTTTCTAATGTAATTGATCTTTAAACTGTCTTTCGTTCCTCATGTTTTGAGACAATGTTGTGAACATTATAGTTGGCACGTGGGTACTTTTTGTTATGTTGGGCCAACATTGCGTTGTAAGCATTACGCCATCATAGGGTCTTATTAATTAATATTTACTTAATTTAATAGTAGATAATTCATTTTATTTGTTAATGGTCCAGGTTTCTGCTCACAACAGATAGTTTTTTTTTAATAAACAATATGTTGTTGGTTGTGTATTGGTTATTAGGTGGAAAATATGCTGTTATGACTAGTAGGTATTCGTAAATTTGCCAACGCCTCTTAATTGGTAGTATTTGGTTGGTAAGGTTGGAAATACGATGTGTTGGAATCCGAACACTTGGTCAATGGTTTTGGAATACAATTATAAATGTAAAGTTTATATATATATATATATATGTATATATATATATATATATATATATATATATATATATATATATATATATATATATATATATATATATATATTCAGGTAACCAACTTTTAAGATGTGTAAAGCTAAGGAATTAATAGTGGAATTAAGTTTTACTTTAAAACAGTTGACTTTTGGCTGGTCCGGTGATATGCGTGGTGGTATGTATGTACGTTATGTTGGAATAAAAACTAACATATGCTAATTCACACCAGTTTTCGTTACGTAGCTCCACGCATATGTGATAGAATATTATCCTGCGACACTGCTCATAATTTTTGACATTACTAGCTCTGAGTCAATATGAGGTTTAAAAGTAAATTATACGTGAAATACTAGAAAGTGTGTAAGGTACTTCATCAGTTTATTTCTCATAGGACGATAATTAAATATTGCTTAAAAGCAGAAAAATATTACATAAATACATAAAAAAAGAATACATAACACAGGATATTGAACTGCAGAACTATGTTATGAGTATATCACTTCGCTGCTGGACATGGCAGTCGGAGAAGTGTAGTTGATAACACATCGGGCTGATAACCTAAAGGCGCGTGTTTGAATACGACATACACAAAGATAATTTTAACTTGATAATATGAAGAGAAAATAATGTTTACTAATGAGTTAACACACTATTATTGTTAACTTTTAGCTACTAGGTAAATTAGATTAAAACACTGGTAATACACATTAGCAGAATGTCGTTTACTGGTTGGCATCATACACTGACATGGCAGAAGTCATGGGATACCCGTCTAATAACATGACGGGCCGCCTCTAGCCCGAAGTGCGGTAACTCGACGTGGCATGGACTCCACAAGTGGATGGAAAACCTCTGGAGAGATGTTAAGCCATGCTGTCTGAATAGCTGCCCAAGGTTCCCTGGTATTTCTAGGTGCAGGATCTGGGGTGCGAATGGCTCTCTCCACCACGTCCCATAAATGCTCGATTAGGTTAATGTCGGCGGAACCTGCTGGCCACTCCATTCGATGGAACTCTCCTGAATGCTCGCCGAACCAATCTTGGACATCCGCGGCCTGATGAGTCGGTGCATTATCCTGTTGCTTCCCATCGTTGTCAGGAAAACTGAAGTCCATGAACGGCTGCAAATGGTCACCAAGGAGAGTTTTGTAGCGGTAACCATTGAGTTTTGTGAGTACATGGACAAGTGGGCCCAACTCATGACATGTGAACACACTCCACATAATTACAGTGTCACCACCAGTCTGCATAGTGCCTTGTTGACAACTGGTATCCATGGTATCATTGGGTTTGCGCCATACCCGAACCCTGCCATCAGTCAGAAACAACCTGTATCGGGCCTCATCGGATCATTCTACACGTTTACAGTCCTCCAGGGTTCAATTAGCAACCTCACGGGCCCAAGTGAGGCGTTGTGCCCGGTGTCGTGATGTCACCAGGGGCATTCTGGTGGGTCTTCTGCTTCCATATCCCATGGAAGCTAATGCACATTGCACAGATCTGCGCTAGATACACGTCTGACACCTCATGCATTGAATATGGCTGTGATTAGAGCAAGTGTTCCTGCTCTGTCAGCACGGACAATTATACCCAATCTCCGCTGGTCACGATCGTCAAGTAACTTTGGACGGCCACTGCGTTGTCCACGGAGGATCGTAATTCTTGATTTTAATATTCCCTGTAAATACGTGACACCGTGGATCCAGGAATATTGAAAGTCTCCACAACTTCTGAAATTGAATGTCCCATCTTACTGGCACCCACAATCATGCTCCGTTCGAACTCTGATAACTCACATCGCCTTGCCATGAGCATGTAAACAACAGTCAATCCGAATGACACGACCAACTGTTCACAACTAAGACCAGTTTAGGCCGTGCAACGTCGTTCCACAGCGGTGGCGCCACGAGTCATTCAGGTACGTAGTACTATTCCATGACTTATGTTATGTCAGTGTATATACAATAACACATCCTGCAACACATTAGCAACGTCGAAGCATGGTAGTAAATATTTCGTTGGTCAATGATTGCGTGAATGCTTTTCTGAAAGAAAACACATTACTCGTAAAAGTGTGCGCACAATCATAACATTAAGTTGGGCCAGTGCTGTATTTCAATTGGCAACCAACACAAAAGTCATGTTAGGCCAACGTAGGCCCGCGTGACATTTTGGCGTTGGGCCAACGTAATACGCCAAAATTGGCCCAACATTAGAGCCCAACGCTGGGTCAACGTTGGCCCAACCAAATGTTGCTACAGAAGCCTGTACGGGAAACATTACAATTTTCGTTAGTATTACGATAGTAAAATATTTACAATGGTTGTATGTTCTATATTACCGGTTACACCTTTACGATATCGACATTGCCAATGTTTTACAGAATACCGCGATCTATTCTACAGTCTTCAAGACAGCGTTGTATCGAAAAGATTGTCGAAAAGTCAATATCTCACAGCCGTAATCCAGAGCTTCCAGAGTCCTTTTCTCTGTCAGTAGTAAAGACGCTAAGTGAACAGTCTGGATCGATTACCAGCTGGGAAGAGATTTTTCTCCTCTCTGTATCCTTGCAAGGCACTGGGCGGAGCCGGCCTTTTAGTAAAATTGATGCCAGCGCGCCAATAAAGAGTTGTATATGTTGAATCCCACCTTTGTTTCTGCAGCTTATAAATCAAAATATTTACAGAAGAAATATGGGCGTGTCAGAACCATATAATCGACTTTTTTTGCATACTGCCAAGGAAGTGTGTACAGTAAATCTATACGAGGTTGCACCGAAGACGAGCATATCCATTTGAGTTTGGTTGGCAACGGAGTAGTCATTATTCTTTCTGAGTAGTCTCAGGCTGATGCTTTTATTTTTCTTCCCTCACTGCAGCGAGTGAGTACTGTCGCGTTGGTGACATCTTTGCGTATTTGGTCATTTTGTGACATTTATTTTGCTTTATCCACATTAGGTACTAACTTCATGCAGGCCTGTCACTAGTTTTCTAATGCGTTTTTTTTTTAAATGAAAGTGACATTTCGAGTTCTCATTTTGTATTCATATCTCATTCTGAGTTTACCGGTAAAGTATGCTACATCATTTCTAATAAAAACAAACTGAAATACGAATACATATTTAATATAATTTCTTAAAACCAATCATATATATATCCAGTACGTCTGAATCTTTTAAATTCCATCGAAAAATTTACTAGACATTAGAAAAACTCTCGATAGATTTTAATGAAAATGTCGCAAAGATTAGGTTTTTATAAGGCTGTGGATAATTATTTTGGCACTTCCACACTTATCCATAAATAGCTTTATCATCTAATTTTTACAGAAGCGGGAAGTGCCAAATAACAAAGGTATACTCTAAACTACGACAGCACAGAGAAAATTACCTAGCTACTGTAAGGTAATAATTGCAAACTTTGGGGAACATATTTTTCTTTACATATAACATAGAATTACCGCACTCTGGAGTAAAACTCACTTCATGGCAGTGGAAAATACCATACGTGGCTGGGAAAATTACCTTACGACGGGTGGATTTCCTCAGCATTGTCTCAACAGCTCGATGGGAGGACGGGAGAAAGGAAAAAAACGAGGCGCCACATTGGACAGCTTGTAGGACTTTATTCGTTAGGGCAGGCATATAACAAGGCAACAAAAATTAATTTTAAAATACAAAATCTGTAAAATACTAAGCTTATAATCAAATTGTTAATTGTGAAAAACAGGAAATAAGAAAATTCGTAACAGGCTGTGGAAAACGGATAGCTTTTTGATCCCGTATTGAAATCTCAATACACAAATTTATCTTTACCCGCGTAATTTTTATGGCAAGGGAATTATTAAAATACTGGGAGAGGTATTGACTTGAAAGCAATAATAAAACCACTAAAGAAATTCTACACAAACTTTGCTTTGCACCGCACAAAACTAACTGATCAGCCTGTTACACGAAATAATTAATATAACGAGTTCCAGGAATAACTCATTTCTCAAGTTGCTCTTAGAATGGCGGGAATGTTAAAGCTAATAATATATTTTCTGATCACTTGTATAGTTATTTCAATTAAAAATTTTGCAGGTAACTAAACTAAATACTTTTTGTATTTATTTTTTGTGGAGAATTCTTTTAGTACGCTAATAATCACTAACACAACTACGTTGTCGCCATGGTGTGATGATCGCGCACCGCTCTCCCGAGATAGAGGACTGTGATCCGCGCGAACCCGCCGGAAAGTTTCGAGGATTCTAGACTTGTGGTCTCGGTTACTATTCGTCTGAGGGATATAGGTAATAATTACATAAACAGTACATATAATTCTGACCTTTTTATAATTTCATTTTATTATAAAATTAAATAAATATTCCCTTAATTTTAGTTATGGGATTTTCCCACACTTTTGTCAGGTACTTTTTTCGTACGATTAAAGAATAGTACTTTACTGATTATGTAAATTTACTTTACATTTGAGAGATAATTTTACCTTACATGTAAGGGTAATTTTCTTCCCTTACATGTAAGGGAATTTTACCTCAAACTTTTACATTGTAGGTTTTTGAACACAGTCGACCAACGTGTCAAGTTGCTAGGATCAAGAACGCGGGATATTGTTTGCCTCAGTCAAAGTCTACACTCTACGAGTAACTTGTCACCGAATACATTTTTGTTGCAAATTTTTTATATAACAAGCATCCGATCTCAATTCTGATATTCTCGTAATGAATGAACTGAAACAATGGCGACGAAAAAGTATTAACTTCAAAAAATTAAAGACGCCATACGCGAGTTTGACACTTCAAAATATTAATCAATACCGTGTATGAAAATTATGCTCATTTTTACAAAAACATGCATACATAAGAATTTTTTAATAATTTTCCTTAGAGGAAGTAACTACTGACAGAATTTTAACCTTACAGTATTTCATATCGATTAGTTGTTTAGTTCCTATAGTTCATTCACGGTTACTTCCAAATTTTCTAAGACCTGCTTAAGTCCTACTTTCAGAATATTCCTCCACCTCATCTAAACAAAGCTTAACTGACTCTAGAAAATTACACCAAAGGGACAACGCACTGCATTCGTGCGCACGCAGTCTAATAATTATTTGCATAAGAACTATTTGTTTCCAGGCATTGCCAGTAACACACGTAGTTGCTGTTTTTAGTATTAATTGTAAATAAAATTTCATAATTAATAAATAATATATAAGTTAAGTAACATTTCAATGTAACAAAAATAGGGTACTTTTCTGTTAACACAAGTACAAAACGCTTGTGAAACATGGCGTAATTAGGAAACAACCAAACGTGCCATACACTGTGTGATTTTTTAAAGGTTTGTTTCGAAAAGACTGAAGAAACCGTAAATATTTTTTGTCACAAAAACCTAAAATTCGTGCTTTTGAAAGCTAATTGTACGAGAGCTACAAGCTTAGGAAAAAGTTTTACAAAAGAGAAGTTATCTCATTTACAGTGTCAACAAACTGACCTGTTTTTCACGTGAATATAAAAATAATGAGCTAACAAATATCAAATATCCTTACTGAGAGAATTTCAACCGCGATTTAATTTTACAGTGCCTGATATATTTCATGCAACTCAAGGACGCCGTCTGGCCAGAAGTATTTCGCATGTCCGAGCCTAGAAGCACGAGAGCGACCTACACATGGGTGCGTGCAAAGCACTGCGATGACGTGCAGTCTCTCTCGTCAATTCGCTTCATAAAACTTTCAGCGGAGGCCCGCTCATTTAATGGTTTAATAAATTAACCGTAAAAAATTTCTAAAACCAATATTTTGTTTATAAATGCACTAGAAAGAGAATACTAATTATAGTAGTAGTTACAGAATTTGTAGAACTTGTAAAACGTGGTCGAACAGCCGTAATAAACTTTACTTCAAATTGATATGTTTTTATGAGTTTAAATTTAGTATCTAAAAGCTTGACGCAATATAGAACGTATATCTAATTTGCATAAGCATAGTAAGCACACACCTTGCTTAAGGCTCTCAACTATTCACAATATGGAACGTATAGCTCATTTGAGTAAGCGCAGTAAGCACATGTCGTGCGTAAGGCTCTTTAACTACTCGTAATATAGAACGTATACCTCATTTGCGTAAACGTAGTAAGCAAATATCGAACCAGAAGTTTCATACCTAAATACCTAACATTTATCGTGGTATTATCACCTTTTCACTTTTTAAAAATACGCATTAGAGACGGAAGTAAGAACAGGCTACTATCAGGCAGATGTGGAAAATTTCTTTTAAATACTATTCGCAAGCAGGCACTGCTGGAAAATATTGAACAGCTTTTAAATGACAACTACACGGCTGGAGCTGTGCGCTATATTTGGGAACAAACTGTGCTTTTAGGTTGAACACTCCCCTTGTAAATGATGCTGAGAAGTTCACTGGCACCGCTACATTAAACCGAGCGTCGCCAGGCCTGCGATAAAGGCTGGGATGCTGAGGAAGAGACAGCCCTAGCCACTTGTACATCCTCTTCCAATGACCATAAAAATAACCCTAGACCCTACCTACGCTCTATTCACTGTATATTAACACTTGTTTAATACTATACGTGTTCCAGGACACTGCGAAATATCAGAAAATATTTACCAATAAATATAAGCGCTATCAGCTCCTTCCACGTAGTACGTTCCACCACTACAATTATTTTAGCTGCGCTGTAAAGCATTTACGGATAACAAGACCTTTCTTACAAAAAAAACCGAATGAAAGTTGATTTAGCATTGATATTTATACATGTATTAATTTATAATTCTTTGTGTATAGGGACTAACACACTGCTAAACGACATGACACCTTTTTCCAAGCGTGACTATTGTTACGTGGCTTTGTGAATCGAATTTTGTCATATTTAGTGTAATTTTGTATAATTCAGAAATTTTTGTTTTCTAGAGTAATTTATATGGTAAAAGTTGTATTACCTTTAGTATAAAATAATAGCAAAAGTTAAATTCATGACGATATTTAAAAAATAACACTTACTTGGGCGTTTTTATTGCCTCGAACAGTGTAGTGATGGAGCATTTCATACGTTATGACTAGTGAGAAATAAGCTTTTACTGTGTGGAATGGAATAGCTTCAAAAGTAATGTTATTTTGTTAAAATTACTTTAGTGAAAGACAGCAAAAATTGACAACTGTAACACTTAACAGTAAATCAGAGCGAATACACATGTGGAATAAGCTCTGCTAGCTCATTATGACTAAGGCTGGAATGTAGTACACTAAAAAATACGAACAGTCTATGTATAAAAATTTCGCTCCGGATATATAAGTAAAACTACAACCAGTTTATACTGTACATTTCCCTTAAGCGTGCCCATTCATTTGTATGTACCGGGTTTTACTGTACACTAACAAAGAACTGTAGATAATGTATGAAAAGCAATGTTGTATAAAACCAATTATAGTCCAATCGCGGTTCCTTCACACTTTTTAAATCAAACTTTTGAAAAATCACCCCAAGTCTAGCGTGTTTGGCTGTTTCTAAAATATGTCATGCATCACAAGCGTTTTATACTTCCGTTGACACAGAATTATTTTATTTTTGGTTAGTTTGAACTTTCTTCAATAATAATGAATGTAAACAAACCCAGTGAGAAAATAAAGGTGTGTTGGTAATGCCTAGTAAGAAATGGTTCTGACGCAAAATATTATTAGACAGAGTGCGTGCACACTAATGCAGTGCGTTGTTCCCTTGGTGCAATTTTCTAAACTTTGCTAAACTTTGTTTGCGTGACAAGCAGGAATATTCTGAAATCAGAATTTAGCAGGGCTTCAGGAAAGTTGGAGGTAACCGCTAATGGTGAGTAGTTTTGACCCGTGAACAGTATTGTAACGGCGCCGCTTCACTTGCGAGAAGTTTTGAGTTCAAGTTTTGTTTCAAGGCATAGATACAGACCTAAGTGTTACAGCTTTAAATAATTTTTATTACTTTTAAGCATCCCACCTGATATCCCGTTTGGCGCATTTACAATAGTTGTACATTCAGACCTACAATATTGCAGTATACTACGGCCCTTAAAAGGACTCCAGCTGTTAGAAAAATAAAAAAAAATAAAAATAATAAAACTCATTTAACAATATTTTGCCAATGTACAAACGCTGAAACCTCCATTTCACAAAAACTGACGTTAAACTTTTGTACGTACACAAGAACTTACATTAAAAAAAATAAAATATTGTGTACCTGAGACAAGCCATTTGTTAAAAGGCGAGAAAAGATTTGTGCCGAAATATCTAGTTTTTTTTTTTTCCTCAATAGAGGTGGATGTTGGGAAGGAAAATTGGCCCACGCGTCTCTGCGTAGGACGCATGCGTGCCAGGGTAACCAGTTTTATCATAGGACAGTTAGCGTGCTAATGGCGTAGACCTCGCCTGAACGCGCAGACGTCGATAAATAACAAGAAAATACAACGCGGCCGCAACCTTGCCAAACGATTTTTGAACCAGCTGTCAATATCGTGTAGCAACTGTTGCTGTTACCAACATTACGTTCTGATTTTAAATTATAACTGTCTTTCAGTCAGGGACGTATCCGGAAATCTGTTTCGGAGGGTACCCAAAGTCACTTTGATAACAATTAGAAACTATCATGAGCCGTACCTTAAGTAATGCCTGGTTCACATGTACGCCGACCGCGCCAAACAGACAGTGCGGAAAACTAGAATCGGTCATAAGCCGTCCTCGGTTTCCTTTAATGTATCCTTTTTCTTTTGGTAATAAAAACAAAACAAGATAAAACTAAATTACATTTACAAAAACAGAAATATATCATAATGAAATTGCATTATTACGTACTGTACGTGAATTATATGTGCCTTAGATTAAAGCCATTTACTAGATTTATAAAACCAGATACACGTGAAAGCAGATGGAAGTAAACCCTACATAAAAGAAAAAATATTTGCTCAAATTTTGGGGAGAGCCCGATCCCGTCGGGTCCACCCCTGATTACGTCCCTGCTTTCAGTATAGCCCGTTTGAGTTAGAAATAGAAACATGTTTGTCTATATTCTATCGTTTAGTCCGATTAGCCGTGTACATGACTGTTTTCAAATGTTTCCTCATTTCTTACAAATTAAAATTACATATTTAACAGAGTTTATGTGCTCTGCACAAATTTTGTGAAATGACAGCACAAATGCCGCTCACGCAAATGATTTTTTAGTGTTTTGATTTTTAAAAATCTTCTCGTTTTCTGTTTACAGACAGACGTATATTAGGCTAAAGACTCGGTCGATAGCTTGTCATGTAACCACTCTAAAGGTTTCTTCAAGAGACGCGGTGACGGACGATGTGGATATGAGCTGTAGAATTTCCAGACACGATCTCCCGCCTTTGACGTGCTTCTACTAAACAATAACCGGGTGTCCTTTGATCCCGCCAGGATTATAGACGCAGGAGCCATCTGAGTTGCGAGATGCGTTCCGAGAAGCCGTCTAAAAACAGACAAGGCGCGCGGGCAGCTCAGCTCGTCTGTCCTGATGGCAGGACTTCCGGAATGTTGCTGGTGGTCGCCCGTCCTTGGAAGCAGCTGAGAAAAGAGAGAGAGAAAATAAAGAGGTCATTTTCTGGTCCTCCCGCTGTTGCACGGTGCTCCCAGAAGGGTGTGTAGGTTCTGTATTTTTTATTTTCCATCCCAAGGTTCGGCGAAGAAGAGGAATCCCATTTCATTTCAAGGACAGCATCTGTGCACAGAACCTGGTTGCGCAGCTGATACTAACACACCTCTCCACACGAGGCAGAGATCGAGATAACGACAGTGCATGGTTCACGTAATCATACCGTACCTTAGCTTCGAATGTAATACGGCTTCGACACGTGTCAGAAGTCTGCTGACGGAACGGCGTATCGAATGCTCAGAGCGCTAACTGAATCTGCCCACTCGCCAATTTAAAGGCAGACCTGACGTGATTACCACACCGCAGCAATCACCATTCGTCGACGAAAAGGTGCTATTGAAATCTTGGTTTGTACTGGACACTATTTCCAGCGGGGGATGTTGGCGTTGTGTTGCCGACACTATGAGTGGCCTAGCAAGTTTGTCTCACAAGTAATCCTACTGGGTTCGATAAAATCAGCAGGGCCGATTGTTCAATCGATATTTTGAGCTGTTAACGTTATTGGGTGAATAGAGTATCCAATAATAGATGTACAACCCGAACGCCGGCTAAGTTGTTCACGGTAAAATGAGCACTTTTGAAGACCCTGCTTGATCTACTTGTATGCACGTCATGTATAATTCCGCCTTATGAAAAATTAACATAACCATGGACCTCATCACTTTATTCATGCCTCGGTCAAGTGAAACAGTGGAATTATTAGAAAATCAAATATGTTACAAATTTGGTCATTTTTATACTTCAGAGCATTAAAAAAAAAAATTAAAGGAATAATTTAAGAGTTCACAAATAATTACCTAAAACTTTTTATTCGACGTTAAGATATGGAACTACTTTCCATCCATTATTACCAACTTTACCGGATTCATGCCACTCAGTGCACCAGTTATAATATATGCAGGTAGGAGCTGTGATATTTTTCTAAGGTTGATTTCCAATGTGCTCGCTTTATCGTGAACAGCCGTTAGGCACTGTGATTCTGAGGTGGTTTTCTCGTCACTTTCCGCAGTATAAAAATGAAGGATAAAAATGTTCTACTCGGGTGAGAATCGAAGCCGAGACTTTTAATACACTAGTCAAGTGTCATGAAGAAAGGGTCAACTATAAACATGTTTGTTCATTTTTAATAACATTGTCTTTTAACAGTTTTGAATTTGTTAAACGTTTGTTTTAAAGTTCCCACTATGGTTTACGTTTTCAATTATATGTAGCTTAAGGTAGGTTGCCTGAGTTAGAACTTAGACCCACGACTCTATTAGGATCAAATCACCACCTTTTGTTCTATACTGGTTGTTCTAGTCACGATGAAGTAGTTATTTTTATATACTACGCAGTTCCTCTTGAGGCTCGAACCATCCTCATCCGCGCATATGACGAAATGCAAAATTCTTACCTTTGCACTGGATACCCGTCATTTTGTGGCATTTCATAACACATTATTTTATCGAAGTTTTTGTGAAGGCCCATACGCTTGTCACCACTGTAAGCCCTCTTCAGGAAACACACAAACTGCATGCTAAATTATATTTTTTCGATTATAGGTATAGAGGAGTGCCTGGTATCACGATTTAATATTAATTTAGAAAATTATCCATTAGACAAACATAATACAATAATAAAAGATTAAGAATCTCTTTAATATTTTTGCAAATGTAATAGTATGAGCTAATTCCTCAACGAATCTGCCTAAATAAGGGGGCCATGGTGGCATAGTGGTCAGACTGCTCGCCTTCTATCAATGGTATCCGGGTCCGGCGAAGTGACCCCGTATTTTTACATGTGGGAAACGTGGCGGATGTTGCATGTTATCATGTGCCGGTGGGTGTTAACTGGTCACTCCTATTTCTCCCGCTCTTGCATCCCACCGCTACTCCATTTTCACTTCACTTCGCCTCAAGCCTACCTTGAACTTTCTTCCCTCCTCCGACGCCGGGAAGCGCGGGAGCGATAAGGGCGACACTGACGGGCGCATCAAGTGGGCTATCGACGCTAAGTGCAAGGCTCTGAACTGGCGTGCAGTGTTCTAGTGACTGAGTGAAAAGATTTGGGTGGCTCTTAACAGCGAGGTCTTGAGAGCCGATGAGGGTGATTGAAATGAGTATGGAGCAGAAATAAGTATGGAGCAGCGCCCGAATGAAAGGGAGGGGGAACGGGAGACCCCCGAAAAAAACCGCCGACCAGCGGCATCGTCCGGCAGGATTCCCACACGCGAAAATCCGGTAGTGCGCTGGCCCGGGATTGAATCCGGTTCGCCTTGGTGGGAGGCGAGCAGGCTAACCTCTTAGCCATCGTGGTCCTCCCAGTGTTTTAGTCACACTGCGTGTACCTATGGGACTTTCAGCGGTGGCCTAATATTTTATTGATGGCGAGTCTGTAGGAAGGTTCAGTGCAGGGCCCTTGAGTAGTTTTATATGGATGAGATGGGTATATTTTGAGATACAGCGCTTTGAAAAGGCCACTTTTAGCCATTTTAGAGTACTCTGTATGGTGTTTGTAGCGTGCGTGACATTTTGAAAGTACTCAACAGCCATCGCCTGAAGTGTGTGTTACTTTTGTAGAGCAACACATTGAACGTACGTTTAATAGTTACGTGGAAAAACGTGTAATTCAAACAATCTGCAACGAAGTTCAAGCACCAGCTAGGCGGAAGCCTTAAGTTAGGCTAGAAACAAAATAACATTGAGCCAGTTGCAGTCGGTTGTGGCCAGGCGAGCGAGTTAATCACCAAGCTGTGTTGAGACCTGAGTGTGACGACCTACCCAGTGTCAAGATGAGTCACTTCGACAGCGAGGTGTGTGTGCTCATGGCGTCGAATAACTGCTGTGTTATTTGCGGCGGGGAGTCGACAACTTGAGAGCGCTGTTACAGATGTACGGAGTGTTCGAGGTGCTCCCAGGTCGACACTTGCAGATTGTTATCATAACTTATCTGAATTATGCGAAGGTCGATGATGTTTGAGGGAAACTTTGGATGTGTCCAAATTCAGTAAGTTACCACATGCCCCTCCCTACTTGCCCTCGATCCCTTCGTGTTTAATGGCCCCTTGTTCCCATCCAGAAAAAGTGTTTGTTCGGGAATTTGGAAGCTCTTGTTAGTTTGCACTTCTATTTATGTTCTGTTGACTTTTATTCTAAGTGAGTTTCACTGGTCTTACTGACAGTAGAAAGTGTTTTCCACGACATGCAAAGTTGTAAACATCGGTAAGTGACCACCGAAAACCAACCAAGTGCTCGAGAAAGGGCACGTGTCATGTCATGCGCCCCTGGGTAAAGGACTTCTATAGGGCTCATTCGTGCTTTTGATGTGACTTGGATAGAGGCAAAGTGACATCACTAACTTTAGGCTCTTTTCTAAGGCACTAAACCAGCTAACGAGCGAGGTAGCGCAGCGATAACTCACTGGGCTAGCATTCGAAAGGTCCCGGGTTCGATTCCCGATCCGGTCATCCTGATTTAGGTCTTCCATGGTTTCCCGAAATTACTCCAGATGAATGCTGGGATGGGTCCTTAACAAAGGCCATGACCGATTCCTTTCCAATCTATCCCCAATCCCTCCCTTCTGCGCAAGTTGCACTGTTACTGGCTTACCGGACATCCCCCAAAATTAAGTCCTTCACAGCCCGATCGCACTGAGCCAAATGCAGTTAATAGATATACCGCCATGCTTAAATTTAACGGGATGGACATGCGCGGATAGCGGTAGTTAGTGTTTGTGTGAGTAAATTAGTGTAGTTTTCTTTTCTCTTTCGTGGCAGTGTCAAAATTGTAAAGTTCCCGGTGGATCCTGAAGAACAAAAGAGCCAATTTAGCTTTTGCATTTGCGGAGGTTAAAGTTACTTGGCTAGAAAGTAGCGATCTAGGTATGACCTTTTATAGGTATCGGCCACTTAGAGGGGAGGTTTGGAGAGGCCAGCTTTGTTTCTAATGACCTCGCTATCCACAAGACGTTAAGCTCAATTACTTACCTACGTACCTACGTACGAAGCCAGGTAATGGCCCTTAGGCCGGGAACACACGACACCAGAAAACGCCCGGTACCCGTTCACGGGCGTCCGGCCGGGCCTATTCTAGCCTTGCATCATGCCGGGCCTGGTCCCTGACGGTGTGTGATGCTCAATGCCTCTCCATGTATCATCAAAATTGGACAGGCCGGATCCGGCCCGTCAAGCTTGCCGTGTGTTCCCGGCCTTAGGTGGTGAATTTGGACACAGTTGAAAAACATTTCTACTGTTTGTTTTCTAATTTTGCTTGCGAAAGCCACTAAATGTTGACGAATTGCGAATACGAAGGCCTGCCTTTGACCTCGACTAACATGAAGCCGCGACCTGCATCATATTTACCTGGTTACCGTCAGTGTCGATTCTGCGATCGAGTTTTCACCTATGGTCTAAATGTCTGTCGGCATGGCGAAGAGTCCTTTTCGCGCGATGAAGCATTACGACATTGGTCCCATGCAGTTTGTGCAATGTGATAAAATGAAGGAACACATCGAGAACTGCAAGGGTTCGTCTACTGGGAGTCAACAAGTGATGTCATCAATACCTCCTGCAACATCGATGGGTACGGTTTCCGCAGACGATTCTGACGAGACAGTTAATGGTAAAGGTGGAATGATTGAGACTTACACTTGCAAGATATTCGCGTGAAGTCGACGAACTTCAAAATAAACGACCATCATCTCTATATACTGATGAACATACAACTGCTGCTACAAATAAAAGTAAACTTGATATTTTAGATGAAGCAGGATGTGAAGACGATCATGAAGATAGCATTCATGATAACTATGACGAGAGTGTTGACAGTGAAGACGATGATGATTCCCTCAACGTCCCCACACATTTCACCAACTAGTTTCCTTCTACAAGTGGAGTGAAGAAGGTAGAAGACGTCTGAAACACCGGCTACATGTTTAGCGTACACCCGAATGAACTTGTTGATAGACTCAAAATATCAGAAGAGGAAACGCACTCGGAACCATACACAGCAATTTCGCAAGGCAGAATGGAACGAAGCAGGTGCGTTTCTAGCTTATATAATATTTTTGGAACTATTTCCCTTGTATCCCTCCACAGACAGTCTGTACAGACTGACTCCTCCTCCTCATTCTCCTCTTCCTTCTCCTCCTCATGCCGCTGGGTCATATGCACATATGTACTCATTTTGCCTTGGAAACATTAACGTGACTGGTGTTCCTGGTCCCAATACCAGTTTTTATAATGTGTTATCAGTCTCGCCTGCAAATTATAATATTTCGCGCTGTGTGTGTGCATATGTGTAGGTGTGTGTGGGTGTGTGTATGTGTGCATGCATGTTTGTGTTTGGCGCATGAGCGAGTGGAGAATGTAGCCAATAATCTTCTTCGAGTTTTTGTTTTCAAGTTAATGGGGCCAAGGTTGAGGTTGTCTGCATTTAATATGGCTGTAGTAGTTAGTAATGTAATATGCTTATTGACATTTATGTATTTTTTCCGAGTTTTTGTTTTCAAGGTCATTCGAGTTCACGAGCTCAAGGTTAAGTTTATATGCATCTAATGAGACTATGGTCGTCTGTAATGAATTATGCTAGTTGACTTTTACATATTTTTCTCGAGTTTTTGTTTTCAAGGTCATGGGGTCAAGGTCGAAGTTACCTGCATCCAATATGGCGGTAGTAATCTGTAATGTATTATACTTGCTGACTTATGTATTTTTCTCGAGTTTTTGTTTTCAAAGTCATTCAATGTCGGGGGTCAATGTCGAGGTAGTCTGCATATAATATGGCAGTAGTAGTCTGTTATGTATTATGCTTGCTGATTTTTATGGATTTTTTCTTGGGTTTATGTTTCCAAGCTCATTCAAGGTCACGGGGTTAAGTTCGAGGTAGTCTGAATCTAATATATTGGATGGGTGATGTCTACCAAGATAGTGGTCATCTACCAAGATGGCGGAATGGGTATGGGCTATTACTACTGACCTCTGAAAATTTAAGTAGAGTTCAAATAATTTTTTAACAATTTTAATAATAATTTTTTAATACTTTTTAATATTATACCTTTTCGAATTTTTTGGAATTTTTTATAAATTGTTTGTGAATTTTTTTATTTCTTTGGATTTTTAGGCTCAAAGGTCAAGGTCAAAGGTACTGTGTCTTGCATCTAGGTCAAAGGTCATCTGTATCCATTATGGTGGACAAGATGGCTGATAACTAAAATAGCTGATGGTTAGGTCTGTCTCCGATCCTGGATCCCTTTTATCGATCTGGCATACCCTATGCCTATAAAACCAATGTGGTCACCATTGCTCTGTCGGTCCTAAGGAAGCCCCTCAAATTACTTAAATTGGGTGAAAATTGGATTTGAAAGGCTTCTACCATTTTTGAAGGAAAAATGGTTTATTTCCCGGGATCCTTTCTTTGAAATGGGAAAAAAGGGAAATGTTTCGGGGAAAAAGGGAAATATTTAGGGGAAAAAGTGACTCTTTTAGCAAATTGTAGTTGATTTTGAGGGAAAAGAGAAAATTTTGAGAGGAAAAAAGGGAAAAAAATGGCGGACGGATGACGTTACAACATGGCGGCTCCCCTGCTCCGGCTCTGAATCCGGAATCCGTTGCGCTCAACTTCTTATTTTCCTACTATTGAAACACTTGATTTCAATAACATAATAGCAAATCTGCTGTAGCCTGCACACATGACTTTCCTTTGTATGTCTCAACTAATTCTTCAATTCTCTAATGGTTTTTTTAATGCATAATACAGTTCATTAAATTTAATTTACTGATTTTCAAGAAACCAAACATATTTGTCAAACATGATTTTAAACATTGGGGGGGGGGGGGGATACATACCTACGCCCCTCCCACACCTTTTTTCCTTACGTCTTTTTGGTGAGACATACGTGTAATGAGATTCTGCCGGGAAGATGCGAGCCGACGCGGCCCGACCCACGTGATGGTGACAAAGCTGGTTAGCTAATAAAGCTGCAACCACTTTTCAGAAGATGAGCACATGATGGCACACCCACGAAAGGCCACTGCAACCCGACGGTCGAGTGGAACGAATGTGGCTAGTTAGAGCCGTTGCGAGTCCTTACATATCTTAAGACGAATGTGTATTTCACATAACTGAGTTTGCCACGAAGCCGAAAAGCTTTCTTGCTAGTTTCGGAGTCAACGCACGTTATATAGATAGGTTATTTAGCAGTTTAAATGACAGTAGCATAGAGATGTTGCTGTAAACTTGTAGCCAAGTAAACCGAGATAGCGAATCCTTATGCTCTGTTCAAATAAATTAATTAGATATGTTGCACAGTTACTTAGTAAATGTAATTTACCATGTTCCTATACGGGTATTTCTCAAGTAAAATGGTCGCAAAAGGCGCAATCTGATCCTCATTAAGTAACAAAGAGGTAATGAAAACGTCGCAATACTTACATGCGGTCGTAAGGCCGACCGTTTAATACTTAGATATTTATGCAATTATAGAGATTCGAGAAAGAATGCAGTGAGACAACTGCACACAGAGATACCAGCTTCTACCATTTGTTCACTGCATTAATTATTTATAGCGTGTTCAAGTATTCACGGTCACATGTCAGAGGAAATTAATACCGCATGCTTCAATTACTACTTGATTTTCTCTTCTCCACCAGCTTCCTCCTTATTCTTTTTTCATTCATTTTAATTGTTGTTTTTAATACCCCTGGTTTATT
The DNA here is from genome assembly GCA_029891345.1 of Dryococelus australis. Classification (NCBI taxonomy): domain Eukaryota; kingdom Metazoa; phylum Arthropoda; class Insecta; order Phasmatodea; family Phasmatidae; genus Dryococelus; species Dryococelus australis. The sequence goes on from CM056994.1 coordinate 250,662,790, forward strand.
TAAGCGAATCAGGAGTGTTAATTGGCAGAGTTTCTGGAGCTGCGTAACAAGGTTAACTAAAGCTAAACTAAAACCTACAAAGTCACACACACCCATTTCTTACGTAGATACGAACCAAGAACGTCTCGCGTCTCGGGCTTTTATTCAAAATAACTGTGCTACGGAGGTCGACCATATTTTACAGCGCGTAATTCTCCACGTTTAGTTCAGTTTTACAATAGATGTTGAAAATCAGGCTTACGATGTTCGTTACCACTGAGTGTGAAAATGATTCGCAGATAAACGATGACATCATATTTTCTACCTCTCGTTTTCTGACACTTGATATAGTCTCTCAATTCTCATTCCTAATAGTTCCAAAGAACCTACATAATTTAGTTGGCCAATTACACCTGTAATTTGGGCTAATTATCTTGGCGAAAGTAAAACCGACTGAAAAATCCATTGAAAACCTCCTACACATACACACGAGTATTACTGTACCAAACAAGCACGATGGACATAAATGAAACTGATCTTATTTCCTTTCCCAGCTTACTGTAACAACAAAACATATTGGTTCTTCATCGGACCACAGGGATGGAGACACCAGTTTCGTAGAGAATTTCCTTTTTTTAGCTGCACGTCTTAAAATCCTGGTCTGTCATGTGATACGGCAAGCTTTTAAAATTGTGCATCTGATAATAACAGACAAAATTAAAACAGTTTCACTGTCGTTTCTCAATACCTTAAAAGGCGAGCACTATTCTTATCTCAATTCAAGTTCATTATTACAGAGTAGCATGAATAATTTTGGAACTTGTTTCTCATATATTTAGTGGTGGAGGACGGCATGATAACGGAACGAAAACATGAGACTGTTCGAATTTATTATATATACACTTTACTACCGCTTACAATTTGGAAGATACATATATTAGAGCTTTAATTAGAAGATTATTCCGGTTTAGTTACGAAATGAATAACTAGATGTAAGCATATTGTCACACGTCAAGGGTAAAAGAGGTAGCGAATTAAGTTGTGCCGAATAACAACTTTAATATTCTGTGTAGTGTTCGCCAGAACACTTTTATTGTGGTCGGCCATACTTTGTTGACATTGTTTTATCCTCTAGTGAAATAGTTTGGTCAAATTTCTATTTTAAGTAAAACCATTTTATGGTTAAATACCTAATTATTTGAAACGCAAATAAATTTTTCTGAACTAATAAGGCGGTGAAACGTGGAAAGGAACTTCTATCTTATATAATGCTAACACGCTATACCTAAACTATATTAGAAATATAGTTTACTGAATATTGGTTTATTGCCACTGAAGTAGTTTACGTCTGATTGAAGACTATAAAAATTAATTAAATATTTTAAGTTACTATCTACGTCAACTGACTTAAATAAATCTTTAATGCAATACAACAGCGGTATCGTGATAATTTTTGCGTAATGATAGTTGGCTTCATTACTAATTTAAAGCAATTCTTAGGGAACTAGTGAAAGATTCTATCACCTTACTTCCTCTTCCTTCATGACTATCCGGAACATCTTTGCTACGTCCTACAGAATGCCTTAGGCAAGTGCAAAGTGGACTACTAGCCCAAATGGACACAGCAAAATGTGATTAGTATATCCATTTTGTGTCAGTAGTGCAATTCGTGTATAGTAGTGCAATTTGTAGGGGTGTGTGAAAGTAAGAGGAGACAGATTGCAATGAAACATAGTTGATTCACTCATTACGTGCGATATTCTGTACGACCAAACACATTAATATCACCAGTAATACCAATTAACTTACGGAATGCACATAGTTCACCAAATGTGCAAATCTAAGCTTCTTTCTTCCATTAACTACAGGCGTCGGGGTGAAACTTAAAATTCAAGTTTATGGTTCAACGGCCGTGTCTATAACAAGCACATTATGTATTTTAAATCAGTTTAGTTAATCAAAGAATATGTAGGCTCAGTTGTACCACTTGCACGCCGAAAGAAAGACATCGACGAGCCTTTATGAAGCTTATCACTAAAGCAAAACGACAAAGTCAAGCTAATGGCAAAAATATTCCCGTGCTTAATATCTAGTTCACGTTTATACTAAAGTTCAAAGAAAATCGACCAATGTGCTTAATGTCCTTAAATAAGAATACAGTCCTTTCTCTTTAGTATCGTGGTATCATTTTGGAAGATTCCACTATGAAAGCTCTCTTACTCTCTCAACTGGTAACAATAACTATTCTTTATCACGTACTGTTTCCGATCTATTTGTTAGTTATAGTGATTTAGAGGATTGCCCAGTTGATTTTCCTGAGTGCGGGTGAAGTTCTACTTACATGAATAGCAGTTACTGATTGAAATTATTACATACCGTTGTATATAATAACTGAGGTTGTGGTTTGTTGAAAATAAATTTCAATTTTATTGTGGTGTAAATGGTCATGAGACTATATGGTTACATTGCGTGTAAGGTTTTGTATTTGTGGTATTCATACATGTTATTAAATTCCACTTAATCTGGACTGAGGCTATTTTTTTAAAGTATGAAATTCTTAAAGCGAGTAAACCATTTTATGTGTTTTAATGTGATATAACTTAAACTAACACAACGTAACTTAAACTGATAAAACCGTCGGGTTTCATTAATCGTATGCAGATAACAACAATTCACTTTTGAAAAAAAAAGCGAAGTAGTACCGAGGCCAGTTCTCAAACATAACAACGTTAATAAAGAAGGTTGCACCTCATTGTAAAAGTCTAGTTTCACACATCGACTGAAAATCTGAACTGTGAATGTGCTCAACATTTCCTCTACAACTACCAACAGAACCACCAAAACCACGTAACCAGTCAGTGATGCCGAAGTTAGCATACGTTTGGTTTTCCTACGGACCGATGATCTTATAATACACTATTATCTTCAGTGAGTTGAACTTATCCTGGTCGCAGTAAAACTCGACTAGAGAAAGTGCGCTATAATTTGGACGCTGGTATTTATACAAACACTCCAGAGTCCTATTCACTGGTTTCTGACAGTCGTGTTGTCAAAGAAACTTTGCAGTGTTAGAGCCTCAGAAACTGGTAAAAGTTCAAGTGGCATCGTTCTCTGCTCCGTATTTCCTCTACGGTTTTACTATGCAGTTAGGATGTACTGTAGCTTAAAAAAAGAACGACTTAAAAAACCTTATAAATATTTTCTTATTTATATTATTTTATTCCGTAGCAACTCCGCCAGCATTCAGAACGTTGTTGAAAGGGAGACTTAATAACGGGGTTTGGCTTCTCTCTGGAGCAAGACTATTTATTCATTTCCTGCCCTCATGATTAAATATGTTTTGGTATTTTGTATGTTAGAGAGAATAGGCACGCAATCGTCTTTATAACCTTAAGGCGTTACACAGTCAACTGAAAACCGGTTCTGAGAGCTTCTGATGGGTGTTAAAACCGGAGTGCTGCTTTGTAAGTCCACAGCTTGATTTTTTGTTCCCATCCTTAATTTGTTCTCAGCTTTCTTTGCTTTTTTATGTTCTCAACTAGTACAGCATGTATTATAGTTAGCCTTATCCACATACAATAGGAAATCATAAAAGGAACATTTATGGCACCATGGTAGCATGACTGATAGTCCTGCGACCGCAGTTCACCGTTCTCCGATTGTAAGAGGTTGAGCCTAATTTCTCATCTCCTTCACAGGGAAGTGTGACCGCAGTTCCGTTCCTAAATATTCTGTTCATTCACTACATCGTCCCTATTGTGTTCTGCAGATTAATCGTATAGAACACAAAAAATACATGATTTACAAGAAGACTCGAAACTGCTAGCAGTCTTTTCGATGAAAAAAACTGAGTCCTGTATTTTTTTTTGTGGTAGAGAGGGGGGGGGTTGGAATCACTGATACATACGCCATTCCTTTCCACATAATTTGTACGTGACATATTTTGTCGTCAGTAACATAGATATGGAAGAATAAAAAAGAGAGGAAGAGTGAGGGAGTGAAGAGATTTGAGCAGCTCTTAACAGCGAGGGCTTGAGTGCTGATGAAGGTGTTGAGGTGATTATGGAGTAGCCCCCGGAATGAAAGGGCGGGGTAAACGGAAGATCCCCGAGAAAACCCGCCGTCCAGCAGTATCGGCCGGCACGATTACCACGTGTGAAAATCCGGGAGTGACCCGGCCGTGGATTGAACCCGGTTCGCTTTGATGGGAGGCGAGCAGACTAACTGGTCAACCACCGTGGCCCCAAAGAGAGAGACATTCACCCAATACCGTCGTTTTTTTTAACGTATGTCGAGTAATTAGTTCCTGCGTTGCGAAATAACATAAAAATGGCTTCCATCTTGGCACCAAAAGGAAAAAACACAAGGCAGTAATAACGCACATGTGCAATTGTCCAAATCGATGTGTGTACATGCTTGCAATAAAGTACGCATTCAACATGAGTGCTCCATGGGTCACTGTGGCCATAAACGCGTTCTAGACGTTGCGTCTTATGGACGCGAGGCGTTATCGGAGATTATGGGTGCGTTTATTGCCTCCACGCAGTACCTACATACAGGGCGAGTCCTTTTAAAGAGGTCTCGTGGTCTGTATTTCCTTATTCCCTCGCTCCATCACACACATGTTCCACGAAGCCTCTTTTAAAGGACTCATTCTGTATAATGTGCACACTAGAACGAAAGCACGCGCACGCACACGCTCGCGGGTTCAAGCACGACGCCTTACCGTGCACGGCCGGAGACACAATCTATCACTAACTGCACTGTCGCTCTCCAACTGTGTTCGACCCACTGTATTAGAAAGGATACAGCAGAGGACATTCGTTTGTTAATGCCCTTGTTACACTGTCAAATTTTTCTGTCGAACAGCTTTCAATAAGTTCGGTCGAATAAAGCTGGAAGATTGTGACGCCGAAACGTCATCATCACCGTCATATTTGCCTAGAAAAATTGGATGGCGCTAGTTTCCACCAAACATTTTGAAAATTGGACGGGTTATAAAATTTCTTTAATGTTTGATGACCGTTTCCGATATCACGATTCTTTAAAATAATGAACAATTAATGGAAACGGAATAATGCCAACGAAAATAATTAAATATAGAGAAGCTCTTTGAACATGAATGCTATTTGAAGTGATTAATTCACAATAATATTCAGAACTCATAGGAATTAAATTTAATTACGCAGACATATATCAGATAAACGTAATTTATATATATTAAAATCACAACATCCTCCAAGTAAAAATATTTGACAGAGTGAGACATTTTTAGATACATTAAATATTATTTGATCCAAAAATTGTCCATTCATCAAACTTGATATAATCATGGAGGATCTTGTTAGGCTTTTCATTTTAAAATCATTTTCAAAGTAACACTGCTGCATGCTGTGTTTCCGTGAAGTCCACTACAGCAGGAAATGTAACGAATGTTGTGATTTGTTTCCACTTCTTTAATAGATATAGCTCGATTCCCGCCGGAATCACCTCGAATTTCCGCATGTGGGAAATATGGCGGACTTTACTGCTGGTCGGCGGATTTTTCGGGGCATTCCCGCATCCGCCACACTAGCATTCCGCCGTTGTACTATAGTAAAGCCTCACCCCATGCTAAGACTCCCCCCCCCCTTTTTTTTTTTTTTTTTTTCCAAAAATCACCCATTTTCGAAGTACATAAAAAAGAACGTTGGATTTTAAAATACGCTCTTTCTCTATCTTCCTCTCACTCCCTCCCTCCCCCCTCTCTCTCTCTCTCTCTAACAATTCTGACATCTGTGGCGTACCTGATTTCACGCCGGTCTACTGTGAGAGGAATCCCATTTCAAGTGTCTTATATGGCGTTTGGACGTGTCTGATATTTCACGTTTATGTTAGGGTAGCTTCGCCATGTTGTTTCATCATTTACCGAAAGAATTGAAGGGAAGGCAATTTTCCACATTAAAAACGTTCACGTTTCTTTTCTAACGCCTCCACGTTTATGCGTATCGATAAAAAAAGGGCGTGTCTTACATACTAACTCAGAATTAAACTGGCAGTTGAAATCGGCACACTTCCATGGAGTAGCCAGAATTCAAAGCTAGCGGTTAGATTCGGTCACGGGAGTCACATATTATTAGAACTTCTAATACCTGGAGAAGAGAAATCGGGATATAAATGCGACTACAGCGTTTCAGTATCATCGCAGGTGGGCTCCTCGAGATAAAATGTCTTCCTTACCCCACATATCATTATCTCCTCCTTTAAAATCTGTAAAATTTTTCGTTTCCGTGGTTATTTCGTAATATTATTTTCGATTTTTCCTTACATGCGATAAGCTTATTCTCCAGTTCAAAGTTAATATTATATCCGTCTTCTTCTTCTGACGTTCAAAACAACGTCTCTATGCTCTGTTACTTCGTACATAATTCATACAACTCGGTGTTTGGTTTCCAAAGGAACACAAAGTACTTTCCCTACCAGAAAAAAGAACTGAAGCTACGTAAAATTGTCCTTTATGTATTAGCCGGGATATATTTCTTTTTCGGAAGCTTTGTAGATGTCGGGTTGTAATATGTTATGATCATACATATCACCCCTACTTTAATATTCTAATGAGCGACTTAGGACATGAAGGAGGCGCCAGCGTAATGTGTGAAAAAAGGCAAAGCGGAACAGTGCAGTGTGTGCACGGTATGGAGAACACGGGCATGTTGCAGTTGTGAGCAAAGGAGGAAGTGCTGGCACCTAGCCTCTTAACTGGACGACAGCGCGACAGCAGTGAAGGTCAACAATATTGCCTCCATCGGCTGGGAGCATCTGTCTAGACCACCCGCAAAACAGTCCCGACATGGCACCCACTGATTTACACTTTTTCCTCGTTTCGAATAAGTCGGGGGGGGGGGGGAGGCAGCGTTTTTCGCCATTACTGCAAAAGTTGACAGACCCTTAGACACACTCGTCCGTGCACAGGACACGATTTAAGTACATTTATATTTGTGGGGACTATGCCATGAGAAAACTTGACTATGCCATGAGTACAAACGCCTCATTCTAACAATATCGTTTTTATCCCTCGAATAAAACTCCTTGTGGATGGCAGGAATAACGAAACTTATAATCCGACAACGCCTAGTATTTTGAGGAATGCAACAATGAACTATGGAAGACAAAGTTTTTCTCCTGTAGGTGTCGGTAGCTATTTCTCGGCGAAACTCATCCATGGAGTCAAATACAGACAGAATAAATTATAATTAACTTCTACAGGGCCAAATTACGCTTGGTGTTTTAGCCTACTTTCCTTCCTCCCTGTATAATGAGTCAGTGTGTGTTCTTGTTAAATCCTTCAGTACCGTATGGACGAATTTCATCAAACTTACGCGTACAGTGCATAGAATGAATAACGACTTTTTTAAAATTATATATAGCCATGTAAAATGCATTTTAACTCTTAAGATGGTATGTCATATCTAAAAAATTATACAACCAATATGAAACAATTTTAAAATGCGAGAATTAAACCAACAGCAGCTTTTGTCTGCAATCTTATAAGATAGGATCACTTGAATTTTGAGCTTGTACAATTTCTCACGAACTTCTTAACATATTCCCAAAAACAATTTGACACTCGGTAGCGCTACCGTTAGCAACCTCTTATTTTATAATTTTATATTATTATATATGGTAGCGTAGTGAACATTTTAGAGCGATATTAAGTATCATGAACTACACGACCGATTTTAACCTGAATTTATGTTTTGGCAGTAACTTTCATTCATCATATTCCGAAATAAAACTGCCTCAAGTACTAAAAAGGCATTTTATTTTCAGAAAATATCAAAACGTGTTCAAATAGTTTAACGAAGTGCAACCGTTAGGTTAGGGGTTTGTTAATATGAAATGTGATACCTAAGGAAATGTTAAATTTTCTGCGATAAAATATATGTGTGAACCCATTCAAGTTAATTCATACAAGTTTTTCATCACGTGCCTATTTTTTATGTTTATGAATCACTTTTTGTGAGCCTGTGTTTCTTATCGTCTCATCTACCGCCATACCAGTTACAAGATTTTATGTTTAAGGGGTTAATAAACTATAGTTAAAATTGTTTGTTTTTGGTAACAAAAAATTAGATGGCAAACACTTAGCCTTTTAACCAGGTCATAAAAGGAGTTAAAATGAAATAATTTTAAGAATATACTTAATTAAAAAACGTTCCTATACACAACAGTTTGACTAATTTCTAATGTTCGTACTCTTTATTGGGAATTAAGTTTTAATTAATGATCTGGACATAATTATTTTGCTGGAAGCGTTTTTAAAACTAATAGCCCTGCCGTATGAGCCACTAGGTAACTCACAAACTTACTTGAAAATATAAGCGTAGGCTAATAAGTAAGAGCAACGGATTTTTGCTTTGTCTGTACTATATGAAATCGTAAATATGTTAATAAGCATTAGTGCGTTAGTAAAAATAAAATAAAATTTAGCAAAAAATAGTTCAACATGGTAAGAAACAATTGCTATTTAACATTCTTATTTTTTTCTTCGTTTCTTCTCCCTTGCTTGCCACGGGTCTAAGAGGTTTATCGCTGTGACCTGGCAGCATCATTTATCTTGTCATGCAGTCTTCTTATACTCCAGTTCTCCACACGTTTCGTCAGTGTCACGACCTTCAGCGGTCACCTGACCACACTCGCCTGACTTCACGACTCGACGTCCGCCCCTACACCAGTCGTTTGTCGACCTCGAGTAAAGAATGGAAGATATATAAGGCGGCTTGATGTAGTGCTTCCTCCACATATCCAGTCCAAAGAAAGGAAAACAACCTCAACAAGGAAAAACCGCGAGCGTTTGGTGGGGCAAGAGGGGAAATTCTGCCTTAAAAATAGCCTTAAAAAAACTCGGGGGGGGGGGATTGGGTTGGTTTGGGGGGTAGAGTAATGTGACGGGAGTTCAGCAAGGTGCTTCGTTCTCCGCAGAGAGTCGTTTTCGCGGAAAAGAAAAACAAATGATAGACCGGGAGCGGTTAGAAAGCAGGGTCTGGACCTACCATCTGTTGGAGTGACGGGAAGGAAGAAAAGGTAAGAAACGTGCCTCTTGCGTCAGGAGATGTCGCGGGCATTGTGAACTTGCTTGTGTGTTTGGGGGGGGAGGGGGGGTACAGGACGTGCCAGCCCGCCTCTTGGCCGGCCTTCTCCTTCTTTTGTTCCAGCTTATAAATACACGACGGCGCGGCGGCGCGACATGACGGCCGCTATACGCGCCGGGTCGCACGCCGTCCCAGACGTTACGCTGGAGTCGGGGCGTGACCTTGAGGCACTGCGTCTCTCCTTCCTCCGCTCCCCTTAAACTTGCCATCCACTGTGGCGCCGATGTGCGGCCAGTGGCCCAATATGCTCCGCCCGCAGCATGTTTAGACCGAAGAGGGTGACACCAGAGTGAAAGGGCAGGAGAAACGGAATGTCCCCGAGAAAACCCCACAGACCAGCGGCATCGTCCGGCACGATTCTCACATGCGAAAATCCGGGAGCGACCCCGCCGAGTATCGAACCCGGTCCGCCTAGGTGGGAAGCAAGCAGTCTAACCACGTGATTAAAGCTGTGTTCGAATTCACCGGCCAAGGGCCCGTACCTGGTTTCACGCCCTAGAAAAATACGCATGGACAGTGACGTAACATTCACGCGGCTCCCTGGAATGTCCTCTTCAGCCAAGGGCACGAGTAACGTCCTCTTCAAGTTTCGTTTGTGCATAACAGTTTTGCAGTTTCTTCCTGTCATCAGCTAGACACTGACTTGTTCGTATACACAGACCAAATCAACATGAGAAAACGCATTTAATTAATTGATTTATTCTCGCTTAAGCGTTGGAAGTTGTAACAATAGCGAAACGAAGGCGGGTGTTCGAAATTATACCGATTTGTCACGAAGGGAACAAGAGCAGGTGAACGAGGGTACGCGGCAGTGAATTCGATCACAGGCTAGGTGTCAGCCCAAGAACGACGAGATCTGCGTTGGGCAGTCACACTTCTTGACGGAGGACGACTAGAGCCGTGATCACACATCAAAAGAGCCCAGTAAGCTGACCGAACCATTTCTGTAATCGATTCAGTGAGGGCGATATATATGCCATCGCCCCCGAAGAGGATTAATATCGGCAAGATGTGCCTTTATTTTGACGTGAATACGTTCAAAGTCAGATCGTCACAAGCACGGGGAGCGGGGCACCAGGGCGGAAACGTGGATATAACATTTGCAGGATGGTCCATTACGACACTATAACTTCGTGACTAATAACTAGCGACATGCAAAATTCGCGTTATTATTTGGCATCAGGCTGAATTCCACAGTACTGTATACTCTAGAGCGGGCACGACGCCCGCTCTAAAGCTCTCCATTGGCTGCTGCTGCATAGATGTGAAGAGACTTTCTCTCTATCTTTCTCTCTCTCTCTCTCTCTCTCTCTCTCTCTCTCTCTCTCTCTCTCTCTCTCTCTCTCTCTGACTGAACTACATGTGATTGGGGCACACAATTGTCGAGCGTTCCTTTATTGGTGCAGAGTCACCCATGGTGTGTCACATAAATTATGGTCCAATGACAAACGTTTTGAAAAGGTACATGTGTTTCAAGTCTAACATGTCCCCAAATAATAACGCGAATTTTGCAGGTCTCTACAAGTGAGTGAAGAGATTTGGACGGCTCTTAACAGTGAGGAAAGCTCTACTAATAACACGATTGAAATAAATGTAGTGTCGCTCGATCGGGTCTACGACTACAATGCAAGCACGTGCGGGGCGCGGGTGGGGACTCGCGACGACTGGAGGCTATTTCGGGTGTGCAGGGCGAAAATTTACGAGCAACATATCTCGGGACCCCGATACGATAGTGAACTACTTTTCGTTCCAAACGAAATATCTCGTCTAAATATATCGATTTAAAACACATTAGCCAAGTATCCACTTCCCAATGTCCTTACAAAAATATTACCTGCAAAGATGTATAAACGTAAATCCCAATGTCGTATCCCATACAAAGCCACCTTCCGATATTTTTCGGTTTACATATCTTGGGGTTGTGACGTTGATACATTCTCATGATGCAATAACATAAACAGATATTATTAGGTGTTTTTTGAATCGCTCGCGAGTCCTGCCACCGGTGTGTGTGTGTATGTGTGTGTGTGTGTGTGTGTGTGTGTGTGTGTGTGTGTGTGTGTGTGGTGTGTGTTCGGTATTGGATGGTAGCGTCAGTCTGAGTTAATATAAAGATTTAATTAAATGTGTTGTTAAAATGATAGTGTTTCCCGTCGAGCGCAGCTGGTTAATCACATTTATTAGACACATCTTCATAATTTAAACACACCACTTACCAAAACCACGCGACGAATAACTGAGAAGGAATATAGATTAATTTTTGTTTATTTATAAACTTGCGAAGTAGAAGAATGGCGCTTATGTCCGTATTCTCTTAATGGTAGCTGTATTCAGACGTAAAATCATGTTTTGGATCAAATTGTGTGACGTATTTTTTTATTTACCCACTGCGGCATACACTCCACCCACGATGTCTTCACAGTCCGTCAGTATAAGAATGACTTAAAAATCTCCTTCCGCTGGTTCAAAAATCCTTGGTCGATAAAACGTCTCAATACGTTTTGGGCAAGGGAACATTATACTGCCAATCAGCGAGTTTCCTGTTTGAAACAGCCACCTCCCCTATAAGACCATTTATGTGGCCTCCTGGATAGTTGTATGTGATTCAGTTCCTTAAAAATACATATTTATTTCACTTTAGTTCACTCCACTATATGTGGCGTTGAACTAATGTATACTGTCATTGAGTTTAAATATGTACACATACATACACCCAAACACATATATACACGCACCACAGATGCATGTTCCTACAGGATGGCGGTTGGCCTGGAGGGAGAAACGAAGGAAGGGGTTGTGGCCCCACCATCTTCCCTCTGTGTAACACGTGTGCCCCACGTGAAGGCCCCAAGTCCGCCTTGTGACCGCCACACTGCCTGCCTCATTCATCACTGATCAGAAACGCCACTACAAATAGCTACCATCTAAATACTTAGTTCGGTTTGCAGTGGATTGCTAAACCTAACATTCAGTTATTGTAACAATTCTTTGGAGATCAACATATGATTATTCACAACAAAATATATCTTATTTAAATTAATATGTTATGTACAGGCCTCTTACATGGCCCTTAAAGTGTACTAGCTCGGGCCATCGAATGTAAAAATTTAAGCTGCCATAATCCACTGTAAAATAATTATTATAAATCATTGTTCAGTGCTTTGTGTTTTTAGAAATATGTTATTTACACTGGATTTATGTCTGTTCTTCTTTGAATGCTATAAATTTCTTAATATTGTAACTACAATCATCGTTGGTTTCCCCTGGCCATTCGTTCCAAATTTTACACATAAACTACAAAACTCTTCTTAACCACTCGTGTAAATCTACTTTTGCATGGAGTATTCAGTGTACATACCTATGTGTTGATATTAATGTTTAAGTTTCGTTTCAGTATTCCAGATTTTGAAAATTTATTTAAGTGTTTAAAAAATTCCCAATAAATAACATCTTCCCACGCTCCTTAACTCTGGTAATTGCATCAGTAACTCAACAAGATAGTTAAATTATATTCTCCAACAAAGCAAAACTTAAATCTGCCGTAACACTTACGAGTACCGTTGTTCAATGTCCACTGTAACTAGGAGGTCCCATCATCTTCAATCCTTCCGAGCTAAACTTCAGAACATTAGGTCTAAACTTTAACTTTTTACCTTTGCACAGAACTCACTCGATGTTGTAAATATATTAATATTATACCTGTAGCTTGCGTGCTTTAATATTATCTATTTGTTAGTCATTATGTAATAACATATTGTTTGTAAATGGCATGCGTCGTATGCTAATTGCCTTAATTTTTGTTTTCCATATTTAGTCTATTCATCAATTAACATGCTTAAAGCGTTCTGGTAAGACAAGACATTCCAACCCAATTATACATTTTTTTTGTTCAGTCTGACACCACGTTGACTTTCTGGTGCTCATGTTATATATGCATTTATATATGTATATATATGAATATATATTTATATAATGTGTCGACTAATCACGTGATGTGATTGGTTACACATATGTGGCCAGATTGGTTGAAGGTTTTGGCCAATCAGAGGAGTAGATAAAGCTTTTTGTTATTGGTCCGTTCTGTTGTAATTTTCTTGTTACGCAAGTGCTGTATGGTAGATATCTAAAAACATTCGTGCCTACGAATTCATATTACAACGAAAACCTTGACTGATTAGGTATGTGAGTGTAGGTGTGTGTATGTGTGTAGGTGTGTGTGTGCGTGCGTGTACACACGAACAGAAAATTATGTAGGCCTATAGTTATAAGTATATGTCTTTCAAGTTTCATTATTTTTTTAATTGGGTAAATGCAATTATTTCCTTTTGTTTTTTCTCACGAGAATAAGGACTGAAGCAAAATGTTGACTTTGCTTTATTTAATGCATTTATAGGCCTATGTATAAGCCGATTTTAATATTTATAATAAGATATTTTCATTGTGAAACATTATACCATTTATATGATTTGCTCAATATCTTTCTAGTATTCATTATAGAAAATATATCAAATGGATTCAATAAAACAAACAAGCAACGTAGCCCATACCTGGTATAATGTGCTATTTTCGAAAACCTCAGCTAATTTCTTCTTTCAACCCTTTGTGAAACCATATGCCAAAGTAAACATTAACACTGTCGTGTACCTAAAATATGCTGCCCACCGAGCGAGGTGGCTCAGTGATAAGTCACCGTCTCGTATTTGGGCAGTCGCTGGTTCTATTCACGGTTTTCCATGGACATCTAGAATCACTCCAGAAGAATTTTGGGATTGTTTCATAATATACCACAGCCGTTTCTTCCCCGCAGAATTGGTTGTGTCGCTAATGACACCCGCTGTCGACAAGACGTTACGCCACAGACAAAAAAGTTTCCATGTTTCTTTTAATACGTGACACACCGTAACAGTTAGAAGCTTAAGCATGTTACTATTATTCTATGTTGTGCAAATTCTTTCCATAGTGTGTATAAAACAAAACACCCCATTTCAGTCGTTAGTAATTTGAACCTTACACGCATAATGAGACGTTAATACATTGCAGTAATTCTCCCTTATTCGCTGATAGCAATAATATATCATTAATGCTCTCTTTAACACTCTTGCAGTAACATGCGGGGCGTTTTTTTAAAGGTTGACTTAGAAAAGTGCTGGATTTAGGAAAAGTATGGCGCTTACAAACTACTGTTACGCGCGGCCGCTTCACCTCCGCACCTTTCCGCCCTTAGCACAGGCGGGCCTAGTGATTGTTTACCTCTCCTCTAGATGACGTCACCAGCTTCCTGTGGTGGGGCGGAGCGGGGATCCCGACACCTCCTGCTTGGCTTATCGCTAGCGGGACTGACGTTAATCCGGCCTAGTGTAAGAGTCAACGACTAGGGAGCCATTGCGCGAATTTTCTGGTCATCAGCTCCCTCAGCGCGAAGAACCTAATGGGCCAGGTCATCTAAACTATATAAGGCGGGCATGCCTTCGTGTTGGTCATGACGGCCAGCCAGCGGGGCCTCTGGGACTGGATTTTTCGTGAGTGACGGATATGCGAAAGATTTAAACATATGGCAGTGGTCATTAATATACGATATTTGTCATTAATGAGTACATTTAAGTGATTGTAGGTAATGTAAAGAAAAAGATAAATAATTTAATTTTAATTGTACTGAACATAAAAATTAGGCTTACTGATGAATATAGAAAGTGTTAACAGTACGGATACGTAGTGTATTTTGCAAATAAAATCTTTATGCTTTTTATACGATTATAAGTAAATTTAAGAAATTCATTTCAGTGAGTTAATTTTACTAAGATTTACATTCATCACGAACTTGGATACGGTCTGCAATGGTGTATAAGACCGTGGCCTGGTAAATTTGTTTTTTATAAGATGAGGGCCTGGCCCCGCCTAATTTACTCAAAAAATACATTCGGATTTATTATTACGTATTATAATTTTTTAATTCTTACTGCCACAAAAATGCTGCTCCCACGGTCGTGGCACATGCCAAATTAATTTTTGACAAGAGAAAACAGATATTACAAACACTCATTTTGTCAACAGAAGTGCTAAAAGGATGAACAAAGACTATTTTTTTGTGACATGGGGTAAAGGAGGAGCAGATAATTTTCGTGAATCCGATAAGGGCTGAGTAAAGCTACAGTTACATTTCTGGAGAATCTCGCTGCCCAGTGTAATTAATGCCACTTGTGTCCGATCGGCTATCCGCGCTCTGCTAAGTGTAGCGCCTAGCCTACAGTAGTAACCGGGATACTGGCTCGCAAGTAAGTCACCGGGCGCTGATTGGCGAACGGCGTTCCTACATGTTGCTGGCTAGTGACGTAATTTCTGTGGCGTGAGCGGCTCTAGTTTCCTCTATATTCGTATTTACTCTGTCATACTGGGCTACGGCCCAGCCGTTAAGAAACACTGCCCTAAGTAATTTATTGCAATACTTTACTATTCACAGTTACTTACAGTTACATTCACAGTTACTTACAACTTTTCGGAAGCTCTGCTGAAGTTATTTTTCCAGGATATTCCTCCGCCTCATACAATGCTTAGAAAGTTACACCCGACGGCCAACGCACCGCATTCGTGTGCTCTCAGCGTAATATTATTTTTATAAGACTTATTTCGTACTAGACATTTGTATTTATTCATATTAGTTATAACTAAATATTGAAATTTTTGGCTAAAATGTAAGTAAAAGTATAATGTAACGAAAAATAAGTTACTTTTATGTTAACACAAATATAAAATGCTTGTGATACATGACATATTTAGGAAACAATCAAATACGTCACACGTGTGAGTTTTTCAAAGGTTTAATTCGAAAACAGTGAATCGCGAATAGACTATAAGAAAAAATAACTCCACGTAGCAGTCGTGTTCGGAGACGGCAGCGTATGGAGCGACGACAGATACTGTGAGAGCAAAGGGCAGCTGGTGATGAAGGACTGGAGAGGACTGTGGGATCGTCTACTCTCGCCCGACACGAGTGCCGTGCGGTCTTGAGGCGCCGCCACGCGCGAGTTCGGCGCTGCCTTTCTATCCGGTCACGCGCTCGCGTGCGCAGTCGCCGGATACGCCGTCTGACGCCACGTTCCACCCCCCCCCCCCCTTTCCAAAACACCCTGCAGAGCACGCTGCCGCCTCCTCCAGACCCCGGCAACTCGTATGTAGCCTAGATTGTTGTATTGTATTGTTTTGTATAGGTCTTTTTAACGTCCCCCGGTTTTATGCTTGAAAGCTTACAGACTAACTTATACCCTAACTTAAATTAACACCCATGCTTTGCCTGGGATTCGAACCCACAGCCTCCCGCACCACAGATCGGTGGCGCCACAGGATGCCGGCGTCTATGTTATTCACTGCTCATTTAGCACTTTGGTAAACAACCTCTGAAAAATGTCACTATAGTCTATTCTCGGTTTCTTCACACTTTCTGAATCCAAACCTTTGAAAAATCTCTCCATGAATGGCGTGTTTGATGGTTTCCTAAGCATTCCATGTATCACAACTATTTTATAATTGTGTTATCACAAACATATGTTATTTTTGGTTAAATTGAACTTTAAAGTATAATCTTTCTATAAATCACATTTCATTTATAATTAATATAAATAAAAAAAAGGATGAAATAGGCGTGTTAGTAATGCCTAGAAAAACAAAGTTCTTATGCAAAATTGTATTACACTTGGTTAAGCTTTGTTTGCATGAGGCGGAGGAATATACTGGAAGTAGAACTTTAGCAGGGCTTCCGAAAAGTGTTAAGTAACCGTGAATGGCCTATACCCCTACCTGCCTGCAAGCGTTTTAACGCAGGGACGGATCCACGACCAAGGGGGGGGGGGGGGGAGAAAGAGGACCTGTGACGCCGGGTTAGATACTATTAAAACCGCAAAATTAAAGGTGAATTAGAGTAAACATATATTCTTATCATAACTTATTTATAAGACCTTGAGTATATTCAGGTAGTAAGACATTAAAAGTAAGTTTAGTCTCTGTACTCTGAAATAATTTTTCAATATTATAATTTAACACTCTAAAACAATTAAACCAATATGGTTTTATATTTTGTGTTTCTATTGCACATTGAACACCATATTAGTGTTATAAGTACAGTAAGCTACGTAAAATAATTATCGGGACCTACTGATATGTACATGTGTTTGATAATTTTTAACCTAATTTTTTTTACTATAATGCACACGGAAGCAAAACAAACTATGCACGGTACGTTGGTAGGTGAGTGGGGGAGGGGGAGCGCAAATCAAAATGTCTGCCCTGGGCGAAGGAAAGCTAGATCCGTCCTTGTTCTACTAACGGGCACACTGACACGCAGTAACGCTGGTAACGACGGAGGGAAAGTAGTTCCATGTCTGGCCGTTGATTCAATATAGTGTTAGGTAAACATTTGTGAATACTGAAACTACTTCTTTACTTTCTGTTTATTTTTAGGACTTGCCAGTGTAAGAACTAGTAAATCTGTAAATTATTTACATTTTTATAATTTCATAGTTTCATTTGATCGACGTACGGATAATGTGATTAGGCTCAAGTCG
Organism: Dryococelus australis; assembly: GCA_029891345.1. Taxonomy (NCBI): domain Eukaryota; kingdom Metazoa; phylum Arthropoda; class Insecta; order Phasmatodea; family Phasmatidae; genus Dryococelus; species Dryococelus australis. The sequence continues at coordinate 250,680,455 of CM056994.1, forward strand.
ATGTTAATTTTACACATGGTGTAATAATACACAATATGAATACAAATTGATTTTTAAGGGGTTTTAAAAAACTGCTTAGTTTACCATGAACAGCATGCAGGAAAAACAAATCCTCATCGAAGATACCATAGAGGTTCTATAGTTTTACAACTTTGACATGTTGATAATTTAAACATATTATTTACTATCTGCGCATCGTGTACATATGTAAACAATGATCATGTAAATTTTGCCATTATATATAGTTAGACACACATATTTGGTTACATATTGTTACAATTTCTCTCTCTAATTCAGTGAGCTGAACCAGGTTCGTTAAGGGATGGAAGTCTAAAATATCAGAGTTAGTTATATGTACCTAATATTATTTACAATAACTAAAAACAAAATTATCTCAACCCAAATCCTCACAAAAAACTGAGATCACTTGCTGTTTACAATTAATGGATTCAAATAATACAATTTACAACTACCCCAAGAAAATTAACATAGTAAATAATTAAAAATCAGTCCCAACAGACCGTGTATCAAAACCTACTCAGTTATTTTTGTACTATATTACTATGTTTGACAGTTCCGATATTTATAATGAAATCCATATTACATGTTCATTCGGCCCAACCTCAGTTTAGTCCATGTCCCACCAGTCCACCACGTTCTATAGTTCTCTAAACTCCCTCACGCACAGTAGTCTTTACTCGTCGGATATCACTCGCTTCGGTCCATCCACACCACAAACACCCAGTCCGCCGCGCCGTCGCCTCGTAATCTCTCGTCGTCGTGCGTCCTGTTCACCATGTCTCCGTTACCGCACTCAGTCCGAAGGCTTCTACCAAGACTGCCGGCAGTCTAACTAGGGCTTGTCTTTATAGCGTCGTAGGTCATCATCCAGAAATTTATCTAAATCCCGCATTGCGCCGAGACTCATAGTTCCCAGAATATTCTTCCGCAACCTCTACACTCGTCGGTTTCACTAGCAGGGGGGGGGGGTGGAATTAGGGGCTGTTGCGCCAGTCAGGTCTCACCGCTGTCAGTCATTCTCCAGGTCTTGGAATGGGGAGGGGGGAGGCAGCGAGTGGATCTGCCTGTGAGGAGGGGAGGGCAAGGGGGTTCACCCTCACAAAGTCGGACCGCGCATGGCGGGAGCCCATGGCCGGAGCGAGCTGTAGCACGTAACACTGCTCCCTCCTTAAGTCTGTTCGTTCCGAACATACTCTCGAACATATGTACCTTCGTATAGCGCCAGTCGGTCGATGTGGACAACCTTAGGCTTCACCCGAGAACCCTATCGACAAATCCGTTAGAACACCAAGTATCCATTTAAGGATACTCGATGGACCTTCCCAACATTTCTGTAGCTTTGGGCAATACCCTTTCTGGCTCTGAGTGTTGTACAACCACACCAGCTGTCCTTCTTGAAAAACCTTTTTCAGGCATTCTTTGGTCATATCGTATTTTGATTCTGTCACTATTAATTTTAAGGTGCCTGCCTCTGGGCAACTTCATGATGTTGGCCAACTTTTGATGTAGTTTAATGGCATATTCTAGGATGGCGGCTTCTTCTTCCATTGGACATCCGAACAGCAGGTCACCAGGAAGGCAGAACTCTCTTCCAAACATCACCCTTGAAGGTGTTACTCTTGTAGACTCGTGGACTGCAGAACGATGTGCTAGGAGAAATAAGGGTACATTGGAGCTCCAATATTTCTCGTTGTCTTCTATGAAGATCGCCAAACACTGTACCAGGGTACGATTTAGCCTCTCGACCATCCCATCCGACTGAGGGTGTAATGCTGTGGTACGAGTTTTCTTTCTTCATTCCTAAGATATTTGTTACCTCTTTGAAAAGAGTTGCTGCAAAATCTCGTACTTGACCAGAATGGAGTTCAAGTTGCACTCCAAACCTGGAGAAAACATGCTTTACAAGTGCATTAATTATGTTCTACCCTCTTGGTTTGGCACTGGTATAACCTCGGGCCACTTTGTGAAATTGTCTTGTGCTGTAGAAAGTAACGATTTTCTCTCTCAGTGATAGGTAGTGGTTCGAGAATGTCCACTGCCAACCTATCAAATAGTACCCCAACATTGTACTTATGAAGGGGGCCTCGCCCCTTAACCCTCGGACCCTTCTGCGTGGTATACGCATCACACAGATGGCACCACTTCTCAATATCCTACCGACAATACAGCCAATAGAATCTCATTTTAACTCTGTCGAGGGTCTTATTTACACTGAAGGGACCACCTGCTGATATGTTGTGCTGTTCTCCTAGCACTTCTCAGATTTGACGCTCTCGAAGAACCAATTGTAAATAACTTTGTTTTCCATAATTTCGTTCTCAGTTCCTGTAAAGCACGCCATTATTTAAACTAAGGGAATTGCACTGTGCCCAGTATGCCTTGACTGTCATACCTAGGCTGGATATCGCCTCTCATCTTGATCGATGCCTGGTTTCCTTCTACACCAATATTGGATCCAAGGTGAGGTCAGTAAGCTGATCTTTCATTATATCCTTATCGTCCCATTTCGATGACCCATCACTAGATACAGAGCATTGAATTTTTTGCCCTGCTTGCTTTCCACGATGTACCACCCTTTTTCTAATGCATTCACAATGACAACAGTGTGGATCGCATGGTCTCCTGGAAAGTCCAGCTGCATCACTGTGTAGGCGACCAGACCTGTGATATATTTCAAAGTAATATTCTTGCAGTGCTGTATCCACTGGGCTATTTGACCTTCGGGGTTCTTGAAATTTTGCAGCCAGTGTAATAATGCATGACCAGTTCTTGGGGTGAAGTGTCTGCCATAAAGATAAGGGAGAAAATGTGCAATTGTCTTCACCACTGCCAAAAGATCTCTGCACATCACACAGTAATTACTCTCAGACTTGTGTAGCACCTTATTGAAGTATTCTAATGGCATCTCCTTTCCATTGTGAATCCGAGATAACACAGTCCTGTTACCTACATCACTAGCAGCAGTGTCCAGAATGAATTCACCCTCTGTTCTCGGGAAGCCCAGTACTAAGGGAGATATCAAAATTTTCTTTAGTCTATTGAAAGCTATTTCGCACTTCGGGGTCAAATAAAAATATCTTTTTGCTTCAGTCAGTTCATGCAGATGCTTGGCGATCGTGGCAAATTCAGGCACAAATCGATAATAGAAAGCACATTAGTCCAGGAAATACGCATTTTAGTATTATCCTTTGGTAGAGACAAATCTCTTATTGCTCTGGTTTTCTCAGGGCCTGTTTTAATCCTATGAGCTGACGAAACATGGCCTAGTATTTTTTTTTTTAAAAAAGGTGGCATTTCTTGGGAACTAATTTCAGGTTGGCTGCAGCGACTTTCTGAAACACAATATCTAGGTGTGCTAGGTCCTCTTCAAATGTTCTTCCTGTGACCGCAATGTCGTCTAGGTACACCTGACAAATTTCTAAGGGTAGACATTTCTCCATCAGCTGTTTGAAGATGGCAGGTACATTGCATAGCCCAAAAGGCTTAACCTTGATCTGCTATGTTCCTTTCCCTTGGACACAAAAGGCAGTCTTTCTTTGTCTTCCGGGATCACCTGGAACTTCCAATACCTGTTTTTCATGTCTAAAGTAGAAAACAACTGTGAACCTGCTAAGCTATTCAGTGTGTCGTCTATCATAGTGAGTGGGTAAGAATCGTTCTTGGTCACATTATTGAGTTGATGGTAATCAACAAAAAATCTATTAGAGCTATCTTTCTTTCTAACAAGCACAATGGGAGAAGACCATGTACTGACTGATGGCTCTGTAACATTCAAATACCTCTTCTCTTTCAGAATACCATCAACCACCTCATGTGAAGCTAGCAGTAGTGGCCTTAGTGGCCGCTTTATGGGCCTGGCATACCTGTGTCTACGCGATGGCATGCAACATTAGTTCTGCCTAGGTCGTTGGGCTCGCAGGAGAAAGCACCTCTATTTCTCTGTAGCAATTCTAAAATGGCTTACTCCTGTCACCAGGTGATATTTCCTCCTGTTCTTGTCAGCAGTTTCCCCAGAGCATCTCGTAGAGGACATTCAGTATTTTACAGCATTGAAGCTTCTTGAACAATTGTAAGTACCTGTGAGAACTGCTTAGAAACATCTATTGTGGCCCCCTCCTCAGGATGGATAGCATGGTCAGATAAATTAATGACCCTAACAGGCAAACTGTCCGATTTTGGATATATCTAAGTCATTGCTACAATGACACCATCTGGTAAAATGCAGCCTTTCTGGGCTAGTTCGATTATACCCACCCGCATGACAAATTTTCCCTGGCATCTGCCTGGTATAAAGACTTCGGAAGATGCAGGAGCACAGTTGACTGATTACACACTACTGGGCATCTCATCAGCGAATATATATATAATATATATATATATATATATATATATATATATATATATATATATATATATATATATATATATATATATCGTCATGCTGGCACTACCAAGTCGGTATTACCTACCCATAACACCCCCTATTAAGGTAACCGATCTGTAAGAGTATCCTTCTCTTACTTTGGACTGGTGTGTTCTCGCCTGTTACTGTAGTCAAATAGCAGTGATTCATGCTCTTATCGGATGATCGATGGGAAAAGGCCCAAGAATTCCCGGTCTTACCACGGATATAGTCGCCCCTGTGCCAATGGCCATCTGAAAGGAAACCTCATATAGGCTCCTCTTCACCAATATGGCATCCAAGTCCTGTTTCATTAAACGCATCTGCAAAAACATCAGAGACTTCCCTCCAGTAATCACTGAAATTTACCCCTCAAGACCGGTGATTACAAGTTTCCCGAAGATGTTGCAGTATCACCTGCCACTTGCTGCCTGCTCCCTGGCTGCTGCTACTGTTGTTGCTGCTGAGGACAGTTGGCTTTCAGATACCGTGGCTGTACACACAACCGACATTCCGGCCATTTAGGTGAGGGATAACGAATCTCCGTAGCACGGACCCTGGAGGCGATGCCCCTCATGGTCGTCTGCATATCCTTCAGCATCCTCTTGATGCTGTTCTCCTCATCTATTCAGCATCACTGTCTGCACTGGACGTCGGGGCACTGTGCTCGGACGAAGGCATCCTGCATGGTGTGAGGCGCAACCAACCGTAGAGCTTGCCGCACCTCAGTGTCAGCGATAGTATCGACGAAGAAGCCGACCACAATGACATTTCGTGCCTCTTCAGAGCATCACTCCAGAGATAAGTGTGACAGCCTCACGATGTCCTGCCATAGCTCCTGCAGTTATCTCCCTGGTCACTGTATGCGGCGTCGCAGTTGGGCGTGATGGGCGTGTCACAGGTATCAGTTGCCGAATCTCAGCTCCAAGGCCGAAACCAATGTGGATTACTCCAGTGGATGTCTTTCTGGCAAGAACTGCAGTATACTCAGTGCCGGTCCCCTCAAGCTGCCAGATAGTATGCATGCTGCTCTTCAGTCCAACCATTTAAGGTGGGAATGATCTCGAACTGGTGCCGGTATTCGAGGCAAGGTGTCTGTCCATCGTAGGGAGTAGGCTTTACCGTGATGCCTTTACCCACCTCTGGCTGAGGTATACCCACACTTCAGAAGTGCTGCGCCTCCCCTGCGATTACGGCACTGGCTGTGACCACTGCCTTCTCCTCGCCGCCCACAGCCGTTGGGTCGGTGGGGTAAAACACAGACCTTCCTCAACCGCTGCACGTCTTCTCCCCTGCTGCTCCAGGAATTCCTGCCATTCCTTCTTGAGGTCGCTCACCTCCTTGTCCACCTTTCTCTCGACACATTCAATTTTCTGATCTACACATTCTATTTTATTATGTACTAATTCACTAATACCCTCTATCTTTCGGTCCATATTGTCTGTTTTTTAATCCATATTTTCGTTTACACTTTCTATTTCTATTAGTATCTTCGTTTACACTGTCTAATTTTCTATTCACATTTTCGTTTCCACTGTCTATTCTCTTATCCAGTTTATCGACCACTTCGCTAACACTGTCTATTTTCTTATCTACCAATTTACTAACACTAATAATTTGAATATTTACATTGTCATTAACACTTACTACAATTCTATTTATTTTACTATTTATATTTTTACTAACACTATCTACAACACTATTTATTCGGCTACCCATCCTTCGATCAAAGCAAGAAGGGGCTCTATCTCCACCAACATATTTCTAGTTAGCATTCACAAATAAGTATCTAACTAATTCCTGTACCTATTTTTACAAAGTTAACCACCAGTAAATATTATACTGCAATCATAATTACAATTATTGTTTTTAAATAAAATTCCTCCATTCCTCTTCTGACACCAGTGTTATAATTCTCGCTCTCAAAGTCAGTGCACTGAACCAGGTTCGTTAAGGAATGGAGGTCTTAAATAAAAGAGTTAATTATAATTTCCTACTTTTATTTAGCAAAAAATAACTAAAAATCAGTCCCAATAGACAGGGTATCAAAACCTATTCAATTATTTTTCAAATTATATGGCCATATTTGACAGTTCCAATATTTACATTAAAATCCTTATTACATGTTCATTCAGTACCACCTCAATTTAGTCTATGTCCGACCAGTACACCATGTTCTATAGTTCTCCAAGCTCCCTCACGCGCAGTAGCCTTCACTCGTCGGATATCACGCCCTCTCATCCATTCACACCACAAACACCTCGCCCGCCATTGCCTTGTAATCTCCCGTTGTCGTCCGCCCTCTTCACTGATGTCCTCATTACCACACTTAGCCCGAAGACTTCTACCAAGACAGCCGTCAGTCCAACTGTGACTTTTATTTATACCGTCGTAGGCCATCTCCCGAAATTTCTCTAAATCCCGCATTGCACCGAGGGTCCCAGTTCCCAGAATATTCTTGGACAACCTATATACTCATCGGCTTATCCGGGAGGAAGGTAGAGGAGGGGCTGTGACGCCAGTGAGGTCTCGCCACTGACAATCATTCCTGGCTGCTGGGGGGGGGGGGGGGGGGGGGGTGAGTGGGTCTGCCTGAGGGAGGGGAGGGTCAAGGTGATTCACCCCCACAGAGCTGGACCGCACTGAATGGGAGCTCGCGGTCGGTACGAGCTACAGCTACAGAGTTTCGATGACGGTGGTACAGTGGTCTTTGTTCATTTGGATTTCATGTCTGTTACTTAACACCACGTATATTTCCGTGATTAGTCGAATGCAACTGTTGATAAAGAAGTGTTTAAACTTCATTATTGTGATTATTCTTCTATCGAATGCATTTGTGGTATGAAATAACTGCGAATAGAAGACGCAATTAATAATATTTCTTAGAAAATTTGCGCCAGGGAAAACAAAAAATATAAATACAGGCTGGCAAAATAATGCATGTTGTCTGCCAACACAACAAAGTTAAAATTTATAGTTCACTTTGTTTTCTAATGTTGGCAGTATAGTTGAATCTACTTCGACAAACAAATTAAGAATATAAGGTGCTCTAATTATACTGTTGCATCACAAACTCTTCCCGATGTAAGTACATTTCAATGTGCATTCGTCCAGCATTCGTCGAGCTCTACATCAAAACGTACGTGCATGGTCACTGCGAGCCAATTGCGGTTATTCGTTGTGCCAGAAACTTACAGAACTTTTTAATTATTGCTTTTTGAAGTTTCCTCTTCATACTGGGAAGCTGATCGGGAGCATGCACAATGGAACAAAATCCCAAATCGTATCTTAGTTAATGAGGGATGGAGGATTTGATAGAAATAAAAGAACTAATTCTATTTATTTAGAATGGTAAAAAATATTCACAGCTGTGGTGGCACTCCACCAAACCCCATCCAGCAGTGCCTGCTGCACAGAGTTCTCCACATGCTAGCCCAGCGGCCTGCAGCAGCAGGCACGACCTACAGGAGTGAGTGCGCACAGTTGCAGGAATGCCAAGGTCACCCTACACTGTTAGACTGGGCGAATCGAGGAGCAACCCAGCCGGCACAGTCCAGAGGCGGAAGCAGTCGCTGCCCAAGACATCTCCAAAACTGCAATTACAACTCATTTTAGGCTGTACGAGTTCCCATTTATTTCCTTCAGTCTGTGGAATGCTACACAGACCTTCCAGAGATTTATAGATGAGGTCCTTCGGGGCTTCGATTTTTACGTGTCATATCTGGGTGACACATTAGTGGCATCCTGTGATGGCATGGAGCACGAATGACACATGGACTAGCACTTTGCATGCCTGGCAGCCTACAGACTCCTCATCAACCCAGAAAAGTGCGTCTTTGGTGAGTCACGGGTCACATTTCTCGAGCACAGCATTTCGGTGGATGGATCCAAGTTGTTATTGGATAATATAGACGCCATATTCAACTTCCCCAAACCTGCACCGGCGAAGCAGTTACACCAATTCACCAGCATGCTGAATTTTTAAGGGCATTTCATACCCAGTGCCACTGAAGTCCAGGCTCCCCTGCACGAGCTTCTAAGGGCAACATCAAGTATAGAGTTCTACTGGTGTAGATACTGGAGAGTGACAAGGCCTTTGAGGACTTGCAAGACTTGTCTTGCTTCAGTTGACCTACTGGCCCTTCCTGTCCCAGAAGCCCTACTGGCCATTATGACCGATGCCTCCGATTTTGCAGTCGGGGAATCACTACAGCAGAAGGTTCAGGGAGCCTGGCAGCCACTTGCATTTTTTTCTCCAAGAAACTCAACTCAGCCCAATAGAAGTATGTCGCTTATGGTATTGATCTCTTCGTCAACTACCTGGAGTTCCAACAATTCCGCACATGGTCGAGGGTTACGACTTCGCTGTCTTCACAGATCACTAACCACTTGTCATCGCTTTCGCCCAGAACACCGACAAGTGCTCCCCCCACCATACATGACATCTGGACTTCATCGATCAGTTCACCGCAGACATCCGGGACATCTCCGGGTCTACTAACACTGTTGACTATGCCCTGTCACGTGCAGAAACCATCACTTTCACACTGGACTATCAAGCTCGTGCAGAATCACAGGAGGCCGACAAAGAATTGCGTATCCTAGCGTGACGCTGACGAAAGTCCATTTGCCGGAGTCACTACTTTATGTGTACTGCGACGTTTCCACACCAATGATGCAGCCATGCATCATGCCTACATTCCATAGTGTGGCCTTCGACGTTGCTCACCAGTTAGGCCAACCTAGCATCAATGCATCAGTGAAGCTGGCCATGCAACGGTTTGTGTGGCCATCGATCAAGTCAGAATGCCGACATGGGGCATGTGCCTGTCTATCTTGTCAATAGGCGAAAATTTCCCGGCATGTCTGCTCGCCGGTTGGGTCGTTTCTGCCACCATGAGCTCGGTTAGGCCATGTGCACATCGACCTGGTCGGACCCTTACCATCATCCCAAGGCTTACTCTATTACCTCACCATGATCGACCCTTTCACCAGCCAGCTGAAGCAGTGCTGGTGTAGAATAATGATGCAGTCACAGTGGCGAGAACCTTCTATGCCATGTGGATGGCACATTTCAGTACACCGCTACTGATCACCACCGATAAGGACCGCCAGTTCGAGTTGTCACTTTTCAAGGACCTGGTCAACTTGGCAGGTGCATCCTACACTCGGACCACAGCCAATCATCCAGCCTCCAACGGCATGGTGAAAAGGTTGCACCGCCAGCTCACAGTGGCCATTCGCTATCATACTACTGACACTGGGAGGTCGTCCTTGACCACAATTATCCTAGGCACCAGGGCTTCCTCGTTCCTCGTGGTGTGACCTCCGCACTTTTGCAGCCGACCTGATTTATGGACAGCCATTGCACCTACCTGGGGAGTTTCTTGGCGCCTACCTGGACTCCCAGCATGTAGATTCTCTGGAACTCGCCATGGACATCCGCCTGCACTTCCAGGACCTCCAGCTGGTCAGCGGCTCACGCCACGGTGAACCGCGCCTGTTCGTTTTCAGAACCTCTGGACTGCCACTAAGGTCTTCATCCCCTGCGACGGGCCTCGCAGGTCTCTCCACCCACCGTACGAGTGCCCCTTCCCAGTCCTCCATCGCACGACAAAGATGGCGACCCTCTAGATGCATGGCAGGTACGTCACCATCACCATTGCGTAAACCATAGCAAACAACCTGCCGTCCGACCCAACTGGGCCCCGCCTGGCAGCAGTACCAACGTTTCCGCTCCCCAGGACTCCACGGTGTAGCCCCCTTGCCATGTGCCCCCGGCCACACGCGCTGGTCGATGTGTCTGTTTCCCATATCACCTCCAGGATAGTTTCTCGGTATGTAGACACATCACTGGCAGGAGGTGCTGCGGTGGCACACCACCAACCATGCGGCAGTTTCTGCCCCATGGAGTTCGCCACGCGCTGGCCCAGCCGCTCGCAGCAAGCGGACATGGTCTACAGGGGCGAGTGCGCGCAGCTGAAGTAACGCCAAGGTCATTCCACACCATTAGGCCGGGCTACCCGAGGAGTCACCCGGCCAGCACACTCCAGAAGGGGAAGTAGTCGCTCTCCGGTAACCAGTGCGGTTAGTTGTGTTACACGAGCTTTAGTATATCATGTAAGAGAATTGTAAGATTTTCCTTCAATAAACTGCTCGTACCCCGCGCATGCTAGCGTTCGTCTTTTTATTTCTGTGACTTGCCGTCACGCCTTTTAGTAGTCCCCTTTTCTCAACAGACCTGTACGACTACACCAGCTTTCATTTACAAAATGAAACTGGCTATCCCTACTATTAACACTTATTATTCCTATCAGTGAGCACATTTTTTATGCTAAACTCAATGAAGTCACTATCGCTGTCTTCATACTAGCTAGAATCAATTGATCTTCACTTATTAGCTACACATACACTGTCTAAATGTCCATTGACAAACACTTACATCATACCAGATGTCCACCATTCATGCATCAAATCCCATCTTTTTTCCATCCAGTCTCTCAGTATTCCCAGAAGTCAGAGTATTTACTTTCCTGATGGCCTCACTTTGCTGGCCATTGCACCCTAGCCCATCGTCCCGATCATCGCACACACCAGCCACTAACGACTATTCAACACTGCCAACACAGAGGCAGGCACGCCGCGGCACGCAGAAAGTTCTTCGCAGCTCGTGTCGCGCCGAGGGAGGTGATGATCAGAAATGTTACGTAATGGCTCCCAAATTACCTATTCATTCTTCCAGATGAAGGCAATGTCAGTACCGTCAGCGATATCGCAGCCTGTATTGTGGTCCCGCTACTTCTCCTCTGGGTACTTGTGATGTCATCGTGACAAATACTTTGCTAGGCTCGTCCGTGATAGGAGGAGAAGGGCACGGAGAGGAAACAGCAGCGTGAAACAACACGATACCATTTCAGAGTTACGTCTAGAAACCACATATACTTCATGGCTTACCCGGGATTCAAATCCATAAGGTGCATTGGCGACCACGGTCTTGCGATCCGCAGTTGGTCAGCTCAAATCTAAGATGTTTTCTTTTGTGTTTTACTTCCTCAGAGAATGATAATTCTCCAGTCTATGGGCTATTCACGGTAAAATGTGCATTTTTGAAAACCCTGCTTAGTATCTACTTGTATGCACGTTGTGTATTCTTCCGCCTTATGTAAGATTAACATTGTCATTTTTATTCGACTGTAAGGTATGGAACTACTTTCCATCCTTCGTTACCAACTTTACTGGGCGCATGTCACTCAGTGCGCACGTAAAACAAAATTGTGCAGGTAGGGGCAGTGACTTTTGCTTAAGGTTGATTTCAAAAGTGGTCACTTTTTCGCGAACAGCCTTTAAGCAGACTCACACCACATGTACACTGTAGATTGTACTTTCGCGTGCCAGCCGAGCTCCTCCCTTTCTCGTGCGTGATTTTCTTCTTTCTTACAGTGCATCATTATCTGCCCGCCTGTCTCTGCTGTAAAAAGACCAGGGTTCTTCCTTTTACTACCTTCAATGGCATCTTACGCCTACATACTGCCGCGCTCCTTCGCAAAGATTTAGACAAAATAAGTAAGAAGGCATTAGTTCTTCGGCAGCTTACATAAAATAGAAGAGTGCTTGGCCGTGATACAGAGTAACTGATTCTAATTCGCGAAGCTGTGAATTTTATCCAGGCCAACTGTTTAAAGGCGAGGTTTTTCCAAGTGGTTTTCTTTTATCATTACCTGAAAAAGCTTAAGCAGTCACTTTATATCAACTTTTACCTTTCTCGCCTGTCAAAATGTTCCTTGTTAAGCCTTTGAGAAGAAAAATAAACTCAGCTCAGTAATCCCTTTTACATTCATAATTTGTCACGCGGGGATAAATTTAGGCGATAGAGAAATTTTTGATAAATGGCGAGATTAAAAAAAATTTGCAATATTCTAAAAAAAAGTACTCAAACAAATTGTTGACTGTTTGGCGTATTTAATTTATGAACTGTACTTAATTTTTTACGAGTTTTCTTTCAAAAAATTAGACGCATAGGTTTGTCTCATAAAGGAACCTACGAAAACGACAATGGGATCGTCTACACGACTATGTATTGTAGGTGGCAAATGTATACCTACTGTATATTTGTGTAGGTATAAAGTGAACACGGTGACATGATGCAACACTGCACATACGTACAGACGTACATTCGACGACCAGTTGTAAAGTTTTGGACGATCGGCGGCAGTTAACCGTATAAAATAATAATAATTGTGTATATAATTCATATTACCTTTATTTGAGGACCATGAAAATTTTACTTTCGGAAGTGAAATTGCTTTGTATGTACTGCTTTGGGTCAAATTAAATGCTAGAGCTTAAATGGGTAGGGAAATAGGAATTCATAACCAAGAAAATACATCGGCATTTTTCCCGGGAATAGGAATGGAAAATCACGTGTGAAAAAAAAAACAGCCGGATTGGAGCAAAAACGTCTCGAACGTGAGAGGGCACCGGATTGGTGTAGTGGTTAGACTGCTCGCCTCCCACCACGTGAAACGGGTTCGATTTTCGGCAGGGTCGCTCCCGTATTTTCGTATGTAGGAATCGTGCCGGGCGATGTCGCTGGTCGACGGGTTTTCTCGCAGATCTCCCGTTCTTTAAAGCAGCAGGCATTTTCTGACAGATAAGCTTATTATTATTAACTTAATTCGCAAATATAATAATAAAAATGAACTTACACATGTCCTTTTGATATGTTTGATGCTTGTGTTACTGTAAATACCAGTTTCCCGCCAACGAAACTGACTGTTCTGTAGTTCCTTTGAACGCTGAAGTAAAACCCTGTCACGCAAACGGCCTGCTAATTTCTATAGTAAATCACAACGTTAAACAACACGCACTTTTTTCTGTATATGTCACAATTGTATTGTTAAGGCTTGATTTTTAAACAGCGGGGGCAGCTCGAGGGCCCGCAAACACGTGACCTGCGGAGGGGAATTCATTAGCGCCATCGCTGGGCGCGAGAGCTTGCGAGCCACACTGCCACGATAACCCCAGGTCGCGAGTGTTTTGCCACAGGCCGCTGTGTTCCCAGCGAAGCCCGCTGGCTAGCCCGGGACGAGACACAGCTGACCCGTCTCTCGCCACCAAGTCCATCGCTTCTCATTCTAATTAAGATCGTGATACCCGATAACCCTGTGAAAACAGCGACAGCTGACTTTGACTGGCGAGCTGAGCCTGGAATATTTTGTGACCAGGCTTATGTGTGTTCAAGAACCAAAGATTATATTTTTTTCTAAATTTGGAGAGTATTAATGGTTTCCTAACGCGATAACGATATTAACCCGATTAAAAGCCAACAATTTTAAAATTAATATTTATCATTTTTTTAAATATTTTTTTTACTTCGTTTAATTATTAAAAAAAAATTTTTAAACTGATTTCATGTTGCTGCTGTCATAACCTAAATCATATGCTGTAAAAAATTTAGAGAAAAGTCTGTAACCCAGAACCTAAGATGTGCATATTTATCAGAAGTACATTACAACAGTTCATTGAATTTTGTATGCACTATACAAACGCATATTGCTGAACAAAAGCATTTTTGACGCCCATTTACTCTCATTCTGGCATCCTTTACGAAATATAAGGAGGGGCAATCTATGCGCTTTCCCTCTTCTCTTAGTTGTTACGGCATTCGTATCCTGCATGTAAAGGCGTGCACAGCTTTCATTATTAGGATGTGCCACGAAGTTAGAGATACGCCGATGGCCGCCTATAAACTGGGGATCCAGAGGCTTCGCGCAGGGAAATGTTTGATTTTATAATTTAAAAACAGTTATACAGGCTGCTCACGAAAAAATGAGTACTTTTGGAAGCCCTGATTAAGATCTACTTGTATGCACGTTGTGTATTCTTCCGTTTTCTGTAAGATTAGCATTTTCATAGGCCTCATAACTTTATTCATGCGTTGGTCAAGTGAAACTGTGGAACTATTTGAAAAGTAAATATTTTACCAACCTGCTCTTTTTTATACTTCGACGGATTAATAAAAACAGTAAGCGAAAGAAAAATAATAATTATCATAAATGGTCACCTAACACTTTTTATTCGACTTTAAGATACGTAACTACTTCCCATCCATCATAACCAACTTTACTGGGCGCATTTCACTCAGGGCTCCCATTGAAATATATGCAGGTAGGGGTAGTGACTTTTTTCTAAGGTTGATTTCAAAAAGGCTCATTTTATCGTGAACAGCATTTAGTTACACAAAAGTTGTGCAAAATAGTATATTAAAACAAGGCCACATTTCGCAATCATTGTTACCACGAGCGCCCAATAGGTGCAATAACTAGTTACGAATTAAACCAAAGTACCCTTGAGGGTTGCAACTTGGTACAGGTTTGAGCTCATGCAGATCAGCATGCTTTTGTATCTTAGGCATGCATACATTTCAGAATAATAAATAAATATTCAAGACTATAATTTTAAGCTAATAAATTTGGTGGTCATTAGGATGGGCCTGTTTTGACACCGGCGCTCGCACACTTTCAGACCACGAGCATGCAGTTCATTGTAACATGCTGTGGTCGGTCAGAAAATTCCTTTCACCCTTTTCATTTAGGAGAGTCGAGCAAGCTGTGGTAGTACGTAGAGGGAAGATGAGGAGGGGAAAGGCGAGGTGCAACTGGCTGGGCAGATTACGGCCTCGCGACAGAATAGGTTTGTGACCACCTGACAGGAAGAATGGAGACAGAAACACACGCGACATTGCCTTGTGTTATCTTGGAGACCAGTGGACAATGACCCAGAGAGGGTCGTCAAGGGGAGGAGATATGTGCCTGCTAAGTTACCCGCTGACACAGCACGACACATCTTGGGAATATGCAGGAATGTTTACGTCTCGGGAATAATCCAGATACGAATGTTGAAGCTATGAATACCGGCATCCGCATCTCCGAGTCAACTATGGGCTGTGTGAGTGAGCGAGTCAGCTACTGACTGTGGAATGAGGTTGCTGAATGCTGGATGATTTTGGCAATGGAGTATGTCTCAACATGACATCGGTGAACGACAAGATCTTCTCGGCAAAGTACCAGCTACCTGCGTGTTGCGGTATGACAATATGCACCCACCTTATATGATATTAAACATGTTTAAGTTTAAAACTGCTTGGTTATGCTCTGAGACGTAGAACGCTTGGACCTCTTGATCATGGTGGACTTCAAATTACGATTTCTTAATCGATTCGGAGAAGTTTAACTATAGATTTTAAAGTATTAAATAGTAACTACTTTTTTGTTGATATTTGTGGTAGTGTTTGGTTCACAGGAAGATACAGTGAGATAACTCATAATTAAATTTTTATGGCACATTATAGATCCAGAAAGGTGCTCTCCAGTGTTCGTGCAACAAATATAATATTTTAAAAGTTATTTGGTGCTGCTTTTAGACGAGAATGTAACAATAAACTTGAACCAGATCATTGGAGGCTGTAAGCCATCGACTGGAAACTAGAGTGCTTGCACAGAGATATGATTATTGAGCAGAGTCTCTCTCGAGTTATTTCACCAAGTGAGGATGAGGGCACATAAGCAGCAGCCTCACTCCAGCCTCCCTCTCACCCCTCCGCAGGCAAGGGAAGAGGAGATCAAACGTGGTGCCATCTACTAGGGGAAAGTCGCCGCTTGCTCCGGTATCGGGTGGGATTCGCTTTCGCGACAACCGAGTGACAATTTTACGGGGTGGTTGGTGAAGGGGGCTTGGCTAACCTCTTCCAACCCACCGACTTTCAAATGAAATACAAATGGGATGAGAAGAAAACCTTCCTCTTCTCCCCCCCCCCCCCCCCCCAAAAAAAAGGTTGGGCTGGGCAGCGCATCAGGTGCTGTGAAGTGAAGTGGCCGGAGATAAGGTCTTACCAGTCAGCACAGAAGTTGGCGGCCTGCTCTGAGTCAGCTGGGAGTGATCTTATAAGACCATATCCTGCCGGCCGACCACAAAGGAAGCAACTGGCGCCACTTCTATTCTAGTTCTCTTCCTGAGCGTCAGAGTAAACTGTAAAGTCTGGTGCCATTTGTGTGCACGGTATGAAAATGCAGCTGCTAAAATAGAAACTGTTTAAATCAATAATGAGTCTTTTTTTTTATCTCAAGGGTGTTGTTTGGTTGGGAGTCTGTAAACACTGGGCTACGCTCACACACCTCATCGCTTTAATTTGAAAAACACTGATATATGCACACTTTCATTCGCCCAGCCTGCAACCAATTAATTTTAATAAGTAATGCTCCTATCTTTATGCCATAACAAATTTGAAAGTATACTTTACGCACTTATACCGGAATTTATATGTTAATGCCAATTTTCATGACCATTTTGCAATGTAAAGAAACATGTGAGAGATCAATACAGAAAATGACATGCAAACAAACGCAAAATGTTTCTTAAATACTGCATGAAGCAATGTAGGTTTATTATTTTTCTAGGGGAAAGAATTTGAAGTTCCAGGAACTTCTTATTCTGCTGTAGATACGCTAGCCCGTCGATCAGAGTTCTATGGACGCGATTCGACAAACACATATATTTTCAAACGCTGTTTTTTGTCTCTGAAGAAAAACTTCTCCGGACTGGCTCCCTGCCCGCCGCCCGCTGCAGGCGTTAAATGCGCGTCCAAAGACACCTTGAAGGGAAGGAGGGAAGCCAACGTGTTTGAAGAGGACAAAATAAACTGCTCGCGACGAAAGTAAACCGAAGAACCCATCTAGTCCTAACAGCGGTTGGTTACACTGCATTGGCGACGCCCCAGCCCCACCCTCCGCTGGTGGACCTAAGCGATAGCTCTAGGCAAACCAGAATACGAGCGGGAACTACAACCACGTACATGTTCTTTTTATTATGTTGGTTTTACTTTTTAACACCGGTAGCTTCGACTGAAGATTATTTTCACCGATAGGTTTGTGGAAGTTTAGATAAATTCGCCTCTTTTTTTTCTGTGCGTCAATGTTACCCTTTGCCCCAGTTAAACTAGGAAAAACAAACAGACGGTGTATGATACCACTCACGGGCTTATCTGAGCTAACGTTGACTCTCCAGTTCCCGGGCGTAGTACAAATCGTTTGCGTTACAGTCACGGAGAACACATTTCATGCGCTCGAAATTGTTGCGATAAGCCCCGCACCTCACTCCCCCTAATTTCAACCTCTATATTTTTTTGGCTTGCATCAGGCCGTAAGAGCGGCAGCGAAAGAGATGGGAAGGGGCAGGTTTTTTTTTCCATGGAATTCCTCGCTACTTGTACCGGCGTGGTTGAATCTAGCCTCAACATGAAAAACAAGATCATAGGTCTGTGCGCACTGTTCGGCTTGAAGAATTCCGCCGCCGGTTTTACATCACTGGGACGCTACTCCCTCAGCGCGGGAGTGGACCGGTCCCTTGTCACCATAGCGCGTCAAATGGGCGTGTCCCATTCAACCGTGTGGGATGTGCTGTGGGTTGATTGCCACCATCCATTCCGCTGGCATTACGTACACGGCATTCAGAGAAAATTAATTTTCATAATCAAATTTTCATAGGCTCATATCTCCTTTTATATTCTGTTTAGGCATTTATTTTTCATAAGGAATCATCTTCCCCAGTTTGAGGGTTTGATTTCTGAACAGCCTGTGTAGTTTGTAATAGTAACATACTTTTGTTTGTAATAATGCCAGCGTGCCACTTAATAGATGCTCGTGGAAATCAAACATTAAAATTAGCGCGGGCAAAAAAAAATTACTCGAAGTTTCTAAACGTATTTGCTTTGCCGTGGGAACCTACAAACTTTTTAGAAACTGGGTGATGTACATTCTACAATTGTGGTTAAAAAATATCTTGATGTATCCACTTTTTCTCGTTATTACCAGTAAATAATTTCCTTTCATTTTCGCTTTTTCGGACGATTTATTGATTTCCACTATGAATCGGCTAGCTCGCAAAAATTTATCAAAACCCTACTTAATTTTGATTTATTGCTTTACGGTTACTGGACATTTCTGAAAGCCCTGCTTAGTTTTTCTATCCATTTCACTGTATATCCTTTCCGTTTCTGCGGACATAATCATATCACCTTCGATTACGCAACATTTTAAATGGTTACAAACACTAAATATCAATAAAATACGAGCTTGTAGTTATAGTAGATTTTTAGGTTCGACCGCAGATTCTGGAAATTTAGTATGCCTAAGTAAAAAAAAAAAAAATATTTTCTTGGAGAAAATATTTGTTATTTAAAGTTAAAATTTTTGCCATATTTGCAGGCCGCCATATAATTATTGCGACACGTCGCCATAGGCGTGCTCTTTAGTGTGTTGCTCATGGGTAACATATTAAATATTCAAAGGAATGAGGCACCGCGGGTTTAAGGCCATGATTATTTATGGTTAGCAATTCACTTCTTGGTTTCCACAACAGACCGAATCTAAGATTGCCGACATATATTTTCGCTGATGCCTGTTGTAACATCAAGTTAAAACGCGTAGGTCGCTCGGTTTACGATATCGATTTACAGTCGCCCTGGGGTGTTCGGGGACCTGTTCCCCGAGAAAACGAGCGCGTCAATAAAACCCGAGAGAATTGAGAACCCGTACCGCAGGCCAGGCGCGAGTCACCGGCCGTCTGTCCTTGATTCAGACAAAACCCTCCTCGCCTGAGTGGGAACCGCGTCCTCCGAAGAACGAGCATTTGGTAGGAGCAAGTTTCGTGTTGGTCGACGCCTTCAGATACTGCTCTTGCATTCTCTCTCCTTTTCCTTCTCTCTCCTGCCGTCCCTTCCTCTTACTGCGTCCCACAGGAGCACTAACAACCCTACGCTTCTGCTTTTACTACGACCCTCGAGGCACGCTGGGGCAAATGGCGGACCCGGCCGTTTTCCGAGGCCACGTATTTACGGCGCGCACGTATTAAGAGCGGGGCGGGAATTGCCTTATTGTAATTTCATTTCTAGGTAACTCACTTTGCAAAGTCGATGCTAAAGCAAAAGTTTCTCCGGAGACAGTCTCTGTAACAAAAACACCGGTAACGAAGTACAACGGAAATGGCAATTCGTATTGCGTCGTGGGTGATAGGTATTTGAATCGATAGTAAAATTCTGCCTTTCCTGACGTTTTAAATGCAGGAAATGTTTTACTGGCTTAGAGTATTTATAAATGAGACGTTATTTAAAAGTAGTATTTTCAAACCGCGTGTATATTGTTAAACGTGCCTGGGCGTGGCTAGGTTCGTGATGGATGGAGGCAGTGTTTCTTCCACGATGTCTTTTTTTTTTTTTTCGTGGGGGGGGGGGGGGGTGAATTAATCTTCGGGGGGTGCACTATGAAAATTTCGTCCAGCAATTCTTTGTAGAAAGTAAAATAGTAATCGTTTGAAAATAATTTATTGTGTACTTAGCGTTCTATAGAAATAGTGATGACAACAACTATTACTCATAAGTATTCCCAAATTTAATTCAGACATAAAATTTTAACAAATTACTGAACTAACCCAAGAGATATTTTCCTGTTTTTTAGGGGGGAGAGGAGGATATTAGTTGGTCTATGAGGGGGAAAAAAGGGGTGGGTGCGAAGCCCTTCCGGAGATATGCCTAGAAGAAAAACAGAATGGAGGTCTTAAAAATACCAACTTTAAATTTTCTTTATTATTTTAACATTACCTACAAAAATCTGTACAGTTATGCCTTCCACAGTTTTCTCTCGCTCACTATATTACAGTTTTCAGTACAAATAATAAACAATCACTCAATATCTCTTTACATTAGTTAAATAATTAAATTAGTCTTATTACCAAAGTTGTACTGTCCAATACTTTAGATCGCTCAGAGTGCACTAATCTCTCTTGTAAACCTCCCACTTCCATTTCAATGGCTAGGTGAATCACAGAGTAGCACTCACCCAGGATCACCCCAATCACTCCTCACAGTCACTTCGGGTAAAGTTGATTCTACTCAGATTACGAACAAAACGTAATTTCTTATGTGAGGGTTTGGCATATAGGTAGTTTTCGCCACCAGGTGAGCAGTGATCCATAAGCTAACTTTTAATTACAATTTTAAGCTAAATGAATAATAAAAGAGATATATTTTCCTTAGTTACGAAGTTATTTTATATTAGCTTTATAATTATTGTAACTATCCTGTCATATCCGGTAGAAAATATAGGACATCTGGTACACATGCGACATAGCGCTTACCTAGTGGAGAACATGTTTGGTTGCCAAACTTTTAACATAGATCTTCCCAACCTGTAGTATAGGCCATTCAAGGTTACCTCGCACTTTTCTGGAGCCCTGCTTAAATTATACTTTTGGCTACCGATTACTAGGGGCAATAATATTTCGCGAAAATATTTGTAACACAAAAAGCAGTTCAAAGCACTGTGGAGTTGTCCAGCCATGTTCTGATCCATGTTAATTGTTTGTCCACGATTCACGTAGGTAGAGTGTCGGAATCCTGAGTGGCTCGGTCAAATGCGCACATGACACCAGCAGCCAATGGAGGTATGACTACAGTCGAGGTGTATATATAGTATTGAGGTCTGCTGTGTGCTCTGATTTATTCGCGAAAAATCAGTGGCCCTACCGATTACGGATCCTTACGGTACATTTAAACTTAAACACTGTCATGTGACTTCTACGTTTTAACTGTCAAATGCATTGTTTACTGATTTCAGCTGTTTAAAGAATTTTGTCTTATTTCAAATACCATTTCGTACGAATGTTTATAACTTAGACCTATAACCATACTTAGGTCAGCCGTATAACTCTTTAACAATGTCTGTATTGACGATAATTCTTACGGTTGTTATTTTACCTTGTAAACATATTTGTTCTGTTCTCCTGCAGGAGAGTTGAATTTGAATACTTAAAGGATTCTACAAACTCCGTTTATCTCCTCTGGATATTACTTTCACAAATATGTATGTTGCTTACAAAACAGATATTAAAATGTAACCATCAGCAGTAGTTTGAACTGGGAAACCTGTGAGGCGAGTATCGTCAAGTTAATTTTAAGTAAACTTATCTCAGCTAAAGATGCGAAATGGATACTTTTGTTAATTTAATGCTATGCGTACATTAGAGTTGTCCGTTGACTAATCCTATTATACAATAGGACGATCTCTGTCTATCTGTACGTATTTTAATACCTCTAAGTCCCTTGAAACTCAAAAGAAGTTCTTCAAATTTTGCAGAGCGAATCTTCGGGGTCAAATACAGGTCAAGTTCGAATTTCAGCAAGATCAGATAACGCAATCATTAACTTTTACCTTAATAACTCATTTTTAATTACTTTTTGTGTTATGAAAGTTTTGTATTATTGCATAGAGATTATTTCATAGAGATATGAAGGCAATGAAATATCATTTTTGTCTACTCTAAATGTCTCGCTTCAATGTTGAGTTAAATAAATGAAGCCACAGTGGTCAAGTGGCTAGAGCAATTCCAAGTGGGGCTGCAGTGGCTTAGTGGATAGAACTATATCCGCTATTGAGTTAATTAAATTTTTTTCTGTCGTTGTAAGATAACAAAAATTTGTAATATTGTAACTGTTCAAGGCACTAAAAAAAAAAAAAAAAAAAAAAAGGCCACGGGCTGGGCCCCTAGCACAAGGTAACTAGTAATAAAAACGATACAAAACTCTAATGCGCTCGGATTAGATGCGAATTTAATGTAATGCAGGACTCACTGAAACTCAGCACAGCTGTGTATATAGTGAACTCCGGCTCCTGTACTTGTCAGAAACTTGACTTCGCAGACTAGCAACGTGAAGGAGTGCTGTTCGCTAATCAGCGTCCGGTAACTTACTCGACGCCTGGCAGCCCTGCAGCTAGTATGGAATCGTTTGCAGAATGTTGTAGTCAATCAGACACAGAGCTTTGCGAAACCAATCGACGAATGGGTTCACCCGTATCAAAGGAATCACCACGCCATTTCGTTTCTGTGTATAGCCTGTTCACGGTAAAGCGAGTACTTTTGAAAGCCCTGCTTAAGATCTACTTGTATACACGTTGTGTCTTCTTCCGCCTTATGTAAAATTAACAATACCATGGGCCTCATCACTTTATTCATACGTCGGTCAAGTGAAACTGTGAAATTATTAGAAGAGTAAGCATTTTATAAATGTGCTAATGGGGCAGCGGTGGCGCAGTGGCCAGCGCACTCGCCTCCCACCAAGGCGGTCTGGGTTCGATCCCGGCGGGTTCGCTCCTGGATTTTCGCATGTGGAATCGTGCTAGACGATGCCGCTTGCCAGTGGGTTTTCTCAGGGTACTCCCGTTTCCCCGCCCTTGCATTCCAGCGCCGCTCCATCCTAGGGTCTAATTTCATGTCATGTTCAGGGATGACGGGCACCTACGGGTCCCAGCTGGAAAGCCCGTCACTCGGAGGGTGTTGCCTCGCCCTGGGTCCACCACCCCCCCCAATTAGCATTTATTTATTATAATCTGCTAATTATTTACACTGAAACGTAAAGAAAAAACAGAAGACGTAAGAAACAATTTAACTTATCACAAATGGTTATCTAGCACTTTTTATTCGATGTTAACATATGGAATTACTTTCCATCCATCGTAGCCAACTTTACGGGACGCAGGGTGCGGGAGGCTCTGGGTTCGAATCCCAGGTAAGGCATGGGTGTTAATTTAAGTTAGGTTTAAGTTCGTCTGTAAGCCGTCCCCTGCTAAGCTTTCAAGTAAAAAACCAGGGGACGTTAAAAAGCCCTTTACAATTACAATTTACCGTGTGCATGTCACTCAGGGCGCACGTTAATATATATGCAGGCAGGGCCCGTGACTTTTTTCCAAGGTTCATCTCAAAAGTGCTCACTTTATCGTGAACAGCCTTTACTATTCTATTGTGTGGGTATAGCTTGATTCTATTGAGAATGGAATGTGTTTTAATCGCGCTAGGAGTAAAAAGGAATAACACGCGGGATGTGACTTCCTTGCCATCCGCCATTTGTTTTGCCTATGATGAGAGAACTGAAGTGTGTCTTGTTTTGCTAGTGGTGTTCTAATAATCTGCGAGTGCTCTATCACTATTTACACTAAACGTCACTAGATTAATATGGTTCCATTTAGCATATGTCGAGGTGATATGACACACATGTTTCCCCGTGCCGATTTTTTTTTATTCGCCTCGGTACTCATTATTAATTTGTAAGACATTTTATGTTGATAGCACTGTCAGTGACTTTCGGGGGTGCGGGTCGGGAGGTAATGATTGTTAGCAGCCCTTCGTACTATAGTGTGCAGGAGGTTCGATACGAGAGTGAATACTCGTTTATTTAAACTATTGGTAAACCATATATGAAAAGTTGCGTGGTTGTTCATTTTTTTCTTATGATAAGCTGAATGTGTATAGTTTTAGCTGGAATGAAGTTTTCGGTCAGTTATGCATTCATATTTTTTACCACTAAAATCGTGAATGAATGCTCACATAAATCCCTGCCTTTAGCTATACTAAGCAAGTATGTACGAACATTTAACGTCCTTATATCATCACAGCTTACAAGTATTTTTATGTATCAAGACACTGCGTACGACTATTGTAAAAAGTATGTATTTGATGCTAAAATGAATAACATCTTTCTTGTACACATACTTTAGATTAGTGTTAATCGTTCCTCCCTAAAATATCAGTACTATCAATGGTTGAAATAAATGAATAGCATAGAATTTCTTTATGTACTATATCTATATTTTACACACTTCACACAGCACAAAAAAAAACACATTCATTGTTACACACTCTAAAACTCATTCCTTATTCGGCAAAACACTTATGCTGTTGTTTGTTTTATAGAACAAATCCTGCTTTGAGCATTTCTTCTACTCCTATTTGCATATACCAGATCACAGTTATCACATGGATACATCTTGTATGAAGTGCTGAATAAGAAGTTACTAGGTTCATGTCGCCTTGTGTTAGAGCTATTCGTGAATGCCTTGCCACAATACTTGCAGTCGGTCGCTGCTGTTGTGTAACTTCGACCCCCTGAGTCCGCGGGCTTTCGCGGTGCCGTTGCCGATGTCGACATGTCCTTATTCATTGATTATTTATTCATATTATAACAGCGTACACAGTGGATGAATAAAGTGAGGATCTTCCTTCCGCCACATCCATCAACGAAGTGAAAACCTTCTTACACAATGCATGTTTATATCGTTTTAACACTATACAACAAGCCGTTTATGTTGACCATCTCGAGTGCCTTATTAGATGTTTGTTGCTATGTATCTGAAAACAATATAGTTGATGGATTGTTATACGAGACCTAATTATTTCGGTCGCTGTCTAACCCGCGAAGTCGTTCATGAGACTACCATGCTTGTTTACAATTGTACATCTTTCATTGTTGGAGGTTTATTTATTTATTTATTTATTTTTACTGCAGCACTCGCCCAATGTGTCTTACATCAACTCTTAGAATGTTTTGTATTTTTTCTAGTAGGACTTCCTTAAGAACACTCTAGGCACGGGAGACAGCCAGGGATGTATTCGGTCTGTTGCTGTTAGGCATCTGTGTGATTGTAATTCGTGATGTGCATACGCAAGAAGGAATTATTTAGGCGGGTGTAGAAGCTCGATATCTTTGTAGAGTGTTGCATATAATTTTGGCTTCGCATAGTTCACGATAGCTGATAAGTTTGACTGCTAGAACGGCATTTCGTAATTTTCACTATATCCTGTCGGGAGGAGAAACAGGTTTTGATTTATTTGTGTTGATAGAAGCTCCTTTTATAGATCAAAAATGGGTTAGCCTTGGTGATGAGTTTTGCAGAGGATTACAGGCACGTAATTATTCACTTCAACAAGTCAACATACGGTTGGCTTTTTACACCGAAGTCCTTAGAGCTGCTTTGTAGGAGTATAAAGTAAAGTTTGTATATCATTTGATTTAGTTTTTTCGGTAATATCAAACATTTTGAATAACTTGCAACGTGCAGTGTAACAGAATGAGGAAACAATTTTCGTGTGGCTATCAATCAGTGTAGATTATTTTTCTCGTCTCCATGTTTTCTTTTCCCGTCACACTTAAATATTTCAGTTTTAACATATTTACGAATTGATATAGTTTGAATTGTCAGTCTCGGCAGGAGTCGTTAACAGTGGGAGTTAGTTTCGGTAGGGTTACAAGTGCATATATTCGTGTATGCTTGAAGACGATACAAATCACTGATGATGTAGAATCGAGCATGTTGAGTACGTCTGCAGGGATATGTTCGCCAACTGCGTGAAATAATATACTGCTAATGTGTCAAGATATTTAGTAGTTATCCATACCTGAGACCATAACCTAGTAGATGTTTACCAGAACCAATAGATACGCCAATCCTCTGCTAAACATCTGCATCCCATGTTATAGATGGTTTCCGGACATATTATGTTTGGACAGAAACTGGACGGTGGGCAGATACAATATGCTCGCCAGTCCACTGGTCCTCATCTCAAGTGTTATGTCCTGGATGGTGTAAAAGATAAATTTATGTTGATAATATTGCTTTTTTATTTGGTAAGTAATGTACTGTCAATTTAGTTTGAAGTGTAATACTTTGTATAACATTTTTTATATATTCATATTTTTAATAATAGTGGGGTGCTAGCTTTTATTGAAATGGGAACACATGGGCGCTCTGGTCTTGCCGAATGGATATGCGCGCACGATATGAGGTGTTCTTGATGGAAGTTCGTTCCGTACTGGGACCCTTCGGGCGATCGCGGTGATGTCTATCGGTGGAGTTTGGGCATATGGGCCCCTTCGCTACGCCCTCCCTGAAAGCTGTTCTTTAGTTGACTGGCTCTTGCAGCTTCAAAGGTCATCAGAAAAATTACAGGTTCGCACACACTCACGCACACTTTTACACACATATTTTAGTCACTTAACACTAAAGCTATTATGTAATAAGATATTGCTTATAAATAAAAATATATCTGCGAGCACAAATTACGAGTGTGTGTGTGTCTCCCAAAACATTGGTATCATTGGTGTATCACTTACGAACATTAAACGGGAGTAAATATTTGGTGACTGTAGCTTCGGCGAATGGGAAGTGTTGGTAAACTATGCTTATAAGATGGGTTAAGTGTAATTGACCTTGTCGTGCTACTCGTCGTCGGAGGCGATGCTTATGTTATGGTGGCTATAGCCTCGTTGGAAAGATAATGGTGGCTCTCTATGTTTATACGGGGCCTTCAGTAGTAATTGTCCCCTCCACACTGTTCATCGCCAGGGGTGATACCTATGTTATAGATTTGGTGAGTATAGTTTCAGTGAATAGGAAATGTTGGGAAACTATGTTTATACGAGGGCTTAAAGTGTATTTGAGTTTGCGGCCATGTTCGTCATTGGGGTTGATGTCTATGATATGGATCTGGTGGTTATTTATTAAGCCATTTGGAAATGATAGTCAAATATGCATATTGGAAGGTTTAAGGTCTAAATGACTCTACCACACTTTTCTTCATCAAGGGTGATGTCTATGGTGTGAATTCGGTAGCTATATTTCAAACATATTGGGAATAGTGTCCAACTATGCTTATAAGTAGGCTTAAGGTGTTCTTGAACCTGCTGCCCTGTCTGTTGTTGGGGGTGATGTATATGTTACGAATTTGATGATCATAGCTTTGGTGGATTGGTGGATGGGAAATGTCGGCCAACTATGCTTATAAGAGGGCTTAAGGTGTACTTGACCCTGCAGTTCTGTTCATTGTCAGAGTGTTGTCTGTGTTATGAATTTGGTGATTATAGCTATGGTTGATAGAAAATGGTGGCCAGCTATGCTTATAAGAGGATTTATATTTTACTTGTTGACCCTGTGGTTAGGTTTGTTGATGGGGATGGTGTGTATGTTATGAATTTGGTTTCTTTGTCTAAAACTGTTTGGCAATGACTGGAAACTACGCTTATGAGAGAGTTTAAAGCATTTTTGACTCTATCTCCTTGATGTTACGCTCTAGCTGGTATGAATGGTAGTTTGATGGTGGGAGTCCAAGATGGCGGACATATAATACAAATATATTGGCGATTTACACTTCAGGTGCGAGTGAGCACTGGTCGGGGTAGGATGTGTACTTAGTGTGTAATTACCTTGTAATTGCTCTCGGTACATTTATTATTCTTGGCCATTGTACGTATTAATTATGCAATTGTTCATTATGAATTAACTACATCTAATTACCTTCGATGGGAGTCGAATCAAGGAGTCCCTCACCTTCCCCTCACCGCCATATTCAGTTGTGTTTCGGCAGCCGATGGGTAAAATAGTGTACTAAGTGTGTAATTACTCTTCTGGCACATGTACTTAGTCACGGTGCATTCATTACTCTTGGTATATATACTTATTCTCGGTACTCTTAATTGTTTATAATGCTATGGTCCATTATGTTTTAAGTACTCCTAACTAAAATTTCCCCTAATTATATCTAAATGTCTTCGACAAGTCTCGAACTTGGGATTAACCTATTCCTCAAACATCCTGTATCTCGGAAAGGGTAAGGGAACCCATCAGCCAACCACAACGCACCTCCAAGAGGGAGGGGAAGCACGGTTTCCCAGGTTAAAGGGCGCCTCCACTTGGTATCCCTCTCTTCAACTTCTTCGACACCCATTTACATGTTAATTAAATGGGACTACGGCTGCTGATGCTCCCTAGCGGGTTAGAACTGTCTCGCTCCCCCTACTCACGAGTATTAGACTGGTATAATTTTGAGGTGTCGATTTTAAGGTGATTTTGATAATTATAGTATTTTATCTATATTGTTTATCGGTAATAGGAACATATATTCTTTATATTCGCATTGCGTTGTTTATCCAAGATTACATTCCTTCATCGAAATAATTTTTTTCTACAATTCCTATATTTTATTGAATAATTCATGCCGTACCTGCACGGGGCATATTTACAATTCGTCTCGCTCGGCAACGGCAACTCCACATTCGCCTCGATGTTGATGTTTACAAATGTTTTTGTTTACTATTACAAATCACACGCGGATTTCGTCAGTAAATTATTATTCTTCTTCCATGAAAGACTTGTGAACAGGGGAAAACCGTGGACGGAGACAACTGAGAACAAAAAATTAAAAATTAACTCATCTGCTGCGGACTGGGGGATCTCCCGTTTCCCCCGCCCTTTCGTTCCAGCGCTTCTCCATACTCACCTCAATCATCCTCATCGGCTCTCAAAACCCCTATGTTAAGAGCCGTCCAAATATCCTCACTCACTCGACGTCAGAGAGTACCGAGGACCGAGGACATCCGCGGACAGGGAACATTGTAATTGTAGCAAGGATCTTACGAACACTACGCACGCCAATGCCTTTTCTTGGGCCAGCGCCGCAACCAGCTATGCGACGCAGTTTGGCAGGTAGGAAAACCAACAAGACTTTCACAAGCCGGAAGTTCTTAGCGCCTATTAAGACGCACCGCTTGCCACTTAGCAGTGGGCTTTACATGGCCACTGTTTCGCATCGTCTGCTACAGTTTAAAAGTATTTACTCACCCGATCCAGCCCCCTGTAACTCGAGAATGGAGAACGAATTTCATACCGGAAAAACCATAAGTCTAGGTTTGCAATTTTACAACTTCTTTAGTGGAATTTTCGTTACGTAATAAAACAAAACATTTGCAACCAGCTGAACCTTCTGGATGTAGAGAATGACTACAATAAAAGAGCACCGACTAACTCCTATGGAAGGTAGAGGGTGTAACGTGGAGTGCGCATTTTTTTTAATAACCACATAATCTAAAACATCTGGTTTGCCCACTAGGGAACTTTTGATCGTTGCAAAGAGTTAAACGAGCGTGATGCTTCACGAAACTCTGAATGTTTGTTACTTAAAGCGGAGAGATTCCCACCATCTGGGATTTACGTATATTCCTCCACAACTTTATTTCCACAGCCAATATTTAAAAACCCAAGCTTTTCAAGGAACAGCAGCCAGTTTACAATTATTTTGAAATCCGACTTCTTTTTTTTTTCACGTTACTCGTTTCACATCTACAGTATAACCGTAGTCAAAGGTTCCCTCATTATTTGATATTTTTCTACCGCATGGGAAAATATGAATATAATTGCAACCGTACAAACTTCAAAAACTCTCTTAAGTGGTAATCTATGCATTGCCACACTTCAATTTTTAATGTTGGTTATACAGTTTTATTACGAAGATTTGAAAAACAAACTACGAAATAGATTGATAGTTCGTGCTCATGCATCTACAAGTCGTTTGGCCGTTAGATGTAGGTATTCGAGATTTTACTCTAAACTCCGAACGCGAATGCCAAATAAAGGAGGCAGTTATGTATAGAGACAGACTCAAGGGACACTTTCTCATTGTGAGATGAAAATCGCAGTAAATGTTTCAGCAAACTTCGTTTACAAATTTTGTATTTTTCAATCACATTTTGACTACCTGTCATAAAAATCAGTTTATTGTGTATGTGCTTGCATGTTTGTACGCGCGCGTTTGCGCGTGTGTGCGATATGAAGAACATCTGTGAAGTTACGAGGCCACTGACAATCTCCGCCGACTGCTAGAAAAGCTACTGCACATAGTCGTGCAGAGAGAATATAATACATTAACAGCTAACTAATACACGAAATAATGTTCGAGTAAAAACGAAGCTGCAAGTTAGTTTAAAGTAGATCGATAAGGATTTACAGTCTTATAATAATATTCAATAATATAAGAATTACACATAAAAATTGAGGATTAAATGTTTGAGCACGGAAATGTGACTCGGCTTAGCCTGGAGCGCGGTGGAGAAGTGGCAGTACTTTTGTTTGTAACTCATGGGAGTAAACACATGCGTCGAATCAAACTCACTTTAGAAAAGCTTTCGACGAAAAGAGACGATGTTTCACGTGTGGGTTAAACGAGATGAAACCATTTTAAAAGCAGTATTCGATCTATACTTGTGATGTAAACGAGGGGCGACCACCCCCTTATCTCTTCTCCACAGCTCAGTATTCGAGTGCGACTGCCTAGTTCACCCGTTGTCGCTTGAGACGGCTCTGCTCGTTTATATCCACCATGAGTCTCTTTTTATTTATCTAAATAAAAGTATTGCATCGTCATAAACACTAACATATGTCACAGTAATTAATTTGCTTTTTTTTTAAAACAAAAACGGAAAAAAAATAGCATCGATAGTCTGCCATGGCCCACAGTAAGGAACCATCCTACGAATCGCCGAGTGATATCACGAAATCATGGAAAACCGAGATCAAAATGGCTAAACCGGGAGTCGAACACACGTTCTGCCGAAAGGGAGTCAATCGTGTTACCACTGTGCATGCCACTTCGCTCGGTAAATAACATGTTTAGGAAGCGCTTCAAGGCAAATGCAAGGACAACAGATTAAGCATTCAGTTTGATGGCTTCTTTTCTTGCCTTTTCTCAACTAAAGCATTTCCGCATTTATTTGAAGCAAGCGGGGGTTGAGGTATTTGAAATCACATTTTTGCTTGTGTGACGGGATGTGGTGCTATTGTTCTTGTGGAGACAGTTGGGTACACTATAGATTAAAACATATACGCTTGCTACCGAAGTTGCTTACATCTGCCTTTTTACATTGCACCGTGATTTGCCAACTGTTGATTGTCTCATGACGTTATTTCCAGTAAACATGTTTTCGAAAGTGCCTCAACAGCTGAAATAGTGGCAAAAATGTTCAGTTCTTTCAAACAGAATCTAAATCTATCAAAATTTTCAATAAATAAATATTGCCAGAGCCCACTGCAATATCTTTATAATCCTGATAATATTGAAGTATACCAGTGTTTCAGGGGGAAACGGACATACGTTAAGATGTGATAGTATGGACCATTCTGAAGGGCAAACATTAATAAATATTCACAATGAAAAATTTTTCTGGTAAACTTTCTAACTGTAAAGGACGTTTTTAACTTATAAGTTACATAGTATGGAAATAATACCACAAGTTAGACTGCCCATATAGGAATGTTGAGCGTCGTTACTGTACAAGGTTGGGGACTTCCCTACGCTGTTTCGTTACCATAGACATATAGGAAAATAGTTTACCATTCGCACTTTCTCACTATTCGTATCCATTTATATGATAATTTTACGATTAATTTCGTAGAGTGTATGCTCTATTCGTAATGGTGTCCATGATACAGCTACGTGACACTCAAGTGCTGTTGCATGGCCATCACGGTCACTCGACCTCACTCCGCTAGATTATTGTTTGTGGGGTTGATTAAGGACCGAAGTCTACAGGCAAAAGGTGCAAAAAAGGAAGAAATTGTTTGCTAGCGGGTTACATGCTTGTGTGCACGTTCAAAAAGAATGTGGACACCGGCTACTATTAACAACACAGCATCTTCCTACACGAGCTGCGACATGCACTGAAGTTGGCGGTGGCAGTTTATAACATGTGTTGCAAAGGTAAACTACACAGTAAAACCCAACACGTAACGATCTGTTCATTTACTATCACCTGTGCCGTTCCTATTCCTGACATTTTCACATCGCTGTATCTCGGACAACTTTGCCAATATAGC
The DNA here is from genome assembly GCA_029891345.1 of Dryococelus australis. Classification (NCBI taxonomy): domain Eukaryota; kingdom Metazoa; phylum Arthropoda; class Insecta; order Phasmatodea; family Phasmatidae; genus Dryococelus; species Dryococelus australis. The sequence goes on from CM056994.1 coordinate 250,712,402, forward strand.
ATGTTTATTAATGTTTTCCCTTCAGAATGGCCCATACTATCACCTCTTAACGTATGTCAGTCCTCTCTCCCCCCCCCCCCCCCCCGTGAAACATCTGGTATACTTCTTGCAGTCGATGTTGGGTATAGGCTGTTCACGGTAAACTGAGAATTTTTAAAGGCCCTCCCAACAGGCATTAACCACTAATAAATATATCTTATTGCAGCCTCGGGCATTAAATTTTGAGCGTGGTGAAATATATACACTGTGTTTATTGGTCACATTGCAATGCTTATATTAAAAAGCAGCAGGAAGATGGAAATTGGACGAAAGGAAAAATTTAGAAGGGCCTTAAAAAGTGCTCACTTTATCGTGAACAGTCTATAATATGTCACATCAACTTTCAATGTGTAGCATTTCTGTACTAAGAAAGACCCACATTAAGAATCAATTTTTTTGGAAAACAGTGTAGTGAAAATGCTGTTTCCGCCTGATTTAGTTCGAAGTGGTATTTTAAACACTGGTGAATCGTGAGTGCAACAGAAAAAAAAAATTATGGCTCGGTTTCACCCTTTTGCAGAAATTTTTCGCTTTTGTGTCAGAATTTTGGATGCATAGTAATTACTGACAATGTGCACTTATAGAAATTTTGCATTTTACGAGCTCTTTAATACTTTTGTGCGTAAATTTAATTGTGTGTTATCTGCTTGTCGTAAACAGTGAGGAACATATTTATGTTTTATCGATAAGTTCTGGCATTTTTGCAAGCAGGGAATAACACACAGTGAAAATTAGATACAAAAGTATTAAACAACTAATAAATTGTAAATTCTCTATAGTCAAACATTTTCAATAATACGTCTGTAACTGAAATTATGACACGAAAACGAATAATTTCTGCACAATAGAGGAAGCAAATCCTTAAAAGTATATTTTATTCGTGAGCGTTACAATTGCCAGTATTGTGAGAAATGCCATCAAGTCGGTTGCTACGAAGAGCATGTTTATGTATACAACAATTCATACAATAGGTATAGGCTATTCACGGTAAAATGAACACTTTTGAAAGTCCTGCTTAAGATATACTTGTATGCATGTTGTGTATTATTGCACCTTATATAAATGAACATTGTCATTGGCCTCATAACTTTATTCATGCGTCGGTCAAATTAAACTGTGAGATTGTTGTAAAAGTATTTTTTTTACAAATCTGCTCACTTATACACTTCTGTGCATTAAAAAACAGAAAGCCAAATAAATAATTGAAGTTATCACAAATGGTTTCCTAACACATTTTATTCAACGTTAAGATATGGAACTACTTCCCATCCATCGATACCAACTTTACTGGGTGCATGTAACCCAGTGCACCCGTTTAAACATACGCAAGTAGGAGCAGTGATTTTATTCTAAGGTTTGATTCAAAAAGTCTCACTTTATCGTGAATAGCACGGTCGTGTCTGCAGCCATCTGACATCTGATAGGTTAAAGTCACGATTTTCCGCTGCTGTAGACGATGTGGATTTTGACTATAATTCCAAACTTTGTAAGAAAGTTTATCACTGAAGAGGTGGGGGAAAGAATAAAAAGCTCGGTCGCTTAGTTAGCGGCAGTTCCGAAGTGCTTCTCGTAGGAAAAACTTTACAAGAAATTCACGACCACCAGCACGATGTTAGCTTTATCTCTGCTACTTTACCTTCTACCTCGACCCACAAGGGAGCAGTGGGAGTAGGGGGAAAGAGAAATACCCACGCGTATAAACAAAATAAGCTGGAAAACTTTTTCTCCTGCGTTATCTCCCGCCGGAGGAAGATGGAGGATTAGCCACGCAGTGAGGGTCCGGTGTCTTTGCCCTGCACAGATAGCTCTCGATGGGATGCTACGGTTCTCCATTACGATGGCCGCTAGTAGCTCTCCGCCCTGACTGCCTAGGGCGATGAGTATGCATGTGGGCGCGTTTCGTGGCAAATCGAACAGGACGCCCTCGTACCGCCCGTTTATTGCCTCTTACCTGAGGCTGTGTTACAATTGCTACATTTGTTAACAAAATTGTTACATTACCAGATTGCATCTATAAAATTGATGACGTATTGTTAGGGCATTGTTATTGAAAATAAAGAACACTGAAAGCATGTGTATGTGCATTTAAACGTGTGTCTATTTTTTCCTTATCAACTTCTGAACCCTTTTTCTTGATTTAACAAAATTTTAAGTTCTTCCAGTGCGTTGTAAGAAACCTCAACTTCTACAGTTGTCAGCTATTACAGGTTATTATTTTCAAAATGACGACAGTTGCATGAGGGGTGGCGAAGAAGAATGCATCATATTTCAGGAGCAGACCTGTTTAAACCAATCTCGAAATGCTTGCAGTAACTAATGTGCATTTTTGGACGGAAGTGCCACTCTGAAACCTAAAATTATACATCATACTTCAAGAGCTAGTCAACCGATTTACAAGTAGGCCTATTTGAAATTATTGCTATAAATGCAATGGGTGTTTATGAAATTGTATTTTTTTTTTACCGCTAACTTTTAAACTCGTAGCCTATCGTTCACGACGATATGCTGCGCTTATAAAAGCACTCAGCCGATTTAAACCATATTTTATGGTTACAGTAACTAATGAAGGTATTAAATGTAAACGACAGTTATGGCTTGGGAGCCATTTTGGGTGGTAGGGCTGCCTGAAGTATTACATTTTTACTTTATATCTCAAGAGTTGCAGACCCTATTCCCACGTAATATGCACGGTGTAGTGCTATTGAAAGCATCTGAAATTTACAGCATTTTAATAGATCTCTTAAATATTCGGAGGTTATGGAACCTTATGTCAGTAGTCCACACAGGTGCATGATAAATAATTTATGTAATGTGGCGAACAGGGAGAAGAGGCTGTGAGGCAAAGCGACTCAAAATCCGTTTATTATAGTCTCACAAAATCTTGGACTGAGGAGGACAGAAAACCTACCTGTATACTTGTTAGTGACGAGCGCAGAAGATAGGGAGAAGGGAGGGGGAGTTTCTCGTAACTGTGGTAGCCTAATATCAACATCTATCGAGGTCTCTCGTTAGCCATTTTATGTCGCCGAGGGTTGAAAGTATAAATGCTGAAAATGATTAAAAACAAAAAGTAATTCAATAAAATTTGATTACATTCAAGTTTTAATTAAAAAATTGTTACGTCGCTTCCGTTTTGAATTATGGCCAAGATTTTAAAATCGCTAAAAACGCTAAAAAAGTTTTTACTCAAAAAGTAATTCATGTGAGTAAATTATTGACCAGAAATCAAAATAAAAACATCCAACAAAAAATTTTTTTTTTAAATTTAATTTGCACTTTTTAAAGCCAGAGCTGCTAAAAGGCCTAGGTGAGGTTTTAAGAAGACCAAGGTCACCAGAAATCACCATCTAACTGAAGTGACTGCGCTACGGCTAATCTCCAGCTCTGTTTGAAAGTCGTCTGAACCTTATAATTATAATTCGACTAACTGAAGCAGATTTAAATACCTTTGGCGTAACAGGAAGCGCTGTTGTTCTATCCTAGAACTTATAACCACAGAGGAGGCCACAGAACCCCAGTAGGAAATTGATACCGTGAAGACTGCGACTGCAATATCTACTTTGTCGAAGCGTCGTTAGGTTCAACAACTCCAAGGCTAAAGCCCAGAATTCAAGTGTATGGGCAGTAAACTCTGAAGAGAAGTGTTATACACAATAAGAACAAAGGAGAAAGGAGTTCTGAATTTTCGTCGAATAAGAAAAATTGTTAAGTCGATGTTCAGTTTCTAGCACTATAGCCTCATGTTAACAGAGGGATCACGTCTTCTGAGATCCCGCGGTGTAAAAAGACTGAATAAGAGACTTTCCTCGTCACAGAAGAGATTCTTTCCAGAAGGCGCGGCGCAGCGCACCACCTCAGAGAACCTTCACGTAATTAATCACCAGACTAATTGCTGGAGCTGCTGACGAGGAAACGTGACGTCACACAGCGTTGGCTGAGCCGGAGAGTCCTTGTAACAGTACGACCACTCTGCTAACGATCGCTTCCCGCACCGCGAGCATCCCCCTCCTGGCAGGATAGCAAGTGCGGACGATAACTAAGCACATGGTTGGGTTTCGAGCAGAAACACGACGAAGGGATGGAGGAGGGGGCCAGGCGGAGACTACCTACCTGTCTGCGGGATCGCTCATTTAGAAACTTTCACAAGGCGATGTTCTCGAGGAACGATATTATAATCATGTGGCTTTCAAAAAGCCTGTAAACACGATTTGCGACTTCTCGACTACATTTCAATGCCTCTATTGGGAACTAATTGTGTTAATTGTGCAATAGTATTAGTCTCCTTAATGAATAATAGACTTACGTGTGATACGTCATTATGCAGATAAAACTGAGGGATGAATAAAAATATAAAGTTTTAATAAAAATATTTTGAAGCCATTATCATCACGGCTAGAATTACGGAACAAGTAAAAAGTGATTCCGCATTAAACTTCAGTTTAACACAATTCTTAAAGTAACTCTAGCTTTCTTTTATAAACTTTCACTACTTATTTCATTTGAAACTGTCTTCACAGAGCTGGGTTTCTGTCTATGTACCTCCAGTTTGCAGTGAAAAAACGACATATTTTTTATATAACTACAGACTTTCGTGGCCATTGTCAGCTTCGTACTGCTTTCGAGGATTAGCACCACGTCGAGATGGTAGAGTTTGCCGGTGTTTCGCCATTCATTGCAGCAAGTATCTTGAGGGTTGGAATACACTTTGAAATTGTGTGGCAAAATAAAAATAATTTTGCTACTCTAATTAGTACTCGATTGTGTACAAAACATGATGTAACATCCTCAAACTCTCGGGGGAAAATACTACCCGTAAGTTTAGTCTATCGTCGCTCTAAGCGTAACACCAAATCGTTCTTCAGCACAGTGTTGTAAATCATACCCATTCCCTTTGGCACATCTTAATGGTGTATACTTTCGACTCTCTCAGAGTGAAGAAGTGAGGCTACAACACTTTACTTAGCTCACCGCACGATGGCACCAGGTGAAAAGTGATAGGGAGTACTACTCGATCACGGCACAAGTGCATTCATCCGGAAAATATGTGAATCACGCAAGGTCACTCCGTCTCCTCTGTTCCTTCTTTCCCAATCTTTCAACCTCCGTACCGAGTAAGGTGGCGCACTGGCAAAGTCACGCATTCGGGAGGACGCAGGTTCGATTACCTGTCTCGATATTCTAATATAAGATTTGCATGGTTTTCCGAAATCACTTACTATAGGCCGTGACCTACACCTTAACCGTTCACGCTTTTATTATGAGCAACTTGCACCATCACTAATGACGTCGCTGTCGGCGAAACGTGAAGCAGAACCTCCTTACACATAGGCATACCTTCGCTGAGACAATGTGTATACTTTCGATGCTTTTTTTATAGTAGTAGGATTTGGGTGAGTTGGTCACAAGGTCACCGTGGTTCGGAGCTCGGAGTCGGGGGACCGCCATGTTGTGACTTCACCCGACCACCATCTTGGATCCATGTGATCTTGATCGTTTACATTGACCATTGACCTTGACCCAAAAACCCCCAAGAAATCAATTAACAAATCTCAAAACGGAGGAAAAACCACAAAGTAAAAAAAAAAAGAAAAGAAAATTAAATTAAAATTATTAAAAGTTGTTTTAAAATTATTTAAAAACAACCCCCCGAAATTTCATTTTCTTTCCCGGAGCAGGAGGGATGGATTAGCGACCGAGGCAAGCGGACTGGTCAGGACATTTGATGACCTTTGACACAAAAAATCCAAAATATAAAAAAAAAAAAAAAAAAACTCCAGAAAATCAGAAAAAATACGAAAAAATATCATCTATTACTAAAAATTATTAAAAAATTGACTTTAAAACTTAGATTCACTGATGTTCCCCACTTACTACCCTCACCAAAAAAATTAGTCGACAGGCGTCCACCCTCTTCGCCCATACCCAACCAGCCATCTTAGTGCTGTCAGCCATCGTAGCAGCCATATTGGATGGAGGTAACCTTGACATTGACCCCATTACCATGCAAAAACTCGAGAAAAATAGCCAAAAGTCAACAAGCAGATTACTACCACCATACTGGATGCAATGGACATTAACCTTGACTCCATGGTATTGAATGGCCTTGAAAACAAAAACTCGAGAAAAAATACATAAAAGCCAGCAAGCATATGAAGTTACAGACTGCTACCACTGTATTGGATGAAAGTGACCTTGACCTAGACCCCATGACCTGAACGACATTGAAAACAAAACATTCTAGAAATATAGCATTAAATTCAACGAGCATATTCTGTTAAAGACTACTACCACCATAGTGGATGCATGCGACCTTGACCTTGACGCTATGATCTTGAATTAGCTTAAAAACAATACTCGAGAGAAAGTAACAAGAGACGTGCTTGCAGTAAAGCTGGTACCAAGGTACTGATGAGAAATGCACTTCACCTTTACAGGTCTTTGCATGTCTTAAGTAAATTGTCGCTACAGCTGAACTGCTTACCACACCTGCCAAACAAATATGGCATGCAAAAAGTAATCTTGGCTCAATTAAAGTGGCCATATCAAATTACATTTTGATCGAAAGTAAATGTCTTATCACAAAAGTGACACTGATGACGACGCAGTGGTTCAGGTAAAGACTCGGACGGGCCTGTCGGAGAAGTAGGTGTTGGAAATAAAGAAGCAGGTAACGCCGGCAATGATGTTCTATGTACCATTCGTTAAGCGTTCGATGACACTGCCGGTACCACTACCGAATAAGTAGATGGTGTGACACCATTGGCGGGCAATATCCACTACACTTTATAAAGTAACTAACCATGAATTACCTGCTATAGAAGCTAGCCGAGATGACCCGCCTTTCACGGCAGCTGCTGTCAAAGTAAGCTTCTCAGCTTAACTCTCTACAGTTTATAATATACGAGTGTGCAAGCCCTATGACGTCATATTGATTTTGAACCAACCGTACCGCACAATTAATAGATTGTGTAAACACCGACCAGCAAATCACCGATTTGCCACGTGATTGCAGCTGGTGAATCAGGTGAGGTGGGGTTGGTAGTGTGTTTTTTCTTCTGGGGCGAACGGGTATTTAGGTTTTCACAGAGTGCTCACATAACGACATACCGCGAAGATGAATTGCGAATACGTAGTTCCACCTTTGACCTTGACGGTCATGGAGCCGCGAACTGTATCATCGCTAACTGGTTGTCGCCACTGCTGATTCTGGAAATGGGTTTTCACTAGTTTCAACATGCTCGTCTGCATGAGGAGATGGTCTGTACGAAGGGCCCTTTCTCACGCGACGGCCAATTGGGAAGCATGGTGGTGGCCTGACATGGTGCTGCATTGTTCAGTACAAAGTCCAAGTTATGTATCGATCAATGGCGAAGCATAGTGGAAGCAATACTAGGAACTTTTATTGCAAATTGCAAATACTGTTTGTCCAGGAAGCGATATATACATATACATTTTAATATATACATTTTAATGCGAGATTAATAAATAAGAGGGTCATCTCTTAGCTTTTGGAGGTAGGACTATATAAATTTACTTTAAAATGGGGGGAATTTTATTTAAATTGGGAAACGCACTGACACAAAGCGCTCCAAATATTCTAATTTGCCGGATGACAAATCTAGACTGACTCCAAAAAGACCCCAAAATTACCCCTCCATCACCACCTCCATCACTACCAAAAAACTCCATCATGACTTCATAATGACTACATAATTACTCCATGACTCCATAATGACTCCAAAAGACTCCATAATGAGTCCATAATGACTCCAAAATTGCTACATAATGACTATGCAATGACTCCATAATGACTCCATGATACCATAATGACTCCAAAATGACCACCACCACCATCACCGCCACCAACACCATCACTACCACCACCGCCATCACCACCACCACCACCTCACGTGATTGGCCAGCTGCAATCACGTGGCAAATCGGTGATTTGCTGGTCGGTGTTTACACAATCTATTAATTGTGCGGTACGGTTGGTTCAAAATCAATATGACGTCATAGGGCTTGCACACTCGTATATTATAAACTGTAGAGAGTTAAGCTGAGAAGCTTACTTTGACAGCAGCTGCCGTGAAAGGCGGGTCATCTCGGCTAGCTTCTATAGCAGGTAATTCATGGTTAGTTACTTTATAAAGTGTAGTGGATATTGCCCGCCAATGGTGTCACACCATCTACTTATTCGGTAGTGGTACCGGCAGTGTCATCGAACGCTTAACGAATGGTACATAGAACATCATTGCCGGCGTTACCTGCTTCTTTATTTCCAACACCTACTTCTCCGACAGGCCCGTCCGAGTCTTTACCTGAACCACTGCGTCGTCATCAGTGTCACTTTTGTGATGAGACATTTACTTTCGATCAAAATGTACGGTGATATGAGCACTTTAATTGTGCCAAGAATACTTTTTGCATGTCATGTTTGTGTGATAGGTGTGGTAAGCAGTTCAGCTATAGCGAAAATTTACTCAGACATGCAAAGACCTGTAAAGGTGAAGTGCACTTTTCATCAGTACATCGGTACCAGCTTTACTGCAAGCATGTCTCTTGTGATTTTCTCGAGTTTTGTTTTCAAGTTCATTCAAGATCATAGCGTCAAGGTCAAGGTCACCTGCATCCAATATGGTGGTAGTAAGTAGTCTGTAACATAATATGCTTGCTGACTTTAGTGTATTTTTCTCGAGTTTCTGTTTCCAAGGTCATTCAGTGTCATGAGGTCAAGGTACCTGCATCCAATATTGCGGTAGTATCCTGCAATGCAATATGCTTGCTGATTTTTATGTATTTTCTCGAGTTTTTGTTTTCAAGGTCATTCAAGGTCATTCAAGGTCATGGGATCAAGGTCACTCACTTCCAATTTGGCGGAGTAGTCTGTAATGTAATATGATTACCTTATTTACGTATTTTTCTCGAGTTTTTGTTTTCAATGTCATTCAAGGCCATGGGGTCAAATTTAGGGTCATCTGCATTCAATATGGGCGTAGTAGTTTCTAACATCATATGCTCGTTGACTTTTATGTATTATTTTTCTCGAGTTTTGATTTTCAAGGTCATTGAAGGTCATGAGACCAAGGTCAAGGTTACTTGCATCCAATATTGCTGCTATGAAGGCACACAACACCAATATGGCCGACTGTTTATGGGCAAGGGGGTGGAGGCCTGTCGATTAATACTTTTTGGTAAGTGTTGAGGGGGAACCTCAAGAAATAAATTTTTTAATATAAATTTTAAAATAATTTTTAATAACGTTTTGATATTTTTTTAAAAACAGATTTTTTTTTAGTTTATTTATTAATTTTATTTTTTGGGTCAGAGGTCAAGGTAAAAGGTCAAAGGTCCTGACCGGTCCGCTTGCCCTGATCCAAGGTCACCCGGGTCGCTAATACGTCTCACATTTTTGGGAAAAATGGGAAATTTCTGATTTTTTATAGTTGTTTAATATATATTTTTTTTAAATTTCTAAATAATAAATTTGTTGGAATTTTTAAGAATATTATTATTATTTTTTTGGGTTTTGGGGTCTAAGGTCACCGATGTCAAGGTCAAAGGTCAAGGTCGCATGGATCCAATATGGTGATCGGTTGATATCGCAACTTGGTGGGCCCCCGGCTACGAGCTCAAAGCCACGTTGCCATTGTGCCCAATGTATTCAAATCCTACTAGTTTTTGTGTTTGCTTAAAAATAAGAATATTCATTTCGGTATTATCTGTTATCACCTTTAGGGCACCGCAAGCCTAATATATAGGTAAATGAAAAGACAGTCATGTCGACATAACGAGACGTATAGCACTGTGGGAAGGTATGAAAGCGCTTGTCTGCAGGGGGCCAGTGTAGCCGTGACCTAGAATTCGTGGCACAGTGTAGTAAACTAGCTCAAAGAACAAGGAGCATTTTTTTAACGACTTCGTCTCTTCTGAAATATTCTCTATATTAAATGACTGGAGGCCTGCAAATGTTCTGCAGGGCGAGTGTCGGACGAGAGCAAAGGGGCCGCGGTGGCTCAGTGGCTAGGGTGCTCGCCTTCCACCAAGGCGAACCGGATTCGATTTCCGGCGGAGTCACTCCCGGCTTTCGCACTTGGTAATCGTGCCAGACTATACCGCTGGTCGGCGAGTTTTCTCGGGAATCTCCCGTTTCTCCCGCCCTGCATTCCGGCGATGCTCCATATCCACCTCACTTCACCCTCATCGGCTCTCAAGAGCCGTCCAAACGTTTCCATTCTGACGAGAGCACATCGTGGGACGGCTTTTCATTTTGTTGGTGGTTCACTGATAAGAAAAATTAAGCTGAGGAGCGAGTAGAGAGAAGTACTTATATTTCTTAATATCTTGTTGAAAGTGTAATAATTAATTTGCTTATCTCTAAAACATGTTTCTTGTTTTGGAATATATATTTAAGTTCAAATTACCATTTAAATTTTCTGTGTACTGTCGCGCTAAATAGCAAACCTAGCAAATTAGGTTGGCCCAGAACGTGCGCATAAGAACCACACCACGTGAATCCTGAGAGAAAATAGAGACGAAAATGTTAGTGGCAAAATGTTTTACGATGACATCTTCCGTGCACAATGAGGCAACACAGCACGAAATTAGTCTCCTATTGCACTCCACTGATATCGAACTGCCACTGGTCTGGCCATCAATGGGCACGCGTTCAATCCCGCCCAATCCTAACATTAGTTCAACGTGAAATTTACATAACGTGTTGACTATTGTAGAAATGAGGGGACTAACTCCGTGCTGTGTTGCTACATAGTGCACAAAAAATGCCAGCGTACGACATTTAGTAACAGTTTCTTCTCCAATCTCGCTCAGGATTCACGTGGTTTGGTTCTTATGCGGGCGGTCTGGGAAATTCTGTATATATTGTATTACTAATGAATAACTAACCCCATGATAATACTTATTCTATAATACTAATTCTATGTATAGTCATATGTATAATTAGCTATGGATTTTAGTAAGAAACTAATTCATCTTCCCAAATGATACAGTTATCTAGTTTATATTTGTTTAACAAAGATAGTAAATAAAATACTTTTTTTTTTTACCCCTGTAAAATTGACCATTGTGTAGTTACGAACTATGCCATTGTATTACAATTTCAATTTGATCGTATGGGTAAGGACTTGAAGAACTTCATATAACTACAAGAGCGAACTGTACTTCCTTTTTATGCAACACTAACCCTGCGAAGAGAGGAACTAATGCGATAACCTTAGTTACTAATTCATTCTGTTGTCAAATTTTCTTTAGTGTCTATTTGCAGAATTACTCCCTGCCGGTTTGTATATGACTCTATGAATAAACAAACTTGCAAATCGTTCAAATCAATGTAAGTTACTAACACGCAACAATTCTACACTGTTTGGATAGGTGTTTCGGATGCGTATATTAGCAGGAAGGGAAGGTAGAGTATACGTAGGAGTAGTGAAATTTCGCGGAAAGATTTCAAGCGATACTACATTTCAAAACACTGCAAGGTCATTTACGTATCTGGATTGGCTGAATTACTTTTCAACACGTGTTAACTGTCTTCACACGAATCACGTAGAAGCCGTGCCGATGTTGACGAATTCTGAGTGGTCCGATCAAATATGAAAACGCCTTCTCAAGCATACTGTAACCAATTGCAATATACAACAGAAGTTGTTGTATATAGTATTTAAGTCTACCGGATGCTCATATTTTTTTTCGTGAAAAATCACTTACTCTATGTATACAGAATACAGGAAGATAACACAGGATACGAAACTACGGTGCACACGCCTACTTTGCCTTCACTGCCTACAACAATCTTACTGCCTTTGTTTTAATCACTTATTAGTCTAAATGTGAGGCCTTGAGAACGTTTACCAAACATTTATCACTATGCGCTAACACATTTCTACGAGTGCAATGGCATTACTTTCCACCTGCTTAATATAAAACTTTCCTTTCATTGTCTTCAAAAAAAATCTTAACTTAATGAATCAGGGCACCTCACTTCGGTTGTACCTTTTCCGTGTAACTGATGGAACGAATAATTGCGAGTTGCTTGGATGTTACGGGCTATCCGTAATACAGACACGATCTCTATGATGTATATGGAGAAAGAAAACAGAGTAAGAACTTGTGAGTCACTATACGCTCCACAGCCTCTGACACACATAAACAAAAGAGAACACCGATGACGAAGAGTCGATCAGCTACTCTCCTGTAAATTGTACTTACTTTCAGTCAGACACATGTCAGCATCACACTTTCAGAAAAAAAAAAAATGTTAGCGCAATTGAGTGTCAAAACTGCTTCACAAAAATGCATTGGAACATATTTAATTTTTAAGACAGGGGTCCCATTAATGAAAGTCTTGTGTCTTGAATTATTATTTTTTGTACCGTCAAAAATTATCTGGAACTTACCTGGACATGAGTTCCCAATCTTCAGCTTTCTATTCTGTACTTATCGAACTATCAAGATGAGGATTATAGTTTCCACATAATTTTTTTCAGGTTCAGTCGATTTTACTAATAAAGACCTGACTGAGATAGAATTTAAGTTAAAGGTTGAGTAAACACCCAGTAAGGCCTATATCGCTGGTTTTCTTTGCGCTTAGTCGCACTGTTACGCATAAAAAGAAGCTACAAAACTAAAATGTGTATTATATGGTATAAGTCGCATGCTAATCAAGTTGGTGCCCGTAAATTTTGAGTCATGCTGGAGGTAATGCTCGAACCATCTCGTAGACTGTCTCACGACAAGAGCGTGACGTCATAGCGAATACAACCAGTGAGGTCAAGAGAGGTCGTATTGGGAGGTGAGCTCTGACAGCTCAGTTAGTGGAGTGTCAACGCGCGAGTTTTGAGCTAAAAAGTTCATATTCTCTCTTAACTTTCTATGGTGATATTGATCGAGTACTGAACTAACGTAAGCAATTTCGTCACTGGAGAGTGGAGAGACTTGGACGGCTCTGAAAATCGAGGCCTTGAGAGCCGATGAGGGTAAAGCGAGGTGAGTAAGGAGTAGCGTAGGAATGAAGGGGCGAGGGAAACGGGAGATCTCCGATAATACCCTTTGACTAGCGGCATCGTCCGGCACGATTCCCTCATGCGACAATTCGGGAACGACTCTGCAGGGAATCGAGCCCGGTTCGCCCAGGTGGGAGGCGAGTAGTCTAACCACCACACCACCGAGGCCCCTACAGTTTCATCACCATTCGTCATTGTAGCAAAGTTAGTTACGTTTGCAAATTCAGAAGCAGAAAAGGAGCAGGACCATTACCTCCTAATTATGTTTGTTGTTTTTGGTCAAAAAATGGAATACAGGAAGTTTTTTATATCTACGCCCAGACCAAAAAACATGACATCTGTAGGCAGAAAGATAAACCAGGTACCAGTTGAGTAAATGGAAAAGAAAAAATCACCCTGAAGTACTGTATTGCAGCTGAAACGGACAGGTAGGAAGTACCCTATTATTTTTGTGGCTGGGTTCTTACTGTCTCAAACCTGCAAAAAATGAGATTTACAGGTTTCTTATAGTGCTTATTCCCTAGGAATACGCAAACTTGAATACATAGGTATCTACGGATGGATGTGTACTGCCGCCATCGCTGCACCTGTTTTCAAGTGCGCTGTACTATCAGATTTTTTTTCAGACATACGTTTACTGATATTTTATGTTTATTTACGCCCAATCACAGTTCGATTTGCACTCATTCTGAGAATGAAACTTTTAAACCACAGGGATAATCATTTCGTGTCAAGCGGTCAATTTTCTTAGCGATTTCAAATCTGATATCTTTTGTAGTTGCAGAAGTAGAATCAAGCTCCTCAGAGTTGTATAACGGCAACATACTTTCCATTCATTGCACTCAGCGCCAAACTCACTGACTGATTTCTTCTATTCTATGTCTTAATTGTAGCACGTTAAAAAAATCTGCATAATTACTGCCAATTTTCGTGGAAGTTCAATAAAAAGTATTTACATACTTTTCGCACGCCGCTATAAACAATTGTTACAGAACTATTATCATTTCTTTTATAATTAGCATATTTCCCTTGGATGTCGACGGGAGTGAGAACTCAACTTCGCCGACCTTTGTAGCGTCATCGCCCACTTCAAGCCTCAATCCAAAGCTAAGCGTGCAAACAGCTATATACTGTACACGGTAAAATGAGCACTTTTGAATGCCCCGATTAAGATCTACGTGTAGACACGTATGTAAAATTAACATTGCCATGGGCTTCATAACTTTATTCATGCGTTGATCAAATTAATCTGTGAAATTATTAATAAAGTAAATACTTTACAAATCGGCGCATTTTTACACTTCGATGCATTAAAAAAAACAGAAAGCGAAAAAAATTATTTTAATTTATCACAAATGGTTACCTAACACTTTTTATTCAACGTTAAGGTATGGAACTACTTTCCATCCATCGTTACTAACTTTTCTGTGCGAATGTCACTCAGTGCGCCCATTAAAATACACGGATGCAGGGTCAGTGTCTTTTTTTCTAAGGTTCATTTCTAAAGTGCTCACTTTATCGTGAACAGCCTTTACCAGCACCAACGCTTTACGATGCTCCTTTTTCACAAGGAAGAAACCTTTATCAGCGAAAGGTGAAGTACTCTCTGTAGTTAGCACTCACTTGGCAGGAGTCTGAAGTGAAGGCATATTTAATGTATTTTTAAATATATGACTGCCAAACATTGAACTCTAAGATGTCATTACCAGATGGTTTATACAGAAGGAATCCCCTTTTCAAGAAAAACTGGAACTAGTGACGGGGTTGGTTATTTCTAAATTGGTCAGTAAATCCAGGAAGTTTTTCAAGTAATGACTATTCTGCATCTCCTCAGATTCCTTCAGCGTTCCCAACTGTTTGGAAAGTAGTAGATACTTCATAATGGGCGATATAATTGTATATTTCTGCAAATCTACCTTATATTTAACGGGCCGTGAGATACATAGTAACCGAATAACATTTTTGAAAAAGTAAAGAGAACTGAGTTTTTAAAACTTTTTTATCAATCTGATAGTCAATACTAATGGCTGCTTAAAATAATTGCATATCTGTTGTATTACATTTAACAAATTATATAATTTAAAAAATGTACTTTTATTTAAAAATAACTTTATTGGAATAGGTTATTCCATTTAATTTATCTTCATAACATTATCTCATAAATCCTTGTAAATAGCTTGGCAAGTCCGTGATATTTAACATCCTAATGCTTGGGAGAGATGCGTATAAAAAGCTTCAAATCTTCCACATTTCTCCCGGTAGCTAGAAATCGCACAACATTCCTTAGTTTTCCGTTAGTTATAACCCCTTATTTCACAAAAAAAAATATTATTATTTGTGATGTAGCGGTGACGATACTCAAAAGCTCCGCATACGAAGCTTTATCATTACTAGATGATTGTACTTGTCTCTTGGGTAAATCTGTATCTGTTGAAGCAAATTTATATGGGATTATTATTTCCAGGTTAAACCATAACTTACCAGACTGAATTATGGAAACATCAGGGAAGTGAGAGCGAGATGTCACCTCTCGCATAAGACGAAGAACTGTGACATTGTGCTACTTTGGCTACAATAATTATCTGCAGAGGACGAGATATCACGAGACCCATAACCAATCACGAGCGAGCAATGTGACGTCGCCATTAAGTCACTAGCGCAGTCTAGGTGGTAGTTATGGGGGTTGAGATGGAGTGGGTAAATATTGGTAAGGGGGTGAGGGAGGTGAGGCCCGGGTGTAATGTAAGTCCAAGATGCGATGGAGGAAGGCAGTTGGGTGGGTGGGGATCGTTTATAAAGACAGTTAAATAAAGTGATAGGGATGGAGGTGATTGATTAAATAATAGATCAAAATTTGGAAGAGTTGGGGGTGGTAAGTTATCTGCTGGTCGTTGTGCCGGGATGAGTGTGCTCCGCCGTATTTATTTCGAACCCTGGGGAGGAGCGCAGGCGACAAACTGCATATAAGTTTTTGCAAAAATAATTATTACGTACGTAATTTTTCGAAAGTTTCCTAAATTTTCTTTTTTGAATTTCACATTTTAAATTTATTTTATAGTTTTTTTTAGAGCTTGCTTGATTGTTAACAGTATTTTTTTTTTGAGTATTTCGAGTTTAAGTTCACCTGGGGTTAAGGCCAAGGTCTTGGATATTCGAGATGGTTGTCGTGGTCAGTAATTCAATTTTTCCCGTTTTCTTGATTTTTTTTTTACTTTAAGTTCAGGGTCACGGATATCCAATATGGTGGTAGGGGCATGTAATTAAGTCCCCTCCCCCCTTACTTTTAAGTTTTTCAAACGAATTTCTATGATTTGCTAGATTTTTCGACTTCAAGGTCATCCCAAGGTCATCGTAGGTCAAGGTTAAAGTCATGGGAATACAATATTGATGTCGGGTTCATTAGTGTAATTTTTTCCCCCGATTATAATTTTTTTTAGAGTTCTTGTGATTTTTTTTATTTTAAGTCGATTTTTTTTAATTTTAAGGTCATCCCAAGGTCATCGTAGGTCAAGGTCAAGCTCAAGGAACCCCAACATTGCTGTCTCGGTCATTAATGTAAACAAATATGGTCGACGAGTCCGCCTTCCTGATTTGGTGATTTTTTGGCTCACACAACAATGTGTCTTGTGTCCGTCTTGCTGATTTGCGAACTTTTTGACTCACGTATAGAAGAGTCTCGAGTTCGCCTTGATCATTTTCAATGAGTCTCAAATCCGCTTAGTTAATTTGGGGACTTGGGCAAAAAAAATTTACTTTTTTTATTTTGTGGGGAAAAAAAGGAAAATTTTCAGGGAAAAAGGGAAAATGTGAGGGAAAATATTGAATTTTGAAAGAGAATGGAAAGTTTTTGGCGGTCGGTCGAGGTCAATGACTCGCTGCTCGCTCATGTTCCCGTATTTTTATTATTCTATTCAGACAGGGGTTATGTTAAACTGGGAAGCTAGATTTGGAAGGATTTATGGGAGTTAAGAAATTTCCTTGAACGATATTTTCGTGGAATATGTAAGATCATTTATCCACCCTCTTTTTATCCAGCGAAATCCCTTAATATACGCAGTGTTAAACGTTTGGGCAAAAATTTACGAGACTGTAAGTAAGAGAACATGCTACGGGGAACCTTGTCAGCGTAGAACAGTGAATTGTGCTGCGGTACATTAAGATCTGCCTTGGCATGGAAGTTAGTGTTTAACTTAAAACGTAAGAATGAGAAAATTGCCTTTATTGCTTTTCAAGGTAGCAAATGAAGGCCGTGAAGTGGTAATAAAACCTCCTCCTCCTCCTTGTCCGCTCCCTTGAAGTGAATGTATGTCTGTGAAGAACTTACGATGCTCAGTGCTGCCTGCTTCCGCATCAGAAGCGTAAACAGTTACGATATTCCGTTCTCCTTTTACAGATGCGCGTCCCTTTTATTGTACATGCTCAGAGCCACTTAAACTTGCTTGTAAATTATAAGTCGTAAGAACACAACACATAATCAGTAAACGAAGAGAGAGAGAGAGAGATAGAGAGAGAGAGAGAGAGAGAAAAAAAAAAAGGAAGAAGTAGTCCAGAATCCACTTGCAATCAAAGAGCCAAGTCCACAATTCATAAAAAAAAGTCAATTGTCTACGTCTTTAATTTTATCAACGCCTCTATCGTCATATTTTTCCAATAACCAGGCAAACTACAGTATGTCTAAAAAATTAATCATCGCTCAAGTATTTTGATTCTATTACGAATGAAACATCTATGAACTAAAAACATGCGTCCACGCTAGATCCCACATTGAAAAAAAAGTATAAATAACTAAGTTCCGTAATGAACGCAACAAATGAGCTCTATTGGACACATATCGTTTAGGTCCGTAGTTGTTCAACGTAGTCTTGAAATCTGTTGAGGCAACCGCCTACATTTTATCATATTACCACACCTACAAAGGACTTAAAAGGCAGGCGTCACTGCAAGCTGTGCCTTATTTTTTTAATTTATGTGTTATAGCTTTATTTTAGGCAAATTATTGTTAATTTTCTTTCTTTTCAATAGGCTTTATGTCGCGTCATTTGGTAACTTTAAACGCTGAAAAAGTATAACACTTGTAATTAGATTTTTTAATTGTAGTGTAATTAAATGCCAGTATTCTAGTTTTTATTTTACTACTCCAAGGTAACGAAATTAGCTAAAATAACACAAGAAAAATCTAAAAATAATTAAGACGGAAGATCTAATTAAAAACCTTTAAATTAGTGGAAAACTGGAAATCCAAAACTGCGAGTGATATCTAGTACTGAGCAGACCTAGAGTAGCTGCAACGGAGACTCGACCCATGTCGTCGAGTAACTGCAAAGGGCTATGATGTTTCCACCACGTGGGACTCTGCTTGTCCTAGCAAATGCAGTTTTCGTTTGAGAATCATATTATACTAGACGTGAAGCGACTTGGAAGAAGCCACGTTACATTTTGATGCATCAAGGATGTTCATTTACGTTGTATTAGCATTCGACAAAAGTTTTGGGAAGTCTAGTAACAAAAAATTCTGAATAAACACTTTTATACAATTTACATTATTGCTGGAAAGATACTTTGTTCCCGAAACATTACTTCGAATATCTTATTCCGCCCCACTAAAAATTACAATTCTACACCGTTGGAAATATCTGCAAAGTAAGACACCATATTTATGTAATTATCGCTTATCAGTATTGAAAACAAATTGTTTTGTGAGAATATTCTGTCCTGATTTTCCCACATTGGCTATAAAATACAGTAAGATGCAAACAACGCATTTAGCGTTCATGCAGAGACTTAACTGTTTAAGCTAAATATTTAGCAAAAAATTATAGCCAATATAATTTTTAATTAAATTTTTCTGCGAAAAATCATGCATGTTTATTTTGTTTTAAACAGCATAAACATTCAAGAAAATAAGCTAATACTCACTGGCACCGGCTGAGTTACACTATTGTGCAATATACTCCTGTAATGTATTTCCAACACAGTTCAATCACAGCTATATCGCAAAATTTATAAATCGGTAGCAACATACTACCAACATTGAAATCGTAAACACCGAGATCCTACATATTCAAATAATATTAATGAATGCGTGTGCATAGTTATTGATAATCAATACCACTCCCCTGATTTCACAAAGTCGCCAATAGTAAGAAATCATCTGAATACCACCAGGTATAGGCTGTTCACGGTAAAATGAACACTTTTGAAAGTCCTGCTTAAGATCTACTTGTATGCCCGTGGTGTAGTTTTCCGCCTTGTATGAAATTAATATTTCCATGGGCCTCCTCGCTTTATTCTTGCGTCAGTCAGGTTAAACTGTGAAATTATTGAGAAAAAAAATACAAATATGGCCATTTTCATACTTCGATGCATTAAAAAAAAACAGAAAGCGAAAGAAATAATTTAAGTTAACACGAATGTGTTACCTAGCACGTTTTATTCCGATGTTGATATATGGGACTACTTTCCATCAATCGTTACCAACTTTACTAGGCGCATGTCACTCGGTGCGACCGTTAAAATATATGATATTAGTAGCAGTGACTTTTTCCTTAGGTTGATTTCAAAAGTGCTCACTTTATCGTGAACGGCCTTTATCGCAAGATCATACAAGACGAGCTGCCATGTCAAAGCCGTGATATCAACAGAAAATCGTCTAGTGGACGCTTTATTGCAAAGTCGGAGAACTCTACTGCACTACGCCCATTTGCTGTTCGTGGCCGGTCATCCGAGAGGGAGAGAGAGAGAGGGAGAGAGAGAGAGGGAGAGAGGGAGAGAGAGAGAGAAAAGAACCATAAGGCGAAAGGAGATAGGGCGTAGAAGAGATGCATAGGTAGGTTAGGATTAGCGTCCCGTCGACATCGCGGCCGTTATAGTTGCTCAGAGAAGCAGTAACGGAGAAGGAACCAGCCACGTGCCGCAGCAAGTAAGGAAGGAACCATTCCAGCCAGCGTTCTCCTCGAGTGATCGCGGGAAACCGTGGAATACAGAAGTGAGAATGGCCGGACTGGGGATCGAACCTGTGTCTTTCCGAATATAATTCTAGTGGTTTACCTCTGCAACACCTCGCTTTGTGGATGCAGAGAGGAGGAGCGAAAAAGAAATACGTTAACGGCGAGAAGGAATGGCGGGCGATGGAAACGGGAACAGTCCAAGCAAATCCGCACACAACGGGAATCACCGTCCACACAATTGCAGGCCATTCGTCAGGTTACTTACAACTTCTCGAAGCTTAACCGAGTCTAGAAAATTACACCAAAGGGACAACGCATCTCATCCGTGCGTACTTGTAATAATATTATGCATTGTGAACTATTTCTTACTAGGCATCATCAAGGTAACAACTTTCTCTCTACTTTTATTCATATAAATTATGAATGAAAAATTTTAATGGAAACATAAAATATAAGTATAAGTTCATTTGAACCAAAAACAAGACAATTCATTTTAACAGAAGTATAAAATGCTTCTATAACATGACATATTTAGGAAAGAACCAAACACTTCGTACATACATGTGATTTTTCAAAGATTGTATTAAAAAGTATGAACAGACCGCGAATAAACTATACCTGGGTTTTTATGTGGAGAGTTGAGAGTAGCTCGAGAAGACTGGTGGTCTATCTCTGACCTGAATCAATAACCCGCGTTGAATATTGCTAATGAATAATGAGCTACTAGCTGTTATTTTAATGCTCTCGGTGGCCTTTATCTATCACAGTACGAGAGAAAAAAAATGCATATTTAGATTGTATCAATCAAAACATTCACGAACTCATCTCGTAACAACAATTCTATTTTTTCATGTTCAGAAGTAGACCTGACGTCATCAAACATGTGTTTGGTGTGAAGAAACAAGCAGTTACAACTTTGCAATTAAACGTATGTCTCCTGAGTGAGGATTTAACATAGACGTACAAAAATTGCTGTCATTAACCAAATGTGACAAGAATTTCTAGTTCAAACAAGCAAATATACTTTTCCACCATTGACTGTGGCGGCAGTGTGCCGTTGTGCATATTTATACTATTGCGTGCGTGTTTTTGGGAGGGCGCATGTGTTTGTGTGTGATAGAGACAGAAATTAAGAGAGAAAGAGAGAGAGAGGAAGAGAGAGATAGACAGGCATTTGGAGCAAAAATAGGGTATAACAAGTTCCGGGTGCCAGCTAACAGGTAAGTATTTTTGACTGGTAAAACACCCTTAAATGCTATACGCGATAAAGTGAACACTTTTTAAAAAGGCCAGTGCTCCTACCTGCATATATATTAACGGACGCACTGAGTGAGATGCGCCCAGTTAAGCTGGTAGCGATGTAATAAAAAATGTGTTAGATAACCATTTGTGATAGCTGAAATTATTTATTTAGCTTTCTGTTATTTAAATGCATCGAAGCGTAAAAACGAGCAGATTTGTAATATTGACTTTTCTAATAATTACTGTCCCACTTAACTGACGCATGAATAAAGTGATGAGGCCCGTGGAAATGTTAATTTTTCATAAGGCAGAAGGATACAACAATGTGCATACAAGTATATCTTAAGCAGGCCTTTGAAAAATGCTCAGTTTATCGTGAACAATCTTTAACTCACTTGCCGCAACAACAGCCTCAAAAGCACCACACCATTTCGGTACCATAGTACTCGTCGAGGTTGCAGGACTGCAGTAGCGTATCACCAACATAGGCCTACATATTTGTCATTTATTCCACATTCTATCTATCCGGGTTTAAAATATATTCACTTATATTTTATAAATATAGTTGCGTCTAGGTCAAATCAAATGTACCCAGACAGCCTTCTGCTGAACTCAAGTGAGCATGGCGAAATTCTCAACTGCGCGTGTTCCAAAATGTATTTTTTTACATTGCCCCTTATTAACTTTCTAAATATATGCTTTTGTTCCAATTGCGGTGGCTGTGATAAGCTACCTCCGGAGGTAATTATACGTTCGGGGGTAACTGGTTAAAACTCCAGCCTGCGATGAGGTTGATGGGTTTCAATCATAGGCAGAGCAAAGATGTGTGTGTATTTGCACCATTCATTTTTAAGTGTAAGTTAAGGTTCATCTAAGTGTGTTAGCCACTCTCCAATTAGCCCACAGCAAAAACCTTTTTATATAATATATAATAAATATATAATATTATATATGTACGCGTGTGGATCCGTTTTTAGTGCAATGGTTTGTGTGCTGTGTGTCCAACACCGTGCGCCTCACGCTTTCCACTGCGTTGTTTATGGTATAAATATGTAGAAATCAGTCAAGTGTATTTATGATAATTGGGTTAATAGGTAAGTTATTTATAAATTTCACAAAGTACAACCTCCTTAAATGCATCTATAAAAAGAGGCAGTACGGACCTTTGATTTTTTTTCTCAGTTAGCTTTTTGAAGCATTCGAAAGAGATGTTAACATAAATTAGAATACAATTGATTCAAATTAATTAATTCGGCATTATAATAGTATATTGGAAGCAAATAATGAGCGATGGTATAAAACATTATGAACTCTTCTCTCATATACAATACAACCCACATATCTGACAATTTTGTGGGTTTCTGTAGCAGTTTGTACAGTGATCTACTTTTACTGCTCTTGTGTATTGTCGACTGCAATGATGCGAGAAAATTTAACCTTTACTTGCGTACGTCGCGTCTCCTCGCGGTGAAACTTACTATACAAACAAATATATATTTCAGAAAAAAAAATTCTGCGAAATATTCTAAAGTAAGCTATTCTGCGTGAAAGCAAATTAATTAAATTGGTTATGTCGATACTAACTCATTCGATTTGCTACGTCTGTACAGTGGAATTAAAAAAAAAAAATTGGTATTGCCTATTTAGAACCAATTTTTTCTTTTATTGTATTTGTCTTTGTTCCGACATTACGCAGATGGAGGATTTTGAGGGAAGTTTCAATGTGAAGTAAGTTTTCAGCTAATTTAACTACTGGGTTATTTTCAATGAAGATGCACAGCGAACTAAGAAGTACAAATAAAAATTATTATTTTCCTTTAAATATTTTTGACAAAGGGATTTTCTTATGACCGTCATTGTTTGGTTCGTTACAATTTCGTTATATTATATTCTTGGATTACAAACGATAGACAACCTCGTCTTGTCTGTAATAAGCTGATATATAGTAAAACTGTTATATGGTATTGTGGTGCGTATTTTTAAGTATTGTTCTCAGATAAGTAAAGTATTTATTGAAACCTGCCATGTAGTAGGCTTCGAAATACAAAGCTAACTCAATGTGCAAACACTAATTTAAACAAGAAATTGAAATTTCAGGCAGGCGTAGCCGTGGACAGAAGTTTTGTTTAATTCAAATTTTTTACACACAAAATGTAATGAATTAAAATTTTGAGCTTTCGAAGACACAGTAAACTAATTTGCTTAGTCTAAAATTTACACTCAAATTTCCGCGAAGGTCGAACCACGGGCATGGAGTGTGTTTAATCTCAGTATTCCACATACAAATTAAGTTTCCGAGCGTGTGAAGTGACGGGCTATAGGTAGTTTACTTATGAACGATTGAGAGTTTGTTTATAACTTCATGGTAACGTGATAACCAGTGAATCGTCAACTTGTTTTTTAGCGGGGCCACGGTGGTGTAGTGGTTACACTACTAGCCCTCCGCCTAGGCGAAACCAGGTTCTATTCCCGGCGTAGTGGCTCCTGGAATTTCGCATGTGGTAATCGTGCCAGACGATGCCGCTGGTCGGCACGTTTTCTGGGGGATACCCCGTCCCGCTCCCCTTTTTCATTCCAGCACTGCCCCATACTCGCCACGCTTCAACCTCATCGGCTCTCAAGATCCCGATGTTAAGAGCCGCCCAAAGCTCTTCATTCACTCACTTAACTTATAAACATACTTAATAAATAAATAAAACAAAAATAATGGGCCTGGCATGGCATGAAAAGACATATTATTTTAATTCCGGGAATGAAATGAATCCATACATTTAACATACACGCATATATATATATATATATATATATATATATATATATATATATATATATATATATATACATACATACTTAGTTTAAGTAGTGATCCTATTGTTTGCCGTTAGAGTTATGGTACAGTTCGTGGAATAGTTTTTAGTACAAATCCTTGCAAAGCCTTGAAAAAAAACAGTGATTAATAAACATCGTCAATTAACATGCTGTTCAATTCCTACTCTAACTAGAGAATCCACGTGCACTTAAATATTATGTTTATAACAATGGGAAGTAATACTCAGCAAGTAAATTATCCCTCTGGGTCTGGTGAAACGGCGTTGGGTTTCCTGATTACTTGAATGTCTTAAATTTGTGTAGGAACATTAACTAGTTACAAAGTCTCAAAGAAAAATAATATTTTAAAACAATAGTACAAATTAAACTTTCACTAGCTAAGCTGTTACCGGAGTCCCTTTAAAGATAATATCGTTCCAAAAGGCCCTTCCGCAACATCATGTATCTTAACGTAAACTTTTGTTAACTTATTCATATAAAGTAATTATGGAATTACGAAACTATTTTTTGCATTTTAGCATATTATCAAATGTCAAATACTAAAAATGATAGCGAGTGGAAAGGTGGTTACATTTTGTTATACGCATTTACTGTAACAACTGGCTTAATAGCAAAATATTTGTGTTTCTGACAGTTCCAGTGTGACGTGATCGATGTATGGCTACACGCCAATAGTAGGCATATGGCAGAAGGAAACACAGTGGGCTGGAGGTAGAAGCTAAGTAAAATTTTCATTAAAAGTTTAGTCAACTAACCTTGAACTAATGTGTAGAATTTTTAAGTGTAACTGATACTAAAATGTATAAGAAAACATTCCTTCTTAATAAACTTTATTTATGTAAAGGACGTGAACACTTGCGTTATGTCGATTGGTAGTCTCATCCAGCACCCAAAGAAGGTTCAGGAGCACCCTGTGTTCAGCTCCGCCTCACCATTCCGAAGGCTAATACTCCTCCCTCCGTGCGTGCCGTGGTCTAGATTTATTAATGGTCATGGAAGGGGAAGAAGACAGGGCGTGAAAGACCAGGAATGACCTTGTGTGAGTATCTGACATAAAGCGGAGGGTGTAAAACGAGCTGACGCCAACGTATACGGCTACAAACGGGCAAGCGAGAAATGGATAAAAGGGATAGGGGAATACGGCTTATGGGCGACCAAACATAAAAGGGATTGTGGAGTCCTGTTTCGATCTTTCGGCCTTGGTGCCACCCGCACTATGGTGTGGGGATGATAGAGCCGGAGGAGCAGTGGGGATAAGGAGGATGAAGATGTAGCTACTGTCCGTGAGACGAACGTGGAGGACACCCCATCCTATTCAGGTGTCTGTAGGGGAGACTAGAGGGAGCATGTTCAGTTGCACATTTCCTCCTTCACCAAGGGCGTGGTACCTCCCGACTAATATTTATCTCCAGTGTTTCAAACGGCCTTCTAATAAAGGTTATCCTTTCCCATCCTCAGTTATAATAGAAACGTTTTTTCTTCTTCATAAATTGCACACAAAATTTGCAATTATTTTCCACCGAGGGGTTTTTACGGCATCTGCACCGGTCCCCTACCCCCTTTCGAGTTTAGACTAAGTTAGAATGAGAGGTATCCATCACCCCAACCGCGGCCAAGTTTGCCCGATCCCAGTAAATCCGCAAGCATATGCCCTTGTAGTTAGTGCATGCGTAGACGTGTGGGGTTTTGCACTGTGAGACGCAGTTAGGTCGCCTCCCTACCAAGGACTTCCAACTCTCATCATAGTTTTGAGGCGGATTAGGGGAAATCCACCCTCAACCACAGTTATTTACTGGCGGCAAGCGATGTGCGTGATCAAGGGGACAGTTGCGTGCCTGGGAGTGACGCGCCGCGACAGATCGATCACCCAGTCTGCGTAGGGGCATCGCCGTCCCGGAGCAGCGAGACAACATGACACACCGGTTGGCACTGTCTCACGTCTCGGCAGGATGGGAGGGGAGAGTGGTGGTGTAGTGGTTAGACTACTTGCCTCCCGCTTCATTCTCATCGACTCTCAAGGCCTAGAGGTTAGGAGCCACTCAAATATCATCACTCACTCGCTCACTCGGACATAAGAGGAATACTTCACGCGGCAACTGTATTTACTAAAATACTCAAGGGCGACTGGCGGGTCTGGTAATTGTCATACCTGGTTCACGGTTAACTAAACAGTTTCGAAATGAACTGTAAAAATATTACAAGTATTAAAAGTAAAAATGCTTATTGCGAATTAGGAAAAGTAGTCTCAATTTTAAGTAGACATTTTGCGTGTTCGAGCTCTCGAAATGCGTGGGGTCTAAGACCAACTCTTGCTCACTTGCCGCTTCCCTGAACGTCTTTACGCGCAAGGCGCCCAATTGACTTCGTCTTTCATGCCCGAGCGTGACTTAAAGCTGTGATCGTATATTTTATTTTATTTTCATGGCACGCAAAGTATGATGCTTGTCTAAAGATAATTATCAAGTTTCTGTGTAGAGAGTTTAGCAGCTCAAACTGATCATGGGAAAAATTATATGTTTACACTATTTTCACACACAAAAATACATTATTCTTGGAACTCAAATGTGATTTTGAAACTGTTATTTGTGCGCGGAAGATTTCTTAATAGCTTTTCGTGCTTAGACACCACTACAAAATATCGAACCGCTTTTTAACCACGTGTCCTCTATCAAACTTCTGCAACGCGCTTTATGCGTCAGCCAGACGGAGCCTTTAAAATCTTATTAAATATTAGATAATATTCACTTTCTTGGCACATTCCTTGCATTGTACATATTATAATACGAACAGGCATCACAGTGATGCATTTATAACTTACAGTGTCCCTAGACCGACACACTATTACCCATCATAAAGTCCGTTAGTTTTACACTTGACAAAGAATTACACAACGAGCAGAAATATAAACGTACAGGACTTTCAAAATGTTTGATGAAGCATAAATAAACTGTAAGATATTATTTTCTTCCGATTTTTTTTCATTTCCATATAAAAATGTGCAAAAATAATCAAAAAAAGTAGTTTAGAAGTCTCATGCAAACAAAGCTTAACCGAGTTTAGAAAATTATACCAGAGGAACAACGCACCACATTCGCGCGCACTCTGTTTAATAATATTTCTCATAAGTTTTTTCTTACTAGGCGTTACCATCATACCTATTTTGTATAATATCTATTATAGTTTATAGATAAAATATAAGTAAAAGTTCAATTTAACCAAAAATATGGTATTTTATGCTAACACAAGTATGGAAAGTTCCTGAAACGTGACATATTTAGAAAACAACCGAACATGTCACTTTTTTTCTTTTTTTTTTTTTAAGGTTTCATCCAATAAGTGTGAAGAAACAGCGAATAGACTACAGCCCGACATTTTGCTTTCCGGCCCCAGCTTATTGTAGGTAGGTCACTGACATTTTCAGGTTTTCCAGGTCAACGTGCGCACACAGCGCGAACTTAAGTGCAGCGCGTGGATGACGAAGCGATTACGTGAAGGGAGAAAATCACAACGAACCGTTGTCTCCTCCACCTTATAACACTGCGCTTGCATACGTAGCAGTGTTTATATATATATATAAACACACACTCACACACGTATAAAGGCTGTTCACGATAAAGTGAGCACTTTAGAAATGAGCATTAGAAAAAAGTCACTGGCCCTGTATGCATATATTTTAATGGGCGTACTGAGTGACATTCACCCAGTAAAGTTGGTAACGATGGATGGGAACTTAGCGTCGAATAAAAAGTGCTAGGTAATCATTTGTGACAACTTAAAATTATTTCTTTCAAATTTTGTTATTTTTATGCATCGAAGTGTATAAATAAGCAGATTTCTGAAGTATTTACTTTATTAATAATTTCACAGTTTCATTTGATCGACGCATGAATAGCTATGAGGCCCATGGAAATGTTAATTTTACATAAGACGGAAGAACACACAAGGTGTATACAAGTCGATCTTAAGCAAGGCTTTCAAAAGTGCTGATTTTACCGTGAACGACCTATACACACACTACCGTAGTCAATAAGCTCGTGAACTGACTAGCGGCCAGAGCGTAAGCAGCCACGCACCACGGCGACGTTCAGTAAGTTCGTGAACTGGTGTCCCGGCGTCCAGGAATTTTCTGACTGTACCACGTGCATACATATAACACATGTTATTGCAAAGGCTTGCCGGTTTGCTAGTAAGCAGAGGCTCAAACAAGATCCCACGCCGAACGCAATAACTGTCGACAGCAGACGGCTTAAAACGAATCGCACACACGAACTCGTATTTGCCAATGCTTCTGCCTTAGAAGTAACGCAATAACATTTTTTTTTCAAAACATTAGTCCCAGAATGTAGACTATTAATCAACTTCATAAATTACAGCGGACAAAAAAATTCTGGTTATTGAAGCAAGTTTTGAATCACACACGAAGTACAAAACTATGCAAAACGCGAGTCGGTGAAGCCACGTGATTTAACTGTCAGATATGACAACAATACAGTTACAAAATTACGTGCGGATATACAATAATCAGAAAAAAAAGCCCTGTAAAGTTAATTGGCAAAATGCACAACCTCTTGATTTTAAAGTTTTATGGAAGTAGTGAGAGAGAATAGAGAAATGCATTCGGAATTCAATAGGACTTTATCCATTGGCGAAATTGTCTAGAAAACAAAAATCGTTTGTAAAGTCAACAGAAATGGAATAAAAACTATAAGAATAAGCATATGCACATGTGAGTGCACACACACACAGATATATATATATATATATATATATATATATATATATATATATATATATATATATATATATATATGAGAAAATATCATGATTCATTCCAACAAATGACACGGAAAACAAAAACAGTACAACTAAGAACAAGATGTAAATAAACAGCGTAAATCACATCGCGAACAAATATTAGCATAGAAAGAGTCGCCTCTTTTTACAAGCATCAAAAATAGCGGGAAAATCGTCGACATAAATAGAACAAATAATTACAAGATAAGCGTATACACGAATCAAGAAATGAATATCCAGTCATACAGCAATTCATCCGAAACAATGAAGACGCAACTAGAAACTAGATATTAACAGCAAAAACAACTAACGAAACGAAATAAAAGAAAACAATAATGTCACGATTAATAGACATGCAGAGTAACTAACACCAGCACAGCTAGACACAAGATAAAAAGGGCCAAAATTTGAGAATTAAGTAAACACCGGGAAACGAAAATGTTACAATGCTTCGGAAGTGGCGATCTGCTCCCATTATCAGGTGATTATGCAATAATTTTTATGCGTATTCTTGTAATTTTCGTTCCTTTGCTGTTGAGGTTTATAATTTGTTGCTTCTATGTTTTATTTTCTGCTCTCTATTGTAAATGGATAAAGGCCAATTAAAGTCCAAGTACAGTGTAAACACCTTATAGTAAATAATGTTTTCAAAAAATTATTGTATACTGCAAATTTACCTCACAACCTAAACGTTAAGTTAAAAAAATGTACGTTTTATGTTCAAATTCGAATGTTGACGTCAAAGTTCCTCAATTATTTACGTTCAGATGTACTCTGAAATAAGTTTTTGTATTTTGTTGTTATTGTTGATCACATGGCCAAAGTTCATAAATACTCAGCTTTTGCATACAAGCGCTCTCTACTAGGAATCGTTAATTTTACAACAGAAGTTAAATAAGTTACGAACTGAAGGTGTAAGCATTTTGTACTCAATGTTTCGAAAAGTTTTTTATGCACTAAACCAATCAGTTACCGAAGAACTGAAAAAAAAAAAAAAAAAAAAAAAAATCTGCGTCAGGCGTACTCCCTGAGTACAGCTGCGGCGTCAAGAAGCAACAAATCGACAGCTAGCAGCTCCGGCATGATAATGTAGCGAACTTGCCCACATGAAAACGGCTGACCGATGTTTCTTACCTTGTGACGAGGTGCGAAAGAGCGCTCTCTCCTACACACAGACTCGCTTCCCGCTCCTGTCGGCAGGACAATGGAGAAGTGGCGCCGC
Source organism: Dryococelus australis (assembly GCA_029891345.1). NCBI lineage: Eukaryota > Metazoa > Arthropoda > Insecta > Phasmatodea > Phasmatidae > Dryococelus > Dryococelus australis. The sequence continues at coordinate 250,742,497 of CM056994.1, forward strand.
TCTCGCTCCTTACTTCGCGCCGTAGTTGCGCAGACTCCCGCCAGGGCGCAGCGCCACGCGCCGGCGCTGTGCGCGTCTCTCGAGGCGAAGAGCGACTGACGCTGATAGAAAAAAAAGAACGTAAGATAAAAAACAGCATAATGGAAACTAACCAACAAGTTCAAGCATCCACGATTTGCGCTTTGCGTCGACGAGGAGGGCATACCACAAGTCATTAAAACGTACGCTAAATGTTCCGTATTGCGAAGCGGAAGCACTTAAAAGCGACGATAGACGCGTTACCTTAGCCAGTTTGTCGGTGGCGCCTGATTCGGTGGTGTACGCAACCACCTTGATGTCACTGTGTAGCGGATCACATAGAGAGCCGGGCGATTCCCGTCTCGCGTTTTACGGCGTTGAAGAGACTAGTGTAGCGTGGGCACACGCACCAAACCAAACCGGATCGCTAACTAGCAACGCGAGGCGCTCAGTAACGGCCAAATGGTTTGATTGCCCAGCGAGGCGAGCCAGGGAAGTGGCTGACCATTTATCAGCCCCCGGATTTTTCTGGCTTTCAATAGCCGCGGAGAGCAGATGTACGCACGCATTAGTATGTAGGGCATAATTACGAGTATCAACCGCCAGTTTCAGATCTTGTTTCTGAGGTCATGTGGAGGAAATAATGCCATATAGCTGGATCGTGGTTGACTAAAAAATTTATGAAACAATCTTAAAATAATTATTTTGCAATCAAATTTATTACTGTATTTTAACTAATCATGAATTACGCAGCTGTGGTAGTAGTGGGAGAAAACTATCGAAAAGAGAACGTCTTACTGAAAATGGTGGCTAGAATTTGTTACTTAAAATTGTATACAACAGAGCAATAATTGATGAACAGTAACTTACAGTTGTATTACAATTTCATGACCTCATTTTCTCGACGCACTGATCCTGAACGCAATGGTTCAGTGCATTGTTTGTTTTTACGTATGGTTTTCGGTTCACCGTGGAACCACTGTAAAATGCGAGCGAAATCTTTGTATAGGCTATTCACGGTAAAGTGAGCACTTCCGACGCTCTAGTTACTTTTTACTTTCATCCATTTTTATACTTTAGCCATCTTACTAAATAAATATTGCGATGCAAGTAATAAACACAGTATGGATATACCCCCGCAAACTAAAGTTAACGTATAAAACTAAAGTAAAATATATTCAGTTATTATTTTTCCAAGTTAGACAGCTTTCAAAAGTCATCACTTTATCGTGAACAGCCTATAGTATGCAGAGAGTTACATTAACATTAAAGTTGGCAAAAGAGTGCTGTTTTTACTTACTCCGAAGGCTGCTAAATTAGGAATTAAAAATACAATTTCAGAATAACACTTTTAAGGAACTAGTTATATAAAACCTAAAATTTACTTCGGGTAGAAACTTTTTACTGTTAATTGTAAATTATTACCAAAGGTCTGTACGCATAGTGTCCTGACATTTTTACAAATCACGCCGGTTCTTTTGTACCGATTTGATTATTTAGTTTTCAGTTTGGTATCAATGTTAACAAACACACACACACACACACACACACACACATATATATATATATATATATATATATATATATAGAGCGAGAGAGAGAGAGAGAGAGTCCACATGCGCCGAAGTACTCCGTCGAAATAATTGCTTCGTGTTATTTTACGAATATCTTGTTTAATGTAAGAATATTATTGGGAATCACCTTGTAAAGTGGAAACAAAGTACTCTATATAGACGAGTACGCGCGCATGCACACTCATAATATTATATGCGTACGCCGGTCCAAGTGCAGGTTTTTCTGGTAGTGGATTGTGTGGATCGAACTTGACGAACGTCGGCCATGTATAATTGTATGACCTTGATAAAAATTATTTTGGTTAAATTAAATTGTATTACTATTGTAAGCCATGTGAACGTATGCAATACAACCTGAAGAGGTGCTTATCTGCAAAATGGCGGTCGTAAAAATATTTTTGACTTATTTGTTATAACTACCATACTATATGACTTGTCTCAACCAAACTTTGTATGGTGACAGTATCTATTACAAGAATCATGTATTCCAAAAAGCAACTAATTTTGTACTCCATTTTGTAAGATAGAGTTACATGAACTAGTAAATTTTTTGTGTAACATCTCGGGAACGAATTGACCGATTCCTTCCAAATTTGGCAAACAAGTAATCTTGCGGCAGGTGATATACATATCCAATTAACGGTTTCTTCTGATATTTTAAAATAAACCTTTGAAAAAATCTCCCCAAGATTAACATTTCAAATTGGTTATTTAATAACATGTATATCACAAATATATATATATATATATATATATATATATATATATATATATATATATATTATATATATATAACTGTGATTAACTTTAAAGTATTGTTAAGCGTGTGATTTCTCGCCTCGTGCACGGAATTCATTATGCGCAGGCCGGCGCAGTGGGAGGGCTGACTCCCCTCGCCCATTATCTTTCCTCCAGGCGGTGAGCCTTTTGTGCTGCCCGACTCCTGGCTGACGTCACAGGCCCCCTACCCCTCATCCTGGGAAAGCCCGGGAATCATTGACAGCGGCAAGACCTGACCGACGTCACAGCCCCTACTACCCCACCCCCCTGTTTTGGATGCCGACAAATGTAGCGAAAGTGCAAGAATATTCTGGGAACTAGGGCCTTAGCGCAACGAGAGATTTAGCAAAATTACTGGGTTTGGTACGCTTCGGCCAGGGATGGGCAAAGGCGTCACAATTAAGCCCGCCCCCTACGATGAACAGACACCTTGACGTGAATTCCGGCACCAGTTCGATATAGATGCCACCCTGAATGACTGGACTGAAAAGAAGTGGGCGTACTTCATGGCGGCTGTATTGAGGGGACCAGCACTGAGCATACTGCAATCGCTGCCAGAAGGACATCGTCTAGAATACGCCACATAGGTGTCGGCTTTGGAGCTGCGATTCGGCGACTGGTACCTGTGACGCGACCACCATCCCCTACTGCGAAGCCGCATCCAACGACCAGGGGAACCACTGCAGGAACTGTGGCAGGACATCGTGAGGCTGTCACACCTGTCTCTGGAGGGATACTCTGAAAGAGGCACAAGATGTCATCGCAGTCAGCTTCTTCGTCGATGCTACCACTGACACCAAGGCGCGGCAAGCTGTGCGGTTGGCTGCGCCTCACACCATTCAGGTTGCCTTTGTCCGAGCACTGGAGATGGAGTCAGCACGGCAGACATCAGTGCCCCGACGTCCAGTGCGGGCAGTGATGCTAGATGAAGAGAAGGACGACAACGTCAAGGGGATGCAGAAGAACTTGCAGACGACCATGAGGGACATCGCCTCTGGGGAATCGCCATCTCCCACCCAAACAGACGGAATGTTAGTCGTATGGACAGTCGGGGCATCTGAGAGCCAACTGTCCTCAACAGCAGCAGCAGCAGCAACCATGGAGCAGGCACCAAGTGGCAGGTGAGAGTGTAACTTCTTCAGGAAACTTGTAAACACCGGTCTTGAGGGGCAAAGGTCGGTGATTGCTGGAGGGAAGACTCCAATATTTTTGCAGGTGTGTTCAATGAAACAGGACTTGGATGGCATATTGTTGGAGGGGAGCTTAGATTATGTTTCTTGTCAGATGGTCGTTGCGAAAGGGCGATTATAACAGTGGTAAAACTGGATACTTTTCAGCCTCCCCCTCAGCGATCATCTGATATGACCATGAATTACGGCTATTTAAATACACTAACAGTAGTTGGGAAATAGCGACTCTGGCACAACTGGCACCTACACGAGGAGCTGAGGAGCCAGCCGCCATCTTGGATTCCAAAATAAAAAAAAAAAACGCAAAAAATTCGTAAATTTCTGCAAAAAAAGTGCTCAAGGCTTCAGTCGCCATCTTGGATGAGAACTTCCTGCTCTTTCAATCTGGTCTACCATCTTGGAAGTCGTGCTGACTAGCGAAATGGTGGCACTATCTAGCAAAATGGCTGCCATTACAGAACTTCCTGCTCTGTAAATCTGGCCCGCCATATTGAAAGTGGCACTGCCTAGCAATATCGCATTTAGCAAAAAACTGGTTGTCTATGCAGAACTACCTGCTTTGTCAATCTGGTCTGCCAGCTCGGAAGTCGTAACTGGCTCCTGGCTGAGGACTTGGCAATCATTTTGGATTTCCAAAATTCGCAATTTTATGTGCCGCCATCTTGGATGAGAACTTTAGGCTCTGTCAATCTGGTCCACCTTCTTGGAAGTGGCACTGTCTAGCAAAATTGCTGCCAATGCACAGCCTAGCAAAATGGTGGCCAAAGTAGAACACTCTTCTCTGTCAATCTGGTTCACCAGCAACTGACTCCTGGCTGAGGAACTAAGGAGCTGCGACTAACATCTTGGATGTGTAAATCCTACTCTGTCAATCCGGTCTGCCATCTTAGAAGTGACACTGTCTAGCAAAAGATGGTGACAAAAGCAAAACTTCCTACTCTGTCAATCTGGTCTGCCATCTTGTAAGTCATACCACATATTTGGCTCGTGGGGGAGGAGCCTAGGAGCAATGGCCGAAATCTTGGATGATGTCATTTCGCACAAATTCGCACAATAAACTGCCGAATTCACGAAAAAAAATTCCCATCTAATTTAGCCCTTTTCCCACCCAAATTTCCCCCTTTCCATATAAATTTCCGGTTTTCCCTACCGAAAGTGCCCTTGCACAATGTGGCTGGAAAGTTGCAGAATCTGGCTGACATTTTCAGAATGTGGCTGAATCAGTCGGAGATTTTGTGATGGCCAGCTGCATTGTGCAACCACTCCCGGTGGCCATCTTGAAGCGAACCTCCTGCTCTGTCATTCCAGCACAGGGGTTCCTCAGCATGCTAAGGGGTCTACCTTGGTATATGTTCCAGAGGCTTCTGGATGGTACTGTCTATTAAAATGGCAGCTGACTGTATGTTATAGAGGACCCCATTGACTAGCAAAAATGGCGGCCTTGGTGCTGGCAAGCAAAAATGACGACACTGTAACAAAACGGCTGCCAATTAACTGTCTAGCAAAATGGCTGCCAATGCAGAACTGGCTGTTCTGTCAATCAGGTCCACCAGCACCTGGCTCCTGGCTGAGGAGCCGCGACCACCATCTTGAATGTGTACCTCCTGCTCTGCCAATCTAGTCCTCAATCTTGTGTGTTGCACTGCCTAGCAACGAAATGGTTAACAAAGCAGAACTTCCTGCTCTGTCAATCCAGCCCACCATCTTGTAAGAAGTACTGTCTAGCAAAATGGCTGTCAATGCATTGCCTATCAAAAATGGTGGAGTGTTCGAACAGACTTTTGGAGGGGGAAGTGTTATGACCTCATTTCAGCACTGACTTGAATGCACTATCTATAAATAATAAAATGGAAGTCTCGAAGGGCCAAGTATATCCTATGCCTACTTAAAAGCATAGGGAGCTGTAATTTCCAAACTGTTGAAGATAAAAAAAAAGAATAGTTATAAACATGTACCAACAAATACATATTGTGCGAGCATTGAGCGTGGTACGTTATGTTAGGCGAAAAAAGGTTCCATTGCAAAAGTATGGGGAACGATAAGGGCGACACTGCTACACACCGATGCAAACATATATAAAACATAATGTAAAGTACATATAAGTGCTGTGTGCGACATTCTCCGTGGCCACACATGCCTCTGCCACTGACTGGCAGAAATCGTGTTTGCTGCATAATCCAGTAGGGATGACTCATGGTTGTGAGGGGTCAGATGTGGGGTCACGCTGACCACCATTTTTCCGAATCACGTGAGACACTACTAGAACATATGCATCGCCCCAGACAATTGAAAAAAAAGAGGACCGAGGGTTCAAGTTTTTGACCTATACGTTCTAGGACGATTGTCATGGACCATAGCTGTGTGTGCGAGGTGCTCAGCTTACGCTAAAATACAACTACCAAAATATAGGCATCACCTCAGACAACGAAAAAGAGGAGCAATGTGTCCAACTGTGAACTGAGTGCTACAGATTTCTAAGCGAGGTTGCACTATCGGTTCTGCCATGTGCGCCTGGGCAGTAGAAAGTAGAGGCGCGGACAGACGTACGAGGCAGACGGAATGCGAGCAGTGCCGCCCGCCACAGCATATTTTTCGTGGCAAAGTCACGACCAAGGGCGCCCGCCAGGTGTTCCCTCAGAATATCTTGAGGTTATTGATCAGCCGGCTACATTGAATATATATTGCAGATGTGTGGGAAAAAAATCACTAAAGGCTGTTTAATTGAACACTTTTTGAACTCAACCATAGAAAGAGTTTTGTTTTTTGGGTGAGAATGGCGCAGCACTGGAGGGTGGGGAAAAAACAAGAGATCCCTGCGAAAAACCCGTCGATGGGCGGGGAAACAGAAGATCCCTGAGAAAACAACCTTTCCGCAAAATATACAAGTACGAAAAGATCCAGGAAGAAAACCCACTTCGCCTAGGTGAGAGGCGAGCGCTCTAGCCAATACAACATAGACATACAATTTGTTAATGCACACTACAGCCTAGTTGCAGTTTAAATGAGCCTACTGGTATAGGCTGTTCACGATAAACTGAGCACATTCGAAAGCCCTGCTTAAGATCTTCTTGTATACACGCTGTGTGTATTCTTCCACCTTATGTAAAATTGAATGGGCCTGATCACTGTATTCATGCACCAGTGAAGTGGGACTGTGAAATTATTAGAAAAAAAAACAGAGTAGTAAGAATGAACATGTAACTGTCCTGGTATGCTACACAGGTACATTTAATTATAAACCAGCACTGTGAAATACAACCCTGGAGGTTCGCAAACAATATGACGGCCGAGTGGTGGTGAATAGGCTATTTATGACAATATCTTAACTATACGATCGCGAACAATATATGTTACCTGACTGTCATGAACTATGAGGGCGTAGTCCTGTGTGTTGGCCGGAAAATTAGCTGCAGCAGTCAATTCGAGTCTGCAATCCATGGCACCACTCTGTATTCTGTTGTCCTGCTCTTACTGACGTCGAAAACGAGCAGAGGGCCGTGTTCACGAAGTCTGTGGGTACTAGTGTTAGAGCCTGAGTTTGTCCGTAGTAAGCTCACTGAAAGTTGGCAAAAATTTGGTATGCCAATATGTACAAATCGTTCTCATAGTCGATATTTAGGTCAATATAGGGATAACTCTCCGAATTTAGATGGAACTTCACATTCCGTGTTCTAGCATGGTCGATTTTCGAACGGTCTCCACTGATACTGATTTATTTTTCTGTCTGAAATGCAGTAATTATATACAGTGGCTTCTCACTCGGAAAACTTGTTTTTATGTTCCAGTTCATGCTAAGGACTTGTGGGACGCTCGGGTAAGTCTTGAGACTCCAAGATCGAAACGCCTTATCGATATGCCTTCCTTTCTCTGCATATTTCAAAAATTTCACTCGTTCCCTCATCAATACTTGGGCATGAGGGAACAGCTTTTCGATTGAGCGGATCGTCAGCGTCGTGATTTCTGGTGCTGCTGCTGTATATAGCAAGGAATTGGCTTACATTTTTGTCATGAGAATAACCAGATCTTGCTTATAATTATTAATCACATGCTTGCAATCCTCGGCGAAGCCCAACACCATTGCCAGCAGGATGCAAACTTTGAATTTTCTGTTTGCATATATTGGCACTTCGTAGTCATCCTCGATTCCCCATCCGGCCATTTTGGAAGCGGGAAGTTGGTTGTGTGTTAGTGAGAGGTAATTTTTTATAGTAGCTGTGATACCCACATCACATGTCATGTCTACTTTGCCCCATTAAGCTCGTACGAGATTCGGTTTATCATATGTAAAATCCCGTTTCTCCCAATCCGTGTTGCTGCAGGTACATAATTTACGACCTTTATAATTGTTCCCTGAAACCTTAAATGGGAATTACTTGGGACTGTGTAGACGTTTTGGTTTTGCACCGGTATTCTCACCGCGGACAATGGAACATATGGACCTGGGAAATAGGACACTTAAAAATGAATTTCCACCTTGGTAATCGCATCTTCGTAACCCGCTGGCTCTGTCACATTTAGAATTTCCACATCCATAACACAGCACCATCAATCTTAAGTGGCACAGAAAACTTACGTTTGCAGGCGTTAGCACGGTGGATGGCCGCTTTGTACAGACTTCTGGTTTAGTAAAGTAAGCTGCTTTTATTTATCTTGAGCATTTAAATCTCAGACAAATCTTTGCATAGGTGTAGGCGCACAGGTATTTCTTCTTCTCGGAAATTAATAAAATGGCTGTCTTGGTCGACAATCGAGACAAGTACCTCTTGTACACTTTGTGACTACCAGGACATACATGGGCATCTTCGGCATGTCCACCAGTTTAAACCCTGGAAGCACAGTTGCTGAGAATTCCTGTAGCATTTGACTTGGCTTGCCATTGAGATATGAGCCAGTCATTAAATTAAAATTTACTCTTATGATGTTTATGGGAAGTATGTTCACTGGCAAAGTTGATTTGTGCAGCTTATTGGCTTCATGCGTTGTGTTTAGGAACCCTAGCATAGCTGCGAGCATATCATTTGGTGTGAAATCGATTTGAGCAGTACTGTACATTTCGCTATGTAAAGTATTCGAGTTACCACACAGTTTAACCGCTACATCAGGTCCTGTTTCTCGCTTCAAATAATCATCTATGTCCTCTATTTTGTATGACCCATTCGGAATATGTACATCTCTTCTCTTCCCATTTATCTTGATGTATTGGAACATGCCATTGTATTATTAGATATTCGGTAGGGAGAAACATGTTTGAAAATCTATTAGTACAATTTTCCACACTTCTTCTAATATCAGAGGCAGAAAATGCACCGAACGCAATTCCAAAGTTGTACTCGACCAGATCAATGTCAGCGACTGACTGTTACGTACATGCTGTATAAATATGTTAATTATTTGAAAGGCATCACAAACATAAATGGCCACAGTTCCATTCCTGCGATTGCTGCTCTGTTCCATGATTGTAATATATTCTAGCACCTTTCATTTATGTTTTCAGTCCAGACAAGGGCCTTAAGTTCCCGTAACTGTCATAATAAACAACTTTCTCTCCATGCTTGCAGTATGCCACCCAATGAGTTCCATGTCCACGGCTGGTATATGGGTTGATTGCGCCACTCTTTGCATACCATGGCCGGCACAGCAGCTCGTCACACATGAAGACACCTCAAAAGTTGGACAGTTTCAGTTTCCTAGCATACATGCTGACATTGATATCAGTAAGTGGAGTGTTGGGTAATTCTTTCAAGATTGACCACGCACTTTGGGTCTTATTCATATGGGTGCGTAAGAGCACAGCCTTCTCCTTCCGACATGCTTTCTCGACCTTCGCTTTTTCCCCCTTCTCCCAATGCCAGTACGGTCGTAAGTAGAGACCCTGCCCATTTTTACCCCGGCTAGAGTTTCTATCCATCTTTGTGTCTGATTGCCTCCGTAAGTCTTTGATTTTCACTCTTTGCAGTGTTGACCGCACATGTTATGCCACTGACTGCACCGATCAAACTTGCTAGGAGCCCGATTGCTGGCAGGATAAAAGGCAATATCCCACAGTGCTTGATTTGACATCTGCAAGGTGCCTTCTTTAACCCCATCCTCCACTTGACTTTGGCATACATGACCTTGGACACACCCCAGGCGGCTAGACATTCGCCGAATTTCGTTGCGGATGAAGTACTTACCATTCGTGCTTTTTCGGCGAGAACTTCGTCAGCTTTATGTCGATCCTCTTACTACTGGTAGCATAAGAGATATAGTGTTTCCAGCACGTCTTATCTAGCAAATTGATGGGAACGTCACCCCATTTTAATCTCCATGCTGACTTGGTTCCCAGCGCACAAAATTTGTAGCCAGGAATGTGAGCTTTGAAAGGAAGGTTATTTATTAACGAATGACGAACCCATGTCCACGCTTGACCTTGCTCGTATGTTGCATTATAGCATACTAACTTCATTCGCACTTGGCCCTGCCTTAAGTACTTGCGGTTTAGCGAACATGTTTCAGTGCACTGGAGGTCATGCCACAGGCTACTACACAGCTGATTAGCATAACAGCCATGGACAAATTTACTGTGCATGAATTGGGCCATGGGGAACTTCTGCAGAACACCATGCATGGTATTATAGCTAGTCCGAGTAATTGTGGGAAGACGTATTTGCTTCTCATCCTTCCAGAACATCCCAATGGACTTCGCTTCGAGAACGTCTACCTCTACTCAAAATATCTCCAACAACCGAAATACCTATGCCTAGCACAAATATTACAGACTGTGGATGGACTCCAACATTTTCCATTTAGCAATAATGAAGCAGTTGTGGCAACCAGTGATGCCAAGCCGAACTCTGTATTTATTTTCGATAATGTTGCATGTGAAAAACAGAAGACGATGCAACAGTATTTCAGCATGGGTCGACATGTGGAGGTCGATTCGATTTACCTCTGTCAGACAACCGCGCATACCAAAGCAACTTCTGCATCACAACACCAATTTCCTCCTTATATTTCCCATGAACGAAATGAATTTACACCATACATACTCGGACCATGTGAATGCCGATATGATATTTGACAGTTTTAGGAGTATATACTCCTGTTCCTGGTATGAACACTGTGGTTTTCTAGTCATTGTCAAGGATTTCCAACCACTTAAGGAGTGGTATCGCCAGGGCTTTTATCAGTTCAATATCGTACATCAGTGAAGGATGGGCTATGCAGTGTCCAAGTTCGGCCATAGCAGTCTGAAACATGCACCAGAAATTTGTATTACATCTAGTAATGATGGGAACTGCAGTTTTGGAGGCAAACAGGCCAAGCATCTCGGCGAGCCTAAGCATGATGGTGATGCGACGAATGTGTCCTTTGTATGCAGCATCACTTCCGAAGCTTTAGAACCTCTACAGACTGCATGTACCAACATCCAGTCTCATCTTCGCTCGCTTAAGTCCGATATGTCTCGGCTTGTGGCACTGGAGCTGAAGCTTAGCAGTGTGGGTGAGCAAATAGTTAACAAGATGACTACCGACTTACAAGTATTGAGTACTGGTGTGCACAAACTGAATAGCTTATGTGAGAAGCTGACCGCTACCAATGTATTGGCCACTGAAATGGATATGAGAATGCACTGTCTGCCAAGATGGAGATCCAGATTAGCTTGTTGACATCAACTGATACAGATATGCTTACCACTCTTGGAGGGCAGCTTGAAGCTTTGGAGAAGAAACTCGATGTTGTGGACGCACAAGTTACCAACAGTAGCCTTACCGACCTGACTACAAAAATATACAGGACCCTTAATGTCGGTACTGCAGGTGCAGGCACGTTGGCTGCTTTAACTACGAAACATACCGGTTTGGAATCGAACTTTGCAAACATGAAGAAGAAACTGGTTGATGTAGGCATGCATCTCGGTGGTCTGCCCTCCAAGACCCTGACTGAAGGTGTACTTGCCACTTTCACTAAGAAGCTGGCCGACCTGGAAATCGAATATCGAGGCTGTCGGTATGTCGTCCGGTCTAATGAACAGTCACATTTCAACCCTAACTTCTAATGTACAGAACCTCAGCAATTTAGGTAGTACACTTGCTACTAACGAGAAGAAAGTGGACGAGTTGGGAGGACGTGTTGACAGCAGAGTGCCTACAGCTCTAGGTGCTAATCTGAAGGATCATCTGCTCATGGCAAACGACAATACACATAAACTGGCTGATCTGAGTACTCAGACAGAGCATGTATCCAACATGGTCACGAACCGTGGTAGCCTGACAGCGAAGCTTGATGCTTTGGAGGTCAACAAGATTATTACCTTCCTTTCGGCGAAGCTGGGCAGGTACATTACTGCTTCTGCTGAGAGTGTAAGCAATCTGGGGTCTCTGACTAACCTGGAGGTGAAACTCAGCACTATCATGTCAAGCATTCGTGATAAAATAGTCAAAGAGCTCAGACCAAAAGTCAGTCCCTTGGGTAAGCAGATTACTGAAGTAGAAGAAGTTGTGTGTCGAGCCATCGTTCGTCAGATTTCTGATATTCTCACTGATGACAAAAAAGGGGGCGGGGCGTTATTCAGAGCATTGGTAAAACAGAAGACTAACTTAAGAAGCTAATCGAGTGGCATCACTAATTTACATATGCATTGCACATTTCACATTATATTTCAGTGATATGTCTGCCCGCACCAAAGATCTGTAACATGTTGTAGCAAGTGTCTGTCATAAGTATTTGCACGCCAAGCGGGCACTAATGGAACATGATGCTGTATTGCCAGGAGTCTTCCGACGATAACATCTCGATTCGACCAGCCGCAGCCTCCTGCTCTGAAGACTAAACCTGGCTTCGAACCTAAGACAGAGATAAAAGAAGATGAAGTGAAAACTCTGAAACACAAGAGGGAGCAGTCTAATGCACACTCAGTGGCTCTTCGCTATTACCTAAATTACTGACTTATGGTGTGCATAAACAGAGTAAAAAGTGGTTTCTGGGCGGTACTCAAATTTTCTTTCTGTGCAATGATGTTCTACAAGTAGGTGATGATATTATGTAAGTCTCGTCTGGCCTCTATGAGCTGCTGTTTAAATGAAAACCAGGGGAGTATTCTCGTGCTAAATTCCGACAATACAAGCACTTACTTCAACTTACGAATGCTCGTTTGTACGAGAATGATGCTGCTAGCAACACTTGTAAGGACGAAACACACCTGAAGTTCGACATTATCAGCAATCTGTTCCCACATGTGGGCTTGTATCTGCCTTCGAAGCTTGATGGGGACAGTCGGCTGGAATATGTCTACTGACATGATGTCAACGAGCTAATAGACCATCTGTTTCTACTTGTCATGTCTCAGCAAGCTGGCAAAATGTCCCATCAGAACGAAAAAAGTGAATATCTTGGAAGAACTTCACGAATCTAGACATATCTGGTGAAGACTATCCCTCACAACTATGTCAAGAGCACAGATCGTCGAGGAACTGCATCACCTGGCACACAAGAACTTTCCCAGATGCAAGTTTTTTCTGTTCGACCTCGTGTACCTCTATAAAGCCTATTTAGTCGAGATGATACCATATGCCCATGCCAATAAAGGACATTAGTACATCCTTAACATTATCAACTGCTTCTCATATTATGGATGGACAATCCTGGACCACAGGAAGTGTGTGGACGTAGAAGCTGCTATGAAGTCGGTTTTGAACGAGCAGGAGAGCCAAAGAACCTCCATATGGATCATGGGAAGGAATTATACAACCCTGCATTCTGTGTGCTTATGGCAGTGAAGAAGATTAACCACTTCTCTACTTTCAGCGACCTCGAAGCTTCATTTGTTGAGCATTTCAACCACATGCTTAAAAATTAATCGTGGAAGGTGTTCTTGGCCTAGGGTAGCTACAAATGGTTGGATCTGCTGCCTTGCCTCCTTTCATGGTACAACACACACAAGCATAGGACTACTGGTCTTCGCCCTGCCGAAGTTACTTCTGACATCGCCACTTCTCTACTGCAAACTGTGTACAAGCACCCCAAGATGCTGGACCCGTGCAGACCACGAGCCAAGGCGGGAGACTTTATCAGTATCTCATGGAGCAAAGATGTCTTTGATAAGTCTTACTATCTGAACTGTAGTGTTGAGGTGTTTAGTGTCACCAAGGTGAGAGATATTGCGCTACACACCTATATACTTGTCGATATGGCTGATCAAAAGATCAGCAGTTATTTTTATGACTATGAAGTATACGTCATGAAATATCCCCACAACAATTGGTGGAATGTGTGGTCCGCACATGTGGAGACAAAGTGCGTGTGAAATGATTAGGCTTCCAATCACACTTCAACAATGGGTGCCAAAATCGTCACTCAGTAATGTGTAACATGTATGTACTTGTATGTGGTTTGCAATAAACTGTATCATTCCAATGGTTGCGAGACTCTCTCTCATTTGGGCAGGTGCCTCCTGTTTCCCCCTCCCCTATGTAACTTTCCCTGGGTTGTGATTGGTGGTTACTGCCATCTTGCTAGACAGCGTGGACAGATTGACAGAGAATATCAGTGCTGGGTGGCTTCAGACTGGGGGTCCAGCCACCATGTGTCAGTATTGGGTGGCATAAAGCTGGGGATGTGGTCGTAACACTGCACCCTTCCACAAGTAAAGTCGAGCACTTTATAATTTTTGCTGCTAGGCAGTGCCACCATTTTTCTAGACAGTGCATTGATGATGGACTGGATTGACATAGCAGGGAGTTCTGATCCAAGATGGCTGACTTGTTCCCTGCCAGGTATCACTTGTTCTGGGGTGGTGTCAGGCTGGGGATGCTGTCGTAACACTGCCCCCTCCCAAAGTCTGTTCAAACACTCCACTAGGCATTTCCACCATTTTGCTAGTCAGCACGACTTCCAAGATGGTGGACTGGACTGACAGAGGAGTAAATTCTGATCCAAGATAGTTGCCTCATTCACCGCCAGGCGCCACTCTTCCTGGGGTGGCTTCAGGCTGGAGTTGCACCCACCAGTCAGTGTTGGGTGGCATTTGGCTGGGGATGCTGTCATAATACTACCCCCTTGTCAATTCTGTTCTAAAAAATTCCACCATTTTTATTGCTAGATAGTGGCACTGTTTTTATAGACAGTGCATTGGATGCTATTTTGATAGGCAGTGCCGCTGGCTGGGGACATTGCCATAAAACTTCCCTCTCCACAAGTCTGTTTGAACACTCTGTAATTTTTTGCTGTGCAGTTCATTGGCGGCCATTTTGCTAGAGAGTGTCGTCAGTTTTGCTAGCCAGTACCAAGGCTTCCATTTTGATTTGGTAGTAAGTGGGGTCCTCTATAACATACAGCCAGCCACCATTTTGATAGACAGTACCATCCAGAAGCCTCTGGAACATACACCAAGGTGGCCACAGCAGCATTCTGAAGGAACCCCTGCGCTGAAATGACCAATAATGAGGTTCACTTCTAAGATGGCAGCCAGGTGTAGATGCACAATGCAATTAGCCATCACATAATTTCCGACTGATACAGCTGCATTCTGCAAACTTCAGCCACATTGTGCAATGTTACAGTCACATTGTGCAAGGACACATTCGGAAGGAAAAATTGGAAATTTCAAGGGAAACAAGGGAAATTTTGGTGGGAACAGGGCCAAATTGGAGGGGGGAAAGGAAAATCTTTCGCTAATTATGGCTATTTTCGTGCGAATTTCTGCATGTGAATCCAAGATGGCAGCCATGGCTCCTAAGCTCTTCAGCCAGGAGCCAGTTAGGCAGTATGACTTTCAAGATGGTGGACTGGATTGACAGAGCAGGAAGTTTTGCTTTTGTCATCATTTTTGCTAGACAATGCCACTTCCAAGGTGGCAAACTGGATTGACAGAGCAGGAGGTACACTTCTAAGATGTCAGTTGTGGCTATCTAGCTCCTCAGCCAGGAGCCAGGTGCAGGTGAACCAGATTGACACAGCAGGAAGTTTTATCTTGGCCACAATTTTGTTCTAGGTAGTGCCGCCATTTTTGTTAGTCAGCACGACTTCCAAGAGAGTGGACTGGATTGACAGAGCAGAGTGTTTCCGATCCAAAATGCCAACCAGCTCCTCAGCTCCACAGCCAAGAACCGGTTAGGCAGTACAACTTACAAAATGGCGGATCAGAGTTACAGAGCAGAAAGTTCTTCATTGACTGCATTTACTTCCATTTTGCGAGGCAGTGTCATCATTTTTTTTGCTAATCAGTAGGACTTCCAATATGGCAGACTGGATTGATGGAGCAGAAAGTTTTGCATTGGCCTCCATTTTGCTAGGCAGTGCATTGGCAGCAATTTTGCAAGACAGTGCCACTTCTAAAACAGTGGACCATATTGACAGAGCATGAAGTTCTCATCCAAGATGGCGGCATGAAAAATCGCGAATTTGGGAAATCCAAGATGATTGCTGGCTCCTCAGCCTTTAGCCAATTACGACTTCCAAGATGGCAGATCAGATTGACAGAGCAGGAAGTTCTGCATTGGCCACTATTTTTTGCTAGATGTCATTTTGTTAGGTAGTGCCACTTCCAAGATGGCAGACCAGATTGATAGAGCATGAAGTTTCGAATTGGCCGCCAATTTGCAGACAGTACTGCCATTTTGCAGACAGTACTGCCATCTTGTTAGTCAGCATAACTTCCAAGATGTCAGACCAGATTGACAGAGCAGGAAGTTCTGATCCAGGATGGTGGCTGCAACCTTGAGCACATTTTTGCATAAATTTACGAATATTTTACTTTTTTTTTTTAATTTTGGAATCCAAGATGGCGGTTGGCTCCACAGCTCCTCAGGCAGGAGCCACATGTGCCAGAGTCGCTATTTTCCAAATATTAACAAGCGAGACCACACAAGTCAATGACAAAAGAAGGCTACTCTTATAGCTCGATAACCTTAACATAGAGAATGATATATACATAGCTGAAATATAGGACGAATGCATTTTGGGTTTTGATGTATTACGTAAGCTGGAATGCTGTAACGATACTCGACTAGGGGTTTTATAGGTAGTTAATACCGAGTTGGTAGTGTCAACATGACGAGATTTATCTTCGCCAATGAGCTGCCCAGTAGTGTGTAATCAGTCTAATGTGCTCCTCGCTTCTAGCGAAGTTGTTATTCCAGGCAGATGACAAGGAAAATTTGTCAGGCAGTTGGGCATAATCGAACCAGGCCAGAAAGGTAGCATTTTACTAGACGGTGTCATTTTAGTAACGACTTTGATTTCTTCAAGAGCGAACAGTTTGCCTGTTAAGATGATTCATTTTTCTGACAGTGCTATCCGTCTTGAGGAGGGGACTACAATAGGGGTGTTCAAGCAGATCTCACAGGTACTTCAAATGGTCCAGAAGATTCACTGCCGTAACATACTGAATGTTCTTTTCTAGATGTTCTGGGGGAACTGCTGGCAAGAAGAAGAAAAAACCTCAACTGGCGACAGGAGAGGGCAGTAGCAGAAATGCTACAGAGAAATAGAGGTGATTTTTCCTATGAGCCCAATCACCTTGGCAGAACTAATGTTGCATGTCACCACATCGACACAGGGGATGCCAGGTCCATAAAAAAGCCATCAAGGCGACTACAGCTAGTTTAATATGAGGTGGTTGACGGTATTCTGAAAAATATGAAGGATTTAGATGTGATAGAGCCATCGGTAAATCCATGGTCTTCTCCAATTGTAGTTGGTAATAAAAAAGATGGCTCTATTATATTTTGTGTCTTTTATCACCAACTAAATAATGTGACCAAGAAATATTCTTACCCACTCACTAAGATAGGCGATACACTTAATAGCCTAGCAGGTTCACAGTTGTTTTCTACTATAGATATGAAGAGGGCAGTGCGAGGTGGCCCTGATAGATAAGGAAACGACTACCTTCTGTGTCCAAGGGAAGCGAACCTGGCAATTCAAGGTTATGCCCTTTAGGCTATGCAATGCCCCTGCCACCTTCGAACGACTGATGGAGAAAGTTCAGTTCTTAGATTTTTGTCAGGTGTATCTAGACGACATTGTGGTAACAGTAAGAACATTTGAAGAGCATCTGGCACACTTAGATTCTGTGTTTCAGAAAATGGCTGCGGCTAAAATGACATTAGTTCTCAAGAAATGCCATCTTTTTCAACATAAAATTAATCTCTTGGGGCCATATGTCGGCCCATGAGATTGAAACAGACCCTGAGAAGACGAAAGCAATAACAGATGCGCCTCTACCAAAGAATAAAGCTGAAATGCGAAAATTCCTGGGCATATATGCATACTACCGTCGATTCGTGCTCGAGTTCGCCACAATCGCCAAGCCTCTGCATGGATTGACTGGGGTAAAAAAAAAAAAATTACTCTAACCCAGAGTGCGAAATTGCTTTTAATAGAATAAAAATTTCTGATATCTTCCAAAGTACCGGGCTTCCGAGTAGAGAGGGTGGATTCATTCTGGATACTGATGCTAGTGATATAGGTATCGGGGCTGTGTTGTCTCAGATTCAGGATGGAAAAGAGAGGCCATTGTAATACTTCAGTAAGGAGCTACACAAGCCCGAGAGGAATTACTATGTGATACATAGGGAGCTTCTGGCAGTGGTGAAGGCAATTGCACATTTTCATTCATATATTTATGACAGACTCTTCATCCTAAGTACATATCACATAGTCTGGTGGATACAGCACTGCACGAATATAACTTTGAAATACATCACAGGTCTGGAAGCCCTCACAGCACTGCAGATGCATTGTCGAGGAGACCATGCAAACGATTCTGTCATTATTGTGAATGCCAGGAGGAGAATAATTCTAGGCCTGGTATCTTGCGACAGGTCATCTGCATGGGATGAAAAGGACATAAGAAATTATCAGTTAAGCGACCTTACCTTGCATTTAATATTGGAGAGGAAGCAAACCAGACGTCGACCAAGATAGGATGATATATCCAGTTTAGGATTGACAGTCAATGCATACTGGGCACACTGGAATTCCCTTATTATAAAGAATGCAATGCTTTGCAGGAAATGGGAAAGTAATGATGGGAAACAAAGTAATTTACTCCCCTACCGGAGTGTCGAATCCCAGAAGTGCTAAGAGAACTGCATAACACAGCAGCAAGGGGTCACTTTGGTGTAAATAAGACCCCCGGCAGAGCATGAATGAAATTCTATTGGCTACATTGTCGGGAGGATGTTGAGAAGTGGTGCCTTCTGCGTGATGCATGTACTGCGAAGAGGATCCGGTGGTTAAGGGGCGAGGTACACTTCAGAAATAAAATGTTGGAGCCCCATACGAGAGGATGGTAGTGGACATTCTCGGACCCCTACCAATCTCTGAGAGGGGGAATAGGTACATTCTGGTAGCACAAGACTATTTCACAAAGAGGCCCGAGGACATACCGGTGCCAAACCATGAGGCAGGCACAATAGGTGATACAATTGTAGAGCATGTTTTCCCCAGGTTTGGAGTGTTACTTGAGCTTCATTCTTATCAAGGACGAAATTTTGAAGCAATTATTTTCCAAGAGGTAGCAAGGATCTTAGTAATGAAGAAAACTCGTACCACAGCATTACATCCTCAGTCGGATGGGATGATCGAGAGTCTAAATCTTACCCTGGAACAGTATCTAGTGATCTTCGTAGAAAATAATCAGAAAGATTGGGACTTAAAGATACCTTTATTTCTCCTGGCATATCGTTTGGCAGTCCACGAATCTACAAGGATAATGCCTGCAAGGATACTCTTTGGGACAGAGCTCCGCCTCCCTGGTGACCTGCTGTTCGGACGTCCAGTGGAAGAAGAAGCACCCACCCCATTATGTGCCATTAAACTATGTCAAAAGTTAACCAACATTCAGAAGTTTGCCCTGAGGTAATTTAAAATTAATTTCTGACAGAATAAAAACACAATGACCGAAGAATGCCTGAGGAGACTTTTCAAGAAGGACAGCTGGTGTGGTTGTACTACCCTCAAAGGAAGAAGAGACATTGTCCGATGCTACAGAAATATTGGGAACTCCCGTACAAGATCCTGAAGCAGATAAATGATGTGGTCTACTGGATTTGCCGATAGGGCTTTCGGGCGTAGCCTAAGGTTGTCCACATCGATCGACAGGTGCTGTACGATGGTCCTACATTGAAGAGTCTGTTAGGGACGAACAGACATAAGTAGGCGGCAATATTATGCACGTGATTTCTTGCCTTACGCACGAAGTTATGTTATGCACAGGCCAACGGTGTGGGAGGGTGACCCCTCGCCCCTCATCATGCTTCCAGGCAGTCAGCCTGTCACACTGCCTGTCTCCTGGCTGGCATCACAGCCCCCTACCCCTCCTCCTGGGGAAGCCCAGGAATTATTGACAGCGGCGAGACCTGGTTGATATCACAGCCCCTCCTCCTCCCACTGATTTCTATGCCGACAAATCTAGCGAAGGTGCAAAAACATTCTGGGAATTAGGGTCTTGGTGCAATGAGGGATTTATAAAAGTTTCTGGGTGATGGCCAAAGACCCTATAACTACTGCAGTGTTACAATGGCCAGCTGTCTTTGGAGAAGGCCATTCAGCTGAGTGTGGGTGCGAAATTACTTGTGGTACGACTGCGGACGAGGTGTTTGTGGTGTGAATGGATGAGAGGGCGTGAAACCCAATGAATGAAGCCTACTGTGTGTGAGGGTGCTCGGAGAACTCTAGAACATTGTGGACTGGTGGGACATGGACAAAACTGAGGTGAGACTGAGAGGACATATAATACGTATTTTATTGTAAATATTGGAACAGTCAAAAATTGATATATACTTTATTAAATAATTTAATGCCTTTTGATACACTGTCTATTGGACCTGATCTTTAATCCTTTAATTTCATTGATTTCTTTGAGTTAATTATAAATTGTATTATCTGAAGTCACTAATTATAAATAGTAAGTGGTATCAATTTGTTGTGAGAAGATGAACCGAGAGAATTTTGTTTGTAGTTATTGAAAATGAAATCAGGAAACTATAATTAACTCTTTTATTTAATCAAGACCTCCATCCCTTATCGTACGTGGTTTAGATAACTGAATTTCAAGAGGGAAATTGTAACAGTATTGTTGCATGTTGCTGCCCGGTGTTTCCTTCGTATGGGAAGGCGCCGAGAACTGGAGGCCAAGTTTTTAATGTTTGACGATGCGAGTGGCATATCATAAAGGTTCGCCACTGTATCCGTCGATAAAATTATCGCAGATCGCGCCTCACTGGCCCTGAGAAGATCATATTTCTCCATTTATCACGCAGGAAAATCTTCATCACCATCACCTTTCCCAGAATAACTTGCATTGCCGAGAACCTTCTAGACGGCACCTGTCTCAAATATAAATACCACTTGCGGTCCTCTGAGAGAGGGAGTGATTAAGAGCCGAGAGTTTGTTGTCTCGTGCGACCTTAAGCGACAGTTGGACGATTCCGGAGCGGCACGGGACGACTATAGCGATCTACGAGTGTGCGTCGGCGAGCTTGTGTGGAATGAAAAGTGGGACTGATCTGCGGGACTGTGGACTGGATGCGTGAGTCAAAATACATTGAAGTCGATGGAAATTGACAATTTTAATTAAACATGTGGAAATTAATGGAGCAGTTTAAGGGACATTGGCAATAGCAAATACTGCGATAAAGACTTTAATTGAAATGGAGATGGCAATTAAATATAGCGCTCAATAAGAGTAATAAGAGTTAATAGGACACTCAGACTGGTAAATATCTTATGTTTGATTGTGTGTAGCATTGAGAATAAATTAGAAATCAAATTTAGTATTTTTATTTTTACTAAGACATCCATCGCTCCTGAACTCGGATATGTCCCACAGGCATTCTTGTAACACTGGTGTCAGAAGTGGGATGAAGGCAATTAATAAATAATCAATTTAAATAAAGTTAGACTATAGGGAAGTAGTTAGCAATTTTAAAATGAATTAGTTAATTGTGATAGCTGGAGACTGAAATATCAAGACTGTTTTGCACAAACATCACTATGAATGTTAGTTTAAAAAAATGTCTGCATAACTGGAAGCACTGGGAGCATTAAATGAGGGGCTAGTTATCCAAATGGTTAGTATGAGCACAATTGTAAATAGCTTGAAAAAAGAGATGTAAACTGCCGAGTTAGTAGAGTAAATGAGACTGTAAGTACCCAAATTAGTAGTGTGAAATAAAACATGAACGAGACTAAATATCCTGATTAGTTCTGTAATTGAAACTGTAAATAGTGTAAAGAGAACGTAGACAAGAAAATTGACTCGGTTTATAAAAAATATAAACAAGAAAATATGTAATGTAGACAGGAAAATAGAAGACATTAGCGAGTTAGTGAACATAAAAAATTGCAATTTTAATGAAAGAATGGACAGTGAAAATGAAATAGTGGATGCTGTAAATGACAGGATGGATAATGTCAGTGAAAGGATGGACAGTGTCGAGCGTGAAATGAAACAGAAGATTAGTACAATAGAGAAACAGTTGGAGGAATTTCTTCAGCAACGGAGTTCGACTATACAACATCGCCGGCTGAGAAAAATGAGGAAGCAGTTCAAGTCGTTACCAACACAGTAACCTCGAAGAATAGTCAGCAGCTCTGAGGCATTGGTGTCGCGCATCCAGCAGTGGGGAAGAGGGTTTCAATTAAGCCCGCCCCTTACGACAGCCAGACTTCATGGCGGGAGTAGCAGTACCAGTTTGAAATAATCGCTAACCTAAATGATTGGACAACCGAACAGTGGGATTACTACCTCGCCGCTGTGCTTAGAGGCCCTTCACTGAGCATACTACAATCTCTGCCAGAGCGACATCGACTGGAGTACCCCACAATGGTTTCGGCCTTGGAGCTACATTTCGGTGACCGGTACCTGAGACATGCTCATCATTCCCAGCTACGAAGCCGCACCCAGCAGCCAGGGAAGCCACTGCAGGAACTATGGCAAGACATTGAGTGTATCTTCCACCTATCATTGGAGAGGTGCCCCGAGGAGGCACGCGACATCATCGCAGTCAGCTTCTTCATCGACGCCATCGTCGATACAGAGGTACATCAAGCAGTGCGTCTGGCTGCACTTCGCACCTTGCTGGCCCAAGGACTGGAGGTGGAGTCAACAAGACAGAAGCCCGTACCCCGACGTCCAGTATGCGAAGTGACGCTGACCAAAGACGAAGGCAGAATAATAGAGACACTGAAGGAGTCGCAGTTGGCTTTGAGGGACATTGCTTCCTGGGTTCATGCTACAGAGCCTCGCCACCCGCCTTCTTCCAATCGGAGGGAGTGTTGGTCATGTGGAGAGCTGGGGTACCTCATAGCTTATTGCCCACAAAAGAAGAAGCATCCAGCAAAGAGAGAACACAGTGAAGAATAAATGGAATCGATGAGCGCATGCATGCACTTGCGTGAAAAAAATTTTAGCTCCGTTCATATGTCTAACAACTGAGACTCCGCATCGACGAGCTGAAGCTGCAAGTTGCACACCTCACAAAGCAGTTAGAAAATGCACATGACCACTTGCGAGTGCTGTCCAGAAGCCCTGTGCACATTGTTCCATATAACAGTGAAAGGTGCCCATGGCATGGAGCGAATGATAGGACTGCCCCTCTCAGTAGTACCTCTGAGGATAGTAGTCCCTTGGAGGAAGTGATTCGGGTGTCAAATAACCAGTTGTGTTAACTCGAGAAAGGGAGTGAGGCAGTTGATAGGGGCTACCAGTGAGTCAGTGTACGTCGGACGAGGCTCCACCTACAACCTGCAGCATCCACTGCAAGTGCCAGCATTTTTCATATTAGTATACATAGTCTAAAGGAAGATGCAAGGGGAAATCGTTGAGTTTCTTCATCTTATCAAACTATTAATCAAAGGATTATTCCATCTGTAAAACACATACGACCATATAGTGACAGAATGAAGTCCTGGTACGAGAGGAGAAAGTGGGACGAGGTATTTCAAGAAGGATAACTGGTTTGGCTGTACAGCCCACAGATACAATAAGGGTACTCGAATCTTCAGAAATGTTAGGAAGGCTCCTACAGGATCCTGAATAAGATCAATGCTGTAGTCTTTTGGATTTGTCGTCAAGGCTCTTGGTCGAAGCCGAAGGCTGTCCTCATCGACCGACACTCTATGAAGGTCCGGACATTGCACACTGTAAAAAGTAATGGTAAAACAAAATTACCTGACGAATGTAAGGTAACATTCTCACACTTGCGTGGGAAACAGTTTTCCTTACGTGTAAGGTAGCATTACTGCACTCTGGAGTAAAAGCCAAGTACATGTCAGAGGAAATTCCCATACATGGATGGGAAAATTACCTCACAACGTGTGGATTTCTTCGTCTCAACAGCTCGATAGGAGGACTAGGAGAAGAAACAAAACGAGGCACCATGTTGGACTGTTAGTGCACTATGCAATAAAAATTAATTTTAAGGTAGAAAATATATAAAATACAATCATCAGATAGTTACAAGGGGACAGTTTATGTAGAAAAGGGGAAGGGGAGGATAAATTACGCAAAATAAATATTACAACCTGATCCAGGAATAACTAATTTGTCGAGTTGCTGTTAAAATGGTGGGAATATTCAAGGTAATAATTTTTTTTTATCGAAAACATGTATAGTTATTTCAACTAAACATTATGCAGGTAACTTAAATTAATACTTTATTTTTCGTGGTTAATTAATAGAGTACGTCAGTAATCACTATCATAGTTAAGTTGTTGCCATGGTGTAATGGATAGCACACCGGCCTCCCGAGATAGAGGACCACGGTTCGTGCCCACCCACAGGCAAGTGTTGAGGATTTTATAATTGTGAGTACTAGGCATTTGTTCCTTCTGGTGCAGGAGCCCAGGAGAGGGATCCGAGGTTGAAGCCGGCCGTTTTTTCTCTCAAAATCACTTATTTTTACCCAAAAATCACATTTTTTAGCAAAAAATCACTTCAGAAATCAATTATTTTACCCAAAATTAGTTTTTCCGTTAGCAAAATCACGTTTCTCCCAGCTAAAAAAAAAAAAAAAAAAAAAAACCCTGAAAATTGCCTTCAGGATGATCTGGCCACCATCTTGAATTTCCCATTTTCCCCTCAAAATCAGCCATTTTCACCTAGAAATAAATCTTTAACCCTAAAAATGTCCTTAATAAATCAATTTTTTCCCTTGAAATTTATTTAAAAAAATTGTAAAAATTTAAAAAATATATTTAAAAAAACTCAAATTTCCAGATGTCACCCCCAACACCAATGTTTCACATTTGTTAGTTAGTCGGCAGGCCTACACAAATTACTCATATTCGTTTGACCTCCTAGCCTATACTCATTCTATCGCATGCAGGCATTAAGACATCTCATGCATGGAAAGGTTACAGGCTGAACTTGACAAAGTAAAAATATCTGTGCTTGCATGGCAAGAGTCGTGTTAGCAGGTCTGCACCTGCATGGTGTCAGGTAACTTCACACGTATGTGCTTTCAAGTCGTTTTCGCACCTCCACTGTGTCGGATAGCACGAGTCAGCACACAGCAATGTAAGCAGGTCTGCACCTGCATGATGTCAGCCTAAGTCAGTATGCATATGGGAAGAGCTGTGTTAGCATGTCTGCATCTGCACAGTGTCAGATAGCCTAAAACGGGAAAGTCTCCCATGGTGGGCCCTACCCTGTACGTACTATTTTCCTTGTATCACTACGTGAATTCCCACCTCTTGGCTAGGATATATAAAGGCTGGAGCATCACCAAATCTCTCACTCTGATATAAGCACTTGTCATCTGCGTATCCGAGTACCCCTCTGGTTCGTTGCCATTTTGTGCTTGAAAAGTTATAATTGGAATGAGTATAGTTTTTTTTAGTACATCAAGACTTTTTGGTTAGATTTTTAGAACATCAAGATTTTAGGCTAATTAGTACATCAAGATTTTTATGTTATGTTTAGCATATAAAGATTTAGTTAGGTTTTTTAGTACATAACAATGGAAGTAAGCCAGTGCAAGTTTTGTGGTAAAGCTTTTACTGCGTGGAATAACATGCTAAGGCATGAGAGAAGCTGCAGACTCATTCCACGTCAGAGAGGGCAGCTGATGTACGAAAAGTGGGGCAAAATGATTGCTCGCAGAGATAAACTACAACAGCATATCCATAGCTACAATAGTACCATCAGCAAAGAGGCGACCACTAGCTGCAAGTTTTGCAACAGGCAATTTACTAAACGGCACAATGCACAAAGACATGAAGCAGGAATGTGAGTTCATTACTGAATGCGGTCTATTGAAGTACAATAACTGCAGTATCCAGTTTACCCACCATAACAGGCTGGCCATGCACATGAAGATCTTCAAGGGAAAATCAGTACAGTCAGCCCAGAAGAAGAGATGTGTGCAGCCAATATATAGTGCTCAACTATCCTGCTCGAGAACATCAGCCCAACCAAATATCATCGCTGGAGCTGGAGTAGTAATAAACGAGGTTTCGCCTAGGCAGAGACTGCATTCCATGGAAATTTAAAACCTTATGTAGCAGAGAAAGATGGTGATGCCAGAGATATATCTGACTACTTGGTAGGCATTCACGAGAACATTTTTCGGCCAGTTAACAGAAGAAGTAAAGAGCCGTGGTGCAGTTAAATTTAACATCGTGCTGGAATGTACTTACGGAAATCCAGAGCTGCATGAAGACCAGGCAGACGTAAGAGTATTTTATGACGAAAAATGTGCCATTCTATAATTCTGATGATACTGAACATGCCGGGTCACAATGTAATGTGAAGCTCTGTACTGAAGAAAAAAGAGTATGCCAAGAAAGGATCTGTATGGATGTTCATCTCTGTTAACCGGCTCCAACTATGGATCAACAAACTAGATACTCTAAGACTCTCGTCATGGATAGATTTTCTAGCTTCCACCAAGACTAATAAAATGGTAATAATCTAAAAAATGTAAACCACATGTGTTTTAAATGTGCAGTACTGGCCAAGTTCGTGGAAGGTGCTGACCTGCAACATGTAGACAAGAGATGACATGATGTTGAAGACAGGTAAAACTTTCAAGACAACAATATCTAAACACCAGTGAGTCAGATCAAATTGTTCGAAAAGAAGAACCCAGGAACACTGGTCAATATTTACTCCATTGATGAAAATGATAAGATTTTTCCTCTCCGAGTGACTAGTGAAGAAAACAACGATCATATAAACTTGTAGCTCTTGTCAGATGAACGGACACCCCCCTACTGCCACATTTAAAATTTATCCAGACTTTTACGATCCCAGAAGACGGCTCATCGTGGCACAGTGCATATATGCCAGAGAGGCCTGATGCATTTCAAAAATCATCCATGAGTGTCTGAGCTAAAAGGTGAACAGTGTCTGGCTGAACACAAAACATTTTGCTCTTGATATGCATAACTTCAAGCTGATATGCCACAGCCTGGAAAGGATGTGAGGCTTCCAGTGCTCTGCTTCAGAAATATTCATTCAGCACCAGTATAAATTATCGATTGTGACCTACTCAGATTTCGAAGCCATTTTGGTACCAATTCAGACCTGCCAATCTGATCCTGAGAAGGCTTTCACGATGATATACCTGAAGCATGAAGCATACAGCTTCTGTTTTTTCGTACATGTAGACAATAATATAATTCCTGCAATGCTTACTTTGGAACTGCCACAAGAGCCTATACTCTATACAGGGATGGATGCACCAAAGATTTTTATTGATAAAATCGTTGAGATCGTTGAGAAAGTAAAGATGATATACGAGACTTTGTTGAAGATGCTACCGCTAATTCCAGCACTAAATTCGTTATATCTCCAGGCATCAAGATACTGTCACTGCGGAGGAAGCTTCGGCAAAGATAATGTGAAGGTACGGGACCACTGCCACTTTAACAGAAAGTATATTGGAGCAGCTTGAAACATTTGCAATTTGCTCAGAAGATGACCAAAGAGGCTTCCGGTATTTTTTCATAATCTGGGATACAATAAAAATTTTATCTTTAGAGAACTGGCATATGACAACAAGGACATCGCTGTTATACCACAAATGAAGAGAAGATGATTACTCATGGAAAATCCCTTGGAGAGAAGTTCAGCATTAAATTGAACAACAGTTTACATTTCATGGCCACAAACTTGTCAACCCTAGCAGGGAACCTGCCAGCAAACAAGTTCAATAGCACATCTAAACTACATGAAAACAAAAATACTGCTACTCTGTAGTGTATTTGAAAACTTCCGTGACCTCTGCCTAAACACGTATGGACTCGACTGCATCCATTACATAAGTTTACCTGGCTACACATTTGATGCCATGCTGAAGGCGACTGCTGTGAAACTCGAACTTTTGACTGATTACGACATGTATAAGTTTCTCGATAATGGAATAAGAGGCGGCATGGCTCAGTGTGTGAAGAGGCACTGTGTTGCGAACAACATGTATGGTGGCGACAACTATGTGCCTTATAAGCCAGCGAAATACCTTATGTACATGGATGCTAAAAATTTACATGGCTGTGTGATAAGTTGGCATCTACCTACAAGAAATTTAAAGTGGGCCAGTACCAACCTTGACATCATGAGCATGGCTGACAATTCACCTGTGGGATATATAATCGAATATGATGTAAGTTACCTGTCAGAGCTGCACATTAAACATAAGGACTTGCCATTTCTGGTAATTAATTAATGTCTGCCAGAATCCAAGCAGAAGAAACTAATGACTATGCTGATGAGCAAGAAAAACTATACAGTTCACTATGTCACACTCAAAGAAGCCATCACCCATGAATAGAAAATTTAGAAGATTCACCATGTACTAGAGTTCGAGCAGTGTGCCTGACTACAGCCATAAATCCATTTTAATTCTATAAGAGTGCAGCAGCAAATAATTTTGACAAAGACTTATTCAAGCTGCCAAACAATGCAGTCTTTGGCAAGCTTATCGAAAACCAACGTAACAGACAGAGATTGAGTATTGTCTGCAGTAAGAAGCGACTCAAAAAACTTGTCGCAATACAAGCCTTCAAAGACAGAATAATTTATTCCGAGAACCTGTCGCTCGTCAAGCTAGAGCATGAGGCTATCCTGTTAGACAAGCCTATTTATGCTGGCTTAACAGTACTGGATTTGTCAAAGGTACGCATGTATCATTTTTATTATGATATAATGAAGACAAGGTATAGTGAGAACCTGCAGTTGGCCTACATGGACACTAACAGTTTTATCTACGAGATAAGAGCTCTCGACTCTTTATCATGACATGTCTTCTCATCCGGTTTTCCTAGACAAATTTGACACCAGTGGTTATCCCACAAACCTTCCTTGCTACTCGCTCAAGAATAAAAAATTCATCGGCAAGTTCAAGGACGAGTATGAAGGCTTACCTATGGCAAAGTTCGTATGCCTACATGCAAAGTTGTATGCCTACAGATGTGCAGGCAACGTTTACAAGGCTAAATGAATTCAGAAGTGCGTTATTAGGAATAAGATTACTTTCGAAGACTATGTCAGTGTTCTAAACAGAGAGAAGGCTTACAAGTAATTTGACATGGTATAAGGTAGCGCAAAAAGCTGTTTTATTTAGAGTACAGTAATAAAATGGCACTTGTGTAGATGGATGACAAATGCCAAGTCTGTATTAATGCAGTAAATACATTGCCACATGGATACTCTGTCTAAAAAAATGACCATGCAGCACACTGAAGCTTATGAAAGAGGGAGAAGAGGAAGATTTTTCCATCTTGTTGTAGCAGGACTCTGTACCCAATGATCCAGACGACCATTCTGGAGAAGTCTATTTCGGTAGTTTGCAGGGTGGTAAGAGGAAAGCGGAAACAAGAAAAATTGACATACAACAGGTGAATATGACTCACTAGCTGCACAGAAAGCAATGTGTGTAGGAGAAGAGCAGCTGCTCATGTAGACAATTCGTATATAATTTTAACAGATTCTGAAAGTTATACTCAGGTTGGGACATAGTGCCTACTGTATACATTTGTGTTAGTATTTCCTACATTCTACATTTATTTTTAAAAAAATTATGCTGACTTCAATATAATTTCAGCATTGTATGTGACATTTTTTCATAATTGTAATCCTGCCTTCACTATATCATTGTAGTGTTGCTGGTCCCAAGCCCGGATAAAATGGAGAGGGCAATGTACGACTCATATGTTTCATAATCGATATGCAAGAGTGAAGAGGATGTGTTTCACATCTCGTCGAGTGATGCAGCTAAGTGATTGAGGAAGAGTTCCGTGCCTTCAGGGAAGACGTTTTCTGAGGACTACTGTCAAAAAGTGTAGGGAGTGGCATCTCAACATCTCGTGATCTGGCCTAACTTCGAAGTCTGCGAGAGGAAGTTCGTAATCTACATGCAGCCATCAACCAAGACTGAAAACATGTATCTGTTTTTGTATAAATAAATAAGTACTTTTATAAGAAATCTTTGATTGCATAAACCTGTAATAAAGTTTTCTTAAATGGTTTCAGATGCAACAATCTTTGACGGGATATGCACAAACAGAAACACTATGCAATATGAGAGTAGAAAAAATGTACTACATGAGGTAACTAAATTAAAAAATATTCTAAGTTCTTACATACATGTCTTGGTCTGGTGATAACTAGAATGTGGTGGTTAGGTTAAGTGAAGTGGATGTAGAGTAAAGATGAGAAATTAGTTACTAATGAAATAATATCCAGAGCCTTATACGAGGCGAAAGATATTCCAAGTCCTACCACAGAAGAAAAGTTTTCAAGTACTGGCATTCGTGGTATTTTTTTACATAGGAGTAGGAAATATTCCACATTCAACATAGGATATAAAATTTTTGTAAGTTCAGTGTGAGTAACAAAGTCCAAGTTGTGCATCGACCAATAGCGAAGTGTGGTGGGAGCCTGCTGTAGTTCTAGGCACTTTTAGTGCAAAGTGCAAATACAGTTTACCCATGAAGCGATGAAATATACCAAAGGATCTGGATATATACTTTTCTAAAGCGAGATTATTAAATAAACTGTTCAATTTTCAATTTCTGTAGGTAAGAAAATTTTTATTTAAAAAATTGAGAGGATTTTTTAACTTGCAACCCACCTACACATGCACACCTACACAAACAGCCCGAAATATTTTAATTTGCCGACTATCACCACCACCATCACTGCAATCAATGGATAATAAGGGGTGATGGGTCAAGGGTACAGTGTCAATGGGCAAAGGGCCAAGGGCCAATGGATCAAGGGTCAAGAGTCAATTGTTCAAGGGCCAAGGGTCAATGGGTCATGAGTCAAGGATCAATGGGTCAGTGTTGTGAGTGGTTGGTCTGACATGAGTCAGTTGTTTGCTTTAAGTGCGACCATGAGGCCAGGCTGAGCGAAGATAACACGAGGACGAAATATGTATACTTTCACATTTAAAAATGTTATTCACTGGTAGGGCAGCTATGATAAGTTAGCAGCTAGCGAGTCAGTCAGAAGTTTATTCTACTCGTCTGGTAGGGTCCTTCCCGGGCTAACCATAATATACGTTATTTAACAATTAAAGCTAATTTTTTCCCATGGTAACTTGCATGTGACGTTTTCTTTTTCCTGTAGATTATTACATAATTGACTTTGGTGTAAGGGATTAAACATTAAAATTTTATACTCCAGAATGTTTTCAAATCGATGGCCTGAACTACAACTAAGGTATCAGTATGCATCGCAGCTCTCTATGTAAATTCTCCCATCACTCATAAAAAATGGTGTCCAATATTTTCTAAGACCAAGAGAAAATTAATATTGTTTTAATAATTTCGGGCTACTAACACGAATCCCTACAACATGCTTAACTGGTGGATATTGCTTTAACATTTATATCGGGTGTACGTCATCAGCGCGCGAGAACCTCACTCATAAACTTCGAAAATTTGCATCACTAATCGAATAGCGAACCACTTATCTTACCCTGATCCCCATATCCGATAGTTACAACCGTCGTTTCGCCTTAATTATGTGTTCCTAAAACAGTCTCTGAATGTTTTCTAAGTCCGAAAGTAAATTTCGTTTTCTTTGTAAATATTTTTGGTCTCGAACAGGAGGCCACTACGCCACGCCTCGTCTTTGATTATGGCTTAAATCCTTATACCAATACTAAATAACATTACTAAAAAGGCTTCAAAAATTCGAGTCATCAGTCGGTTGCAACCCTATTATCTCACTCTGATTCTTATATCCGATGGTTATAACTTTTGTTTTGCCTTTAATATAATTTCCAATAATATTCATCGAACACTTGGAAAACAATCTGGTTACTTTGCTAAGATCTTCAGTAAAAGCATCCATAATATTACACGGGCCTCAATCGTATTCACGCATTTTCACAAGCCAACCTTCCAACCATTGTAATTTTGTCAGAAACGAACTACGTGTAATACTGCACCACAAATGGCGCAAATTTGTGAACAAATGACAATAATCACTCTCAGAATAGCAGCTTAAAACTAAAAGTACAAGGTTCTTAAATTTATTTTGTACTATTGCTCAGCAATAAATAACTTGAATGTACATAGGCTGTAAGATCCTAAATTTACACAGCAATAAATATCAGTAATAAATTTCACATTCATTCAAAAACATTAAAAGGCTTAACAATCTTTAATAAACAAACACAATTTAAAGGCGTGTACAGACGACGTTTATCTAAAAAGCACCCTCAATTGCTACATATCATATTCAGGTAAAAAGATTCAATGCTGCATGTATAGAGCTAACTAGATTCACATCTTTCCCTTTTGCGATTAATCTCAAGAATCAAGCAAAATATTGTTTCAGTTTGCAGTGTTTAAAAATCCAGTGTAACATACAAATTTTCAAGAGGGTTAGAACAAGTAAGGGCGGGTTCACACCGCTACTGAGCAGCTCGATAACTCTCTGACAATTAGTGTATACAAGCTTATTGTAAATACGGGCGTAAATGCCTAACAGAACGAAATGAGTTGCACGAGCATTGCATGTCAAATCAATTATTATTGATCAAAGTCCAGACAATAGGAAGGCGTTTTGTGATGAACCCAGCTATACAAAATTCAAGTTTCATGGGCAAGTTCTCTAACGGGGCAGACCGCTGGCTTTCGAGCTCCACCGCAACTCGACGTATTATAGTAAACAAGCAAACAGCACCAAGCCCAAACAAGGACAACTTGAAAGATCGTAAACTAATAAATGAACAATTTCAGCCAAAAAATTTAAAAAAATACCGAATACTACCAGAAAATCCAAATACTAGCCAACTACAAATTACGTTAAATCAAAAGGCCCCCACTACTTCTCACATGCCACAACTCACCACCGTACATCTAAACCAGCAGTTTGACGTGGTGTCATGTGGTCAGATGAGGACTCAGCCTATGTCTGAGGAGCAGTGCATATTAAATGTTGAAATTGGAAGGTTTTGGATTTCGTTACCCAGGGCACCTGGCATTTTTTACCAGAATAATGCCAGTGATGTCGATAGAGCTGACTCGTTCTCCTCAGGGTCGTTCGGCCGACGACCACGCCGTAATCCCTCCAGTGATTGGAAACACTCCTCTGAAAATTATTATGTTCTTGCTGGCTGCGCTGTGGAATATCAGGGCTCCCCATACGCCCGTATGATACTTTACTTACATTGCGATTACATGCGGCCATTAAAACACTTCATTGTACTCTCTGCATTCTTAAGGTGAAATTGGCAGGAGAAGGCCCGTACCTTAAATGCATTGCGGCTACCTGAAATAAACACCAGTAGTATTTTGCGTCACTGCGTAATTTATTAGGCTTTGATTGAAATACCTAAGTTGAGGACACGTACATTGCTTGATGAGCCAAATCCGTCACTGTGGGTAATACATAAAAATACACAAGGTCGCACAACATTTAGTTGAACAGGTAAAGTCCACCCAGGCGATGTAAAAACTGGCTGGTACGAGGGGTGGAGTCTCGGCCGGCTAGTTGAACAACGGTTCCAGATAATTAAAAGTCTATTGCTGAGAAATGATTACACGAACGTTGAATACCACCCGAGCGCACGAAACGCGAGCCACGACGTAATGCACTGCACCCCTTGCAAGACGAACTATGACTAACTATGTGGAATGCGGCGTGCTGGCCGGGTTGGCAGGCAAGCATACCACATGCATCTCACTGGCTGTACACTATCACAATTAATTATATAAACCTGTTATTACTTTAAAATCAATCGCCGAATCGTGACCCAGAGTTAGGCCCATTTCTAAATAATGTCGCTGTCCATGACGAAAGTTGCTCTCATCTGGGTCAAATAATCATCGAGGCGACGACCAGGCAACTATAGCTAGCCAGATGAACAGTATGAAGACCCGAAGAGATGTGTCGGCCCAATCCCGAATGACAATATTCAAACTTACAAGATCGTGATGCAAGCAAGGGTAAGGTAGTGGAACAGAAAGGGCGCTGCAGTCGATCCAATAACACAAAAGGCACAAAAGGAACAGTTTCTTTAACTACACAGGGAAGACTAAAGCTGAATAAAGTACCAGAATTGCACACTCAAATTCACGAACGTTGCAACCCCTGCCTTTAAAGGGCACCATATCTTCAATCCTCAGAGTTCAAAACCCCTAGCACTCTGATCATCTGGTAGAATACAAATAGCACATACTTCCACAAAGTACGAAGTTCCAGAAATAGAGAGAAAGAGAGAAAAGGCCACAGCTGGCAAAGTTCGAAGAAGCAGAAGCACTCCCAGTCTTGAGAGAAGAGTGCACAAATACTGAAACACCGGCAGTCACACCCTGGGGATGAGATCCAGAGCAGGACGAATCAGCTCCCACTACCAGTGTCTTCATGGGTTTCTTGAGAAGGGGGGAGGGAGTGAATGCATTGCGCTAGCGTCCAAGCATCGAGCACCAAGCCATCCAGAAGTTGCGAAGACCTCCGCATGGCAGCCGCATCGCCACCACCTAATGCCTAAGGAGGAAGACTGGTATGAAGAAAAAATAAGGGATATCAGAATAAGGAAAAATAAAGAAACTAGATAAATGGAAGGACACGGGAAGGGAAACACAAATGGCACCAACAATACACAGCCAAATTTCACTCTTAGCCCATAGTGCTCAACTGAACAATCATTTCCTTAATACATAGGGTTTAATATCGGACACATGGGCCTTCCTGAAAAATTTACCAGATGAGAGATTAACTAGACAAATTGTATTGGGTGATAGAAATTTATCAACCCCGAAAGGGCCAACAAACTTAGGCAACAGCTTGTCAGAGAGCTAGTTACTCAAATCAGCCAAGGAGAAACTCTGGCACACAACAAGGTCACTGGGTTTTTAATGAAGAGGAGATCTAACCTTATTTAAATGTATGTTAACAGCATCTCTAGCCTTGACCTGCACCCGGCAGAACAGTTCATCCCGGTCAGCATCAGAGAGAGGAGAGGGAAATGTAGGGATACCCCACAGCTTCAACAAGAGATGGCTCAGGGGACGATCCAAAAAGGGGAGAGAAGGAGACACCCCTATTTAACCACGAAGAACACTGCTAAACCCTTGATCGGGTAAAGATCCTGATCCCAAAGGGAATGATCATGGTTTTGGAAAATCATCAGACAGGCCTTAATTTCCTTGTTGAAACATTCAACCTCATTGCCTTTGAGGAAGTATGAACTAGAAGTCAGATATTTGATTGCCCACCCGAAACACATATATGGAAAAACTGTCGAAGTGAAATATTTAGCATTATCTATAAGTATTTCTGCAGTAGCACTAAAGAGTTTCCACACTTGATCACTTGGGGCTTTAACAATTGTCGATGACTTCATGTTCCTCAATGGCAATAAAATTACGAATTTGGAGAATGTGTCTAAAAGTATCAATACACAAATATTCCGTCTCTTAGATCTTATAAGAGGCCCAAAAATATCAATATGTGCGGTTTACAAAGGAACTTGAGAAGTTTGAACAACAGTTTGACCCATATTAGTTTGGCAGGCCTGCTTGCATTTTTGGCAAGCATCGCAGGACTTTACAAATTCCGAGACCTCCTTCTACAATAATGGCTAAGCGTAATAAGTAGCAATTTTATTGAAGGTTCGGCTGATCCCCTGATGACCCCCAAAAACTGTGTCATGGTATTATGACAACACCATCGGCCTCAAGGACATTGGAACCACAATTTTTCTAGTACTATCTCTCATGCCAAAAAAAAATACAAGACATTATTCTCTACTACATAGGGACGAGTTTCACCTGCATTCAAATCTTGATCGATCTGGGAACAAACTGAATCTTATTTCTGTGCCTGTTACAATTTCACGAAGAATTCAGGGAGACCCTGGTTCAAGCTTACACTGGCCACAACTGTATTATCGACTTCCGACTCAAAATCATCATTGCCGATCATATGCGACAAGGCGTCGGCGACCTGATTGTCTGAACCCCGAACATGATGTACCTTAAATCGAAATCTGGAAAGCCGAAGCACCCAGTTATCCAGCTTCCCCAATTGTTGCAGATGATTCAGAACCCAGGATAAAGCTTGGTTATCTGTGTAAAAATCACATTTGTCGTGCTCGATATATTAAGCAAACTTTTCCAGGCAGAATAAACAAGCCAGTGTTTCCTTTTCATAAATTCTCAAATTGCTCTCCTCCTTCATCAAAGTGTGGCTGGCAAAGGCAATGGGAGCTAAACCATCCACAACACGTTGGCTCAAAACAGCACCCAATGCCACTGACGAGGCGTCGACCTGGAGTAAGTACCTTTAGAAAAATCAGGGAAAAACAAATTAGGAGGTGACGACAACCCGGCAAGCTCTGCTTAAGATTTATAAAGGCAGTATCTTGTTCTGGGCCCCACTGAAACTCCACCCCTTTCTTTGTAAACCTATTGAGGGGAACCACCAGCTCAGAATAATGATCGATAAATCGGGCATGATAACCCACAATACCCAGAAATTTCTGAACTCCTTTGAGCATTTTAGGCCGTGGAAAATTCCAAATGGGAGCATCATGGTCGGGATCAATTAAAAGTTGGCCATCACTGCACAAATATCCTAAAAATCCTACCTTTTATGATCCTAGGGTCACTTTCTCAGGATTCACAGTGAGCACTACCTCTCACATACGAGTCTTAAATGCACCAGATGGGATTCACAATCATCACTATAAACAATTAGATCATCTATATAATTAAAAACAAAAGTGTATTTAAAATCTGACAAAACATGATCCAAAACACGAGATAAAGCCTGGCTGCCGAAATTAGAGCCACTGGGAATTCTTGTAAAAATTCAAACTGACTCCAAGGAGTACTGAATGCAGTATATTTCCTTCATGATGAATCCAAGAGACACGGAAAGTACTCGTACCTTACCCAAATGTTGTGAAGCACAATCAATTGTGGGAAGAGGAAAATTATCTTTATAAACTCTCTTATTTACTAAAGAGCAATTGACAACTTGACTGTATTGGTCACTATCCTTCTTCCTCACAACAAACTCGGGCGAACAATAATCCGACATAGAAGGAACAATTACGCCGGCGGCCAAGAGCTTTCTCACGGAAAGCATGAAGTTGGGTGGAGGGCACTTGAAATGTCTGTCATGAACTGGGATGTCGTCCGTAATGAGCCACCTCTCAGCGTCCAGGTTAAGAGCCCAAAAGCGATAACAGTCAAAGGAATTTCCTTTTGGGAAAAACGCCCCAACTGAGGCACTCTCAAACTAGTGTCAAGATGCCCCAGAGGAGAATAAGGAAAGAAAAGTAATTCTCTGGCCAAATGCAACTCTTTGGTGTTGTAAATAAATAAGTTATAGCAAACACAGCGCCCAGCCCAAAATAAATTTACTCACCTCCTTGCTGCTAAGTCGGGCACTCCTATGTAAAACCAACAACATTCTAGCATGACACAGATAAAATTATAATTGGTTTAGTTATCAAGTGATACTTCAACTCCACAAATGGTAATTTAAAAAAGGGGACGATTCCAAATAAAATTCATAACCTTAGTTAAGCATTAAAAAGGTTTATTTTTTTCTTTTATCATTTTTCCTCACCAGATGAGCACAAATATCCAACAACAAGAAATAACAGTAACATAGTTTCATCAGCAAGAGTATTTTTACATTAATATCAGTGTTTTTGTCATTTCATTACAATCATTTGTTTTAATTTTTTATTATTTTTTAATTATTTTCTTTAAATTCCAGAGAGTAAAGTTAACCAGAGAAAAGGAGGGTGCACCCACACTTTAGTGTTACGAATCACACAAGTTTAAATGTTAACAAATAAATTGACACACAAATAAAATATCACCTTTTGGTACCAGTCTTGTTCCATTATTTTAAGCATTAAATTTTACTTTTATATGACCAAAATTTACTAAAATTAACAAATTTAAAATTACATCTTGCACATGGGTTCAGGTACATTTACCTGGTGTAGTCTTAGACTGTACTAAAAAAAATGTAATATATATATATAAATTAAAATTGAAACTCATCCTGAATAACAGAATCACCACAAACCAAGAAAACACGATCTGACTTTCCTAAAGGTGAAGACCTAGTCGTATATTATGAGAAAATCCAAACGACAGATAGCCCCCATCCAAGTTAACAAACAACTGATCTGGGCCTCCCCAGAAATTCCAAGCCCAAAATTAAGTTCTGCGAAATGCTAGGGAGAACCAAAAAAGGAAATGTCGACGAGAATTTACCAATCTTGAAATGCAGATCGACAACCATATTATATTTAATGACATCGCCATTAGCAATGCACAAACATTTCTCGGGCATGACACTTACGTGTCCCTTAGATACTATCTTCCTTTCCACAAGTTAGTTAAGCAAACATTCCCTCACTAAACAATGCATCGCACCAGTATCAACTAATACAAGCAGTCAACCCTCCACAAGTGGCCGTCACCCGACATTGACGAATAAGGCATGGACAAGATTTAGAATCCTGACTGATTGGGGCCATGCCTCC
The DNA here is from genome assembly GCA_029891345.1 of Dryococelus australis. Taxonomy (NCBI): domain Eukaryota; kingdom Metazoa; phylum Arthropoda; class Insecta; order Phasmatodea; family Phasmatidae; genus Dryococelus; species Dryococelus australis. The sequence continues at coordinate 250,781,020 of CM056994.1, forward strand.
TAGTAGTCGCGAATTTTTTCATGCCTTACAGGCCTTGCACAAATGTCCCGCATGACCACAACGGAAACAAAGATGTTCCACCAAACCAACCCTATCCAATTGACAATAGGCAGCACATGCCTTGTACGAGCACAATCTGGTGCAATACGCCCTACGGCCTCTCTGATTGGTGTTAACGAAAAGGAAAAGTACTCATCACTGCATTGCTCTTTGACACATTCGAAACACCCATAGTGGAAGGAGGGTATAAAACCTGGTACTACATTTACACAGTTAAACGTCCCTGTATTTCCGAAGCAATCAGGCCTAACTCCTTCATATTGCACGGAGCAAAATCTATCGTGGAATGCATCTTCACCACCAGCGCAAAATTATCGACAACGATGATAACCTAATTCTGTTCACACGAATTTAAACATAAAGCTTCGTGGTACATGCACACATACTCAATAATTTTCCCCACTAACTCATTAGGACATTGAAATCTGTTAACAGATTCGAGCTCGCAGCACCTGCGAACACAAGCAGGGAAGAGAGCTTGAAGAACACGGAATTTGAAACCTACAAAGGTACAATTCGGATGACACACCAATTCATCATGCAAATGCTGGAGGTTGAAGCCCTGCAATATTATAGCGATGGCCTTAAGCAGTTCCTCCTTGGAACACAAATGGAACTGAACCGTTCTGGAAATGGAAATGAAAAAATAAATAATCAGAATACTATCTGGTTCAAGGGAGGAAAGGACCGGGACATTATCTAAGGAGAGGTATAGAAGCTTCTTAGATAACTGCTGACTCACCACTGGAACGGCTGCAACATCACAGGCACATACTGAGCACACAAAGCTTGAGCCACGCAGTGCTGGAGCTGCACAACAGAAATACCTTCCTCAAAGGGCACTTCAAGATCTTCTAACAGACCAGTCAGCTCCTCCTTGGGGAGTGAATAAATTCAGCTGAACCTTGCCACGTTCATAAAACTCGACATCATAAAACTCAGTAAAATACAATAAATTAGTGGAAAATGCGTAGTACAATTTGCATCACAAATTGTGCAAATTTGTGAACAAACACCATTTAATGGTGTGTGCAGATGACATTTTTCTAAAAAGCATCCTCAAGTGCGACATACCATATTCGGGTACAAAGATTCAATACGGCTAGTATAGAGCTAACTAGATTCAACCTTTACCTTTTACAATTAATGTCAAGATCTAGCAAAATATTGTTTCAGCTTGCCATGCATAAAAATCCAGTGTAACATACATAGTTTTAAAGATGATTAAAACAAGTATGCACGGGTTCACACTCCTATAGGACAACTTGATAACTCGCTGACAATTTGTGTATACAGGCTTACTGTAAATACAGGTGTAAATGCCTAACAGAAAAAAATGTGTTACACGAGCATTGAATGTCAAATCAATTATTATTGATCAAAACCAGGACACTGGGAAGGCATTTTGACATGAACCCAGCTATACAAAATTCACATTTCATGGACGACTTCTCTAGCGGGGCAGACTATTGGCTTTCGAACTCTTCCGCAAATCAGCATATTATAGCAAACCAAGCCCAAACAAGGAAAACTTGAAGGATCTTAAACTAATAAATAAACAATCTCAGCCCTTTGGCTGATTATTAAACAAGTGTGTGTTAGCTATGATACTCAGTTCCATGCTTAATATCTTGCTTACCAAATTGAAATAATTTATAACCAACACACTCACTAAGGCTTCCAAACGGACGAATCTCCTGACCAGGTAATAAACTGTCCGGCGTTCTATGCATCCGAAGTGGATAAGCCGTGCTGCTGGTTCGACCACTGTGTTTTGTTCCATTATCCAGATAATCCCAAGGATGACGTCCTCCCCGATGTCATCGGATACAAAGGTTGCAGTCACCGTTTCAATATCCGGGATGTGGATGGTGATGGTCACGTCACCGACGATCACGCCAGTGTGTTGGCAGCAGGCTAGTTGAATCACTTATTACACTGGGCGGATTATATTTACATTAATTAAGCATGTTCTTGCAAAATTATGCGAGGCTGCTTTGTCAATAAGTGCTCGGCATGGGTTATTATTAATGAGGATAGTGATATGTATGAAACTGTTATTATTAATGGCACTATGCGAGAGTAGAATCTGTTGAGGTGTCAGGTCCAGACTGGTTGCTGGTGGCCCAGGGTGGGTGACATCAGGCCGCCCTTACCCTTTCATTCATTTCCCTACTGTCTCTGGGTTTTCTCCTCTCATAGCATTTTGTCGGCCCAGGCCGGGCAGTCGTTATTCCAATGAGGACCACCACACTATTTGCACAGGTGTGGCAGCAGTCTACTTCAGTAGGCGTGTACAGAATAATGGTGTTGGTCGCCGTCTGGTTTCTGGAACAGGTTTTGATTTACCTGGCTAGTGGTTGCGGCAGTAGACTTGCTTTTCGGCACTGATTCACTCGAGCTGTAATTTTTGCTTTTGGATGGTCTTTGTTCATGGTGCATATATATTCTCAAGGTCGCTGCATGGTTGGATTGATACACTCGCATCTAACATCATAACAGTTTGTATGAAGTCTTGTTCACTACCAAAGATGACCGCAGCTAATACGGCACAATATTCCGGTCGGGCGAACCCCGCTATGACTTCGAATATGTCCTTGAGCAAGAGCTCCGGAAGATAGGCTCTCACCAAACTCATCTTGTGTGTCACAGAATTGTAGAGGGTCTAATCTTCTTGTTCTTATAATATAACCTGGTTCCTACCTGCGAGTGGAGACGAAAGTATGCGGAATGATTGATAGAAATTTTGAGTGTTGTCAAAGACTGTTTGGAATCATGTGCAAATGTAAACAGAGACACATGGTGTGTGTATGTTCCACCTGCCATGCACGATGCAGTTCTCCGCTACACACATGATAGTTAACTGGCGGGACATCCGGGTGCTAACTAAACCCAGAGAAATATCAGTAAACATTTTCACTGGCCTGGCATTGCGTGCACACAAGGGCGTTTGTACGTGACTGCATAAAGTGTAACCATTACAAAAGCAGACGACAGGATGGACTCCAACAACAACAGGCCCGTGAACCCAAGGAATCGTTTGAAAGAGTGGCAATCGATTTGATGGGACCCTATCCTTGGACATCCGCAGGCAAAAGGTACTTTTAAGTCGTCACATACCTGTTTTCTCCATAAATAGTGTTCTTCACCCGCTGAGGTTTACCGTGTTTTATTAAGCGATAACTGCATGCAATTCATGGGATGTGTGTAGAGACTTGTGCACAAAATGGAGCGTAATGCATCACACAATCGCTATCTTTCATCCGCGGCAAACCATAAAGAACAAAGAATCCAGGACTTGAAAATACAGCTGTGTTTGAATGTGGGTGAAGTTCATGTTTCCTGGCGGAGCACTTACCTGCAACTTTATTTACACTACTCCGCAGGGTGAACCAGCCAACAGGCAAAACACTTGCCCAGCTGCTGCAGGGGCATGACCTACCCCTCCTGGGAGAGTTCCACAGCAGGACGACGAAACGTGCCACTGACCCTGCCAGTGGGGACAGTAGGGAGGAAAAGAGAGAGAGAGAGAAGGCAATGATGGTGGTGCGAGAACAACATATACACTACATGACCACGTGGGTGCCGACCTCTGATGGTCTCTCCCCTCCCACCAAGGACCTGGACAACTATTATATGCTCGAGCTCATCCCTTGTCTATGGGACTGAAAGGCTTCTGCATAGGTTTCGCTGCTAAATGTACGGTGCCACACCTGGCAATCCAAGTCAAAAGCGATTCATTTTACAAGATCTGACTGAGCAGACATTGCACCGCAACATTCCACCGGGCCCCCTTGCATCTCATCAGGGATGACACCGTGACACCCAGCGTCCAACGGCCTGCATCAGGAAATCACGCAGCAAACATGACCTTGCCCGCACCACACACTTGTGTGGAATATTCAGCAAGCAATGACATTGCCCTACTGAGTATGCCCGATGCCATGACACTCGACACTCCCGCATCCAGAACAGCTCCAGCAGAAAATGTGCTCAAGTCCGGCTTATGTCAAGGGTATGATGTCAACCAAATACCGGAGTTCAGTGACATCTCAGACATCGAGGCAGGGGGGCTACTTGACGATGGCTAGGATCACCAGGTGAGAGTCCTCCTGATAGTGTCGCAATGCCTCTGGGACACCGACATTCTGCGACAGAGGATGGCAGTAGCGACGAGTCGGGAGCGGAGTAGCTTTCCTCACCTCCCTACAGCTCGACACGTGCTCATCGTGCCCAGAGCCCGCCACATGCATGACCTGCAGGTATACACCGGCAACCGCCACAGACAGCACGGAGCCACTGCCTACTCCGAGACTGTGACCACGCCCACTTCTAATGCAGCAGCAACAACAACACAGCGGCTACAACCTGCGACCTCGTGGGAACTTGAAGCCACGTATCGATCCTGATGAAGCTGTAGCTGTTGGCGAGTGAACAGCCTCCAAAGAGAGGGGCATTTGATGTGAACTGGTCAGCACTAGCCCATTCGTCCCACCGACAGCACAACTGCCGAGGTATTGCATCACACATATGACAGCAGTGCACCAGCGTGTGTTCTGTGCACCCAAGTGAAGTGCATCAGTACAGTGTAATAATATTGTGTTTATCTTTGAAGGGCCTTTATAAAAATAATATGTTTGTGCAACAGTGTATCTGAATGTGCATCAGAGCACCCTCGTGACCACATATGTTTGTTTATGTTTTGATAGTGCAGTGTTCCAATGTAATGATTGAATTTTAATGTTGTGTTTATTAAAGAGCTCCAATGTGTTATATGTAAGGTATGTGCTGTGTACACAAATTGTGTACCCGAGATTAGATAAGAGGGTAATATTGCTTTTATTATGTTGTGTTGACAGTTATGTGTTTGTAAACAAATCAGTAGAACATTTTCTTCATGCACTAGTATGCACCGTACCACACTAGGGTACCTAAATTTAATATTGCCACACGGGAAACATTCGGTAAGGATTTTGGGTGTTTTATTTTGTACTTTATTTATTTCATTTTTTAGAGTCTTTTGCCATGTGATAATCACACAAATTAATGTGGAGAGAATATGCAGTACGAGAGACGCATGCGCAATCTGACAATCACAATGGTGCAGTAGTGCGCTGCAACACAACCAGAACATGCTACACTGCAAGTGAAGTGAAGAAAGTATAAGGCAAAGTGGAATGACAACAAAAAGGTGCTTAGTGTAATATTTTTATTATCTTTCTGAAAATTGTTATAGTAGAGTTTTTAGCATTTTACAGGACGTCTAGTCATTCCCATTTCATTTCCTTCCAAATTCATACTTCATATTAATATATGTTCCCAAACAACAGGGCTTTTGATTTCACCCAGAAGGCCAGCATTCAAGTTCAGTAGTGGCATCATTGTATTCAGTGGGGACAGGTTGTGCATGATCGCCTGCTCTGGGGCCTTCAACTTTGTACCAACAATGTAGCTGCAGTGTCTAAATTCTTAGAGTACCTGAACATTATCATTTTATTTCGCCCCAGAACAAGTGCCGCCCCACAGTTCGAAAAGCTTGTTCACCCCAAGTCGCAAATTTTCCATGGTGTACATTATGTAGTAACGACAGCTGCTTCCCCCAAACCCGGTGGCCCACTGTCGCAGGCGACAGCTGCAGGAATCAGCACTTAACCAGACACTGATGCACCCCGGTGCAGTAGTGTGCTGCAACACAACCAGAACATGCTACACTGCAAGTGAAGTGAAGAAAGTGTAAGTGCAGTGCAAGGTGCAGAGCAACCATGTGCGACCACGCAGACGTGTTTGAGGAAATAGATCCTGCAAACTCAGGAAAAGTTAATTAAGTGTTAATTACAGCACACTCGAAGACACCACGCAAATAAACATATCAAATAACGTCCCTATTACGTTTTAAGTACCCCTGCAGGTTTAAGTGTAACATTTGTTTTGTTACCTTTATTTTCATTCTTCACATGTCCCATCTCACCTCATCCAGTGTGTTACATGTATTGAAGGGTTATTGTGTCTTATAGAATTGTTTATGCAGGAATTATGAATATGTAATCAACGTTCATATGTATTTGTAAGAGATTGAAGTGTAAGAAAATATTATTTCGCATGGCCTGCTTGCCCGCCAACCTGGCTAGCACGCAGCAAGGGAGAGTTTAGTCATACTATGGTGTTTTGAGAAGTCGGACGTGCTGACCGGCGTGGTTGCGTTTCGCGAATTTGATCGGCACATCAGCATTTTATAACCAATCATTCACTGCAAAAGACTGTTTAATTTCTGGAACCTCGTGTGTTTTTAGCTCCCTAAGACTTCTCCACTTCTCACCTTCGCCTGGAATAGCATTGCCGGAGAAGGCTTATTGTCTCATATTAATTAATAGTGGCTACGTGCCTTTTTGTAACCAGTGTTACCTTGCCAGCAGGTTAATCCCAATGCAATGTGTAAGTTTGCTTCCTGGAAGAGCATGTTAAATAAAACCCAATGAACGAATGTGAAGTGTTTGCATCTTCATTCGGGTCGCCTACAGGCTATAGGGGCACGGGTCCCCATATTTCCTGCCTTTTCATTTAAGTGTACTGTGCATCTATTTCAACATGTATTTCAGTGTTTTATCTTCATATACTTAAATATGGGTGGGTGAGCTGCCCAGAGACTTCACTGCGTAGAATGCACAGTACAGGTGATGTATTTTCTGTCATTACGACTGCTGGAGCACCGGGAGAACACTGTCTATTGACCATCAGCACACGACCCGGACCAGAGGAGTCTGCTCTATTGCAGTTGGCTGGTATTGCCACTGTAATACCTGTCTCCCATAATCGAACAGCAGAATGTTTGGTGAGAGACTACGGAACATTACATGTCCCTCTTCCAACCTTAAAACAACACCATTTTGCTCAACTACCTTGTCATCAGTAGGCTTTGCACCATTTTTGTCAGTATCAGAGCTCTCCTTGCTACAGTGGAGAAGTAAGTGTAACTGCCTCATATGTGGATTAATAAATAAATCATTACATCAACTAAACCTGTGTATTATATATTTATTGGTCGATCTGACCACATAACCTGTATAAATTATTTTTCTTAAAAAGGCACGACTAATATTTTACAGCATTGGCTGGCCGAAACAACTCCTTATGTGTGGAATAGCATTTTAGGGGAGTCTTACAGCCCCTACTAGATAAGACATACGGAATATAAAACATCATAAATTCATCTCAGCGAAGCAGGAATGGTTGTTGCAGGAAATTGGCGATGGGCACCAGGGATGAGGGAGTATGCCACTGACCCTGCTAGTGGGGAGAGTAGGGAGGAAGAGAGAGAGAGAGAGAGCAATGAGGGCGGCGCAAGAACACCAGTGGTGCTGCATGACTACATGGGTGCTGTTGTCAGCTCCCCTCCCCCCCCCAATCAAAATCCAGTCAGCTGGGACATCTAGTATATGCACGAGCTCATTCCTTATATGTGGAGCAGAAAGGCTTCTGCTTAGGTTTCGCAGCTAATTGGACGGGGTCCGACTGAGCAATCATTGCATCGCAACATTTCACTGCGATGTCTTGTGTCTCATGAGGGATGACACCGTGACACCCGGTCTCCAACAGTCTGTGTCAGGAGATCACGCGGCAAACATGACATTGCCCGCGCCACTCACTGATGCGGAATATTCAGCAAGCAATGACATTGTCCTGGCGAGTATGCCCGGTGCCACGACGCTCGATGCTTCCGCACCCACAAGAGCTCCAGCAGAAGACGCGCTCATGTCCGGCTCATGTCAAGAGTAGGTTTTCATCCAGATGCTGGAGTTCAGTGATGTCTCAGACAGTGAGGCAGGGAGGCAACCCAAGGATGACCATGATCGCCAGGTGAGGGTCCTCCCTGATAGCATCACGATGCCACTGGGACACCGACATTCGACGACAGAGGAGAGCAGTAGCGACGAGTCGGGAGCGGAGGAGCTTTCCTCACCTCCCCGCCACTCGACACGTGCTCATCGTGCCCGGCCCACCACATGCATGACCTGTGGGCATACGCCGGCAACCGCCACAGACAGTGTGATGCCATCACCTGCTCCGAGATGGCGACTACGCCCACTTCAAACAAAGTAAAAACACCATGGTGGCTACAACCTGCAACCTTGTGGGAACTTGAAGCCACCAATACTATTACTATCTAGCTACAGGTGTTATCGCAATAGTGTTATCGCGATGGGGCGACAGTAACTATCATCCATTTTACATGGCGATAGTAATGCGAGAGTAGCACTTGCGATTGGAACTTTTGTACATTAAGGCTCAGTTTTTTTACGTAATAAAAAACTTTAGCATTTTACTTTACGTTTCCTTTCCGCTTACGAAATCCCCAATACACAATACAAATGTAAAGTCAGAGTTTAGACGATTGAACATCGGTTCTGCCAGCTTCATAAAAATGTGTATCTTACTAGGTAAATAATTGTGGTATTATCCAGGAATGCACTTTACAAACTTTTTCTTAATATAGGCTTAAAATTTATATTAAAAATTTATTTCAAAACAAAAAACATTTTGTTTTTACTTGATAAAAATATGCCAATTTATATTAACTCTTCGCATTATTTTTGTTTGCCATTTATTTAATTTAAGACGAACTTCCTTTAACATACCGAGATTAAAATCGCCATACAATAAAATAATGCAATTTCCATATAACCTCTTAGATTCTCGGCAAAATGATAGCTTGTCATTGACATAAACTATTCACTTTTCGAAATCAGATATTCAAGATTGCTTGCCTTTACCTCTGACAGTGCCATTGTGTAAAGTTCCATTAGAAACATGTCGGAAAGCAAATGTAAAGTCAAATCGTATGGAAAATGTTAAAGTTTTCAATTGTGTAAGAATTGTATTTAATGAGTCAAGAGGCACGTGGAGAAAGAACAATAATTTGCAATTTATGACACAATTAGCAACTGTTAGTCTAGCCAATCAAAATCATAGAAGGTCTGAGCAAACGAAATAACCTGAAAAAATTGACATTTTACATAATTATCTGTGGTTACTGATCCTGTAATCGTTTAAAAATAACTTGTAAAATCCTATAGAAGGAGAAGCCAATGCCATCATTAGTCATTTACATCAATAGATCTGAAAAAGTTAATTAAAGCATATTCAATAACCTCTTACACGAAAGAAAACATGACTATGAACTATTCTTTAAATTAAGAGGATGCTGTCTCTCGATTAAAAGAATTCCTTTTACATGATTTCACAATACGACATAACCTAAATACAAGTTGTAAATACAGTTTCCCACCAACGACAACTGCCACTGAGCTCTGATTGGCTACTCCGTTTTGACTAGTAATTAAGATATAAAATATAACGATCTCTAATCATGCCAAGAACGCACACAACCCATCAAGACCCGCACACGACAACCATAAACTAATACCATTGAACACATTGAATCATAACTGATTCTGTAAAGTTAATCATAAACCTACCTTTACAGGTGCCATGTAAACACGCACTTGTTTGTTTGCAACTTATGAAAAAACCACAAATAAACGAAAATTCTTACTACCAACTTGACAAAACAAAACCATTTACAAAGATAATTCTCTCTGAAGTAAGGTTACTCTTTGGTATACACAGAGATTAGAGAAGGTACAGATGGAAAATTAGCAGACCGGAGCGAGGCCAAGTGGACATTGTTTATTAAGGTCACAATGTTGTGGTATTTGTTTTTTAATGCAATCAGCTGTTTCTCTGTTGACAAACGTGAATTATGTATTGAATAGATTCTAGCAGGTTCGATGACTTTAATATCACCTCTACTATTATTCTAGTATCTAATTCGGTAACTTGCCCCAAAACACATCAGCAATCATTCCTTATTGGAAATAACGTTTATATACTATAAAACTTGGCTAAGCCCAACTACCTACTGCTGGAGATATTCACACTTGAAAACGAATTAAGAAACATGTATTCATGGAAAACCAATTTAAAAGTTCATGAAATTTTATGTTAACAAGATAAGCAATACACATAATTAAAAGATGTGGTCACCTCATAGCATACAACTTGTTCCCTTCAGGTTTAGTGCATTTTGATGGTTTTGTTGAATGATACAGACAAACTAACAAAAGTGGCAGTTTTGTTGCAATTGCGTTTTCCCATTAAAATGTCCAAGATTCCAGTAGCAGCAATGGAATACCTGGCACATACACAATATGTCCTACTATATGTAGGGATGGAGGCGAAATTTGCACACAACTAACCAAGATGTACAACAGTAGAGGGCTTAGGTAGCAATGTTCAATAAGACAACACTTTTTTCGTATTAATCTTTAGATACTGTTTTGTATTAGCCATTATGTCAAACCTGGATACAAGAATGTTATACACATATGAGAATAACCACTGCTTGCTATTTTTGGGAAAAGGAAGGGAAATGGGGAGATATTAAGGTATTTATAGTGTCTTACATGGTTGATAAATTCATGTTGTCTCAATTTTTTTGCAAAACGACAATTCACAATTTTCAAAAATATTTTACATTGCCTAATTTCGAATCTACCACAACTTAAAATCATAATCAAGATTTAATTATCTTTCAATAAACCAAATTTGTGGCAGAAGTCTGGGTTGGGCATATTTCCACAAAATATTTTAGTTTCCACAAATACTCAAATCCAGACAGATTTGCATAGAAATTTGTAGCAGTGAACTTCAATGTTAAAAGAAAGCAAACAGTGTAAGAAGCCATGTCATTAATTTTTACCTGTGTTAAATGCTTGCATATTCTTAGCAAGGGTGTTGGTGTTCATTTGATAGTCTATTTTCAGCATCTACAAAAAAGCAATTTTGGTCTCCTGTACTCTACAACATGAATGTCACTTTGTCATCATGACTGCTTATTGTAACTGCACATTTGGTATTTTCGTGAATGACCTTGCAAGTTACATACAGTCGAGGTGTGGATGCTGACTTGCAAATACAAAAACCAATCTTTTAAGAGTGAGTATATAAAGCACTCCTATATACTTTGGTTTTCAATTATTAGTGTAAAACATCTGAACCCTTACCTGTCAATTGTAACACCAAATTACAATGACATGCATAATTAGACATTTAGCAGTATACTTTAGCAAATTCTACATTTGTATTGTCAGCATTTTAAAGCGACTGGAAAATATATTTTTACATTACCATAAACCAGGGGTAGCTACTTTGCAACTGCAAAGCAGCTAACGTTGAATCATCTAAATTGTTTGTTTTGGCGCCTTTTCGTGGAAGGAATATCAGAATTTACCTGGACAGATAAAATTCAAAATTTAAAATCCTCAGCTGCAGTTCAATGTTCCCTTTCCAAATTGCAAGACATAACTTAGAGACACATAGTTTGAAATTTCTAATTAATGCCTGTTCTAAGTTATGTGGTTCTAACTTGTGAACTTTCTAAGTTAAGTGTTTCTAACTTATGACAGTTCTAAGTTGTGAGTTTCTAAGTTATGAAAGTTCTAAGTTATGATTATTGGTAAAATAGTTATTTGTGTGCTCGTGGCGAATATTTATATACGGTCTTAATGTCGGCCTCTGCCTGACTTCTTACTTTCGGAGTCAGAGACTCCGAAGCTCACTCTACGATCGTTTTTTTTAAATCAAATTATTCAGTTTTGTGTGTTTCGCAGTAGATGGCAGTTTTGTAAGGTCGTGAATTCGTCGATGTTGATAGATAAGGAATAGAGCAAAGCAGATCAGCTGACTAGCGATCGAGAAGTTCTGCGCCTTGTGCATGCTAGGCTATTTATCATTATCAGTAAATATTAAACATTGTCACACCAAAAACGGAATTGTTTGTAAATTACCAGAGTTAAAAAATATTGTGCAGTGTACATGAAAGATTTAAAGATTGACAGCACAAGGGCCCGAATACCCCCCCGCTCTGAGCTTTGGCAATGATAGAAAAGGCGGAGTTCGGTTTTATATTTCGCAAGTAACCGAGTGGTCTTTTGGCACAGTGATAGCTCGTTTGCTTTGTGATCAGTTTTCTTTTGAAATTAGTTATCTAAAGCCCCCGTCACACTGTCAAATTTTTCCGACAAACAGCTTCCAAAAAGTTTAGTCAAATAAAGTTGGACAATTATCATCGAAACGTCATAAACGCCGTTTTTTTTTTTTGACTGAGAAAGTTGGATGTGTTCAGTTTCCATCAAACATTTGAAAATTGAACCAGTTCTAAAATTTATTTGATGTTTGGTGGTCTCAGCCAATCAAAATCGTGCATGACAAAAATGGACGTCAATAAACTTATAATTATGAACAATTGCTGGAAACGAAATAAGTTATGAAGATAATTTATGTAGAAGCTGTCTGGGCATGAATGCTATTTTTAATTAATATTGCAAATAACATTACGAACACAGAGACATTTATTTCATTGTACAGGGAACTTATCTTATAAATTAAATTTTAATTGAGAAAAGAAACAAAAATAAATTACAATATTACTTTCATTATTTTCTTCCTGTAATGGACCGCATGGAAAAAAAAACATCTCACTATGAAAATAATTTTTAAATTATATTTCAAATTTGATTATTGCAATAAAGAATGTTATCAACAGGGGGGTGGCTATGTCCTATACCGTGCAGTGTTAACAAGTGAAGCCAGTTTATAGTTTGGAGTTAGACCAATTACTACAGAGACTAATATCGGATAGCTTGTGTATTTCCATGCGAAAAGTGATTGTGCTGCACTCTGCTGGCTTGAGGTGGCGAAACAATAGTTTACATTTATCGTCTTGCGTTTTGGAGTGGGAATTGCTTGTTTTATTTAGTTTCAATGATTTAAGTGATTCACTATCATTGAATTACCATGGTAGGTGGCATTTGCGCCGTTTATAATTGTTTTAATTACAATATTAGTTCTGCAAAATCCTTTCCATTACCGGATTTACTTTTCCACAAACAAATAACTGTGTAATATTTTTATTTGTTATTTCCAGCATACACAACACATCAAACACAAGTTTCCGAAGCTTGACATTAATTTTCTGGTATGAACTCTTTACTAAAATAACTTACTTTAAAATTATAACAGAAAGGGGGAACAGACAGACGCCAAGTTAATTACGTCCTAAAAATAGATGCCTAGATCCAACACTGGACAGTAAAACAAAAATATATGGCATTAATATGTCCTTGGTTTAAAAAGAGGGCAGTGATAAATATTTAAGATTAATTTTCACTTTCTGTTCCAGACTACAAAGTTGTGTGGATCACCAACATATGATCAGCACAACAGCAACTTTCAAGAGACTAATTTCCAAAAATATTTTATTGCGTGGGAAGTAAAACTATTTGCTCGTTTTAGAACGCTGGAGATGCGCATTAAATCGGAATTTAAGCTAGAGAGACTACTCATACTTGCTAAAGAAAAAAAAATTGGTTTTATCAAGTTTAATTTTTTGTAATGAGGAATGTCACCAATGTTGTTTTTAGAAAATAATTCTTATACAAAAATTACCAACACGATAGTATTAATTCGCAATAAATGTTACGAAACAGTATGTCAAAAAACGGATGTGTGCCGTAGGTTAGGTATTAGTCCTAGCGAGGAAAAACAGGCATATATCTTTAATGTATTTTGGTAGCATACATACATGTACAGAAATTTAAAAAATAATGTTTAATCACTGTGTGTTTCAGATCTTCAGATGCATCCCGAACATTACAAATCAATTTTGCAAGATTGTATAATTCACTTGTTATTCGAGTTTTGCGGCATTAAATACCGCATTTTATTTTAATCTAAAAAACTGGACACGCATTAAGACACCTGTACTACAATGTAAAACAAAAAGAAAACGTTCCAAACAAAATACTTTATTAGAATACTGCATTTCGCGCTCAAATTCACTCATTATGTCCACTGTGTTTATACACAGATTCGAAATTCATGGGTGTTTGTCATCTCAAGCCACTAGGTTCGCTGTTACTGCTGTTCACACGTTCGCCCGTGTTGTTCATATACAGCTGGCCGGTACAAGTCTATTGTATTTGGTTAGACGTTTTTTTCCGGTAAAAAGGTCACGTCTTCAACAGTAGCCAAAAACATTGTATCGACTCATTGAGTTAGTAGTATACAGAAGATGCCATGTTGTGACGTAGATGAAGCTGCTGGAGATAGGTGTTTTATTATGGACTCTAGCCGCCATCTTGACAGTACCCCCAAATCATTGTGTTTACATTAGAGTGAAGTTGAGAGAAAGTTTACATTCGAAACATTTCGTGTTGAACAAAGAAGCTGATGAATAAATAAATATATATTACAATTCACATAGGTAGTTTTACTAGTTTAATATTGGCTTGTGTTGTTGTACAATCAAGTAATTTCCTCAGAAAACTACCGATCGCATGTGTATTGCGGACCAGTACTGCACTGGCTCTCGTGGTTGGAACTGTTGTCTCGTGATTGGCCGGCGTAGAAAGCGGCGTAAAAGAATTGAAAATATTCAGTACTCTTAAAGCTGCTACAGCGAGCAGAGCGCCATCTTATGCCGTTATGTTGTGTTGTAGTTGGTGCCATATACAAGTGTGGATTCAATTTTTTATTGTTCATTCTTACGGCGATTGTAGCCAGCGTTTAAGCCCTTGGTACAAAATTTTACTTTTGGAGAAAGATGTAACACAATTTTTTTTAGATATAGGGAATAAAATTATCCATAAATATTTTCTGTACCTCACCTTTTTTTTCCTTCTAAAAAATTTCTAAAACCGATTGCCCAGTGCAGACAATTCAGTAAAAATTTTAATTTCTGTGTTTTATTTTTGTACCAAGGGTAACTTAACCCAGTCCAGCATTGTGGATGCAAGAAACAAAATTAGTATAAAATAAGTATAAAACTGTATCATAACTGAGAACTTTAGTAATGTAAAGAGAGGGTTTAACTAAAACGGGATTTCAATTTATTTACCAGAAACAATTTACTATATTGACATTAAATGTGTATAAATAATATAAATGTGTATGGGGATGGACCCATGGTGAGGCAACACCCTCCGAGTGACGGGCTTTCCAGCTGGGACAAATAGGTGCCCGTCGTCCCTGAACATGACATGAAATATGTATAAAGGAGATGAAGTCATATTGTAAACAAACCTCTCGAGTCATTGTCAGTGTTCCGAATTTAAATATAAATGCCAGCAAATAATTATTCATTCATGACTCAGGAACATTTAAACTTTGCCTTCCAGAAATTCAGCTAGGCTGCTGGTCGCTGTTTTGTTGCACTCATTGCTGATACGCAATCTGCAATACATTACACGACAACGGTTGCATGCTTGTTATACTTCATTTTATCATTTATTCAAAAATAGTTTCCCACAAATTCTGATCTATGAGCACTATATCTAAAACACGTGCTTATTGTCGCACATAACCCAATACTTGTCCTCAGTACACACACTCACGATCGGTAGTTTTATGAGGAGATTATTCGATTGCACAACTAACACAAGCCAATAATAAACTAGTAAAACTTTACACATGAACTGTAATATATATATTTATTTATTCATCATCTTCTTTGTTTAACCTGAAATGCTTCGAACGTAACCCTTCTCTCAACATTATTCTAATGTAAACCCATTGTTTTGGGGGTACTGTCAAGATGGCAGTAGAGTCCATAGTAAAACCACCTATCTCCAGCGGCTTCACCTACATCACAACATGCTATCTCCTGTATACTTCTAACTCCATGTCTGATAGTGTGTCACATTTTCAAACACATTCGAGATTATTAGATAAAATTTGTTGGAAGGAAAAATTTGATGGCCGTATTTTGTCCTCAAATTTTATTGTCAAATATAGTTAACAGGCTAAAATTTGATAGTGTGACAGGGGCTTAACGATGTTCCCATCTTGCAATCATAATATACTAAAAACATTTATGTGGTAAAATCGTATTTTCTGAACACATAAGAGAATAAATTTTATTATTCATTCAATAGAACACTTAGAAGTTTGTCTCATGCAAAAAAAATTATAATCTTGCCTATAACTTTAACCGTTTTAAGTCCCCGCGCACGTGTCCATGATCGTGGACATGTTGCACAGAAAATAATCAGTTCACGGTTTTTTGGGCATTGTCTTTGAGAGTAATCTCATTTACCGAAGTTTCTGTTGCTCTCGTCTGTGGTCTGACATCAGTGAACACAGGCAGCATGTTGTTCACTGGGTCTGAGAAGCACGCTCCACACAAGTACAATGCATGCCAACATATTTTACGAATGCAACATTTGAGTTCATCAATTAATCCGGGACCAAACAGGTTAAAGTGCTTTTATATTCTTCTGTGATCTTATTTGCTCACTGAGCAGTTTCGGTTTTCGCGAATCACTCATATCTGTATTTTATATAATCTAAAGCCCAGGAAACCACATAATTGGGATTTTTAAAAAATCTTTGGGAAAATAAAACATTAGGGGCCGATTAAAAAATGTATATTTAAAGTATTAGTTATCTGAACACAAAATATTTTCAAACAGAAATTTTAATCACTCGTTAGTCTCCTAATGTTTCTCAATATACATTTCGTAAGTATTGGTAAGGTTTATTCTACTCAGGTTAGATATCACAATGATGTTATTTTGACAACTAAAATTTCTCTCCTCTAGGTAAGCGCTAGTGTCACAGCATATAAATTTTCTTATATTATCTACATTAAAAACCAATTAATTGTAATAATCATAAACCAATACATAGTATAAAAGCAGGAATACCTTGGCGAGTGTGTCTGTCTATCTGTATGACTGCGCTAATCTCGAGAACTAATGAGCAGATTTGGATACGGTTTTTACTGTTATGATCTGCATTTATCGAGGAAGGTTTATGCTTAATAAAAATTGCCCTGGCACTAATAGCAGCTGAGTATTAACGGTATTAGTGAATCAAGGCGAAAATAAAGTTTTCCACCAGCACACACTCGTGGAATACGTCTAATCCTATAGAGATATAACAAAATCGTGTATGAAAGATTGGTGTAAAATTAAATTATCTGCAAAAAGTCAGTGGTAGTATATATCTACCATTAATATAAAAGTAGTAATAAGCATATTTACAATTTAAATTATGCCATAAAAACAAATGTAAAATTCGCTGTATTTTATAATTATGAAAAACTTACTTTTTATTAAAATTAATTAACTCATAATTATAACTGTTTAATGTAAATAAGAAATGTCATTTACGTCATACAATTATAGTCATTAATTTAAAAGTCATGAAAAGTTTTGTAGAAAAGTACGTACCAGTAATTTCTAAAATCGAGATACGCGCACATGGACCTAAGTGTGTGCGGTAGTTGAGATAAACCTGGCAACCATGCAGTGATGTATATTTTCCGATTATATGCTGTTATGTCTTCATCTGCTTTTATATTGCGCTGGCAAAATAAAGTGTTTTGTAAAACACGAAAGAAAGCTCCAATAATAAATGATTTGATGCGAAAAATCTTGATACTACAGATTTATTAATTTCCTTTGTTCAAAGATAAGTGGTTACTAACAACACCAAATATACTTATTATAATATGAGTGGTATGAAATATGAGATTCCAATATTTAGCAGTTTTAAGCCTAATTTCCGTAGGAATGACAGGGTAATGTGTTGTAGGTGTGTGTGGCTGTGTATGTGTCCCACCTTTCAATTTTTGAATGTGAGAACGAAATTTTAACAAACTCGGTAGACCAACGCATATATTTCCTAGTAACTATGCCTGAATCCTATAGATTTTGACAGCGACAGACACCTACTGTAAAAAGGTCTGCCATTTTGGAAGAAAGCGTCACATGAAAAAACAAAAAGTTTATGTTATAACTCGAAAACTACTCAACCAACTCTCGCCAAATTTAGCACATAAGTAGTACTCGGGTTCAAATTCATGAGGCAGTTATTTTCAAAATGATAACAATATTAATGATTTAGGTTTTTTTTTTTTTAGTACCATGCAATTTAACCAATTTCGACGAAATTTTGTATGCTGGCAGTTTCGATTACATGCATCATATATGTTAAAAAAATAACTTTTGTCGGCCATTTTGCACGATGTCGCCTCATGAATTAGGTTGTTATATCACATCTCTCTGGAAACAATTAAGTCTCCTAACCTATTAGTATGTAATTTTGCAAACAAATAGTAATGCAGTATGTGATGTATAAAAGTATGTTTATGTAGGTCAGACAATTATTTTCAAAATGCTATTTAGTTTAGTATGCTATATCGTCAGAACGTAATTAATTCCAACTTAACATTTTATGCTGAGAGTGTAAATTACATCTATCAAATTTTTATATAAAAATATATTTATCCACCATTTTATAAGATAGCGCAACACGAACCAGTAAACTTTTTATCGTATCTTGGAAAACAATTGACAAATAACTACTAAATATGCCAAACAAATAGTACCAGTACTACAGAAATGATGAGTTGGGCACAAGGGCATCAGGCATTGGAGTGCAGGAGCCGGGGAGCTGCCATGTTGTTACATCACCGACCGCCATCTTGTATGTCGTTAACCTTTTACCCCTGACCCGCGACCTTTGAAATTGACCCCGGGGACCTTTGACCCCCCACCCCGCAAAAAAAAAACCCTGAGAAGTCCTCAAAAAAATTCAGAAATTTAAAATAAATCCTAAAAAATTCCGAAAAAAATGTATTGTTAGAAAGTTATTAAAATTTATTTTAAAATATTAAAAAAGGATTTCCAAAAATTTGCAATTCTTCTCGGAGCAGGCGAGAAGGATCAGCGACCCGGAGTCAGACCCAGATCACCTTTGGACCAGGGCAAGTGGACTGGTCGGGACCTTTGACCTTAACCTTTGCCCCAAAAATTAAAAAAATCACAACAATTTCTAAAAAATACCATAAAAGATATCATTAATAAATTTATAAAAAATTAATTATTATAAATTATTCAAAAAAAAATTTTAAAACTTAAATTTCCCGAGATTCCTCCCACCTTCCTCACCTAACAAATTAGTCGGCAGGTCTTGACCCCTTCGCCCATTCCCAGTCAGCTATCTTGATAGGTGCTCGCCATCTTGGTAGGCGATCGCTATCTTGGTACACATCACTTTTCCACCATATTGGAAGCCAGTGCCCATTAGCTATCGAACTTTTTCATGTGACTCTTGACCCCTGACCATAACGTTCCCATCATGACCTTGAATAAACTTATAAACAAAAACTCGAGAATAAATACATACAAGTCAACAAGCATATGCCATAACAGACATAACTGATACTACCACCATATTGGATACAGACTACCTCGATCTTAACCTCATGACTTTGAATGACCTTGAAAACAAAAACTTGAGAAAAAATACATAAAGTAAGAAAACATAATGCATTACAGACTACCAACACCAAATTAGACGCAGATAAACTCGACCTTGCCCAAAGTCATTGAATGACCTTGAAAACATAAACACGAGAATAAATACATACAAGTCAACAAGCATATGGCATTACAGACTACTACCACCATATTAGATGCAGACTACCTCGACCTTAACCCCATGACCTAGAGTGACCTTGAAAACAAAAACTCGAGAAAAAATACATGAAAGTCAGAAAGGATAATACTTTACAGATGCAGGTAAACTCGACCTTGAGAACCAAAGCTCGAGAAAAAAAAAACATAAAAGTCAGCAAACACATTACATTACAGACAACGACCACCATATAAGATGCAGGTGACCTTCACATTGTATGTTTATGTGACTAAACTAGGCCCACCATACTAATAGCGAACACATGACGACTGTTATAATCATGGTATGGATCAGCATTTATATAGACATAATTGACTTTAATTTAAATTTCTATACTGCCAGGCTCTGGAGGCTTGGAATGTACGAGGGCAGCTAGGATGATAATCATTGGTGCTCTTCTCAGACACCAATCCACACCAATCAATCCCAATTCCCACCAATCCACACCAATCAATCCCAATTCCCACCAACCCACACACCAATCCTCACTAATTCTTACCAATCCACACCAGTCAGTCCCAATCCACACAAATCAATCCCAATCCACACAAATCAATCCCAATCCACATATATCAATCCCAATCCACACAAATCAATCCCAATCCACACATCAATTTTCACCAATCCTCACCAATCCATGCACCAATCCTTCGATCAATCCCAATCCTTCGATAGATCCTTCGATCAATTCTTCGGTTTGTCGTCTGCTTGTATCCATACATATAAGAAAAATGTTCCACCTACTGTCTCCAAAATTTATACATGTCGGTAGAATTAATGTTTGTGTATACAGTCAGCTGTCTGCATTTGTATATTAAAGTATTTATTATCATTCTATTTACATATCTTAATGTTTATAATCGAGTGTTCATGGCACCACTTTAAAGTTGTGAGCGAAATGACACACACAAAAGTAATGCAAAAAAAATTATTTTATTATATTTTTTATTATTTTGAAATTACATTTTCACAAGAAAGCAGTTCATAACTTCATCTGATATAACCCCGATTCTTAAGTGTTCAATACATTTTTTCGATTTTTTTTTTTTGGGATTTTTTTGAGGGATTTTTTTTGGGATTTTTTAGTTTTTTTTAATTTTTGAGGATTTTTGGGATTCTTTTGTAGTCAAAGGTTCACCGGGTCAAGGTCAAAGGTCAAGGCAAAATGTCGTGGGTCAGGAGTAAAAGGTTAATGACATACAAGATGGCGGTCGGTGATGTAACAACATGGCGGCTGCCCAGCTCCTGCACTCCCATGCCCATTACCCTTGTGCCCAACTCATCATTTCCCTACTAGTAGTACCATGGCAAGAAATGTAAACTAGTATGTTTTAAGTAGGCCAGGCACTTATTTTTATAATGGAAGTGTATAGGGTACCTGCGTTTTTTCTTCTGGAGCGAACCAGTACCTATATGGGTTTTCTAAGAGTGCTCACATATTTTACATTCAAAATGTAAGGAAGAATGCATTCTGTGAGCAGAAATCGGGCTTTTTACTATAAAAAGAATCACTTTTATATATAAAAGTGGTAGTTGTCGTTCTGAAACCATCGATTTGAAAGTGTTCTCTCGTCATACAACGAAGATGAACTGTGAATACGAAGGCCTGCCTTTTACCACAACGAACATGAAGACGCGACCTATATTAACGTCATCTGATTGTACAACACACCCGACGTCAGTGCTCTCCGATTCGAAGCCTAATGTTAATGGTATTTCCTGAAGTGATCTGCATTCAGGGATCCTTTTAAATATTAGGTTTCACCGAATATGTAAATTATATCGAAAAATGTTTGTTTGTTCCTGTCAAGTATGAAGCCTAAAATGATAAACCAACTTCTCTATGAGGTGGAAAAATGTGGCGGTGCAAAATATAACATGTTGCTGGACTGTAGCTATACGAAACCAGAGCGCCAAAATTATGAATATTGTACTAGAGCATTCAAGGTCTCGAATGTAATAGAAAGCACTGTTGACGATATTATACCTAGTTACGCCAAGAGGACGAAGAAAAAGTTTCCAAGGGTTCGTGTTTAACCCTGGTTTCAGTAAATCATCTAGAGCTGAGAAGAAGTGGGCTCAATCCACTTGATAGGCACTTACTTATTTCTTTATACCTGAAGAGAGTTACAAAATAAAATATCAGCAAACCACAACATAAATGCAAAGCCCGGATTGTGTGAGGGGTTAGTAGTGGAGCATGAGGTGTAATTTACCGAGCATAAGGGGTAATTTGCGGAACATGAGGGATCAGTTACAGAGCATGAGGAATCAGTTGCTGAACATGAGGGGTAATTTGTGGAGCATGAGTTAAAGCGTCAAGATGAGCGAAGAAGTTGACTTGAAGAAACTGTTGAAGATGTAACTGCATGGTAATGTGATCAAGGAACTAGTCAAAATGTCTGGTTGAATGGATGCATAATGATGCTTGTATCTCAATGATGATGCAAGCCAATGATTGTACGAAGTCTACTGTAGAGCTTTACTCTATGGATGTACCTTATCCCACCGATGGGAAATTACATGGAAAACAGTGATACTATTGTGGAAGGATCTTCAGCAAGAGCTTCCATGCGCAGAGACATGAGAGAACCACCTGTACGAAGGATCTTTTCGCGCGATGAAGCATTACAAGGCGATACATTGAAGGAACACATCAAGATTTGCTAGGGTTCGTCTACTGGAAGCCAGCAAGTGATCTTAACAATGCCTCTCGCAGCCTCGATGGGTACTGATTCCACAGGTGATTATGACGAGACAGTTAGAAAAATAAAATAAAATTGAGAGACCTACGAGGCGTGGTAAATTCTGTTTGTGTGGAACATACACTTGCAAGACACCAGTATTAAGTCGACGAACTTCAAAATAAACGGTAGTCGTCTCTAAATACTAATAATGACAATGCAACTTCTAAAAAGAAAAGTAAACTTCATGTTTAGGATGAAACCGGAAGTGATTACGACCATACAACAGCATTGATGAATACAGTGATAGTGTTGAAGATGATTATTATTCTCCCGACATCACCACACATTTCTCCAAGGTTCCTTCAGCAGTCTTTTGAAGAAAACAGAAGGCGCCAAAACTAGTCATTACATATTTCCCGAAGACCCAAAGGAACTTGTGATAGACTCATACATTTGATTGACCTTTAAAACCTCGGGGACCTCTCACACATTTTTTTTTATAGATATATCCAATCATTGACGAACTGCATGTTAGGAGTTGTATTACATGATGATATGAACTAATTTTTTTCTGGAATCATAATTACCGAATAATAATAAAGTATTATTATAAGGTAACTGTTTTTTTTTATTTTGGCGTGTTGTATTCTTTTTTCCCTCGCGAATTTAGAGTAGTACTATGAGCATTAACTATTAATGTAGAAAACTGTATACATAATATTAATAAGGAGTTTAAGTACAAAAATGCATAGATAATGCACTGAATACAAAATATTAAGTCTGTCATCACATACAAATTTGGAGACAGTTGGCATACGAATGTAATTGATATACATATGGGTACGAACCAACCAATGGATTGATCGAAGGTTCGATCTAGGTGTTGCGATTCATCGAAAGAATGATGGGAATGCTGGAAGACCGAGGGAAATATTATGAGACTGGTGGAAAGATTGCGAGATTGATGGAAAGATTAATGGAAATATTGCAAAAGATTGCGAAAGGTTGATGAAAATATTGCTGAAGAGGAGGATTGCGATGGATTGATGGAAATATTGGAAGATTTATGGAAAGATTACTGAGGATTGCGGAGATTGCGGAATTGATTGCAGAGCATGCAGAACTGATTGCGCAGTGTGCGGAGCTGACTGCAGTTCGTGTGGTGCTGACTTTGGTTCACCTGGTGTTGACTGATGAGGATTTTGAATGATTAATGGAATGATTGTGAAAGATATATGTAAAGATTGGAAGGTTTATGGAAGTATTGGAAGATTGATGGAAAGACTGCGTAAGATACCGGAAAATTGTTGGAAAAATTTTTAATTAAATAGTTTTTGGACTATTTTTGGATTTTCTAGGTTCAATGTTATCCAAGGGCAAGAGTGCGGGGTCAAGGTCACAGATCAGAAGTCAAGGCGAAGATCACACAGATCCAACATGGTGGTCATAGTCATCAGCGCCACCTAGGTATCGAAAATATTAACAAATGACAAACAAAAATTTTATATGGCATGTGGGGTACATTCGACAGATTGAGCAAATGTGAGGGAGTAGGAGAGGGGAATTTTTAATACAATGTGATTTATTGGAGGGGATGACAGATATGATGCTAGGAGGGAACCTCTGTAAATTTAAATTTTGTAAATAGTTTTTTTATAGATTTTGTAAATATGTTGGGATTTTTTTATTGAGAGTTTTGGAATTTTTTGTTTTTATTTTTTTGGATTCAAGGTAATGTGTCAAAGTCAAGGTCACTTGCATCCAATATGGCAGTTGGGTAACATTAACATGGCTGTTGGTCAGCTCTGGCTCCAATTCCGGATCTTGTTATACCCGAGCATCCAAGATTTTGATTTGAAAAATGTTACATTTACACATTTAATTTTTTTTTTAATATTTGTTGAAGTTTTCAGAATGATATTCAAATTATTTTATAATTTCTTGGAATTTTTGCGGTCAAGGTAAAAGGTCAATTCAATGTCACTGGTACACAACATGGCGGCTAAGATGTCTGACAGAACCTAGATGGTGGATGGTCAGCTCTAAATCTGGACCCTGGGACCTGTGTATCGGTTAGGCATACCCTATGCCTATAAAACCAAAAAGGCCGCCACTGCTCTGCCCTCGAAAACGATCACCCCAAATTCCTTTCAATGGATCGAAAAGTGTCTTTCGGGGGATCTTTATTTTTTAGCAAATTGGCGATAGGTACTTTTTTTTTTAAGGGAAAATGGGAAATTTTGAGGGAAAAAGGAAAATTTCAAGATGGCGGTGGCCGGTTTCGGCTCCAGTTCTCCGTACCCTTGTGCCAAACTTCGCTAAATCATTCTACTTACGTTGTTAGGTTTTAATGTTACTTCTAAACTAGATAAAATCCTTGCAAGTGACCAAACTTCAGCTCGCAGACTATCACATCATGGCCTAGTATACATAGTACATACGTAGTATACATATTCTGTAAGAGTAACCAAACTCCTACCGAAATTTCTAACATACAGAAATTGCATATCCTTCAACATAAATGCACTACTGAAAGATGCTACCGAGACCAAATGGCATGAAATTTTCACATTCCAAAATATAGATCATGCACTACAATTAATTAAGTGATAATCTAATCATCCTGTATGACAAACACATTCCTGTAGCAACGAAATGCATCAGTCATCCGCCCATACCCTGGTTGTAACTAAATGCCACTTCGTGAATAATCCTGGCCAAGCTTTGTCAAGCAGGGAAACTAAACACTTATACAGCCAATATTGATGGACAAAACAGTACAAGACAATAAGTTATATGTGTGACCGATTAAAATAAAATGTTAAAATGAAATATTTATGTACGTTAGAAAACTTTAATAATGCGAATTCAAATATATGGCGAATATTCCATAAATCAGGAGCAGTCGTGGTTAAAATTAAGTAAATGTGTTCGACTAATACGCCAAACGACTCAAATCGCTACTTTACATAACATGTATAAATTGTACAAGCCAGAGCATACGGGAAAAATTATTAGAACGTGTTAATTTTTCTAACACAAACATACACTATCTTAACGGAAATCACTCCCTGCAAGATATGCAGAGTTGTATATCATATTAAATATAAAGCACAAAGTACATACGAAATTTCCAAAAAGTGGTCAATTTAACTTTGGCAGCTTTGCACACATTTACACATATTTGTAATGTGTCAATGACAGCAGATTATTCCCACGAAACTAGAAGTATGCTCTTGAACGTCCTATACCTAAACTACGTCATTTAAAATTACAGCAGTTTATCGTCCAAACATTATCCTGTGCTTGCGCTGTTGAATGCTTTAAGATACCTCGTCCATACTCAAGTGCTAAAATATAACACAGAAAATAATTTCCTTGATCAATTTCAGTCTGGCTTCAGACCATTTCATAGCTCCTGATGGACTGCCCTTTCTTAATGTGACAAACATTCAAAGATTGTCAATAGACGACAGAAACCTTCCTGTAGTAACACTTAATGATTTCAGTAAAGTTTTCGATTCAGCCAATCCGTGACTTATCAGTAATTATACTTAGTTCTTTTCATAATTTTTCGGATAAGTCGTAGTGGAAGTATCGTTGCAAATATGGTTATTTGTGAATTAAGAGGTAAACCTCAAGGATCAGTTTTAGAACCTTTACTTTTCGCAATGTTCATTAATGACCTCCACAATTGCCTGAAGAACTATAAACTTCACATGTATGCTGATGACGTTCAGCTATATACTGCCAATAGAACAAGCATTGCGAGTGAAATCTTTAACAATAGTATTACAGACTTGAAAGAGGTTTTTAGAATGGGTTTCATAAAACGAACTGATATTAAATCCATTAAAACCCAAGTGCATTGTAGTAGGTTTTCCTGCACTAGTTGCGACAGCCCAAGCCACTTCAATGCTGGACATCTGGGTTGATGACGCATATATAAATCTCTCATCGATTGTTTAGAGTCTTAAGCCTTGCTATGGATCAACCTACCCACTGTGTAGAACATGTGTCCGATATATGTACAAGAGTTTACTACACGATTCACGTCATACGGCACCTTGAAATGCTTCTACCACAAAAATTTAGACATTGAAAAGGCCTGTCATTGATTATTGTTATAATGTGTATGATTTAACAGTGCTGTTAGCTAGGACTATACCGCGAATTCTAAATGCTTGAGTAACATTATTCTTTAATCTAAATTTACGGGACGTTAGTTACTTCTATACCGAAAATTCTTCACCCACACTAGAAAATCGGCGCACACTTAATACCCTTGCTGCAAAATTCAAAACTCTCCTCACTGGCACACCGACCTACCCCTGTGATCGTTTCACGTGTTTGCTTGCATATCGTGGATAAAGAAAGTGAACCTCTAGAAATGTATACAATCACGAATATTAATTTATATTTCTTAGATGAAATTACTTTAACATTGTTTATGTTGACTACACGTCAAGAGTACTGTGTGTTTTAAGCCTACTTCACAGTGTAATAAAAAAAGCTATGAAATCACTTTCCTGCCTGAGTGCCTGTGTGCATGTGTGTGACTGTGTGTCTGTTATGTGCCCCCTCCCACCTCGTAATTCCAATATCACATTTTTGATAGCCTCTGAAAAGCTTCACTAAACCCAGTACACATACATAACTAAGTAAGGATACATGACTTTTATAGTTTTTGACCACTCTGGGCACTTACTTTCAAAATGGCGGACATTAAAAAATTTGGGTTAATACATATCTCTGAAACCATTCACCCGATTTAAACCAATTTTTTCTCTGTCATCCCAAGTTGTAAGCATTGAATTCATATGTGACCATTGCTGTTGGTCCGCCATTTTGGAAGATAGTGCCACATGATTATATAAAACTTTTACTCTATATCTCGAAAACCATTCAACCAATTTTCGCCAAATTTGGAAAGTATGATAGGACAGGTTAATGTAAATTATTGAATCTAATTAGGCACTTGTTTTCAAAATGGCGGTTATACAAATACTTTAGGATTGTTTTCTACAACTGTTATACCGTTTGACTTATTTCTACCAAAGCATTTTATAAACCTAAAAGAATGAATTTTATCTGTCATTTTGTAAGAGAGCACTAAAAGAATTAATAAAATGTTTGGTAATATATCGGGAAACAATTTGCAGATTACTATAACATTTGGCAAACAATTAGTACTGCGGCAGTTGGCAACTACAAATATGTTTAAAACATGTCAGAAGCTTATTTTTAAAATGAACTTTTGAAAGACCTGCTTAAGATCTACTTGTACACACAGTGTGTATACTTCCGCCTTATGTAAAATTAACATTGCCATGTGCATCATAACTTCATCCAGACGTCGGCCCAGTGGAACTGCGAAATTATAAGAAGTATAAACATTTTACAAACATGTTCATATTTACACTTTAATGCATTTAAAAAAATCAGAAAGCGAAACAAATAGTCACGTCAAATATCACAAATGGTCACGTAAAACTTTTTATTCGACGTTAAGATATGTAACTACTTTCCATCCATCGTTACCAACTTTACTGTGCGCATGTCTCTCTGAGCACCCGTTACAATATATGCATGCAGAAGCCGCGACTTTTTTCTAAGGTTGATTTCAAAAGTGCTCACTTTATCGTGCACAGCCTTTACACAGAGCCTCTTTTGACCTCGTTTTTTTTGTGTAATAAACCCGGAAAACGATTGACCGATTCCTACCAAATATGGCATACAAGTAGTACTGCGGTAGGTGATGTTAAATTAGACTTTCCATGTATTTCAGACACTTATTTTCAAAATGGCGGGCATATAGCTGCTTTAGTTTTGTATGTTATACCAATTGAAACCAAGTAACTAATTCCAATGAAGCTTTGTATGCTGCGTATATATTACATGCCATCAAATATTTCCAGACAAAATCTCTTTTGTCCACCATTTTGTAAAACAGTATCACATTGTAAATCAAAATTATGTGATATCTCCGAAAAACAACTGACTTCTACTCAATTTTCCAAATAAGTAGCACTATTGCAGGTCATGTAAACCGATAAACTTCAAAAATATCAGACTCACATATTTTCCAAATGGTTGACATGTAAAAATTTTAAATCAGAACTTTTTATCTGCGAAACTACAAAAAAAATTTCAACTTAACTTTGTGTGTTGAAATTGTCAATCCATCAAAATTGTCAGTGCAAAGCTTCATTTCTTCGCCATTCTGTAAGACAGCCCTACATGAAATAATACAATTTTTATGTCGTATATTGAGAAAATAATTAACCGATTTCTTTCCAATCTGGCGAAGAAATTGTAGTGTGGTACGCCATCTTAATTTATGTTGTTTTTAAGTGTGTCTTTTATTTTCCGAATAGCACCAAAATAGAACATTTATCTTAGTGTGTTATTTCTACGAAGCTAAGTAAAATATTTAAATTTGTTTATCTATACAATCATGGAATGTTATCTATACAACTAATTAAAGCAGGAGTGTCTGTCTGTGATTTTCAAATTTTCCACTTTTAATTATTTTTTCGTATAGCACAGTTGATTACTAAGCCATATCTAATCGAGATATCTCAAACGGTTCCGAAAATATGGTGATCAGGGATGTACACAGGTACTGGATTAAGCTTTTCTTAGGATTACTGCATAAAAAAAGGCATTGTTAAAAAAATTTCGTCATTTTTCCTTTCTTTTTGTCTATGGGCTGTCATCCTTTATTTCCCAAGAGCCATAATGACCCAGTGGCTAGAGCTATTCCAAGTGGGGCAGTAGTGGCTTAGTGGATAGAGCTATTCAAAGTAGAGCCACAGTAGCTCAGTGGCTAGAGCGATTCCAAATGGGGCCTTATTGACTCAGTGGATAGAGCGTTTCCAAGTGGGGCCTTATTGACTCAGTGGATAAAGCGATTCTAAGTGGGACAGCAGTGACCTAGTGGATAGAACTATATCAGGTGAGGCCATGGTGGCCCAGTGGATAGATATAAATCAAATGGGGCCGCAGTGGCCCAGTGGCTAGAGCGATTCCAAGTGGGGCCGTATTAGCTCAGTGGGTAGAGCGATTCAAATACCTAAATGTAATGCGAACGAAGTAGCGCCAGTCAGTTCGTAATAAATAAAACTTTTTGTTCTCCATCTATAAATATCGTCACATGAATAACGGATATTTTATGACATATATCGAAGACCAATGAACCGGTTCATAAAAAAATTTCACGAATTTTTACTACATTTGGGTGCGTAAATTTAGAGTGGTACATAGTCCCGCCTGGAGTGAGAAACACACAGTGGTTTTGTAATAATGGTTATTTTGGAACTATTAAATATATTGCGGCGAAATTTTTTTCCACATAAGTAAAATATTTATTTGTTCCAGCTGTGGTTATACTTTGGAATTCTATCGATGTTAAATACATTTTTTAATAATGAAATCGCGTAAATTTACGCATGATTTTTAGTGAATTGGAAAATAAGTACTTGAAATAAAAATTATAGTGATATCAGCTATAGTTTTCTGAGAAAAATCATGCCAAAAAAAAAGGCATTGTCACGGCATTTAATTCTTGGACCTTTATTTAAAACTGTAGGTATGTTGTGCACATTCTAAAACCCGTGTCATGCTTCTCTCTGCTATAGGACTTTCATGGTAAAGTGAGCACTTTTTAAGGCATTGCAACAATTTTCCTTTTAGTCAATTTTCATATTTCAGCCACTTTTTAGTACAACCACTGTCATGTGACTAATAAACACAATGTATACATTTCACTCTTCTCAAAAATTAACGTCTGAAGATGTAATGAAATATATTTATTAAAGGTTAAAGCCTGTTGGAAGTGCCATAAAAAAGTTCTCACTTTACTATGAACAGCCTATAGCTAGGCGATTCCTTCATTTCGTCCGTAGTGTGCAGCGCGAAGAGGGAAGGGGGGTAAAGTGGAAGCGGCCGGGGGCTCCTCTCTGCTGCATTCCTTGTCTTCTAAGAACGACTATTTAGGGACACATTTTTGTGCCGTAATTTATCAAACTACTGAACATAGAAATGTTTTCCGCCAGTTCTGATGAATTTATTGAAGCGTAGTTTGATGTATGAATGAAGAATATTTCACACACACATAGACGAATGTTGTGTTTTCCAAGTCGAACGTGGGTCCGTGGTTGGCACAGAGGCTAGGACTCTCATCCCTGTCTGCGATATCGGTTCAACTCCCGACATGGTTACGATCGGAATTTGGCATGTTAAAAGAGTGTTTGAAGATGAGTCTATTGGATGGATTTTCTCAGGAGTGTCTAGTTTTCCTTGGCATTGCATTCCAGTATTTGTCCACATCCTTCTCAATTTCACCTTCCCTGGCCCTTACGCAAGACTATTGATGCCACCCAAAATCTCTTAACTCTCAAATTAAACACGGAACTGGCTTAGAGCCTGTATTACGACCTCGAGATACACATCAGGTTAAAGGTTATTTGCCAGCTCGTGCAAAATAGTGTATTACGACCTCTAGTTATTGCTAACTAGAATTGTTATCAAGGGGTTAAACTAGCTATCACTTCCAGTGCTAGACAAGCATTATACTTTTAGATAAGCTTCAAAATGGTGTCTCAAACATGAGATGGTGGTGTTTTGCTTATAATCATGTTGGTTTTGGAGGTTATATAAAATATGAATTGAAGTTTTTGGCTATTTTGAGTGTTATGTAGAATAGTTCTGCAAAATGCAAGTAAACCCGTCGAATGTTGATAACGACACAGAAGATTAGTTTTGGAAATTGTATTATTTTTGTTGCGGAAATTGTATTTTGTAATGACAAAAAATCGGAATTAAAATATTAGCATCGGCTTAATGTCATTTTGAGGAATCGGATTCCTTGAAATTTGTGAAATAAAATATTTCCCCCTTCCATTCTCAAAATATTAAAAAATATTACTAAGAAACACAGGCACGAACCTCAATCTTGAATGGTAAGAAACCGAGTCTCATGCATTGTGATAAATTGTATGGAGATTAAGCTAGCTGCGAGAGGATTGATATCGCCAGTGACAGTAATAATTATGAACAAATATGTTGTTTGCCCGGGTTTGGTTAATAGTTTCTATTTAATTCAATTTTGCTAAAGAAGCATTAACATATAACTTATATATATTATGCAAAACACATTTCGCACTCATTAATGACAACTGAATATAAACCATATTACCACAAATACAGTGACTTTTATTGCCAACATACATAGTAACGAACCAAAATTTGGATTACGTATCTAAGGGATAACTAATCTAATGGAATGTTAATAATACAGGTTACCATCAATAACTTATCTATGGGATAGCTATTCCACACATTTATCTAGAGATCGTAATACAGGCCCTTAGCCGGCTATCTTGTCAAGTACCTACACAAACTTCCTAGTTGCAATATAAGAGCTAAAACGATTTACAGGCTAACAACAATATAATAACTATAAAGTGTATGCAAGTATACGAAAGTTTATCAAACTCTACTTTCAAGTGTGCATAATTTATATTTCCTTATTTTCATTTTTAATTATTTTTTTTTGATAGCTATATGGAAATATAGATGCGGAACCTTTGCTCGATTACCATTCCTAAATATGGAAATACGTAGGATAGTGAGTGTTACCCTGTGGATCATATGGCTACAGTAAGGGAAGTTTGTCTATTTAGTTAGTTACTTTTCAGTTCCAGGCAGATTTTACATTTTTTTAATATGTGATTTTTTAACTTTCCATCTATTTGTTACATCCAGTGTGTGTCTCGGCTACTGATTGATCCTCGTATTATTCTTGCTGATCATGTTATAAGTGCCTCTGAAAATAGCTTGCCTCATTTATATTACTTTTGCGCAATCAAAGATAACTTTCACAAAGAATCAACATATTCTAGCGCAAGTGCACTTTGCAAAAAAACAAATGATGGATTTGTCGGAATGTTATTCTCGTGCTATATATATTTTTTCCGCCGATGTTGATTAAGACAAGCATGCATTAGCATTGCTGGAATGGTAACAATACAAAATCGTTTGGCAGATTATGTGGGCCCTATATCATATATGAAATTAAAGCATGTGTTTTACGTCCTACATAAAATGTATTTTGTCAGTGGTTAGTGTAAGAGTGAATGCCACAGTAAATTAATTTTAAATTCATATCTAATGTTATAGTAAAACATTATGTATGAAAAATATCAGTCGTAAACCAATAAAACAAGTTCATCTTTATAAAGCATGAAAACGTAAATACAATAAAATGAAATTTGTTTACGGTTCGTAAACTTTTTTGGTGTACCCACAACTAATATGATAAGAATGGCGCATCTAATTCTAAAAGATTGCGAAACATTGCTTAAAAACGCTATTTAAGCAGGGTTGTAAAAATTTGTTTAACTAAATAAGTTACAGTTATTCTGTAGTTTAAGTGCGAATAAAACTAAGCATACTGAATGTCCACAATTACATTTATATTCATGCACAATTTTACAGTACCAAACGCAAAAAACCTCGAAATTGTCATATTTTATGCGGAAACAACTTTTAATAAATTTTCTTATTTATATTAATAACAAAGACGCCCAATTTTATTACGAACGAAATGTTTGACTTCCATGATTGATCGACAAAAGGTTTCATAACTGAGTCACCATGATGACAGAGAATAGCTGGACAACTGGTTTGAACAAATTACTCTCAGTTTATTATTAAATAAGAATGAAATAAAATTAGAATTATTCACAGTCTATTACTGACAAGTTATGGACGTTTAAGATACCAAAATTTTAAGAGGAAAAAAAGTTAAAACAGTTTTCTGTAAGCATTTAGAGTAAAATCTGGTTTTAAAATAATTAAGAAGCCATATATTACACCCAGTAGACTAATCATATCTTTTCGCCTAAATTACTTAATACTTAAAATTGCTTAATACAGCTGGGTGGTTTGTGTGAAGTTGAGTCATTTCTTGAACATAGACGTGTGCCGATTTCAAATAATTATAATACCCTGCTGCAGCGAATATTTAAAGAGAGTCAGAAACAGCACGCAAGTGCTTCAACCAAGAACCTGTTCGACCTGTCATTATTAATGACCTGGCAACTGTAACCATCCTTTGATAATTTAACTATAATTTACTTGTCTTAGATCTACCACACAGTTCGATCTTCCTTTTCTCTAACTTTCTTTTAATTTGACTGAGTGTTTTTTTAAATTTTAATAACGTTTCTAACGTCACCTCACCATTCAATAGTTCACTACACTCCTTCTCGCATGTTCCCACCAGTGTTGCAAAATCTGGATCTTCATTCGTCATCTCGGATACCATTATACGATTTAGACAGTTTTCTACAATAAGATGGCCACGGAATACTCTCTGAACCGATTTCCCGGTCATCATATGAGCTACTGCATTCTCACCATAGACTACTCCTAGAATGTCAGCAAGTCCTGTGCCTACCATAAATGAACCAACTGCTCCCAGTAAATTCTTGAACATGTGGAAGCTCCCTAGGAGCGGTACAATGGATTTCAGATGGCTGTCTAATGGTGAGTCGGTGATTATCTCTACGGCCTTCCAGTCCAGATGCTGATCGAATGCTATTATATGCTCAAGGTGGTGCTTGGTAACAAGCCTACCAAGGAACTCCAATGTTGAAAGAATGCAAGTCTTGTCCCCGGAATACATGTCTATCATTGGTAGATATCTGATTGAAGACTGATCTGGGTGTTCGTTTCCCTGATGAATAATGTGCATCATCCTGTGCCAACCTGGCAGTGCATTTATGAGACTGAATAATAATTCCCGCATTATATCCACTTTCTTTTCACACTTTCGGGAAGACTCGGAAGTACTGCGAATTTTACACCTTGATGGAAGTTTTTAGTTGAAATATGATCTATTATCGGAACTTTTGAAAGCTCTACAATGTTAATATCCATAGTTTTATGCCTAGGGAAACTGTACACTGTCTTCTGCCCTGGTGTCAATACAGCTATCATACCCATTCCGTGAAAATTTCCTTGCCCATTGATTGTAATAATGTTGTGCTCAACATTGTCTGCTGCAAATAGCATTGCTGTGTTCCTTACATTAATATCGCTTCCAAGTATTTTCGGAGTAGCAAAAATAGCAGCATTTTTTGTCCATTTCACTATATAAAGAGCAGAACCCCATCTTTCAAAAGGTGTCCACAAGAAACGTCGACCTATATAAGTGATGCATTCGCACTGCAAGATATATTTACAATGGTGCAATGACAGTTCTTAGGCGATTTGCATGAATTATTGCCACTTTCTGCTGAGTATCTTTCCTCACAAACATTGTGTTTAACATAATACGAAAGGATTCGGGAATGTAATCAATAGCTGGATGGAGACCGACAGTCTCTGTTGTGGGATAATCTTCTTTCACTGATGGCTCGTTTGTTTTAATGTCACTTTTAATGAGCCTTGCTGCTGCCTCAATTATGACTCTCTTCTGTGACTCTTCATCTTTTCCTTGTTTTGAAGTGTTGAGATATAACCTGAGAATGTGTGCAGTTTTCTCTCTCATTGTAATTATATCATGTATACCATCTTCTTCTGCAATATGTATAGAAGTCCCATGTAGTTCCCTCAGCTGTTTTTTTAGGTACTGATTACCATAGGGTAAGGAATCAATATCTAACAAATACTCCTTCATTTTGCTCTTCAGGTCAGACACTGTTAGCTGTTCTTCATCATTTGCTTCTAGGTAGGCTTTGAGAATGCTTGTTCTTTATCTTCATTCTTAGGCCTTACTGATTTCCTTCGCTTTATCTCAGGGTTACTTCGAAATAGCTGGGGTGCAATACAGCCACAACGAAAATGGCTGCTACAAGTGTGATGGTACACACAGTTAGCAGCATGAAGATCACCATTAAAGTATTAGTTTATACCTTTTACTTTGAGTTACCACTCATCACGACGACTATCACAACATTGCAAAATTGTGTTTGTAAAGATATCAGTTTTTGCAGAACTATATCCTGCACTATTCACTTCCAGAACACTTTTGCCACAGAAAAAGCAGTCCGTTTTGCTATTGAATGTACCTTCAGACACTCTAGTACTTCTTTGAGTATTACCAGATTCTCCCAGATCTTTCCTCTTCAAATGAAGTTCTATTTCTGTTTTATTTACATACACTTTGCGGCAGTTTGTATGCACCTTACTGCCAGCAGTCACGGTAATAGTGTCATCTCTCTGCGCACTTGCTGCATTTAGTCCATCTGCGCCCTTTTGTCAAATCTGGACTACATCATATCCATCACCTACTTGGATATGAGAAATTGGACAAGTTTCGTCAGCACTGAATGAGCTCATTTTTAACATGAAATGGTCAATATAAATTACGTAAATAGAAACTCTACTGACGACATTATTATATGTATTATCAGTGCCTTTACAAAATAATGAAACATACAAATAGCCAGCAACATGTACATATCCGATTAATAACAGCATTCAAATGATTAAAATTTCATCTAGAACCAGTAAATTGAAATTTAGCAGTGAATCAAATAGAGTATTTAAATTGATTTCATTTAATCCTGGGTTATAAACATGGGTTAGACACCAAAATTACCTTCCAAGGTAATATTTTTGAGTTAAAACTTTCATCTATGATAAAGGTCATGAATTTTAATATATTCGTATGAGAGTATATTTATATTATTTATTAATAAAACGTTTTTCTTATATATCTTAGGCTTTGTACAAAAAATTACCCCAATGGTATCTGTTGGGGGTCAAGTAATTTATTGATGTAATTACATACACTTACTTTTTATCTAAATAGTCAAGACGAATAAGTAAAAAATAATTACTGATAACTAGACTACTTCCTCTACATATTATAATAAATCTTTAGTGACTTCTTAAATTATAGATGTAGGTAGGCGTTGACTGTTCATCGACAGAATATCATTATGAGATGAAACACAAATATGTGAAACAGACCATAGTAAATTAAAAATTTCCGAGTGACTTATACCTATTCGATTCTAGTAAAACTCGTAAATTAAGAAAGTTTGCTATCAACTGTATCAGGAGGTAGGATTCGACATTCAAACATATCAATGTTTTAATGCATTTTGAAAAAAATATCTGATATTAATAATGTAATTTGCATGCAATTTTCAGGTGTGCAAAATTTGGTAAAAAATTAGTTTTAATTATTCCGAAAATATAGGCAAAATGTTCAATTTACTCACCTGGCACTACTTTGAAAAAAATCCGGTAAAAGAGGATCTCTGTATGCATAATTGATACTACTAATTAATACTGTTTGGGTACAAAATTTGGTTGAATTTTGTTGAAATTATTAATATATAATAAATTATTCAAATTTATTTATATAAACCCCCATTAAAAGACGCGTGCTGCACATAACACACGTTATTTTACATACCCTACTGTAGCAATACTTGCGTGAAATGTTGGTATATATCGGTTGATTGGTCCTCGAGATATGGCATTAAACCTCCATTGTTCATGTGAAGATTTTTACAAATGGAGGACAAAACTGTATGTATTAGCACATTCGATGATTGTTATGGATACAATATACAAAGTTAAATTTAAATCTGTCCCATAGTTTCGTAGATAAAGCACACTAAACTAAAATGTTTGTATAAGCGCCATTCAAAAAATAAAAGACTCGCACACTTAAAACATGTCAATAAATATGGCCTTCCACAGTACATTATCATCGTCAAATTTGAAAGAAATAGGTTGATTGTTTCCCGAGAAACGGCATAAAAACTGTATTATTTCTTGTGATGCTATCTTACAAAATGCCGGAGAAATTAAGCTTTGCATATACAATTTATAAATCATACTGTCAGTATACAGAGTTAAGCTGAAATCTGTTTTACAGTTTCGTAAATGAAACATTCTGGGCTACAACGTATATATGGCCCCCATTTTGAAAATATGTGTGTCTAACACTTTCAAAGTTTATCAGTTTACATGGCCTGCCATAGTGTTACTTGTTTGCCAAATTAGGTAGAAATCGGTTGTTTATTCGGAGATATATCGTAATTTTAATTTGTCACATGGTACTATTTTACAAACTGGCGGACAAACGAAATTTTGTATGGCCACATTATATGGTTGTAATATATACAGGCGGCACACAAAGTTTCATTGGAATAAATTACATGGTTTTGTAACGATATAACATATAAAACTAAAATAGCTATGAAAGTTTGAAATAAGTGTCTGGCATACTTAAGACTCATAAGTTGACCTAACCTACCACAGTACTAGGCCTACTTGTTTGCCATGTTTGGTAAGAATCGGTCAATTGTTTCTCGAGTTATTACACAAAAAACTTCATTTATTCATGTAATGCTATTTAACAAAATGGCTTGCAAAATTGGTTGTTGTTTGGCATATATGATGCTTGTAATAGAGATCGTGTCAACATATAAAATTTGGTTGTTTATAATATAAAATTTGGTTGAATACCGTAGTTACACCAAATAAACATGAAAAAACTGTATGGTCCCCCATTCGGAAAATAATTGCCTAATAAGTTCAATTATTAACGTTTATCTGGCATGTCATAGTATTATTTACGTGCTAAATTTGGCGAAAATTGGTTGAGTAATTATCAAGATATAACATACAAACTTTGCTCTTCATTGTGGCGCTATCTTCCAAAATTGTGGATCAACATCAATATTCACCTCGGTATTCAATGCTTTCACCCTGCCTTGTCAGCATACAAAATTTTGTTTAAATCAGTGGAATGGTTTCGAGATATGACATCACACTAAATTTTTTAATGATCGCCATTTTGAAAGTAAGTGTCCAGTGTGGTCTAAAACTATAACAGTCAGGTGAACTTATTTAGTAATATATGTGTGCCGAGTTTCGTAATATTTGGTTCACGCGTTCAAAAATTGAAAGGGGACACATTCGCACACAGGCCCTAACACATACACACACTCACACGCACACATACTCACCTAGCCACGTAGACAGGAAAGTGATCTCATAAGCTTTCTTTCCTTCGAAAAGTATGCTAAAAAGCATCTGATCCCAACTCACTGTCTAAGATTGTGGTCATATTTAAATTGGCCATATGATACGGAAAAGAGTAAACTTTCTCAATTTACAATTAAATAGTTTTTATTTGCAAACAGAAATATCAATTTATTTAAACATAGAATACATGTTTATACAGAAATTTTATTTCGGAAAGTTTGGGAAATGTTGGGTTCCGGACGCACTGACACAGTACAGTAGAGTGCTGTTCTGTGTTGGTGACATTCTAAAATCAGATTGGCTGTGCATACATCTGCACTGATACTACTGGTTACATGGGCCAATAATATTTCAAAATGCTACCAGCATAGCGTAAAGACTTCTGTAGGAATTACCCAAGGAAACACACACACACATACAGATAGATAATCCATTAGAAAATATTAGTTTTGCTATTTATTGTATACTATTGACGAAGAGAAAATATCAATCACTCCCTATTACCTGTCAATTTAAAGCTGACGTCACAATTATTTATGTTCGAAGAATGATATTTTTGGAGGAAAATTCTCTTCATTCAAAGGGTAAAAAGATCCAAAATGTGATATCAACAACATATAACACACAAGAGAGATTTAAATGGTTACCTCGTACAAAATACAAACGTAATTACTTTGGTGTAGGGGATATTATTTTTATTTACTTATATTTAACTCACACAGTTAATACTGTATATTGTTATAATAAATTGTAATATTTTCATTTGATATAAATGCATGTTTTTTTACGCATGTCACATTTTATTGTGTCCTAATTGTTATAAGACATTTGTAACAAAATTGCTGTTTTTCTACGATGTTAGACTAACATTTAAAAATTAGACATTTAAGAAAACGCTTTCTTCGTGTAAGAATAAGTATCGTATAATTTTTTTAACCAAACAATTATAAATTTCGAATCGTCTTTACTACCTTATTTGTCATGTGTCTAACTAAAAATTTGATAATGGACTGATTTGTGAGAATTCTGTGGGATTCATTTGAGGTTATGCTGTAATTCGAGGATGCATGTAATTGAGTTACATTCGTAAGTTGACAGCAATTTTTTTCAGATACATCGTGAAGAACTATACGCCAATAACAAATCTCCTAGTAAACTAGTTCCGAATACCACACAATCCGAGGTGAAACGAGCTACACTTTAAAATAAACGTGTGTATTTACACATGGAATTTATGCGTAAATGTACTATTTGGTATGCGTAGGGACACCCGAATATGGCGAAAAGATTTCCGCACATGCTTATACATTTCAATAACCTACGGGCGTGCCAACAGTTTTCTTTCACTTATTGGATGTGTGTCTTTGTGAGAAGACAGTTTCCTGCTTGACTAGCAGATCAGAATTATGTAACTTCAATATTGCAAGCCTGTGATTCGCGCGCAGATACCTAAGATGCGTAAAACGCAAACCATCCAATAAAAAATATGGGTCTGAGGTGAAGTGTTATGAAATACAACTGGTCACGAAAACTTTTCGCGAAAATCGGGTGTCCTAGGTATGAGTAATTTTCAAAGAGAACTGCAAAGTTGAACTGATACGATAATGTTGCTAGGAATTCAAATGTAGGTACAACATAAAAAAGGTAGCGACAGGTGTTTTTCGTGAAAAGATTTCAATACTAGCTGTACTCCAAAACACTTTTGTTCAAATGCACTTTCGTGGTTGGATGTTTTTAAATGTCGCGTGCCTCAAGTGTCTGGCCGCGAATCATGGATGTTCAGTACCGGAGTACTTTATTACGACTGGTCCAGTCAAATAAGAACATGTCTTCTCACGTAGATACGTGGTCAGTAACCAAAGTAAGTCGTGGTTGTGGACGTAGGATATTGAAGCATAGCATGGCCATAAATATTTTCGCGAAAAACACCTGTCCCTAATAATGATGTATGCATCTTAATATTTGTGTAAAAACACACCATCACGATATTAATAACCTATTTGTGCATTTTTATCCCTACTGTATCACTGTATTAAAATCATCGTGCCACTTGAACAACGAAAGTTCACTGTGCAAATTCACCATGAAAATACATACGAGTGCCATTTTCCAATGATCATACTTGAGGAAACTTATACTTACATTTACAGCATGAGTAATTTTACATGTGAGTAAAGTTACGTTGATAAATGTGATTTTACAATTATCGCCCACGAGGAAATTTAGGTTGAAAAAATTTCATGGAAACATTATTTTAACATATGAGTATAGGCTAGCACGAACCTGTCTGTTTAGATTTTTACAGAGATACTTGAAAGTTGTTTATACAAACATCTGCATTTAATTTGAATGTGCGCAATGCCTACTAGGCTAATTATTAAAAATACTTTTTTCTTTAAATTTGCATAATATTGGATTGCGTACGTAAATACAAAAAAAAATGTACTAACACTAGTGACGAACTTATACACAGAAAAATTTACAATCGGTAAGTTTGGCACAATCCATCAGTGCGAATTTTTGTTGGGTTGCATTAAAAAAATTAATAGTCTTACCTAACTTATCAATTAATTTCGAATTAATTATTATCATTTTTTCCAAACGTTGTAAGTCAAATATTTATTCGACTGTTAGTTTTTTTGCACGTATGCGGTTGACGACGAGGAATATATTAAATAAGGAAACATGTCTGTAGCACTTTGTACGTGAAATCGCACTTTTTAAGCTGTAAAATTACTTTCAATAAAAGATCAAATATAAGTATACATTTAGTTTGCTTTCCTTTTTTATTATACGGCTAAATATGTGTAGCTTGCATTAGTGAAAGTTTTTATTATTTTATTTCAACTGACAAAAAATAAGTATAAAATTAATATAGCCTACATTTATAGAAATAAATTCGTTGAAACACGCCTGGTCAATTGTCCAGATTTAAACCTTAGCATTTGAATACACAGCCAAAATATAACTTTTTTCCTGACTTACAACTGTGAGAAAGAGATTTCTTTCAATGTTAAAAAATCCAATGACAAGAAGTGTTTTCTTGTTACTTGCAAAACTGGGAAAACCGAACATGAAATTAGAAATGAATATGTTTCACACAGTAGATGAAATTCGAAAACTGCCCAACAAAGAAAACGATGGTCGTCAGTGTACGGCACGTGAGCCCGTTGGTATAGCTTGTAGGAATGTGCCTGGTAAAGGCTGTTCATAATAAAGTGAGCACTTTTGAAAGCCCTGCTTAAGATCTACTTGTATGCCGGTTGCGTATTTTTCCGCCTTATGTAAAATTAACATTGCCATGGGCTCCATCACTTTATTCATACGTCGGTCAGGTGAAACTGGGAAATTATTAGAAAAATAAATAGTTTACAAATCTGCTCGTTTTTACACTTCGATGTATTAGAAATAACAGGAAGAGGGAGAAATAATTTAAGTTATCATAAATTGTTACCTAACACTTTCGATTTGACGTTAAGATATGGAACTACATTCCCTCCACCATTACCAACTTTACTGGGCGCCTGTCGCTCTGTGCGCCCGTTAAAATATATAACGTTAGTAACAGTGGATTTTTCTTAGGTTGATTTCAAAAGTGCTCACTTTATC
The DNA here is from genome assembly GCA_029891345.1 of Dryococelus australis. Taxonomy (NCBI): domain Eukaryota; kingdom Metazoa; phylum Arthropoda; class Insecta; order Phasmatodea; family Phasmatidae; genus Dryococelus; species Dryococelus australis. Next base: position 250,822,935 of record CM056994.1, read on the forward strand.
GTGAACAGTCTTTAAGCTCGGTGTCCTAGTACCACTCGTCCGGGACGGGAAATTTTAGCCAACAATTTGGAAAACTTCTTCCTGATGCATTTGCCTATATTGCAAAGTTAAATCTTTGGACAGTAAAAAACTAGTAGACCCATTTGAATTTGTTTGTACAAAATAAAAGCCATCTTTTTTTGAACTGCTTTTAGAATTAGACACACATGCATTGTGTTTCATTTCATTTTTACAAAGAAACACGCTCCAAAGGTAACTGCGTATTTCTACCATAATAACTCATGAAATTTGACTGTTTTGTAGCAGAATAGGGAAATTAAAATTTTGCTTGTTTTGATTATCTTTTACTTTTTTTTTGTTGTGAAAAATCACTCCTAAATTTTTTATGTTAAAATTTACCTACCTCAGTGGAGACACTCAGCAGCATACATTTGCGTTTAACAGTTTTTTACTCGCCAAGGCAGAAGCAGGTGAACCACGCGACAGCTAAGGCTGGGATGTCTACAGTACATCAGAATCTCACTACTTGTCATCAGACGAGCATAGTTGTTTCAATGTTGTCAACGATACTACCAACAAATTGAATGCCAGCACGCAATAATTCAAGCTAGTAAATTGCTACTATTAGTAAATTTACAACTCTGCAGTAAGATTCAAGCAGTTCATAAATCAGGCCTGCATTTTCAGGCCTTTTACGGATTCATTTGGGGACAAGCTGAACGTATTATCTATCTGCGTTGCTGTCACGATCCGAGCAGTTATTTATTTGACATACCAACCATAGAAGGCTCATGTTCCCTTAGCAGATCCGAAACAAAAGAAGTGATCAATCGCAGACAACCAAAGAAAATGTAATTGACAACTAGCCGATGAGCTTGAAAAAACGTACATTCCACTATGAAGTCTAGCACAAAAGTATTTGAACCAGGGAGTTGTTAGGTTTGTAATAATCTTATTTCCTTCCAAAATGAAAACCCACTTGCTACAAAACTAATGTGTAATCCTGCTTAAAAAAAGAAGTTTTCTTGACAGGTAAACCATGAACCAGGTCCTATATACACATATGAAAATAGGATAACAATATAGCGGTTACTTGTCCTGATTTTCTATGTCCCTCAAAGTAATAGTACGTTCATAGTAAGCACAATTGCATTAAAATTTACACAGTTTTAAGACAGTTTTGTTTTCGCCGCTTATGTTCATTACATCCAGTAACGAGTAGATTACATCGGCCCAACTGCAGAAGCCTTATATATGTGTGTGTGTATATATATAATGGACATGGTTGCAATGAATGAGAGACGGATTTTGACTCACTTGAAATATATATTGCATTTTGTAACATATGGCTAATATAGATGATCAGCAGTTGGTAAAGATTGGCTTGTAATGCAAAACAGTAATGCTGGGATTCGGTGCGTGCTGGTGCCACACGAGTATTAAATTTTAGTATAGTAACACAACATTAATTTGTTAAAACCACATTAATATACAACCATGTGCGATTGGCTGGATGCAAGACGAGCATATTATTTGAACAACCAGTAATAATGTAATTCACGTTCTCATGCACACCGTTTTTCATTCACAGTTACTTAAAACTTTCCTGAAGCCCTGGTAAAGTTCTACTTCCAGGATATTCCTCCGCCTCATGCGAACACAGCTTAACCCAGCCTAGAAAATGATACCTAAGAAACAGCGCACCGCGTTCGTATCCACTCAGTTTAATGTAATAATTTACATAAGAACGACTTCTTACTACGCATTACCAATGCACATTCTTCTCCCTGTATTTATTAATTTTGGTTATAAACGAAATAATATTGTTTACAGATAGTAAGTATATAATAAAAAGTTCGACTGAAAAAGACATTTTTTTATGTTAACAAAAGATTTAAAAGTTTGTGATACATGGCATTATTTCGTAAACCACGAATCATGCCATACATGGAGTGATTTTTCTAAGGTTTAGTTCAAAAAGTGTGAAGAAACCGCGAACAAACTATAATGATAAACCTATTATTACGTTGGACGGTCAGACCACAAGCGCGGGACTTGGACAGGTAGTTGGAGACAGCTATAGAAGCCATGTAAAGTTACATGATTTAAATATGGCCAGACATTGATTTTCAAAATGGTAGCTATATAAATATTCAGATATGTTTGGCGTATCTATTTAACAATTTAACCATATGAAATGAAAATTTTTGCTGATAGTATCTATTGGAAACACCAATACAGAAACTCTTTTTAGGCAGTTTTTTTATAAGATATCGCTGTTTAGAAAATACAGTTTTTATGCCATTTCTCGGAAACCAATCAACAGATCTTTCCACCAATTTTTTTTACACAAGTGGCGTTATGGAAGTCCATAACGCCACTTTATTTAAACACTTCATTTAAAATTTATTGCCATTTAAATATTCCAGGTTAGTGAACCCTATCATTCAAAACATTAGACTGATTACATCCGAATTTGATGCTCCGAATTTCACCTCCGTGAAGCAGTTGATAGCACGCTAGCTTAATTTTAAGAGTTTTTCAGAATCTGAATCCTGCGTAAATCAGTCGTGTAAGTATTTTAATTGTCTTGGTACTCTTTTTCATAGCATTTTTTTAAATCACTGGTGATATTGCTGTCAATGAGACGTCAACGCATACCTGGCATCTAAGCTTCTAATAAATCCACTAAAATTTGTTTTCACCAATGTAGAATAGTTATAAGTAACTTCTTGTTAGTACTAACAAATAATGCGAGATAAGTTATTGAAAACAGGTAACCTGAAAATAATAGTTATCGTGTGTCTGATTAGAGTGAGAAAGATTGCGGTTTATAATATTGGGCGAGACATTGCCATGTTTCAGTTGTTTTAAATTATAAGTTAGTATGTATAGTTTACAAATAAGCTACCTACTTCCGATTAACCGAGTAGCATAAATGTGGGAATGTGAACAAGCCCAGTACCTCATTATGTATTATAAATTCAGAACAACAGACCATATAATAATTCACAATATGCCTAGTGTATACAATTGGGCTTGTATATATTGCTGATGTGCAATTGTAGTTTCTGTGTTTTCATTTTTAAACATCGTAACATCTATTCGATGTTTTATATATCCGATTATTACACAAAACCATTATTCAAAATTCCAAGTAGTTTTACATTGTCATTAAATACCATAGTATCTAAAATATTATTTCCAGTTTAAAAAACTCATACATTTTTAGGTTTGTCGTGGTTGACAAAATGATATTCTATTAACATTTCGTCCATCCCCTGGGGCCATAGTGACTGAGCGTTTATACTACTAGCCTCCCACCATGGCGAGCTGGGGTCAATTCCCGGCAGGATCACTATCAGATTTTCGCAAGTGGGAATCTTGCCGGAAGATGCCACTGGTCAGCGGGCTTTCCCGAGGATCTCCCGTTTCCCTAGCCCTTGCATTCTGGCGCTGCTCATCCATTCTCACCTAATTTCAACATCATCGGCTCTCAAGAACTCATTGTTAAGAGCCGTCCAAATTTCTCAACTCGAATTCCCCCCCCCCCCCCCCCCAACCACGACTTAGACACGAGTCAGCCTTTTTATAAATTGTATGTAGCACATTCTTAATTCTCGAAGTTGTTTCACCTAAACGCAATCTTTTCATTTCAGTTGGTCTTATGTAAGTTTGATACCATCCAGCTCATTATATTATGCCTATATTATATTAATATGAAAATTGGCTCCTCTCGTATGCACGATGTGTGTTAAAATACTCATGATATAACAATTTTTCCTATCCATAGTTTTGGCATTATTTTCCGCCAAAAATCATAACTCTATATTGAATCTCTTATGTATGGATAAAAATAGACCTATAGAAATGAAGATTTATGTATTGATATTTATTGTAAAAGGCTACTTAATTATATACTTATACATTGACCAAAATAAAAGTAATATTATTAAGGGGTTGAATTTCAAGTAAATATTAGAATATTTAATTCCAGGAAACTGATTTTTTTTTTCAGAATTTAATTGACCAGTGGTATCCTTAAATTGGTAAATGTTATCTCTTTTTTATCACTGTTGTTTCACTTTAGTTTGCAATTGAGTCATTCTTATCGCAAAATCACAAAAATAGTTTTAAAAAAAAAAGACTCTGAACAGCATTTCGGCCTATGCAATTATTATCATTAAGTTTGATAAACTGTATAGGTTTCTTTGCTGCTGCAGATATCACAGGAAATGCAACAAAAACAACAAAACCGCACCATATAAAACACGAAACATGATAGAAAACACTAAATTTAAACAAGAATACTACAATAGATGCTAGCAAATTAAAGCAAAACACAAACCAATGGAAACCAATCGTCAACACCACAATATAAATCAACAAAGCACATCAAATCCAAATAAACAATCAGAATACAAAATAGTGCAAAAAAGACAGCAGAAACCAATGGAATCGACTAGACTGCAACAAAAACCCACATACACCAATGGAACTCTAAAGAAGCCAAAGAAATCCGCTAGAATATATAACAGAAAGAATACAACGATACCACAACAAAGCCCAATGGAAACTATTATAATACAACAGAAACAAACTGACTACAATGCAACAGAAACTAACAAAACACAGAAGAATTCAATACAAAAAATCCCAATACAATTGAACCGAAAAAATTATGACACAACAAAACAAAACAGATACCAACAAACCACAGCAGAAGCAAATAAAACACAGCAGAAACCAATGGAACACAACAGAAATAAACAGAACACAATGGAAACCAACAGAATACAACAGAAATAAACAGAACACAACAGTACACTATGGAAAACTATTAAGAAACAACAGAAACCAATAGCACACATCACAAATAATGGAAACCACTAAAATACAATAGAAACCAACTAAGCTTGCGACAATAGAAACCAACAAAACACAATAGAAACCAACAAAACCTGATAGGGGCCAATAAAACACAATTGAGATTAATTTCAACCACTAGAATATAACAGAAACCAATTGGTTACAGCACAATATAAACCAACAAAATGCAACAAAAATCTATATAAACCACTAGAACCCAACAGAAGCCAACTGCACAATAGGAACCAATAAAACACAACAGAAACCAGTGGAAACCATTAGAATACAAGAGAAACAAAATGGCTGCAGCAAAATAGAAACCAATGAAACAAAACAGAAACGAACGGAATTCACTATAATACAACAGAAACAAGGTGACTACAGCACAATAGGAATCAACAAAACACAACAGAAACCAATGTAAACCACTGGAATACAACAAAAATCAAACGACTATAGACAAGAGATAAACCAGTGGGAGCCACTAAAACACAGCAAAAGCTAACAGAACACAGAACATAAACCAGTGAAACTGGTAGAATTGCACAGAAAAGGATAGACTACAGCAAAACAGAAAACCACAAAATGACACAGAAACCAGTGGTAACCACTAGAATACAACACAAGCCAACAGGATATGGCACATAAAATAACCAACAAAACACAACAGAAACCAACAGACAGAAGTCTATGGAAACCACTAGAATACAACACAAACCAGCAGATTAATTGATAACACAAACCAACCTATTTCACTAGAAGTTGTTGTACCCAATAGAAAACAATTAAAACTAATAGTTCCAGTGTTTTCTGACAACAGGAATCAACAGAAAACCATGAAATGTTCACTGTCCACTGAATTTGTATACACTACAAACCACTAGAATCCAATACAAGCTACTGGGTGACGAATGGAAAACAACAGAAACCAACAAAAAATACATTAGAATAATGTTTCTACAAACACTAAATTTCTGTTGGATTTCGTATGTTTTGTTGTAAATTTTTGGTAGGGTATAAACAATATGGAGATACTAAGGAGGACAATAATTAGAATTGAAATATACATGAGATATTTTGCTAATTGAGAATAATAAGATAGATTAATTTTGAAAATAATACGTGTGTCAATAAATTAAAAATCATATTTAATTATTTTATTTTTAGTAAGACCTCCATTCTCGCGAACTCTGATATGCCCCTCTGTCATCTTGTGGCAATATATTCATTATTTATCAATGTTTGATGCTTATTTGTTAAAGAATTAGGGGACGATGTTGAAAATATTGATTAAAATGGTAAAAAAAAAAAAAAAAAAAAAAAACCTATTTTATATTCTAAAAAAGTTAATAATGGTTTAGAATTAAATGTTTTAGATACATTTATATGTATTAATTTAAATGTATGTAGATAAAAAAAAGCAGTTTATATGAACATGAAAATGTGTCAGATATAAATAGTTAGATATATTAATTAAAATGGTGTGAAGATATGGATTAAGAAGAAAAATTTAATAAAATTAACCTATCATCGCACAATGAAATTTATTCAAAATTTAATACAAGCCATATTTCTGATAAATATTTTCATACAAAAAAGTTTGAAAAACTATAATTATAAAAATAATGCAGGATATACTAAATCCTTACTGCTATATAAATGTGAAAGTGTGTTTGTTTATTTGTTTGTTTGTCCTTCTTTCACGTCAAAATGGAGCAACAGATCAAAAGGATTTTTTGCACAGATATAGTTAGAGTTCCAGAGAGTGACATAGGCTACTTTTTATTCCAGAAAAATATCTCAAATGGTTCCAAAAAAATGATGACTAGGGATGTACATAGGTACTGGATTGAACTGTTCTTAGCATTACTACATAGAAAAGCACTGTTAAAAATAATTCCGTTCTCCTTTCTTTTTGTCTATGGACTGTCTTACATTCCTTCCCGGCCCCCGCAGTAGCTCAGTGGGTAGATAACCCGATAGTGGGGCCACAGTAGCTCAGTGGCTAGAGCACCAAATAGTGGAACCGCAGTAGCTCAGTGAGTAGAGAACCAAATAGTGGGGCCGCAGTACTGCAGTGGGTAGAGCACCCTATAGAGGGGCCACAGCAGTCCAGAGGCTAGAGCACCCATTACGGGGGCCGCAGTAGATCAGTGACTAGAGCAGCCAATAGTGGGGCCACAGTAGCTCAGTGGGTAGAGAACCTAATAGTTGGGCCGCAGTAGCTCATTGGGTAGAGCACCCAATAGTGTGGCCGCAGTAGCCCATGTGGGTAAAACATCCAATAGTGGGGCAGCAGTAGCCCAGTGGGTAGAGCACCCATTAAGGGGGCCGCAATAACCCAGTGGTTATAGCATCCAATAGTGGTGCCACAGTAGCCCAGTGGGTAGAGAACCAAATAGTGGGACCGCAGTAGCCCAGTGGGTAGAGAACCTAATAGTGGGGCTGCAGTAGCCAAGTGGGTAGAGCACCCATTAAGGGGACTGCAGTAGTCCAGTGGTTAGAGCATCGAATAGTGGTGCCGCAGTAGTCCAGTGGGTAGAGAACCAAATAGTGGGGCTGCAGTAGCCCAGTGGGTAGAGCATCCATTAAGGGGCCGCAGTAGCCCAGTGGTAGAGAACCAAATAAAGGGGCCCCAGTATCTCAGTGAGCAAAGAATCCAATAGTGGGGCCGCAGTAGCCCAGCGGCTAGAGTACCCAATATTGGGACTGCACGCGAAGCAGCGGTAAAAGCTAGTTTGTAATAAATAGATGTTTTAATTTTAGCTGGCCTATTAAATTTTTTTAGAGATGATGTTTACACACATTAATTATATCCATTTTGATATTATAAAGTCCGAGATAATCTTGGTGATCAATGCAAAAACAACTACAATCTAATTAAGTTTATTTAGTTATTTTGATATAAATTAATTTTGGTAAGCGCTGTTACAGAATAATGTTTCGAATGTTGCAAAAGATATCTTAAAGCAAATAAATAAAAACTCATGACAAAAATACATTTCCTATAATTATTTAATACATTTTGATGCTAATAATTTTCATGGTTGGCCTATATTATACTATATCTTCTATAGTCGATTTGAATGGTCCAGAAAATTTAATATAGATTAAATAAAACCCAAAATTAAACGTTTTCTGAAAGATTCAGAAAAAGGCTATATTTTAAAAGTTGATTAAAAATCTTATTAATTTATGTAACAATCATCAAGATTTTTATTTCTACCAAAATGATAGATATCATATTTAAAAAAATAAAAATATGATTTACAATATAACACTGAAACTCTGTTTAGAAAATGGTTCAATATTTAAAAAAATACTCATAAAAGTGATAACGAAAAAGGCTTCAAAATATAACAATTTTATACACAGAGAAAAAAAATGATTTTTATACAAATAAATTAAAAATTCACTTGATGGTAAAACAAGGAAAATATGAGTGTGATTATATATCAAATGAATAAATAATGCCAGAAAACTTAAAATTTGTAAACTTAATTTTAATTAAAGCTACTAATTTGAGTGAAAATTGAGAAGCTATTTTTCTAAATAACACAAAGTAAAACTTTTATACCAACATTGTCAATTTTGAAAATTCGAAAAGAATTAATGTATATAATGATTATAATAAATTTATGAAAGGAAAATATATAACTGTGCTCCTAAGATACTGGTTTTTAGTATATAAATTTAAAATGGAATATTTTAAATTAGATATGAAAGAGTAAATAATGTATTCTGTACTTGTTGTTATTTGAAAGATATATCGAATATGCCACAAAGGAACAAAAAATAGGTAAGATGTAATATTAATGTAATAGTATAATTACGATTGAATATGTTGATTAGTACTAATAACAATGGTATTTTAAGTTCTTGTTAAATAAAATAACAAATCAAAAGGAGTTAAAATGTTAGTTGTTAAAAATGAAATAATATTTTATGATTACTAGAAATATAATTCGGAAAAAGAAAATATTTAGAAATAATAATTAAATATGATTTTACAAACCTGAGGTATATAAAGTTCAAATGAATAAAATAGCTTTAAAACATGAAAAGATAAACATATAATTTTAGAAAAAAATCTGATACGGTATTATAAGGACACTACATTTGAAATGTTTTATTATAAATAATATATTAATATATAACATATGTAATAAGAATATTTTATTCAACAATAATAAACTACCAACAACAATTTAAAAAAAATTAAAAGTGAAATAATCATTTGTACCATATTCCTGGAAATATTCATAATGCCAACCATTTCAACAATCTAAATCAAAAACATATTTAAAATGTACAAATCTAAAATACCTATTACCTTTTGTATTAACTTTTAGAAAATTTTGAAATCAACAATATTATTATTAATAAATGTTTCACTTTTCATAACTTTATAATTAATCATTCAAGATTATAAATATTTAGTGACATTTTCCATTTATTAAAACAAATATGTAATAAGGAATGTAAATTTGCTTCATTTCAAAGGTATCATCTTTATCAGAACCATCGAAATTGATTAAATTTTCATTTTCGTCGCTTGTTTGGAAATCAATATAATAAATCCTTTGATTAATAATTTCTCTAAAATAATGCAAAAGGTTCGTCAACAAACTAATCATGAAATCGAAACATTGTTTTATGTCCAAATCAAGCAATAATAGCAGTTTATAAGTAATCCTTTTAATCATATTTGATGAACATAAAATAAGTCATATTACAATGAATACTTATAGACTTAAAATAATTGAAATTGTAAATGTTTGTACCAATATGATGTTTACTGACTGTGTTTAATTAAAACCTTAAAATATTTGGTATTCTATCATCCAACTTTATATTATATACATCATTATTCACCTAAGATATTCACCTCAAATAGGCTCGAAAATTTTATTTTGAATCCATAAATGGCACTACGGGGTCATAAAACAACGTCGATGTCTGTTCCCAGATGTGATTAATTACTGAGATAACGACATCAACTTTAGTTTTTTAATGGGAATATACTCATTTCTTCCAATAGTATAATATGTAATTAATCATGTAATTAAGTGACGAGTTCAGTAACGTGATTATTTTGAAAATTCGACGAGCACTTTGTTTTCATAGGTGCATGCATTTCACTGTAGCTGTAGTTGTGTTATCTATTATATGTAAGGGAAAAGGAAACATTTTGCACACTTTGTACATTACTGTTTTCAATGCAGTTTTGTATTTACCAGTCAACTCACATTACAAACACTCTCTTCGTTATTTTTAATGCCAATATTCAGAAGAAGGTAATGGGCAGAAAATTAGATGCTGCAAAGTTTTATTTGTTTTAAGTAAAGTAATGTACGAATTTTACTGAATATTCTTTGAGTATCTATAATGTTATTTTATATTTCCAAAAAAAAAAAAAAAAAAAAAAAAAAAATTGCAATGTCTGTCCGTGTATTTTCAATCTACATTTGTCTGTGAAGTCTGGTCTTTCGCGAGCAAAAATTTCGACGTGAGATTCACGTTCATATTTTCACAAAATATCAATACTATATTTTAAATTAAACAAATGTGTATGATTTCTAAGCCTTTGTTATTGTGTGTGTCTCAATTTATATATATATATACACACATATATAAAACAGTACCTAAGACACTACTCTTATCTTGAATCATGTCTTTGAACCACCATATTCAGCGGGTCAAAATTAAGTCCCCCGGGGGGGGGGGGACTTCCCCCCAGGAACGTCAGTCATCCTCTGAACTGGAATGGTGCATCAGTATTTTGTGACGATCTTAGATAAAGTTCGGACATAATCTCGGATAAAACAATGAACTTCAATGTTGCAACCGGTCATTGGCCAGGCACTTTTCCCTCGTCTTGAAGACATAGTCGTAGGAATTCGGTTGCGTTTATGACACTCGCTGCCTGAGAGTTACCCTGACAGGCCTGGTGCATCTCCTGAGGGTGCGACACCTGCGAAGTGTTTTTGATTAGGCTACTCGCTGGTTGAGAGGCGCACTGACAGGACAAGGGTGACTAGCGAGAGCGCATAGCCAGAAGCATTTTTATTATATTAATCGTACTCTCGCTCTCAACAAGTTGGCCGGATAGGTCGGGTTCCCGCGCAAGGAGAGGACCAGATCGGGCGTCATCGGGAGTCATAAAGGTGACAAACAAGAGCGAATATCGGAGAGAACCAACTTTCGGTTTTGAACAACCATGATGAGAAATGTGTGTATCATTCCTAACATCCACCTCGTAAAGGAATCTTAAAATTTTTAATTAATCACAGACAAAGTGGCAGTATAGATGTGCATGTCTAACCAAAAACTATAATCCAGTGAGATAAAGGCAGGCAAACATTACATTTCCGGAAATAAAGTGGAGCACCAACGATTTCCTGCCCGAAAGTAGTTTTTCAAGTAGGTGACATTGCTCTCAAAATTCAACAGCCAACTGTCGTTTGTTACAGACACACGAAATAATATGCACCGTAGAGCACCACAGAGCAAAGGTGGAGTCTTTAACACAAGTGTTGTGGGACTATAGTTCCTTTTATGGTAGTACGTAATATATTTTCATCTGTTTGCAACGAATGTTTAATTTGAGAGTATTTGTTCGTTTCGAAACGTTTCTTCAGTATCTATTTTTGATGTTTATTTTCTATACAAAAACGTATGTAGCTGACTAATCAGTTACCAGTAAGCTTACATTACTCCGTTAAACGACCGTCATTTACACCCCCTGCACTGTTCGGCTCTCAAGACCTCGCTGTTAAGAGCGGCCCAAATCTCTCCACTCCTCTACCGCGGTAACAAACATAAGTTGTAGGAGTAATTTGTATATGCCAGTCGGATAAGGATAAGCGAGGGCACTCACATTTAACTTAAAATAATATTATTCCCAATGGAAATTATTATTAAATTAACTCATAATTCATATTGTTTTAAATGCATATTTCATTTCGCAAACTATAAAATGATAATAATAGCTACGCTTATATAAACATACATTTTGTAACAGAATTTTGTAATCAATTATGTTAGTTTTATTTTTTCATACAACTGCTATTTTTGATAGAACAGTTTTATTTATTAAATAATAACTATTCATACCTTTCTTTATGATGGCGTACAAATTTCGCATCTCTTTAACAAATTTATGAATAAAAACTTATATATTTCAAGATTGTTTTTTTTTTTTATTATTTGTTTTATTTGTATTTATCAATATAAACTTTAAAACTCAAAAATAATTTGTATGTGTGTAGCAAGTTGGTTTTATTCATTGACCATTAGTCAATAAAACTACTATTAGCTTCCACAAACCAAATGTGCAGCTAAAAGTTACAGTTTTGTAGCCGTCAATGAAATGAGAGAAAAAGAAAACAGTGTTGCGGTGAATTTATGAGCTCACAAGCGGTATTTAAATTCATAAAGAGATTAATTCTAAACCCAAGCCGAGAGCCGAAATGCAGAACATTTTCTTCCTAATTTTTGCAAGCAGAATCCCATTGAAACCGCAGTTATTTATTCAGTCGGGAGGAGCCTGCAGATCAAGATTCAGTTCTCCCTCCCTCCCTGTTCCATCATCAGCAAAGGATACGAAAAACAATCCAGTTTTTGTGAAAATTTAACCTTAGACATGTGCAATTGATATGGTTTCTAGCAGGGAATACAGGAACTTTTGCCTAAACTCACCATGTTCGTGGTAGCATCTAGTGTGACTAACCACCATCATAATGGCCTACACTTGTAACTTACCCTCGTGGTATTTAAATGGCTATGATTAAAAATGTTCAATGATTTATTAGGAAAGTTATAGTCAAAGCACGTTCATTGGCTTGCATTATATTTCCCACAAAATTGAAATTCTACACATCAGATAATAAATTCTAATAACATAAATATTATCATTATGTTCACACAGCTGATACGCGAATTTTCGCGGTTATAGATAGCAAATAACGTAAAATCAGTGGATTGGTACTCGTGGTAACTCTGCTGTTAACCAAATTTGGTTACAGTAGTCAGAAGATGCGTAATTCTGTTTGGTAATGGGAAGTATCTTTTATATTTGTTACTGTGTTCGTGTTTATTTTCGTATAGTTCAATGTTTCGGTGCAATGTTTCAGTGCTTGGCATGTGTTTTTGTGTTCTGCATTATTTATTTATTAAATTAATTGTGTATCTGAAGTCAGAAATGATTACTTCTTTCCAGCATCGGTATAACGGCGCCAACATACTGAAGAATATCAGCCTTTACATACAAATAGTTCACTATTTCTGTACATACCGTTTCTATTTTTGACCGAGCTAGAGTAATTACACAGTTTTAAAGTTGCCTTCCAAAGTCGGCCGTCTATATATAATAATGTGCACATTCACGCTGGTTTGTGAAAGTAAACTGCCGGAAACGCCAGTGATCAGCTTGTTGCCAATACAACAGATAAAATTTGCCTAATGGTTTCTGTTACATTCATGCTGACAGTGCCATCTATAGAATACATATGTAACTAATTGTAAAAGTAAAAATGTTCTCGTTAGAGTGCAGAATGGAATGCGAGGGAAATGCACGAGATAAAATCTTCAATAAAATCTTTTAAAAATAATATACTTTCACTTCCCACCTTCTAAGTTATGTGGTTCTGCATTGTGTGTCTCTAAGTTGTGTGTTTTTAAGTTATGATGGTTATAAGTTATGATTTTCTAAGTTGTGACGTTTCTAAGTTATGTGATTCTGCAGTGTATGTTTCTAAGTTGTGTGTTTCTAAGTTATGATCGTTCTAAGTTATGCTTTTCTAAGTTATGACGTTTCTAAGTTATGTGGTTCTAAGTTGTGTGTTTCCTAGTTGCGATCGTTCTAAGTTATGATTTTCTAAGTTGCGATGTTTCTAAGTAATGTGGTTCTAAATTGTGTATTTCTAAGTAATGATAGATCTAAGTTGTGTGTTTCTAAGTTATGATCATTGTAAGTTATGCTTTTCTAAGTTATGATGTTTCTAAGTTATGTTTTTTTAAGTTGCATGTTTCTAAGTTGCTTGTTTCTAAGTTGTGATAGTTCTATGTGGTGTGTTTCTAAGTTATGACTGTTCTAAGATGTGATTTTCTAAGTTATGTGTGGTTCCCGTGACAGAATACTGTATTTTGAGTCTCATAAGATATTTCTTTCAACAAAATAAGGAATTCCCCAATGTTATGTCACACCATTTTCTTCCTTGAAGTTTTTATTTCTATTTTTATTTCGTAGATCCTTTTCATGGAATATGAGACATGTCTAATTTACAAAATAATACCATTCCGGACTAAGTAATATACAAAGATGGAAAATAGCTCCTTAATAAAAAGTTACATCTTCCATATCATCACTATACAATCACTATGTCAGATTCTTAGTACTTTAATTATCCTAGTACATGTCTACAGTAATATACATATTATTAATCACATTTGCAGTCATTTGATACATATCTACGAAATTACATATATTTATAGATAATCAATAATATTGTTTTAATTTATTAAAGTATCCATTATCGATTACAAAAACTACATTTGTAGTAAGTGTACATAACAATTTTTTGATGCTAGTTATTAATACAACTTAGCTTTGCATATTTTGAGCTATTTACGAAAACATTTTTAATTGTTATTCATTTCTAATACAATTCATTTTGCCTCCTTCAGTAGTAAGAGAGATATAATTCAGTTTACAATACTTGTTTACAATAGTTGTCAGATTCTCAATAAACTATTTAAAACTAGTTTTTCTATTTATGTAATCTTTTAGATCCTGCATTGAATAAAAAGGTTATTTTCTGCTAATCTTTTGATCTCCTATGTGCATTTTCTTTTGTCTAAATGCTTAATATTTTGATGCAGAGAATTATATCGGCAAATACCTATATAATAGCTGGTTTTGGCATACTGACTTGTTGAGTGATAGGGTATCCTGAGATTTTGTGTATATCGTGTTGAATGTAAGTGTACATCAGAATTTGTGCCATGGATATGAATATTATTTCTTAAAAGTAGTAAAAGTTTAACAAAGTATTCACAATAAAATGGTAGTAAAGTAATTTTTACACATTGATGATGGTCTAGTAAAAGAAATTAGTCTAATTGCTTTCTTTTGAATCTTAAATATTCTAATACCAGATATGTGATGTCCCCAGAGTTATATGCCAGAACACATCACTGAATGAAAGTAAGCGAAATATACGGATTGTAAATACCATATTAACACTAACTGTCTGATTATCCTTAGGCCATAGCAGATACTTGCTAGTTTGTCAGCAGTGTTACTAATTTGTATACTCCAATTTAGATGTTCCTCTATTTCAAAACCTAGAAATTTTGTTGTCTTGTTTCCTTTGATAGTTTTTCCGTTTTACATTATAGAATTGATAGTGCGATTTAGAGTATTATTACGTTTAAAAAATATTACATTTGTTTTGTTTACATTTTGTTTTAGTCTATTTTCTATGAACCAGTTTTCCATGTCATCTATGGTCTTTGAAGCTAAAGAGGCTATTTGAGTGTTATCATGAGCTGTCAAGATTGCATTTGCGTCATCTGCAAAAAGGACAATTTTAAAACTTGACTGATGAAGTTGTGATTATTCCAGTCAAAATATAATCAACAAAATTAAATACTGGTTCATGCTCATCTTTGTGCACTCACTGAACTATTTACAGTGTGGCTATAAAATATCCAGATTCCCACATACCTTTGAATTCTTTCATTAGAAATTCGAGAAATATGTATGTAACGATGTGTAGATGTCACGCCTTGCAAACTATCTACAGTGCATGAGAACCTTACTTAGCCTATAAGCAGACAAAGGTACTACTAAATAGGCCTACTAATAATAGTAATTGTAAGTTAATTTTTCCCGACGAACGATGCGAGTCTAACATAAAATATATCTCCTTCCTACTTATCAACTCGCGAAGCCTAATAAGTAAATTATATAGCTTAAAGTTTTGCATATCTCAACTAGGTCACTAACTAGATGTTATTGTTGTTTCAGAAACTTGGCTAAAAACTATTGATACTTAATATTACATCTTACCTGGTTATTTTGCATACTTTACTTGTAGAAATGATGCTATAAGAGGCGGTGTAGCTCAGTATGTACTGATATCAGTACACAATGAAGGCCACTACTCAGTGTGTGCTGAATTACATAATTTGGGAAACTATCGCAAAGTCAGATTTGGAGGGTATTGCAAACCTCCCTCAGTTAGCATAAATGAATTTCTACCAGTATTTGACAAGGATCTAAATTAGTGTGCTTCTATTATTAGCTTTGCAGCTGGAGATTTTAATATCAATATCTCGAACCACTCCTTGTCTATTCCTTATATTATTGCCTGCAGTACCAACAGCTTTCAGATTTTGAACAACCTACCCACCAAAGTAGCTGATAATTCTTCAACTTTAATATATCACTTTCTGTCTAATGAAACTAATAAATGCTTTAATATTTTCGCGATAAAAACAGCTATAAGTGACCACCGTGCTATCTTAGTCCAAGTACCTATGTATGCTGCCCCTAGACAAGACTGTAACTTCATCAGAACTGACTACTACAAATAACAAAACATTCTGAAAGGAAAATGCATTGTTCTGTACCCATCTGTTTTTACCTCTGATGTAAACGCAAACCTCGCAAATATAGTAAGTGATATTACTGATTCTATTCAGCTTGCTTCTGTAACTATCAAAAGTGACAAGAAATATAAGAATAAAGACAGTCTAACTCCATGGGCCACTGGCGACTATGAAACTGGTTAAGGAAAGGGACATATTGTTCAAATAATTCAAGAGGAAAAGATCTAATGTTTCCATCAAGTCTCAGCTCAGTCAATTAAATAATAGGATAACCCCACTCAAAAGGAATCTTAGGGCTAACTACTACAACAAAATATTTGCAAACTGCTCTGGCAATGGCAAGCTAGTCTGGCAAAATATAAACTGAATCCTTGCGAGAAATCGTAGATCATGTTCCACCATTGAGTCCCTTTCCACCCAGGATAATAAAGTGATACATGATCCGCAACAAATAACAAATGTCTTTTGTCAGCATTTTGCGACAGTTGGCACTAATCTCTCAAAAAGTTTTCCTAACACTCTTGAAATTATTAATAAGCTACAAAGTTTAGCCAGATATCCATCCTCCATTTTTATGGCACCTGTGGATGAAAGTGAAATCGATCTCATCATAAATAAATTTCAAGAAAAAAGCCAAGGCCCTGACAACATTCCTGTTAAGATAGTTAAATCCTGTAAAACTTATCTCATACCTATGCTAGCATATGTGATAAATCAGTCATTTGCTAATGGAGTCTACCCAAATATGCTTAAAATAGTCAAGGTCATACCAGTTTTTAAGTCAGGAAATTACAAATCAGTTAATATCTATAGACCAATCTTGGTGTTAAGTTTGTTAATAAAATCTTTGAAACTGCCATCAAACGACGACTAGCTGAATTTCTTAAAGACAATGATATTATAACTAACTGTTAATTCGGCTTTCGAAATAACACATAATACAGAGGCTGCAGCTAGTAAATTAGTTGACAGAATTAAAATAAAAACTATAGATAAAAACAAGGTAGCTGGCGACATTTTTATAGACTTATGTAAGGCTTTCGACATGGTCGACCATGCCATACTACTACAAAAGCTAGAGTACTATGGTGTAAGGGGTGTGACATTAAAGGTCTTTAGAAGTGATCTAACTAACCGCTATCAGTATGTTCAGATAGTCAAACATAAAATTTTACCCCAGTTTATCAGTGTTGGTGTTCCTCAAGGGAGTGTTCTGGTGCCTCTATTATTTCTGATTTACATTAATGACATTGGTATCTTAAGGTTAAATAATTCACTTACGCTTTTTGCCGATGGCACAGTTGTATCCTACTGTGATTATACTAATCCTCAGCAGTTGGAAACTGGGATGCAGAATGATCTAGACACACTAACTAGAAATCTTACAATCAACAGACTTGTAATAAATACTGGGAAAACTCGATTTGTGGTATTTATGCCGGAATTACATAACCCCGACGCGCACGACACGACGGCCAACAGCCAGTGAAATACAAGACAGATCGTCGTAAGCCCGACCGATTTTGTCTTCCGAGCAGCAAGTTTGGATTAGAAATGATTTCTTCGTCGACACGATGCGTATAATGTACAACCTTGCAAAATGAAATTGTATTGCAAGATTTCCGTACAATAGTAAACATAAAGCTTAAAAGACAAATAAATTGAAAATTACTGTATCTAACTCTTAAAAATAATGATTTTACCTTTGTATGCATTAACGATACCAATTGGTATCATTATGTATTACAAATTTCCCTCTTGTTTACCGCCTTTGAAACTAATGTAGCGTACCAGTGTCTTATAAATAGTAAGGTTAAATGCTAAGAGCGTAGTGTCGGTCGTGCTGTAAATTCAAGCAGTCACATTGAAATGTATCGTAGTTGCGTTTTTGGCCGTGTCGTGCTGTGTTGGTCGGTGCTATGTGATTCCGGCATTACTGTCAGTTAATGACTACCCTGTCATGAGAGCTCAATATGTTAAATATCTTGGTATTTACATAGACGAACACTTGAAGTGGAGCGAACATGTAAATAAAGTGATTCACAAAATCCACCCCCTAGCTAATGTTTTAAACAGATTATATAGTGTAGACTCAAGCATTAAAAGAATAATCTATGATTCTTTGGTGCACAGTCATCTTAAATACATGATCTTTTTGAGGTGTGCTGCGAAAAAAAACTATTCACCATACTTTACAGAAAGTTCAAAACAAGTGCATTAAGTCTGCACTCAACTTACCCAAACTAACTCTTAGTAACGACTTATACCTAACCTACAAAATGTTGCCAATTAAGGGAATATATGGATATAACCTAATTATTTCACTGCATAAGTGTAAATGCCCTGCTGACCCTGACACAAATAGAGCCAAACATGACCATGCCACTAGAAACTCAAGAGGGAAATTTTTTATGTAGTGTTCGGACTAAGTATGGCAAATCAGCATCCACCTTTCAGGGGTATTAAACTCAGTGTGACATGTGCCCATGTTGATCCCTTCTTCTTAGCCCATTTGCCCGCTGCACCAGGTTCCGTAATGCAGTGTGTGTGCACGCTCTATGGGCGCAATTACAGTGCACTGTGGCAAGGAACGATGCAAGTGCAGATCAGAGTGAGCGCGACAACTTGCGTGTGACACAGGAATCCGAAAATAGACCCTGTGAAATTTCTGTTATTTAATTTGTGCAATTAAAGAGCAAAGTAAGTTAACGCAAGGGACACAAATAATAAAGACACCTGTCTTCGCAACCCTAAAGCCCTCAGTGTTTTCAAAATGTATTTTTGTAATTTTCTGTAATGTTCATTCACGTGTATTTCATCTCCACATCATCCACACAGTGCAATGTTTTGGTATAAATAATAATATTTACAGGGTTTGTTTTAGAAGCAATATGTAACAACCGACATGCAGAGTACATGTCCAATTTGCAAATGTTGTGTGCAAGGAAGTAGTGCAGCACGGGGTGCCAGCTCGCCAAGCCGGCTGGCACGCCGCACAGAGAAAATCAGTAGTCGTTCGTCTATGCGAGGGGTGTTCCGCGTCACGTCGGGGCTCGTGTTTCGCGTGCTCGGGCAGCCATCACCATGCTGGACTAATCATTTCACACAACAATAGTTATTTAGCATACCGGAACCTTTTAGTATTTCAGCTGCCCGAGACTTTACCACCCCCCACATCTACCCAATGCTTGCATCGCCTGGGTAGGCTTAAATTGTGCTTAAGTTATTTCATGTGACCACATGTCTTTTCACAGTATTACCCGAGCTGACGGGTTCGTAAGCAGCACCAAATGTAAGCTTTTCCCGATGGGAATATAATCATGTAACTGAATAAATCGCAGCAGTGACGAGTTACCATGTGTGGTTTACTTCCAGTTGGCCGCAAGGCATTTAAGATACTGGCTTTCTCCCGCCAATTTTCTCAAAGTATAACTTACTGCGCAAGTATTATTGAAATGGTCACGAGTCGGGATAATAAGTAACAGTGTTTCGTATGGGGGGTGGGGAGCCCAAATATCCCACAGTGCAAAAAGTAAGGGAGTTATTTAGTCAGTATTAGTTTTCTCTACGAGGAGACAACAACTGCACTTGGAGGATTTGCCATGGTTGTTGGCCGAACGACCCTGAAGAACGAGTCCACAGCTGCTCTCCGACTTCACAATATTGTCAACCCGACAATATCTGGCGCCCTGGGTAATTATATCAACCGAGATTCCAAAACTATAGTCACCGCTCCTCACCTAACCAATATCCTTATTGACCAACAACTTGGCACTAGTTGCCAACCTCCGACACCTTAGACAAACACCAAGTGATTAATGATCTAAAAAAATTGTAAAAGTCCTGTGGCCCTAAAAACAAAACTGAAATCTACCCTACTAACTAAAATAAAAGCTTGGCCACATGTCTTGCCATATTAGCAATAGCACATACCTAAAGGGAATGTATAATAATGTACAACTGTTTTATCTGTAGTTTGTATGTATATAGTTTTTTCTTTTCTGTTTTTGTAGGGTTGTGTAGTATGTAAATTGTATGTATTTCTCATTATTAAGTGTGTATATTAGGCTTACTTCTTAGTTGTAATTTTTTAACTTTTTTCAGTTTATGTCAGCCATCTTAATGTCGTAGTAATTGCTTTTTTGTAAGATCCCCATACGAGCTATGCTCACGGGGATCAACAATAATGTTTATATATCCTGCTATAACTTGTAACGTACGAAAGTGCAAATAAGAAAGCATGTTGCATTTCGTCCTTGACGGCAGTTGTCTGCTAACACAATTTCTCGAAGCTCAAATTTACCTATAAATTTCTGTGGAGACAACCATTTTTTTTAATAAAGTGGTTGGGCGTATGCGCGCGCGCGTGTGTGTATGTGTATATATATATATATATAAACACATTATGGTAGATGATACTTTATCAGTATTGCATTGCAAAATGCCACAGTTGTAAGAACTATAAAATACTATCTCAGCCTGCTACAATGTCAGGCGGAAATTCTGGACCTGGAGCTCGTCGGGGAAGGTTGAGTTATCTGCTTGCTCCTCGATCTAGAATCGTAGATAGCGTTTTCTTAGGTGTGGTAAGTGAGAGGAAACAAATCGCGGCACTAAACAATAGGGTTTGGTTTTCCTGACACCTCTTGGGACTGAGTGTTTCCTATAGCCTCCCCAGCTTAAGGGGCACGAGAGGAAGGGAAGCAGTCAGAAATTCATAAAAACGGGAAAATTCTTGTTGGGTTTCCCACTCACAACACACACACAGCGAAAATAGTTCATTTTAGGTTTAGGAAACTAGCAAGCACATAGGCACTAGCAAACCAAATAACTGTCAGTATCGAAACAGTGGTAATTTGAACACCATTATCTAGAAGCAATATAATTATTACCTGAATAACTAAATTTTCCTTAAGCAGTCAACTAGCCAGTTAATTTGAACATTATCTAGAAGTAATATAATTATTACCTGAATAACAAAATTTTCTTAAGCAGCCAATTAAACACCTAAATTTTCCTTTCCATTAGCTTAATTTAAAACCTTACTTTTTTAATTTTTAACTTTAATTCCCCCCCCCCCCCCCAACCACCCCACCAATTAGTTTAATAAGTTGTTAACTGTACTTTACTGCTCCAACTACCATTAATGCATTAATATAATTGAAAATTGCCAGAAAAAATTAAGTAATTTAGCTGCATACATGGAAACTTCTAGCCTGCCTGTGATTGGCCGAGGACTTAGACAAATCAAACTACAGTACACCAGACCAGACAAAGACTCGACTGCCTGGGGACTGTTTCCGCGACCTTGGCCTGACCTTGGGAGGGCAAGTGTGGGTGCTGGACAGGAAGGCGAGCACACATCGATACCTTGGCTCGGCGGCGACCCATCCTAAAAACGCCTGCGCTCAAACCCGATTATCCAACCATTGTTGGGGCCGAGGAAGTGATGCTTGGCAAGCAGGAGCGTGTGGGTCGGTCCCTTGGCCGGCGATCACCCATCCTAGAAGTGACCGTGCTCATACCCGATTCTCAGGAGGGGAGTTCGGAGGGTGGCTGTCGTCGGCTGTGGGGTCGACATCGCTTGCACCCTGGTCGCTGGGTAGGCTCCCAGGAGACCAGTAACAAGCATGGACGACACGTCTGGAAGACGTACAGACAAGCTAATCAGACCAGCCAAAGAGATTAACAAGTTCCTCAAACCCAAACCGAAGAAAGTCAGCAAACTGAAATATCAACCAAGAGATGACTCCCAACTCGACATGACCAACAGGTACGACTCTTTGTCTGACACAGACAGAGACAAGGACACAGACCAACCTGAACCAAAAAAAAAAGAACCGAAACAAAACAGTGACAATAAAACCAAAAAACAAAGAACAAATACACAGCAATACCTCACAAGACAAACTGGCCACTGAAACCGCAAACACAGACAATGGCACCACAACAACCAGAATCCCAAAATAGATGGTGCCTATCATCATTCACAAAACACTCGACTACAACAGACTCATCACATTACTAAATGCAGAAATTAGACCGCAATACAAGATCACTTTCACCCAGCAGGGAATAAAAAATTTCTAACCACAACACATGCATACAACACAGCTAAAGATGCACTAAAAAAAAAAAACAGAACATCCATTTCCACACCTTTTCACCAAGAGAAGAAAAATCCCATTCAGCCATCCTCAAAGGACTACCTGCATCCATCGACAATGACATCATAAAACAGGAACTGACAGAGCCCCACATTCACTTTCAATGCATAGAACAATTTACTTCCGAGGCAGGACAATGACCAGAGATAACTATTCGGAAACAAGGAATATTCAAAGTGACAATACCTTACTACAAGACAGAGCTACTACACAAAATTGACGAAATCAACAGGACAACAGTGTACTGGGAAGAATACCAGCCACGAACTGACGACATCCCCCAGTGTGCCAACTGTCAGAAGTGGGGACACACAAAACACAACTGTGCCTGGCCAGCCAGATTCATCAAATGTAAACAGGAAAAACCAGAAGAACACCACCACACCAAATCTTGCCTGAAACCTGCCACCATACCAGCTCACTGTGTCAACTGTAAAGGCCCACACCCAGCAAACTACAAACAGTGCCCATCTTTCCTTGCAGCAAAGAACTCGAGGCCAAAATAAATCACAACACAACAGAAAACAAACCTCAACCAATGACACACAACATACAAGACAAACAAGAATTTCAACAACTACCACGAGTCAACTACTGGCAACAACGACAAGCTGCATTTAATGTGGAACAAGCACAACAAACATAAAACTCAAATACCATCACACAACAAAACTCACCAAACCACACCTGCACCCCCACCTCTGCTCACTCACCAACAAACACTAAACAAAATACAACTACACCAGTCCAAAAAGCACACAAGAACACAACACAATGAAACAACAATACATTCAACCAGACAAACAATCAGTCACATCTACCATAAATGACATCAAAGAACTTCTTGACTTCCTCAGAGACCCCCTTATCATGGACATGCTCACGCACTTCCGACCATAGATGGAACAAACAAGACTGGAGATGGACAAGGGACGTAGGAGACGTATAGTACTGGAAACAACATCAACCTACTTGGCACAAGACTATGACTTAACGACGACAGTCCCCCACCATCAACCTCATGTACTGGAATGCAAATGGAATAAGGACACAAATGTACGAACTTGAACAACTCATAGACTCACATGGCCCAGACATACTACTAATCAACGAAGCAGGACTAAAACCACAACATAGACTTCACGTATTCAATTACGAAACTTACAGAAATGACAGAATAGGAGCACTGAAAGGAGGAACAGCTATAATAGTAAAAAGAACATTACAACACCACAGAATAAATCTGCCCTCGCTCGACCACATTGAAGCTACAGCTATTTCTGTACGTACTGGAAGAACTGGCATTGTCTTCATAGCAGCATACAAACCCCCACCAAACATAATAACTAACGAAGACCTAGACAAACTAATGGAACACCAATCATACTTCTCCTTAGCAGATGATCTAAACAGCAAACACTCGGACTGGAACTGCAGACAAACAAATAGAGCCAGACGAAACTTAAAAACCCACATGGAAAATAATAATTACATGCTAATAATTCCAACAGAACCTAGCTTTTATTCCAATAGGCACAATATAGAACCTGACACACTAGACATTATTCTTCATGACATACACATAGACATAACACCAACAGTACTTACAGAACTGGACTCGGACCATCTGCCAGTAATATGCGAACTGAAACTCCACAGAAATAACTACACAACAAATCCAAAGAGAGGCATTCCAGTGCATGACTGGGAGGCATACAAGACCATTATAACTGACATAATGCCATGCCCATAATCGATTTCAACTACAGCCGACATCGACACAACAATAAAAATATTCACAGACACAATTAGTGGGACAATACAAAAGACAACCACTTCACAATCACCCTCTTTTTCAAGGTTTAAAATATCTACCTGAAATGCACAATGCACAATCATGCACAAAAGAGAAGTAAGTCGCATGTACCAACGGACCCGCACTCAGGCCAACAGGGCAGAATATCACAGGACCAAAGCCAAATGAGACGAAGACTAAACAAACTCTGGAGCCAATCATGGGGTATCAGACGCATCAGATGACAGAAACAAAATGTGGAAAATCATGCGACAATTAAGAGGAATGATCAAAAGAGCACCGACCCCAGCCATCATGACACCCGATGGAACAATTTATGACCCAAAGGGAAATCAAATGCTATAGCTGACTCTCTACAAAAACAAATTTCTCCCAACGAAAACCCGCAAGACAGACACTTCACAATCTATACTACCCACCACCTGCAACAATTCCGAAACCAACCAAACCAAACAGAACCAAACTTGACTACAGAAGCCGAAATAATAACAACTATCAAATCTCTCCCCAAAAGCAAAGCCCCAGGACCAGACAGGATAAGAAATGAAGCACTCCACCACCTCCCAGACAAAGCCATAACCTTCTTAGCCATTACTTTCAACGCTATAAAAAACGCTTAACTTCTTCCCACCATCATGGAAGACTGCACTAGTTGTAACAATACCTAAACCAGACAAAAACCCACTAGTCTCTGCAAACCATCGACCAATAAGCCTCCTCAATACTATCAGCAAACTGTTTAAAAATATCTTACTTCAAAGACTCTGGACTGAAACAGACTCAAACAACATACTACCACACATGCAATATGGTTTCTGAGCCAACCACTCAACTATCCACATAATGATGACTTTAGCGGAAGATGTTACTTTAACATTCCAAACATGACAGGAAGCCATAAACAGCAACAAAGACAAAGCATACACACTCACAATATTCTTGGATGTCGAAAAAGCATTTTACAGAGAATGGCACACAGGACTTCTCCACAAAAGGACCACACAAGGCTAAAGTGACTGTTACATCAAACTCCTACAAAGCTAGCTGACTGACATATCACTAGTTGTAACACTCGATGGAGTGGAATCGGAGACAAAACCAGTGATAGCTGGAGTACCACAAGGCACTACACTTTCCCCACTACTCTACTGCATATACACGGCTGACATACCAATGACAGACTATGTGAAAACACTTATATTTGCAGACGACACCCTACTATACAAAACAGACAAAAACTTAAGATATGCCACAGTATGACTCCAAAGACAACTTGACCACCTGAAAACATGGCTTACAAAATGGTGCATTAAAGAAAACGTGACAAAATCGGCTGCCTTAGCAATGACAAGACGGTGGACAGTATGGCCACGCAAAAACTTGACACTATTTGGAGAAGACACACCATACACAGCAACAACACACTACCTAGGACTGACCATAGACAGGAAATTAACATGGCAACCACACACCACCAAAGCAAGACTGAAAGCAAATGCAATGTACAGACTTCTATATCCCATACTGAAATCAACAAGCCTCACACACAGAACAAAAGTTACCATATACAAAGCCATCATACAATCTGCCAGGTTGTATGGATGTGAGGTCTGGGGAGACACGGCGCGTACACACATCAAAGCCATACAAACCACCCAAAATAAAATACTACGGACTGCCATGGCAGTAACACGACTTAACCAACTGACAAACTGCATGACAGAGCAAAGACAAAGAAAATCACAACTATCATAAAGGACAGGAATACAGACTTCTACCACCAAACCAGTAACCACGAGAGCCCCATCATACAAAGACTAGGTACCTATGACATAGACAACACCCAGAAAGCCAAAAGACCTAAGCTAAACTAATGACAGGCCAAGCAAATCCACAACTAACTCACAACTATCAAAACATCAACCAGCCAGCAACATATGAGAAACAGAGAGCAAGTACAAGGCAAATAACCAGAGCACAGAAAATATAGTAAATTAAAACAGGAATTAAGCATACAGGCGCAGGACAATTATTAGCAGAGAGCGGTACCCACTTGTACGCATGGTCGGTAAAAATCACACCCATTACAATCAAAATGCACCACCACTAAAATTGTTTTCTACCCCATCTCATGTCACCAACCATCAACGAGAACTAATCAACTGAATTTTACTTCCAGGATCTCACCATTTCGCTTCACCATCCACCCCAAAGATGACCAAAATCACCGCATTCCGCATCACCATCAACCACCAGAAACTAATTACCCAGCCTTTTCTTCTAGGTTCTCGCCATTCCGTTTCACAACTCACCCCCAATATGTCCAACAGCACACAATTCAAAAGTAAATTCAACAGAGCAGATTAATGAGCATAAAGTCATTACCATTTCTATCACAATACATCACCATAGTATAGTCAAGATCAACTTAACTAGAAATTGCTACTAAAAACTGCTCTTCATACCCATTTCATTATCACCCACACCCTCACTTTCTTTTCCAGAACCACACCATTTAAATGACAATGCACCCCCAAGATGCCACAACAATCAGAAGAAACAAGGATTTCGGACAATTAAACTAAACAACTGTAAAATTAAAATTAGAAGGCAGGTGCACTTGCCAGCAGTTGAGAACCCTGGCGAGGAAAAGCCTGGAGTAGGGAGCTGCAGCGACCTCCCAGGCGGCCCTAACCCCGAGAGCTTGAGCACGCTTTGCGGGTGCAAGTGTTAGGTCAGGTCAACTGGACAACCCTGCAAGTGGGTGTGTACAAACGACACCGGGGAGTAAAAACTTTAATGATGTCGTGGGAGCACCAATCACGTGTGGGCGTCTTCAGGTACTTGACACCACAGGACCTCACATGGACTTCGTGAGAGCAGGATTCTCGTGCATGCTGCCTCCTGGGTCCGCTGTGGGCTAGGGCCAACCTCAACATGCCAAAGTCGCCAAAAAGTGCCATTACCGAACTGGGAAGGGTCTGGACGGAAGATACCAGAAAGGCTATGCTGAGTACGGATCAACTGAAAATTCTCCCCCGGCAAGGCTACCTGACAAGAGGGAGTAAAGGGAGGCCCGAAAGGTGACCTGGAATCCCAATGACAGTGTAGGGATTTGGTGGCCCTGGAAAGTCACCCCCACACTGAGGGGGCAGATCTGCAGCTGGGTCTGTCCCCGGCGATGAGAAGCGGCGGCGGCAGCTAAATGTCAATAAAAAGTAGATCTATGAAATATAAAAAAATGCATGTAATCCTTATCTTGAATTTACACTGGTCAAAATAACAAGGAAACAAGAGCAAGTCAACTGAATATAAAATGTGATTGTATTAATAACTACTTGCATAGTATTCATCGTATATTTTTCTTCGATGAAGTACAAAAATTCAACCATTTGATTTATATACATCACCCTAACAAATACAACAGGAATTTAAAAAAATTCTAAAAGTATACAATACACACAGCTGTGACCACATCAATGATAAAAGGTAGGGCCTACAATGTAAACAAAAATTCAACTGTGGTGGATTTTATCTAAACAATTTTTGTATGACAAGCATAAAAATTGTAAAAATAGCAACAAGCACGGTACTAACTTGCCACTAGCACACTTAAATTAACATTTTAATTAAGTAATTTCACCAACAACAGTTTGTAAGGGTTTACCATACAGTAGTTCCAAAACACTGTTCTTGATTTGTTTATTTACTATAATGCCAGTTTATGTTTGAAAGGAAAAGCAGTAATTTTTACTTACCTTATTTCTCTGCACTATCATACTTTTCCAAGGCTTGGGAAAGGAAATGAGGAAAACGGATTTATTATAATAATAAATCGAATTGATTTTTCATATTTACACAAAGATTGATTTAGTGATTTACAACACCTTTGTTAATATTTTCATCAATAAACTGCAATTAGCATTTTGATGGTCACATATACACCACTTCAATATACATATAATTAATTTAATTATACAAACCCTTGCCACTCCAGTCATGGGAAAGCTACTTATATCGAAAATTTAACTTCATTTGGCTATTAACCTCCGCTTTTTATACCAAACTGTCGCTAGCTCTCTCACAGGGAGCTCGTGACAGTACTTCACAAGTCCTGAACTTTAAAATTCCTCGCTGATAAAATCAATTAACTTCACCACTCTCTTTTATCCCGTACAGGCAGGGAAAAAGAGAGTAAATATCAGTTATGGAAACAGCTCCCAGGCGCTACCCTGGGAATCCTGTACAAGATTGCTAGCCTTGCAGCAAAAAATATGTCTGATGGGTGCGGAGGGGGGAGGGGGTTAGCTTCTCCTCGCCTCCGCAATCTAACTGAGAACCAACTGGGTGGCCAAGGTCCCTCACAAGGGACCGATCTACCCCCGCGCTGAGGGAGTAGCGTCCCAGTGATGTAAAATGGCAGTGGTCACATATAAACTCATTTATAATTTTCTCTGTTGTCATAATTTGCCAACATTACTGGCTAGATGAACTCTATAACCTTAGCCAGCTTGCTACGAGGTTTATTTTTTATCTATGCCAATTGCCACTAAGTTCAAATCTACAATGAAACTTAAAAACGGTTTGTTGCGAACGAATGTTACTAAGGAACTAAGGAGAGGAATTCAGAAGAGGGAATCTGTTCAACATAATGGAGATGTACGGTACGCTAGTGCGATAGCTCCGAGAGGATGTCTAGTTATCTACAAGGACCAATGACGAGATGATGTCAGATGGACATAGCAGAGGCGCGGCGCCCACGACTGGAGTCGTATTATTCTGAGGGGAGATGATGAATCGGTGAGATACCGATATCGCTTCCAGACGTTAATGGCAGACATGCAGCCATCTCTGTTTGCTGAATCATTGTCAAGTAATGTCTCCATTCATTACCCAAGGTGTGTCCTGCCGTCCAGTGTAAGTGAATAAAAAGTAACTTTCTTATCTTCAGCAATTTCTAGAATAAAAGCTGTACTAGTAATGGAACTGATCACTTCGCTACCTTTTCTTGTGAAAGATAAAAATATGTCCCAGTGGTCTGTAGAAAATTTGAGTCTCAAGCATGTTCTGCCGACGAGTCAAACACGAATCATAAATAAAATACAGCATTAATTTGGACCCTATTCAAACATTATCATTATGTAGTCTGGTTAACTATGTTAACTGTGGTGATCTGTTGGGTAGAACCTGAATTTATGACACTGGTGGCAGAATACTATTATTAGTAAAATAATTTAATTTTTATTATATTTTAACTGGAGTACACATGTCCTGCTGTGTTAAGTGTTGTATTGTTTTATTGTTTCCCTCGCATATTCCCAGTAAATGCTTCAAAGATATCGTTTTGTTTTCCTTATGTAAAAGAATTGCTTAAATCTCTATAATTTAAGTAGCAATTATAATCTTGGAGAGATGGTATTTGTGTGTTCATTTGATGTGTTCATGTCCGTGCATGCTTTACAATACCTGGATAATCTTTTTTGCAAGTATCTTACTGAGGTAGTATCACACGACTTCCAATTGTGGTAGCATTCAACGTCTTCCAAATACTGGCCCCCAAGCGCAAAAATATCGTAAAAGAACTGATCCCGTCTGAACTCATAGACAATATACACCTATCAGTTACTACAGTACTATAATTCGAGTATTACATTTAAAAACTAACATGTTATTGATATTATTATTTATCAGCAAGAAAAGCAGTCTTCGTAAAAGTGAAAAAACCAAATCCAAAACTTTGTTATTGCAGGGAAATTCCATCAAGTACAAAAAACAGCAATTCCACAGACCACTATAACAAGATATTCAATTTAAATAAGTGAGAGTACAAAGGCTATGTAATAAACCAAATATAAATTGTACTAAACAAAATGTGTACATTAACTGTAGGTTACACTGAAAAAAACACAAGCAGGCCTACTCAAAAGTGCATTCAAATAAAATTGTTACAACTGTGTACCAAAAAATATCACTAATCATACAGAAGAAACACATCACAGATGTTAAGTCATCACTTACTCGCAACAAATGAGTAGCATAACTTGAATGGGGAAACAATTCCTAAACAAATGTAACTTTAATTACATTTCTCTAAAAAGAATTACGAGTAACAAGTCACCTAACAGTCTTGATACTTTCCCCTTATTTACACCATTTTTTTCATTTCTCACTAGAAAAGAGTAAAATATGGGTTCTATTGTAATATACTATAGCCTATTGCTGTTCACACACACACAAAACAAAGTGACTATTTAAGAAAATTAATATATATTAAATATATCAGCGTACTATAGTTAGTACCCATTAAAAATAATTAGTTTGTTCCAATCTTGCATTTTGCTTTCTGACCTGGCAACTGATTTCATACAAATATAATGTACACTAATCTGATTATAATTTTCATCTACTGCACGAATAAAATGAATAAAGTTGTTGTTCAAAGGTTCCTGATTGTTTGAAGGTTCATCCAGGTAAGCAAAAATATGCTTTTTAAAGTCATGTGGTGTTCCAATACAAAATACACAAGTCTGGTCACTGTAAATTTCTTCAGTAGATATTTCCCATTACTTTCTGCAAGTGTAGTTCGAATCACCTTCTCACATATTTTCCATACCTCAAGACATTATGGGAAGGGTACAAAAATCTACCCCTGTACTTTTGACGAATTAGTGAATCCAACAAATTTTCTGAATTTTCATACAGAGAGCTCAAACAATTTTCACATTTTATAAATTTACTCAGACGACAAACAACAAATCCAGAAATGTAAATGATTATATGATGTACAAATTCTGTAATTTCTTGTGGATGAAACAAACACAAATGGTCTGTTTCCGGATTGATTATCGTAAGCGCACTTGAGAGCTACCTAGCATGTAATAAATGAAACTTACGGTTTGACATATAATTGTCACGTTTATGAAACAGTTATTTGAAGGCTGACAGTTTACACATTTTTGCCTGTCAATTAAGGGAAACTTGAATTATTTATGACCTTGTCATGTTTGAAAAATTTGTCATATTTGACATAATCGTTGTAATGTCACACCTGTTATGTTTTATTAAATAGGGCCCTGACGTGGGTCACTACTCGCCCTTAGCACTTCCACACATAAAAGTATCACACTGTCAAAATACCACCAGCCAGATAGTGCCAGTGTAAGTTTCATATTCATTTACACATGGACACATTGATGTATGTAACCTACAACCTAAAAAACCCCACAGTAGGGAGTAATGTGAATACCAGGTAAATTGCAGGGTAAAAACGTAAAAAGTAATCACACAAGAAGCCTGTTGTTTTCATTCCTTACTAGAACATAACCTCACAATTCAGTCTGCACACATCTGGAATAAAGAAAATCCCAACTACACATGCATATAAATAGCAAAAGCTATAAAATAGAGCCACTATCTATCTGCTGAAAGTGTGGCGGATGTGCAGAAAATGTTGTTGGGGCAGCACTTTCTCACAGTCGTACATGGCACAGAGATGTCCTATAGAAACAATCTTCAATGAAGTGACACGATCGATGAACACTTGCTTTGCTACCTTTCTTGCATTCCTGTTGGTACACCTATACACTATACAAGACGATATTTCGCTTCACTTTCACAGGTTAATATTGAAACTGAAGTCCATTTCACTACAGCACATTACACATGTAAAAAAGTAGAAGTAATTAGGCATCATATGAAATTAGGAACTAAAACTACAACTTGTTGTGTATCACATATATACTGCTCTCAAGCGACAAGAATGTTTTTAATAAAAAGGAAACGTTTTTGCGTCAACCGCTATAAAACTCTTATGGGAAAAAAAAACTTTCTTCAAGTCAAAATATGGCGGACGTCTAAATTATTTCCGTCTTTTGAACACATTTCCTTGGCGAAAAGTACAAATCATGTTCTATCTGTACCTTCTCTAATCTATGGGTATACATAACAGTAATCGATTTGTTAATATATTTCCGCAGTCAATTGTTTTGTGGTCATGATGCCGAAGAAGAGCGGTATCATTGCGTGTAGCTCGTGATGGATATAATTGTCGTTGTGAAGGTATGTATTAGGTTTAAGTTTTCAATTTACGTTAATTTATAGGCTGTAGTACCTCTTCAAATTTTTTGTCGATGCATGGCTTTTACATTATAATCTTGACACATATTTGTTGTATGAAAGTTGCAGTTATTTTGGGAAGGTTGTAGTTTCTGGTATGTTAAAACTTACCTGTCCCTTTATTACCTATGTATACATATATTAATTTATACATAGATTAGAATATGTAGTAATATTTGCATAGTTATACAATTCCATTTATTGCAAGTACGAATTTTTTAAAGAATATGTTTAGGAAGGGCCCTGCTACAATTACCATGTCTACTGTTGTTGGATGTCCTCGGTCCTCTGACATCGCGAGCACAGATTGGCACATGTGATCATGTGACGTCATGAGCCATCTCCCCGCTTTACCTCTGTTGATCATAGACTAAAGATAAGACCTCTTTTTCGTTTTCTGCTCATGTACCCAACATTGACCTACCCCACAGGAACTTAACTGTCAAAGTCATATGGTCAACAGTGATGAACGTGTTTGTTTTATTTCTAAGTGACAACCGCTATTGTATTAAGAAAAATATTTTTACCAGTTGAAACTTAATGAAACTGCATTACAAGTTGACTAGAGCAATTATACATACATTACAAAGCTCTTGTTTATTAAACTGTGTTCTAACCTCAAGCCCAATCCATGCCATTTCTGCTAGACGTGTAGGCAGAAATGCAGTTCAATGTTGGAACACGGAGAATGGTTGTGCGCAGTCAGCGAGATCTGTCTACCTCATCTATAGTTTATGCTGCAGATTGGTCAATTTCTAATTTTTGTCCTCTGTTGTTCCCTGTCCTTGGTTTTCCCCATTCCTGTAGCCTTTTCTAGATGAATAAGAAGAATTTTTTACAAGTGAAAAATGCGCAAAATCTGTAATAGTAAACAAAAACAGTTGTAAACATAGACATCAAAGCGAATGTTAAGTGTGCCAGTACCAAGCAGGACTCACATTGTAAATAATAAATATGCACTTGCAGTACGGTGTGAATTATCCAATGGAAACAGGAATTACAGAAATACAAAATTGAGGGAAAATTTATTCCAATGAAGGAATTTTATGTGAACAATCATTTGTCAACATTGTGCAACATTTTTCTGACCGGAGCAGTTTCCCCACGCCCAGTTCCCAGCCACTTGTAATTGTAGTATCCCACGCCGAGCGACATGTCACTCTGGAGGGGAAGAATGTTGGCAGGCGTATCTCATCTTACCTCTTTCAACGTATAGGTCACCCCGCTCGCTGGTTTTTCAGTGATTGTAGGGCAGTAGTCAGTGGCGTGCTGGTTAGGAAAGAAGTATCCTATAGGAAGGCAGTGGCTGCCAGTGAGGTATATGAGAGGGTGTGTAGGGATTTGGGGGCTACATTTATAGATAGTAGGAAATGGGTAGGCTGGGAAAGTGTAGAGAGGGACCAGGTTCACTTGACCGAAAAGGGAAAGAGGATTCTAGGTGACCTGCTAGGTAGAGAAGTAGCTGGCTGCATGGAGAGGGTCAGGGCAGAACAGCAGTTGTCGAAATAGCAATCAGTTAGAAGCACGGAAACGGAAGGGGATAGAAATGGAGAGGATAGCATTGATGAGGCCGCAGATAGGAGGTAAGCAATGTAGAATGGTAAAGCAGAGTACTAGTTTAAACATAATGGTGGTGAACTGTAGGAGTGTGTACAACAAGCTGGAGGGCTTCAGGGGAAAGGTTGAAGGATATGGGGCGGATATAGTGGTAGCTGTGGAGACTTGGTTGACTGAGGAAGTACTGGACATAGAGTGTAGGCAGGATGAGTTCACCATCTTCAGAAGAGACAGGGATGGGAGAGGAGGAGGAATAATGGTGTGTGTAAGGAAAGGGCAAACAGGGGCGGTAGAATGGGTTAGTGAGGATGTCGAGGTAATGGAAATTAAATTGAGTGGTAGTAGTAATAGGAGTATTACTTTGCTGGCAGCGTATAGACCACCAGGACAGGGATGGCAGGCAATTGAGTTGATCAAGGACAGGGTTGATAGACTAAAGGACAGGCAGTGGGTTGTTGTAGCAGGGGATTTGAATATGCCAGGGGTGAAATGGGTAGAGATTGCAGAAGGAATGGGTAGCATAATGCAGAGAATGGCAGCACAGTTAGTCAACAGAGGATTAGTCCAAATAGTAGAAACACCTACAAGATGGAATGAGGAGGGTGTTGGGTCAGTGCTGGATGTGGTGTTGGTCAGACCTAGGAATGCTGTAGTTGGTGCAATAGTATTGGATGGTATAAGCGACCATCAAATTCCGGTTGTAGAAATTGGGATTGGCAGGATGAGAGAAGTGCAAATGGCAGAAAGGTTGGTGTGGCAGTATGGGAGAGGAGACAAGAAGGGGGCAGAAATCTTCGTGAGAGACAGGTTTAAAAAATGGTCTATGGGGGAGGGTGTAGAGGGGTTGTGGAGGGAGTTTAGAAGATTAATGGAGGTTATGTTGGAGAAATTTGTGCCAATGAAAAGGTTACGGACTGGGGGAGATCCCCCATATTATGGACAGGAGATTTTGAAAATGAAGAAGAAGTGCAGAAAATTACATGCCAAGTGGAGAAATGAAGGGATGTTAAGATCTAAAGAAATGAAACGAATGGGTAGGGAGCTTAAAAGGAAGATCAAACAGGCAAAGAATGTATTTCTGGGGAACATGGTGGAAGAAGGAAAAGGCAAGGAATGGGGGAAATTGTTTAGATATGTTAGAAGGTTAAGGGGAAGAGAGGAAGGGATCCCTCTGCTAACAGGAAGGGATGGTAGGCATGTGACAAATGACCAAGAAAAATCGGAGATGCTGCAAGGACAGTACTTGTCAGTGTTTGAGGCAAAGGAGGATTGGAATAGGGGGACAAACAGGGTTCGGGGGGTGTATAGTGAGTTTAAGATGAGGGAGTGGGGGATAGAAAAGGTAATTAGGGGTTTGGAGAGCAGTTAGGCAGGGGGACCAGATGGGATAGGAAACGCAGCACTAAAGTTTGGTGGCAAGGAGTTGGCGAAATATTTAGAAGTGCTGTTTAAAAAGTCCTTAGGAGAGGGCAAGTTACCACAAGATTGGAAGGATGCTATGGTGGTACCTATACACAAGCAGGGAGAGGATAGAGGGTGGCCTGGCAGCTACAGACCGGTGAGTCTTACATCAAGTACAGGAAAAGTAATGGAGAGGCTGGTGGTGCAGTATGTGGTGAGGGTTATGAACAATAGGAATTGGTTGGAGGAGTCCCAGCATGGTTTCAGGAGGGGTTACTCATGTGAGACTCAGCTGGCTGGGTTATTAGAAGATCTGGTGCAGGTAGTTGATGAGGGGAAGCAGATGGATGCCTCCTTCATAGATTTTGAGAAGGCATTTGATAAGGTGCCCCATGGAACATTGATGAGGAAAGTGGAGGCGCTGATACCAGACAGGGCAGTGGAATGGATAGGGGACTTTCTCAGGGGGCGAAGGAAGAGGGTGAAAGTGGGAGAGGCAATATCGGAGGAAGAGGAGGTTACGTCAGGGGTACCACAGGGAAGCGTGCTGGGTCCTTTGTTATTTACCATAATGGTAAATGACATGGGTTTGGGGATTAGAGGAAAAATAGGATTGTTTGCAGATGATTGTGTTGTATATGCTGCGGTGGGAGAGGGGGCGGAAATTTGCAGGCAGACATTGATAAGATATGGTTGTGGACCAGAAAAAATAAAATTAAGTTAAATGTAAGTAAAACGAAGGTAGTGAGGTTCACAAGGAAGAAGAGGATAAGCAGGGACATGTACAGATGGGAGGGACAAGAGATAGAAGAAGCAGCAGAATATAAGTATCTAGGGATTGCACTGCAGGGAGACCTCAGGTGGAAAAAACAGGTAGAGAGGGTGGTAGCAAAGGGAAGAAGGGCTCTGGGTGTGCTGGGAAGGGTGCTGAATGGAGTCAGCTGTGAGGTGAAGGAGAAGGCGTATGGCACAATGGTACGGCCAATGTTAGAATATGCTGCAGCAGTATGGGACCCGTATGTGGAGGTGGAGGTGCGAGAACTGGTTAAGGTGCAGAGAAAGGCAGCAAGATGGGTGAAGGGTAGGTGGAGAAGGCAAGGGCAGGATGATGAGGAAGAAGGGAACTATAGGCCATCAGTGATGATGAAAGAAATGGGGTGGAGCTCATTGAAGGACAGGAGGAAAGTTGAACGGTTAGTCAGGATGTACAGGGTAGTGAATGAAGAGGGAGGATGGGGAGGGCTACACTGCAAGCTAAGTAAGGGGGTGTTTAGGGGAAGAGGAAACAACAGTGAGAAGCTTTAGAGGGTGTGGAGGAGAACGGAGCGCGGTAGGCAGTCCATGCTTGTGAGGTCTGTGAGGGAGTGGAATGTGTTGAGGGAGGAATTGGTATCTGTGAGTGCGGTTGGTAAATTCAGGAAGGGAGTGGAAAAGGAGTTGGTTGGGTGGAGAGTTGGGAGAGCTCGCCACCGGGCGGTAGCCTAATTGCGAGTGTATGTATGTATGTATAATAGTTTGGTGCGTGATGAAGTGATCATGTCGACTAGGTATTCATCTCGTTACGAATCAGACTTTCCATGGGCTTCAGAAGACACTAAAGATAGAGGCAGCGCGTTGTGCAAAATATGTGTTAAAAGTTTTAAAATACTTACAATGGGCAGGGGAGCGTTTCTAAGCCACGCAAAATCTGAACTGCATCAAAAAATTCTTGCTAATAACTCGAGAAACTTGCAAGTTACTGCATTCTTTTCTGCATATTCGAACCAAACCGCAACTATTTCTTCTTGCAGCATATGTACGTAACAATTGCTTGTAGTATTTTTTACTGCTGTGTGTGTTAATCATCCCAAATGTTTCACTTGATCTGAACATTTAAACTAAAAATGTAACATACCATTAGCTTTATTTAACTGTAGAAGTTTACAGCATAGCTTTAATTGTCACCCACCCGCACATTAGGAAGCTATAAAGCTACGAGTCGGTAACGCCTCGCAACTGCTGACTGCTAGATTGTTCGTAGCTTCCCTGCAATCATCGTATGCCTCCCATGTCGCTTGTAACGATACTTCTCTCCTTCATTGTTGGCGTCGTATAGTCAGAGATGGGAGTGATGCCCACGTTACTAATTTCATTTAATCTGCAAATGTCTTTCGAATAAAATGACAGGGCCAGGTGAAAGTCTATTTTACCATCCCCTTGTCTCGATGTTAAAACACTAAAACTACCATTAACTCAATTATATATTAATTAAATATAAAATATATATGTTTTAAAAACGAAAGCTGTCCAGAAATATTATTAACAAGTCTCATTATTATAAACAAAATGTGAGATGTGCTAGGTTAATTTTCTGTTTGCTGTTGAGTAAACTGGGCAATTTATATAAATTATATAAATTTGTTTTAATATGGACACGTGTTTAGAATAAAGTAATATAAAGACGTATAAATACATAATGTTGTTATTGCCTATAAAAGTTTGAACTTTGCTCAGCGTGTCTAATTTAGTGAGCTTTGCATTCAGTTTCAGTTGCTTCTCGCCAGAAAACCAGGTTATAAATAATATTTTAATAAGCAGCCAAATTCAGAATAAATTATACCCTAGATGTATATAAATACAGCCTCTCATTATCGCCGAAAAAAGTTAAAACTGTGCGACGTAATTTAGGCTCGGGTGTCACTGCTTGTTAGCAGGCCGTAAACATTTTTACAAATGCGGTGTACTGTAATTGGTATGCAAAAATTCATTTTAAGAGTTATTGACGATTGTTTACGTACCAAGGAGACACCCATTAATATCGGAGTCAAGAATGATGGTCCAGATATTTACTGCCACACTGCGCAACCAGTACTTTCCTTTTATTATTTCATATTTCTCCAGAATTGTTACGGTTTTACACTAGCTACCGCTCACTTTGTCTTATCAGGGGTCATCTAAAGTCTAACCCCCTAAAAGTAAGCGAGTTGTCAAATTAAAGAATAAAATCAAAGATAAAACTAGGGTGGACAAAAATGTAATTCAGTATAATCGCATACAAATATAGCCAATAATTGATACTTTCAGTTCCAAACTCAGTGCGGGAAATCAAAATCCAAAAAATTGTCATTAACGTAGTAATGTTACTTGGCCTATGCAAATCTGAATGTGCACGAACACATCACACACACATATGCGCAAATGCGACAATCATTCCACTCGCACATGGGGATAAAAGGAAGTAGGAACCGCAGTCAATAGTTGGCAATGCATGAAAATAGCTCAACTTATGGCTGTCCCTGCTTGTAATCACTGCTGACAGGCACACAGCATATAGCAAGCTGTGCACAGTTGGCTTGCAGATAAGCAGCACACCTCGCACCACCTAGCTAGAGGACAGATTTTTATCTAATCTGCATATAAATTCGAATTTTTTTTATCGGGGGTATATATTGCCTTTATTACAGTTTTTCAAGAATAAATCTTTATAAATAATGTAGATGTACTCCAATTTTTTAATTGGGCTTATAAATTGCATTTATTGCAGTTTTTCAAGGAAAGAACTTTTATAAGTAGTAACTTATTGTATGTGTAAATAATTTTTTTTGTCTGAGGAGGTTATATTGCATTTATATATTCTTTTTAATGGGAACATTGTAAAATATGGTACACTGTACTAAACCAGTTTAAGTGTGTTTGTAAAATCTGGAAAATCCTTAGGATAACCTGGAAAAACCCTGGAATTTTATATTTTCAATAGAGTGGCCACCTGTAAAGAATTTCCACACAGGTCAGGTCTGCAGTATGTTCTTACTGTAACTCATTACTTTAAAAGTTGGCATATTCTCTTGCATGCTAATACACGTTGAGTTGGTTGACAAACTGAGAGTATCCTATGAATGTACTGTCACACTACTGATCACTACATTATAAATGTTGTCAGTTGTGCTATCCAGATACAGGCCTGTATATGTAAGGTAGGGGATTCAAGGCAGTGTGTGTTTATTCTTATTGCCCGGCATACACTTTACCTCACTCCAGTGTCCCATCCTCGCTGCACACTTGACCACACAGCTCACTATACAAAAACATATAACTAGAAATAGGTGAAAGCCTGAGCCCAGGAATAACATTCATCTGTATGACCTTCATATGAGGGTAATTAAATAGAATTAAGAATGTCTGACACACTTCTGGAAGCAGACAAAAGATCTCTCTCTGGTAAATCGGACTAGAAGTCAGACGTGTGAGTAGGAGTGTAATAAAATATGCAGTTACAACAACTCTGTTTTCTGAGTGATATTACATATTGAAATACTAGGACACAAGTAAAAGCACCTATAAAATTAATTATACACCCTATTTTTAATAGTCAAGACAAGAAGACAATTACACTTGGAACAAACATAATAAATTCAGAGCAATTTAGCAACACTTCCACTCTAGTAGACAAATTGATTAAAATAAATTTTCAAACCCATTTAAATGTGTCATCAAACATATTGTGGTGGCTTTTTGATACTGATCTGCTTTTGGGAGGAAAAATAGTACGTTTTATTTATTTAAAAGTGTACTAAAGAACTAGATTGGATTACTAGTTACTCAGGATAAACCACATCTAGAGCTGGCATATAGGATGCCAAACACTTGAAAGAAAGTTTGTGGTAAATGCCAATTTTTGCACTGGGACTACCTTCCTTACAGTCTTGAAATTTAGTTTGTAGTTAAAAAAAATGTAGCTCAGTCAGAAAACTAATTAATTTTCAGCTTGGCAAATGGGTGTAACTATCATTCTCTCAGACAAAATAATTTGCAAGCGGTTAGTTGAATTTAACTTGCACAGTCTGAATAATGTTTCATTTTAAATTCCTTTGCAAACAGATCAGTTCCAAATTTAGTCATCCATTCCAATTAGAAACCAGTTCACATTGACTAAACTTAGCGAATAAGTCTGATTTTATCTCACCATAGTCAATGGAATCCTACAGCTGATCCTTGTTGATAATGAACTGCGTCATCCTTCTGGAAGTCTGCGCGGCCTTTCCGCAAAACTAATTAAGTCCCATCATCGTGCTTTTTCATTTCATCGAACTTCTTTAATGGCTCATAGAGAAAAACACTTACATATTCTACACAAGATTAAAAATTTTACCTAATAATGTCATTGCCGTGGGTAATGGATCAACTCCGGCCCTGAAACATACGGTGATCTATTTGAATATATACAAAGAGCAAGCTAAACGTTTATTGGCAGTACAAAACAAACACTTCCTCCATTCAGGTTTCATCTTTGTAGAACTCGCCTATTTACCATATGAAAAATTTAATAGGAAAATATGTATGTATGTATACAGATTACAAGTCAGCCACGCAAATATTAGATGCCAGTGATATGTGTCACAAATTATTAACAAGCTTTTTTTTACCGAGCCTACTTTGAAATATTTTCTTTCAGTGATAAAATATTATTTATCATAAAAATAAATATATAAATTTTAAACAACAATTCACACCACTATTCAAGGTCAAACATAAATATTTTAAAATTATTTTCCTCCTGAATCAAAACCATAATAAAAATTGGGCCGAACTGTAAATAAATAAATATATATCTTAGAACTGTACCCTCACAATGTTTTATCACCCACATACACAAAGAATGATCTCAACCTACTGTAATGCTGGAAGTGTGACACTTTCACCCTACTTCCCCTTACCTACTGCTACTCACTAAGGGCCTGGCCCTTAAGTCTTAAAGAGTGGTTTTTGTAAGCTCCTTGTTTGTTCCACCTGTTTTTCTCTCTCTGTGGCTCTCGCTATGTAACCACCTATTTTATTACTTGTGTGTTTTGTGTGATGTTGGTTGATGTTTTGCTCTACACACTATACTCACATCTCCTGAGAATTACAGTGTGTATTTACCAAACACCACACTCCACCCTACACTGAAACACAGCAGTAGCAAAATGTATTGTTAACTTACGTTTAGGACTCATTTACCATCTATTCTAATTAGTTTATCTCCACACACACACACACTTTTATTTCTGCACAATAATTAGATTTAACACTTTGCATGCAAATTAGTGTAAAACACTCGTACTAGCTATCTCCATTGTAATTCACAAGCAACATCAAACACCAACTGCATACTCATGAAGTGAAGTTAGCTTCGAATCCCAGCTTCAATTTTACACCGCAAATGAACCCACTGAAAAATAACTAGCGACTTTTCCACTCTACGGGAAATGTGCCATTCAAAAACTGCACATGCCCTAATATGTTAAAATAAGTTTCAATTGGTAACTACCAGCTTAATGACTGCAGATTGCTATTGCCTAAATACTAATAAATTTGTGGCCTATGACGATATGGCAATTCTGGGAGATAAGTTGACGGCCTTCTAGAATTCAAACCTTCCGATGAACAAGAAAAATTCACGCTGTATTATAATAACAGTATCAAATGTATTATTCGTGGCGACTGTGCTCCAGTTTTTGTTGAAAAGCAGATGAACTTGCTACTCAGAACGACTTGACATATTCTGGGAGGCACATTTATGGCCTTTTAAAATCACAACCTCCCAATGAAATAGAAAAATTCACACTGCATTGTAACAACAGCTGCTCAGTGTAGCAAAAAATGTATTAGATTCATGGTGACTGTGCACCAGTTTTTGTCTGTGAGTAAATAAACTTGTCACTCGGAACGGCTTGTGAATTTTTCTGCTTCATTGGAACATGATAATTAATTACTTGTTACATTTTTATTACGTAAATACAGCAGACTTCCAAAAAGCTGATGTAAATATACATCACATGGCAGTGTTTACATTAAGATAAGGCAGGAGGATACACAGCAGTCTGAAAAAAATTCTGCTGAACTTGTGTTTCCGGCTGAGCGGATAATTTTGCTATAGAAGTGCCTAAGTTTGTTGGTTCAACATTGTACAGAACAATATTCATAGTTCGATGTTAATCATAAAGATGCAAGAATAATAATGATACTCTTGACAGTATAAACACATACACATTTATGATTAATTGAAACTATTTGATAAATAAGTTACGTATTCCACTATAGCTTGATCTAGATTCTTCACGCCCACTTTCCCACTTCCTGCGTGCCATTTTTCCTTATTCAAAATGGAAATGCCAAGTTTAAATGAACTACTGAAGCAATGGTTGTGGCTGCTTAATCCTTCACGTGGAACATTCCTCCAGTACTTATAATCTGTTTTATAAATAACATACTGCAATATTGCACTGAAATAAACTATGCAAAGTAAATATATTTATTTCAACCAAATGCAAGGGTGGCAATGCTTATATAATGGTGTATTCTGTGGTATTATGTCTGTAGATAGTTGAGTGAGTGAAGAGATTTGGGCAGCTCTTAACGTCAAGGTTTTGAGAGCTGATGAAGGTGAAGCGAGGTGAGTATGGAGCAGCACCAGAATGAAGGGGCGGGGATATGGGAGATCTCCGAGAAAACCTGCTGACCAACGGCATCGTTCGGCTCAATTTCCATATACGAAAATCCGGGGGCAGCCCTGCCGGGAATTTAACTTGATTCTCCTAGGTGGGAGAGTAGTACTTAGATAGGAATTATTGCAGTGTTGGCATATATATATATATATATATATATAAAAGTTCAGTAATCAGCTTTCATTCAATAGAAATATATACGTAAACTAACTGTAGTGTGTGAACAGTAAATAAATAGTGTGAATGAAATTGTGTAGAAATATCTACTGAATCAATAAATTAATAATTACTTTGTGTGGATAAACTAAGACCTTTAAAGAGAGAGGAAATTAATTACTATTGCAAAGAAAGCTTCGTTCATTTCTCAAAGGTGCGGGTGATGCCAGCGAGAAATGCAAGCACTGGGTGCCTACACAAAGCCACGTGCTTGGCGGCATGAGAAAAATAAATAAATATAATTTTAATAGATGTTGAAATAACTGAATTGCACGTAATTTAGTCACACTGAGCTTACTATTTTCGGTGTAAGATGACACATTTATGATACATAGGAAATATGCCATATGAATGCACACAGACGCATAGGCAAGGTGCATATTTGCAGCACAAATATCATGTAAAAAATGTTCAAACTTGGCAACTCTCAAAACAGGATGCAAGACAAGACAGAAACACTATAGCAATAAGAAATAAAACGAATCCTACACAAACATAACATCTGACCTAGGTGTAATATTCACTTTAATGAAACATTTAAATCAAGACTCATCCTATCTGAAAGGGTATTGAAATTTGTGCCAATTTCATTTATTCTTTCAGATGAAATTAAAACCTGATTATTTTACACTTTAAAATTTAAAACTAATAAAAATTTACCTCTCAAAGAACTTTAGTTACAGGATGCAAATATGTAAGCCTTAAAATTCATTTTTTTAAGCTTAACAGTTTTTAGTGGGAAGATAGTTAAATTTAATTACCTTCTTGGTAAATTTGATGGCTACCTTACTGCTTTAGAAAGATGTCAAACTCAGGACCACTGGTTAAGTTCTGTTACAAAGCCCTTTTTA
Source organism: Dryococelus australis (assembly GCA_029891345.1). Lineage (NCBI taxonomy): Eukaryota > Metazoa > Arthropoda > Insecta > Phasmatodea > Phasmatidae > Dryococelus > Dryococelus australis. The sequence continues at coordinate 250,867,006 of CM056994.1, forward strand.
TCCAGAGAAAAATATTTTAAGAACTTCTGCCACTGCATGTTAATTAATAATAAAACTAAATAAATTAATAGAAACTTAAAACTGTAGCAGTCTTACACAAGCAAGTCAGTTCCATTCAATTGCCACGCTAATTAGCATAGACCTTATTTGTAGAAATCCTCGGAGTCTTAATGTTGAACGTTGGAAATCGTTCCAAAGCTATTTAATCACATGAGTTTCTTCTTAACTGACTGATTGTGACTAAAACTGACACTGTTGCGTCTCTCTCGACATGCTTATCCCTAACCTTATGATGTCGGACTCAGACTGGGGGCTTTCACGACGACACTTCTCTTGTACAGCACGACAATATCAAAATATTAAGAACTACTCTCATTCAAACTGTAAAAAAAATTTAATTAGTTGAGTTAGTAGTGCAAAAAAGCTCCTTAGTTATGGCCTCTGGTAAAATGTCCGGAAAAGGGTGGGCAATAGACCAATATAAACTTTTAAATTCGTCTTAAAATTTCACTTCAACTTGCAACTAGTAATCAAATTTTGAGGTGACTTGAAAGAAATTTCATGGCCTTACATGCTACATGTCCAGCAGACGTAGCATGATGGACGCGTCATCTCTGGATATTATAGGCGCTGGTGCCGAAAGCACAAAGATGTTAATATCTGACATTTAATGGCCTCTTCTGGCATTCACCCTGCACATATAACACTTTTGCCCCTCTCCAGGTGACCCTACCCTTACGTTGAGCAGTCATGCTACCAAAACAAATTAAGCTTGATGGTTCAGTTCTTGACTGGAAAGAGAATACTACAATCAAGACTTTTTGCAAATTCCTCGAGCCAGAAATCATGGATAAAAACTGCCATTAACCCCCTTAACTTAAGAACTCTTAACATATTCAGGTTTTTAATTTTAGCGAAATATTATAAACCCGAATATATTCTGGCATTATTCCAGTAACCAGTAAATACTGATTAACCCCGAAAGTATTCGTTGACTGCTTGTATTTTTCATATGTCACTAGAGAGCAGTTAATTGATAGTTACAGCACCAATAAAGCTGATACGTACCTTGCTATATACCAGCATAGTTCCCTTTGTTAGTTAGAGCACAAGTACATCGCTAGGTGCTGCAATGTGTACGTTTGCGTCTCGAATATTTAGGTTATATCTTTAGCCGCTAGATAGCACCCTAGTTCATGTGGAAGTTAGTTCATAAGTACATTGCTAGATTATACTGATGTTATTGTTTGTCTCTGTAATATTGAAATTATTTTTTCTTCTATTAGACAGAAGCGAAGGAGCACTTTGCTGCACAGTTTATTTCTATAGCCACCGCGAGTCTGCCACTAGATAACAGTAAATGATAATTTTTTCAAGAATAGTTTCGGCCATATTTTTGTTACAAAGCAGAAAAATAATTGCTTAGTTTTTCATCACTACGTTAGTTTCCATGGTCAAAATGTGTGTACATATATACACATCACACTGAATATTTTATCACTTTATGTCGAAACCTTTTAGTTTAAATGTAAAATAGTGTTTATCTGCAGGCGTTATTGCATCATAACTGCTTTGTTTTGATGTGCATACAGTAATATTGCCACAAAAGTTGTGATTGAGATATTTCAAAATAAAAAATGGAAAGTGAAGATGAACTGGACATTGAATTTATTGAATCGGACAGTGAATCTACTAGTGAGTTATAATCAGAATATGAGACTGTTAGTTCAGAATCTTTTGAGGACATCCTGGCAAGTGCTTGACAGTGTGTACAAATAAACACATCTGCTGAACTTCCACCTGCTCCACCAAGGTATCCTTTTTTAGTTGAGCCAGCAGTTCACTTTGAATTCGGTCCTGGCGATGATATCACTCATTACCTCAATGTATTTCTTGATGAACTTTTGAATATTGTTATGACTGAGATGAACAGATATGCAAGAAAAAAAATATATGCCACAGTGGAAAGACCCCACAATAGATGAAATGTGAACTTTCATTTGTGTAATTCTTCTTCAGAGTATTGTGAAAAAAACAAACTACTAACTGTATTGGAGTAAGCATCCTTCAATTGCAACTCAGTTTTTCCGCCATGTCCTCAGTTACAAAGGTTTTCTACAGCTATGCCTTTAGTTTTATTGTAATTTGGTCTACGATCCTGAAAATCACCCGCAACAGAAGCTGAACAAAATCTAGCCAATTCTAGAGTACTTGTATAAAAAGTATAGCAGTGTCTATACCCTAGAGTGTGATGTCACCATTGACGAAAGCTTGGTGCTCTATAAGGGACGGTTAGACTGGGTACAATATATGCCTCTCAAAAGAGCAAGATTTGGGATCAAGGCATTCATGATATGTGAATTGCTAAGTGGTTACTTGTGGTCTATGATCATTTACACAGGAAAGGGTACACACTTTGTTAAAGAATTTGGAAACCTTCCACAGTCCACATAAATCATCATGACATTGATGAAACTACTCCTGAACAAAGGCTACTGCCTAACTGTTGACAGTTATTACAGTTTGCCTCAACTTGCTGACCGTCTAATTGCCAACCGGACAGATGTCTATGGTACTGTGCGCCAGACAAGAAGAGACATGCCTCCATTTTGCAGCAAAAAAAAATTAGAAAAGGTGAAGTTGCAGCTTTTCAAAGAGGGAAAGTGACAGCTTTGAAGTTGAAGGCCAAAAAGGATGTTTACATGCTGACTACTATTCACAATGCCCAAATGGTGAGAGTTCACAAGAGCTGCATAAAGAAAATTAAACCAGTTGCAGTACTGGAGGACAACAGAACAATGGGTGGGGTGGATAAAATTGACCAATACTTAGCTGCAAATCCAGTTCCTCTAAAAGGAGGAAAAAATTATTTTTTCACTTAGTGGAGCTTGAAATGTGGAATGCGTTTGTATTGTACAAGAAAACTGGTGGGCAAAATAATGCTCTTGACTTTCGTGTTGTTACTATTGAGAAAATTATTTCAAACCACGAGAAAGAAGAATTTTCTCCAAAAGCTTCAGGTCATCCATTCAGCAGCACCAACCCTGTGCGTCTGACCAGTCAGCATTTCCCGTCAGTGATTCCTGCCACAGCAAAAAAGAACATCCCACAAGACTTTGCGATATGTGCAACTGTGTTCGTGATGCGAAGGCCAAGAAAGTCAGAAGGAAGTCGCGGTATGTATGTGAAAATTGTGATGTAGCACTGTGCATTGTTCGTTCCATGCTTCGAGTCATTTCACACCACGACGAACATTTAAAAATCAGCTTAGAACTCATAAACACTCAAAAGAGTAAATTTCGCAAAAATACTGTACTGCATTTTAGATGTTGTAAAGCAAATAATTTTTATTTAAAATAATTTTTCACTCTAAATGTAATGAACCAATATATTCGGGGTTTAAATATAGCATTAGTATAAGATTTTATATCTCAAGTTTTACTGGATTTATGACATTTTGAGTGACACATTATTCCATATATATTTCCATATATATTCCTTTCATTTAACTAATTTAAAAATAATAAAAAAATTAGTTTTGAAAAGATTAAAAAAATCTTTTGAATATAACTATAATCTGTTAAAACTTATAAAAACTTAACAGAATAAATTTTGCAAAATATTGCAATTTACATGTCTACCAAAGTAATAATATTAATAGTTTTAATATTGTTCATTTTTAATAATGTAATGAACTAATATATTCAGGGTTTAAATATAACACTATTATAACAGCTTATTGCTCAATTGTGTTTCTATCATTTAATTTAAATGATGAACTGTTCTATGTGTACACACTTCATTTTAATGATAAAAAAAATGGGTAATTGTTGGAAAAAATATTTAAAAATAATTAGTCATTTAAGAGGTTAAGTACAAACTTTCGCTGAAAAATTATGTAAACATTAATCTGCCTTGGGATGGAACTAATTGAAACAATATAATTCAAAAATCCCTATACAATAGAATAGGCCTAATGCTAAGAAAAATTAGTTACCACTCGGATATTAAACATACTTTACACTGAATAATACACAATGAACAAACTTGAGCTTTGAAAAACTGAGAGGTAATTCCTAAATTTACAAAACCAACTAAATAAATTTAATGATGGGTTAGAAAATCTAAATCCTAATCAAAAATGTAAAAAATGCAAATAATATGTTGTGATAATGTAAACAAGGAAATTCTGAGCTTGTCATGTGTAAATAAATATTAAAATATGGGTACTGTATTGTGTACAATGACAATGTGTAGTACAGTAAATTGAACCTGTATGTTTAGTGACACATTTCAACCACCTTCCCATAAAATTCAGCAGAATCCATTTTTTAGTGCAATAATCATTATTACTCCTAGGATTGTAAACTCTACACTTCTTAAATGTACTCAAATATATACACAACTGCTTTATTATTCTACATGATACAGTTATTTGCATGCATTGTGAAGATTTTGACACAGGTTTTTTCAAAAGAACCTTGGTTTATTTAACCCTCTTTAGTTGTAGTACTATCATCCATAATTAATGTCAAACCTTAAAAACATTAAATAAAAGTGGAATGATATTATTTCTATGTCATATGGCTTTGTTTTTACCTGAACTGCTATGCTATGTAAACACTTTATAATATTAACCTTTTGAAACAATTTGTCAAGAATCCTGCCCATTTCAAATGCCACCTGGCTCTGTAGGACTCTACAAGATACATTCAGTTAATTATTTGATTAAACACAATATATTTGGGGCCGCGGTGTCAGTTCTGTTAGCACGCTCGCCTCCCAGCAAGGCGAACCGGGTTCAATCCCCGGCCGGGTCAGTTCTGGATTTTTGCAAGTGGGAATCATGCCAGACGCTGCTGCTAGTTGGCAGGTTTTCTCGGGGATCTCCCGTTTCCCCTTCCTTTTAATTCCTGTGCTGCTCCATACTCACCCCACTTCACTCTCATCGGCTCTCAAGACCTCGCTGTTAAGAGCTGCCCAAATCTCTTCACTCATGATATAGTTTTGCGAATAATTGTACTTCAGCTGTTCTATTTAGAGCAACTGTAAGTAAGCAGAGAAATATTAGAGAAATCATTCTTTTGCCCAAGGATTAGGCATAATTACCTATAAGAGTCTGATTTCTTCAAATTAAAACAAAATAAGTAGCTCTCTGTTGTAATTTCAGTCAGAAGGAACAAAGTTATTGCCAGTTTAAATCAATATCTGCATGAAAGTGTGTGTTGTTGGCAGACTGTGGTATTTACATTTATAAGCATGTATGTTTAGGGGCTAATTTGTGATAGTGTTAATGATCATATTAAACACATTAACAACAAAATGTTTAAGAAGACTGCTCTTCTTTCTGATAAATAATAATAACAGGTTAGCTTTAAACGTAATACTCAAATTATAGTACTGTAGTAACTGATAACAACTAGGTTTATATTCTGTATGAGTTCAGGCGGGATCAGTTCTTTTACACTATTTTTGTCCTTGGGTGCCAGTCTTTAAGAAGACGATTAAATTTTGTAAATTTATTACCTACTGTTGAAATGTGTAAGTGTGGGTGTGTTGGTTGAATGTTACCACAATTTGCAGCCAAGTGATAATACCTCAGTAAGATACGTGCAAAAATGATTATCCAGGTATTGTAAATCATGCACGGACATGAACACATCAAATGAACACACAAATACCATCTCTCCAAGATTATAATTGCTACTTAAATATAGCGATTTAAGCAATTCTTTTAGATAAGGAAAACAAAACGATATCTTTGAAGTATTTACTGGGAATGTGCGACAACGCTTAACACAGCAGGACATATGCGCTTCAGTTAAATTATAATATAAATAAAATTATTTCACTAATAATAGTATTCTGCCACCAGTGTCATAAATTTATGTTCTACCTAACAGGTCACCCTAGTTAACACAGTATGACCAGACCACATAATGATAATATTTGAATAGGGTCCAAATTAATGCTGTATTTTATTTATACTTTGTGTGTTTGACTCATCCGCAGAGCATGCTTGAGACTCAAATTTTCGGCAGACCACTGGGACATATTGTTATCGTTCACAAGAAAAGGTAGCGATTTGATCAGTTCCATTACTAGTACAACTTTTATTCTAGAAATTGCTGAAGATAAGAAAGTTACTTTTCATTCACTTACACTGGATGGCAGGACACACTTTGGGTAATGAATGGAGACCTTACTTGACAATGATTCAGCAAACGGAGATGGCTGCAGGTCTGCCATTATTGTCTGTAAGGGATATCTGTATCTCAATAACTGTTCCTCTCCCCTCAGAATAATGCGACTTCAGTCGTATTATTCAGCCTCTGATACGTCCATCTGAGATCATCTCATCGTCGGTCCTCGTAGATAACCAGGCTTCCTCTCGGAGCTATTGCACTAGCGTACCATCCATCTCCATCCTGTAGAACAGACTCTCACTTTTGAACTCCTCTCATTAGTTCCTTAGTAACATTCGCTTGCAACAAACAGTTTTGAAGTTAAATTGTAGATTTGAACTTGGCGGCAATTGGCATAGATAAAAATATACCTCTTAGCAAGCTGGCTAACGTTATAGATTTTGTCTAGCCAGTAATGTTGGCAAATTATGGCAACAGAAAAAATGATAAATAAGTTAATATATGTGACCATCAAATTGCTAATTTCATTTTGTTGATGAAAAAATTGATAAAATTCTTGTAAATCACTGAATCAATCTTTGTTTAAGTATAAATAATTAATTCAGCTTATTATTATCATCATAAATCCATTTTTCTCACTTTCTTTTCCAAACCTTGAAAAAGTATGATAGTGCAGAGAATTATGATAAATAAAATTATTAGTTTTCCTTTCAAATATAAACTGGCATTAAAGTAATTAAACAAATCAAGAACAGTGTTTTGGAACTACTGTAAGGGCAAACCCTTACAAATGTAAAGAGTTTTCATTGTCTAGAATTCTACATTATCATGTTAATTGTGATTAGTAAACTTAGAAGACATAGTTTTTTTTGCACGATCAGCGTTAGGTCTACTGCATAAGCCTCAATTAATAGAATTTATAATGCAAACTTATGTGTGGAAATTACCCTTTCTTTGAGTAGTCTATGGAATAAACTCTAAATAGCACTTGTTTTAAAGCCAAATTAAGTATTCTATTAATTTTGGTTTTATTCTCTGTGGAATTTGATACGTCAAACAAGACAATACTGAACATGGGGCACTAGATGAATTGATAAAATAAAATCATCACTAAATTACAACATAACGTGTCACTGTTACTTTATCTGTACGATTGTAATAAAATGCACTAAAAACTATACATTTATGATGTTCAGATGTCAGACAAAAAATTTTATTCATCAAGAGTAGCTGCAGATAACAAGAAATATATTGAAAATGAGGGGATGTATATTGTACTGCTTATGTTAGGATGTGTAGGCTTGCCCTAAGTACATCAGTGCGTATACTAGTTACTAAGTTTCCTGTGCAATATTTCAAAGAAAATTTTAACATGGTAAGGCAGAAATCCAAAACAAAGTTTTCAAGAATACTGAAAAAATTTGTCAGAAATTTTTACTACAAATAGCTCTGCTTAATTGTAAACTGTTATGTATTTTCAAAGATACCCAACTTACTTAATTAGAAAATAAAAAATTGAACCCCAATTGGCTCAAATTAACATTTTTGAAGCAGGCCATATGTAACAAATTAATATATGTTTTATCATTAAGAATATTTATTTGCAACTAGATGTGATCACTAAATGCAAGACTTTTAGGCAAAAATATAGAATACAAATACAGTAAAAATTGTGTACCACATTTAAGGTTCACTATTTGTGTCATTTCGGGCTTCGTTTAAAAAATATGACATGTGATTGGAGCACACAGTTCACACTATGATGCCGCCTTGTTAATCTGACCTTAAGTCATGTTACACTGACTGACATGAAAGAAATTCCTTACTTGTGCCTGTCCAACAAACTGTAGTACTTGCTGATGGGGGTTGGTTTATGATTTCATGGCTCCTTTAATGGGGCTGCATACATCATAGCAGAAACCAACCCATAAGTGCTAGTTAGTTAGTACTGGTGCACATAGTGTTTGATCACAAGAGTAGATGAATATCAAAACATTTTTTTATTTTCTAGCTTTTTGGGCTCCTTATGAAGTGGGTCCTGGGGCAGAATGTAACCACCTGGCCACCCTTCTGTCTAGGCATGTTTCTTAACAAGTAGAATATCTACATTGTGTGTATGTGGATTATGATAAACCTTAATGTTTGCACTGTCAGTGTCATTGGAACAATTTCAACTAAAAAGAAAAGGCGAAGATGTAAATATGCAAATTTAATTAAATGGTGGGTTTGAATAGCATGCATAATTTTATTTCACAGACTTTACCGGCAGTTGGCTGAATAAAAAGTTATCTCGTGTCACAAGTTGGATTTACGAGTCAAAAAGTATGACTGGATGACATAATTTTGTGTGACTGTGTGCGATATTGCTTTGTTTTTAAGTTCTTGCATTTTTATATCCTAATACATGAATGCCTTGTTGTAAATAACAATGAGGAAGTAGATTTTTTTAAAAAACTAAAGCAGCATGTTATTGTACCTCATATGTTCCTTTAATTTTTTGCCATATACACAAACACACAGAGTAGTATCCAAATAATAAGGTAAAGTGAGGTTTTTAATTGCTGTTTCTTGTTGAAATTAGTGTGATTTTAAAGGAATACAATTCAATGGTGTGCATATGTCTCTCTGTATACATATATTCAACTGTATTTGGGTTAGTTATATCATTGAGATATGGTTATATTCATGTCGTACCACTAATCACCATTGCCGAGATTATTTAGACAATAAGACTACTGGCTATGAGTGAATAATTATAACGTCAAACTTCTTTTAGTCATGTACTGCCATAAGATTTGGAGACCCAATTAGATGAATTTTTCTTTGTGAAAAAATAAACGTAGAGGCAACAAAATCAAACAAACCTTTTGTTATGTCAAACAATTATTACAAGCAGTGGCAGACAGTCAATCAACCATGTGAAGTCGTTGCTGCACCTTGAAGGGGGGTGGGTGGGTACCTCAACTGACGTAGCATACTAGGTGGCGAAGTTACGTTATACAGTCTTATCACACTACAGTTTATTATAAGGCGAGGATGTGTAATGTGTTATGCAACAGTACTTTGTTGAATGTTTATACACTTTAGCTCCAAATTGTAGAATAAATATATTATCTACTGGCAGTGAATACCATTGACCTTTATGCTTCACATTAACAGGTTATAGATAAGTTAGATTTATATCAGTTGAGTGCTTTAAAAAATCTTCCTGTGTTTTAACATGGAAAACTGTAATTTATCTTGACATGTATAGTCTCAAAATTTATTTTTGTTAACTGTACTTACGTGTTGGTTAGTCATGTAGCATAACTTATTATTTTATATGCCTTTGGTTTATCATCAATATATAATGTTTTTGTTTAAGTTTCCAGACATATTTCTGTTGAATTCAAAAATATCAAAGAGCCATATTTTACAATTTTTTTATTAATGCATATTTGTTTGCTTTAATCAATGCAAATTTGGGGAGATAAGTCTTCAAAAGCAAAGTTGTTATTTATAATGTATTTTATTAGATATATATTGATAAGTGCGTAGTGTTGCCAAATACTCCCAGTAACATAGGATAGTATAAAAAGACTTGCTTTCACTTTCCAGGTATTGACATGTTTGGAAGTTTAATAAATGTAGCTGTAACACACAGCTGCTAATAACCCAAGCAGCTACTGTTAGCTGGTTACATTGTGTTGTATTATAGTGTAGTAGTGTTTTCAGCAAGTTATCTACTATTTACAGAGTAGCTTCATAAACAGTCGAGCTCTTAGACACACGGTGCAGTTTTGTGGCAAAGTTCTAGCTGTATTTATATTTTTTAAACCTTAATGTATGTTGTTATCTCTGACCAGAAATTAGTTGTCTCCCTATGAGCTTAGTCTTGCTCAGTATTATAGAGAGGACAAATTCAGAATGTAGAACTATAGAAAAAAGTAATAGTACAAAAACTCTGCTATATTTACCAGTATCTTCATTGTTGGGTGGGACTTGTTGTAATGGATATTTTGTACAGTTATGTTACATTTACATCTTCCAAACTATTAAAATATTTTTGGTTAAGTTACCCAAGAAAAATCTTAGTCTAATCTAATTTAGGATTGTGCGAATATTCTGTATACCGAAACAAAAATGACAGCTTTCGTTTTCATTTCTGTAAGAAATTTGGTTACCGAAAGTTGTATCGAAACAAAAATTCTCGATTTTGACGAATTTTTGGGTGTTTAATGAATGTTCATTTAGTGCTTTAGTAAAAAGGCCTTTTAAAGTTTGTTTTGACAGTCAGTTATTCTGTTTGTTTACTTTATATATGTAAATATTGATGAAGAATATTAATTTTTACGTTAAATGTAAACAAGAACTCTAGAATTTAAATATATGTCAATAGTTATGTTTTGTAACACCTCTTGTTAATATAAAAATTGCAAGCATAAATTTTAATTATGTTTTAATGTATTTTGCAAATTGGTAAGAACTGATATATACATACATACACACACATATATTTGAGTGATTTAGAACTGAATTCAGATACACATTTTAGAAGATAGCACAATGTGATATCGATGCTGTAATTTGAATTACAAGGCTTAAGGATAGACCAAGGAGAACTGACCTACCTACAATGAAACTTCACATTGTGACGTCAATAAATTTCCGCTTATCGGATAGCGTGGGTGGAGAACCACGTACATCTAGGTCTTTTCGGACCATTCTAAGACAGCTTGCAGTGTTCTTTTCAGATTTGTTTGTGCGCCATCGTAATTTAGCTAAAATTATTGGTTGGGAAAGAGTTTTAGTGTTGCGTAATTTGTCATTTGTCAATCTTAGTAATTTGTCATTTTATGAGTGTTTTAATAAAACGATGCCAACTGCGCTGCAATGGCTTGGTGAGACTCACTTCTGATAGCTGGTTTAGGACTGTGAGGTAAAAACGGGTATGAGAGTCCTGATGCATAATAATATGACTGCTTTCCTTCGTAATGTTACGAGGCAAGTAACATTTTTAAAATGTGTGTGGACTGATGTGGAAGCTATGCTAGCTAAGCATTTGTACAAAGCCTCTTTAGCTAAACTTAAGAATCATTAAGTAATCCCAGAGGCCTACATCTGTCAAGTGCTTTACCGTAAATTCAATTCCACTAGCTTATGAAAGATCTTAATAAGTGTACTACATGTTATTTAATAAGTGTACTACATGTTATTTAATAAGTGTACTACATGTTATTTAATAAGTGTACTAAGTGTTAACATGGTATGAGGCCTTCATACAGACATAGTCATGTTTTATGGGTGATGTCTCGAGAGGTGATTAAATATTCAGGTTGAGATAAATTAACAAAATATTCTATACCCCAATCAGTAACTTCTTTCCATACACTGATGAGTGTCTTATAGAAGTTTTGATGTTTTCTGATTTTGATGAAGGGATTACGAGATTTCGTATAATATTTTTCTTGAATATGTGTTTGATATCTATCATACATTTTATGTCATTAAAAGGGTAATTGTGCATTACAAGTGTTATCTTCATTTGTTTTTCTGATAATTAGTCAATTGTTTATGCTGAATTTCATTGATAATAGTGTTTTGCCTGATATATAAATGTAGGGTTTACTCATGCAAATTGCATGGGTCTTGTGTATTGTGTTTCCTGCCTTGCATGTCCAGCAGAGGGAAATTATAAAAGGAAATTGCTGGTCTAGGACTATCAGGCACTTAATAATCCGATGTGATAAAATGTATACGTTTGTGCCTACCATAATTATTCCATTCTATTAAATGTGCATTTGTGCTATAGTTGCATGTTGTTAATTGGAAGATTGGTTGGTTTATTCACTGTTCTCCCACATTTTCATGCCACGCAACTCACACTATCTAGGGTCTTCCCCTCCTACCCCTTCCAACCTGGCGCCGGCGTTGAGTAGTAGAAAGCTACGAATATGACCTGTTCACAAGTTCTCACTATTCCTAGGGCTCTCCCATATATATATATATATATATATATATATATATATATATATATATATATACACACATACATACATACATACATACATAAAGAATCCCACAGTGCATCAGCAAAGAAAATTTTTTGGCTGTAAATCATCTTATTTGTTTTCTTTATTTTATAACTGAAATAACTACTGTAATGGTTGCTATCATGCTCCACAATACACCATACATGTAGTTTGGAGGTGTAGTTACTACACTAATATTAACTGGTAGGCAAGTCGTAAAAGACATTGATTTAATCCGGGGTGTAACACGATATCAACATTCAATATTCCAATTAATACTGTGAGTTTAATTGAGGGGGGGGGCACTACTGAATGATATAATATTTATATTTAATTGGCTAGCAATTGCGCCTTCTTGACCCAAGCTAATAAGGACAGTCCCCACCTGAATCTTGAGGCCAGAGGCTGTATCTGGCTCGTTCAGATCACGGCGCACGACACACCAAAGACAGCGATTTCCTTACTGCCCAGCGTCCCGACGTGGAAGCTCCTTCCAACGTCTTCGGCCACGGTAGTGGAAAAGGCCCTGACCCTCGCTTTGCGCCGACCTATATCAATCCCTTGTTTTGTGTTAGCCAACTGGCCTCCTTCCGCTTCAGTGGTGGGGGTGTTGTCATGTTGCAGTCTTTTGACACAATCCCTGGCATCCTGGATTTGTTTGAAGTTTAAGGTCAGTTTCATACAGGGCCGTAAATGACAATTTGTTAAGGCCCTCTTCATGGTGCTGCTACATGTCCCCTATCTTCACAAACATGGTTCCTCACCACGCCCAATCCTGGCTAACTTTTGAATATTTGAATTTAGTTGTAGATTTCCTAATGTGGCAGTGGGAGGAGGAGTGTAGGGCAACTCTTCAAATGGGAGGGAAGTTATTTTGCGACAAGATATAGCTGAGAAAAAGGATAACTCGGGCAATAGGAACTGCTTTGAAGTCCTCGATCAGGGTGGGCCGTAAACAAAGTCAGTATCTGGAACTGCTGTGTCTGTTTATGTGGTGGCCGCGGGGAGCCTTGAACTTGAAAAGTGCTGGGTGTGAATAGTCTTCCGTGCGGACACGGCAGATGCCATCGGTGGCGGTATTCGTGACACGAGATCCTTTTCTTGCTGTACGGTAGTTCCCTACCACTACTTGGCATGTCTTTAAAATATTAATGAATTTAACATAAAAGCAAAACCTTTGAAACTCATCACCATGAAAGTAATAATGAACATTTTAAATTTAAAATTACGATCAAGAAAATATTTAATGAAATTCGCCCGTCATAATAATTATTGTTTACAAACTCATGATTTACCCTGTAAAAGAAACATATAATACATGCAACAATATTATTACACAATTACACAGATATTGAGTATAGTCTACATTTGGTCTATGTTGAAGAAATACATTGACAAAATAATTGAATAGTGATGTCTGTTTATGTTTTCAAGAATAACAATTATTAATTCTATCAACTAATTGACGTCATAAGGACAATTGGAGATAGGATAATATCAAAACATAATAATTATTATATTATAGAATTAATTAAATTGAAATTGATAAAAATGAGCCAAGAAAATTAAACTTTGCCAGCATAAACACTACGTTTCGACATTTGAGTGGGAAATGAAAGGATACTTAAACTAACGTGTACGCAGTTATATGGAATTAATCAAATTTGTGAAGTAATTACTGACTAATTAATACTTATTTTCAATTAACATTTTAATAAATAGTTTTTCAGTTTATGCATAAGTATGCAAAATATCAAATAAATTTTAGTGTGTATCAAAAAATGTTTTTCGAATAATAATTCATAAATGTGTATAAATCTTCAAAACTTTACAAAAGTTTTCTTGTATATATTATATCTTTCAATATTAAACTATTGTGTGACAAATCATTTTTTTTTTCACTCGTTCTTTCTTTCCCTTTTATGATGGTATTGTATTTTAATAAGTCTTTTTAGTAAAATTTTCATTAGCTTCTTTGCTGTTTAGCCATAATACAGATATGTCATATTTATCCAAGAAACATGAAAATTTGGTACTTTGAGCTTGCAATTTTTTTTTCAATTATTTGAAATTTGTAACATCTTAATATGACATTGAATGTTTAGTCTACATTATAATTGTAAATACTAATTGCGGAGGCCTTCTGGTATATTTTGTCATTTAAAATATTTTAAGTTTTGAAAACTATGGCTATGTAATGTATAAATTAAGTTTATATGTAGAGGAATATGAAGTAATTGTATATGTGAGTAAAGTGTTGTTGTGACGTGTAGGTTTAGTGTGTCTGGTGTGGATGTAAAAAATTTTTCTGTCGTGTTGCCTGGGAAATGTTTCGACTCGTAAACCTGGGCTGCAGTGCTTATACTGTTATGTTGGTTCGTGTGTATTCGTGCCATCAGGCACGTTGTGTCTGCACACGTTCATGTCGCCTGGGGTCACGTGACAGCACCGCCTTGTGTTGTCTGCTGCCTTTTGCTGTCTGTGCCTTCCGGAAGGACTTCTACTTTGATTTTCTGTTCCCGGGTGCCTGAAACTTATAATATGGGGATTAGCAACATGCAATCGTAAGTTGGCTACACACATACCATGTAAAATGTGAGACTGGTTATTCACTTATACTATAATGGAAGTCATGTCACTTGCTGACATTTGAGTCTCAAGATTATTATTTGTTTAATGTTATATTAATAGTGAACGTGTTAACCATTGAATGATTTTGACTAGTTTAAGAATCAGTGGCTAAAACTTGAAGCTGCTACATTTAAATTGTGGGAACTTTTCTCTCGATTAAGAGAAGTTTATGAAAGCACTCATATCACATTTGCACAGTGCTAAGCTCTTAATTAGTATTCATTATTAAAATGTTAATGACACACACATATATTATATCATATTGGATATCACATACGGGGTTATCATAATATATAATTCTAGACTGTAATTACATAACTAGTACAAACGATATAAAGAAGGCAGATAATCATCATAATTATGCATGAAAGTCTCAAACTATTCCATTCTTAATTTTAATTTGTGGGCTCTGTGAATCTGGGTGTGTACACTTGATCGTTGCAAACTTGTGCTAGCATGCCATTGACCCTGCAATCAGGTCAGAATTGTTTGCTGAAATGCAATGCCGTGTGTGCAGGGGGAGGGATTCCTGTGTTCGCCTCGTTTTCTGTGAACGTGCTGACATAGGAAAAGCATTGGGCGGTACGCTAGGCGTGGGATGGGGGAAAAAACAGGAGGGTTCTGCATGTCGTGCATTGTTGCGCACACGCCAACTGGGTCACGTACCTCTTGGCTTTGAAGTGTTCCTCTTACCATAATTCTAATGTAAGAAGATTTCCTGAAATTCTCATGCAACTTGCGTATGATCTGTTCCTGATTATATGAAGGGCAAGCGCTGTGACTTGGCAACTACTATAAAATGAACTTCTGTGTAACTTAAATAACATAGCTATCCTGCAAATTTATTCTAATACTACTCTTCACTGTATTACACCTTATTGTCACACAAACACTTAAATGAAATTGGTAAGAATAGCACTCACTGGTCTTCTGATTCGAAGGAAATGCTGTGACAGATATATTCACTCTACAACGTACCCATGGTTCATACCAAGCTCTACATTTATATATCCCTATAGTTGGCCAGAATGAGAATTCATCTCATTGCCTGTATATCAATATTATTGAATTCTAATATTAAATAAAGCAACATACGAGAGAAATTTATATGACGTATAATTCTTAGTGGGATTTGAACCACGTTGAAATGGGCGTGAATGAAAATGTTAATATTATAATAACTAACTTTAAGCGTGGGTGGGGTAGTAATTAAATTAAGGGAGGTGTAGCTACGACACTAATATTAACTGGTAGGCAGGTCGTAAGAGATACTGATTTAATCCGTGGTGTAACATAATTACAACATACAATATTCCAATTAATACTGCGAGTTTAATTGATGCGGATCGCTACTGAATGATATTGTATTTACATATATTTAATTGGCTAGCAATTACGTCTTCTTGACTCAAGCTAATGAGAACAATCCCCACCTGAATCTTGAGGCCGGAGGCTGTATCTGGCTCGTTCGGATCACGACGCACGACACACGTAAGGCAGCGAGCTCCTCGCTGTCCGACGTCCTGACGTGGAAACTCCTTCTGGCGTCTTCGGTCGTCGTGGAAAAGGGCCTACCCTCGCTTTGCGCCGGCCTTATCAGTCCCTTGTTTTGTGTTAGCCAACTGGCCTCCTTCCGCTTCAGTGGTGAGGGATGTTGTCTTGTTGCAGTCTTTTGACACAAGCTCTGGCGTCCTGGATTTGTTTGAAGTCCAAGGTCTGTTTCATACAGTGACTTTGATTACAATTTTTTAAGGTCCTCTTCATGGTACCGCTACACTACATAATACAAGAATTTTAATGTAGGCAAGACCCCCGTGTGGTAAATAGGCCTATTCTACATCCTAAATTTTTAGTTTAAATTTGCAACAAATTTTTTATAATGAATAACCTGTTAAAATGTTATGAAATTCATTAATCTTTCGTTAAAACTCAGCTCTAATGACATTATTTTTCATTTTCGTTTCAGTTTCACGAAAGTTCATAACATATCTTTTGTTTTAGTTTTGTGAGAAAAAAAGTCTCTTTCGCACAACCCTACCTAAGTAAATTAATAATTGATTGTTTGTGTTAATGTTTACCTATCATTGCTTTGTTATACTTGCTTGAGTTTACCCTTATACATGGGGTAGAGGGTCCCATTGTACCTTTGATAATACTGCTTGTATTCTCAGTTTCATATAACGTCAGCAAATGTTGACAGTTCTCGATAAAAAGTGTGGTCACGATGTATCCCTCTGCCACATCTGTTCTGTGGTGAAGAAAACTGTCTTTGTAAACAAACTATGAAACCAATGGCAGGCATTGAAAGACTGACAACTTCAGTCTAGTACAGGCTACTACCATTCCCAACTGTTTTTTGTTAGAACAACATAATATACTAGTCAGGGTTCTGTTTATTTTATTGGTAGTGTGAAGAACTCTAGTTTATTGTCTTTCGTAAGATGTTATTGTTTTGTTTGCGGTTCTTCTTATGAGAGATTGGCTATTGGAACGTACGTTGCTTTGATGATGCAGTGGAAAAATTTTGTTTCTGCGTAAATAATATTCAATTTACTATAGAAAGAACTAATTGCAATAAATGTGTTGCTGTCCATAAAAATGCAAGAAATACTCAACACATAAAAATTGTAGGATTTTTTAACATAATGAACTACACTAAAATGGCGTTTATTTAGGCCACGTACATTTTAAAACCTCCTGCAAAAACAAAACTCAATAAATATGTCCCTGTTAATACTGATGTGCGAAATGCCCAATGTAAACATTCTCATCAAAACTTCATACGTAAAAATCGTTATTATCAATAAAAATAAATTAGGGTAAAACAAGGTTTTCTTAAAGGCCAAATACATTTTAAATATTCTAACGACTATTTAAAAAAAATATAAAACACGCAAACTTACTGTTCACTTCGTAATTCCTAAACACGTGGTGAGCTTTGGATGACTACTACACTAAAATTACTTTTGTTGGCCACTGATATGAAATAATTTATTTGCTGAATTAACAAAACACTTGAACTTTTTCTTGACGCCAACAAATTAAACTTCACAACATAAATATTTTGTTGCTCACACTTTGTGATGGTTAAGGAAAATGGCAGACCACAACACAACAAACCCTTGTACAAAGCGGCAGACACGAGTCGATAATTCATTTCACTGAGGAGACTGTTCTAAAATGGCACCTACAACAAACTACATTTAAGGAAATGCATACTATACAAAAATAATTAACTGTTTATATAATATTCCGACATCACCAGCAAGGAATTTTCGCATATAGATAAATTATGATGGATGAGAGATCGGTGGCATTGGCATTTCAACGGGCAGACCTCATTTCACAGAGCTGCAATGTTCGTATGCTCTACCATAGTATTTATAAATGTTTTTAAAGCCCTTGCTCTGTAACTCAGAAAAATTGTGCATCATTCTATGTGCATAATTTAAACCATAAATGTGGTTTTATCGTTAAATTTATACATTTTAATTTTTAATGCTGCATGAGTACTATTTTTTTATCCCAAAGATTCCTAACATAATACCACACATCCTGCAACATCCATCAGCTGACACAGTACATTACAAATGGGGTGTTTACTGTTTACATGCTGTATAGGTTAGTCGCAATGCCTTTCAAATTTTACACTCCAGTCCCAAGAGTCTTCATCCCCACATCCTGTGAGGGGTTCATGTTTGGCTGGAGTGCTGGGTAAGGAGATTTCAACTTCTGCTTCATGAGTGTTCTGCCTCAGCCCTTCGAAATAAAGACTTGAGCTTGCTGGCCAACATGGTGTTAACAGCATTTCAATGAGCTGGCATAACTTGTGTTAGAGTACGTGGTTTTTGCTGGTTCTCCTACTGACAGTGTGCTAGGTGGTAAGAGCAGTAGGGTTAGTCAGCTCTGGTTCTCCAAACACCTCAGTCAAGTCAGTTTAGGTGTGTGCCCATGGTAATGCTGAGTTGACTGATGTTTGTGGTGAGGTGTGTGTGTCCATCTCTGTTGCCACAGTGACACAGCTTAGGCACCTAATTAAATAAAGGAGAGGTTAGGCTTTCTAGCTAGAATTGAGAAGATAAGTTATGACATGAGGAAAGCTTATTTGAGAAGTCCCTAGCTTCCTGCCTCAATCTTTTAATAAAAAGTAGACCCTCCAAGGGACTGCAGCACTTCAGTGAGCTTCATGCTCTCAGAGAAAACTAACTTTGCTCACCGCCCTGGGATTATGGTCTGAGGGCTGAACAAGGTGCCTCTATAGTCTCCTGCTAGAGGAACCACCTCTTGTCACACTGCCAAAGGATTATGGCTCCTGGGCTGAACTAACACCTCCTAGAGATGAAAGCCATCTCACAGCCGCGTTTGTTCCCCAACTGCTTTTTTTGGAGTATATCTACGTCCCAGTGACTGAGATCATGCATTACTTGAGATGTACAAATGATGTCCCATAAACGTGGTTATAAATTATTAAGTATATGTACCGTGTTTTGAAAAAAGTGATTGAAACCTTCATAGTATTCTTGGTTGTCCGCTCTTCTCGTTAATGTTACAATAAAATTAAGCGCAAACTTTTTCCATCAGATTAGAAATTTAACACAAATACTTTCAATAGCAATCACTGATAATCAAATAATATTATATTTTTGTGCATTGATTAATTTTCCTCAAATTAAAATACTTACATAGTTATAGTTTTACTTCATATGCAACATTTACACTATTTCCTTCGAATCACAAACTAACAAAAATGAACGTGGTGTTTGGATGTTAGTTTTTGAAAAAACAGTAATATATAGATGTAATATAAATTTAGTTCACTGTACTATTAATACTTTTCACTTTACTAAAAAATTATTACAATAAATGCATTCACAACTATGCTAAACTAACACAAATTTATGTATTGAAATTAAAAGTAATTAAACACAAAAATTAACTTGAATGCTGCAATTTTTCTTTATGCATAATTAAAAATAAATATGCATTACTCACAAAATATCACTTGCAAAACTTTATCTTAATAATAATACAAAAATATAATGCAAATTGCTTTCACTATTAAAGAAATTTAAATGTAGAGAACAAATTTTAGCACACACACCTGTTAACAGGTATATAAATATTTACACTTGAAACTGATACTAAAAACACTCAAACATTTTTTACACATACTGTAGATAAATTTTACATTCAAGACAAAACACCAGTTTCATTTTGTTAGTGTTCTCATTTTTCGCAGAGAATTTTTTTTCGATGCCAAAGAATCATTTACTTTTATACAATAATTCTTCAGAAAAATGTTGCAGGATGCCCAAATAATCATTTTACATATGTTTTCTGGGTCATGATCATTTGGGCAGCTAGAATCTAAAATAAATTCCTCTCTGTCATTTACTATTTCTAATATTATGCTGTATGCAGCTTTCCTTTGATTTCCAAGTTTCAAAAATTCTCCTTCATTATCGCTACAGAGCAATTTTGAAATAATTACATAGGCGTAACAAACAACAATAAGTGTTATGTTGGAAGGATATTTCAAGCCTCCCCTATCCAACGTCTTTATGAGCACGAGATTGTCTTCCACCTCCAAATGTTTATCAATTACAAGGCTGTCCTGGCAGTGCGAACATGAGAGCTTTTTAAGTATGGAATGTGCACAATATCCAGCAATGTAAGCTAGACAACGAAGACTGTCCTTCAAACTTGCCAAATCTTTTTCCCTTACTGATATATTATCTCGGAAAATGCCTGTACTATCATTCTCAGTAAGAGAATCGTCAAAGTCAATTTTTTTCAATTGGAGAAACCGGCAGTCTTCCGTGCTCTGAGGAGTTCAGCACTAGAAGCAGAAAGCTTTGAATGCACAGCTTTATTTCAGACTCGTAAAGCTGTATGATGGAAATGTGGTACTGCGAACCTGCCAACTGCCTGTACAGACCAAACCTATCCTCTAAGGCATCTGTCTGCAATTTTGCTCTCAATATATATTTCATCCCTAGCTCTTAACAACAATATCTTGCAATCTCAAGGGTAGCGTAGAAGGTGTGTTTGAGAGACAACAATGTTTCTTTGGAAAAGAATCGCGAAGAAGGTTTAAATTTTTCCCAGTTCTCCAGCCAATCTATAAAGTTGTTCAGGAATACTACTTTCATGTCACTATCACTTGATGTAAGATGTTCTTGATACGGATTTAATTTGTGCTTTCCCTTAAATACCTGCCCTACATTCATTATAGCAAACCATCTGCACATAATTCTAATAAATTCAGCAGTAGAGGATACATAAGGTAAGGAATATTTGGTTCCAGCGATTTCTAGTTTTTCTGCCAATGCACTGTTATATATCTGGACTACAAGCTTTACATTTTGCCTTTCGAATGATGTTGGAAACAGGGCTTTCTCAGTCAAAGTATATGCATATTTAATCAGATTACCAAATTCCAAGTTGAAGATTTTTCTCAGTGTTTCAAAAGAAGCGACATTAGTGAGAAGTTTCTGCTGTTCTCCTGAACTGAAAGGCGGATAAATGATACAATTGCCTTCATTTTTTTCGTTTAACCAATTATTTCTTGCACTTTTGAATACATGAATGGAATCTATTGAAAAAAATAAAGGCCGCCTTGGATCTGATGGATGATTGTACAAATATTGAGCTCTCTGTTGCTAGAAAAAAAAGACGTAGCTCAGTGGTTGATTGCGTTGTTGTCACTCAATATACAAATGACAGAGAAACCAATGTTTTCCAACCCTTTAATAATCTTCGACAGGTTTTCAAACAGAATTTCCACCACAATTTTTTTTACTGACAGGATGTGAACTACATATTTATATCTAGATGCAATACTCTTAATCATAAATACATATGCTGATGTTGCTGCTTGCTCACAGTTAAGCGATGCACCAAGAATACTTCTGCCTTTGAAATCCAAGTAAGAATTCAGGTGAATTTCATACATTGTAATCACAACATGTTTGTCACGTGCCTGTAAATTTGAAAATTTCTGTTTTGCATACATTAAATTATTGCCAAATCTTTCCAAGTTTGGATTCATATTGTACGCACTGCAAATTCTTCGTAAAGTTACTTCATGTGGCAAAGTTAAGAACCCACTACTTCTTATGAATCTATATGCATGTAGAGAGATTGAAAAAACCAGTGAACAGAATATCAAAAAGCAGCTGCTGAATTTGTTTTTATTTTTGTGAATTGTGATAAGAGAAAATTGTTCAGAAACAAACTGCACTTTTTCTTTTGAATTTTCTCCCACTTCCTCTTTGATTACCACTAAACTGTCATTTAATGGGGCCAAATTATTCTGTATTATAACTGAAGACTTTCAGCGAGACTAGCTTCAAAATGCGATAAATTCAAGCCTAGTTCTCTTGTCATTCGGATCTTCCCGATGATTGCTCTTGGTGCTGAGATACGAAGGGCATTCTGGTAGAATTGACTGGATGGCATTTTCCCAGTCTTTTCATCATAGCATCCCACCACTCTGATAATATCGTCACTTTGAAACTGGAGTTCACAAACCTACAATGGAAAAAAACTATTGAAATTACTATGAAACAAAAAGTACTTACATCTACGTTGCGCAATCATTTGTGGTAGAAAATGTATAGTTTTAAGTCTAGTACAAAACAAAGGCGATCTCAAATGTTACTGCAATGGTTGGGGTTTAATAAAAAAATTAATGATAAGCAATAAAGCAGTGCAAACACAGATGTTAAAGAAGTTATGTGTACGAGGTTGACAATTATCATAACTAATAATATTTTATTGCTTCAATTAAACACGATAGTGTTTTATTTTCACAACAACGTTGAACAAAATGACGTTATGCAGCAACAGGCTATAATTCAAACCTAATTGTAAAAAAAAAAAACAATAGTGAAAGAAACATGAGCATATATATATATATATATATATATATAATATAATATATATATATATATATATAATATTGATGTTTTTTCATGTATAATTAAAAATATTTATAACAGTACCCTAGAAGAAACGTACTACACAGGCCCAAATAGTGCAACTGATTAAAATTTAATGTATATTATAAATCATTTTTATTTTAGGTCACAGTTTATAAATATAGTCTTTGTTAAAAACACACACTATCATGTCCAAACAAAGTTAAAATGTACCATACTGTAAACTATGTTGCCCTTAATGAATGAAATTATATGTTTTTGAATCTAATGAACAATGATCCAGATTCAGGATTTATATAAGCACAGTAGTGACCTTCGTGGTAGACATACTTAAGGTGTAATTTTCCAGGCACTATATTCTATAGTAAACCATGACTGTGCTTGTCTTTTGGGTTGGTTGTGCAGGCCATTTCTTGCTACTGCTAAATGCAAAACACTGATAGTGACCCACTTGTATAATCTAAAAACTTGACTACTATATTCTTATGCATTAAAAATTTTACACTTTCAAAAGTGCATTTTATGCAAAAATATTATGTATGAACACTAATCAAAGCGCACACGTACACGCCGAAGATTAAAGGTAAACTAGTTGACAGGCTGCTCACATATTGCAGTTGTTGCCTAAATTAATTTATCATACTATAATAGCCTGTTTGTCTGCTGTGAAAATTTTCTAATTAAATATGTTCATAATCCTTACTGCACATAGCCACGTTATTACAAATTTATGCACCTTTTTTTAGTGTTCGTTACGCCTGTTTTCCATTGGGAACATTATAAATGGCTATAGTAACATCCCATGTGCAAAAATACTGCCTTTGCTCAAAACAGAAACAATAGCTAGACACAATACCGTCAACATAAAGCATAAGGCTGCAACGCATGAAAAAATTAGTTGTGTAGCAATAACTTATTTCCACTTGCCAACAAACTAGTGTGCAATTAATTTAAATCACAAAATATTATTAAAATCTAAATTTGTTTATTGCTGTAACCAAAGCACTAACATTTAGACCTCATTTTTCTGATTTTTCTTTGCTGTGTACTACGTTATTGCTCAGTTAATTTATATATTATGTTAAATTACATCAACTTGTAGAATTCAAACATAAAATCTTTTGCTCTTCAACCTAACCAATAATATACCCAACGATGTCATATGCTGTATCCTTATTTGACATCACAATAACTGTTTTGTGTTTCAATAGATTTTGCAGGCATATTATTGAAATCTGGTAGAAAAGGTTTCCTTTTTTTATTTGTAAGGTTACTATTTAATTTTAATTTTGTTAAAAGGAATTAAAAAAAAACTAATTACAATATTATTATTTATGCATTTCAGTAGTTTGCCTATAGCTTAAATATAAATAGTATATATGTGTGTTTATATATATATATATATATATATATATATATATATATATATATATATATATATATATATATATATATATATATATATATATATATATATATGTGTGGTGTGTGTAGCATACACTGTAACAAATTGGGGTAAAATTTCCTTACATTCAAGGGAAACAAATACCATAGTTGTAAGGGAAATACCTTACAAGTGTGCTGTAAAATACCATAAGGGAATAATCCATACACGCTATGGGAAAATTACATGACAACTGATAAGTTGTATACAGCAATTTATAGTAGCCTATGTGAGTGATAATAACACTGCAAATAAAACAATTCCTCCATGCCACCTGTAAGAATTAGATGTTGTGCAATTACAGATTATCTGCAGAAAAATTTATTTTGCTAATATCAGCATGATCTTTCAGGTAATCAAAAGATAAATTATACATTGTCAATATAGGGGAAAAATAATAGTTATAGATTCCAGAGAATTTATTTGCGACAATTTTCTCGAGCTGACTGTATTAATTTGTTAGTTTAATAGGTAACTAATGTGCTATTCATGTGCAATTATAAAAATTTGAACAGCGTGAAAACACAATGATGTCATTCATTCAATTTTAATATTAAAATTTTTCTTATACCTCTTTTTAAGACCGCAATTACGTTAACAAGAAACAACAAGGGTGTAAATAAATCACATCGTTTTGTATACGAGGAAATTACAAATGGTTTAACCGTTATTACCTTGGAGTTGTCTCCAGGCTGGAAATTTTGCTTGTGTATAGCTTCTATCCATTTCTGCTTCAAATTCGTATCCTTTGGAAAACCAAACGCAGACATTGTCATAATTACTTTGACATTTCAGTACACAACATCGAAACGGCATGATATATTTTAAGTATATGAACATAATTAAAAATTATTACTGTAGGCTACGCTATTTTCTAGCCACCAGCACTGCCCGCGAAGCACAAAGAACTGGGCTTGAGACAGTCAGGTAGTCGAGGGCGAGGGTGTCTTGAATGCCAGGCGGTCTGACTATCTAGCGTGAAGTCAGAACCCCTTGGGATGGCAGTGAAGGGGCTTTCAGACTGAAGAGGCACCTCTACAAACTAATTCTGGGGGTCTGCTCTTACAAACGGATGAAATGTGAAGGTCTCAAGAGTCCTGCTCTTAGTTATAATTACTTCTATTTTTGAACACCAATGTTATTCATTTTGAGTTTTGAAATGTAATTTTTTCTATTTGCTGGGTGTTAGCCTTCAAAACATCAAACAAAAATTTCATAGTAATACATGTATGAAGTTTGTCTTGGTTGTAATATTAACAATATTAATTTTTTTTTGTAATTTTGTTTCAGAGTTTTTTCCTTTCATGGAAGAATGAAATGGTGAACTAGGTGAAGGTGGAACTCTGTGGAATATCATGGCAACCCCATATGTTGTCCCTAAAGTGCCCTTAAGCTGCTGTAATCCAGGCTACCGCTGCAAGACTGATAATGGGTTGTGTCAGGAGACCATAAGCCGTAATGAATGTCGCTTTACATATGCTCACTGGTGTCCAGTTTGTGACACTCAGGTGGGACCCAAGTGCTGTAGGAGGAGGAGCAAGAGTGAAGGCATAGATGCAGATCCTCTGAGAGAACTCAATAGAGATTATGAAACAGAGTATCAGAGGAGGTGGATTCCCAAGGAACGTGAAGTCGGCGACCTTTGCGAGGATGCATGTTGCAATTATTTTGTTCAAGCAAATAGATCCGTACTAAATGACTACCCTGTTGATTATTGTGAATCTTTACCTCAATCTATGGAAGTTGATTGTGGTGTGGACCATGTGAACTCTTTTTCTGATAGAAGCATTTGTTCTCAGAGGAAATGTAAAGAGAGAATATTCCCCCCCAATCGTAGATATCGACAGAAGTGCCAAGAGGATTCATGTGTCAGTATTACTCATGCAAGACTTCCAAGAGAACATGAAACTTTGAGGTATACTTCCATTCCACAAAACAACGAATGTGTTGCTGTGCATCCGACCAAACAAGAAGCAGGCAATAGTACCTTTAGAAATATCCTGCCATTAGAAGTCCAGACAGACCATAGCTACATAGATAAAGTTTCTCAGAGAAAATCTGAACAATGTAATGTGCCCTTAAAACATATTCATAGAATCCTAGCTAATGGTGATGCACATCAGAAAGTGTCACATTGTCTGCAGAAACCAGACAGCCAACAAAGTGAGAAGCAGTGCCAAGAATTAAGGATCAGCTCAGCGATGATGCAGGGCCGCTATTTGAGGGAGATGGCTGCCCTGTGCAGCAAACTCCACGAGATCCGTGATGGAGCTGACGGGAAGAGGTTGCGTCAGCGTAGCGAGTCTGAGCCAGGTGTCGTGATTGTGGGAGGGGTGAGTCAAGAGTTCTCTCAAGAACCAAAACGGCCTCGTGATATTTCCCCAGGATTGTGGAACAGTAATGGGTACCATGAGATACAGGGTAGCTGGCACCAAACCAACCGTGATCCATCCAAACGCTGCATCCCTGATGTGAAGGTAATGAAACTTTTTTCTGCTTGATTAGTAGCAATTTGTTTACAGTGAGGATAATTAAATCTAATGAAAGCCACCACTGTGTTCAGCCAGTTTTAAAAGAGCATTATGTTTCCGTGGTTCTTGATTCATATTCAGGCATATCAATGTAGGATCTGTTGTGGGTGGAATTAAGATTGATTAGGTTTTTGCAAAGTACTAC
The DNA here is from genome assembly GCA_029891345.1 of Dryococelus australis. Taxonomy (NCBI): domain Eukaryota; kingdom Metazoa; phylum Arthropoda; class Insecta; order Phasmatodea; family Phasmatidae; genus Dryococelus; species Dryococelus australis. Next base: position 250,893,857 of record CM056994.1, read on the forward strand.
CATTTCCTGTCATTAATTTAAATAGTTGCTGCATGCGGCACCACAACTAGTCATCTCAAAGATATCCTTCCCCATGGTGATGTTGGACCAGTCCAACCTGTTTTTCTGGAAAATTGCTAAAAACAGTGTAATTTTGGTTGGACAACTGTTGAGGGGAGGGGGTTATGTCTTTGTATGCAAATCTTTGGTTCACAGCAAATATGTATATTTTATGCATGGATGGATTTAAAGGAAGGTAAAATTTAGTGTTTTTCACATTACTTATTTTTCAAGCCTTTGGTGTATCTGTTTGTTGGAAAAAAATGCACATTACTGGAGGTATGCTTTGCATGGATGATTTTGCGCAAACATCCAAAATGTGTAGTCCACGAGATGTGTATTATCTTAGGTTATTAGACTAAATTAAGGTGGTTGATTTACTGAAAAATTATATTTTTACCATTTAGACAGTGTTTCTGGGTGAAATCAACATTTAACATATATTTATTTATTTATTCATGTCTGAGAAAAATTAAGAAAACTTATTTTCTGTCTTGATTGTTGTTTAGGGTTTCTTATGTTCCGTATTATTCTTAACACATTTATTTTCACTCTTGTGAAGTACAACAATGTTTTTTGAGAGACACTGTTATTCTTGATGTTAACGAAAACAATAGATATAAAGTACAAAATTAGGAGTATATTAAACATTTTGTATATTTTATCTCCCAATAAGCTAACTGCACAAATATTTTCTTAACTTGTCCTCTGATATGTTGTGCATGGCAATAAAATGGTATTCAGGCCTATCCATTTAAAGTATTGAATATTTCAAAATGAGCTTTACGTGTGACACTTACTGATCCAAGCTACGACTTCAATTCATTTGTGCGTAATTTCCCTAGTGCACTGGATGGGGTCCGAACAAGTGTAATTTCTACCAAAGTGCCTACAGGTCCTGGAGCGCTTGGAACTTGATGGTCTACCCTGCAAACTGTCAAAAAGACACTTCGGCAAGACACCGATTGACTATTTGGGACATGTCGTATCACCTGAAAGAAACTACCCGCAAGCTTCATCAATATACGCTATTGAAGAGGTTGAAGAACCCACCATGAAGAGGCAGTTGCACCACTTTCTGGGATTATGCAACTGGTTGCACAACTTCGTGCCTGACATAGCCAGCCAAATGGCCCTCCCACATCTGCTTCTGGATAAAGAACCTCGATGGAAATGGGAACCTGAACAATGCCAAACTTTTCAGACCCTCGAGGAAAGCTTCCGTCACATCACGCTATTGCACCGCCCACAGGAGACAACTCGTTAATACTCCAGACCAGACGCCTGCCAGAATGGCAGTGGAGCCGTCTTATACCAAGATGATGCAGAAGGCCACCTGAAAGTAATTGCGTACACTAACACCTGATTAAAGGCCACAGAACAGTGATACATCAATGAGCAAGAATACCTTGCCATCATATGGGCAGTATGAAAATATTGCTACCATCTGGAAGGCAAGAAATTCATCCTCTGCACATACAATAAAGCACTGCAGTGGTTCTGGGAGTTGTGGAAGTTGAAGGCCAAGCTTGGGTGGTGGGAGATGTTCCTCACTGAGTTTGATTTTTAAGTTCAACACTGCCTTGGGAAAAAGAATGACATGCTTGATGCCCTGTCTCTCCAGCCAGACCTTGACGGGATGAGATAAGGAAGAGAAGGAATGGGAGAGGATGGCCCCTCTTTCGGTACCTGACGGCAGCCCCGAGGAACACGTCTGATTACTGCAGCTCCAGCTGAGCAAATATAGCATCACCTATCACCAGTAACAGGATCCAGATATCCAGATATTATTCCAGGAACACCCTCAGCGCTTTGAACTCCGAGATGATGACGTTTGGTCCCGGAGTGGACAACGTGGGGATACTGGCCGATTTGGATACCAATGGGCTTACGGGTGTACCTCTGCTGCCATTACCGTGATGACCCGCAAGCGGGACACCTGGGGATTAAAAGAGACCCTGCAAGATTTGGGAACTCACTATATATGGGATGGGATGTGCAGAGACGTCCAGCAGTACGCCAACAGCTGTGAGGCGTACTGCCGAGGCAAGACCTACCCCATACCCCCGCCAGCTCTGAAGCCCTGTTAACCGCACACCGCCTGGATGCAGCTGGTGGCCAAATTAATGGGGCCATACCCGCGAAGCACCCGAGGCAATAGATACTTACTGGTGGTGACGGACCTCTTTTCATGTTGTGTGGAGGCCTTTCCATTACCCAGTGAAGAAGATGCGAAAGTAATATGCAAGTTTGAGACAGAGATTTTTCCCCGCTGGGGGTGTCCGCAGTCGATATTGACTGACATTGGCATGCAGTTCACCAGTCAATGTCGGCAGAAGGCGTGCAATGCCTATGCAGTCAAGACTTAGACAACCCTCCTTACCACCCGCAAGCCAACCCCACTGAGTGGAGGAACCAGGAACTCAAGAAGAGCCTCTGACTCTGTGTGGGTAATGACCATCGTCACTGGGACCACATCCCGATGATCCTCTTCACCAGGCCGACAAGGTAGAGGAGCATCAATAGCCTCTAACTCAATTGGCCATTCTGAGTACATTGGCCCCGGAGGGCCCAACCAGCCTGCACACTGCCATGCTAGACGACACAACAGTCCATGCAGAAATATTGCCTTCCCAGAGGGAGGAATCCGACAGAAGTTTGTTAATATTAGCTAGTGTCTGGAAGGCCCCGTGTCTGCAAACCCCTTAACATTGTCTCTCATGTAACTGTTACCTGCTGTACGACATGCTCAAGACGACCAGGCGGGGTCATTGCATTTTCTGCTGTCTGCGGTCACAACAGGTAAACCCAGCTGCTGACACGCCTCTCACGAATAGGGCCCAGACTACACTCCAGTGTTCAAACTTTTGGTACTCCATCTGTGTTTATTTTTCTTTCCTCAGGAGATATCTGTTAAATGATACTGTATTTAAATACCCAAGCCTTCAACTTATTTTGTACGGCGGCATACATAATCAAGAAGGGCACGAGTACATCCACACTCAACAACACATCATTTTTTTCCTCTCTCTTTTATTTGCCCTCAGCTTTGCACCCAAGGGAGAGGGGGAAGAAGAAAGCCATTAGTGGTTGTTCGCCCGGCCGACCGCATCCCAGGTGTCGAGAGAGAGACAGAGACAGACAGCACTACTCCAGACCCCGCAAGGATGATTCAAATGGCACATGCTGCCACCCAGCAGAGCCAGTACTCAGAAGAGCGAGCTGTACAGAAGCAAAACACCATCTTCAAGGGATGACAGGGTTGTATCATATCCGAAAGGACAGAATTTTTTTAAATCTCCCAGATGAACGTCAGTTGCTCCAGGTGGGGGAGGAGATTGATGCGTGACGTTTACTGATCCAAGCTATGGCAATTTCAATTCATCTTTGCGTAATTTCCTAGCACACCGGACGGCGTTATTCCCTTTTTGCTGGGAATAATACAGATGCATGAGAGTTATACGTTTCATCACCGTGTTCAGTAAGCTATGCGATGCCATCTCCTCGAGAAGACGTCAAGTATAAATGAGCCAGTGGCCGAGTCACCACTGCAACCCCGAGTGGGCAAGTAGTTCAAGGTACACAAAGGGAAGGTGCCACCCACGCTCCAGCCAGCAATGGAGGCCCAGCAGGCAACCGTTGGTTCTGCTTACAGACGAGTGCTTGTCGCACCCCACCACACAGCCCAGATGAAGGGCCGGCTGGTGGTATATGTACCTGTGCCCCAGCCGAGGATCTCGAGTTGTTCATCGGCTCTTGTTAGAGCCACAACAGTCCCGGCAGCTCACTCCACCACCTCGTGCGCTGGAGCTCTCTGACCACTCTTCGTCCTCTAAGACAACCCAAAAGTTCTTCAGCATCAACTCCAGCATCTACCAGACCTTCTAGAGGACCTCCCCTGGCCATCTCTGAAGAATTCATTAACCCTCCCCAGCCGATTGCCCCTGGTAACGGCTACCCCACAACCCTTCAGGAAGTGGGCTCCCTAAGTCCTTCAGGATATGGCATGGAGTAGATTGGGAAAGTTGATAGCTACCTAGTCAAAACTGCCACCCCTTAGTCTAATACCAGGTCCCCTTCACTTGGACTCTGGGTAGCTTATACTTCCGGATGGCTCAAGGTAGTTAGGAGGTAGTACGGACCCCCTTGTTTTTTCCTTCCCAGAATAAAGCATGTTTCTCACCTACTTTGACTTTCATTTTCCGAGGTGACTGTAGAACCCTAGTAGATGCCACGCCAGCCAGAGTGGAGCAGAAAGACCAGGTTTCACTCCTATCAATTTTACTGCCCACTATAGGACTGCAGGCTTCCTGCAGGGTCTCTCACATAAAAATTATAGACACGCTCTTTGGTCATCCTTTCGGTGCACCCAGAACATCAAATGGCAGAGCTCCAACCACTAGTAATACAACCCCTAGGTAGACTAGACCAGTTTTTTTGCACTCCATCCACTGCACTACTTGAGTTGTCAGAGGGTGTTTGACTGGTTCTGAGTTGGGCCTGTCTGTCCTAAGGCCTACACCCGCAGTTGTGTCGGAACGACTCAGAAAAAGACCCTATCTCCAACCACCGCACCACTTGTCTTGCTGGTGTAACGGTACGGCTCTACGTCGGCCTACAAAACCACCTGGGGCTGGTACCCCATCTAGTAAGGCACTTTGTCAAGACAACCCCTGGGACCGAGCTCAAGCCACCCGCAAGTTGGTGGGCCTTCACCCCCCAGCTCACTCCCCCTCTCTTTCTGCAACACCCACGAAGACTCCGGAGACCCCGTATCCAGTCATCGCCGCCTTTCGATGGGGAGAGTAGGTGCCACTGGGCCTAGCCTGCCCCTGGTACTGCGGAGGATGCAGCACCAGCTCAGCCAGGTCCAGCACCAGCAGTTACAGCCACAGCAGCACCTGGGGATCTGCCAACACTGCTCAAAATCAATATCAGCCCATTCGGCCCATGCCAGAGCAGAGCCGACTGAGTAATGGTAAACAAATAACCACTGGTCGCACCATCCTACAAGTAGCCAAGCTGGAACTTTACTTTGTACCTAACCGCCAGGTTACCAGGCCCACATATTACAGTGGTTGGACCCTTACTGACAAATAAGCTGAACTAGCAAGCCTTACCCTTGTGCGACTGGCCTGCACAAAAAAAAGCTAGCTCTTGTCGAGACGTAGTATCAGCCAGTACCAGATAGCATTACACGTCAAGCTGTCCATTTAGCTGAATACCATGTACATGCTTTGTAAAGTAACTTGCATTCGCCTATAAATGTTTAACAAATGTTTAGTCTTCACAACCTATTTTTTTGGAAAGGTCTCTCACTTGCCTTGACAGATGCTTACGAGTCTCCCTATGCATGAGGTAATGAAGTATCAATTGTACATGGTCGTTACATATGAGTAGATAAAAAGTTTCTAACAATTTTTCTGTGTTTACTTTGCCATTAACATTACTTTGCGACAGAAATCTAATGGTCACACAGCTTCACACTTCATCTATCTTTGAATAGTTTAAATATATAAACTGTCATTAAATTTATGCTTTTGTTTAAGGTCAGTTTCACCACTTATTCATTTAACTCGACTTATCTAATTGAAGGAAAAATTTTAACTCTTCATTTACCGGCGTTTAAGGTCGGAGCATTTCACCACGCACATCTAGCAGATAATTAAACCCGTGTAGTAAATTTAAGTTTAGAGCCTGATATTTGAAGAAAATGGTGCATCTCGAAGGTGGTGGCATGTATTTTGCTCACTAATCTATGTAATCTGAGTTGTGTTGTCTTTGGAATCCTGGCAGAAAGAAATACGTAAAATTATATAAAATATTAAACAGTGATGGAAACAGTGATGGAAACAGTGTGCAGACACTTTTATGTTGTAAAATATAACAGTACAAATAATGCCAGTGAATGGGAGATCAGAAAATTTAATAATAATTGCTGCAGATTTTAATTCAGCCAAAATATAACATGATTTTTCGTGAATCATGTTTTCACTGTCCTCGTGCATCAAATTGTTTGTTATTGCTGCCATGTAGATAAACTAACATAACATAGCAATAAACAATAGAATTAGACTTAATTGTCAAACGTACTGTAGGTGGCTCAAAGAGCCTATAAAATTCAAACAATTTAATGTAGGCTAGTCGTTTTACGTAACATACATAATATTCGTCATTAATATATTAAAAATGTTTATGACATGTATATTTTGCATAGTCAGTCTAACGTACATTTTTGTATGTTGGTCTATGCATATAACAATATCAATCAAAACTACATACCAGTGACTGGAATTAATACTGTGATCGCAACGAAGGCGTCTACTGAATTTGTTTTATCATAACCTTCAAAGTATCGCAATATGTTTTGGCAGCCATATTTATTTCGTAAGCGGAGATTAAGTAAGAAGTTAAATGGCTAAAAATGGGCGTTTAAACTTAAACTCGGTAAGTTAAAGTTAATCACATTTTGACAGTGGTGAAATGCAATCTATCAGTAATCCCAGTTAATTTGTTCTTAAACTCGGCTTAGTAAGTGAAATTTGTTTGGTGAAACGGGCCCTTATTGATTTTTATGTGAACAAGAAAATGTGTAGTAGCTCAGCAACATTCGAGTGCGAACATAAAGTCCGCTACCAGTTTACACAGACTCCTCGAACTGTTATCTGGTAGCAATTTTTAATTTGATTGGTTTTGTAGCTGTCCTCGTCATCTGTAAATTGCTATTCTGTTGCATGGTGCCGCATGGCTCCACACAAACTAGATTTTTTTTGGTTTTCTTTCAAGTTTGGTACATTTACAGTATTTTACAGATATGTTCAGCATAAAGTTTTCAATGCAAAAAAAACTTGGGAATAGCTGTTTTGGTATTATCGCTTCAATAAACTGGACATTATTGTTACTGGTCTCTGAAAAATCTGACTGCGTGCAAAAAAATACTTGAAAAGAAAATAATGTCATCCTTACTAGGAATCTGGTAGCCCTATGCAGGAGTTGTTCCCCTTACGTGGAATTATAGTCCATTAGATTGGAAATATTCCATACTTAATTCACCATGAGCTTGGACGTAAGTGGAAATATCAACACCACTGTCTTTCCTAAGCTTTGCTATAAGACTGTGGTTTACAAGGATTGTTAAATTTGCTTGTACATGTTCTCATGTGTGTGTACATGTGCTTAATGTGTGTTTACTTTTCTACCTTTTGCAGAAACTGACACTAGGAAGGTCAGCATGTAATTATATCATGAGAAAATTGCTGTACGTAGTTTGTTGTATTGCTTGCAGGTAATGTATTGTTACATAAAGTTGATGGGGCTTAAATATCTATGTGACCTTGTTGGGTTTTTAATATTAATTAAAATTACTTTTTATGCTTGTGTTCTATATAAACAGTACTGCATTAACAAACAGGCACCTGTTTGTCTTTAGTTTCCAGTAATTCCACCACAACTCAAGAAGTCGTGCACTAAGTCAAGAAAAAATTTCGACAGGTTGCGTGATGACATTAGCGTATCTTCAGACTCAGATTTTGCTGACAGGTAAATTGTGGCATTCCGTTATTTATGCAGCATGCAATATTATACCACAATGTTTTATACTTGAAAATATTGTTTTCTGAGGGTATACCATGTGTATTACAGTTATATTACTTATAATTGTGTTTAGTTATTTGTTAATGCTGTCTTATGAAAGTTACAAATACAGTAGAACGCTGCTTAACCGTGACTCGATCATCCAATTTGCAGATTAACGGTGATATCCTAATCTTGTCTGACTTTTATAACAGCAATTAAATATGTATTTTTTTGTTGGGAAACATGTTGGGGGAGGTGGAGATAGGGGAGCGCATTCGCAAGGGTGCGAGAGAGTGAGGCATGAGAGAGAGAGAACAGAAGTTAGAGAGTGAGCGATGGATAGAGAGAGGAGAGCACGTGACAAGTCCTGCTGCGCCTGTTCAAGTTTTTTCCTTGGCCAAAAAAGAAACACCTTTTAACTAAGGCCTACACACCGTAATTTACGCTGATATTTTTAACTGTGACAATTAAATATGTTTCCTTCAGTGCTACCTAAAATTTTAATAGAATATCAGTAGCCAATGTTCAATTTACAAATAGCATAGGTACCAACAAACTATATAGGTTACAACAATATTTTAACTGTGAACTATTTCGTACTACTAGATGTTGCCAACACATTGCTGCTGCTACTGTTTTTAATTTGTATTTAATACAAAATAAATATTACAAGTTATAGAAGATACTGAGTTAAAGTTTCATGTATTCCAGAATACAAATTTTAAAGTTTATCACAATGTTATATACTTTGGGTATACAAGTTATTTAAAAAACAGGTTGACATGCTACTTCTAGGGTGATTTTTCAAAGGTTTGTTTCAATTCATCTGAAGAAATCGTGAATGGACTACAGTATAACAAATTTGTTATAGATTTTTGCTTTTAATTTTTGTGTGGTAACAAAATTTAATTGTGATTTGTGTATTGGATTTCTTTATTTTAATTTTTGTTGCTCCATCTTGATAAATGTGGATGTATTTTGAAATTTCAGAAGATGGTAATCTGTGATCCAACCATACACTATAGTTTAAAATAAACCTCATGTTCAATAATATAATGGTTTTCACATAATCTCTTCTGCCTTGTAGGTTGATTTCACTGCTCATATTCATTTGTGTCACACCTTCTTAAGTGATAATGCACAGACGGAATGAAGTGAAAATAGTACAAAAACAGTGGTATTCAGGAGTAAACTGATGCCACATTTCAGGAACTGCAATCTGTTCCTGTGTTCAGGCATAGACAGACTGAAGAACAACTGCAGACTGATGTGCGAAAAATGAAAACACTGGGTTTTTATAAATTTTATCCCCCTGTACTGCCATTAGCTGTGCGTGGAAGATTTGTTTATTAGGTGCACATGTAGGAGTCAATATTTATTGACTGGTGTCCTCACAGTTCCGGAATCCCCAGTTTCCTAACTGCTTGATATTTGAAAGTTATAAGACAATGTTTTTAATGCCTCTAATGTAACACTTTTTCTGTGAGTAGGTGTAGGGCACAATACAAGATTTTTGTGATAAACTATGGAAATTATGAGATGGACGGTATGTATTAGTCTTTCTTGGCAGTGTGAACAGTGTAGCAAGTTGTACTGCTGAGTTGGGCTGAGCCAACTACATATAACTATAGTAAAAATAAAACATATAATGGAGTACATAATGATAAATTACTTCGACACTACATTTTTATAGTATTATTTGTTATAGTAAATTTCAGTGTCATTTTATAGGGCATATAAGTAAGTAATCAAGTATGAAGGTATATTCTTGGCGTCTGGGTTGTAGCAGTGTTGGACATTTTTCCCGATGTTTCGGAAGATATTGCATTTACTGATAACCTACTCGAGGCTACAACCCAGAAGCCAAGTATATACAGATAATGGCTTTAAAAGCCTGTAAACTTTTAAGTACGAAAGATTTTTGTGTCCCATCAGAAATTTGATTGTAGAGGGTGGGGCAGGTAAATCTGACTATTTGTAAAATGATACAACACACAAAGTACAAAGATCACGTAATTATCCACATGCTAGCCTTACAACCTTATGTTTGCCAATATTTTTGATAAAAGAATTCATGATTTACACTAACATTGTGTGGAAAATTACTTTGTTCAAATGTCAGCCATTCTGGTCCACACACTGCTGGAGTCAGTTCCAGAAACCTCTCATTACATATTGCAGCATGTTAGCGGTATGGCGGGTACCTCACAGTGAATTACTGCCCTTAGTTCAGGTAATGAATGGTTTTTGGTGTACACTGACACGTGATGTCGGGGAAACTAACGACGATGTCACGGTTGGGCAAAGTTTTATTGTGCCGGTTAGAGGCATGGACTATCTATTGAATTCGACTTTCCTGGCTGCGAACTGGACCCCGGCCGGTATATAAATTGGGGCGCTTGGCGGCACTGCACAAAGTCTAGTTTGGGCTTAATTGTTCTCCGCAACACTGGTTTACCGGGAATGGGCGTAAGCCGGGGTAGCTCATGACTAGGCCACTGGTGCTGGCTAGAACTGGGGAATGGGCGTAAGCCGGGGTAGCTCATGACTAGGCCACTGGTGCTGGCTAGAACTGGTGCCAAGACCTTGGACGAAGGTGGTGTTGCGGCTGGTGGTGCTGGTGGGAATCCATGGAGGGCTGCTGTTTCTGCTTAATTGGAACCACGGGTTCGTTATACCAAGTGGTACGTGGAGTCTTTGGCAGAAGTCGACAATGCAGCTCACCAGCAATCTAGTAGAGTGACTGAAATAGGGTGCGTGGAGGGACTGGGAGGTGAGGCATCTCCAGTTGTGGGGTGGCTTGAGCTTGTTCCTGGAGGGTTAGACTGCAGAGGGTAATTGGCGCTGGGTTACAACTCAAGTTTTACTCGGAGGCAGTAACTGCCTTCCTAGCTTTCCATTTTGCACCACTCCTATGGGTGTTTGCATAAAGGAAGGTTCTAAAGTGGGCCACACTAAGGAAGAACAGACGACGACAAGCCCTAGCTTGGTGTAAAGCCAGTCGTGGCCAAGCCAACCAGAGTCGTACCTGATTACTCCAACCAGCGACAAAGAGCACATTGGTTAGAGCGGTGTGTTACCCTAGATGTTTGACAGCGATGTGGGTGTAGACCAAAGGGGGTGAGACCTCCAGAACCAGTCATCACTCCTTCCAGCGACAGTGACAGCGCGGTGAATGGAGTGGATATGCTGTACTGGCTGACTAGCCACCTAGTGGATTGAGATCCTAGGGTTGTGGCTCTACCGTACACGTGCACCAGGTACCTTGGCGTACCTGCTCCACAGTATGGGTGGCCGTCTAATGTGTGTGTTTGAGACGTGTGTGCACCTGGATAAGGGAGTCCGCAGTCCTACTCTAAGTTCGGCAAATGGGTTTTAATTACGCAGTCTCCTGCGCTTTCCTGGTGGGTTGATGTCTTCTGGGGTTAAAGTCACAGTCACCCTAGAATAAAGTACTCTGAGGTTGGATAGAAAAACGTGTTTATTCCCGTGAGGAATATACACTGTCGCCCATACTAACTTTAACTAACAAGAAACTGTAATGGAAGTAGACTGCGATTATACCTGGTGAAGGAGACCTGGGTCTAGACTAGAAGAGTAGATGCTGCTAATTAGCTATAATATTAACTGATCCTAACTAACTCAATGCTATTGTCCAGAAGGGACTCTGGTGTCACTACCAGAAAGGTAGTGAGTGTTAAAGGGGATGAAGACTTCTTCGTGAGGTTGCTGGTAAAGGTCTCAAATAATGTTTAGTAGGTAGTGGTGGTCTTACAAGAGGATGCCGGTGTCTGCAGAGAGCTCCAGCACATGAGGTGGTTGAGCGAGCTGCGGAGAATGATCTGCCGTTCTGCAGTGATGCAGGGACATATAACCACCTGCTCTTGGGGGGTGTGGGGGTAACTCCTCCCTCTGTAGTCAGAGCTGTGCTCTGGTACCATATCTTGGGCCGCTCTGGAAGCAGGTTTCTTTGCTATGCAGATTTGCGTCGGCTGCAGTGAGCTTAGGCGCAGTACTGGCTGCTTGACTGGCTTCTATCACACATGGGGGGTGGCGTGATGTTTGATGTAAGGGTGAACTTGGCTGATATGTCTGTGGGTGTCCCTTGCCTAGGGGTGTGCTGTAGGCTCTGGTAGTAAGTCTTTCATTTCATGTTTTAAATCCCACCAGTGTTGATTGGATGACACATGAAGATGAGGCAAAGTCACGTGTGTGTGATATATAATTTTCAACATTTATAGGCCGCACATTTTTACAAAAAAAAATGGTTACAAAAAGTGGGGTGTGGCTTATATACAAAATATTGACTGGAAATTTTTTTGCATTTTTCCCCAAAACATGTTTAGAAATTTGTCAACACACAGTACATTTTATGTTTTAGTTCTTAAAGGAAGGAAGGAAGGGAAGGTGAAGAACAATAATAATAAAGCACACATACACACTTGTGCAGTTATTCGTTCAGTTGCGTATATAAACAAAATAACCTTCATCCCGCACGTGTAAAATGTAAACATGTTGGAGCTTGCTCATAGATGTCGTACATGAGAAAATAATTTATCTGCTGTACAAGAGAAAGATATCTTATGTAGTTTTCATGCCCGCCGCGGCTTTACAAGTGCACATTGTTAAGACACCATTTTGTGTAACATGTTGCTGTGGTCATCCATCTAGAAGTGCGCTACATTAATTGCAGGCTGGAGAGCACCTAAATGGAGTTAGTTAGACACGTCCGAGTTTCATAAGGTTAACCTTGGCACAATTTGTATAATTGACAGAATAAAAGTAAGTCCCACAGTGCTTAGTCTTTCTTTGTAGTGACAGCAACGTCTCACCATTTTTCAGTGATAAAATGTTTGGTAAAGTTGTTTAGTAATGCAAAGTGTTTCGTAAGTATGCTCTGGTGAGATGGACACACACAACCCACAGCATCCCTGAGAACCCTGAGTCTTAACAATACGGTGACTGGGAAACACCGCTGGCGCCCATGTACTGTGAGTTTATTGTGTCGCTGTTCATCTCGTGTCTCACCCGAAGGCGTCAATCTCTTTTAATACAAAATCAGTTTTGAAGCATAGATATGACTGAATTTTGGATTATTGAAACTATGTAGATGATGTATAGGCTCCAGGGATCAATTTTAAGGAATTCTAATGCCAGTCTAGCAGACATGATATCGTTTACTCATGCATGTTTGTAAGAACCTGCCAGCTAAAATATAATAAAAATGCAACAAAATTTAAAAAATATATATATTTGTTAATTGTTTTCACACTGTGAATTAATTATACAGGAAATTGGATAGTACAGGAAATTAAACTTATTCAAAAATTGTTTAATCATCAGTCACTCTTTCTTCATAGATTTCACTTTCATGGGTCCAAGTTATGTTTACAATACATTAAGTAAAAGGCTCTAAGAAACACAAAACCTAAATACCACATGATATCGCCGATGGCTTATCTGGGGCTGCATATGTTGTTGCTTTATTTTCATGGGCTGAGATTTACAGTCTGTGAAACAGGAGATGGATGTATAACAATATTGCTCAGTTGGTGTCGTACGAATGCGGTGCGTTTTCCCCATGGTGAAAATTTTTTGATTTGGTTAAGCTTTGTTTGCATGAGGCAAAGGAATATTGTAAAAGTAGAATATTGTCAGGAATTTAGATAATTTGGAAATAACCGTGAATGGACAATATACAAGAATAAGTATGGTATCCAGTGGTTGCTGTTTTTATTACCTATCCAACAGACAGGTGAAAAATTTTCACCTGTTCATTTTAATTTCTGTCTGTCTCCGGTAGGTGGCCAGACGTTAAAAGTTGAATGCTTGTAGGCTTTATAAAAAGGTTTTTAACTTAGGAGTATTAGTTCTTGCTATCTTGGATTTATGTGTATTGCCATAAGTTCAACTTACGAATGTTCAATGCAATTTTTTGTAGGAGATAGCATAAATAATTGCTTCTCAAGCTTTATCAAGTTAGTACAGTTGCGTTGCATTTTACTAATTCTTAACTAGTGACTGCTGGTAAAAAATAAATTTTTCTTGCAAACGATTACAGGAATGATACTAGCAACAGTAAATCAATACATGTTTTAGAATATGTGCAAAGCAATGCTTAATTCCGTGCTGTCATTGCCTAAAATAAAATAAAAAATCTGTAATACAGGTTGTGGCGAAAATTCCATAACGGCAGGGACTGATCTCCCTCAACACTAAACAATTTACTAAGGTGCCTGTTTACTTTGAGATTTTGAAATCCGTATTAAGCATGCGCTGTGTACAGTGATTTCTCTCAAACAAATTCTATGAAAATTATTATTTGCGGCTTTATGTAAACATTTTGGGTAATCAGATTAGTGTTTCATTTTAAAAAGTTTGAGGGAAAATCTTTAAAAATTGTTTGTGAATTGAGAAAATGAAATTAAGCAAGAATCTGTTGTATTTACTTTCTTAAAGGAAAGGTTTTACGTATGATTTTATGTCACCTGTATTTCAGTCTCTTTTCAATATTTTCATTAATGAAGTGGTGAAACAGATGTCTCTAGCTCAGGTGTGTCTGACGTTAACAATTTTGTACAAAATTATATAAGTGAATTCTAAGGTGTTTTATTCATTTTTTATATTTACTTTCTACAATTTTTTATAGTTGACTATGGATTGTTTTGATTCAGTTCAAATTAGTATATCTGTTATTAGTCACGAGAAAGGATTATAATTATTCACTTGAATAATAATGGTGAAAATACTTTCATAAATGAGGAATTCTCCACCCTTTCCCCTCTCAACAAAAACGTCAACCTGGGTATTCTATGTCACTGCAAGTGTTAGGTTTCACAAAATTAAATTTGGAATGCAAATTAAAAATTACTGTGGTCCAACTATGTGAAGATACCTTTCAAAATCATTGTATCCAGTATGGGATATCTGTTCATATGTTGAAATCAAATCTCAGAATCATGAAAATAGTTTCAATTTGTAGGAAATAGACTAGACTACCTTAAGTTATCATTCATTACATGCTTGATTATATTATTGTAGTATGGGGGGGGGGGGGGGGGGAGATATGTGGTATTCACACGAAAATAATTTAGCTCTATGAAAAATTATTTTTGTTTAGAAATCAGGAAATAAACTTTGGTGTGTTTGACGAGTTACGGAAACAGAATGCACCTGGTCATGTGTTCATGGATTGTGAAAAATTTGTGCAATTGCAACAAATGAGTAAATTATGGCATGAAACATTTTAATTATGAAAGTTAAGTATTGGCAGTCATTACTGATGCTCTGCTTCCCTTATAGCATGTTTGCTGCGGTTTGTTTTCATGTAGCATTCTATTGTATCAACAGCATGTACACAGCTTCTTCCGTACTGTTGCAGTGATCGCACTGGTGGAAGTGTGGAGGATGGTGACAGTAAAGGAGAACCAGCCGAGGATAGTGAGGAAGGTTAGTTTGAGTATGTAGCTCATTTTGTTTAAGTTTGCTAGAGTTGTGTCATTTAGAAGGAACATCAGGACCATGATATCAGTGAGCAGAAATTTCATGTTTGTATGAGACTCAAAACATTGAAAGTGTATCCATCATAAATTTCAACTTTGTCCATGTACTAGTGTTTGCATGTTTACATTTTCTTGTTATTTTTGTATGTCAGTAACCCAGTAGAACACCTCGTTAAATATGTTGCAGATTGGAATCTGACAAGTTAACAATTTTTTGCTTATCATGAAGAAAATTAAGTACTTTCTATTTAGTTCACAAAAAAGAATTTGTGGGCCTTGTATTTTAGGTTTCCGTGAATTTTTTGGGTTTTGCACTTTCTCAGGCAAAATCTCTTTGGGAGAATTGTAGATCTAAATTATGATTCTTCGTTCTCACATGATCATTTCACTCAGATACTAAGCTACTGACAAATGATTACAGAAGTGGTGTTTTTAAACTGTTGTGCAGGTGTCTAGCATCAGGGAAACTCAGTTTATTTACTGCAGTAATAAAGGCTGTTCATGGTAAAGTGAGAACTTTTGAAAGCCTTCTCATTTGAAATAGTAGTCAATAAATATATTTTATTTTAGCCTTAGACATTAACTTCAGAGTGCGGTGGAATAAACAAACTGTGTGTATTACTTAAGTTGCTATAATTATATAAAGGTGGTCAAATAATAAAAAATAGCTAAAAGGAAAAAGTAACTAGGACCTCAAAAGTGCTCACTTTACCGTGAACAGCCTATACTACATCTGTAGGCTTATTCGTGGACATGATGTATATAATCCATATCAGCTTTGAAGATAGTGTAAATATTTATGAAATCATTTACACACCCACACACACACATAGCTTGTTCGCATATACATACACACACACAATTACTTTGTCACTCATTCACACATACTTAAGTGATAGTAAATAGATTCTAGTATGTTCTAATACATATTTATTTATTTATTTATTTATATCTTGCAAGCTGATTATTTTTTTTGTCATTAAGTCTTGGAATTTGTACCCCCAAATTTATTTAGCTAGTTTTGTAAATTCAGGATTTGCCACTCAGGTTTTTTGAGCTTACATTTATTTTTTGTTATTCAGGATTTACTACTTGATCTGTGATGTTATTTTCTCTTAGTATTATGCTTAAGAACATTAGGAGTTACTTAAATTAACATTGTTACAGTTACTTCCGTCCCAAAGAAGATAGTTCTATGTTTATACTTAAGATTTCATCTGTGATTTCAAGCTGGAGAAAGCTGTTGAGAGACTTAAGTTAAGCATTCTCCTTCTGGCCATGTTTCATGACAGTCCGTTATAATTTAGGGACGACAGTACAACATTAATTTCTGTAGTATCACTGCCCAGCGTAATGTTACTCACTTGAAAAGGGATAAAAGTGTTTTAAATCTGCAGGGTGTAATTTAAGAAGCCCAAACCACCAGTAATTACATACTTGTTAGTGCTTTTGTCTCTGGCATCCAGGGATGATGCCACCTTACAGACCTGCCAACTTTTACGATTCTGCCGTAATTATTACGGGTAAATGCTGTTATTACGTTTTATGGAAGCGGCACAAATTTTACGTTTGACGTTTCTGCCGGCCTGAAACTTCTGTTTGTCACGTTGGCCGTCTTTGTTGTCAGTCACGAATATCTTTACTGATGTTAGTGGTTGTGCTTTCCTCAAGCTGCCATGAATACCTTTACTGATGTTAGTGGTTGCGCTTTCCTCAAGCTGCCATGAATACATTTACTGATGTTAGTGGTTACGCTTTTCTCATGCTGCCATCGCAGACTTTTACATTTGTTGTCCCAAGCAGCGTGAAGCAATAAATTACTTCCAGCCAGAAGGGGACTGGGGTGTTCAGGGGTGGGGGAGTTGCAGGCGGGGTCAGTGAGAATTTTTTGTTCTAGTCATGTATTGTGGCCTCTGCCTTACTCTCCCTGTCATGTTTAACTTCCCTCTTCCCACCTCTTTTGCTGTAAAAACAGCGGCACGTTACAGACACAAACAATCTGTAGTCTGTGCAAATAAAATATGTTCTTACATTACCATATGTTGGCGAGTAAGGTAGTGTGCGTGTAAGGCCACTTGTTTTTGATGAAAAATTCGAGATAATTATATTTCAAATAGGCCGCACTAAATTTTGTATTTCCGTAAACATTGTTACGGAGTGTTGCCACGGAGTTTCCGTTGTTTTTTTTCGTAGTAGTTGTAGTAGTTTGGGTAAGGGTTTCAGTTAGTATATAAGTAGCTTTCATGTTTATTTCCATTCACTCAGCTTCGTGTCATTAGAAAAGGCACATCACAAATTCACATACTGCAGAAATTATTATTGGATTTCTTGAAATAGTTTTGCTTAAGATTTGTGAAACCAACTGCGGTAAAGTACATTGATTTGCTGGAAGTAAATTATCATGTTGAGACCAATATAAAACAAACCAGTGACTTAGTTGTGGGATGTGCTACACAAAGAATTGTTGCCATTCTACCAGAACAGAAAAAGAAACATTTTTTTTTCAATAGTCCACAAATACTACATATCAGCTTGTTGTTATATTATTCACGAATTTCCTTTGAAGAGTGAAATTCTTAAAAAAGTACAGGTTGCTCAAATTGAGAACATAGAAAGAGTAAATTTCAGGTATTTCATTGACTTGTTTCCCAAATTTTACCTGTTAAAAGTGGTGAATCCAGAGATGTTGCTGTAGATGAGCTGCAAAAACAGTTCGCGTCTTTGCAAGTGGAAGAGTTGCCAGCTATTATTTCCAAGCAAGACAGAATTAATGCTGTTTGGACATGCATTGGTAGCATAAAAAATGCAGACACTTCTTTGAAGTAGGAGAGAATCACCAAAGTTGTGTTGGCTATTATGTTGGTGCCACACAGCAATGCTGTATGTGAGCGATTTTTTAGTATGGTTAAAAAAAATAAAACTACATTCAGGTCATCATTAAGTTGTAGAACAATTCAAAACATTTCTGTTCTGAAGAGCACTTCTCCAGTGTGTTACAACAGAAGTTATAGTGAAGACTGTCTGAGAAGTGCTAAGAGAGCAACTTCACAGTATTTTTAGAACCAAAGTGATTAGCCATTACTGTGATTTTTGACCTGGGAAGTTTATATTAGGTGACTATCATTCATGTAGATTGTGTAATAATGGTGTGGTGTTTTGTGGAATTCTATAGGTCTGCGACAGTTATGAACCAAGTTTTCAGAAGTTCTGTAATTAGTGTGATAAATTTTTGCAAGTCTTTGTGTTGGGATTGTTTTAACTTACTTGAGAGTTGGCAAAAATCAGAAAAAAGAAACACAAAAATGTTTGGTAAGTAAATTTACATGGAATTTATATAATAGAAATGGTATATTTTATGTTGTAGAGAAATAAGTTTTGTCCATTATTTTTATTTTTGGTTTAGTAGAATTGTATTAATTTGCATATTGTGTTCTGGTTGTGTATATGAATTTTTCCACTTATTTGTGGTGAACAGCTGTGTTTTACTAACTAATGTGAGATGCCGCGAGCTATTTACACCACTATTTGGAAAATTTTAAGATCTTACTGATGGACAACTTGAGAAGTTGGCAGGTCTGCACCCATCACTTTACGTCAGTGTGATCTGTAAGGTCGTGAAATTCTCTTGTCATTAAATGTTATGGCTAATCACAAGTTACATTGAACTTTCAACATGTTGATTTGGTCTAACCTTTTTTTTTAAATATTTCTTTTTGTTAATTTCACCATTTTTTTGCACATTATCAGGAGGCCATGATTTAAAGCTTTGAATTATTAAGTTTTCTAGTAATTTTTAATATTTCGAACATTATAATTTTTTTTGACCTATAAGTCATGTGTGTGAATTCTAATGTATTTGTGAGACAGGTGATTTAGGAAAGTGCCAATTCACTTATCACAATCAGGTAATATACAGCAACAGAAAAGTATTAGTAAATTCTTTCCCTTACTAAATATTAAATTGTAACTTAATTTATGACTTCAGAATGCAGTTTTCTTTGTTCCTGACCTTCCGTTCACATAATAAATTTGCAACTTAGAAAGTAATTTTATACATTTTTTTTACTGTAGTGAGTAGAATGTTGTCTCCAGTTTTTTTATGTCAGTTATTCCACACCTTTTTTATTCAATTAAAGGGTTTTGCTTTACGCAACTCCCTCTTGCGGGAATTAAACAAATTAATCCTGGGAGGTTTGGAGATTGAAATCCCTCCTGGGATAAGGTGATTCAAGGTACACCTTTCCAAAGAAAGTTATGAAAAGTAGGTTTGCCTGGCTGGGTCGCAGATCTTCCCATGTTGGAAAGTTGTGTTTTGGGCCCTTCGGGCTGGGTGACCTTGACAGAAGAAGGGTATCCAAACCCAAGAGTGAGTTAAACCAAATACGCCTCCTGTTCCAGGAGTTGTGTTATATTCTCTGTAAAGGCTGTGAAAAAGGTTCGTAATGCCAGCTGTCACGAGAATGAAATGGGGGTGAAATTAGACTGAGGCTAAGGACTCCTGCCGGCGGCGTCATCTATAGTGAGCTGGTCTAGTGGGGATGCGTGAGGGCACAAAATCATAGGAGGGGGTCGTTATGTGGTGTCAGCTAACTGTCGGTGGGGGAATACGGATTGTGATCACTTTTCACGCTGCAGGCTGTACCTGGCACAAAGGGACAACAGATACTGGATTCTGTGTGGACGGAAGGGGTGGTAACTCTGCATGGGTCTGGCTTATAATTTTCCTAATAGTCAACCATATGAGGGAGCCGGCCTAATCCTGAAAGGTTGTCCCCTCCTTGCCGTATTGCCACACTTCCGAAAGGTGCCATTTCGTCCAAATAAATTCCTAATTCAAATAATGATTCGGAAGTAACAGTAAGATTGGAATTATAAGCTTCACTAGTGAAAGTACTGTTGGCTAATGTCCTTTGGTTTCGTAAGGCATCTCTTTGAGTTTAAAATACCAGGCTGGGACGGTAGGCAAGGATATGTAACCAGCCTGTTGACCCGGCTTTACATCCGGCTGAATGGCTGGGCATTTTGGAGTGTTCCTGGAATAGTCCGTCCTTATTCAGGCTGGAGCTATCCAGAAAACTCTGCCACATTCCTCCCTCTCAGCACAAATAACTGGAGATATGTTCACTCAATAAAAGGTCCTGTGAAACTAGAAAAAGTCCACATTTCCAGGCAACAGCTGGTACCTCCTCCGGCTTTATTCAGGTGGGAATCGAGGTCTTAGGTGGATTAACGGCGTGGTAATTTGAAGGTTCAACTCCCTGGTAGGTGAGACGGTCTCACTAGTTTAACACGTAATCAAACACAACCAACGTGGGTGATTAAAGAACAAATTGTGGGGGGTGGGGTGGAGCTGGCTCGGTCCAGCTCCCAAGGCTGAGCTATATTAAGCTGTTTGGCCCCGCGTTGGGCACCACTTGTTTTTATGCATGCTCCTCTGTGTGGATAAGTGGTTAGGGTGCTGACTGCCCTTTCTGACCTGAGGTGGAGGGGAGACAAACTCCAGAATAATTCTGGGCAGCCTTACTCTCCCTACCACAAGGGACGTCAATATTTGGGATGCCAGCTGTCCTGATGGGTGAATGAGCTCAATCGGTTATGAGTTATGAGTGATTGTGGGGGTGAGCGATCTGGCTTATACCAACAGGATTGTTCGGCCGCGGCCTCGTGGGTTGTCGAGCGGGGATGAAGTTGGCTACGGATTGTTCCGGCTGAGTGCGAGGGACTGCCTTGGGAGGGATTCGAACCCTGATCGTCCTTCCGGAAGCCAACGTGATTGTGCAGAAGTTGGGAAGTACTTCTGTTCTCTGGTGTTGAACTCGAAGTATCCTGCTAGATCTTAGTCTCAGTAGGCTACATCGACTAGAGGGGCTCTGTGAGTCGGTATTCGAGTGCGGTGCTTGTATTAGGATGGACTAACGGGGTTTCCTCGGAATCTAGTTCCTCGTCCAGCTTGCACCAACCTAACGAGTGTTTTAACGGAGTTTTGTGGTCAGGAGGTAACACTATATTATAATCAATCTGGTCGCTCTCAGATTTACTAGTATTCAGTGTACTGGAGTGTGAGACACTAATTATCTAAGTCAACAAAGCTTGCTGTAATAACATATGCCTCTCGCGTCGCCTCTAACGGCTTCCAATACCACTGTGTTATTTGCGCATTCATAAATGAAATAACAAATAAAATAATCAAAGGTCAACAGGGGCTGCATACGAGTAGTCCTGGGCAGGGTGAAATCTACAATCACACCTGTGGACCTGCTGTTCACAATAGCAACCCAAGTAACAGAACGTTGTGCCTGGTATCAGCGACAGGTGCACTGGAATCTCAGGAATTAGGTCCAATGTCAGGCCCTGCCTCCTGACGGATTCAGCACACTACACGGCCAGATAAAGATGTGAAGTTGGTTAAAATTAAATGTGCACTGAATTAATAAAGCAATTATTATAAAAGCAATGGTACACAATCTAAAATTTAAATGACTGTAAACGACACACAAAAAAGTTAGGCTTGATACGTAATATTTTATTACTTTTAAAACAGTGAGTTTGTAGAGACCCGGCTAAATAATTACACACTATAAGCTGAGTAACGAATGATATTAAATACTGAATAAAATAACAGGCGAAGTTGAGCCTGGGAAAAATTAATAAAATGAAATAATTAATTTCCTACGAAGAATTCCTAACTAATTAATCAAATTAAAGTATACATTATTTTCAGCTTGATCCTTATATGGGGCTCTATCCAGGGGGACGTAAATCGCTCAATGACCTGTTACCGTTGAGCCAAGGGAAGTTGACTGAGGTAAGGGTAAGTAGGTACAGGTGTGGGATTTACCAGACGTGGAGAGCTGTCCCTGGGCGGTCAGCTGAAGGAAGCCTTTTCCAAGCTGTGGCTTGAGTGCTGGCGACCTTCTGCAAGCTGCCGGCTGGAGGTGGGGGTACGAGCCCTGTCTTGGGCTGCTGAAGTGAAGGTGGCTGAACCCTGGGCGGGCTGCAGAGGAGAGCAGAGAGAGTCTTCCACAGACTGTAGGAGAGCTTGCGAATCTTACGGCCGGGGAGCTCTGGCGTCTGCTGGGCCGTGGGGCCGCCCTTCTATTTATACGAAAATTGCCCTGTCAGCGATTCTTCGGGGGCGGGGGGGTAGCATAGCCTTACAACACGGGCTGATTTATCTGCTGTGGGAGCGCTGCTCAATTTCTTATCGTGCCTGGTGGAGGCAATGACATTTTCATGCATCCTGGACTGAGGTAGGTGGGCTGTGATGTCAGAAGGACAGGGGGTGCTGCTATCTTGAGGGTTGTTTGGAATTTCTTTGGTCAGGCAGGGCAGTGTAGTATAAATAAAATAAACTATATTGTTTCTTCGTCTGTGTTGCTTTGGTACGTTCCGTTTTGATTGGATGATTGAAGAATATACATTCAGATGTGAAGTTCAATTACTTAGTTTACTCATTAAAGCCTGACGTAATTTCAATGTATTATTTCCAAGTCTCGGCGGCCAATGAATTTGAAGTCGCCCAGCGCTTTGTGTGCTCAGATGAGGTAGAAAGCTGGCATGCGTCAATTCCTAGAACCCCTTGGCCTTGTGCAGGCTTAAGGATATTAAGCTCACCTACACTAGTCAGTGAGTGATGTGGTGAATGCCCTAGGACCGTTTATAAGATTAATTAATTATAGGTACAATTAATTTGCACTAGACACTAGGTGAATGATGGTACACACAAATTCAAAAAGATTCTGAATAGTGATGGGACAAATCCAATATCCATCCGTCAATTCCACCAATTCTTGCCTGAATCGAAGAATCAATGAATGCTGATATTTTTGCATTCAAAAGTTTGATTCAATCCTGTTAAATTTTCTTACTGGATAGAATATTCTGCAAACCTTGTGGTGCTTGTAAATGCTATTCAAATAGCTTGTGTGCGTTTGCAGTTGTATTTCACCAGGCATAATTAGAGGCATGATTTTGTGGTAAATTGTGATAAAACGAAATAACACAAAATTCAAGTTAAAATTCGAAATAACACGAAATGCAGACAAATGCGTAATATCTCACGAAATTAGCTTTCTCTGCAAGAAATGAACTCTTCTCCCATGTTGTAGATTTATTTTACTTTGGCACTATTAAAATACAAAATCCAATGATGTGCAAGTTGTAGGCAATATCGAGTAATATTCAACACGAAAAAATTCTTGATTTCGTCTCGAGACAATTTTTAAATCTCCGAAATCATAATTCTATGTGCAACAGACGCACACAATTACGTTAAGTTTTCTTGTGCGTAACAATACATATACAAACATTTTCCAAAGATAACACAAGCAGTAAAATATGCACGTCGAAATAAGCTACAGCAGTTTAACAACAAACTTTCTCCAAGCGCTAGTAATGTTGGTGCAATGTGAACACAATGGTGGGAAGTGAACACTTGCAACTAGAATGTGTGCAGTAATCTATGGCTGCAAAGCCAAATCAAATGTTTGTTTGCATTGACACATGTGCGTAAAACTTTATGAAAAAGAAGTGCGATATCTAAATTGATACATCAAAAGGACTGTTTTCATAACATATCTAGTCTCATAAATTATGGAAGATGCTGCAAACGATGTAAAATACTGTAAAATGTATAGCATTTGGACGTTTTGTCTGTTCTAATGTACGTATTTAACCTCCAATGCATGGTGATTGATTTGTTTTGTTTACTCAGTGGTATTGTAAAATGCCGCTAGCTGCAACAAAATCAAAAGTTAAAAACTTCACACCAAATAAATTATGAAAAGAATATACATATGTACGACTGGCCTTAATGGTTACCATATATCCATCAAATTTTATTGTTTTAGGAATCACATGATGACACATTTTTTTACCTTGCAGGACCATTTCTACTTGACAAAACTGTAAATTTCTTCCACAGAGTACTGGAAGAAATAGTTGACGCATGACGTCTTTCAATATATATTGTTTCCACACAATATATTTGTAACTCATTCCAACTGTGTGGCGTCCAGCAACATGGAGTAGCGGTAACTAACTGCTTTCATTCATAGATAGCACCACAAGACAAGATGGCTGCCGGCCATGGCACACTCAACAATTGGCGCCAAGTTTGAATTTGAATCCAAGTACATACACTAATTGACACAAACCTAAACACATATTAATAAACGACTGCTACTCATCAGTGTAACCTTGTCACTAGCAGTTGTAAACAGAGTTGAGCTGTCTCTACGCCTATAAGATTGTTGTATCTACCAGACCGGGGCTGACGTCCGAATAATGGAATTTATTTTTGCCCGATGAGCCACCAGGACCATGCAAGAGGCCCATGGCGAGTACAGCAGTGTGCCGCGGGATGCCGCCACAAGTATGGTGCCTAGATCCCCCAGCTCTTCACTACACCGCTTGCACCAAGGATATAGGTGCTGGGCTTGCACCTGCTAACCTCCTCTCCAGATGCCCTATGGCACTGAAGTATGGGATGGCAGAGGCCAATTTACTTCACCGCTTCTTCGCGGAGCCTAAGATCCTCTCCAACTTGCACTTAAGGAAGAACCAGCAGCATCAACAGAGCAGCACACTGAGATATGTTCAGTCCCTTACGGACACCAGAGAGTAGAGCTCGCGGAGAGGAGTATTCTTAACATGCACTATTAACTGCCTATTCCTGTAGCTTTGCACAGGGCACCTTCCCCTGTTTATGCTAGTGTGTTTACCTCCCACCAAGCCCATGTGGATAGGGGTAGTACTTCCACCATCTTTCTTTATTTTCTTCGCAGCAAATAACACATTGATCTTACCTAACATCTTGAGTATCACTCTGACCTCCTACCTCTTGTCATCATCTGATCTGATGGAGACAGCATGAGATCGGGTTTGCTCTTTCTAAATCTACACCAACAACATATCAAAACATCTTTGGAAGGCCACCCATTCTCTGTCCTATACAGTGAACGGTAGAGCCATGACTCTTGATTACCGTCCCCTGGAAGGTGGCTTGCCGGTTTGAAGTCCCCCCCCTCCCCTCCCCTCGTTATCACTGCTCACTTAGTTGTGCTGAGGAGGGTAACTTCTTCGAACCTGGGGGGGACCAGTGACCCTGGAACACTCATCTCGCCAATATTGGAAGGCCACACATTCCTTGCACCTACATGGGACGAACGGTTGAGCCACTACACTAGGTACGCTCCTGGTGGGATCGGCTTGCCGGCTGGGTGGACTTCTCTCACCGCACTCCTTGTGGTTCTGAGAGGGTCTGCACTCTGGTGCAGGGGAGACCAACCCCATTGGGACTACACCGTGCAGTTCCTGCAACCAACACTTTGCAGCTCGAGTCTTCCTCACCTCCGGTGGGGAAGTCAAGAGTGAGATGCGGTGTTGGCAGTAGCAGTTGGCAGTAGCAATTGGCACCTGCACTTGAACTTTGACATGTCGACTGTCTACCTCCTGCATACACAATCTTAGGTTAGAGCCTTATACCTTACACCCGTAGGGATGGTGTTGAGAGGAATGTTAAGAAGGCAAGGGTTATCTCTAAGAATCCACAAGGGCTTAGCATCCTTCCTAGTGGGTTTGTGCTACTGAGTCCATGTGAACAGGCTGCTTTTCTGTGATGGTTCACTGTTCCAGCACCATCCAGTAGTTCTGGAGATCTTGTTCGGCAAAGGGTCCATTTATGCTTCAATTGTACCTTGTAGCTCCATGCCAATAAATCCTAGCACCTCACACGTACACCCCACCCTCCACTCAAGTGCAATTAGGGCAGAGGGAACAGTAAAGTCATCTGCAGGGTATACACATGTCGCCCCGCTAGCATTAACACTGTACCACCACCGAAGCCTGCACCACGCAGAGTAAAATTGCCAATGCCGGACTTTGTGCCAAGCCGATGGTCTACTAGGCCAAGTACTGTACTCTGGTAGGGCTCCAATGTCCAGAGGTGAATAGCCAACAAAAGGCAAAACTCGCCTAGCATCAAACAAGTATCCCAGAGACATGGGTAGCCAATCAGCCGGGACTGTCGCGTGTCAAGGGAGGGTAATTTTTGGCGCCCTATGTGAGACGTCTGCTGTAATTTTGAAAAAGTTAGGCCAAACCAGGCCAGCACGACCCCGAGGCGAGAGAACTTCCTGGGGCTCACTTAGAGACATTCATACTATACCAACGAGATATTGAAAGAGCATGCTGAAGAAACCATGGATTCTCCTATAAGCAACCACTGTGCCAAGGCAGCATACCCCAGAGAAGAGGTTCACCAGATCGAGTGCGTACATTGCCAGCGCCAGTTCCATTATGCCTGTTTAGGCTGGGATGATATAGTTTTCCACACCGTGGAGTACCATTGCAGACTACTGAATAAGACAGATTGCCTATTGTAGCTGGGTGACCTGCCAAGGACAAGGGCAATACATCGTGCGATGTATTGTCTGTGCAGAAACTTTTCAACACCTATGCATCGAATGGCCTGATAGCGCGTGACCGGGCCGGGAAAGGTATACAGGTGCAATATCTGTTAGCGGGCCTCCAAATATTGACTTCACAACCCCGGACACAGTCAGAAAACCAAATCCAGCCGTTCAACAGGGGAACCGCAGATTCCTGACTTCACGGGTGGTTCGCATGAAAACCAGCTCGTTTTCCTCGCAGACTACGAAAGAGAATTCAAAGAGCAGGAGGTATCACTGAACAGTGGCTTAAACTAACCCAAGGACGCCTTAAAGGCAAAGCAATTGACTGGTGGGGAAAATACGGGATTTCATCACCGAATGGATGCAATTCCGTAACAGGCTAGCTACGGAATTCATCGGAGAAGAGGTGCTAGCCAACCTGTCCACGAAATTTTACAGCCGTACCCAGAACCTTAGAGAGGAAACTGAAATTTTCATTCGCCGCAAAGTGCAAATGTTCCAGCGGATCTTCCCGGACAAAATGGAGGAGAGTTGTGTAAGCCATAACATGACAGAGGTTCAGGTCATAGGAAAGCTTAACCAGATACGTTGCACAGTTCTGCTTTGCTTATCTCGATGACGTCATTATCTACTCCAAGACCTGGGAGGAACACCTAACACACCTCAAACGAGTTTCCAAGCACGTCGAGATCCACGGAATGACCACCAAACTTTGGGAAAAGTTGATAGGCTATCTCGGGCATATGGTTTTGCCAAGCAGCAACTTTCCTCAAGTGAACTCCATACAAGCCATCCAGGAAACCGAAGAGCCGACCAGCAAGAAGCAATTTCATCGATTCCTGGAGCTTTGCAATTGACTTTGTGACTTTGTACCGGATATTGCCAATCTGATGGCACCCTTGCACCCCCTACTGGAGAAAGAATCAAGATGGCGATGGTGACCGGAACACCGCGCAGCATTTCAAGCCTTAAAGAAGAGCTTGCAGAATATTAAGCAGCTTCACGGACCCCAAGGGGAGGGACCTCTAATTCTCCAGACAGAGGCCTGCCAAAATGGCCTCGACACCGTACTTTACCAAGAGGATAAAGGATAGCACCCATGGGTAATAGCATATGCCAGCACCCGCCTAAATGCAATAGAACAACGCTGCCGTATCAACAAACAAGAGTGTCTGGCGGTAATATGGGTGTTGCGGAAGTACTGGTATTACTTGGAAGGGACTCACTTTATTCTCCGCACCAACTGTAAGGTGCTACAAAGGCTGGGGAAGTCTAAAGCTGCTAAGGCAAAGCTTGGGAGATGGGACATGTGCCTGACCGAATTCGACATTGAGGTACAGCGTTGTTCTGGGTAATTGAAGAATTTACCCAATGCCCTGTCCTGCCAACCTGATTTGGACATCGCCGACAAAGCAGACGAAGACTTGAGGTCACATGGTACCACTCCAGCCGCCGGAAGCCTGTCCGGAAGGGCAGATCCATCTGCTACAGCTGCAAATCAACTGGGAGCAGATTGCCGCCCACCAACAAAGATACCCGGAACTATGTAGTGTTGTCCCGCAACTGTCAACCTGGGGCAAAATGGAGGATATGGGTACCTAAAGCCCTCCGTACCGATATGTCATCACAATCACCCCCGGAGGTCACTCACCCAGGTACCAAGGAAACCCTAGTGGACGGGATGAGCAGGGACGTCCGACAATAGTGGAAAGCTGTGAGAAGTGTTGCAGAGGAAAGGCATTCCCAGTACTGCCTCCAACGGCCAAGCCTCGATGCCGTCAGACCCCATGGACACATGTGGCAGTGGACTTGATGGGCTCATACCCACAAAGCACTCACAGCAACCACTACCTACTCATTATTACCTATCTATTTTCACGCTTTGTAGAAGCATTTCCCCTACCCAACCAAGAAACTCACCACGTCATTGGGAAATTTGAGGCTGAAATTTACCCTAGTTGGGAATACCCACAATGCTTCCTAACGGAAAATGGAATGCAGTTCACCAGTCAGAAGTGGCCCACTGCCTGCGAAGCATGGGAGGTGGAGACGTGGACCACCCCACCATATCACCTATAAGCAAATCCCACCGAAAGGAGAAATCAGATCAGGAATATCCTTCACCCTAGCATTGGGGATGACCACAAAGACTTGGATAGGCACATCTCTAAAATACTGTTTGCCCTACGATGAAGGACAAACGAAGCCATCAATACCCACCAGAGGACTGGCAGGGGGAAAATTCCCCATCAAACGGCCACAGCCAGAAGATATTCAGCTGGTGGCGCTACGCCACACCAACGCCGCAAGGGAAGCCCAGGAGTTATATATTCCAGGCAAGTACCAGTAACCTCGAACGGGCACCTGAATGTTCAATATGGGCAAGTCTGTACTCCACAACTCCATCCACTCAGAAAATCCAGTACACAGTTTAGCGCAGGCCTTGCCGGCAAATGGGAAGGCTCCTATAGGGTGGTTGGTTGCCACGATAATGTTTACTGGGTGGAAGACCTCCGGGGCCGAATACTCTCTACCGGCACCAATTCTTTCACCTCGTTACGGAGGTGCACCTATCATTGGGTGGATCATTAGGAGTGCTGATTTCCTTCCGGATGGTTATAAGGGGGCCCTTCAGAGGCGTATAGTTTTCTAATGACTGGTCCTTTCGAGGATACCTCCTAGTGGAAGGGTTGTGTTTGTAAGGAGGGGAATTAAACCCAGAGTGAGGTTAATTAAAAACAACTCCCTCCCAGGGAGTGCGACCTTGCTCGCCATGAATGTTGCCAAAATACGGGAAGCCAGCTCTTCAAAAGAATGAAATACTGTGAGTGAAGTTGGATATGATTATGGAATCTGAACGAGTCTAAGGTTCCTCGGATAGTTCCTACTCAGGGTCTCGTTCACTTCTAGGATGTCTGAAAGGGGCTGGCCTCGTAGGCTTATGAGAAGGAACAAAGTAATGCGGAAAGAAAGCTATCTGGAATCTTGGTGTAGCTTTGGGATGTATGGCGAGTTTAATTACCTTCCTTGCTGCAGTTATGATTGTACACGTCTTTGGTGGTGCAGTGTCCCTTACTTGGATAGGGCAGGTGGCTTCGCGATCAATGCGGTTAGACGGGCTGAAAATGCTAACGTATTCGTTGCTTGGCCACTGCCAACAAATGCCTAGTTCGGATTTGTGTTCGCAAGCTATGTAGGGCGAAATCGGACGTAGTGCGGGAGCAGCTGCTTTTGGTAATGGGGACGGGGTGCATTGTCGTGAGTGAAGTCAACTGGCGGTGTGCCACCAGACTAAGATAGGTCCCTCTGTAAGGCCCACTGAGCTTGACGACGATTTCTGCTAAGCAGTCCTCCATTTCTAGTCATCTAAATTAATGAAAATTAACTTTACCAAACTAAAGTTAAATTGCAAAGTTTTTTTCTCTCTAACTGAGGCTCTTTTCACTAATGTACTGATTGGTGTCACTCTTCCCCCTAGCCGCCCTAGGACAGCCCTTGTGGGAGTATCTTATTCAGTCACTCCCAGGCATTGACAGGGAGAAATGACAGGCTAGAGTTGGAATGGTACCACACACAAGCACAGGCGTATTGGACACTCCCAGGAATCTCAGTATATCTTTGCAGACTATACCTTTGCAGGCGCTGTGATTCTGAGGGGCTCGGTCCAGTGGATGAGCCTTCGCAGGCTGCTGGTAGAGGAAGGCTGGCTTTCTTCAGGCTGGGAGAG
This sequence comes from Dryococelus australis, assembly GCA_029891345.1. Taxonomy (NCBI): domain Eukaryota; kingdom Metazoa; phylum Arthropoda; class Insecta; order Phasmatodea; family Phasmatidae; genus Dryococelus; species Dryococelus australis. The sequence goes on from CM056994.1 coordinate 250,924,114, forward strand.
GTGGAGGTCTTGTCCAGTTCCAGGAGAGCCCTCCAATCTTTGCGGTCAGCAGGCTGATGTACTCTGGCAAGAGTGCTTTCAGGATTCCTTATATAGTTGAAATCTTAGCTTCGTGGCTCTCATAGGGGTGCGGGAGGTTGCTAGCCTTCCACCGCAAGAGTAGAATATCTCATGGTAGCGGGCAGCGCCACTTTTTTCTTATCACCCTGGATGGAGGCTGATGACTAGTTTACTGCCTCTTCTCGAGGCTAGGCGGCTGTGATGTCACTGGGCGCAGGGGTGCTACTATTCTGTGGTGACTCTTCCAACTTCCTTATCTGTGTCGTCTGGTCCGTGGAAAAAGTCCTCGAGAAATTTCACAATTTGTAAACCGAGTCGGACAAAAACGAGCTACTTTGCTCTCTAAGCATGCTCTACCAAAACTACAAGGCAGATTCTTATAATTCTTTCACTGTTAGAAAGCTACATCCTTCCAGATGGACATAGGCATATATCAAGTGGGGCCGCAGTGGCCCAGTGGCTAGAGCAATCCCAAGTGGAATCGCATTGGCTCAAGGGATAGAAAGATCTGGAGGGGGGCCACAGTGGCTCAGTGGATAGAAATATGTCAAGTGGGGATGCGGTGGCTCAGTGGCTAGAGCACTCTCAAGTGGGGCCGCAGTGGCTCAATGGATATAAATATATCAAGCGGGAACACAGTGGCCTAGTAGCTAGCGCGATCCCAAGTAGGGACGCATTGGCTCAGTGGATAGAAATATATCAAGTGGGTACACAATGGCACAGTGGCCAGAGCATTCCGAAGTGGGGACGTAATGGCTAGAGCACTCTTAAGTAGGGCTGCAGTGGTAGAGCAATCCCAAGTGCGGGTGTAGTGGCCTAGTAGCTAGAGGGATTCCAAGTGGGGACGCAACGGCTCATTGGATAGAAAAACCTCAAGTGGAGCCATAGAGACCCATTGGGTAGAGTAATGCCAAGTGGGGCTACAATGGCTTTGTGGCTAGAACAGTCTCAAGTGGATCCGCAGTGGGCCAGTGGCTAGAGTGATCCCAATTGTGGACACAGTGGTTCAGTGGCTAGAGCAATCTCTATAGTGGGCCTGCAATGGCTTAGTAGATTAAAATGTATCAAGTTTGGCCGCAGTGGGTCAGTGGATATTAATATTATTTTAATATAAATTTGTATGTAGTCGCAAATTGTCGCAGGTAGTTGGGTAGTCACAGGTAGTCGCATGTAGCTACGGGTATTTGCAAATATATAGGTATGTATTTTAATAAGTTCATAAAACTTGAGCGAAGCGATGCCGTGCTGCTAGTAATGCATAAAAACCAAGATGTTTGCACTACATACGTTACAGTAAGTGCAAGGGGAATCTCAAAGGGAGAACAGAGGATGTAGTTTTAAATTATTAAGTATTAAAGGTCACAAAAAATTTTGTACTATTTTATTTATTAACCTCTTTCTAAATAGTCACAATGTCAGTGTGAGATAATAGTAGTAGTATTATATATATATGTGTGTGTGTTTTTTGTTTTGCAGATGACCAGTCTGTGATGAGCAGCTTTACAACAGTGTCAACAGACTCAAACACACCATCAGTTGTGGGAGAGACTCTGGGCTCCATTTCACTCAATGACAGCATAAGACATGAGAGGGGCATAGGATACAATGGTATATACACTTTTTGCTGAGATAGAATATTTTGGTTCATAAGTACAGCTACATCTAGTATGTTAGGTTCATGTGGTGGTAGAATATTTTGGTTCATAAATACAGGTACATCTAGTATGTTAGGTTCATGTGGTGGTGCAAAACTTTGCAGCTGTATTAGGGAAAACAATGTTTTGAATGGAATAATGTCCAAGGAAGGTTGATACGAAAGCCACGTTAAACATACCTTAACAAGCTTTAGTTGACACATTTATTATTTATTCAGTTTACTGAAAAAAATTCTTTAAAGTTCTTACAATAGGGATTTTAAAAATTTTTATTTATAATTTTTATATTTGTTTATTAAAATGCTGTGTGCACTTCTACTGATTACATCACTCAGTGAAATAATTACTTAAAATATAAATTATATAGAGGACAGGAATCCAACTACCCACAGTCTAGTACTTGTCGATAGGCACATACAAGGTAGGATGACACAGTTTTTTCAAGCGGTTGCACGATCACAACGTTTTGCTGGCTAAGCCAGCTTTATCAGGCGGCGAGTTGTAGGACACTGCAGCATGGTAGAAGGGCATTGTTAGTAAACCTAGATCTCTTGACTTTTACTCCGAGCTCCTTCCTGTGTCATATCGGAACTGGAGGACTCAGCAGGAGACCGGGTTGTTGTACCAAACCTACACGCAGAACACCACACCAGTGACCATTGGACACTCACCTCACCAGTATTGGAAGGCCACTTGTGCCTTGCACCAAGTGGGAGGAATGGTAGAGTCACGATACTAGGTATGCTCCCTGTGGGATCGGCTTGCCGGCCAGGGTGCTCAACTCTCACCACTCACTGTTGGTGCTGAGAGGGTTGTGCGCTGGTGCAGGGAAACCTACCCCTGTGGGACAACACCGTGAGGTTCCTGCAACCATCACCCAGCAGCTCGAACCTTATCTACCTGGTGGAGGCGGTGTTGGCATCAGTAATTGGCACCTACTCTTGGACACCTACGCCTTAACTGCCTACCACCTGCAGCCTTGATTTTTGTGACTTATGCGTTACACCTGTAGTAGTGGAGTTGAGAGATGGGCCAAGAAGGCGAGAGGTATCTCCAAAAATCCACAGGGGCTACATATCCTTCCTAGCGGGGTTCAGACTGCGTTGCTGAAACGTGTCACCATGCCTGCACCCACTGCCATGCCTGTGGATTTATTTGAACCACCCATGAAGGTCGCGGAAGGGTTCCATCCCATAATGCAGGAGGCACTGTTTGGTAAAAGGTCCACCAGCGCACCAGAACCACAGTTATCACCACACCCGCACACACCACCTCTCAGTCTAGTGCTACCCAGAAAGTTGTAACATGGGGCAGTACCACCACGTACTGAACCACTACGTTGCCCTACTGCACCACAACCTAACCCCGCATCACGCCGGGTAAAATTTGTCGAACCTGACTTTGTACCCATTCGTCGACCAACTAGGCTTGTGTTCTACACCGAGTGGGCCCCAGTACCCAGAACTGACTAACTGTCTTGAGACATGACTGGCCTTGCGTCGAGTAAGTCACCCAGGACAGGGACAGTCAGCTGCCCAGGACTGTCACACGTCATGCTATTCCTGTTTCTTTTATTCATTTGTAATTATAACTGATTGTATCAGTACGTCCAAATAACAGATAAAACACAAGGTCAATTGATCATGGCCATTGTCTATGTGTATGGTGACCAAATACCATATTGTGTGGTTGACTGTTACACTGAACTCAATTAACAGTGTCGATACATAATTTAGCAGATGTTTATTTATATTGCACGTGTTTGAATGGTTTTGAAGCTGTTACATGAATACTAAATTAGATTTGCAAAATACAATCAAATGTTAAAAAAGTTTAGACTAATTACACCCTACAAATTAGGTTTTAAACAAATTGTCACCTAACTGTGCATTCTCAACACTTAACAACGAAAGTAATAATTTGTTTAATATCTGTTTTACTTGATATCACTAATACTGTATGTACTTGGGTTGGGCAGGTTACTTTCAAGCCACTACACTGCAATGAGAATCCTTACATGAAACGAGATTGTGCATTTCATTCCATGTATACTTTGCAGCACTTAACCAAAATTTTTCTCTAATACTGTTCTGTAAAAATATAATAGTAATAATTTTGCTACACTCTGTATGGTATGTTTTTCTTTTTTGTAGGGTACAGCCGTAAAAATAGCCTACCAGGGTTCCTTCGTGCTAGTTTGTTCTCCCATGTGCCACCATATGTCCATTTCTCAACTCATGAGGAAAAAGGTAGTAATGGTTTGTTGCTTCTTTGTTAGATTTTATAAGTGTTTGTAGGATTGGATAATTTCAAAGATTTTAAATAGTAGCAGTGCATTACTGCGCTTAAACTTTTTTAATTCATATATATTTAGCACTGTATTTCCTTAATTTACAGTGAAACCCCTTTTTACACTTTTCGAGGGGACAAAATAAAAAAAGTGTAAAAAGCGGGAATGTGTAAATTTTGGAAAACCTTCAAAATTAATCCAAAATATTTTGTCTTTATTATTTTTCGTTTTCTTTTTTTTTTTTAATAAACAATTCCTATAAGTAAAATTCCATAGAAAAAATATAAATACGATAATACAGAAATTAAGGAAATGTCTGTCACGTTTTCTCTCAATTTATTTGCTACTTAACATTTGAGACCTCAAAATATGTACAAAAAATACGAAACAATTGCCACGAGCAACTTATAACTTCTTATATGTATAGTCATCGATTTGAGGCAGTAAAACAGTCTCTGGCTTATCACAAAACAGTTATGCAAATCTTTTAAACACAAAATTGTCCCGCTGATGGTGGATTCACGTATGCCCCAATATAACCACTCAAGATGAATATCTTCCATTTCTTTTAATTTCCATTTTTTCATGTACTTGTTTTAAATCCTTTTATTGTATTTATTTTTTTCTCTTCATCCACACTGCAGCATTTTTTCAATGATGATGAAGATTTTAACATTTTAAGTGTAGAGATGGGAATTTAGTAGCGATGTGACAATTTGATTATCGATTCCTTGATTCCAACAATTTTTGTCTGAATCCATGAATTCCAATTTTTTGCATTTAAAAATTTGGTTTGATTTTGTAAAATCTTGTTACTGAGTGGCATATTCTGCAAACCTGGTCGTGCTTGTAAACACAATGCAAATAGCTTGTGTGTGTTTGCAGTTGTATTTAATCAGGCATAATTAGAGGCACAGTTTTGTGGTAAATAGTGATAAAATGAAATAACTCCAAAATACAAGTTAAAACGTGGAATAACACGAAATGCAGACAAATGCGCAATGTCTCACGAAATTAGCTTTCTCCACAAGAAATGAACTCTTCTCCTTTACACTAATTTACTTTGGTGCCAGATAAATAAAATTATAATATTGTGCGAGTTCTAGGCATTATCGAGAAATACTAAGATGAAAAAATTCTTGTTTTCGTCACAAGAAAATTTAAAAATCTCGGAAATCATAGTTTTACATGAACATGCACGTAATTACGTTAAGTTCTATTTCTTTCATTACGAAATGTAAGCAAACATATTCCAAAGATTACACAAGCAGTAAAATGTACACTTCGAAATAAGCTACAGTGGTTTGACAACAAACTCCCTCAAAACGCTCATGACATTGGTGCGATGTGAACACTTTCAACCAGATTGTGTGCAGTAATCTATTGCCACAGCACCAAATCGAATGTTTGTGTACATTGACAGTTGCACGTAAAATTTATTCAAACAAAAATGTGATATCTAAATTAATACAGTAAACTGACAGTTTTCATAAATTATGGAAGATGCTGCAGCCGATGTAAAATACCGTAAAATGTTTATCATGTGGACATTTAGTCCGTGCTAATGTACGTATTTAACCTCCAATCCATGGCAATTGATTTGTTTTTTTCATTCTTCAGTATTATAAAACGCCGCTAGACGCAACAAAATTAAAAGTTAAAAATGTCACACTGAAAAATTTATGAAAAGAATATACATATGTACAACTTGCCTTATTGTTTACCATATATCCTTGAAATTATATTGTTTTGGGAAATGTGCAGTATTCTTGAAATCACACAATGTTGACACATTCGTTTTACATACCAGGGGCATTTCTACATGACAAAACGATACATTTTTTCTACAGAATACTGGATGAAATAGTTAATGTCACTAAATTTGCTAATTCATCTAAGAATTATTATTTTCTCTCTCTCTCTCGTTAGTGTAGTCCCTGCTGTAAGTTGTGTGAAATGTAGAACTGTACAACTGTATATAAAATGTTGCAATTTATTGACGCATGTGTGGTTGACTAGGGTTGGAGACACGGTCGTCGTGGCTTTAGTTGTGCTTGGGTCAGAGGCACTTCTAGGATTTTTGTTATGCATCGCTTATGGCTGGATACTGCGATGGAGCGTGTGACGTCCCTCTGGTGCGAGGCCGGAGTGGGGGTAGAAACCCTCTAGTCATCTCTCGGCCTTCGCATATCTTCGGTGGCGCGCGGCCATGCCCTGAAACGGCTGACGGCTTGTTGGCTCTCAGTGCGGAGGAGGGGGTGTGACGTGCCGCTGGCTTGCGTAACCCCTCGTGTTCACGTGTCCAGCTGTCCTCCAGGATTGTGGCAGGCCGCGACATCCGTTTAGGGGTTGTCGCGAGGTTCGACTCTTATGTGGGTAGTATTAGGTATACTTGGTTTGAAGTGAGATGAGTCGAAATTGTATTTAATAGTGGTATAAGCGGCACGCTTCAGTATTTAAAATTTGTTGTGACACATGCCAGCTTTCTGCTCTACTGAGATGCGCACTATATGGCCAACTTCGGCCCATCTCACTGTGCCAAGCACAGGGCGAATTCAAATTCGTTGGCCGCTGAAACTTGGATATATATTAAAATTACGTCAGCCTTTAATGAGTCAACTAAGTAATTGAACTTCACATCTGAATTTATATTCTTCCACATACAATCAAAAAGGAACACGCCAAAGCAACACAGACAAAGAAATAATATAATTTTTTAAATTATACTTTGTTACCCTGCCTGGCCAAGAAGTTCCACACAACCATCAAGATAGCAGGACCCTCGTGACCTTCTGATGTCATGGCCCGCCTGCCTCAGTCCGGAATGCATGAAAATGTCATCGCCTCCACCAGGGTAGATAAGAAATTGAGTGGCGCTCCAGCAGCAGATAAACCAGCTCCTGTGTTGGAAGGCCACGCTACCCCATGCCCCTGGAGAATCGCTGACACAGGGCGATTTTCGTATAAATAGGATGGCCCTGTGGTCCAGCACAGATGCCAGAGCTCGCAGGCCGTAAGGTTCACAGCTCTCGTACAGTCTGCGGAAGACTCTCTCTCCTCTCCTCTGCAGCCTGCCCAGGTTCAGCCTCCTACACTTCAGCAGCCCAAAGCAGGGCTCGAACCACCACCTCCAGCCGGTAGCTTACAGAAAGCCTCCAGCACTCCAGGGACAGCTTTCCACATCTGGTAAATATCGCACCTGTACCTACTTACCCTTATCTCAGTCAACTTCCCCTGACTCCACAGTAACAGGTTGTTGTATGATTTACGTCCCCCTTGATAGAGCCCCTTATAACAATTATGTTGCAAATAGCGTATACAATGCTTTAATTTGGTTAGTTAGTTAGGAATCGTCATAGGAAATTATTTCATTTGATTAATTTTTCCCGGGCTCACCTTCGCCTTTTGATTTAGTTCAGTATTTAATATCATTCATTACTCAGCTTATAGTGTGTAATTATTTTGCCTGGTCTCTAGTAGCTCATTGTTTTAAACTTAATAACATATTGCGTATTAAGCCTAACCTTTTTGTATGTCGTTTACAGTCAATTTAATTTTAGATTGTGTACCATTACTTCTATAATAATTGCTTTATTAATTCAGTGTTTTGTATCTATTCAGTGTGCAGTTAACTCTAACCAATTGCACGTCTTTATCTGGCCACGTAGTGTGCCGAATCCCTCAGGAGGTAGGGCCTGACATTGGACCTAATTCCCAAGATTCCAGTGCACCTGCCGCAGATACCAGGCACAACATTATGTTAATTGGGTTGCCATTGTGAACAGCAGATCCGCGAGATTGATTGTAGATTTCACCCTGCCCAGGACTGCTTGTACGCAATCCCTGTTGACCCCTTTATTTATTTTATTTGTTATATTTAATTTATCAATGCGCAAACAACATGGTGGTATTGGAAGCCGTTAGAGGCGACGCAAGAGGCATGCCTCATTACAGCATGCTTTGTTAAACCAGATAATAAATGACTCACACTCCAGTGCACTGAATACCAGTGAATCTGAGAGTGACCAGATTGATTATAATATAGATTTTATTTCCTGACCACAAAACTCCTTTAAAACGCTTATTAGGTTGGTGTGAGCCGGATGAGGAATCAGATTCCGAGGAAACCCCCGTTCATCCCATCCTGATACAAGCTCTGTACACGAATACCGACACACAGAGCCCCTCTAGTCGATTTAGCGTACTGAGACTAAAATCTGGCCGGATACTTCGAGTTTGATACCCGAGAACAGACGTACTTCCCATCGTTTGCACAATCACGTTGGCTTCCGGAAGGACGATCAGGGTTTGATTCCCTCCTAAGGCAGTTCTCCGCACTCAGCTGGAACAATCCCTAGCCAACTTCATCCTTGTTTGACAGCTCACGAGGCAGCGGCAGTTGAATTCTGTCAGTATAAACCAGATCGCTATCCCCCACAATCACTCATAACTTATTGAGCTCATTCACCCCTTATAGGGACAGCTGGTGTCCCGACTATTGATGTCCCTTGTGGTAGGGAGAGTAAGGCTGCCTGGAAGGGATAGCCTAACACTCCGAAGTATTCTGGAGTTTGACTCCCCTCCACCTCAGAAGGTCAGAAAGAGCAGTAAGCACCCTAACCACTTATTCACAAAGAGGAGCACGTGTCAAGTGGCTCCCAAAGGGGGTGAAAACAGCTGTAGGTAGCTCATACTTGAGAGCTGGACCTAGCCAGACACCCCCTCTCTTTTGTGTTGTTACGCGTGAAGTGCGCATGTGTTTCGCCGTTCCCTGCAGGGGACATAGGTTTTTTTTTTCACTGCTTCAGGGAGTTCTAGTGAACACCCCGTGGCGCTCTGTTGTAGCATTCCACGATGTTAGACTCTGAAGCAAGTCTGACAGACGCACACCATGTAGTAGTTGATACAAACACTGCAGCGACTAGCAATAGGCCTTGCCTCCTCCCTGCATGCACAAGCACTGGTTTGAACCTCATTATGTGTAGTTACTGCCATAATGAATTCCGTTATTCTTGTATAGTCTGGGACGATACACCCAGATATATAGACGGTCTGGAATACCAATGCGAATCGTGCAGACAAGCCAAAGTCAGGGTCTGTCAGTGGCCTGAGTGTACCGGACAGGGTAGATGCACTGTCCATTGCATTTTGTGCAATAATTTGTTCCATCATAGGTGTATTGGCTGGGTAGACGAGCCAGTGTGGAACCCAGGACAGGTATATCATCTTTACGTTTGCCGCAGGAGGCAAACTTACAGACCACCTAACTCCACTTACAGGTTAAGCTCGCCGATTCTCGGGCTACCCTGCGAACTTTCTCTCCCCAAGTTTAACAGGAATGCATACTCAAACCCCAACAAATTTCTCGTGAACATGAATTGAGGGAACATGACATTCCCAGTAAACAATGGGTGACTAGAGTTCACCGCAACCTCGTAGGGCCCACCAGACAATAATGGGACAAATACTGTTTTTATCGATAGCTGGCCGCAGTTTAAGGCGCAGCTAACCTCCCACTTCACAGGTGATATTGTTTTCAGTAATTTGATTACAGATTTACACTCTCGCTTACAAAAGCACGGAGAAGAGGTCAAACTGTTCATATGGCTTAAAGAGCGCGTGTATAAACGTATTTATCCAGAGCAAACAGAAGTACAGCGGGTACGCTGTATAACATGCATCTTTTTACCCACCTTGAGGAATTTATTTCTTACCTCTCGGCCACACACGGTGCAGGAACTTGTAGAAAGAGCGAAAGAGATAGAGATGAATGAAAGCCTTCTCCCCGGAAGGGACCAGCTGGCACGCGACCGTGTCAATGGCCCGACCACCTCCCTCAGACCGGCTGCAGGGCGAAACACAACCCTGCCGACCCCCGCCACTCCCGTGCCACACTGCTGATACTGCCCGGGACAGCACTATAACATAGATTGCCCAAGGCAGCAATCACTGGAGACACGTGGTTCCTTTCGTAGGAATCACAACATGGGAGAAAACCGCAACGGAGGCGTCTAGTTCTACGCCTCATTTACGTGCACCCCAGTCTACGTGAAACGAGGAACCCAGGATCATTAGTGCCGCAGTGTGAAAGTTACTGCAGGGAATGCGAGACCCGACAAGCTCCGGAAAGGAGATCCAGCTGCCGACCGCAATTTTATTAATGAGGCGTTATTCAGGCGGCACCAAAGGGCCACAATGGCCCATAACAATGCCTGCCTAGACTTGTCGGGGGAAATTACCCTTGACCAACGGGTACACGACTGCTAACTAAACGAGTCCCTTCTTAGTTGTCCCTCACCTGGGTGAGTACATGGTATTAGGACGGCCCTGGCTGTAAGTACAAAAATGTTTACTCGACTGCGGGCAACTCCGGACCACCCTAGGTGGTCAAACAAGCATGGCAGTCGATTGGGAGGGCGAGTTAGTTCAGGCTACTCCTCCCCCTGCCCCGGTCCGGATGTTACGAATCCGGACCAACTCAGCACCCATTCCTCATCTAGCGAGGACTATATCCACCCAGGCCCAACGTGCTAGGCGTCTTAGGGCCAATCAACAAGGTAATATAAACCCCTCCCCCTCGTCACACCTAACCATGACGACCACCCTCTGGGAGAATTTAGAATACTGAGAAAGGGTATTAAATTCCCAACCGGGGGCGAAGTCCCCTGCAAGACCCTGTTGTATACGGTACTTGAGAGATAGTCCTCAGTTTACGTCTTGGTGGACATCACGTATCCGACCTGTACCCCCATGGCGCAATCCCGTTGATCATCTCGAACTTGAGAACCGAACCGATAGGATGACAACACGAAGGGATACTCTCCCTTCCACCTCTGTTATGGAACCTGAGGTTAGGCCACGTAGCCCTCTCGTCCCCCTTCTTGTCTCCCCTCCTCTGGCGGGTGAAAGTCAGAACTTGCCTGAGACAATGACCGCACATGTTGGGCGAGTCTCCCCGGCCTTCCTTTCTGCGACTTAAGGATGTGCTCTCGTTGGACGACGACCTGGACGCGGTAGCATTTCCACTCCCGCCAAGATTGGTCCGGGAAATGGCTCCCCCCGTGTCGGCAGAGCATATTCAGGTTAGGGACTATAGGACGCAAACCCTGCTATCCTATCCTACCCTTCCTTCCCTTCCCCCGGCAAGAATGGTATAAGTGGACGAGCTAAAGGTGAAAAGTCAACTCGGTCCTCGTCACCATCTACGGACCCGCTGGTGAACTTGGCGACCAGCCCCTTCAGATCATCGGTACCAGCTGGAGCGTGAGAGAGTACGCTTTATTGGCCCATGAGCGAGAACAAGAGCGAAGATGCGACAGCCGTGGAAGTAGTGAGTGCAAGTTGGCAGACACCCGTGAGCGATTCGGCCACCAGAAGTAAAACTCCATTGCCGGGAGATGTTACAGCGAGTGCAGTTGCAGTACCTTTCACCCGCGCCGCCGTTTCCAGACTCCGAGAAGCAGAGGTCATGGAGTCAGGTAGACACACCCATGACGCTTGCAGAGAGAGCACGAACCAAGAAGCAGACGAGCCCAGCAGACGGATGACAAAAGCAGGAGACCGCACCCAGAACCTTGGTCCCATGCTGCCGTCTGACACCGGGCCCACATCACGAGTGGCTCTTCTACGTGCCAGGTGCACATTTCACTTGTCTGGGCGTTATCGAGTGACACCATGGCGGACGTCCACCTCATTTCACTGGTCTGTCGCCCCTGCCACAGAGCCACAGGAACGAAGACGACATCGTAGGTGTAGGCATGTCAAACATCAATGCCCACCCCAGCCATCAACGTCTTCTACAGCATCGACAGAGTGAGTAACTGACAGCAGTCAGTAACAGACTAGCGCTCCTGATGCCATGTTATTCTCCGTTGACACGTGCTGCTTCTACATCTAATTGAATACGTTACGACTCATCGCCTAGAACACCTCTTCCATCTCTACAGACATGAGCAATATGTTGCCTACCCTACAGGTAACGAGAACTTACAAGCAATTCCTTCTCGCCTGGAAGATACACAACCTGGCAGGAACGCTGCCTCCTCTACCACACGCTTGAAGCCTATAAGCTGCCCAGACCTCGGGCATGGCTGAGCGGCTCCGACGAGGCACGAAGCAGAATCGCTGTCAGGAGGACTCTCACGCCACCCAGTTCCGGAGGACGTCACGCCTCCCCCGCACCCGCGCCGGCAGCCTACAAGCTTCCACTCTATAAGTCCGGATGCTGCCGGCATCGGCAGTCATTCTTTTGCATCTCTAGCAACCTCCCACAGCAGTACTAGTGCTCGGGATCTTCGGAGAAGTTTGTTACCTTACAAGTACGCCCGTGTGGCTACTTACTATGTACGTCGACGATCAGTCAACCCGACGATATACGAACGCGAACATGAACATTTTCTTTTACCTTTCCTTTGTCTCCTCTAGACACCTTTTATTAGCAGTTTAACTTTTCAGTCGGAATGTAATGATTCCACTTTTCCTCGATTTTCAATCTCGATGCTGATACCACTCTCGATTTTCGATTAGAAAACTCGCAATTCCTTTATTTAAAGATGCTTACTTTACAGTACAAATAATATATAGGAGGGTGTGAAATTTAATTATTTAAACTAGACCTTCACTAGTAGTAGGCCTATTACTAGCATAAATAATATAACACTTGAACAGTGGGGGCATATTCATATGAAATTCCCAAAAGTTCAAAAGAGGCATATGAGATAATATTGAAAATGTACAAATATATCATTATATATTTCGTCCACATGGTTTATTCAAAAATATTTTGAAACCTCACTTGCCATGATAAATGCTCACCAACACAAGATATTATTAAAATGTTTTCAAGACTGTGTACTTATTGAAAAGTAACCGTAGTAAAAAAATTTTAAAGCAGTAATTATTTAAAATGCTCCAATTTTAAAATACAGTAACTTTTTGGTAAATTTACAAACAATTTTTCTTAAAATGCAAAGAAGTTTAAAAAAATATATATTATTTACACTAATAAATTTTAATGCAAAGGAATTATGAGATACATACATAAAATAGACAAGCAGTAGCCACGTAATATAAATATTATCTGCACATTATTATTATTATTATTAAACAGTCATCTCAGACCAGTTCAGGTCTGTTTTTGTATTAATTTCGTGCATGCTTTACACTCTCCTTTGCACTTTCATCTTTACATAAAATACCCAAATGATAGACATTTTACGGTGTTTTACGTTGGCTGCAGCATCTTCCATAATTTATGACACTAGATATTTTATGAAAGTCTGTTTAATGTATCAATTTAGATATCACACATTCGTTTCACGCACATCCGTCAATGTTAGTAAACAAGTAGTGCTACCACCATACATTACTTCATACATTTGAGTTGTGAGTGTTCACTTCGCACAATTGGAGGCAATTTGGTGTCAAACTCTCTGTAGCTTATCTCGAAGTACATGTTTTACTGCTTGTGTAATCTTTGGAATGTTCGTTTACATTTATTTTTGCAAGAAAAAATAATGTATTTATGTGTGTTGTTGCATTTAGAAATATGATTTCCAAGATTTAAAAATTGTCTCGAGACGAAATTGAGAATTTTTTCAACTCTAGAATTTCTCAATATTCCCGAGACTTGTGCGTTTTCTTTTGGAGAAAGCTCATTTCATGAGATATTGTGCATTTGTTGTATTTTGTGTTATTTCGCGTTTTAACTTGTATTTTGGGGTTATTTCATTATCACGACTTACAGAATTGTACCTCTTGTGATAGGTTATGTATTTTAAGAAATCAAGTTGTAATGCTTCGATTCTTCGTCTTCTAATTCTCGATTATACGATTCTTCAAGAATCGCGAGTATGGAGGAATCGTGGAATTGAGTTTGACATCCCTACTTTTAACTCATTAATATTCGTCTAGAATCAGCTTTTTCCTTTTTACTTAGAACCAGGTCACCTACATCTGGAACCATGCAGTTACCTTCAACTATCCTCGGCTTGGTAGGAGGTAGCACATGCCACGTGTTTAATTAACTTTCAATAAACACACATTGCTCTCTACCTTTCTGCTTTTATTTCCAGAGTATTTATTTGTATCTACAGTTAAAGGTAGACTACGCTGTGCACTGTCGACAGAAACCGGTAATTTTATTAAATTGAATTAAGACATACATATTAGACGGCTACCTGTTTCTTCCCAGTTACACATCAGCACTTTTAGTGCTCATGGGGGAGAAACAGTGATGCCACAACCTCTAGCAACACCCTCGTGGAGCCTAAGATCCTCTCCTACACTACCAAAGGAAGAATCAGAGGCGTCACCAGCTTGACACTGTGACACGTTTGGTCCCTTATGGACACACTAGCTACTGTCTCATCCTATAGTTTTGGTTAGGGAGCCTTCCCCTGTTTATGGTAGGGTGTTCACTTTCCGTTTAACCCATGTGGATTTAGGAGATAGTGCTTCCACCATCTGTGTTATGTATTTCCTTACTGTCAATAAAGAGTGATCTTACTATAGTCCATTCCCCATTGGAAACAACTTTCTTGGAGCCCTGCTAAATATCTACTTGCAGGCCCATTTCGTATCCTTCCGCCAAATGTAAACAAACATTGCCATGTGACTGCCATGTAGCATCTGTCAAAATCAATGTTTACATTCCATCGTGTGTGTACATATGTTCATATACATAAGCCACACCAAAAAATAAAAATTGAAATGTGACTTCTACTTTTATACCGGTCATATGTGTTGTTTACTGTTTACAGCTTTTCAAAGAATTCTGTCATATACCAAAAGCCATTCTGTATGACTATTCACAGTTTCGGCCTCTAACATTATTTAGATCACCTTTATGATGTTTTAAAAATGCTTGAATTGAAGACAGTTCTTACGGTTATTTTACATTACCATATTTGTTTTCCACGACGTAGCTCAATAGATGTAATGCATGTCAGTATTTTGCCGCGACTTTGTTTAACACTGTTAAACTGCGAGGTAAAGAGCTGTACTAATTCTAATTATAATTTTGTTGTTGATATGTGTTGGGTCATTTCTCTAAAAGGACGGCCTCATTTGGAATAAATATTAAAACAAAGGAACAACTAGTGAAAAAGGCACATTAAATTCAAGCACCCAACTCGTGTTTCTAATTTTTGTCATACTTACTTTAAAAGATAGCAGTGGACATGCACACAAATAAGCCTCGATAATGTTTATTCCGCTCATATTTCTATGTATTGCTACTTACTGTTTATTAGGTTTATTGAAATTTATTGAGCTGGGCTTAGTATTATTCTACTGGGATTGTGGCAAATTACGTTACACGACTGTGTTTCAAACCCCTTACTGCAAAGATATAACGTTGTGATGAATAAACAGATGTGGATGTAAATAAATAACTTCGTCATAAAAACAGTTCACATTTAAAACCTATAAATAGTGCTAATGAAATATTTGAAATCACGCACACACAGGGCCGGCATATTGACCACGATGCACAAAGGCCAGCCATTTCACAGACGCAAAGATTAACGAAACACACGTCACAGTATATTTAGTACTGCCATGAAAACACAGATTTATCGCATCATTATAACTTGCCTAGGTAGGTTTAAAAAACATGTCTACAAACATGATGTATTAATTTTAAGTATTTTTCAGAGTAAGAATAATTTACATTTCGTTTGACAAAAAGCAACACGCCATGTCATGGCTCGCCACGTCTGCCAACTTCACTAGGTAACTGCCCCGCCATCATATCTAATATATTAAAATATGTATTCAAACATTAAAATGTCTTTTCAGTTGTAAATTACCCATTCAAAAATCATAATTTAGCTGTAATAAGTATGAAATATTCTACAATTGAAAACATATATAATTTCCTTGCATTCTAGCGAAGTGAAATTTCCGGAGTTTGAAAGAGACGAAGAAAGAGAGAGTAAGCGACAAGCCTCGACCAGCAGACAGTTTTTCAGATGCTTTCTTGCGCGATAAACAACACTGTACCATTACGGCTTACTCACAATATTTTCCGCTGTTATTTTAAACTGTAAAAATGAGATATGTTGCCATCGGGGCTACTTAAATATTTCTATAGGCACCATTTAATTTACAAATAGTATAGTAAAAAACGAGGTTAAAATAATATATTAATTGAGAACTATTTCTTACCGGTCGTCGCCAACATGTGCTGCACTCACTGTTGTTAATCCATAATTAAAAAGAAAAATATTAAAAGTTATACAAGATATTAAGGTAAAGGTTCATTTATTCAATAATACAGTACTCTAAAGTTAACCACAGTGTTATATTTTGGTGGAATACATGTTATTGGAAAAACAGGTGACATGTTACGCCTGGTTTTTTTTTTTTTTTTTTATATATATATAAAAAAAGGTTGATTTTCATAAGTCGCTTCCAATCGGGAATGGACTATAGAGATCGGCGGGTACCAGACATTTTGGGTAATTTTCGGGTCGTTATAGAACCCGAATCTTGGGTCGGGTACTATTTGCACCCGAAAAAAGTCCTGATATTGTGAAAAACTAACAAATATTTGCATACTTCAGTTGAAGTTACAAAGACGTGATTTCACCAACATAATCTTCAAACTGACGAGTAAACTTAAATGGTATAGGAAAAAATCTTTTGAATGCAATAAAACTATCCTAAGACCCACAGAACTGCTTTGTAAGACTTTGTTTTTCTTGCATGACCAGAACAGAGAGTTGAACAGTTTATTGTGATAAAAATAAGAGCTTGCGAATTAGCCTTTCTGTGGTGCCCGACAAGCGTTCAGTTAAACTTTTCTAATAAAAATAAAGACATTACATACTTACAAAAAATTGCAGGTTGGTTCCTATAAAATCCTTAGAATTGCACATATAACACCGAAACCCAAAATTAGCATAAACCAGGCCACGAATCTTCAAACTAAATGTGGTACTTACAGTGTTGAATATGCTTTAAATTGGACAAAAACTGTGTAATTGGAGATACTTTTATTTTACAGTACAGCAATTTGGATCGCCTGTAGTTTTAAATGTAAACAATACCGAAGGTAGTTCTGATTTTGCTGCTACTGGTTTTTTCTGTGGCCATTTCCATCTTGATCTTTGCTTCTCCACACTCTGTCGCGTGCTATCTCCACTCCTCGAGCTGCTCGTACGTGATCAATACTTTTTTGCCTGGCAACTGGTGATGGTCAACCACAGTAAGATGTCGAAGGGGGGAGGGAAGAGGCTGTACCGAACATATGGAGAAAAGAGAGATGAGGATTGTCTTCCTCTCGTTTGATGTAAGGGAAGTAGTAGTCCCTTGACATTCTTTTTACCAATTCCGCCAATGCCGTTTCTATAAAAACAGTCTGCCATCTGGACACAGGTCGCAAACAGCAATTCCCTTGCATTTATTTTTCCGATGCCACAGAGCTAATGAGTACATATTGTAAGTTGTGAACAGAATACAAGCAACTGGAATGTTCCTGTATTTCTCGTGTAACTTGTTTTGATCTCCGTTTTATTTTGTTTATTAACAAACTAAATAACCTATTTAGTGTGTGTGGGAATTTTCTGTGACGACACCAACATGTCGAGAAGGGAAAGTAATGATCAATCAACAGAAAATTAACTGAAGAACAAAATTCAGAAAACAATAGTGCAATTCATAAGAAAACGGTCAACCAGAAATGTGGACAGTCTACAGGGAAGCAATGCGAGTGTTAACTTCAAAATTGTTACCATCTACAGCACCTGTTTGGCAATACGATGACAAAACAGATTCAAAAAATGCCAAATGCAAACAGTGCTCACAGATACTGAAGGTTGATAATGGTATCACATCAAATTTGCAAAGACACTTAAAGAAACACCCATAACAATATGTTCTGTTTTCAAAAACTCAAGAAGAGCATGTCCAGATGAAAGCACACACAAAGATTAACTCTGCCCAAACAAAAACAATTCAAATGAAGTTAACTGATATTTAAGATGTTTGGCCACATGATCACCCTAAACGAGTGGCCATAACTCTGTCCATAGGGAAGAGAATGCCACAAAGCTTGCATCCATACACACTGTGTGAGGAAGAAGGGTTGAGAGAAACACTTAAATTAGCAGAGCCAAAATATATTGTGCTATCTGCCTCTGTGTTTACACGACCAGTAATACCAGATTTGGTTAAAGAAGTCAAAGAAGTGTGATGAAAACACACGAGCGTAGACAATGTCAGTGGTTTAATATATATATATATGTATGTGTGTGCGTGTGTGTGTGTATATATGTATGTATATGTATAATTATTTCTGTATTTTCAACTGTTCAAAACATACAAGAACAGTGAGATCATACCGTTTAAAAATAAAATATTTAAAAGGTGACCCTGGCATTCATTCAGTGGCCGTCAAAGCAGGGCGCTCAAATAAAATTATAAAAAATACACATTAAAAATGAAATTAACTGAAACGAATCCCAAACAAAGGATTATAAATATATTACAAGTTCTCACTCTATATTCATTTGTAAGCAACAACAAAGATTAAATAAATTAGAATCGTAATATCTTATGGCCTCTCAATTAAAATAATTCGAGTTACAAAAGGAGAATCTTTACTTTCAGCACCACTATGAATGTTAAATTAAAGTAAAAGTTGATGCTTAGAAAATATTATACAGCCAAATTTTAAATAGATTAAAAGTCTTTCGCTGGGATACCTTAGCCGATCCAAAGTCCGTCTGGCCTAAAAATGAGACTTTCACAAAACATTTAAAAAATACAAATTATAACTTAGTTAAGCAATTCAAGCACTGATGATCTCGAATGCACTTGCAGGTGAGTAAATTCAAAGCTCTCAAAACTAGCGCAAGTCGATGCGGTACCAATTAAACACCATGTACTTTTCAGGTGACTTGCAGCAAAGAGTTTAGAGTTTACTTATGAACAAATTCAGAGAAAAGGTAATTCAGAGAAAAGGTACTATAGGCACCACATACTACAAGTTAATCCAAACTTAAATTTTGAAAACACCATGAAAACCAAACAGAATTTAAAATGCAAATAATATAGCGCTCATGTAAAACCCTAACTCGAATTACCAGAAAATTTCTACATGTCACGAACCCACCTCATCGTGCGACTTGTCGTGCATTGCCGGATACATTTCAGCTCGCTCAAATACTAGCGAGGTTTAGGCTTTTGAACATAGTCCATAGTAGACCGACGAGCAGAAATACCGGAGCGGTATTCTCGCTGACCTGATCTGAGTAGAAGTGGACGAGCTTTGCTCGAAAGCAAGCCTTGTACTGCCATAAATTTTTACCAACCAATCACATCACTGTTGCTCGCGCATGCGCAGAAGAGGTAGGAGTAGCTAAGAGGTAGGCGGGAAAATGGGAGGGCAGAGGAAGCCAAGGCAATCGCAGGTGGAGCAGCAGTTCAAAATATTTACACCAGATCAGCGTACTCTATAATGCTGGCGATGCAAGCACAAGCTGAATGAGTCACACCCCATCTATATTTTTCCAGTCAAGTCACAGTTCACACAGAAACACCTTGAGCACAGAAGAAATAGTTAGAAGAAGTAGATAAACAATGCAATTATTAGCGTAGAAAAAAGTTCAACAGACATCTTGAAGTCAGTCTTTTTACAACTCTCAATATTATGAGAGACAAATTTATGGTGCAAATCTTCTCAAATAGCACCAATTTAGTCAGCTCTCCCAGGAGAGTAAGCTGTCAAAAGCCAGGGGTGCAGGAGCAGGCCCAACCAAGCAGAGATGTCAGGGTGGTTGCAGCATATGGGGCAGCAATTCCAAGGCGGCATCTGTCAAATCTCTTCTTGCGCTCAAACACCGCACGACGCCCAGGGGATTTTATCAAAAGAAAGCAAAGGAGAAGGGTGAGATTGAGATATCAAAACTAAACTAAGGAAGGGGAGAGGGAAGTGTATTATATACGCGAGCAGAAACCAAAATACAAAGTTAACACAATTAAACCTCAAAAATACAAAAAATTCATTACTATTGAACCAGAAATTTACAAAATTAAATATCTTAAGAATCAAAATATTACAAATTCATTTACTCCAATACTATCAAAAAATTTTATAAAATCCTAAAATAATCCAGAATCAATTAAACTTAAGCTCTAGACCAATACCTCTTGAGGGACTCGCGTGAGCTTTGAGAAACTCACGTGACATCCCCACAAAACTTAAAATTATAGTGTTGAATCCTAAATAATTAGAGATTTGTTACGGCTCAATGAATTTAGGAATGAATTTAGATCCAAGTTCCTTCCCGCTGTTGGCGAGAACATGATTTCTGCAAAGTACCTTATCACCGGCAGAAAAGGGAGGATCAATTCGGCCTTTATCAAGGCATGCTAACACTTCGCTTTTCGTGTTACTAAGGCGGCTAGCAACCCCATCGAGGAATCGGTCCAGCAAGACAGAATCCAAGGAAGATGGCAAAAGAAGGTTCCAAATACTAAGTAAAGGATGTGGCAATTAATGACCCGAAAAAGGAAGAGGAGGAGGGGAGCCAGTTGAGTTATGAATCGCCGCATTAAACCCGACATTAATGAGCTCCAAATCGCGATCTCATTCAGTGTGGTCCCGGTTATGAAGTATGTTAAAACAAGCCTTGATATTTTTGTTTAAATGTTCAACTTGGTTGCCCGTGCGAAAATACGGGCTTGAGGTGTAAAACTTGATCGCCCACTTAAAGCACATGTCCTTAAAACAATGTGACTGAAAGTATCGCGCGTTGTCCATTACCAGCTCGGCCGGGGCACCAAAAACCTTCCAAACTTGTTCTTGCAGAACTTTTACAATAGAAGAAGCTTTCATGTCTTTTAGAGCGAGTAAAATTACAAATTTTGTGAAGATGTCCAACAAAATTAAAAGACAAACATTCCCTCTCTTAGAACGAACTAAGGACCCAAAAATAGCTAAGTGTACCACATGCCAGGGACAATAGGGAACCTGGAAAGGGGTTTTACCATCATTTGTAAACGGGGTCTGCTTACAGCGTTGACAACAGTCACACGTTCTCACATACTGTGTTACATCCTGTCGTAAACTAGGCAAAGCAAAATGTAAGGAAATGTTTTCAAATTTTTTACTAATTCCCAGGTGACCACCATACAAAGAGTCATGAAAATATTTTTAAAATCATGGGTCTTAACTTTTCCAGAACTACTCATTTACGTGCACGTCCGGTCTTGCCAGAAAAATATATCAATCCATCCTTTTCAAAATAAGGACACTGAATCCCAGAAGCCAAATCTCGTTTCACCTGTTGACACAATATATCTGAATTTTGTACGTCACGAAGCTGGACAAAAAACTGCTGGAAGCCCTGAATTAACCAGAGAGAATCTGGAGGGTCTACGGGAATAGGTTTAAATTCAGTGTCATCGAACATACGTGATAATGCGTCTGCCACCGGATTTTCCGCACCCATAACATGGTGGACCTTAAAGCAAAATCTCGACAAGCGCAAAACCCATCTGCCCAATTTTCCCAGCTGATGAGGATGGGGACAACACCCTACTGAGGGCCTGATTATCTGTAAATAGGTCACACTCATATTCTATGTAGGGGGTGAATTTTTCCAACCCAAAAAGGCACATAAGCGTCTCCTTTTCGTTCGTTCCAAGGGCTCGTTCTGATTGATTCAAAGACCTACTCATAAATGCTACTGGCACAATGGTGGTGAAGCATCCACCTGGACCACAAACCGTTGATTAAAATCGGGCAAAATCAATACCGGTGATGAGCTAAGTTTCTCTTTCAAAATATCAAAGGCCAGCTCTTGCTTGTGGTCCCAAACAAACTGTTGTTGTTGTTGTGTGTTTTTTTTTTTTTTTGGGACCTGCAATTTCCTAGTAATGTTCAATAAATCGCTAGTAATAGCCCATCATCCGTAAATTCCTTTGTACCCCTTTAAGGGTGCATGGACGGGGAAATTCGACAATTGGGGCAACTTGCTCGGGGTTCAGTAATAATGTGCCCTCACAAATAACATACCCTAAAAATTTTACTTTGTTATCAGCTAGTGTGATTTTATCGGGATTTACCGTAAGACCTACCTCCCTATACCGTTGCAATACTTTTCGTAAATGTTTCAGGTGGTCACTGTTATTTTCACTATAAACAATTAACGTCATCCACGTAATTGAATACAAAATCATATTTGAAATTTGAAAGTACGTGATCCAGCACTCTGGATAGGGCTTGGCTACCGAAGTTAGCACCCATTGGGATCCTGGTAAATTCTCAAACTGATTCCACGGAGTGCTAGAGACGGTATATTTTCAGCAAGCGGGATGTAAAAGGCACTGGTGAAAACTGTTATTCCAGGTCCAGGACGAAATATATTTTGGCACGTTCCAGATGTAATGCACAGTCGACAGTTGGTTATGGAAAAGAGTCCTTATGAATTTTAAGGTTAACTAAAGTGTAATTTACGACCAGCCTGTATTTAAAACTACTCTCTTTTTAACCAAAAAACAAGGGTAACAATAATCTGACGTGGAAGGAACTATGATGCTAGCCTGCAACTATTTATCTATTATTTCCCTAAATGCTTTAAGCTTGAGAGGTGGACATCTAAAATGACGGTCATGTACCGGCACATTATCAACAACCGGGAATCTCTACGGCAGCATGTCACACTTCCCTATCCTAGGGGTAATTGCATCACTAAATTCCAAATTTTTCTGCAGAGTTGGCAACATTTTCAAACTGATTAGCACTCAGAAGATTAATGCGAGCCCCATTTCCAGCATACAAACAAATTCTAATTCCGTGCGCAAACTCAAAAGACAAATTGAAATCCTGAAAATCAATTAAGGCTCTTGTCTGACCAAGAAATTTCAGACCTAAAATCATACTGTGGTTTAAAACCGGAAGCACCCAAAATTTAAGATTCCATGAGAAACTGCCTATTTTGATATGTAGTTTCACGACATAGGAAGCAGTTAAGATTTCCCTGCTCGCAATACTTAACTTTAATTCCTGCACGCGGTGGACACTAGCCTTAGAAATTACATTCAAATCCATTAAATTTTTAACTCACTGCCAGCTAGCCACGCTGTGTGTAGCACCAGTGTCAATAAGTGCAGGGTACAATTGACAGCCGCAGACAACGTGAATCATAGATGTAGTAGGCACATTTTTTATCGATCGTGACCGGCGATTGGAAACACCGCACCCGTTCCCTGCCGTCCGTCGTTTGCCGACCTAGGGCAAGAAAAACGAATGTGACCCACGCTATGGTATAAAAAGTGTTTTCTTTCATTCCAAGGCACAGATTGTTCGGTGCATTCATGGCTCGCATGCCCACGTCTGCAATAGTTTCCACAACATACATAGCTATTTCACTCACAGGCTACACTATGAGCTACTTCATTTATTGGCAGGGAATTATTTTGTACCGTATTCAGTGTTAAACCCGGACGAACATTAGCACCGCCACTCATAGCCCGCGGCAAGGCTGAACTCTGTTAAGGAGAGTTGACAGTGACATTAAATTCTCTCTCAGCCGCTAAACAACTTTGAATTTCTGTGGCTCAATTTCGTAATTCCTCCATATCACACAGAACAACAGTTAATGAGCACACAGCTCGGACCTGGGGAGTAACATTTTCTGACACGATTTTCACCATATCGCGTTCTAACAAATTAAGTCCTAGAACTCTTTGATAATCCTTAATCGAGTCAATGAACTCACTGTTTCCTCGGGGCGCTGAAAACGATAAATTAAATTGCGCTCACACACGCATCTAAGACGTGAGGTAAAAACAGGAGCCAAAACTTTCTCATGAAAATTCTGGCTCGCCTCCAGGATATTGTTTCTCCAAAATGTTACAGCCAACTCGCGAAGCTGTTCAATATTTTCCGCGGGCAGGAACGAAACCTGGTGCTCCTGCAGAAAGACAGTTAAAGCTGTCTTGTTGAGGGTGTATATATGTGAAGTAACCTCCATTATGATGTGCATGAAACAAAACAACTTAGAGTACAGCACAGTTTACTCGTGATAAAAACACAAGAGCATAGACACTATCTGTTTACAGATGGAATCATGTGTACTTTTGAAGTGTAGCATCATCTCGCTACACCCCAAACAAGTTGTACACTGCATTCAAAATAAAATGTTGGGCTGCGGCTAGCATTGTTTACTTAAGGCCCACTGTCAATACTTGAATTATAAATAAAAAGATGAAGAATTCATGTCGAATTTGAACGCTATTTATTCTGGACGGTCGAGTACAATACATGCTTAGCAGTATGATGGAAACTGTAACGTCACTCTTCTCATCTGCATTCACACAGGTACAAAATCACAGCAGCAGTCACATTAAGTTTGAAAAGTACATCTCGATTAGCGAGGAAAATTTACGAAGACAAGGGGGAGGAAAAAAAAACCTTCCCCCTTGGTGCCTAGCGACCTCCCGCATCCACGGAAAAGAATTTGGACAGAATAAATTGTGGAAATCTTAAAGTAGTTGTTAACGAAGATAGTTTTAAGTTGAAAGAAAAGTTCTGGTCGGCGGCACTTGTGGATGCGGGGCAAAATTGGCCTCTATAAAGGTTGTTTGAATATAAAAAGATCCCTGGGCTCTCTGCCCACAGCTTGGGCGCATGCAGAGGCCCCCCCTCCACTACACAAATCTAAAATGAAACATTTGGCTGGTGCTCGCGGCTTCCTATTGGCTGTTCATTCTGTTACGCCACTGCATGGAAAGACAAAAGTGCTGATGGCATGGGAATTAAGAAAAAAGTTTAATCCCAAAAGTTTCGTCACCTCGCTCTGAAGCCTGAGAACCAAAAGTGCCACGCAGTACAGATAACATTTGTATTACAGCCTCACATTAAAACTTATAAAGCCCTTACTTTTAAACTGTGGCATGAAAGGAATAATATGGACAAAATACACTCAATAACGAAGTAAACTGCGAAATTCAAAAAAAGGGAACCTGAATAATAAATATTAAAAACAATAAAAATGTGTATAAACATAATGTTACAAGGTTACTATTGAAATGGCCGGCACAGGTAACATTACCCATCTAAATTGCTTTGCTTATTCCTTGCAACTAGTACTCAAGGATGCTAGGAAACCGTGCCAGGCTACAGTTCAATGCTACCCAAAGCTAGGTACAGTGTTGGGCATTTTAAATACAGTGCCAAAGCCAGGAATGCATTATTCAAAAGGTAAGAAGACATTGATCTTAGTCCAAAACAGCTGCTGCAAGACTGTGAAACTTGGTGGAATTCAGAAAACTTGATGTTGAGTCATCTTGTTGAACTGAAGGAACCACTTTCAGTTGAGCTGATACATCACAGTATAGACAACTTGACAGTCAAAATTTTATAACCACTTGCTCAAGCAACTGAGGAAGTCTCAAGTGAGACAAGATCTATGGTGATTCCCATTATACATGGTATCAGCAGTCACCTCAGCTATGTAATACAATCTGAAGGTACTGGCATTGTATTTGCAAGAGTTCTTTTACAATTCATTAAAACGAGATTCCCAGCATACACACAGCAAAAAACTGCTGTCATGTGTATGGTTCTTGATCCTCACTGCAAGACTGTTGTTCTCAATTGATTTGAGAAACAACTTGCTTCAAAGAACCTCTCAGAAATCATCAAATGTTCAAATTAAGATACACCTGGTAAGTTATCCTTCAATATTATTGTGCATTAACTACAGTGAAATCCTATACCTACGGGTAGGGCCTATTACGAGAATTCCGTATTTACAGCATTTTTTTAATACATGGTCATATAGTACTGTACTATCAAGTTTAAATTATGTGGTTACAGCGAGTGAGGTTTTATTTTGTATTTCTGGTTTTACGAGTGATTCGAAGGCATTTTGATTAATTGTGTTTGTCTTTTCTAACAATTGTGGTGAATTGAAAGTGCTTAAATTGTGCATTTAGTATAATTAATCTCTTAAAACATGTATAAGCCACACTCCATGAGAAGTGGCAATGCTGCAGTGCAGTAGATGTTGCAATGCCGCACGCTTTGGCCGACATGTGCTCGCATCCTTTGTCAAGGCATTTAGTTGAACAGCGACACAGAATCAATAAGAGCGCGAGCAGATGATTGGTTGAAAATATTTGGAAGAATCTGCGGCGTGCAGTTTAGGTTTCACAAGATGGCCAGTATAATAGGGGCATTGGATCAATACGAGCGCTAGCAGATGATTGGTTGAACATTCATGGAAAATACTGCAGCGTGCTGCTCAGGTTTCGTTATTGATAAAAGTTTATAAATTGCCGGTTTACGTGTGGAGTTAAATTGGCAAATATTTACATAAACACAAACATTTTTATTATCTTTTGGTCTTACGGGATGTTTTGAAATGTACGTAGCTTAAATATTTCTTTGTTTGTTCCTACTAAGCCGCCATGTTGAAAACAGTTGCATTGCCATTACAGATGTTTACACACACCTTTTTGTACATTTAGTTACACTGTAAAATAAAAACAATGTCCAGTAATACTAACAATTTACCTATATTTCTTAATTTTGTTCCTGTAATTATTTCAACTGACGATGTAAGGGAAGCAGCTAGCAATTGGCCACAACATGCAAGTAGAGTAGACCTCATTTTAATGGTTACATTCACGTGTCTTGGCGAGTCGTGGCGATTCCTTGTGTAATTCACGCTCCCTAATTTTTTGGACTAAAAAATTCTTTAAAAAAGGTGCGATAATAATGCTAGTAAATACGATATAGAGTAGTAACTTTTTGCGAATAATTTTTGCTGCAGTAATGACATCCCCCACTATCGCATCTGAATATAAATTTCATACATATGTATTTTAACATTAAAATCATGTTTTAATTATGGATCATGAATTCAGACACTGTTATTTATTACTATATAAGTGATAGCACACATAATCAAGCTATATTTGTAATTCCCACCATGTTTCTATCAGTCAAGTCACCTTACGTTTTCCATTAAATTAATACTCCATTTTTTTTGTGATGAATCTGATGTTAGAATCTTTGTATCACAGTTTCATTTTCTGGAAGATGGCATTATTAACATCATTTTCCAGTGATAATATTCAGGGAGGGTTTGTTCTGCTTCATCAAATATTTGTTGTTAAATTTCAGTTGAAATGGAAGTGAAGAAATATCTGGCGGAACCTGTCATACCACAAAAGTCTGATCCACTGATGTGGTGGAGGTTAAACTAAGGCAGTTTCCAAAGTGTGGGTAAAACTGTGAGGTGTTATCTGGGAATTTCTGCTACAGAAGTGTCTAGTGAGTGGGTGTTCTCAAGTACAGCAATATTGTGACAAGCAGATGAAAGTGATTGTCAGCAGAACACATAGAGGAACTAGTATTTTTGCATCATAATCTTAAAAGAAAATGTTAAAAATCTTTTTGTGTATTGTATGTTAATGAAAACTACATTTTGAACCATTACAATGCTGTTACAGTAATTTTTTTGTATTTTAATATTGGAATTATGAATCATCTTTATCAGTTGAAATATATTGAGTTAGTGTTTGAAATTAATTTTTTATTAGTGCTATGTTATTTCTACATATCTGTACAATGTATCAATATTCAGATACTTGCCAGTGTAAAAGTTATGCAGTACATTACAAAATATAAAAAGTGCATTCAGAATTCAAATTTTTAAAACTGAAACAAAAAACTACCCGATCCGACCCGACAAAAATTTAAGTTACCCGACCCGACCTCACAATGTACTACCCGCAGACCTCTAGATCTTACCAGATCTCTTGATTTTCACTCAGAGTTCCGTCCTTGTGTCATTATCGGAGTCAATGGAGCCAGCAGGAGACAGTGTTTGCACATATCGAACATACATGCACAGCACACCTGAACATCCTTGGAAGGCCACCCATTCATTCTGTGCCCTGTGCAGTGAACAGTAGAGCCACTACATTAGGATACCGTCCATTGGAAGTTAGCTTACTGGCTTGAAGTTACCACCCCCCCCCCCCCGCTTCACCGCTCACTTTGTGTTGCCGAGGAGGGGAACTTCTTGGAGTATGGGGAGACCAGTGACCACTGGACAATCACCTCGCCAGTGTTGGAAGGCCATCTGTTCCTTGCACCCAGGTGGGAGGAATGGTAGAGCTACGACACTAGGTACACTCTCAGTGGGATCAGCTTGCCAGCTAGGGTGAACTACTCTCACTGCTCACTTTGTGGTGCCAACAAGGTTACATTCTGGTGCAGGGGAACCAACCTCATTGGGACAACACCATGTGGTTCCTGCAACCAACGCTTTGCAGCTTGAGTCTTCTCCACTCCAGGTGGAGGAGTCAAAGAGTGAGGTGCGGTGTTGGCGGGAGCAATTGGCACCCACACTTGGACACGCACACGTAAACTGCCTACCTCCTGCAGCCCTGAATTTAGGATAGTGGGTTGGGGTTGAGTTGGTCAAGAAGGCACGTGCTAGCTCAAAGAAGCCACATGGCCTATGTATCCTTCCTAGCGGGGTCGGACTGCTGAGTCCGAGTGAAGAGGCTGCACTGCTGAGATGACTCACCGTACCTATACCTACCATCACGCCAATTAATCTGTTCAAGCCACCTACCCGAGTTGAGGAAGGGTACCACCCCATAGTGCAGGAGGCACTGTTTGGCGAAAGGTTCACCAGTACACCAGTGCCGAAACCTAGCACTCCACATGTAAACTCCACCCCTCAATTGAGTGCCACCCAGGTAGTCAGAACAGGGGCAGTACAGCAACCCACTGAGCAGACACGTTGTCCTAACGCTCCACCACCTAAACCCGATCCATGCAGGGTGAAACTCGCTGAACCAGTCTTTGTGCCAAGTCGACGACCTACCAGGCCAGTGCTATACTCCGGTTGGGCACCAGTGTCCCGAGATGTGACTCGCCTAGCATTGAGTAAGTAATCTGGGACAGGGATAGGTAACCAGCCGGGACTGTCGTGCATTAGTAGTTAGGGTCAGTTTCTATAGCTACCTAGCCAAACTGCCTTGTCCAGTCTAGAACCAGGTTCCCTTCACCTGGATTTCCATAGATATTGCTCCTGGTCAGCTTTCTGTAGTTAGGAGGTAGTACGTGCCACCATGTCTATTCCTTTTGTAATAAAACACAGAGTTCTCTCTTAACCTCCGAGTATCAATCCTAAAATGACTGCTACTCTCATGTAAACACCATGCCCAACAGAGTGGAGCAGGAGACAGTGTATTTTACCACCTGTTTTCCCAAACATAGTGTAGGACTGTGGGCTCCTCTCGCCAGGACGCATGTACGTCAAAAACACATATGCTCGATGACCACCTGTTCTGGGCATCCTGTGTACGGAAAGGTGGAGCTCCAACCACTAGCAAGACAATCCATAAGGAGGCTAGTCAACCAGTCAGTTTGTACTCTGTCCACCATGCTGAACTGCGGCCAGAGGGAGTATTTTACTGGTCCTGGAGGTCTGACAGCCTTTGGACCCACACCCATAGTTTTTTGTCAGACTCCTCAGAGAAAACCTACCTCTCCGAACACCGTGCCGCTGTCTTACTGGTTGGGGAAACTGGTACGGTTCTGTGTCTGTTTGGCTTCTGCTGTGGGAGAACACATAGATAGGGACTATCGTTGCCTGCTTCCCTCTCCCAAGGCTGGTCGTAAACTAACCTATGCCCTACACCCAAAGGAGCAGGAAAAAGTGGCAGAAGAGAAATGCCGCTGCCATCTCGTGTGTTAACTAGAACTGCATCCTAGCCCTTTCTTCACTGTGCAACAATAACCCCCAGGAGCGAGCTCAAGTCACCTGCTAGCTGGAGAGGCCTCATCTTCCAGATCCCTCTTTCTCCGTGTTTTCAGCTCCTACGAAGACACCGGGATCACTACACCCCATCGTCGCTGCCATCTGCCGAGGAGAGCACATGCCACTCGAAATCGCCAACCCGTGGTTCTGGGTAGGGGTCTGCGAATCCAGGTTTTTTGATTCAAATCTAATATCCAATCAAATATTGAATTATTCATGAATATCAAATTTTCTTCTAATTGAATCCTATTTTTACAGGCCAGTAAAATAATTTCAAGCCTGTATTTTTTGAAGATAGAGGCATAGCAAAAAAAAAAAAAGGAATTTTAATAATTTTTTTAAATCATTAATAATTGTTACATTCAAAGAGCACTATTTTTGTAGAAATCAAATATAATATTCTGAAAACACTTAGCTTCAAACATGTAACACTTAAAATATGTGTAAATAAGTTCATAATATGTGCCTAAAAAAAACACTCACTGTGAGTTATTATGAAATTCAATTTTGTATGTCACAATAATGTAAAAATAAGAAAATGCCAACTTTCAGATAAAACAATAATTAAATATATGTTTGAAGTACAACAGTATTAATCACAAGATATGTAGGTTGTAAATTACCAACAGCACTGTAAAGGTTTTCTTTGATACACTAGTATAAACAAACTCGGAATTAAACATTGCAGCTTGATGTATCTTGTCCAGTATTTTTATCATTTAAAACTTATTAAAATGAGTCCCACATGATTTACTCATTTTAAGTTGTCATGAAGGAAAGTGCGTTCATTTACTTGTCGAGGTAACAGTAGCTCTCTATGACAGGTGACTAGTGTTCTGGCAGTTGAAAACACCCTTTCACTTGTTATCTGTGTTGCAGACAGAGCCAGGTAGTTTGCTGCAACTTTAGCAATGGCAAGATAAAGGATAAAGGTGTTGGTTTTTTCTCCACCAATCATGTGGATTGCAGTGTCTTGCTAAGCATGTTGATGCCAGGCAAGTATCTATTGCTTTCATTTTTGAGCCAGGCTCATTTTCTTGTATGTTTTGGGGAAGTTTGTCTAGTGCATCCCATAGTGATTCACTTGGTGCTGCCTCTATTTGGTGGTCTTGAATACCATCATTGTCTATTTCGTCTACTGTCACATTGGGGATTTCTTTCTTCAATAAAGTAATTGCATGCATTCTTTCAGTGTCATTTTGAAATAGTGCAGCTTTGTATCGTGGGTCAACAATAGTAGCTACACAAATTATATCATCCATTTTGAATAATGGAGACCTATTAGTAAATGCCTTCAAAATATTTCTTGCAAACAGAACCCTGTGCCATGTTTATTAATATTTTTTCTTTACATAATTCTCTGTTGCTGATTTGATACAGTATTACCATTGCAGCTGTTGGATAAGTGTTGCCACTGGACTCCTTTGTTGCTGCAGTGAAGGGTATCAAAACTTGTACTATGCCATCAGCCAGTCTCCATTCAGGTGATGAAAGGGAATACATGTCTGAATTTGAAGAGCTAAGGTCTGCAGCAATAGGTTCTCTGAGGATGAGTAATTTTTTGAGCATTACAAACTCGCTGCTCCATCGAGTTTCTACTTCTTGGATTAACTTAAGTTTAGGTAACTGCATGTTTTCCTGCACTTTGTCCAGCCTTGCTGTAGCGGTACACCTCCTGTTGTAATGGCCTACTATTTTGCAGGCTTTAGAAATTGAGTTATGTTGGGTGTTGGAAGTCTTTGTATCAGAGACTGCGATTGCAGTAAGTGGCTAAACAAAACCTGTGCATATAATTCTTCCCATTAAGGGCAGCTTTCATGTTACTAGCATTGCCAGTATCAATGAATATCTTAATGGGGCTTGCCTCAGTAGGTGTTGGCAAGCACCATCTTTTACTCATGTTAGTCAATGAAAATATTATATTTTTGACGTTATCTTGGGTTTTACTAACCTGTTGGTGTTTTAAGATGCATTAAACATTGCAAACATTTTGCATACCCATCACCTTCTTCAAAATACTGCCATACCAAACTACACTTTCACTTATGCAACTTTACTTCAGTCATGGTTCATTTATTTGAAAAACATAGAAATAAAATTTATTCAGCCTAACATTATTTAGGCCATAGAAGATAATGCTTTCAAAGATGTAGAATTAGAGCAATCTGAAAGTAAATATATCTGAGATACACTGTACAATCATGGTAAACTATGGTCATTATAAGCAAACTGTCTACTGCTGTCTAGGCGGCAGGCTTCAATTTTTTAAATTTGGGATAGTCCCTTTTTTTTTTGCTTTTGGGTAGAGGGCACTTCATATATTCGTTTTGCGTTTCTTTTATGCAGTGACAAGCTGTATTTTTTTTTTGCTGTGCTGGAATGTGACACTTTCCTTCTCTAAAAACGAAGTGTCGCCTCTGCCCACCTCATCCCTCTTGACATTCTGGTTATCCAGAGAGAGAGAATGAGAGAAGGGAGAGGAGTGATGTAAGAACGAGAAATGAGATAACAGGCCCTTTTCCTACACTTCCCTCTAAACATTTCTGTACAGTTTAAGACTGCCACTACGCCGTCCATTTTTTTTTTGTGTATCGGTCGCACCCCAGACATTTTTTCCTTTATTTTGTGAAAGAAGGGTGCGTTATACACGAGTAAATGCAGTATAATACAGTGCACGGTAGCTGCTCAATTCTGCATGATACAATGGTAGGTATTTGTCTAGGTTATATTAGGCAGATATAATTTTCGAATTATTTAAAAATCAATTGGACTCGAATTATCAAATTGAATATCCAAGTATTCAATTCGAAATTTTCAAAGCTTCGCAGACCCTTAGCTCCACCGTCAACTGATCATCAGCCCTGCTTGGGCGTACACCAGCTTTAGTAGTCACAGCAGCTCTACGGTACCCAGCTCCACCAGCAGCAGTCAATACTTGATCACAACCCATCTGGAACATCGGCTACATAGGTAACCACATGGCTACGAGCCACCTAGCCCACCGGATGGCCCAACTAGTACTAGACTTTGTTCCGATCCACCAAGCTACATACCCCACATTGTATACTGTTTGGGCCCCAGTCAGCCAGTAAGAGAGGATGAATATTTTCCAATCTCATTTGATTGACCTGCACAAGCAAAATTCCCTACCTTGACAGTGATGTCCTTTCCTATTTGTGTCTCACGTCTGAGTTTAATGGGTGCCTGCTCTAAACAAAAGGTAGAATTGCAAGAGAGAAACAAGTCTAGAAAAGCATTTCAGGGACCAAAAACTGGCAATTACCCAAATGTTGAAGCAGGATGTCCGCAGTATGTGAAAGAAATTGAGAAATGATGGCTCGCAGTTTCACACAAAATTATGCATTTTAAAGTATGGGAAATTACCACAAACCTCGGCATCAGCTTAGTTCATTTTAAAGTTAATTGGTGTTGGACAACAGGCTTTATGAAGCGGAACAACCTGTCACTTCAATGACGTACGTTCTTGTGTCAACGAATGCCAAGGGTTTACAACAAAAAAATGCTTGACTTCCATTGTTACATAATCAAAATGTTGCGTCTGCATGAATACTTTTTGTCACAGATGGGAAGTGCTCATCAAACACTGCTGAACTGTGACATGCCACAGAACCGAACTGTTGA